>JAZKJV010010997.1:0-1395107 GCA_037367405.1 Ottelia alismoides | reverse complement strand
TAGGTGTTTGTTCACCTAGGGGCCCACCGCAGTTTTCTTCGTGTTTTACCATTGTCATTTTCCGTTTTTATTTTCATTTTTTATTTCTTTTGTGGATTGAGCCCTTAGATTTTAGGCTTTTGCTTGATCGATTAGATTAAGTCCAAACACCCTAATAATCATTGCATGTACCTATAGATCGTTTTTGGACTTAGTCTAATTAAACAGTTAATCGTTAGTCTTCAATCCGCCGCGTCGCAAGCTCATCCTGCCAAGCGCTTCTCCTGAACTCGATGTGTCGAGAGGAGGAGGGGTGAGCCTAGACTGGACCTTAGGATTGGAGATTGGTGGTTGACTTGTGGTTCTTAACGCTAGCAATTGCCTGCTTAGGACGATTTCCGCTTGCATATCATCAAATAGTTTAGGTTTAACAATTTCTGCTTTGCATCCCGCATGGAGAGAGCGGGAGGTGTTGTAAGTCTTCTTACTTAGCATTCATCATTTAGTCACAAAGGTGAGATTTCCATCTTGTGCCGACTTGCACGGATTTTCCGACTCTATTCTCCCTCTGTTTTTGTAAAAAGTAGGAATCAAAGAAAACACAAAATCGTTAGGCGCTTGTTTGAATCCAATCAAAAGAAGCGATAACACCAAAAAAATTTAAAAAAGGGACTGCTAAGAAAACTTTGACCTAAATAAAATTGGTAATTGGATTCATTGATTGGGGAGAGCAACACCCTCACTTGTTTTCAGGTTGCATGGGAAGGTCTCCTTCCAAGTGAGCTGAGTGCTTCGTAAGGATTAGAGCCAAAAACCCAGCTTGTGGCTGCCTTGTGTATCGCCTAATTTTCGAAGTATTGGCGCTACTATCGTACGTAGGCGAGTAGGGCTTGGTCGCCATTGGTGACTCACTATTGTGCGAGCATCGACCTTGTCCGAAGTACCGAGCATAGGCCACGCCTTCACGGGTGTGTCTGTCTCACCGTCTGCGTCTGAGTAGGATCTTGCACGCTCACGGGTGATTCCATTGCGAGCAAGATCCGAAGTATCGGTTTCTCCTATCGGCTTCCTCCCTCTTTTCTTTGGCTGAGTAGGGATCCAGGAAGAGTTACAAGGACCTTAAAAAGCGCAGGCTACAGGTTACACAGGAGGAGGACAAGTACGGGGATAATTTTCTGGCAGTACTCTCGCTCCTATAGGCGTAGCGCTCTAAGGACTCGTTGAAAGATAACTTCCTGAATTCAAGTTAAAAATTACAAAGATAAAAGCCAAACCTTCATGGCTTCACGTGTTGAGTTGGTGAATTCCCTTGTTTTGTGTTTGATTGCTAGTTGCATTTAGGTCAAGATCAAAAACATCGTGCCTTTGCGCAAATTTTATTCTCCCTCCAGTTGACCCTTGCTCATTGTGAGCCTTCTACTGTTTTACACTCCATTTATTTCTTTTTGACCCTCGTATCTTTCATCCACATCGATCTTACTCTTGATCTCCGAGATGGCGACGAATGTGCAGTTTAGTCGAGACTCCGTCGACATCCACATCAGTTCCATTCGCTTTCCCTCTCCAATAATTCAGGGTGATTCTTGAGAACCTGGTTCAGACTCCGTGGAACGATCTCCAGACTCCTTGTCTTCTTCAATAAACCGGGATCACTCTCGTCCTGAACTCTGTCCGTTCCGAATGGCAATTGATTTCACTCCTTACACATCGCCGTCCTTAACAAAATTCTATGTGGACCTTGATACATACCATTTCTCTTTACCTGGTGCTGCAATCTAGACTGATCGGGGCATTCTTCCATGTGCAGGTTTAGAGCATGATCCCGAGCCAACATACCAAGCAGAATCTGAGATGGCAGGAGGAAGAGGAAAGGGACCATAGCCCCCACCTGAACCTGAAGTCAATCCGGGGAAGGGCAGTACACCATGCAAAACGAAGTCAATAGTCAGCTGCTGGCTTCCATTCAAGCCATCCAACAGCAGTTGACTAATCAAGCCCTATCCTAGATCGCCTTCCAAGATATGCTGAACGATCTGAGGAGGAGGGCTGATGCAAGAGATGGCCGACGGGAGGATGATCCGAATCATGAGCCGAATTTTGAAGAGTTCCGAGATGAGTTCTCAGTGGGAGGACCAGAATTTGATGTAGCGGAAGCAGATCTACCGCAGCCAAAGCCTACACTAAAGGAAACATACAACCCAGGAGCAGGACACATCACAGAGTGGATTCAGGTTCCACGTATGCATGCCCACTTCGAGCTGAAGCTGCAATTTCTGTCCCTGCTTCCCACATTCCATGGGAATACCACTGAGGAACCATATATCTTTCTCAAGAAGTTTAGCCACATATGTGCCACTGCTCACTACCCTGGTATTCCTCTGGGGGTAGTCAATATGACCGCCTTTCCTTTCAGCCTTCAAGACAAGGCCCTATATTGGGTCGACCATCTTGGGAAAGTCGTCATGACTTGGGAGGAGGTGAAATCTGCATTTCTCTATAAATTCTATCCTCTCGGGCGATTGAATCAGATGCCTGCCCGTATCTCCAGTTTCTGCCAGCAGCCCCACGAGACTATCCATGAAGCGTGGGAGAGATTCAAGGACCTTCAGGAGAAATGCCCCCACCATGAAATTCCAAAGACTAGTCTCGTACAACATTTCTTTGGGGGGCTATCACTTGAGAGCCAAAAGCTTGTAGACGCCGCTTGCGGCGGTTCGCATTTCAACAAGGACGAGTACGTGGTATGGAACGTTTTCGAGGAGATGGCTGAAGGAGAAGCCGCCCAATCCTCATCCAGAGCATACCTTAATCTACTAACCGCCATCAGCAAGCCAGTAAACATGACTTCTCACACCGAGGACAAGGATGAGAGCTCCAACCTGAGCATCATTGGGAGCCATCTGTCTAAGGTGGACATCATTGAGAAGAGGTCGCAGGACCTCGAAAAACTATCTATCATTGAGAAGAGGACCCAGGGTCTGGAAAAGCTCGACCAGATTTTCCAACAGTTGGAGCAGCTCGTTCGTGCGTTAAATGCCAACATGTGTAATGCTGTGTCTACTTCTGCAGAGCCGCATGCGAGAAGAAGGAGTCCACAATGCAGCAGAACCCTCAGCCGACTCCACCGCAGCCCCATCCTGTTCAGCACATGTATTACGTGCAGGTTCCGGAGTAGCCCCCGCAGCCCCAGACACAGATGGTTGTATATTAACCTGAGTCTCAGCCAGCTTACTCCGAGCAGTTCTCTCTATCTCCGCCACTGATTCAGGAGATCAATGGCGTATGGAACAATGAAGCGCAACTGACTAGTCCTCAGCGACACTCTCAGGGTCAGAACATGGGAAACATGCCCTATCACCACCAGCACCAGGGTGGGAGACCCTTCCAGCAATACCAGCCTCCATCTCACGGTAACACTTGGAGGCAGAACTACCAGCATGGTCATCAGCAGTCCGGATACCACGGACAAGGATACAATCAGCAACCGGCTGCTCAATACAACCAATAGAATTCACAGTACTCCTCCAACCCTCCTCCTCACCAATTTTCTCAGGGTTACCCATCGCAATCTCAGCCACCATACCAGCATTCTAGATCCTAGCAGGGGGATTCTTATGAGATTGTGTCGGTTAATCCGGCCCTGGCCTGTTTAGAACAATTAATGAAAAACATGGCTGAGATGACCCAGAAGATCGACGACCTGACGACAGTCAAGACCGTCATACCAGCCCAGGTCGAAGCCAATCCGAACAACTTCCGACGCAAGGAGCAGGTAGCCGGCAGTGTCCAACCCGAATCAGGTGATTTAAATTGTTTTTTTATCTAATGCTGTTACTCTCAGGAGCGGTAGGACACTCCAGCCATCAGCGACGGTGAAGGGAAAGCATCTTGCATCTGACGGGGAATCGTCAGTCCAGCCAACACCAGGGCCAAGCAGCATTTTTGGAGCAGCACCATCATTCAGAAAATCACAAAAAAATGAAGAAAAAAGGAAAACACAAAAAGACAACATCAGCCTTGGTGGAGATAGGCCAGCATTGGAGGCGTCTGCACCTGCTACAGAACCAGTTCCTGACAGGAGGAGCATTGCACCTGCAGCGAGTCCAATGCCAGCACCAGAAGCCGAGCCTGCCACTTTTGGTCCACAAATTGTAGATGAATCCATTCCTTTTTGCCATCTACCTGTACACAGTAGTATGGACACTCTTTTGAATGAAAATGGTGAAGATGTTGTAAATATTCCTTTTCCAGAAGCAATGAAAAAACACAAAAAAATGAAAAATTTGAAAAATGCTTTGTCTGATCCTGCCATTATAGAAATCATCCAGAATTTGATGTTGAATATGCCATTAATGAAAGCTCTTGAGTACATGCCAGCTGTGAAGAAAGGATTGAAAGAGGCATGCACAACCAAGTGCAGGCCGCATCCTCACAACTCCAGAAGCAAGGGTGGCAAGTCCGAAAAGCATATCCTCACAATGGCCACCGTTAATGCCATCAGCAACCTCCCAGATAAAAAGCCAGATATGGGAGCACCTCTTGTGCGTTGTCAGATGTTCAATCAGGAGTTTGAACGAACACTTCTCGACAACAGGTTTTCTATCAATTTGATGCCAGCTTTGCTACTTACTGAGTTCAAGCTGGGACCGCTTGTTGTTTGTAGACAAGTCCGTTAAGCGGCCTAGGGGCCTGTTGGAGGACGTCATAGTCACAGTTCAGGGAAAGCCATTCCCGGCCGATTTTGTGGTACTAGATATGGACGTCCCCACTCCATTGCTCCTTACCCCAATTATACTTGGAAGACCATTCCTGCGGACGTCAAACACAATAGTGAACTATGGGATGAGAGAAATCACTTTCAGTGCTGGCAATGAAATAATCAGAGTGGAGACCCTATCGGAGGGAACATCAGCCGAACAGACATCTGCATCATGTGCAAGGGTGATTGAGTATGCTGACGACTGCGACTTTCTAGCAGAAATTCAAGACACCAACTTATTTTTGGATGACAATGAGATCCATGAACTCCTCTGCCCCGAGGAGGAAGTGGAGACCGCAGTCAAATTTACCCTTATCGATCAAGATGAGGAACTTGCTAATATGCTGCAAGAGACTGCCGTGGGGGTGATGTGCCTTCAAAACCAAGAGCAGATGTTTGAAGAATCTTTTGATGAGGAGGAAATCATTGAGACATTCTGTTAAGATTTGAGAGAAGAAGCAGAACAGATTATGGTGGACACAGAACAAATGAAAGAATCACCACCTGCCTTAATAGTTGAGGTCACTTCTGAAGCAGTTCAGACCCCGCTAGAACTGAAATCTTTGCCCTCCAACAAGAAATATGCCTTCCTTGTGGGTGAACCAAACATGTACCCGGTAATTATCAATGCACATCTGACCGAAGACCAAGAATCTCGCCTGATGGAGGTTCTTGAACGCAACCGCAAGGCGATAGGCTGGCGAACTTCAGATCTCCATGGGATCAACCCATCACTGTGCTCGCATCGCATTTTTCTGGAAGAAGATTGCAGGCCCTCTCGAGAACTTCAGAGAAGACTAAATCCTAACCTGCAGGAGGTTGTTATGAAAGAGATTCAGAAATGGTGTGATGCGGGATTCATTTATCCCATCTCCGACAGTAAATGGGTGAGCCCTCTGCATGTTGTGCCCAAGAAATCATGGATCACCATTGTGAAGAATGACAAAGGAGAGGAGATCGCAACCTGAGTACCCACTTCTTGGCGAGTGTGCATGGACTACAGAAGACTTAATCTCGCTACCAAGAAGGACCACTTTCCTTTACCCTTCATCGACCAGATCTTGGAGAGATTGGCTGCGAAGGAATATTTCTGCTTCTTGGATGGCTACTCTGGGTATAATCAAGTTGCTATTGCTCCCGAAGATCAAGAGAAGACCACGTTCACCTGTCCATTTGGTACATATGCCTTCAGACGGATGCCGTTCGAGCTTTGCAACGCCCTAGCCACATTTCAAAGGTGTATGCTTGCAGTTTTTGCCGATATGGTGGGCAACTTTCTCGAGGTCTTTATGGACGATTTTTCGGTCTACGGGGATTTATTTGACCAATGTCTGGATTATTTAGACCGAGTCTTACAGAGGGGTTGCGAAGTCAATCTTGTACTCTCGTGGGAGAAGAGCAACTTCATGGTGACCGAAGGAATCGTACTGGGTCATATTGTTTGTAAACGTGGTATGGAGGTTGACCCAGCTAAGGTGGACGTGATTTCCAAACTTGAGCCACCTACAACCATCAAGCAAGTCAGGTCATTCTTGGGCCATATCGGTTTTTACCGACGATTCATCAAAGATTTCAGCAAACTGGCCAGACCATTGACTGAGTTGCTCGGCAAGGAGAATGAATTCATTGTAGATGACTGTGCTCCTTACCTTTAATCAGTTGAAAGAACTCATCACACATGCCCCTGTCTTACAGCCACCGATTTGGACTCAGCCTTTCGAGATAATAACCGACGCGTCAGATTATGCCATCGGAGCTGTACTTGGACAGAGAAAAGATAATGTACCATTTGCGATTCACTACACTATTCGAACGCTCGACGAAGCCCAGAGAAACTACACTGTCACTGAAAAGGAGCTGCTAACAGTAGTCTTTGCCTTGGAAAAATTCAGATCCTACCTCCTTGGATCCAAAGTAATCATTTACACTGATCATTCGGCCATTCGGTATTTATAGTAGAAGAAGGATGCCAAACCACGTCTCCTTCGGTGGATCCTTCTCCTCCGAGAATTTGACTTGGAAATCAAAGATAAACCTGGGGTAAAGAATGTGGTGGCCGATCATCTGTCAAGAGTACCTGAGCCGGAATCTCTTGAGCTGAACCTGCAACCGATCACAGAGACCTTTCCAGACGAGGCAATTCTGTCTGTCACCTCGCTTCTTTGGTATGCAGACATTGTGAATTATTTGGTGACCAAGAAAATCCCACAGGACTGGCCTAAGTTGAAAATAGACAGATTCTTGTCTAAAATCCATTTCTACCAGTGGGAGGATCCGTATTTGTTTTGTGAGGGAGCATATTGTATCTGGAGAAGGTGCATTCCTCAGGAGGAAGTTCCAAGTTTCCTCGCTTTATGTCATGACCAAGATTCTGGAGGACATCATTCAGGCAAACGTACAGCAGCAAAGGTTCTTCAAAGTGGCCTATGGTGGCTTTCATTATTCAAAGATGCATATGATTATGTCAAAGGCTGCACTGGCTGTCAGAAGATGGGAGGAACCATAGGAATGAGAGACACGATGCCTCTGAAATACATTAAGATCTCAGACGTCTTCGACGCATGGGACATCGACTTTATGGGCCCGTTTCTCAACAGTCAGGGCTATGAATATATTCTGCTTGCTATCGATTATGTAAGTCGATGGGTGGAGGCTATTCCTGCCCGAACCGCCGACAGTAGGACTGTATGTCGATTCTTTAGAGATCACATCATAGCACGGTTCGAGATTCCTAAGATTCTCATATCTGACGGGGGTAGTCATTTCATAAAAAGAGAGGTGAAAGGTTGACTCAAGAATTCTGCATTGAACATCGTGTTGCTTCACCTTACCACCCGGAGTCCAATGGCTTAGCTGAATGTTCAAATAGGGAGATCAAGACCATTTTACAGAAGCTTGTGCATCCGGATCGCAAGAATTGGTTTCAGCTGCTTGATTCCGTTATTTGGGCTTATAAGACGGTGTATAAGTCACCCTTGGGAATGTCTCCCTACCGCCTTGTGTATGGCAAGCCATGTCATCTGCCCATCGAACTAATTCACAAATCCTTATGGGCCATGAACATCTGTAATTTGGACTCCAAGCAAGCAGGAAAGAACAGAAAATTGGATCTGAACAGATTACTAGAATTCAGAGATTATGCATATGACAACAGCCTGATTTACAAGGAGAAGGTCAAAACATGGCATGACAAGCATATCCGCCGCAAGTTCTTCGATCCAGGTCAAAAGGTGTGGTTGTTTGATGCAAAATTAAAGATCTTTCCAAGCAAATTGAAGAGTAAATGGACTGGGCCATTAATGGTTAGGCAGGTGCGTGACAACGGAAGTGTATTGATATCCAATCTGTCAGCTGACGCACAACCATTCGTGGTCAATGGACAGCTTCTGAAGCCATACCTTGACCATGATACATTCATGGCTGTCGTTGACTCGATTCAAGTAATCTATAAGGATGAGCTGGATATCTCCAAAGAGGCAGAGGAAGGCCAAGCACAACAAAACATTTTTAAATGACTTTTCTTCTTTTCTTCTTTTCTTCTTTTCAATTTCTTTTATCCTCTTCTACCTACTTGATGCCATCCCTTTCATCATTGCTACACTTAGGATGTACTTTATCCTAAGTATAGGGGGGATGCACATCCCGAGTTGTTCATATCCACTTTCATCTCATTTTCTTCTTTTCCTTTTCTATCTTCTTTTTGTATCAAAAAGGTGCCGCTCTTGTATACAGTTTTCCTTACTTAGGACGTACTTTGTCCTAAGTATAGGGGTGTGTGCACCCCGAGTTGTTCTATTCCTTTCAACTCTCTCCATTGTCTCCTCTTCTTGTCTATACTTAGGGATATCTTACCCTAAGTATAGGGGGAGACAATCTGAGTACGATCTGTTCATTCCCACCCTTGACCCTCCCTACGTTGTGTACAGTCTGCTATACTTAGGATTATTTGATCCTAAGTATAGGGGGGACGGTCAACTTCTCATTCTTTTGTTCATTCGTTCATTTCTTCATTCTTTAGATTTTCCTATACTTAGTACGAGTTATGTCTTCTCTTTTCTCTCTGATCTATGAGGTCATAGCTCCATCTAAGTATAGGGGGGTCGTATATACTACGTATATACTTTACCCATAACTCGTAATTTCGTATTTTCTTAATAATATGGCTAATAATTCTTTAAAAGTCATTAAAAACCTTAATAAAAAGATGCTATTATTCCTCAAATTCTTTTTTTGTATTTACTGATTAATAAATCAGGTGAAAATGTTTTTTGCAAAATGTTTGAAAAATAGTTTGAAAATCTTTGTGAAAAAATCTTTTGAAAACTATTTGGAAAATGTTTTTTTGCATGTTTTCAACCTTTGTAAAAATGCGTGGTTTGTAAAAATTAATTTTCTTTGTGTGAAATAAAAATTTTTGAAAAATGATTTGCAAATGGTTTGAAAAATGGTTGCAAAAATATTTTAAAAAATCTATCTATACTGTTTGAAAACCTTTGCAAAATGATTTTCAAATGTGTGTACATGTTTGTAAAATGTTTGTTAAAATTATTTATGGACTATAGTTTTCGAAATTGTTTGCAAAATCTATGTCAAATAAGTTTGAGGAATACATACATCACACCAAAATCCACTATATACTTATAAAATTGATCACTTACCCTTGTAAATTCTTAAAATCCACTTCTTATATATATAAGAAGCACTCCCGTGTACATATTTTTACCTAGCTTTCAGTCAAAATCTTTTTGTTTTCAAAAATTCCAAAAACATTTGCAAAATTAAAATCCAAAAATATGTGAAAAATCTTTTTGAAAAATACAAAAAATGCATGTGCATACGCATCATCTTTTCAAAAATCCATAAAAAGTTTAAAATCTTTGAAAATTGCTTCATGAAAATATTTTCTGCATAGCATGGCATAGCATTCACATTTTTTGGATTGAGTTTGATAGTTGAATGAGTCTAAGTAAAATCCGGAGATTGAAGTTTGATTGGACCTTAAAATATACCTAATAACAGGAACCTTATAGGAACTGGGTTTGAGGTACTTCAAGTCTAGTTGACTTAATTCTTTGAGGATCACGAGACTTGGTTCAATGGATTCTTGACTGCCTAAGTAGAGTATTTCAGAGCACACGCATGACTCTTGTTGATAATGACCTAACTTGGACACCTGCACCTTTCACATGGCTCAGCTCAGTTGGAGTGGTGAGGGGATTGGATTTGCCGGTATGAGACGCATACAAGTGGAAACATTTGTCCTCCTTTAGGGAGGGAAGTGCACCCCAACCTGTCCAGTGATTAGGAAGTCTAAAGACAGGAGGCTGTGGGTTGCGATAAAGCTTCAAAAGAGGGATAGTCTACTGGCTCAAGAGGAAAAACTCCTTATGTAAATGCTGTTGTATATAGTATTTCAAAAAGCAAATGTGGTCAGGCCTGTACAGGAATAAAATGCCTGCAAAGTATGTACAAATGTTGCAAAGTCAATAAGTAAGCTTGAGTTCCAAAGACAAATATGTGAGCCTGCAGCTGGATGACTTGACTACACTGGTCTTGCATCCCCGGATAGGTAGCTACACTGGCTACCGTTCATTCTTCTCTTCACCACCTCCTCTTGAGCTGGTTGCCACTTGAACTTAGAAGGGAATACCCTGCTCCTCGAGGATGGAGTTGTTGGATTGGGGAATCATTGGGTTGTCGTACTGGAGAAGTCAGTTTCTTTGCCATTTTTGTTGGGGAGAGCCACCATCACTTCCACTGTACGAGTCAGACTCATAGTCGTAAGGGTTTGCGTATGAATTGAGATATTTCTGACCTGGCTATTGAGGATACTTGAACAGAGTTTTGGGATTCTCAAGAACTGTTGGATTTCAAATTCGGTTCTCATTAAGGTTCCGCTCGCACTAAAATTCCAAGGGTCCGACTTGAGCTCCAAACTTTGATTTTATGAAGACAAGTTTGATAATCAAAATTAATCCATTTTTCTTCTTTTTCTTTTCTTCGTTTTTCTTTTCTGCACTTATTGCGTAAGTGTTTGCTAGGGACTAGCAAAGGCAAGTATAGGGGGATGATGAATCTACATTTCATCATCTTTATTCTATCATTTTTGCCTTAAAAACCCTAGTAAATACGGGTAAATATGCTTAATATAGGCATTTTAGCATTCATGCATCATGTTGTAAATACTGCATAAAACACAGTTTTGAATGCTAAAATTATAGAATAAAGAAAAGAAAATAAAAAGAATAAAATAGTGCAAATATTTTATGACCCGAAACCCCGAGACCTAGACATCTCGATGAATAGGTCGAGCAGGAATAAAGTAGGGGGAGATAAGGGTCAAATACCTATTCATTTTATTCATTCTTTATTCATTTTGGGACCTATTTTTGGTTCCAATTTTTATACATCAAATAAAGAAACTTTGTACATGAATGTTGTAGATAATTAAATAAAGAATAATACAAAATTGATTTCACTCAAAAATATTGTACAGATAAAAAGTTATGGTCTGAATAAAAATCCAAAATCCTAACTTCCCAGACCTGTATCTCACAGATGAAAACTCCAAATGCAGCAAACCCACTTTAATTGTGTATAGAATAAAATAAGATGTTTTATGGCAGTGGTTTCGCATTTGGCGGAGCTACGGTTTGAAAATTGAGTTTTGGACCCACATTGTATAACTGTACAGATTAAAATATTCGATTTATTACTTATTCATTATTTTTATAATTTTGTATTTTTACAATTATGTAAATATTACTTATAATATATATGTACATTAAAACCAGAATAAAAACCTAAATACAACTCAAAATAAAATACATGTATATACTATACATAGGTATAATGCCTATACTTAAACCTGTACATTATTTTAGTAAGTGTATAAAATATATCAGAAAAATAAAATAAAAATATAATTAAGTGTACAAAAGTATGCTATAATTTTATAAAATAAATACACATGAATTAAGGAATTAAAATCATAAAATAAAAATAAAATACTAAAATATATAGGTAATATACCTATAAAGGGTATAAAAGACAACTTGTAAATTCAGACCTTTAAAAAATAAATAAAAATTACCATAAAATAATTTATAAAATTAGAAATATTTTTTATTTAATAACCTAAAAATAATAGTTTGATTTACTATTTTAGATTGAATTTATAAAACATTTTTTGCGGGATTTTTCTGGTTAATCCACGTGGACCAACCAGAGTGGTCTGATCTGACCCTTCATGTTCCGTCAGACTTTTGATTTTTTAGTGAGATTCGAGGATTTTTCAAGACCCAACCTTTCACCCTTTGGCGATAGGGTCTTCGTGACCTTTTGTCCTCAAGGATTGGTGATTCACGCCCTAATGTTTCCTCGGGGAGTGGGTCAGCGATTCGCAAGATAATCTTCGATCTTTGGGGCTTCTCCACTCAGCAGTCAAACCCTACAAAACGAAACCCCCGACTTCCCTTCTCATTTTTATCACTCTTCCACCACCGAATCCCTAACCTAGACCCTTGAAGTTACTCCTGGTGACAGCAAGAGCTCGACGGGCCTCTCGTCAGGTCAAGGCAGCGTTGAATCGAGTCCGATCCCCTCGCCGGAGTTCTCGTCGGAGACCCCTTCGTGTGCACCTTGGTGAGGCCCTTCTTCCCCTTTTTCTCTACTATTACCTAGTGTCGTAGTGGTTAAAACTATCCTTTGCGTTTGCCTCGTTACGATCTATCGTTTAATCATCATCAGTCCACTTAGATTCAGTCTCGGCCGTCATCGAGTCTCGCCGACCGACATCACCTCGCCACGTCACTGTACGCCCCTGTGAAATACCCAGAAGTCGGGGCATTTTGCCCTCGACTTCTTGACCAATTTTCCTTTCAGGTCTGCAAGCCAACCACATGTCTGGCGGGATTTTGTGCCTCGCTGGAGGAAGCCTGGAACCACCAAGCTCCGCCTTCGCAGCGGGAGGACCCTGGCCTTCGCATGGGCATTTCGAAGCTTCCAGACGTCAGAGGAGCCTTCCAGGAGACCACAGAGACCATCAGGGGAGATATTGGTCACCGGAGACACCCGCATCAATAATCCAAACCTCGCCGACGCCCTATTCTTCGCGCGTTCATCCAGCCTCATCCGCGACCGTCGGATCTCCCCCGATCTTCCTAAGGTGCAGCTGCAGTCAGATCGGCCCTCAGATCAACCGTCAGATCATTCTGGGGTGTCTAATCTGCACCGTCACATCGAACCGTCATCGAGCTCCACAGAGCTGACACGTGGCTTAATTGAATGGAGGAGCGCCATTCCATCGTGAGCAGAAGAGGACCGTCAGGATCGTGACTCGTGGCAACTCTGCACCATCCGTCGTCCGATCCCGCAGTCGTGGGTAATTTTGCGTTCTTTCCCCATCTACTTTTCTAATAGTTTAATAGTAGTTAAACTTTCGTCAGTCGTTTAGACTTGTTGTATAATTTGCACTCAGCCCCTCGCGGTTTTGTATAATCACTTATGGGTCCCTGCCATGTCACGTACTTTACGCACGTGACTTGGCGTTTTTGCGCAGAGGTCCCTAGGGTTTGATTAATTTATGTTTGGTGCATGAACTTGTCTAAGCAGTTATAAAACTTTTGGAATTTTTGCAAACTTACCTTACAAGTTCATAAATTACGTCCGTGCCCCTGCCAGGCGTGCGTGCTTGTGCACGTGCGCTTGGTGTTTTTGCGGGGAAGCCCTCGCGTGTTTGGGTATTTTTGATTCGTCCAAGAGACTTTTTAATTAGTTATAAGTTTTGTGTGAAATTTTCATGCAGGTCCCTAACCTTTTTGAATATTACAAAAATACCCCTACAAAGATGTATTTTCTTTTCGTTTCTTGTATTTTTTCCATACATCATTAAACCCAAAAAAATCCCCAAAAATCAACTTAGGCTCCTGTTAGCTTGCACGTTCACTCCATAATTTTTATTTTGCCTTTTATTGCATTTTATTATTTATTAAAAATAAGAAATATGCATTTTGGCTATTGTCTATCTTAGAAAATACCAAAAAAATATTAAAGCAATTAGGAAAATTCCAAAAAAATTACCTACTGTGTATTTTAACCTATGTTAGTGTCAATCCAAAAATCACTAAAAATTGCAGAAGAAAAAACTTTAAAAATTAGAAAATACCTAAAAACTTCAAAAAAATTTATAAAATCCTAGAAAAATCAAAAAATGCAATCTCAGTTCCTGTAGGTTCTACATCTTATTATCTTTATTTTAAAATTAGTTTGGAAAATTTTTGTTGCTGTTTGATATTTTTCATTCTTATTTTACCTTTAACCAGTGATTTATTCCCTGTTTTCCTTTATTTTTCCTTTTAAAAATACCAAAAAGATTTTGAAAAACACCCAAAAATCACAAAAACAGTAAAAAAACATAAAAAGACCAAAAAGATTTTATTTCTGAATTTTTGAGCATTTTTGCGTATTTTTATAAATATTCTATCCTCTCTTTTATTATATAGTTTATATATTCCAATATTGAAAAAGAAAGTAAAAAATTATAAAATATAAAAAAAATATAAAATCAGAAAATTAAACATCAAAATACAAAATTAAAAAAAATTAAATAAAAAAATTAAAAATTTAAAACCACAAAAAAGTTCAAGATTGGCTGAGTAGCTCATTAGACCTAGACTTAGACTTTTTGTCTACTCTCTACACCTTTGTTTCCTGTGTTCGACCCCTACTTGCTTGCCATTATACGTTTTTAGTAGGGAATAATAAGTTTTAATCCTTTCTCTTGATTGTTTGATTAATTGTGTGGGTTAATTGTTGACAAACGGGAAAGCTTGAGTAGTCGCCTCAGCGACAGTAAGTCTGATTTGTCAGACTACTATTTAGCAGCTCTCGCATTTTCGTTTTTCAGCTACTCCAAGCTAAAGGATTCTACCTCCTCACCACCGCCTCAATGAAGAGCTATGTGCATTGTGCTTGTCCAAATTAGGTCATTATCTAAAAGAATCATGCCTGTGCACGAGATATTCTACTTAGACTAATCAAGATGCATGCGAACATAGACTTGCAAATTCAAAGAATTAAGTCACTTGACCTGAGAAATCTTAACTCCAGTTCCTATAAGGTTCCTCTGAAATTAGGTGGATTAAGGTCAAATCAAGTCCCTCCTCAACATCTTCTCATAACTTAGTTCAGAACCCACTAGCTTTTCACCTTGCATATGCAAGATATGCAGATGAGGTGCAGATGACATGCTATGAATGAAATGCAAGACTCTCTTTTTTTTTCTTTTAAGAGATGATGTGCAAGAGTAAATAAGAAGTCTATTTTGTTTTGTTTTTGTTTTATTTTTTTTTCAATTTTTTTCTTAAAAATTTGGTATACCTCCTATGTTACAACAATTTTTCAAGAATTTTATAGGTATTATACAAATTATACAAGTGTTATGTATTAATATTTTTTTCCAATTTTTACAAAAGTTTTACAAGTATTATACAATATATTATAATTTTTTTCAGTTTTTACCCACCCGTAATTATTGCATAATATATACAAAAATACGCGAAAATACGCGAAAATACGAGCTATGGGTAAAGTATATATGTAATATATACACGCCCTCCTTTACTTAGCGTCTGCTATGTCCTCAAAGCACGAAAAGCGAGGAAAAAGATATAGCTCGTGCTAAGCATAGGAGAGCTAAAATAATAAAAAATATAGAAGTCGCTCCGCCCCCCTATACTTAGTCTCTGGCAACCTAAGTATAGAAGAAGATCAAAAATGGGGCGGGCGATGTTAAGAGGGGAAAGGGAGGAGTATATACACGGTGGGCATCGGTTCCCCCTATACTTAGGTCTGGTCAGCCTATGTATAGGATAGGAGTGAGTGTGAGAACCGAATAGAGAATATACAACGAATGGTGAAGAGACTCGGGTCACTCTCCCCCCTATACTTAGGATCTGATCATCCTAAGTATAGCCATAAAATGAAATGATATGGAGCTGTGGCGAGTGATTCAAATCACTGGGGAGGGAGGGAAAGAAAATATGTACAAGGGGGATGAGAATATCCATGGATCAAAATGGTTTGTGATGAACCTTCTTACGAGAGCGAGGAGGTGGGTAATATACAAGTGTATCGCTGTCAGAATCGTCCTCAGATGAATAGTAGTGCGGTGAAGGGATCGTCCAACGTGAGTCGACACATGACTGCTTACTTAGATAAGTCTTGAGAACAACCGAACTAAGCTCACTCATATAAATCACCTTACCCGGACCCGATGAGGATTCTTCTGATAATTCCTTCTCCGGAATGTTGAAGGAAATTTTCTTGGTTAGTTTTCTATAACCTGAATCATGGAGAGGGGGATGAGAGCGACGCGCCTTGAGAGGTTCGGGGGAACACCTCGAGGAATCAATTCTCGACTTCCCCTCACTAGATATCCGACTAGAAGAGGGAGCAACCGTGTTTTTATGTGGAGTCAATTTAGTCTTTGTTGTTTCCTTTAAAGGACCGGGATGTGGTGCGGTGCTGACCATGGGTTCCTCATCAGATGAGTCACCATATAGATTAGAATATTCCTGAAGGGTCAGCACGTGTCTCGAGAAGATGCTAGTAATCTCAGTTGGCTTGGCATCATTGGGCTCTTGTATCGGATTATCAAAATGGTCAAGACAATCAACAAAGGTCGTGTCCGACTCAATGATAGTTTCTGGTCGTGAGTCCTCCTTAGAAGCTGTCATGGTGGTGGTGCAAGCAGTTGATGAAGTGGAGGTGTGGGGAATCTCAAAACCAATGGTTATCTGGATATTCGGTCTCTCAGGTGTAGCAGAGAGGTGGGATTCATCTACCTCCCGATGGTCATGACTATCAGTGGATGTACGGGTCACCTTAGAGTAAAGTATATCAAAGAATGGGTGAGGTCGAAGCATTCCTAATTCTATAAAATTGATTTCCCAAGTTTTGCAATCTATAGTCGCCTTAGCCAAGGCTAAGAACATCTTCCCGAGAATAATCGGAGATTGGGTAAACTCTCCTCGGTGCTCAATGTCAATGATCGTAAAGTCCACCTGAAGTAGAGCACTTTGGAAAGTAACGATGACTGAAATGTTTCCTCTCGATGTTTGATGGATCGATCAGCCAACTGAACGATCTCTCTTGACTTCCTAAGTGGTCTGAGTTCGAGCTTGTCAAATACAAATGTCGGGAGGATATTTATCGGCGAGTCATCATCGATTCTAGCATGGGTGAATATGGTGTCTTTGATTTCACACTCAACTCGGGGAAACTGTTTCACTCTGCGGCTCTTGGTCATTCTCCCCATCACTAAGGAGGTGGCCATAGACACTATGTGTCTTTCTGTCCTTGTCCTCTTATTGCCCGACCTCTTGGGCATCAAAATTACTTCTCACAAATCGTTTGAGGTCGGGAAAGTGATCTATGTCCTTTATTAATAGAAGATTAAAAATTAGTTTTTCATCGAGTTCTTCCCTTAGGGTAGGATCCAATTTTTTAAAGTCATTTTTATTTTCAATTTTTATGTATTTTTTTGGATTTTAAAACTTTTTGGTGTTTTTAGTGGATGAATGATCAGACTCTGAATTGGAAGGCAAGGCGTTAGTATAAGAGGGCGATAGAATTGACTCTAGTTGTACATGATGTGTGGGTTCCCTAATGTTCGCTCTGTTTTCAACCTCAAAACTACTCATGTCCTTTTCCACTTTCATTCCCAAGCTGGCAGAAATTGAGTGCAATATTTCCATGACATCTCTCAACGTGTTACCTAATGTTTCATTTGTCGCAATAAGTTGAGAAATGTCATCCTCCAAAAAATTCTCATGACAAATCATGGGAGAGTTCTGCTCAATTGGAGGATACTGCTAGACTCTGGCATGTAATGCTGGGTCGAGTACAAACCATCTAAATGGCAAATATTGGACGGAGCCTCATGTAATGAAGTCAATGAATGGGGGACTGGTAAGTCTAGCTCATGAGTCCAATCTTGTGAATGTATAGGCTCTCCGAATGAAGGCTGGTTAATGGAAGCTTTATCACTAAAGTCAATCAAGTCTGGGAAATCATGATGTGCATGCCTCTCCATTCGGGTTGTTCGATCGACCATGTTATGCCCTAAGGTCAAGTTGGGATGCGTATATGTAAATTGTTGTCTGGTCCTTACTTGAGGTGAGAATGAAGTATGCGGGGGCATATAATTTTGCCAATCATCTGTCTCACCAGTGGCTTGCTCTTCATTCGATTCTTCGATTCCGGCAAGCTCTCGAAAATAAGGACAGTCAGACCAAGATGGAAGTGGATTCGAAGTGTTGGAATATGGAGTAGGTGATAAATGTGAAGAAGTGGAGAAGTCAGTCGAAGTTTTGACTTCATAATCGGGTTGAGGTGGAGCCGACCATGGGTAAGGGTCTCCCGTGGGTGGCGGAGGATACATGGAAGAATGAGAAGGTGAAGATGATCGGTATATGGTCGATGGGGAAGAATATCCCAACATCTTGAAGAGGAAAGGATGAACGTAAGCAGATAGAGGTAGAAAATGTGCAACAGGATAACATACATGGACAAACACAAAGACAAACACAAGAGCAAACCCCGAGTTTACACTGAACACGGTAAAGGACCCGAAACCGAGTCCGATTAGTCTGGTTGATTTTAAGTATGAATTTTTAAACAAGTAGCAATGGTTACGCGACCTATAGGGGAGCCGGCTAAAAGCCGAATGCTTCTCCCCTATTTAATCTGTCGCCTTAGATACCAACGCCCTTCCTTTCTTTGCTCCTATCCCCAGCTGAAAGTTCAAGGACCTATCCCTATCTAGCTACAGAGTAGGCGGTGGCTGACAAGGTTGTAACTTCGCCCCTATCTACCTGCAAGCGCAGGCAGAGGCTACTAGCAATTTGTCACGGTGCACCACAATTTCACCCCTATCTACCTACCAGAGTAGGTGGAAGCTACTTGGCGCTGGTCAGTTGAATCCAAAGCTCAACCGTTGATATTTGCTCGGATCGGGTTACGTGATAAGGAAAGTAGGGATTTTTGGCTCTGCCTTAGGGTGCTCACACACTCTAGTACCCTCACTCAGCCTGAAAACAAGATCGGGTTTAATTTCCCTCAAACAAGGGTTAATTATAGTCAATTTTTTGTCCAATTCAATTAGCAGCCCCAATTTTAGAGATTAGTTATCACTGATATTAATCCACACAAGCAATCACATCTACCATCCAGTCCCAATTCCTTTATCCTAGGTTAGAAAATCGAGAGAGAGAGAGAGAGAGAGAGAATCGGAAAAAGCCAATGCAATCGAGAAAACGATGATGAATGCTTGAGTAAGAAGACTTACAGTTCCTCTAGCTCTCTACAATGCATGATGCAATACTTAATTGAAATTTTTACACTAAATGAATGCAATCGAGAAAAGCCGCTCCTAGACAGACAGTTCTATTAGCGAGTGAAGAACGAATTGAATTTGGCTAAGTCCTACGGTCTAAGTGCATCTTTTAAGTGCGAAGTGTGGTCCTAGAATTTTACGAGCACAAACAGTTCCTAAAATAGCTCTAATAGCCGCAAGTGCAGGTCCTATTATACGTAAAGCAACCACACAACACATAGGGAAATGTTTTATTATGACTTACACATGCGAGAACCCAAATGGGAACCACTGAAAATGCAAAATTCTTTTTTACAAAAAAAAATTTCCGCGTCTCAATAGACGACTTGATCCACGAATCGTTGGCCTCCGATGCACTTCAAGATGCGTCGATTTCAAGAAAGCCACTCCACGTCCACCGGGCCCTCGCACAAAAAGATAAAAAGTATCAGAGAAAAAAATAAATAGAAAAACAATTGAAAAAATGGAATAATTACAAGGTGGTTCGGGGATCAGACTACCCGAGTGACTGGAAAATGTAACTCTAATTTTCTAAAGTGATCCTAAGCCGTTTGCCTCCCCGACAACGGTGCCATTTGAAGAGCGTCGTACTACCCTTGTTAATTTAATCAAATTAGTGATCGAATTAATGTCGTGCCGTTCGTGGTAGTCAGGTAATACGGACTAATCAAAAACCACTTTTAATCAATGTTCAATTAATCTCGAGTGGTAAATTTATTTTACTTGGGCAAGCCCAAGGTCAAGTAATAGTTTAATAGTAGTTAAACTTTCGTCAGTCATTTAAACTTGTTGTATAATTTGCACTCAGCCCCTCGCGGTTTTGTATAATCACTTATGGGTCCTTGCCAGGTCACGTACTTTACGCACGTGACTTGGCGTTTTTGCGCAGAGGTCCCTAGGGTTTGATTTATTTATGTTTGGTGCATGAACTTGTCTAAGCAGTTATAAAACTTTTGGAATTTTTGCAAACTTACCTTACAAGTTCATAAATTACGTCCGTGCCCCTGCCAGGCGTGCGTGCTTGTGCACGTGCGCTTGGTGTTTTTGCGGGGAAGCCCTCGCGTGTTTGGGTATTTTTGATTCGTCCAAGAGACTTTTTAATTAGTTATAAGTTTTGTGTGAAATTTTCATGCAGGTCCCTAACCTTTTTGAATATTACAAAAATACCCCTACAAAGATGTATTTTCTTTTCGTTTCTTGTATTTTTTGCATACATCATTAAACCCAAAAAAATCCCCAAAAATCAACTTAGGCTCCTGTTAGCTTGCACGTTCACGCCATAATTTTTATTTTGCCTTTTATTGCATTTTATTATTTATTAAAAATAAGAAATATGCATTTTGGCTATTGTCTATCTTAGAAAATACCAAAAAAATATTAAAGCACTTAGGAAAATTCCAAAAAAATTACCTACTGTGTATTTTAACCTATGTTAGTGTCAATCCAAAAATCACTAAAAATTGTAAAAGAAAAAACTTTAAAAATTAGAAAATACCTAAAAACTTCAAAAAAAATCTATAAAATCCTAGAAAAATCAAAAAATGCAATCTCAGTTCCTGTAGGTTCTACATCTTATTATCTTTATTTTAAAATTAGTTTGCAAAATTTTTGTTGCTGTTTGATATTTTTCATTCTTATTTTACCTTTAACCAGTGATTTATTCCCTATTTTCCTTTATTTTTCCTTTTAAAAATACCAAAAAGATTTTGAAAAACACCCAAAAATCACAAAAACAGTAAAAAAACATAAAAAGACCAAAAAGATTTTATTTCTGAATTTTTGAGCATTTTTGCGTATTTTTATAAATATTCTATCCTCTCTTTTATTATATAGTTTATATATTCCAATATTGAAAAAGAAAGTAAAAAATTATAAAATATAAAAAAAAATATAAAATCAGAAAATTAAACATCAAAATACAAAATTAAAAAAAATTAAATAAAAAAATTAAAAATTTAAAACCCACAAAAAGGTTCAAGATTGGCTGAGTAGCTCATTAGACCTAGACTTAGACTTTTTGTCTACTCTCTACACCTTTGTTTCCTGTGTTCGACCCCTACTTGCTTGCCATTATACGTTTTTAGTAGGGAATAATAAGTTTTAATCCTTTCTCTTGATTGTTTGATTAATTGTGTGGGTTAATTGTTGACAAACGGGAAAGCTTGAGTAGTCGCCTCAGCGACAGTAAGTCTGATTTGTCAGACTACTATTTAGCAGCTCTCGCATTTTCGTTTTTCAGCTACTCCAAGCTAAAGGATTCTACCTCCTCACCACCGCCTCAATGAAGAGCTATGTGCATTGTGCTTGTCCAAATTAGGTCATTATCTAAAAGAATCATGCCTGTGCACGAGATATTCTACTTAGACTAATCAAGATGCATGCGAACATAGACTTGCAAATTCAAAGAATTAAGTCACTTGACCTGAGAAATCTTAACTCCAGTTCCTATAAGGTTCCTCTGAAATTAGGTGGATTAAGGTCAAATCAAGTCCATCCTCAACATCTTCTCATAACTTAGTTCAGAACCCACTAGCTTTTCACCTTGCATATGCAAGATATGCAGATGAGGTGCAGATGACATGCTATGAATGAAATACAAGACTCTATTTTTTTTCTTTTAAGAGATGATGTGCAAGAGTAAATAAGAAGTCTATTTTGTTTTGTTTTTGTTTTATTTTTTTTCAATTTTTTTCTTAAAAATTTGGTATACCTCCAATGTTACAACAATTTTTCAAGAATTTTATAAGTATTATACAAATTATACAAGTGTTATGTATTAATAATTTTTTCCAATTTTTACAAAAGTTTTACAAGTATTATACAATATATTATAATTTTTTTTCAGTTTTTACCCACCCGTAATTATTGCATAATATATACAAAAATACGCGAAAATACGCGAAAATACGAGCTATGGGTAAAGTATATATGTAATATATACACGCCCCCCTTTACTTAGCGTGTGCTATGTCCTCAAAGCACGAAAAGCGAGGAAAAAGATATAGCTCGTGCTAAGCATAGGAGAGCTAAAATAATAAAAAATATAGAAGTCGCTCCGCCCCCCTATACTTAGTCTCTGGCAACCTAAGTATAGAAGAAGATCAAAAATGGGGCGGGCGAGGTTAAGAGGGGAAAGGGAGGAGTATATACACGGTGGGCATCGGTTCCCCCTATACTTAGGTCTGGTCAGCCTATGTATAGGATAGGAGTGAGTGTGAGAACCGAATAGAGAATATACAACGAATGGTGAAGAGACTCAGGTCACTCTCGCCCCTATACTTAGGATCTGAGCATCCTAAGTATAGCCATAAAATGAAATGATATGGAGCTGTGGCGAGTGATTCAAATCACTGGGGAGGGAGGGAAAGAAAATATGTACAAGGGGGATGAGAATATCCATGGATCAAAAAGGTTTGTGATGAACCTTCTTACGAGAGCGAGGAGGTGGGTAATATACAAGTGTGTCGCTGTCAGAATCGTCCTCAGATGAATAGTAGTGCGGTGAAGGGATCGTCCAACGTGAGTCGACACATGACTGCTTACTTAGATAAGTCTTGAGAACAACCGAACTAAGCTCACTCATATAAATCACCTTACCCGGACCCGATGAGGATTCTTCTGATAATTCCTTCTCCGGAATGTTGAAGGAAATTTTCTTGGTTAGTTTTCTAGAACCTGAATCATGGAGAGGGGGATGAGAGCGATGCGCCTTGAGAGGTTCGGGGGAACACCTCGAGGAATCAATTCTCGACTTCCCCTCACTAGATATCCGACTAGAAGAGGGAGCAACCGTGTTTTTATGTGGAGTCAATTTAGTCTTTGTTGTTTCCTTTAAAGGACCGGGATGTGGTGCGGTGCTGACCATGGGTTCCTCATCAGATGAGTCACCATATAGATTAGAATATTCCTGAAGGGTCAGCACGCGTCTCGAGAAGATGCTAGTAATCTCAGTTGGCTTGGCATCATTGGGCTCTTGTATCAGATTATCAAAATGGTCAAGACAATCAACAAAGGTCGTGTCCGACTCAATGATAGTTTCTGGTCGTGAGTCCTCCTTAGAAGCTGTCATGGTGGTGGTGCAAGCAGTTGATGAAGTGGAGGTGTGGGGAGTCTCAAAACCAATGGTTATCTGGATATTCGGTCTCTCAGGTGTAGCAGAGAGGTGGGATTCATCTACCTCCCGATGGTTATGACTGTCAGTGGATGTACGGGTTACCTTAGAGTAAAGTATATCAAAGAATGGGTGAGGTCGAAGCATTCCTAATTCTATAAAATTGATTTCCCAAGTTTTGCAATCTATAGTCGCCTTAGCCAAGGCTAAGAACGTCTTCCCGAGAATAATCGGAGATTGGGTAAACTCTCCTCGGTGCTCAATGTCAATGATCGTAAAGTCCACCTGAAGTAGAGCACTTTGGAAAGTAACGATGACTGAAATGTTTCCTCTCGATGTTTGATGGATCGATCAGCCAACTGAAGGATCTCTCTCGACTTCCTAAGTGGTCTGAGTTCGAGCTTGTCAAATACAAAGGTCGGGAGGATATTTATCGGCGAGTCATCATCGATTCTAGCATGGGTGAATATGGTGTCTTTGATTTCACACTCAACTCGGGGAAACTGTTTTACTCTGCGGCTCTTGGTCATTCTCCCCATCACTAAGGAGGTGGCCATAGACACTATGTGTCTTTCTGTCCTTATCCTCTTATTGCCCGACCTCTTGGGCATCAAAATTACTTCTCACAAATCGTTTGAGGTCGGGAAAGTGATCTATGTCCTTTATTAACAGAAGATTAAAAATTAGTTTTTCATCGAGTTCTTCCCTTAGGGTAGGATCCAATTTTTTAAAGTCATTTTTATTTTCAATTTTTATGTATTTTTTTGGATTTTAAAACTTTTTGGTGTTTTTAATGGATGAATGATCAGACTCTGGATTGGAAGGCAAGGCGTTAGTATAAGAGGGCGATAGAATTGACTCTAGTTGTACATGATGTGTGGGTTCCCTAATGTTCGCTCTGTTTTCAACCTCAAAACTACTCATGTCCTTTTCCACTTTCATTCCCAAGCTGGCAGAAATTGAGTGCAATATTTCCATGACATCTCTCAACGTGTTACCTAATGTTTCATTTGTCGCAATAAGTCGAGAAATGTCATCCTCCAAAAAATTCTCATGACAAATCATGGGAGAGTTCTGCTCAATTGGAGGATACTGTTGAGATATTGGGGTCTTATACTCAACATACCTAGACTCTGGCATGTAATGCTGGGTCGAGTACAAACCATCTAAATGGCAAATATTGGACGAAGCCTCATGTAATGAAGTCAATGAATGGGGGACTGGTAAGTCTAGCTCATGAGTCCAATCTTGTGAATGTATAGGCTCTCCGAATGAAGGCTGGTTAATGGAAGCTTTATCACTAAAGTCAATCAAGTCTGGGAAATCATGATGTGCAGGCCTCTCCATTCGGGTTGTTCGATCGACCATGTTATGCCCTAAGGTCAAGTTGGGATGCGTATAAGTAAATTGTTGTCTGGTCCTTACTTGAGGTGAGAATGAAGTATGCGGGGGCATATAATTTTGCCAATCATCTGTCTCACCAGTGGCTTGCTCTTCATTCGATTCTTCGATTCCGGCAAGCTCTCGAAAATAAGGACAGTCAGCCCAAGATGGAAGTGGATTCGGAGTGTTGGAATATGGAGTAGGTGATAAATGTGAAGAAGTGGAGAAGTCAGTCGAAGTTTTGACTTCATAATCGGGTTGAGGTGGAGCCGACCATGGGTAAGGGTCTCCCGTGGGTGGCGGAGGATACATGGAAGAATGAGAAGGTGAAGATGATCGGTATATGGTCGATGGGGACGAATATCCCAACATCTTGAAGAGGAAAGGATGAACGTAAGCAGATAGAGGTAGAAAATGTGCAACAGGATAACATACATGGACAAACACAAAGACAAACGCAAGAGCAAACCCCGAGTTCACACTCAACACGGTAAAGGACCCGAAACCGAGTCCGATTAGTCTGGTTGATTTTAAGTATGAATTTTTAAACAAGTAGCAATGGTTACGCGGCCTATAGGGGAGCCGGCTAAAAGCCGAATGCTTCTCCCCTATTTAATCTGTCGCCTTAGATACCAACGCCCTTCCTTTCTTTGCTCCTATCCCCAGCTGAAAGTTCAAGGACCTATCCCTATCTACCTACAGAGCAGGCGGTGGCTGACAAGGTTGTAACTTCGCCCCTATCTACCTGCAAGCGCAGGCAGAGGCTACTAGCAATTTGTCACGGTGCACCACAATTTCACCCCTATCTACCTACCAGAGTAGGCGGAAGCTACTTGGCGCTGGTCAGTTGAATCCAAAGCTCAACCGTTGATATTTGCTCGGATTGGGTTACGTGATAAGGAAAGTAGGGATTTTTGGCTCTGCCTTAGGGTGCTCACACACTCTAGTACCCTCACTCAGCCTGAAAACAAGATCGGGTTTAATTTCCCTCAAACAAGGGTTAATTATAGTCAATTTTTTGTCCAATTCAATTAGCAGCCCCAATTTTAGAGATTAGTTATCACTGATATTAATCCACACAAGCAATCATATCTACCATCCAGTCCCAATTCCTTTATCCTAGGTTAGAAAATCGAGAGAGAGAGAGAGAGAATCGGAAAAAGCCAATGCAATCGAGAAAACGATGATGAATGCTTGAGTAAGAAGACTTACAGTTCCTCCAGCTCTCTACAATGCATGATGCAATACTTAATTGAAATTTTTACACTAAATGAATGCAATCGAGAAAAGCCGCTCCTAGACAGACAGTTCTATTAGCGAGTGAAGAACGAATTGAATTTGGCTAAGTCCTACGGTCTAAGTGCATCTTTTGAGTGCGAAGTGTGGTCCTAGAATTTTACGAGCTCAAACAGTTCCTAAAATAGCTCTAAGAGCCGCAAGTGCAGGTCCTATTATACGTAAAGCAACCACACAACACATAGGGAAACGTTTTATTATGACTTACACATGCGAGAACCCAAACGGGAACCACTGAAAATGCAAAATTCTTTTTTACAAAAAAAAAATTTCCGCGTCTCAACAGACGACTTGATCCACGAATCGTTGGCCTCCGATGCACTTCAAGATGCGTCGATTTCAAGAAAGCCACTCCACGTCCACCGGGCCCTCGCACAAAAAGATAAAAAGTATCAGAGAAAAAAATAAATAGAAAAACAATTGAAAAAATGGAATAATTACAAGGTGGTTCGGGGATCAGACTACCCGAGTGACTGGAAAATGTAACTCTAATTTTCTAAAGTGATCCTAAGCCGTTTTCCTCCCCGACAACGGTGCCATTTGAAGAGCGTCGTACTACCCTTGTTAATTTAATCAAATTAGTGATCGAATTAATGTCATGCCGTTCGTGGTAGTCAGGTAATACGGACTAATCAAAAACCACTTTTAATCAATGTTCAATTAATCTCGAGTGGTAAATTTATTTTACTTGGGCAAGCCCAAGGCAGATGTCTCCTTATGTAGATTTTAAGTGAATTTAAAAGGTGGATTTTGATGACACGCCTGATCACTTGGGTAATAGGTAATCGATGGTCGTTGCGACCCCAAGTAATCAAGCGTGGTCGATCGAGAAAAAGAGACCACCAAAAGCGAATAAAATCAATCAAAATCAAGTAGCGGTCCTGCTATTATTTTAACCTGGTATAGCGACCAGGGTCGAACACAAGGAGCACGTGATGGCCTCGCGGCCTACGAAGTAGTCTAAAAAAGAATTAAAAATAAAAGACAAGTGTTTTTGGTGGATTTTTAATTGTTTTTAATTTTTTTGGATTTTTGATTAATTAAGAAAATAAAGAAACAAGTAAAACAAGCCAATTCAAACAATTATTTAATGCATCAAAAATCAATCAAAAATTCAAATAAAAAGGTTTTTGTGTAGTTTATGATTTTTACTATTTTTAGTGAATTTTTATTATTTTTCTGATTTTTATTTAATTTTCTAAAAACAAAACAATGCAAGAAAATGAGGGTACTGTCCAGCCGAGCTTGAGGGACTTAGATAAAATAAATAAAAGTCCCCAATAAGCCTAGAGGTAGATTTCCTGTAAAGAGAAAGAAAAAAGGAAAATTTTGGCACCTTCATTATTATTTTAGGATTTTTAGATTATTTTTTAGAATTTTTATAAGATTTTTAGTTTTTTGTAATTTTTATGAGTTTTATATTATGAAAAATGACCAAAATTGGTCAGAAAATCAAGCAAGACAAACTAAATAGTAGTTAATTTTTATTATAATTTTAAATGAATTTTAATATTTTTTTGTGAATTTTTAAATCAAACAGTAACTAAAAAGGTTATTTTTAAATTTTTAAAATTATCAAATAAAAGCAAAAATGTCCCTAAAAATTCTAGAAAATTTTACAACATCGCAGGAGCCATGTGTCCAATTATCATTGAATTCGGAGTAAGTTTGATATTTTATTCAAAATTAAAACCTAGGTACAATGCACAGGGACCTAACTGCAAATAATATAAAGTCTTGGGCCCCTTGGATAACAACCCTGAGAAGTGTAGGGGCAGGAATGCAAATTGTCCCCCGGGCCACGCACGATGCACGCGACTCAGGCCTGGGGGGACCAATTTGTCATTCCTATTTCTAAAAATGTTAATCTTAACACACCAAAATCGCAGGGCCAAAGTGCAAAAACACCAAATATTCACGTGTCAACGCACGTGTTCACAACTGGCAGGGGTATAAATGCAATTCAAATAAACAGGAGGGTCCAATGTGCAATTTACCAAACGTAAATAAACTATCTAAAATATTTACAGGACTAAAGACAAATAACTAAAAAGCTAAGGGCCTACAAAGAAATTACCCTTTATTAAATCTCGAGGGCCGGATGTGAGACGCGTGGCAGATCTGACGGGTGGAATGGCGCAACGCACAACGAAGGGAACCCTCGGTGCGATCCGACAGCTGGGACTCTCGCACGTGGACGATCGAACGACTGGGCTGCGACGTGGGTCTACGAAGGGGCCTCGCTCTAATCAGACGGAGGAGGTGAAGCCACGTGCTGGATCTGACGGATGCAACACGACATGGCTAAACCTCGGCCATCGGACGGTGGCGATCAAACCTCCAAGGATCATACGATAGCTGTTGCTCCGCAATTGAACGGACGCGATCTAATCTGGAGCGTCGAGGTCGATCGGACGTCTGGGAAGGATGGTGGAAGAACAGTTGGCCGGCGAGCTTCGCCGGCCCGATGCACGTGCTATGGTCCTCCCCTGATGCTCTTGAAGTGCGGAAGAGTTCCGCCGTGAAGCTCCGCAGCTGATGAGATGCTCCGATGAAGGCGGGGAGCTCTGGAGAGATCCGGCAGCGTAAAGACCTGGAGCTCCTGTGCTTGAGCTGCTGGCCTCCAGATGAGGCTCTACTGATGATAAGACATGCACAAGAAGAAAGATGGGTCGAGGGCAAACTGCCTCGACCCGTCAAAGTGTGAGAACAGTGAAAGATGCGTCGCGATGGAGGCCCTCCGGCGAGCGACGGAGGTGAAGGTTCGATATCCCTGCTCCGGGGCGAGCCAGGGGGGATGGAAGGTCGAAGAAGGTGGAGAGGAAGCTCGTGAAGGTGATGGCGGTGTCGGATGGGTGAACGGATGAATGGAAACGACAGGCGGAGGTGGCAGAGCTACTGCTACTGGAATCTAAAAACTCGAAGCTAAGCTAATCTAAAGGCTAAGAAGACTACCTGGCGGAGGCTGTCGATTGGGCTGAAGCTTGAGGAGCATCTGGGTCATTGCCTGCAAGGGGTCGTCGTCTCCCCGAGGCTGGGCGCGATCACGGCGGTGCACGACGGCGAAAGATGCCGGATCAGTGGCTCCTGGCTTCCCGGGCCTCGCTGTTACTCCCTCTCGCTCCGCTGTCACTCATGCAAGGTGGAGGAGGTCACAAGCGACAAGGGGGAGGTCCAAAGATGCATGAAAAGATCGCCGGAGGAGATACTTTATATGTCCAGGGGTCGGAGAAGGGATGAATCGGGTGAGCTGCTCGCATCTCGGATCCCTCAGACCCACCCCGGGCGAGGATCTGGGAAGAACAAGGAACAATCGTGGCCCAGGGTTAGGGTGATTGGTTGTCGGATCGAGTGGGAAATAATTGGAGAAGTCGGGTCGGTCATCAGACCCACAAGAGAAGAGGGTCTGCGGGGGAAGTTGACCGGGGTCAACAAACCCCCGTGGACCAATCAGAATCCACCAAATCAGAATTATTTGATTATTTATTTTAAAATAGTAAATGACCGAATTAAGAAAAACTTAAAACATGAAAAATATTTATTTTATTTTTTCTATTTTTAGTGATTTTTAATTAATTTTTCAAAATAAAAATAAGGTATTGACATATTATGGCTATATATAGGTATATGTACAGTATGCCTTTTTAATTTCTGATTTTTAATTTGTTATTTTTGTGCATTTTATTCCTATTTTATATTTTATTTATTTATAGTTTAAAATTAGGAATAAATGGGTATTTTTATTTTATTTTTATTATTTATTTACAAGGGTGAAATAAATAGATATATACGTCTATATACATGGTATATTTACAATATTATTTTTAATTTTTAATTTTGTTCTTTTTATTTTTGTTTTTATTTTAATGGTTTTTATTTATTTTCAACATAAAAAGTAGAATATTTACAAAATATTTGGAGATTAATTTTATTTATTTACAAGGATAAATAAATATAGATGAGTAGTCTATATACATGGTGACTATGTACAAGTGTTCTATTTTTATTTTCTTTTTGATTTTTTTCTATTTTTGTTTTGATTTTTATGATAAATATATATATACACAATATATACAAGTCATTTTATTCTATTTTTTTAGAGGAAAATATTTTTATTTTATTTACAGGTATATTTACACACGTGAGCCCCTATCTCCCTTACTTGGCTTTTATGCGGTCAGGCCCATGCTGAGCCCTCCCTTAGGATTAGGTCGCTCAATATTTATTCTAAATATTTCCCTCTTTTTCTTTTTGTTCTTTATTCTTTTATTTTAGCACAAAAACATGCTAATTATTAGTTTTTACACAATGCATGCCTTTTGCTAATTATTTATATTTACAACTATCTACATGCATTTGCAAAGGTTTTTGTAGCTAAAATATAAAAATAAAGAGTGATGAATGAGTATTCATCTCCCCCCTATACTTAACTTTGCTAGTCCCTTAGCAAACACTTATTGAAAAAGAAGTGAAAAAGAAGAAAGAAAAAGAAAATGAGAAGAATGTACATGGATCAAGGTTGAATATTAAACTTTCCTTCATTAAATTGAGGTATGGAGCTTAATCAGATCTTTGGATTATTAATGTGTCGGAACCTTATTTGGACTTAAGCTTAAAACTCAACAGCCTCTAAGTTCCACTAATCTCTAATCAAGACTCCTCAATGCTCCAGATCAGAACAAGTCATCAATCACAAACCCTGAAGACCGTGAATCTTTCCTTGTCCTGTGAATGTGAGGTATAAGCTCTCCACCTCAAAAATGGCAACTTGACAACCCTCCCCAACAAGGTAACTCTATGACCTCAATCTGGCCACTCTTTCCTCGAGGTGCGGGGTATTCCCTTCTAAGTTTAAGTTCAACCGGCTCAACAAGAGGAGGAAGAAGAGAATGGATCATGGCCAGTGTAGCCATGTATCCTTGGGAGCTCTACCAGTGTAGCCAAGTCTCCCTGCTGCAAGCTACATAAGGTGGATCATGAATCTCAAGCTTTGCTTATTGCACTCTATATACATACTCCGGTGGGATTATCATTTTCTCTCAGACCCACCACTTTTTTTGGAGTTATTTTCTTTCTGCATTTTTCTCAAGTGCATCTATACAACATATACATGTGCATCATATATACAAGGAGTTTTTCCTCTTGAGCCAGTAGACTATCCCTCTTTTGAAGCTTTATTGCGACCCACAACTCCCGTCGTTAGACCTCATGGCAACCAGACCAAGTTGAGACGCACTTCCTTCACTAAAAGAAGAATAGAGGTTCCGCCTAGAAGTACTACCCTCATATGCTACCCCAAGTCAAGGAAGACTGCCTCCTCACCACTCATCCGTAGAGAGCTTGGTGCAACGTGCTGGTGTCCAAGTAAAGCCATTGTCCCTATGAGTCATGTGTTGTTGTTAAGTGCTCTACTTAGGCTCATTGAGATGACATATGATCATAGCCTAGTGGACTCAAAGAATTAAGTCACCATGGACCTGAAAAGCCTTAAACCTAAGCCCTATAAGGTTCCTCTTAGAAATTAGGTGGATTAAGATCTTAATCAAGCTCCATTTCCCAATTTAATTCTAGGCTAGTTTAAATGTCAACTATCATCCAGAAAAACTATATACATATGTACAAAAGATGCTATTTACACAAATTTTTACAAACATGCAAAATTTTTGAAAAATGTTTGAAAATCATGAATGGATGATGCATGAAGTGCAAGTTTTGCAAAAGGTATTTACACACATTTACACGAGATTTTTGCAAACTTTTGATTTTCAAAACATTTTGGAAAAATTTTGTACTATATACATAATTTTGATACAAAAATATTTACACAAGCTTTACACAAAAGATTTTTGAAATCATTTTTTACAAAAATAATTTGTACACTAGCTATTTATGTGCAAATAAAAAAAATGATTATGTACATGAAAAATTTTTAATTTTTGTGATTTCTAGGGTTTCAGCCATTTTATTTATTAACACACTCACACAAAGTACGAGTTATGGCTAAAGTATATATGAAATATATACACACCCCCCTATACTTAGCTCGAACAATGTCCTCAGAGTCAAGAGCGATGAAGAAGACATAAGTCGTGCTAGGTATAGGGAAGTGAAAAGGAAGACTATATACAAAGACGAATGAATGAATAGAATATCAAGAGACTCTCGGCTTTTCCACCTATACTTAGTATCAAGTAATCCTAAGTATAGCAAGCTGTATACTAAGGGAAAACCGAGTGGAGAATGTACAGGGTCTACCCCCCCTATACTTAGGGTAAAATATCCCTAAGTATAGGCAGCAAAACAGGGGTAGAAAGACATGAAGAAAATCATCGAATATATACAAGGTGGAGAGGCATCACTCCCCCTATACTTAAGGTAAAGAACCTTAAGTATAGGCAACAAAACAGAAGTGATGAAACAGAACGAAGAACAACCCGGTGTTTTTACCCCCCTATACTTAGGATGAGCAATATCCTAAGTATAGCAAAGATAATCCTAAGCGAGACCTGGGGTGTAAACAAGAACGGAAGAAAGAAAGATCAAAGCAAGAAAAAATACGTATATACAAAAGAGTACAATGTTGAGGTGCCTCTCAACAAGCGCTAGATTTTATGCCCCTAGCTGGGCGCAAAGGCTAGGATAAAGTAGTATCGAGATTCAGCACGGCATCGGTAAGGCGAATGTCGTAATGTCGTCGCAGTCTCGGTATGAGAACAACGATGAACTCCATAGTGTAAACAAAGACACCCAGGTAGTCAATCAAGCGGGTGTCTGCTACCGGCCAGTGATATCGAAAGAAGTGATCGGGATCCGGTAGCACAAATGAAATCAGCGGCTCTGGGTCAGACATGAGTGAGAGTATAGAGCCGAAGAAATCAAACGTGGAGAAGGATGGATCAGTAATAGAATCCTCCACATCAATCAATGTCTCAAAAAGGTATGTATAGTCAAGATCAGGAGACTCTCTAAGCAGACTGATATCCGATGCATGAAATAGAATCAGATCAGGCAAATCATCGAATATCCCCAGAATGGGCTCATCCTCGCGAGGGTTGTCGAGGTGAGAAGACTCAGAATCAGAAGGATCTAAAGACTCGGTTTCGTATTCTGCCAGATCGGAAACACTCTCAGTAGGTGAAACCGAGTACTCATCGAGTGCGGCATCCTCCCGCAGATAACCCTCGGGGAGAGATGTATGATCAGAAGTGAACAGAAAAGTATCAGGTTCTAGATGGGCATCTGCACTGCTATCAAGTATCCACTCGGTGCACCAGGCTGCATCATCATCAGAAGTGTAGCTCTCGGCAATCTGGAAGCAGGAGAAGGTACTGGTCAACACCGCAGAAGCTGGCAAAGTGTCTGCGGCTGATCCTCGCTCTACGGCTATGCTGGCTGCCAACTGGTCCTCAGCAAGTGTATCTGTCTCAACAAAGTGGAGGACAAAGAGCTCGAAGATGGGACTCGCTGTGTCTGTACTCTTAAAGTGGTGTCCCTCATCGAGCTGTGGCTGGTGGGATGAGTCCTGGTAGCTGTCTGCATCCAAGAAGTATCTCTGCAGAAGGGAAACTGACTCCTCTGGGACTGGAATCTGAAGTGTCTGAATCAATGGTTGCAAAAGCGCGGGCTCCTTCGGCTCTTGGAGTATCAGAAGATCTGATATCCAAGACTCGTCGACTGGAAACTCTGGGGCTGCCTCGAACTCCAGCTGTAAAACCAACGGGAACTCGAGAAGACTCTGGGTCCGAACCTCTGCTATCGCAGTCATCTCCTCTATCAGTTGTGCTGTCTGCTCCAAGTCCTTGGTCTGGTGTGTAGAAACTGTCTCATCCTGTAATGCAACACACCGCACTGGTACTGCATCGTCCACATGTGTTGTTCCGACTACGGCATCTCGTGAAGAAGAACTCTGTGAAAGTAAACTCGAGATGGTGTCCAATAAGTAAATGTCGGAACTGCGGTGTGAACCGCCACATGTGGTAATCACCAGTGCTATCTGCTCTGCGGTCATCCCCCGCATGGAGATCTCAATCAAGTCTGTCAGTGGAAGTCCATGCTCTGGAAATCTCCTCAAGAGGTCAAGAAACCTTGGCCATGCTTCATGCAATGGCTCCTGGGGGTCAACTGAAAAATCGGTGATCAAAGACCGCAAAAACTCTGCTCTACGTGGGGTAAAGTATCTCTGTAGGAACTCTCGTCGTAGCTCTCCCCACGTCTTGAATGTCCGCCCCAATCGTCGGTGCCATCTCATGGCGCTCACGTGAAGTGTGAATGGGAAGGTCCTCCTCATCAGCTCCTCTGCAGTAATATCTGAATATCTCTGTGCTCTACAAAACTCCTCTAATGCGGACAGGTGAAGATACGGCTCCTCGTGCGCCTCTCCTAAAAATGTTGGCAGTCTCTGAATGTCCAACTCCAAGACAAATGGACGTAATGTAGAAGCTGACTCAGCTCCCTGTGCTATATGCTCCTCCATCCTTCTGGAATGGGATGTATCTGCTGATCTCCACTGCTCTCTCTGGTCACCAATGGAGTGCGCTCTCAACTCAGCAACGACATCGTCCGGGTCTCGCATCTGATCTATCTGGTATCCTCGGACATTTCGCACAGCATGCCCAGAGTAGTGAGATGAAAGGGAGGGAGGGAGCGGGAGGCTGGTCGCAGATCCTACCTCCCTAGAAGGTGGACTAGAATGATGGTCAGAATATGGAGAAGAAGCCGTAAGAGCCGGCTCGAAGTGAGGGGGATCCATCATCCAGGGGTAAAGGAGAAGAAAAGAAGAGGAATGAAGAGAGGGAGGGTGGGGAACAGATGGATAGAAGGGAGGATGGGGAAGGATCGAAGGGATCTGGAAATCACATAAGATGAAGAAGCAAACCCCCAATTCACCTACACACACATAGCCGAAGACCGAAGGGACCGGCCAATTATCTTGTCGATTTTATTTTAGGTGATCATCCAGTCTATCAGAGCGATTACGTGAGGTAATAGGAATCCGATATCTCTCAACCGACTGTCCCTTACCAAAGAGCCGGTAATCAGTTGAGAAAGATCGGATGGCTCTATCGTAAGGTGCGGATCACTCTCTCTCTCATCCAAACCAAACAAGGAGGGGGTTACTCTCCCAAGACAGATTTTCAATGAAGTATCTTTTAGGTCAAGTGTGATTAGCAGTCCCGACGTTTTTGTTTTTAGATATTTTTCAAGAAAAAGAAACGCCTAACGAATTTTTCGGTTCTCCTGATTATTAGGTCAAAAACAGGGTGCAATGGTGAAAACCGAGTCCTAAACAGGCAATTCTACTCGAAGAACCGTCTAACTGGTCACCGATCCTTCAAGCCAAAGGGTCCGATCTCGGTCTACCCCTCCTCCTCGCGACACATCGGGTTCAGGAGCAGCGCTTGGCAGGGCAGGCTACGGCACGTAGGCTACGAAGGGAGTGAGTCAGTTATTTTTATTAATGATTTATTAGTAGATCCAATTACATTCTATAGGAACAGGTAATCAGTTAAGTGTGTGGATCCTACTAATTACGGCACAGTTAAGCAGAAAATCCTAAATCTAGGGGCTCGAGAAAATCCACAGAAAACCGTAAAATGCAACGAAAAACCAAAAAGCTGCGAAAAAGCCGCGAAAAATCCTAAGGGTCCCCCGAGCACACCGGTGCTCGGCAAAACAGACCCGCTACACAAGTCCAAGTCCACAGTATGAGTGTTCCTATATTATTACAAATAATCAAATAAAATGCTGAAAGAAACCTAATTACTCTCTCTCTCACTCAACTCTCTCTCACGCTCTCGTGCGGCTCCGTGCAGAAGGGAGCTGCCTCTAAGTCCCGCGGTTGCGCCGGCTCCTCAAAAGTTGCTGCCTCGATCCTCAGACCCTTGCAAGAAAGAGACAAAGTGTAAAACCGATAAAATAGTCAAATATAAATAAGAAATAAAAATAGGGGTATATGTGCAAAATGGAAAATAAAATCAATCAAACAAAAATAAAACAAAGACAAAAATAAAAGAAAATAAAATAAAACAAAATAAAGCAAAAATAAAAGAAAAACAAAAAGCCGCGAACTTAGAAAGAGCCGCGGAAAGCCGTGAAAAAGAAAACAAAGAGAAAATCAAAAATAAAAAGAAAAACTACTAAGCCGTGCTCCTCGGCAACGGCGCCATTCTGATGACACACGTGATCACTCGGGTAAAAGGCAATCGATGGTCGTTGCGACCCCAAGTAATCAAGCATGGTCGATTGAGAAAAAGAGACCACCAAAAGCGAATAAAATCAATCAAAATCAAGTAGTGGTCCTGCTATTATTTTAACCTGGTATAGCGACCAGGGTCGAATACAAGGAGCACGTGATGGCCTCGCGGCCTACGAAGTAGTCTAAAAAAGAATTAAAAATAAAAGACAAGTGTTTTTGGTGGATTTTTAATTGTTTTTAATTTTTTTGGATTTTTAATTAATTAAGAAAATAAAGAAACAAGTAAAACAAGCCAATTCAAACAGTTATTTAATGCATCAAAAATCAATCAAAAATTAAAATAAAAATATTTTTGTGTAGTTTATGATTTTTACTATTTTTAGTGAATTTTTGGTATTTTTCTGATTTTTATTTAATTTTCTAAAAATAAAAAAATGCAAGAAAATGAGGGTACTGTCCAGCCGAGCTTGAGGGACTTAGATAAAATATCTAAAAGTCCCCAATAAGACTGGAGGTAGTTTTCCTGTAAAGAAAAAGAAACAAGGAAAATTTAGGCACCTTAATTATTATTTTTAGAATTTTAGATTATTTATTAGAATTTTTATAAGATTTTTAGTGTTTTGTAATTTTTATGAGTTTTATATTATGAAAAATGACCAAAATTGGTCAGAAAATCAAGCAAGACAAACTAAAAAGTAGCTAATGATTTTATAATTTTTAGATGAGTTTTAATATTTTTTTGTGAATTTTTAAATCAAACAGTAACAAAAAAGGTTGTTTTTGAATTTTTAAAAATATCAAATAAAAGCAAAAGTGTCCCCAAAAATTCTAGAAAATTTTACAACATGGCAGGAGCCATGTATCCAATTTTCATTGAATTCAGAGTAAGTTTGATATTTTATTCAAAATTAAAACCTAGGTATAGTGCATAGGGACCTAACTGCAAATAATATAAAGTCCTGGGCCCCTTGGATAACAACCCTGAGAAGTGTAGGGGTAGGAGTGCAAATTGTCCCCCGGGCCACGCACGATGCACGTGACTCAGGCCTGGGGGGGACCAATTTGTCATTCCTATTTCTAAAAATGTTAATCTTAACACACCAAAATCGCAGGGCCAAAAGTGCAAAAACACCAAATATTCACGTGTCGACGCACGTGTTCACAACTGGCAGGGGTATAAATGCAATTCAAATAAACAGGAGGGTCCAATGTGCAATTTACCAAACGTAAATAAACTATCTAAAATTTTACAAGACTAAAGACAAATAATTAAAAAGCTGAGGGCCTATAAAGAAATTACCCTTTATTAAATCTCGAGGGCCGGATGTGCGACGCGTGGCAGATCTGAAGGGTGGAATGGCGCAACGCACAACGAAGGGAACCCTCGGCGCGATCCGACGGCTGGGACGCTCCCACGTGGACGATCGAACGGCTGGGCTGTGACGTGGGTCTGCGAAGGGGCCTGGCTCAGATCGGACGGAGGAGGTGAAGCCACGTGCTGGATCTGACGGCTGCAACACGGCGTGGCTAAACCTCGGCCATCGGACGGTGGCGATCAAACCTCCAAGGATCTGACGATAGCTGCTACTCTGCGAATGAACAGACGCGATCTAATCTGGAGCGTCGAGGTCGATCGGACGTCTGGGAAGGATGGTGGAAGAACAGTTGGCCGGTGAGCTTCGCCGGCCCGATGCACGTGCTATGGTCCTCCCCTGCTGCTCCTGAAGTGCGGAAGAGTTCCGCCGTGAAGCTCCGCAGCTGATGAGATGCTCCGATGAAGGTGGGGAGCTCTGGAGAGCTCCGGCGGCGATGAAGATCTGGAGCTCCTGTGCTTGAGCTGCTGGCCTCCAGATGAGGCTCTACTGATGATAAGACCTGCACAGGAAGAAAGATGGGTCGAGGGCAAACTGCCTCGACCCGTCAAAGTGCGAGAACAGTGAAAGATGCATCGCGATGGAGGCCCTCCGGCGAGCGGCGGAGGTGAAGGGCTAATATCCCTGCTCTGGGGCGAGCCAGGGGGGATGGAAGGTCGGAGAAGGTGGAGAGGAAGCTCGTGAAGGTGATGGCGGTGTCGGATGGGTGAACGGATGAACGGAAACGACAGGCGGAGGTGGCGGAGCTACTGCTACCGGAATCCAAAAACACGAAGCTAAGCTAATCTAAAGGCTAAGAAGGCTATCTGGTGGAGGCTGTCGACTGGAATGAAGCTCGAGGAGCTTCTGGGTCATTGCCTGCAAGGGGTCGTCATCTCCCCGAGGCTGGGCGTGCTCGCGGCGGCGCACAATGGTGAAAGCTGTCGGATCAGTGGCTCCCAGCTTCCCGGGCCTCGCTGCTACTCCCTCTCGCTCCGTTGTCACTCAGGCAAGGTGGAGGAGGTCACAGGCGACGAGGGGGAGGTCCAAAGATGCATGAAAAGGTCGCCGGAGGAGATACTTTATATGTCTAGGGGTCCGAGAAGGGATGAATCGGGTGAGCTGCTCCCATCTCGGATCCCTCAGACCCACCACGGGCGAGGATCTGGGAAGAACAAGGAACAATCGGGGCCCGGGGTTAGGGTGATTGGTTGTCGGATCGAGTGGGAAATAATTGGAGAAGTCGGGTTGGTCATCAGATCCGCAAGAGAAGAGTGTCTGCGGGGGAAGTTCACCGGGGTCAACAAACCCCCTTGGACCAATCAGAATCCACCAAATCAGAATTATTTGATTATTTATTTTAAAATAGTAAATGACCGAATTAAGAAAAACTTAAAAAATGGAAAATATTTATTTTATTTTTTCTATTTTTTAGTGATTTTTAATTAATTTTTCAAAATAAAAATAAGGTATTTACATATTAGGGCTATATATAGGTATATGTACAATATGCCTTTTTATTTTTTGATTTTTAATTTGTTATTTTTGTGCATTTTTATTCCTATTTTATATTTTATTTATTTATAGTATAAAATTAGGAATAAAAGGGTATTTTTATATTATTTTTATTATTTATTTACAAGGGTGAAATAAATAGATATATACATCTATATACATGGTATATTTACAATATTATTTTTGATTTTTAATTTTGTTCTGTTTTATTTTTGTTTTTGTTTTAGTGGTTTTTATTTATTTTCAACATAAAAAGTAGAATATTTACAAAATTTTTGGAGATTAATTTTATTTATTTACAAGGCTAAATAAATATAGATGAGTGGTCTATATACATGGTGACTATGTACAAGTGTTCTATTTTTATTTTCTTTTTGATTTTTTTCTATTTTTATTTGATTTTTATGATAAATATATATATACACAGTATATACAAGTCATTTTATTCTAATTTTTTAGTGGAAAATATTTTATTTTATTTACAAGTATATTTACACACGTGAGCCCCTATCTCCCTCTACTTGGCTTTTATGCGGTCAGGCCCATGCTGAGCCCTCCCTTGGGATTAGGTCACTCAATATTTAATCTAAATATTTCCCTCTTTTTCTTTTTGTTCTTTATTCTTTTATTTTAGCACAAAAACATGCTAATTATTAGTTTTTACACAATGCATGCCTTTTGCTAATTATTTATATTTACAACTATCTACATGCATTTGCAAAGGTTTTTGTAGCTAAAATATAAGAATAAAGAGTGATGAATGAGTATTCATCAGATTTTCAGAAGGAATTTTTTTGGTTTTTCAACAATTTTTATGCAATTAAGAAAAGACATACGCAAAATCAGGCCTGTTTACAAGTTAAATCAGAAATGTGGTCAAATTAATTCTAAAAATTATGAAACTTGGCCAGAATGTGGAATGAAATGAAATTAAGCTACATTGTTTTTTTTGGATTTTTCTGACACTATATGAATTTACTGTGAATTAAAAAATCCATGCAAGGTGATTTTGACTAAATTAATTTTAATAAATACCAAAACACAATATTTTCAGAGATAATAATCATCCTAGATAGATCTAAGTATAGAATCTAGGAAAATTAATAAACCTAAAATTCTATGTGAATTGGACCTATTAAAAATCAATTAAGGAAATCACAAAATGATTAATTCAAGCCTTCAGATGCGTGCAAATGAGTTGATTTTTGGGCACAATGTAAACATATTATCCTAATTCTAATGCGAATTTTTGGTGATTTTTGGAGAACAAAGAATTTACCACAAATTAAAAGGCATAAATGGGTAAATATAGTAAATTTCACCAATTAATTAATAATAAAATTCACTGATGTAACAAAAATAAGAAAAGTGTCACATATGAAAGAGGACAAGTTTAGCTACACAATGCAATTTTTAGAACTAAAAAATGATGTCAAATTAATACCTAAATATGCATGCAAAGACAGGGGCCTAATAGCAATTACAGAAACTAAATTACTGGAATTTAAACATTCTGATAGGGACTTAAATGTAATTACCTATAATGAGGGGGACTTGTATGCAAATTGCCCACAAAACACATGCGCCTCACGTGGTGCTCCTGGCAGGGACTAAAATGTGATTAACAAAATCTCTAGGGGCCTCGGTGCAAAATGTCCAGGCCGCACGTGAGAGACATGTAAGGTCCTAGGCTCGGGTGAAGTCGGAGGCTCGGATGGAGGCTCTAAGGCGCTGCAGGCTAGGCATTGGCTCGGACTAGCTTCGGAAGCTCCGAGCCTAATGGTCAGGGATGAGGCTCAGAGGAGGCGACGTGGTGTGATCTGGACTGTTAGATAGATGAGATCTAACGACTGCTAGTAGCTGGAACATGGAGCGTCTGGATCAGTTAGATCGAATGAAGATCCAACGGTCAGGAAGATGGCTCTTGAGATGAAGGCATGGACGCTGACAGCCGTTAGATCAGGATCGATCCAACAGCCTCTGAAGCTCGGGGGAGTGGCGACATGGCACGATGCGGGGCATGGGATACTCCTGATCCGATGGCTGCGGGTAGATGGCGACGTGGATCGCTCCAAACCGTCCGATCAAGGGGATCAGACGGCTACTGTTCTTCGTTCTCAACCGGTCTGCCGCCTCCTGTGGTAGAGATGGCTACGCTCCGACGAAGAGCTACTTGCTCCTCCTCCTCCTTCAACCGAGGTCAGCGAAGCTCGCCGGTGGCTCCCACGTGGCTGGGAAGGATCGTGGAGGCTTCAGGCAGCCGTCAGAGGTCTCAGGAGCGGCTGGGGGGGTCTGAGCACCAGTAGCAGTGAAACTCGAGCTGAGCTCCGATGACGTTCCGACCAGTGAGCTGGAGTGTACCTGCAGGGGGTTACTTGATAGCGAAAGCATGCTATGTGTTCGCGGGGTGATCGTGAGTGCGATGAGAGGCCTGAGGTGTGATGAAGATCGTCCGGTGATGCTGCTCCACCAAGGTGGCGGAGCTTTGATCGGAGTGAAGTGCAGTGAGTGGTCTGAGCAAACAGAGATGCAAGCGAGGAAACCAGCTCCGAGCTGAAGCTCGGAGGATGATCATGAGAGGGTGAAGTTGAGAAGAGGAGGCGAATAAAATTCGAGAAGAAGAAGAAGAAAAATGAAGAGGAAGATCAGGGGGAAGATGGAGGTTGCTACATGGGGAATAGAGCTCGGATCTGGGCTCCTCGTCGTTGCTCGAAGGCCGGTAGTAGACTTGAGCTCGTGCAGCTCATGGGGGTAGCTGCAGCACGGTGGAGTTAGCCATGGATCTCGCCGGAGGGATGCAACCGTCGTCGCTCGACTCATTACCGAATTGCTGTCACCAATAATAAGGTAGGAGCTAGGGGAATCTCTCTGTAGTGGCGTATGGGGTCGAAGGTCGACGGGGATGGAGTATTTATAGGTGGAAGGTGACGGCGTAGGTGACGAAGTGATGGAGTTGGTGTAGGTCGTGGAGGGATGTGGGCGCGATTCATGGTGATCAAGGGGGTCGGCGAGGATGAGGGAAGTGTGGGCTGCAAGGTGGAGGTGTTGGAGGCCGGAGAGGGTGTCCGGAGTTGTTCCCAAAATAGGAAGGGAGCGGCTCACGCGTAAGGTGGGCGACGTGGGGTACGGGCCTCGTGGGAGGCGGAAGACAATGTCTTGACTGTTGGATCGAGCGATCAACGATCAGGAGAAGGGTGCGATGGGGCGGTTGTGATTAGATCAGAGGGGTGAGATCGAAGGGTCATGATGGAGCCACATGGAGGGCGTAGGTAAAGAGCTGGTGAATGGTCGTGATGAGGTCTCGAGGCTTTGATCGAAGATTCCAGGACACGACACGTGGCGTGCCAAGACGTGGGCAGAGACGGACGATCATGATGATGTCTTGGCTTCGATCGGGCGGTGGAGTTGATCTAGATGATGAACGATGGAGATTAAGAGATAAGGGATGTCATTGGATAGTGGAAAATATGGGACACGTGGCATCCTGAGGAAAAGGCGCTGGCGAACGGCCTTGATCGGATCTAGGGCTTGATCGAATGGCGGAGATGTGTTGCGGCTTAGATGGCCTAGATCAAGAGAGAGAGAGAGTGCGTGATCGGACGACAGAGATGGAGGGTGCGTGGCGTGCAATGGAGCGGGACGCGTGGCGCAATCAGAGGGCGCCACGTGGCCTGCTCTAAATGGCTGAGAAAGAATAAGGATTTATAGAGAGAAAAATGCCGAATTTGGAAAAACTCAAAACATGAAAGTTGTAAATCTCGATGAGATCTACAAGTTTCATGTTGACAAAAAATGGAGATGAGGTCAAATATGATATAAAAATACAATGGTACAAATATACATACATATAGTACACAAAGGGGCCCAAAAATCCAAGTTCTGCATACGAGCTCCGATTTGAATGAAATTGATCTCGTTTAAAGGTCTCTGAATGTGTATTAATCTGAAAGTGATTAGACCTCATTCGGGGGTTGTATGAGAGGGATATGTGCATTTTAAGGTCAGGGGTCTCCAATTGGGTTTGGGGTTTTATTGGGTGATTTACAAGCTAGGAATTTTTGGCATTTTCCCTTATATTATTAACTAGTAATATGCACAGTATAAGGAAGGTTTTATTGGCTTTGGAGGTGGTAAAAAATACAGATAAATAGGTGAATATTTTATAGATGGATTAGGCTTCTTATTTAATGCAAGTATGGATGCTAAAATGCATGTATTATATATGCATGTCTGTATGTTAATTATGCAAGATAAAGGAAAATATGCTGCTTAATACTTGGTAACAAGGCTCTATTTTCAACTTTAAGAGTGATGAATCATAGAGTCATCATCGACTAAACCCCAAAATGACGGGCAAGAAACGATCAAGAACAGAATATCATGTCATATCTATGGCAAGCTCGTTGGTGATGAATCATAAAGTTAAAAGCCGCAAAGTGAAGCGGTTAACTCGGATTATGTGTGAAATTGAGGATTCTACATTCACTCGTGTTCGGCTAGATGACGACTCCAAGTTAAACATCCTCCCCAAGCCCGTCTTTCATCAACTCAGACACGGACAACTCAAAAAGACTAGGGTGGTCGTTCAATTACCTGATCGATCCACCAAAAGGCCACCGGGGATTGTTTCGCTCATTGTAAACTTCCAAGGTAAAGAACATAAAGTGGACTTTATTTTCCTTGACATTGAGCACCCCAGAAGGTTGTCTGAGTCTCCTATCATTTTAGGAAAGCCGTTCTTAGCCTCCGCTAAGGCAATCGTCGATGATGAGACTCAGGAAATCAAGTTCCTGAACTCGGACCACAATGAACAAACCCTCAATAACACATCATGCTCTGAGGAAACGAAACTTGAAAATGACAGTCGTAATCAGGAGACAAATGCTTCACATGATCAAACCTCTCCTTGTGAAACACCGACGCATGTCCTAGGAGAGACAACCATGAGACCGACTATTAGACAAACCTCTGATTCTCACCACACCTCCTAACCTAACTACTCCTAAGAGGAAAAATTATTTTGAAACTTATGAAGAATTGGATCATATTTCTGAGGAATACCACGATTATTTAAGTGGTCCAATCTTTGAGTAGGCAGTGATTCACGAGATACTTGAGGCATATAAAGAACCGACTCAGGAAATCTCTGATGTCACCAAAAAACACGATTATCCAGAAGTGACATCAACACCCTAAGCCATAACATGCAAACTCACTAGGAACAATCTCTCTCGACCGAAGCACAATATGGAACTACAAGAATTGGTCGACTTTTACAGGATTCATCTTATGAGGAACTCACGAATGCCACATCAGTACTCAAGACAGGGAGATGAAAACTGTCCAACTTCCTCCCAATACTTCTCAAGGAAACAAGCTGACCAAGAAAGTAACCTTTGATCTTAAATACCAGGTGATTTCTGAAAAGTCCTCATCCGGTCCCGAAGTGGTTCATTAAGTAAGTGCAATAGGTACAGCTCTGATCAAAGGGCACTTACCTCTGATCGACAATAGTTGGAGATCCTCTGCATACGACTACTATTCTCCTGAGGCCGACTCTGACGATGGCTGGTCGTCTTCTTCATCGACCCTCTCTTCATCACCTCCCACATCTCCATACTATCTCCCTCCACACTCCCACAAGAAGGTCTGTCGCAAACCTCCTTGATCTTGTACATCCGCAAATCTACCCGGTTCTCCATCTGTACTTATCCGATCATACTTAGGATGACCTGAGCCTAAGTATAGGGGGACCGGTACCATTGTTTATACATCACTTCTCTTTTTTTGTTTTAACCCATCTATACTTAGTACGAGCTATGTCTACATTTCACTTTGTGCCATGAGGACAATAGCACAAGCTAAGTGTAGGGGGGTGTGTCTGTATATATTCTACTTTTTCCATAGCTCGTACTTTAATCGTTTTTATCTAACATCGGGGATGGGTACAAGTAGTGTATATTATTTATATAATACCTATTGTTCAAAAACAAAACAAAACAAAAAAAACTTTTTGCATAAAAAAATTTCACTCATGGTCTTGCATTTCATCAAGCATTTCATATATTCCTTGGTTGATACATTCATGACAAATTTACTGTCACTCAAGGTTTGAGGATTTTTTAGGACACTTGATTTCCGAGATCTTGATCATCTGAGCTAGCCAGCCTTAGTCATTAGGGTTTTGAACTTAATAACCCACACTTCCCTAGTTTGAAAGATTTGAGCGCTATATTGCACTCTTCATCTCTACCCTCTAAAGAATATGATCGGTACAATCACGTTCACAACTGCATGATTGATGAGATGAGTTCAGTTATCACTTGAGGAACTGGGACTAGAGATTTGATTTTAGATCCGATCTAATGATACTCTAGGATGGGATAAAGTTAATAAAAGCTTCAGAAAACCGTAGTGTCAGCAAAATCCTAGCCAGTATGTGAACACGTTCATATGCTATCTTCTTGATATTTACCTATGTGTTAGGGTGTAATGAAACCTAATGAAAATTATTGATCAGTGTACGCCTACTTTTGGTAAAAGCAGTGGAACTAGCCAACAAAAGAAAAGAAAAAGAAATGTCAAAGAAAAGCTCTATCATCCAAAGTCAAATTATAAATGAGCTTCCATCAAAGGCGGGCTCTCCCAAACATTTTCAAAGTGTCCACTTGGACCAAGCACTAATTAGGACCAAGGAGTCGGGTTGACACCATAAAAGGGCTCTGCATCGTAAGCGATACAAGTCTGGGTGTCGAGGGTATCTTAGATACTCAAAAGAGACACACCCCGGTGTACTATTAGAAAAACAAGTTCAGACGACTCCAAATTCTCTAGACGGACACATTGATCAACAAAATAAAAATATACTTGTGTTGAGTAATAAGGCACTCGAGAGGCATCTTGTTCCAATGTGAGGGAGAGAAAATTAGACACAATCCTATGACCTCTATCATCTGGCCGTCCATATACACTTTCAAGTCTAACAAACTAATGAGACAGTTGGCTGAAGCAAGAATTGACTTATTCCCTAGTGTAGAGGATTAGGTCTAGAGGAGAGTCTTTTGGATTAGAACTTTGGGTGATGTCTCGACTTGACTCTCATGAATGCAGCACACTAAAACCGTATCCTTATATTATATGTACAAACAGAGAGTCTGAAAATTAGAAAAGTTGGATTCCTTCTGATTAAAGCGTGGTTGATCCCAGAATTTTAGGATCACTCAAATTAAGGGTCTTCTATGAATTGAGCCTTTAAAATTCACATGCACAGTCAGGGATGTATTCAACTAAGTCATTCATTCATTGATGCTCGGGGATGAGCAAGGTTTAAGTATAGGAGAATGATGAATTCCGTATTCATCACGCTAAAATTGGTTAATTAGGCTTTGTTCCGCAAAATTCACATGCATTTAATCAATAATAGAGCATCATTAGCATACATACACGTGTAAATAATATTTGCATTTCATCATGTATAATTGCATTAAAAATTCCAGTTGTAAATTAGCCCAAAAAGCCACTAACTTCTCATATTTTTAATTAATTCATCCTAACTTCAATTGACCCCAAATCAACTCATTGTGTATATATTACTAACAATATTAAATAAAAAATACAAAAAAATTACTAACTCAAATAAGTGTCAAATAATCCCAAAGTCTGATTTCACATATGACGGACTAAAATGAGCATATTTCCCGTATACAATGTCCGATTTTGGTCTACTCACTTTTAATGTACTCCATTTTCAAATATCTTCAAAACAAGACCAATTTCGTAAAATTCAGAGCTCATATGTGAAAGTTGAGTTTTATGCCTCTTTTGCGCATTTTAACTTTTTGCTATTTTTGACCGAAGTTTTTATGTACATAATTAACCCTTTTAATTTTATTTCTTCTTCATTAGTGTTCGTTGATGAAAATTTTAATAAGAGACACAAAAATCTAAATCTAGATTAAAATTAAATCAAAGAAACTGACTGTGTTCAAGTGTCCGTTGTGAGTCTGTACAAAAGTTGCGTGTGTTGTACTTCTATTTTATTTCCCTATTTTCTTATTTAGTAAAAATCCAAAAAAAAATATTAGCATCTAATTATATTTTTTTATATTTTATTATTTTTTTCTAGAATTTTTATCCTCTTTTAAAACCACCAAAAATTGCAAAATCTCAAAAAGCTGGTTTTCTATACACAAGGAGAACTACCAAAAAAAACACTTCAAACAGATGACCTCTTTTGCTCCTAGATCCTTCATGAAAATTGTATATCTCGTCAAGACGAATAAATTTAATGAAGGAAATTTTTCGATCTGAGGTTTTCTTCTATTTCCTTTCTAATTTCCTTCCTCTTTATTTTTGAAATTTTTTAGGGGTGACACGTGGCAGCCCCTGGGCATGCCACGTGGCATCCTTGGTCGTTTCTCTTTCCACGCCACCCTCGGGTCACGTGCTTGGCACGTGACCCTCCTTCATCTCCCCCAATTTCCCCAACGTACGCACGCTCCTCCTCCCAGCCGTTTCTCCTCCACCTTCACAACCACCATGCGCCACTATTACTCGGCGTAATGCCTTACACCATCGCCGGCCGTTGCGCCACCTCCACCTACGTGAAACCTCCATCGGTTGTTACACTCTCTCCTTCCTGTAAAATACAACCATGGCCGGCTTTCGTCGAGATCCGCCCTTCCCCCTCAAGCCAGTGACAACAGCTCCTTTTTCAGCGAGATCCACGGAGCAGAGCTCCGTGCAGCTTCCCCTTCCGGCAAGCACATCTTCGTGGTCCCATCGTTGGCCATTGAGGAAAGAATTGGAGCTGCCTCCAACGCTCCATATCCAGGCATTGACTTCACACCTTCACCATCTTCCTGTGTTTTCTTCTCTGAGCCAAACACCCATCCTTCTACGATTCCATTCAGCCTCGGCCAATCCCCTTCATTTTATCTCCCTCTCCGCTTCTCTTCTATTCTTCCAGATCTACCATCTCCAGCCTTGATAATGTCGGAGCTCGGCTCCCAATCCTTCACCATCGAACGGAGCTCCTGTAACGAACCCGATCATCCGAGAATGGTGTGGAAGCAAGAACTCAGCGGACATTTCATGATCGTTACTCATAGAATTAATCATAACATAAGAGTAGTAAAGAATGGACTTAAAAAAACTTCCTTTCCATAATCATAATAAGGTCACAATTCAAAAAGTTTATTAATTAAAAGAAAAGATAAATATAAATTAGATGAAATCATCTCCACAATGTCCTTATTCTAGTGGGCATAAAAGACGTCCTTCCAAAAGAAACTCGTAGTAGTTCCATACTGATCCTACTTCTTGAAGACTGTGTCGTCTCCCTTAAACCGTTAATGATCTAATACCCACGTTCTCTTGAAAAAAATTAACAATACATGTTATGAGCATAACACTTAGTATGTGCCGAGACGGGTCAAACCGGCTAGCGTAGAAATCAAGTCACATCTAACTATTCCATACATAACATAATGGTATTTATTCCAACAATAAGGATTTATAAATTTGGTTCTCTATGTCCTTCCCATGTTGCATAAACTATCTAGCTTATGCCCATAACATTAACATAAAATGCACACGTGCACTTAACATTAACAAAACTTACGCATATGTCGATAACAGTAACATAATTGCATATATACACATAATATTAACATATATTGCACATATACCTTTAACTTTGACTTAAATTGCACATATGCCCATATTAACATAATTGCACACATGACCTTAGCTTAACATGAATTTGCATGTATGCCCATATTATTAGCATAATTGCATGCATACCCTTAGCCTTACCATAAATTGCATGTATGCCCTTGCACGCATGCACTTAACATTAACCGAACTTAAATATATGGCTGTAACAGTAACATAATTGCATATATGCACATAATATTATCGTATATTGCACATATTCCCATGGCATTTTTCATGCTTATAGTGGTCCTGATTGTTAATTCTTAGGCGGCTTTGATGGCTTTGATAGTTTACCGCCGGCACAAGCGGTCCGTAAACAATACATAACATGACAGTGTAGCGACAACGGTAGATGACTTATCTTTTGCTCATGTCCCCGGAAGGCATTGGCCCTTTAGGACATCGGTAAACGGATTCTAGAGGTGGCTCCCACTTTAGGTGTAGCACTTAACTCCGCTTACCGTTTAAGTGCCATTATTCATTTAAGGAAATTTCAATCCTTTTATTGTTATTTTCTTTATCATAGAATAGTGGTCCATTAAAACATTTTAGTTCCAATACCTCACTGACAACTTTCATGACTGATATCTTTAACCATGATTGTAGAACAACACTTAAGTACTTTATTATGAAGAAGACATGTTAAGCAATAGAATTGTCAGATGTAAAATAATATGGCACATCACCGAGATCACAGATTACATTTATACTCCTTGTTACATGGTAATAAGTACTGCATTACACAATATATAATAGTATATATAAGTTATGGCATAAACACGAGTATTATCATGATATAGATACTTAACATCCTCATATGTAATGTTGTAATGATGCCTTCTAAATCCATTATCAAGGTACGTCAATTTCTGTCAATATAACCTTTACGAAATTACTCAATTAAATTCCTGGGCATCCCTCTCTTCTCTCCTCAGCAAACTATTATTATTATTTTTTTCAATACTAAGGAACAAACTTCGTTGGGTATCAATTGATAATCATGATGGTAGTTTCTAGTACCTTCGGATAATTTTGACTAGTCAATGCTCCCCGGTATATAGAATCATCTATTTACAAAATCATGAAATAGATCACCGGACAATAAACACAACTAAATATTCATGCATATTCAAGACCACAAAATAAGCGAATTAATTGTTACTAACAAAAGAGACATCATGATGATTCTTATACAACCACCCATGACTCAATCTCAGAATCATGGTTTCATTCCTTTCTTTATCCTCCACACGTAACTCTAATTATTTCAAAGGGGTTTCATTTGAAGTTACTATTTTTATCAATGTATTTAGCTTCCATTATACATCCAGAAAACGCAACCATTGCACATACTCACATGTACGAATTTATATACAAGTACCTATGTAATTTACTATGTACATGACTAAACTCCTCTTAATTAATAGGTAGCACACGGTTAACCAATTACAAGTCAAAATATTTGTGCCATCATTCATTGTATGAATCATAAATGTAATTAGTAAAGTCTACAACATATACCATCATTAAATCAAATAAAATCTTGAGGAAGACCTATATGGATTGAATGGATTTGCTATATTATTTTGTCAAAGTACCATCACCAGCAAAGAAGATCATTAATCTATATCATCTCTCATACTCAACCAATTGTCATAAATTTCATATACGTATGTGAGCATGATACCTATATAACTTGATCAAAGATGCAATAAAACCTTCGATATACTAATGCATTTGTATAAGCGGGTAACGGAATATGTAATGCATTTAGATTTCAAGCACAAAACCTAAGATATGTCCATGATGAAAAAAACTATCACATGATGCGAATCCAAAGGGTTCGACAAATACCTCACCGACGCAAGGAATTCGTCGACCACGTCCTTGATCCTCCAATTTCGTCGGATCAAACTCCAACGTTGACGGAGGTGGTTGTCGATGTTGAATTCGGAAATGACACGACGAAAGAATGTCGTCGCCGACTTCTCTCTCTCTACACTCTCTCTCCCAAAGGAAATGTGTGAGGAAGTCAAGTGAGTCCCATGGTATTTATAGGAATAATTCAATGAGATAAGTAATAATAATAAATTAAACTTAATTAAGAGATAAAGAAATAATCAACTTGGGTTGTTGACTATTTTATCTCTTTTTATCTTACCTTGTATTATCTTAAGGGTATTGTGAGGGAAATTATATGATTTAAATTTTTATTCTAATTATTCTATTATCCTCATAAAAACCATCCGTTACATTCTACCCTCCTTAATGAAATTTCATCCTCAAAATTTATACCGTAAAAAGTCACTTACCAAAGAGATGTGAATAGTGTTGATGCATTTCATCCTCCAACTCCAAAGTTGCCTCTTTCCTCTAATGATGCTGCCAAAGTACATTAACCAACAGAACTAGACGACATCGCAACTGGTGTTCCCTACGATCAACGATACGAACCGGTCTTTCTTCAAATGTTAGATTCGGTTGAGTCTCCAGAATTTCATGCTCGATCACGTGTATGGATTGGGATTATACTTCCTTAATATAGATACATGAAAATGTCTTGTAACTTAGAATAATGAGGTGGAAGAATAACCTGATATGCTACTTCTCCCACTTTCTTTATTATCTCAAAAGGCCCAACAAATCTAGGACTTAATTTTTCCTTTTTTTCCAAATCGCACTACTGCCTTGGTAGGAGAAATATTTAAGAACACATGGTCACCTACCTGAAAATTCAATTCCTGCCTTCGACAATCAGCATAATACTTTTGTCTACTCTGAGCAGCTAAAAGTCTCTTCCGAATTACCTCCACACCCTTTGTACAAGCTTGGACTAATTCAGGTCCCAATATGTATTTCCCCCAACATCTCTCCAGCACAATGGGGGTCTACAAGGTCGACCGTATAATGCTTCAAAAGGGGCCATCTTAATACTTGCATGCTAGCTATTGTTATATGCGAATTCGACCAAAGGTAAATGTCTATCCCAATTTCCAGCAAAGTCGAGGGCACAAGCTCTAGATCATGCGTTGGGTAATTCCTTACAGCTTCCTTCAACTGTTGGGATGCGTAAGCCACAACTTTTCCATGTTGTATGAGGCTACATCCCAAACCGGAGCCTGATGCATCTGTGTAAACCACAAATCCACCATTACCAGATGGTAGCGTGAGCACAAGAGACTTCATCAGTTTTTGCTTTAACTCTTGAAAGCTTTATTCGCATTTTTGAGACCATTAAAATTTTATGTCCTTTCTCAACAATCGGGTCAGAGGTAGGGAGATCTTAGAAAAATTCTGGACGAATCTCCTGTAATACCATGACAATCTTAAAAAACTGTGGATTTCTGATGAATCCAAGATTCATTAACTTTTCTACCGCATTTTGTCTTAAAACCCTTAACAAATGAATGTAGATAGTCATTAAATTCCATCTTTTAATAAATCATCATTCATGAATAAAAAGCCATTTTTAACCATCAAAATCATGTAAATAAATAAAGAACCAGAAAAAGAATCAAGGAAGATTGAATATATGTATATATATACAATATGACTTAAAATATAAATATAACTGAAAGGTATATTTATAGCCTAACCCCTGAGATCAAGTCAGCATGGATTGGTCGACAAACCAAAAAGTAGGGGAGATAAGGAAAGAAAACCTAAAAAATAAATTAATATACTCTGTATACACCTTTCACTATTTATCAATAAATACAAAACATCAAAGAATTTTAATTAATCCATATGAACATATTTTTCACCGAACTCTTCTCTTAATTATTTCTAAAAATGTATATAAAAATATAAAAAAAGTTAAAACTATTACCCTGTATATATGCCAAGAAATCCAGCCTATAAATTGTCAAAATCTCAACTTTCGAACACCATAACTTCCTCATACGAACTCCGATTTCACTCTACTCACCTTTAAAGTTCATAAAATAATATCTCTAATTAATAAAGGTGGTTTCATCAAATTCGGAGTCCGTTTGCAAAAAGTCGGTTTTGGGACCAAAAGACAACGGGGTTTCTGGGCTATTTATTTTATGTAACACACATTATTTATAGTTTTCTTAATGTTATACTTTTTAATTTATTTAATTATCTTGTATTTTCACCCTAAATTATTTCATAATTTTTGGAGCATATTTATTATTTTAATAAAATCAAAATCCCTAAATTATAGGTATAAATGAACTGGCTAACCTACATCTCTATTTATTAAAATATGTAAATTAACTTATTAAAATCGATAAAAAATTTCACAAGCCTTATTTATTATTCTAATAATTAAGAAAATTTAAAATTAATGTTTATTTATCTATTTATTGAATTAAAAATTCAAAACCTATTTTTAAATACATATTTATTAATATAATATTTATATTTTGAATTATATTTATTATTTATAAAAAAGTAATTATTCCATAAATTAGATAAATAATTTATTTACATTTCTTGTATTTATACCTATTTAAAATAACATTAAATACTATTTAATATTGAATTTATATTGAAAAATCAACTTCTGGACAACCAGGTGCTGACACTTGTCAGCACCTGGGTTGTCTTCCTCAAGAAGAGGTTCAGCCGGCTTGTTCTAATCGGCCAACTTCCTTGAATTTTCCCGCTTACCTCGTGAGACTTTCCGACGATCCAAACCGATGATCCTCTCCCTCCAACAACCATCTTCATCGCTGGCCCTTCGATCATTACTTGGAGCCTACGAATCCCATCTATTTAAAACCCAAAGTTTCACCATTAGCAACTAACTCTCCTAACCAACTGAAACACCAGTTCCAGTGGTCGACCCCCATCCTTCTCCTCTCGTTTCCGTCCACTCTAGGAGGTGACATCTCCATTTCGGCGGCTCGCATGGAGGAAGGAAGATTGGAGGAGGTTCCAAGGCGATCACGTCGCCTTGCATCGCCGCCACACGCGCGTCCAGCTCCGGCGAAGATCGACCGTCGCAGCATCCATTAGAGGTAAATACACCTCTCCTTCACAGATCTATTCCTCCATCTTCTTCAAATTTTCTCTCGAATCTCATGCCATGATTAGCATGGCTAAGCCTGTAATTAGATCACCTAATCATTCATCTTAGACGCACAATCAAGACCCATTCTCAATTTGTTTCAAATTCAACTCAAATCACAATTCGTTTCTCGAACATTTTTTATGCATATTTCATTTAGTCTGGAAACATCCTTTTTGATCTTGCAAAACTCTAATCTTTTTGCCAATTTTACGAGAATCAAGCACCCAAACATTTTAATTGCAGGATCACCTTCAATCAGGAGCAATCTCACATCACCTGGGGCTTTCATTTTTCCACAAATCATCATCTAAAGAAGTGTAACAAAGAGAGCTCCGGGATCAGGACATTAAAGTCGTCATCTTCTCCCGACTTTCGCCATCGCTCCTCGTCACACCAGGCTGAGCATCATTGTGGGCGAGCTCGAGGGTTGGAGGAGCCAACCCTCTGGCCCCGCTGGAGATCCAAAGCCGCCGCCAGCTGCTCGCGAGAATTCGGAGAAGAGCCCGTCGTCAGCCACACGGGAAGAACTTGAAGAACGGCCCAAGAACAACCAACGCACAGGCTGTCGACACGTGTCATCCCCGCCGGCGTTGGATCGCGCCAGCCGCTTCTAATCTCATCCGTTGAAAACGAAAAGGTGGAAAAATTGCATCATAAACCCAGGGAACTTCCAGAAATCTTTCTCCACCCCCCAGATTTCCAGATATTGCATTTAGGTCCCTCCGTAGGGACCTGAATGTAAATCATTTGTATTTTTCTTTCAAAACAGTCCCTGCGAGGACTAAACTGTAGAACAAATTTAAATAGTTTTTTTGCGCTTATGCCCCTGGGCTGTAGGGGTTGTTTTGAGCTCGTTTGACCTTGTTTTTTGACGATTTCTTTAGGTTAGTTACGCAACTACCCCATCTACTTAGTACTAAATTTTCGTGAGTTTTTGTTGTGTTTTCGTCGTGTTTTGATTTTGTCAAAAACCACATCATTTTGATTTGTTTTCTTGTGTTGTTCGAGCTCGCTGCTCGACTCGCTTCACCTATTATATTTTACCATCTATATAATATCCACCTATTATATAATAAATGATTTTTTTGTGAAAAAAATCCCTTTGTGAAAATTAAATAGAAATTTGAAAAGAATAAAATAAAATAAATAAAAATAAAACAGAAAGTATTTCTTTGATAACTTTAAGAAGAGAAGAATAAAATCGCAAAAATATTCCCTTAAAAAAATCAAAAGATTCTATTCTACATCCTTGAGTTCGACCCAGGCATACTTACCTGGTTAAATATTTAGTGTAGGTTTTCCTTCGGAAAACCGAATTTGTTTGATACAAGCTGAGATCGTTATTTTTAGCCCTTTTTCTACATCGACCACGCATCCCTTAAAAAAGCCGCGAAACCGATTTTCAGCTTTATCAAAATGGCTCCGTTGCTAGGGAGGCATTAGAACTTTTTGATTTTTTTTCTTCTTTTCTTTGTGATTTTATTTTTTCTTTCTTCTTTTAGTTTTGTTTTCCGTACGGTTTTTCATACGGCTTTTATCGATCGTTCTTTGTTTCGATATTTTCTTTCAGCTTTTCTTACGGCTTTCTCGGCCTTCTTTTCTCGATCAGTTTTCTTTGCTAACTATTTTTGCAGGGCCTGCAGGATCAACTGGCTTCTTCGGAAGCCGAATCAGTTAAAAGAGCAGAGGCCGGCTCCTTCTTCACGAGTCGGCTACAAAGGGCAGAGTAGTTAGAAAATTCTTTGTAAAAGAGACAGAAAGGGAGAGAAGTTTTAACGAACAATAAACAAACCCCCCCCCCCCATTTTTTCGGGGTCTGATTCGCCGGATACAGTATATCCGGGGGATCAGAGCACCCACCGCGGTTTTTATCGCTTATCGGCTTTCTGCGGCTTTTTAGATGCTTGTTTAGGATTTTTTGACTCTATCTGATTGCGCCTACATAGTTAGTCTTAGGACTCGCAACCTAGATGTATGAATTTAGGGTTTTTATAAAAAAAAAAGGAAAAAAAATCGGTAGACGTTGTTTGAAAAAAACCCAAAAAAAATTACAAAACCGCAAAACTAAAATCGGGACTGCTAATCATATCTGACTTTAAAAATCGTAAAACCGATTCGTTTTGCTTTGGGAGAGTAATCCCCGTACACTTCTCAGAGTGCGCGAGCTAGAGAGCCGACCCATAAGGATATAGCCCAAACCCCGTATTTCTCGCGAAATACTACTAGGTTCATACACATGATCACTGTTCCTCAGTGGGTAAGCTCGGGTAGCCGGAAATGGTCCGGGTTTACTTAGCAGAGTGGGAGGTTTAGAGGGCACTGCGTAAGGCTCCGTCCTCAAGTAACATGGGTAGCCGGAAACGATCCTTACTTACTCCCATACTGGCTGAGTGCGAGTGATCTTTTGTAAGGACTAGGGCCAATGTTTCGGAGAAACCATCGGGCACCTATTGTCTTTCTCAGCCCGCGATAACCACAAAACTTGTTTGCTAATTACAACCCTAAAACCGAAATCGGGTTGAGTTGGTGAACACGAGGTTTGCTTTGTGTTTGCTTGCGGGGTGTGAGATTCCGCAGCTTTCGCATTTTCTCTCTCATTTGAATCGTACAACATGCTCTCCCGATCATTCCTCTTGACATCGAAGATGACGTCTCGACGGCTTTTCTGCTCAGACTCCATGAGCTTTCGACCGTCCACCGTCGAGCGTACTTCTTCACAGGCTCGGGATGACCCTCTTCCCAAGCTAGTCACATCAGATCTCGAGGCGTGTCAGACCCAGACTCCCTCGCCTCCTGGCCAGACTATTGAGGTAGACCCTTACCTCAATACATCATCTAGATCTCCCGCATACTTTTCGCTGAGTTCTTACGAGAGTTTTCATTTCACAGACGATCAGATGGCACGCAGCAAATGACCAGCATCAGACGAGATGCCACCAACTAGGGAACATCAGGAGGGAAGATCGGAACCAAATGCAGATGTTACTACTGGCATTCTCGACACACTACAGCAGATGAATATTCAGATTCGAGAACAATTTAGAGTTCAAAATGAACTGCGGGCTGAAATAGCCACGCTGAGAGCAGGGGCCGGGAATCAGTTACCACCTACGGTTCCCGCAACTTTACGGGACGAGTATGACCCGGGCGCTAGAACGCTCCTCCACTGGATTCGGCTACCACCGAATCAAGGGACATATGAACTGAGACCATCCTACATCTCTTTGCTTCCCAAGTACTATGGGAATGCCGCAGAGGAGCCGTACACATTATTACAACAGTTCGAAATGATTTGCGGAACGTCTTGCTATCCAGGAGTCACGCAGGAGGCCGTACGCCTCAAGGCCTTTCCCTTTCCCTTAGCCGATGAGGCTCTTTATTGGCTGAGTCATCTGGGGAGGGAATTCTCTACATGGGACGACCTGAAGTCCACCTTCCTGCGCAAATATTTTCCTCTTGGAAGGTCGAACATGATGAGAAGCCAGATCTCCAACTTGACGCAACTCCCGCATGAATCATTCCATGAGGCATGGGATCGATTCAAGGACCTGACGGAGAGATGCCCGCATCATGAGATCCCGATGAAGGTGCTCGTGCAAAACTACTTTAGAGGACTCCAACCGGAGATTCAGGGGTTCGTAAGTGCCTCATGTGGCGGCAACTACTTGAATAAGGATGTCGAGTCAGTCTGGGCCATATTCGAAAGGATGGCCGAGAACTCGAGAGTCGTACACTCTACTCGGGCATTTCAGAAAGCCCTGCAGCCACCACATCACAGAGAACATCACAAGGTGGCTAACATCTCAGACTCTGAATCCAACACCAATGTGGGATTTATTAGCGAGAAATTGACGTTGGTGGATGTGATTTACAAGCAGTTCCAAGACCTACAACCGCTGCGAGAGTTGGAGAAACTCTCATCTCTATCACAGCAGCTGAGTGATCTCTCGAAGAAGGTCGCTGATCTTCAGATCCAGTACCAGCAGAGCCATACTTCTTCCACCACACAACCAGCACGGAGAATCTTACCCGTTCCACCCACCTGTCCAATCCACTTCGTACAGAGCGAGCCAGAGACTCTGTAGCTTGATTGGCATGAGGATCAGTCTCATGTTAATCCCGGCCAGATCACCAGCACCGCAGAGATGGAGGTGGAGCTGCAAGCCACTCTCAAAATCAATGGGATTTGGTATACTCCGATTCAGCAGCCGAGTATACCGAATCAGCAGCAGCAGCAGCCGTACGTTCATCCACAGCATGGGCGTCCGAACTTTCAGCACCGTCAGACTTTCACGCCACAACAGTCTCACCCGAATGTCTATCACCAGAGACCTCATTCTTATCAGCACCCTGCTCATTACTTACCGAACTATCCTTGTCAACAGCCGCAGCAGTCTTCCTCCACACCTCAGCGATACTCCCTGCCTTCCACCTCTCAACAGTACACACCAAGGCAGGAGAGAGGAGCAAGCCAGGGCACCACACCGAACCAGAGATGTCTTCACATGCCCAGGCGCTCAACCAGATCAGGACATGCTGAGTACGCTCCAGATTGCACACAAGAATGAGATGGAGCAGGTTAACCGTCGTCTGGACGAGTTAACCGTACCGAAGACCACTCTCCCAGCCCAGCCTCAGATGAACCTGAACAACAAGAGGAGGCATCCAGATCAGGTAGACACTACAAGTAAGATCTCGTTTCCTGAATTTTTATCTAACTTCATTCGTCTCAGGAGCGGTAGATCACCACAAGCACCTGCTGGAGAAGAGGAGAGGGCACTAGAGGAGCACGAGCAGAACCATGATTCTGAAGCTGAGGAGGAGAAACCGTAAGATGATGAGGACCACTATGCAGAATCAACATACGAGAGAGATGCTAACAAAACAGATATGAACACTGGCGAATCAGACGATGACATCACGCCAGATCAGGCAGAGAGCCCTGAAAAAAATCTTTCTTCCCCTGTCTTAGAGAGTTTTGTAAATAATTCTGAAACTCTTGATGTACAAGCTGATTCTAAAATGAATAAAAAGTATGATTTTCTGACTTCTGATTTTGTTCCTTTTCCCGATGCTTTGTTTGGAAAAGGAAAGAAAAAATACCAAAAAGAATGTTGATCATCCAGAGATCAAAAAATTACTCAAAGATCACATCTTTCTGAAGATCCCGCTTCATGATGCCTTAGATCAGTTTCCTACGCTTAAGAATCAATTAAAACATAGATGCACCACATGTAGGAAAAAGAGATCCCGAACAGAGAAACATATATTGACTAAGGCTACATCCTGTGCGATACAGAATAAGTTACCAAAGAAGAAGAAAGACTCGAGTGCAAATTATGTCAGATGCGAGATCACAAAAGCCGATTTCGATCGCACTCTATTAGATAACGGGTCCTCGATCAATCTAATACCCTTTTCATTACTCGATAAGCTCGAGCTAGGTCCTCTTTACAAATCCCGCGCGATCCTTCAGTTTGCTGATAGATCCGTAAAGAGACCTAAGGGTATACTTAGGAACGTTATCGTAACCGTGCAGGGTCTGCAATTCCCAGTGGACTTTACGGTCCTGGACATGTATTGCCCTACACAGTTACATCTTACTCCGATCATTCTCGGGAGGCCTTTCTTAGAGACCGCAAAGGCTCTCTTCGATTATGATACATGGAAGGTATCTTTTCGCGCCGAGGGCAAAAAGGTACATATGGAGATGGCGAGAGAATCGAATACCTTCAACGATGCATCTTCGGATTTTCTGAGTTCTTTAGCCTCCTGCGATTACATGGATGAGGTTTGTCTTGACGACTTCGGAAGGTATCAAGTAGAGACCCAAGATTTCCTAACTGAGGATGGGTCCGAGACCACAGGGGGTGATTCTTCCGACAGAACCTTATATTTTAGTTTGGATGATGAGAAGAAAAGGGATCCAAATTCAGAGAAGTTTAATGCAGATCTTTCAGATTCAAAAACTCTACACGATTCCTCCGTCTTAGATGATTCAGAATTTCATTTGCCTGAGTTATTTTCCTCTGATCATTCTGAGGAGTCGGATGATGTCTTGCACATCTTCTGTAGTCCGACTCTAGAGCACATTGAGATGGTGGATAACCAAATCGCAGATACATCCACAACTGATACAGATCCCTATACACATACAGAGGATGTTTCAGCAGATCCAGATCCTACCTTACCAGAGCTAAAAACTTTGCCACCAAACATGAAATATGCTTTCCTTGCGGGTCCACATCAATGGTTTCTGGTCATTATCAGCTCAACTTTGACCAATGATCAAGAATCTCGTCTGATGGAGATTCTAGAAAGAAACCGCAAGGCTATTGGGTGGACTGTATCCGATCTCCGCGGGATTAATCCTGCTTTGTGTTCACATCATATCTATCTCGATCATGATAGCAAACCCTCCAGAGAGTTTCAGCGTAGGCTGAATCCGGTATTACGAGAAGTTGTCAAGAAAGAGATCACGAAATGGTGTGACGCAGTATTTATTTATCCCATCGCCACCTCCAAATGGGTTAGCCCATTACATGTTGTCCCGAAGAAGTCGGGAATTCAAATGGTTAAGAAAGAGAGTGGAGAGGAGATTCTAAAGAGAGTAACCACGTCGTGGTGAGTATGTGTTGATTACAGGAAGCTGAACACCGCGACGAAGAAGGACCGCTTCCCTTTGCCTTTCATAGACCAAGTCATAGAACGGTTGGCAGGGAAGGGGTACTTCTGTTTCCTTGATGGTTACTCTGGATACAACTAGGTATCAATTTCTCCTGAAGACCAGGAGAAAACCACTTTCACATGCTCGTTCGGCACGTATGCCTTTAGACGGATGCCCTTTGGATTGTGCAACGCTCCTGCTACTTTCCAGAAGTGCGTGCTTGCTATTTTTGCGGACATGGTCGGTGATTTTCAAGAAGTTTTTATGGATGATTTTTCGATCTATAGTGAGTCCTTTGACGATTGTTTAGCACGCCTAGACCAGGTTCTGAAAAAGTGTTGTGAGGTAGATCTCATTCTGTCCTTGGAAAAGAGCCATTTTATGGTTACTCACGGGATCGTGTTGGGGCACGTCATCTCCCGGCGAGGTATGGAGGTTGACCCTGCCAAGGTGGATGTCATCAAGAAACTCGAGCCACCATCCAACATCAAACAGTTACGGTCATTTCTAGGGCACGTCGGCTTTTGCCGACGGTTTATCCAAGACTTCTCGAAGATTGCCCGACCGTTAACTTAATTGCTAGGCTAAGACTTTGAGTTCGTGTTAAATGATAAATGTCTTAATGCCTTCCTCACTTTGAAAGAAAAAATAATCAGTGCTCCTGTCCTACAACCGCCTGATTGGTCTCTACCCTTCAAGATCATGACGGACGCTTTAGATTTTGCGGTCAGGGCTGTATTAGGACAGAGGAGGAATGGACTTCCCGTTGCCATTCACTATGCCAGCAGAACCTTTGACGATGCGCAGAAGAATTACACAGTGACCGAAAAGGAGATGTTGGAAGTAGTGTTTGCGTTAGAAAAGTTTCGATCATATCTGCTTGGCTCGAAAATCACAGTATACACCGATCATTCAGCTATCAGATTTTTAATGGAAAAGAAGGATGCTAAGGCACGCCTTCTTAGATGGATTCTATTACTTCAGGAATTCGATTTGGATATCAAAGATAAACTAGGGGTAAAGAATGTGGTAGCTGATCACCTCTCCCGATTACAGACAGATCAGCCTTCAGATGAGTACACGCCAAAGATCGCAGAGAGATTTCCTGACGAGAGCATCTTTGCGGTTACCGAACTCCCGTGGTATGAAGATATAGTGAACTTTCTAGTCACACAGAAAAGTCCTCAGGGTCGGCCAAAGAACCGAGTTGAGAAACTATTTTCTGAGGCACGATACTACCATTGGGAGGATCCGATTCTTTTTCGCGAAGGACCGGATTGCATTTACAGGCGTTGTATTCCTCAGGAGGAATATAATAGTGTTCTCACTTTGTGTCATTCTTTAGAGTCAGGAGGACATCATTCAGGGAAGAGGACAGTGCATCAGGTACTACAGAGCATATTATGGTGGCTGACTCTTACTAGAGATGCCTGCACATTCGTGAAGAGTTGTCCAGATTGTCAGAGAGCTGTAGGGACAGTCACTGCCAGAGATGCAATGCCGATGCGACCCGTCATTATTTGCGAAATCTTTGACGCATGTGGCATAGAATTCATGGGACCGTTCCCCTCTAGCAGCGGCTTTGAGTACATTCTTCTCGTTGTAGACTATGTTAGTAGATGGGTGGAGGCTATACCCGCACGAACCGTAGACAGTAAGATAGTTTGCAAGTTCCTAAGGGAACATATTATTTCACGATTCAGGATTCCATGTATTCTCATTTCTGACGGGGGTAGCCATTTCATTAATAAGGAGGTGAAAAAGCTAGTGAAACAATACATCATCGATCAAAGAGTAGCTTCTCCTTACCACCCACAGACGAACGGCATGGCTGAAGTTCCAAATAGGGAGGTGAAATCAATTCTCCAGAAACTAGTACGACCGGATAGGAAGAACTGGTCACTACTTCTAGATCAGGTTCTTTGGGCATATCGTACTACATACAAAACTCCCTTAGGTACTTCACTATTTAGACTAGTTTATGGAAAGCCATGCCACTTGCCCGTAGAGATCATGCACAAATTCGAATGGGCAATTCGAGAGATATTGATGGATGTACAGAAAGCAGGAGCCAAGAGAAAGATAGATCTGAAAGAGCTGGTAGAAATTCGAAATCAAGCATACGAGAACACACTCATCTATAAGGACAAAGTGATGAATGGCATGACAAACATATTCGACACAAAAGCTTTATCCCAGGGCAGAAAGTCTGGTTGTTCAATGCAAGGTTGCGAATTTTTCCCAGCAAATTAAAAAGCAAGTGGGAAGGACCGTACATAGTTAGAACGGTGCACGACAATGGTAGTATAGCAATATCAGATGTGTCACCTGGTGCAGAGCCGTTCGTGGTTAACGGGCAGATGCTGAAGCACTTCGTTGAGACTACTAATCATCTGGCACGTACTGAAGTGATCTATTTTGTACATGATTCTTGATCATTCTTTCATTTCATCTCATCCTGTACAATGTTTTTTGAGCCATTCGTTTCTGGAGATCCACAACACTTGTATATTCTTCGTAGACCACAATCGTCCCCATTTTTGCTCGTCTTCTATGCTTAGGATACCAGATCCTAAGTATAGGGAGGACCGATTGTTCGCTGATTTACGTTTTATTTTTTGTTCTTATTCTTTTTGTATAGCCTTTCTTTTTCACAAATGACTGGTCTCCGATTTTTGACCACACTCGTTTCTATACTTAGGATGCCTTATCCTAAGTATAGGGGGGACCGAATGATTTCGATGATTTTGTATTCTTTTCCTTTTGAACTTTAGTTATTTATTCTTTTCACTCGGTCATCCCGTTTTTGCTCTCCCGTGATACTTACGATGACCTGATCGTAAGCATAGGGGGGTTGACTAACTTATATTCGATATCCTTTTTCACCCACTTTTACTTAGCACGAGTTATGTCCTCCTTTTTGTATATATACTTTCATCCATAACTCGCACTTTTATGTATTTTCTATATCTATAAAATCCATAAAAAGCGGGTAAGGGTTAATTTAAAAGCCACTTATATTTATATATTATTTATAAAATCCTTGTAAATAAGTAAAATATGCTTAAAACTCGTATTTAAAACTTGTAATTAAAATATGTATTTAAAATTTGTATTTAAAATTTGTATAATACTTATTTAAAATCCTATTAATTAAAACATGTGTAATAACCATTTAATCCTTATAAAAATCTCTTGTAAATAAAATTTGTAAAATACATTAGATATTTAACCCAAATAAAATATATCTTGTAAAATTCTTGTATAAAAACTTGTTTATAAAAACCATAAAATCCATAAAAATTACAAAGTCCTAAAATTCATAAAAATTACAAAAGCTTTAAAATTCATAAAAATGAGTAAAATTTAGAAAATTTACCTCACAAAACATGGTTGCATTTGCATTCGCATTTTTTAGAATAAGTTTGATTTCTGGAAACTAAGGATTGAGTCCAGTCTAAAGGATGGAGCTTGATTACGGCCTTTGACTCTTGTTGTAAGGAGCCTGGTTAGGATATGGAATTTAGACTCTTCAGGTCTTGTGACTTAAAATCTTTGGGTTCCGTAAGACCATATTCGAGAAATCAAGTCATCTGTGCTTAAGTAGACCATTTGGAGTCATCCGTAAAACTCTACACCAGTGAACCAATCTTGAACACATGCACTCCGCACTTAGCTCGACTCGCATGGAGTTCCGAAGGGCAGTACACCTTGGTAGTGCGTTTCTATCCTTATCTTTGCGGCGTTGACGTCTAAAGATGGGAGAGATTGGGGTTGCGATAGTTGCTTCGGATGAGGGACGGATCTGCTGACACAATTTCTCTAAGACCTCATAAAAAGGGACGGAATAAAAAGATGCTATATCCATCGAGGCATAAAAAGATGAATGCAATGCAAGCAAATTACAAAGTCAAAGCAAAGAAGAAGCCACCAAATAAGACCGCAATGGTCCAAGCTTCCACCAAAAATGCCTGCACATCTTAGTGGAGACTCAGCTACACCGGTTGGGCTTTACAAGGAGATGCGTCTACACAGGTCGCACTCCACTTCTTTTCTCATTCTTCTAACTTCTCCCTATATTCGATTCTGGAAATAGTAGAACTGAACTCAGAAGGGAATACCTCCCTCCCCGAGGAAAGAGTAGCGGGATGAGGAAGCCATAGAAGTGTATAGCCGGGATGGACGGTTTCTTCGGTTCTCTAAGTAGGAAGAGCTAAATTAATTCACACACTGTACAAGTTTACTTCAAGGATGATAGAGTTTGCGATATGAATAAGTGAGTCTGAACTAGCCGATGAAGTGATCTTGAGTAAGGAATTATGGAACTTGAGGACTGTTGAGGATAAAATCCTAATCCTAGTTAAGGTTCCGACAAAATGCTTGTTTCAGGCCCGATCGAGCTCTGTCCTTTGTCTGTTCTCATGAATTGGTTTAGGAAAATAAATTCATTCTAACTTTCTTTCTTTTTCACTTACTTTTTCAAAATAAGTGTTTGCTAAGGGATTAGCAAAGTTTAAGTATAGGGGGTTAATGAATCCATGATTCATTAACTTTTCTATCACATTTTGTCTTAAAACCCTTAACAAATGCATGTAAATAGTCATTAAATTCCATCTTTTAATAAATCATCATTCATGAATAAAAAGCCATTTTTAACCATCAAAATCATGTAAATAAATAAAGAACTAGAAAAAGAATCAAGGCAGATTGAATATATGTATATATATACAATATGACTTAAAATATAAATATAACTGAAAGGTATATTTATAGCCTAACCCCCTAGACCAAGTCAGCATGGATTGGTCGACAAACCAAAAAGTAGGGGGAGATAAGGAAAGAAAACCGAAAAAATAAATTAATATACTCTGTATACACCTTTCACTATTTATCAATAAATACAAAACTTCAAAGAATTTTAATTAATCCATATGAACATATTTTTCACCAAACTCTTCTCTTAATTATTCCTAAAAATGTATATAAAAATATAAAAATAAGCTAAAAATATTACCTTGTATATATGCCAAGAAATCCGGCCTATAAATTATCAAAACCTCACCTTCCGAACATCATAAATTCCTCATACGAACTCCAATTTCACTCTACTCACCTTTAAAGTTCATAAAATCATATTCTCTAATTAATAAAGGTGGTTTCATCGAATTCGGACTCCGTTTGCAAAAAGTCGGTTTTGGGACAAAAAGACAACATGGTTTCTGGGCTATTTATTTTATGTAACACACATTATTTATAATTTTCTTAATGTTATAATTTTTAAATTATTTCATGATATTGTAATTCATAATTTTTGGAGCATATTTATTATTTTAATAAAATCAAAATCCCTAAATTATATGTATAAATGAACTGGCTAACCTATATCTCTATTTATTAAAATATGTAAATTAACTTATTAAAATCCATAAAAAATTCAACAAGCCTTATTTATTATTCTAATAATTAAGAAAATATAAAATTAATATTTATTTATCTATTTATTGAATTAAAAATTGAAAACCTATTTATAAATACATATTTATTAATGTAATTTTTATATTTTGAATTATATTTATTATTTATAAAAAGTAATTATTCCATGAATCAGATAAATAATATATTTACATTTCTTGTATTTATACCTATTTAAAATAACATTAAATACTATTTAATATTGAATTTATATTGAAAAACCAACTTCTGGCCAACCAGGTGCTGACACTTGTCAGCACCTGGGTTGTCTTCCTCAAGAAGAGGTTCAACCGACTTGTTTTAACTGGCCAACTTCCTTGAATTTTCCCACGCACCTCGTGAGCCTTTCCGACGATCCAAACCGATGATCCTCTCCCTCCAACAACCATCTCCATCGCTGACCCTTCGATCATTACTTGGAGCCTACGAATCCCATCTACTTAAACCCCAAAGTTCCGCCATTAGCAACTAACTCTCCTAACCAACTAAAACACCAGTTCCAGTAGTCGACCCCCATCCTTCTCCTCTCGTTTCCGGCAACTCTAGGAGGTGACAACTCCTTTTAGGCGGCTCCCGTGGAGGAAGGAAGATTGGAGGAGGTTCCAAGGCGATCATGCCGCCTTGCATCGCCGCCACGCGCGCGTCTAGCTCCGGCGAAGATCGGCCGTCGCAGCATCCATTAGAGGTAAATACACCTCTCCTTCACAGATTTATTCCTCCATCTTCTTCAAATTTCCTCTCGAATCTCGTGCCATGATTAGCATTGCTAAGCCTGTAATTAGATCACCTAATCATTCATCTTAGACGCACAATCAAGACCCATTCTCAATTCGTTTCAAATTCAACTCAAATCACAATTCGTTTCTCGAACATTTTTTTATGCGTATTTTATTTAGTCTGGAAACATCCTTTTTGATCTTGCAAAACTCTAATCTTTTGGCCGATATCACGAGAATCAAGAACCCAAACTTTTTAATTGCAGGATCACCTTCAATCAGGAGCAATCTCGCATCACCTGGGGCTTTCATATTTCCACAAATCATAATCTAAAACAATGTAACAAACAGAGCTCCAAGATCAGGATATTGAAGTCGTCATCTTCTCCCGACTTTCGTCGTCGCTCCCCGTCATACCAGGACGGACATCATTGCGGGCGAGCTCGAGGGTTGGAGGAGCCAACCCTCTAGCCCCGTCGGAGATCCAAAGCCACCACCAGCTGCTTGAGAGAATTCGGAGAAGAGCCCGTCGTCAGCCACACGCGATGAACTTGAAGAACGGCCCAAGAACAACCAACGCATAGGCTGTCGACACGTGTCATCCCCGCCAGCATCGGATCGCGCCAGCCGCTTCTAATCTCATCCGTTGAAAACAAAAAGGTGGAAAAATTGCATCATAAACCCAGGGAACTTCCAGAAATCTTTCTCCGCCACTCAGGTTTCTAGATATTGCATTTAGGACCCTCTACAGGGACCTAAATGTAAATCATTTGTATTTTTCTTTCAAAACAGTCCCTGCGCGGACTAAACTACATAACAAATTTAAATAGTTTTTTGGCGCTTATGCCCCTGGGATGTAGGGGTTGTTTTTACCTCATTTGACCTTGTTTTTTGACGATTTATTTAGGGTAGTTACGCAACTACCCCATCTACTTAGTATTAAATTTTCGTGAGTTTTTGTCATGTTTTCGTCGTGTTTTGATTTTATCGAAAACCGCATCATTTTGATTTGTTTTCTTCTGTTGTTCGAGCTCACTGCTCGACCCGCTTCACCTATTATATTTTACCATCTATATAATATCCACCTATTATATAATAAATAAATTTTTTTGAAAAAATCCCTTTGTGAAAATTAAATAAAAATTTGAAAAGAATAAAATAAAATAAAAAAATAAAAATGAAACAAAAAGTATTTTCATGATAACTTTAAGAAGAGATAAAAATAAAAATCGCAAAAATATTCCCTTTAAAAAAAATCAAAAGATTCTATTCTGCCTCCTTGAGTTCGACCCAGGCACACTTACCTGGTTAAATATTTAGTGTAGGTTTTCCTTCGGAAAACCGAATTTGTTTGATACAAGCTGAGATCGTTATTTTTCGCGGCTTTTTCTACATCGACCACGTTTCCCTTAAAAAAGCCGTGAAACCTATTTTCAGCTTTATAAATTTCCAAGACATTCTTTGGTTGATTCCAATTTTACGCATCAACCTTTGCGGGGTTTAAATAAATACCCTTCTTAAACACAACATGTCCAAGAAAAGCAACTTCCTGAAGTCAAAAGTCACACTTGGGTAATTTGGCATACAGTTGGTATTGTCGCAGTTTCTCAAGAACTAATCTGAGATGCACTTGGTTGATCTATTTCAGGTGAATAAACCAAGTTATAATCAACAAAGATGATCACAAACTTGTCCAAGTATTCTCGGAATACCCTATTAATCAACTCCATAAATGCAGCATGCACATTTGTGAGGCCAAAATGCATCACTAGGAATTCATAGTTCCTGTGTCTTGTCTTGAATGTTGTCTTTGATATATCTTCATCCCTAATCATGAGTTGATGGTAACCAGACCGAAGGTCAATCTTGGAGAAGACTGTTGCTTGCTGCTATTGATCGAATAGATCATCGATGCGAGATAGTGAGTATTTTTTATGGTGACTATATTCAAAGCTATGTAATCAATGTAGAGCCTAAGTGATCTATCCTTCTTTTAACGAATAAGACGGGAGCATCCCAAGGTGAAACACTTGGTCTCAAGAACCATTTATCTAAATGTTCTTGTAATTGCCTTTTCAGCTCATCCAACTTAGCATGAGCCATTCTGTAAGGTGCCTTAGATATGGGTGCAGTATTCGGTAGTACATCAATAGTGAAGTCAATCTCTCTTCTAGGCGGAAGACTTGGAAAGCCGTCTTAAAAATATCCAAAAAATCTTGTAGAACCTCCAAATACTCAAGTTGCACCATAGAGGGTTTTTTTTTACTAATTAAGCTATCCAAAAGAAGTTGCGTACCCTGTGTCTATCAGCCATTACATGTCTATAGCCATCTCGTCGGTCGATGAAGACTTGTGGTCTCCGATCGCCTCATTCCAACGATGAGTGGCCATTTGCAATGACGAAGTGTGAAATATTTGGTCGAATACTTAGATTTTCTAACCTAATGATTCTATATTTGATTTGGTCGGATATCTCATGCCCAGAGGAACTCCTACTCTGATACCCTTGTAACGAACCCAATCGTCCGAGAATGATGCGGAAGCGAGAACTCAGCGGACATTTCGGGATCGTTTCTCATAGAATTAATCATAACATAACGGTAGTAAAGAATGGACTTAAAAAAACATCCTTTTCATAATCATAATAATGTCATAATTCCAAGAGTTCCTTAACTAAAAGAAAAGATAAATATAAATTAGTTGAAATCATCTCAACGATTCCCTTATTCCAGTGGGCATAAAAGATGTCCTTCCAAAACAAATTCGCAGTAGTTCCATACCGATCCTACTTCTTGAAGACTGTGTCGTCTCCTTAAAACCGTTAATGATCTAATCCTCATGTTCTCCTAAAAAAATTAACAATACATGTTATGAGCATAACGCTCAGTTTGTGCCGACACGGGGTCAAACCGGCTAGCGTAGAAATCAAGTCACATCTAACTATTCCATACATAACATAATGGTATTTATTCCAACAATAAGGATCTATAAATTTGGTTCTCTATATCCTTCCCGTGTTGCATAAACTATCTAGCTTGACACAAATCAAAAATCATCATACATATCATTAATTAACTTAATGATGCATACGCGATATATTACTTTCATATACATGTATACCCATAAGTTTTGCCATATTTGCATGTATGCCCATAACATTAACATAAAATGCACACGTGCACTTAATATTAACAGCACTTACACATATGTCCATAACAGTAACATAATTGCATATATACACATAATATTAACATATATTGTACATATACCTTTAACATTGACTTAAATTGCACATATGCCCATATCATAAACATAATTGCACACATGACCTTAGCTTAACATAAATTTGCATGTATGCCCATATTATTAGCATAATTGCACACATGCCCTTAGCCTTAACGTAAATTACATGTATGCCCTTGCACACATGCACTTAACATTAATCGAACTTAAATATATGACCATAACAGTAACATAATTGCAAATATGCACATAATATTAACATATATTGCACTTATTCCCATGATATTTTTCATGTTTAGAGTGGTCTTGATTGTTAATTCTTTGGCAGCTTTGATGGCTTTGATAGTGTATTGCCAGCACAAGTAGTCCATAAACAATACATAACATGATAGTGTAGCTACAACTGTAGATGACTTATCTTTTGCTCACGCCCCCGGAAGGCGTTGGCCCTTTAGGCCATCGGTAAACGGACTCTAGAGGTGGCTCCCACCTTAGGTGTAGCACTTAGCTCCGCTTACCGTTTAAGTGCCATTATTCATTCAAGGAAATTTCAATCCTTTTAATGTTATTTTCTTTATCATACAATAGTGGTCCACTAAAACATTTTAGTTCCAATACCTCACTTACAACTTTCACAACTGATATCTTTAACCATTATTGTATAACAATACTTAAGTACTTTATTATAAAGAAGACATGTTATGCAATAAAATTGTCAGATGTAAAATAATATGGCACATCACCGAGATCACAGATTACATTTATACTCCTTGTTACATTGTAATAAGGACTGCATTACACAATATATAATCGTATATATAAGTTATGTCATAAACACGAGTATTATCATGATATAAATACTTAACATCCTCATATGTAATGTTGTAATGATGCCTTCTAAACCCATTATCAAGGTAAGTCAATTTCTATCAATCTAACCTTTACTCAATTAAATTCCTGGGCATCCCTCTCTTCTCTCCTCATCAAACTATTATTATTATTTTTTTAATACCAACGAACAAACTTCGTTGGGTATCAATTGATAATCATGATGGTAGTTTCTAGTACCTTCGCATAATTTTGTAGAGTCAATGCTACCCCAGTATATAGAATCATCTATTTACAAAATCTTGAAATAGATCACCAGACAATAAACAAACTAAATATTCATGCATATTCAAGACCACAAAATAAGAAAATTAATTGTAACTAACAAAAGAGACATCATGATGATTCTTATACAACCACCCATGACTCAATCTCAGAATCATGGTTTCATTCCTTTCTTTATTCTCCACACATAACTCTAATTATTTCAAAGGGGTTTCATTTGAAGTTACTATTTTTAACAATGTATTTAGCTTACGTTATACATCCAGAAAACCCAACATTGCACATACTCACATGTATGAATTTATGTACAAGTACCTATGTAATTTACTACGTACATGACTAAATTCCTCTTAATTAATAGGTAGCACATGGTTAACCAATTACAAATCAAAATATTTGTGCCATCATTCATTGTATGAATTATAAATGTAATTGGTAAAGTCTACAACAGATACCATCATTAAATCAAATAAAATCTTGAGGAAGACCTATATGGATTGAATGGATTTGCTATATTGTTTTGTCAAAGTACCATCACCAGGAAAGAAGATCATTAATCTATATCATCTCTCATACTCAACCAATTGTCACAAATTCCATATATGTGTGTGAGCATGATACCTATATAACTTGATCAAGGATGCAATAAAACCTTCGATATACTAATACATTTGTATAAGCGGGTAACAGAATATGTAATGCATTTAGATTTCAAGCACAAAACCTAAAATATGACCATGATGAAGAAAAAACTATCACATGATGCGAATCCTAAGGGTTCGACACATACCTCACCGACTGGAATCCGTCGACCACATCCTTGATCCTCCAATTTTGTCGGATCAAACTCCAACGTTGACGGAGGGGGTTGTCGATGTTGAATTCGGAAACGACACGATGAAAGAATGTCATCGCCGGCTTCTCTCTCTCTAGACTCTCTCTCCCAAAGGTAATGTGTGAGGAAGTCATTGGAGTCCCATGGTATTTATAGGCACACTTCAATGAGATAAATAATAATAATAAATTAAACTTAATTAAAAGATAAAGAAATCACCAACTTGGATTGTTGACTATTTTATCGCTTTTTGTCTAACCTTGTATTGTCTTAATGGTGTTGTGAGGGTAATTATGTGATTTAAATTCTTATTTTAATTATTTTATTATCCTCATTAAAACCATCCGTTACAGCTTCACTTCCCTTTACTTTTTCTGGGTTGCTGACCCTACAGGACAACACCACATGGAGCTCATCACGACTCGTTCCTTCAAACTCTGCAGCAAACATCTCCTGACACGACGACCGCAGCAAACCAATGCCTACAACAAAAAGAATCGTCTTCCATGAGAAGCAACCCTTGATGGTCCTGCACTATATGTCTATGCATATCTCCATCAACTTCTTGTAGTTCTAATTTCCAGGTATCTATTCTTGCCAAGCTTCCAATTTTAATTCAAACTAGAATAGATTTCTCTGATTTTGAATCAATATTGTTCTGTTCCTGCCACCGACTTCACCAGCTATACCCATCACTTCTACACTTTCTTTCTTAACCATCTTTTACAGTGAAACAAATGAATTGATATTGGTCAGATTGTCATTAAATTACAATGGTATATGAGTTGGAATATCAGCAAGTGTATTACGTTTTATGGAAGTGTGGGTTCTATCTTGATTGAGATTCATAGCGGATATTAATGACACAGATTTCAAATATGGCCTTTTGCTTTAATTAGTGTCACTATTTATACTGTTGGAAATTCTGGAGGATTCAAATGCAACAAGTAGGAGTGGATAATTGGTATGAATTTGATTCTGGAAGAATAACCAGTGGGCCATTCCACCAACTTCAAAGTACACAGATCATAATTTTTTAGGATAACGTGTGTAAGAGACAAATTATAGTAAAATCATGTTTGCTTCTTCTGCTCTCATCTGGATCCGATTCACAAAGAATCGAGAGGAAGTTATTCTATACAGGACCTCCCAACAGTCTTCTGTTCCTACAAGAAGGATCTCCATCATCAATTCAATCCACCATTGACGGTTGCGGAGCAGCTATGCGCGCAGCCATCCTCCGTCCAACAACCATGCGCCTCTACTTCTCTGTTTCAGCACAACCGTGATCGCACTCCTTCGCATCTTCCCACCGAAGTCCCCTGGCTGATCCGCCCTCGCCCTCAGCACTTCGCCCACCTAGCGAGGAGTGTCCGCCCACTGCCCAACTTTCCCACGTGAGGAGCACGTGAGGCAAGGGATTTTTGCATTCAGATCCCTTAGTTCTCTAAAAATTGGAAAAAGAACCAGCCAACCAGGAGTCACATGTAGATCATGTGACTTGTTAGTAAAATTACACACGCACCTCGCCGTTCCATATAATTAAAAGAAGGTCCTTGCTAGTCGCTGACGTCAGCGTCACGTGTCATGCACGTGATGCACTGGAAAAATAACAACAAAAACCATGCAAAATTTCCTTATTTATGATAAGTCCTCCAGGGACCAGTTTGAAGGAAAAATAATAAATTTATTTCGCTTTAGTCCCTACAATTTCAATTTAGCATACCTTTCTCACACGAACTCCGTTTTTAGCGCATAATATGTCATTTTGAAGCTATTTTCATGCTCTATCACTTAACATAGTTTGTGGATAGATCTGAGATTTTCTATTGATAATTATTATTTGAGGTTCTTTGTTGACATATGCAGGCTAATTTTGACATATTTGTGCTAAATTTTCATTGAGAAATTAACGATATCTTCTGTAGGAGTCCTGTTGAGGATTTTAATTTGATTAACCTCTTGTGATCATTGTTTTTTATTCCTAATAATTTAACCTTTGCAACGGTTAAATCGAGGATCAATTTATTTGACTCCCCTTTTGTCTGATCGACTATTAATTTTGAGGATCAAATTACATGGAATTTTTGAAAGGATTATTTATTGATTAATCTCTTGGCCTGCAAGTTGAAATTGATTAAACTCATTTCTTGAATATCCCTTGATCTGTGATTTAATTTCGAGGATATTGATCATCATTGTTTGGATTAAAAGTGTACAAAATCACAGATCCTGTACTTTGCCATCTGTCCTATTTATTTTTCTTCGCATTGCATCGCATCTGCATTGCATTGTATTATAGTTTTGTAAAATAGAAATTATTTAAGCAATAATTAATTATTGAATTTAATTTAAAACCTCGTAACTAAAAATCAATGTTCCCTATGTTTGACCTTGGTAGACTTGCCAAGTAAAAATATTCCACAACATTCAAAGATTGTGGTTTTTGTTAATTTATTTTCTGCATCCTATACTACAATTCATCATTATTAAAGCGGAGGATTTCACGTTCATCACCTGCCCCTCACTATTATTCCTCTGAGGACGATTCTAATAGCGACACATGTGTATACTACCCACCCACTGGCTCTCGCAAGAAGGCCTGTCATAAATTTTCTTGATCCTTGTATATTCTAACTCCTCCTTGTATAGTTATTCTTTCTTTTATTTCCCTCCCTCCCCTGTTATCTTCATCACTCACCCCAGTTCCGTATCGTTTTCATGTTGTGGCTATACATAGGATGACTAGATCGTAAGTATAGGGGGTGAGTGACCTAGGTTGCTCTATATCTTCATTTTATTTTTTTTGTATATTCTTTCCCACTCTCATCGGTTTCCTAATCTTGTGTTCTCTCCAATAATTAGGCTGACCAGTGCCAAAGTATAGGGGGGCCAATGACCGTTGTGTATTCCCCAACACACTTATATTCTTCTTCTCTTCTATACTTTTCACCCACTTATGTTTAGTACGAGCTATGGTTTTTTGTCACCTAGTGCCATGAGGACATTGCACATGCTAAGTATAGCGGGTTTGTATATATTACATATATACTTTACCTATAGCTCGTATTTTGACTTGTTTGTAATTAAAATAAGGGGTTATGGGTAAATTATTGTAAATAAGAGTTATAAAAAAACTTTTTCAAAAAAAAAATCAAAACAACTTTGTTTTCTAAAAAACCTAAAAAATTTATCTTTCTTCCTCTTTCTTTTCAAAAAAAATCTTTTTTAAAAAAGTGTCCTTTCTTATTTCCCTTTCTTATTCAAAAGAAACTTTTCAAAAAAAACCTTTTTCAAAAAAAACTTCTTTCTTCTATCTTCTAAAAAATTCACAAAAATCAAAATCACAAAAAAAATTAACTAATGAGTTGGTTTAGTCCCTGACACTTACACATTCATACAAGACTTGTAATGTTCAAGAACACTTGGTTTATGAGGTCATGAGATTTTAAGTTAACCAGCCTTAGTCATTAGGTCTTTGACTTAATTGACATTCTCTAGAAAGAAAGATTTGTGTCCTATATTGCATGCTTAATCTCTACCTTAAGAATATGATCAGCACCTCACATACACGACTGCAGTTATGATGAGATGAGTTTAAATTTCACTTGATTTAATGATACTCGATGATGGGATAAAATCAATGAAGGCTTCATGAAACTTGAGTGTCAACACCTTTTGCCAGTATGAGAACATGGTTCTTTTAATATCTCTTGACATTTACCTATGTGCCAGGGTGTGATAAAATTTAAAAAAATTGTTGATCAGTGTGCGTCAACTCTTGATAAAAGCCGTGTAGCTAGCCAAAAGCAAAGAAAAGAAAAAAAGAAAAGTTCAAAGAAAAGCTCTCCCCATACAAAGTCAAATATCAAAGAGCTTCCTTCAAAGGCGAGCGCTCCCAACCATTTCAACGTGTCCACTTAGCACCCAAAAAAGGCTCTGCATCATATAGTGATACAAGTCTGGGTGTAGAAGGTACGCTAGGTACTCAAAAAAGACATACCCAGTGTACTCCCAGGAAAACAAGTGCAGATGACTCCAACTTCTTTGGATGGACACGCTGATCAATAACCAAAAAATACATGTGTTGAGTTAATAAGGCACTAGAGAGGTTCTTTGTTCCAAAGATATGGAGAGAAGAAATGACACTATCCTATAACCTCCGTCAACTGGCCTTCCATCTACAATTTGAAGTCTGACAACTAAAGTTATGGTGGATTGGATGCAAGAAATGATTGATTCCCTAATGTCGAGGATCGAGTTCTTAAGAGAGTCTCTTGGATTGGAACCTGGGTGACATTGCGACTCTACTCTTGTAACTGCAGTCCACACTTAAAGTCATATCTCTATTATATATGTATACAGAGAGAGTCTGATGATTAGGGAAATTGGATACCTTTTGACTAGAGCTTGTTTCAGCTTGGAATTTAGGATCTCTAAAATGAGAGTTCTTGAATGGATCAAGTCTTGTATTCACATACACAGTCATGGGTTAATCCAACTTATTCATTCTTTATCTGCTCGAGGACTAACAAAGTTTAAATATAGGGGGTGATGAATACACGAGTCATCATCTCAATATATTGATCTTAACAAAATCCTTGAGTAAAATCTCAAATAAATGTCTATAAAATTAATAAATCAACAAAATGGTTTTTGTAAATAAAATACACTAATTATTATATATTATATTGTAAAAAATAAATTAATAATAAAAAATTCGTAAAATAAAGGATTTTATCACCTCTAAATAGCTGAAACTTTATATATTTTTAATAAATTCATTTCAAATTCTTTTTGACTAACTCTTGCTCTTACTTATTTATATAAATATATATATATATAAATACAAAAATATAAAATAAATTTCACCTCAACTAAATACTCCTAGATACTAAAAAGAAAAGGCCGTAAAATCCAACTTCTCGGCCAAATTTCCACTTCGTTTGAACTCAAAATTGACCAAACCCACTTTTAAAGTGTAAGCTAGAAACCTATCTATCCAATGAAAGTGATTTCATTAAAGTCGGAGCTCGTTTGCAAAATATGGATTTTTGGACCAAGGTGTACATTGTATATTATGTAAATATTCATTCTTTCTTCATTTTATATTTACTTTTATTAATTAGTAAAAAAATCCAAAAAATCATTGTTGTGTTGTATTTATTTTTAGTATTTTACTTTATTTTTACATTTTAAAAATCTTTTATTAAAAAAAAATAAGAAAAGTAAAAATGTACATATAGTTTGTCTTAATTTTGTACATTCTCCTTTTTTCTCGCTTTATTTTATTCTCCCTCTTTAGTAGCCTACTTTTATTTAGTTTTTATTCTCAACAATAACTTCTCTTATTCCATGAACCTCCATTCAACTCTGCCATTTATCTAACTTCCCATTCAACTCAACCATTAATCTAACCTCCCATTCAACTCCACCATCTTTTTAACCTCTCTTTCTCTTCTCTTTTTATTTATCTCTTCATCCTCATTTTTGCCCATCCATCATTCTTATAGAAAAAGGAGAGAGCTTAGAATGTGGTGTCGGTGACAACGACTTATCATCCTCCTCAAGCAACGGCATCCTTCAGGCGAGATTCACGGTGACCACCGTCCCCGCGTCATGAATTTCCAATCGATTATGCATAGCTTCTCCGATTTTTATTTCGCAAATCGGATCGAGGCCACAACAGGAGTCCATCGTAGCTGCTCCACTAATCCGGTGAACCTCAGGTAAGTTTTCCCTCTCATTTTCCTTGTTATTTTATTTTATCTAACATTTTATTCTTTTTTTTACAACACATCCAAACCACCACTTCATCACCTCCATCTATTTCACCATCACCACCATTTTCATTCTTATCTTTTGTTATTTCATGTTTAAGAAAACAAAGAAAGGTATCTAAAAAGCAAAAACATTAAAATCACGTCATCAAAATACAAAAAAACAAAAAAAAACACATCAGGTCGCCCCCCTCCCCCCCATCGTCGGTCATCGCCGCCCCTCGGCCCCTGCTACCTAGCATGCGTAGCCGCGCTCCTCCGCTATCGTGCATGCACAACGGCACCATCCCGCGCCACCGGCGAGTCTGTTCCACCTCTGCACCCTACAGCCACCCCAGCCATCCACCGCTCCTGGCACGGTCGTCGGCTGCCCACTGCAGCCCGCAGATCTCCAGCCTCTACGCGCGAGAGCTCTGCCACCCGCCAACCCGTGACCATCCTCCAGGTCACAACTCTACTTCCAATGCCAAGCGCTGCCCTCCACAGTTGCCCCTCCTCGACCGGCATGCACTTCCTACCCGCTCCCAAGCGTGGCCCCTCTAGGGCGTTTGCCACCATCGGTTGCCCCCCTTCATTTGCCCGCGCCGCCCACATCAGCGGCAACCGTCGCTCCCCGTGTGCCCTAACCGCATGCATGAGGGAGGTCTCCTTCTTTTTTATTTTTTTATTTTTTGTAAATATTGCATATTTTAACCTACATGTTTCAATATTTACAAAATAGTCCATGTGCATGTTTTATATTCTAAGCTCATTTCAGAATTTGCATAGATACCCTTATGTTTTCATATTAATTTGGATGTCTTCTTGCATCATTTATTTTAATAAAAAATATCATATTGTTTAGTAACTAACTCTCTATCATTTGACTACTTATTTGGATTTTTGTGAGCTTCGGGTAACTAAATAAAATTGTTTAAGTAGAAAATTGTACATTTTACCCAATTTGAGCTCGTACATTCATATTTCACATAGATTTGCTACAAAATTTCCATAAAAAACAAAAATGATGCTTTCAATTGTTCTTTAATTACTTTCCAAATATCATCTAAATTGGAGTTGTCTTGTTCCTATAATAAATTGTAGAGTGATTTTAGTAAATGATTTGTAATTAAATCAACACATATTATTTTTATGAAATTCCAACTCTCCTGGATTGCTCATATAATATCTTATTGAGATAATTTGCTCTCTGGATGACTTGATAATGTAGATTTATTAGGAATTAATTACTCATTGTTGCTCTATTTTCATTAAAAAATTTATAAAAAATCTTATATTCTTTAAAAAATCCATAATAATTACTAAAGTCTCATTGCATAATGTTTATATTTTAATATATTTTTCATAATTTTTGCATTCTATTTGTGTTAAAAATTGCGTAAAAACCTGTAAAAAGTGTGCATTTTTCATTGTTGCATTTTAACCCCAAAAATTCCAAAAAATATGTTTTGCATTCATCACTGAATAAGATTTCTAGGAAAAATGTAATTTTGCTAAATTGAATTAATTTCACATTAAAATTAATTTGGCTAAGTTGTGTGTTTTCTTATAAACTTAATTCACTCGTATCTTACAATCACATTTATTTTTGCATAAAAAATATTAAAAAAATTTGCATTGGAAACCTAATTTGTCTGATTTAACCCAAAGTATATCCTTTGCCTCCCTGTGTTCGACCCCGGAATTGCTCGAGATATAAATTTAAGTAGAGTCTCTTCACGGAGATCTTTTCTCGATTCCGACTGATTCACTAGGTACACATATTACAATGAGTAAAAATTATATCACATATTTAGCGGACCCATCAATGACTAAAAGAATACGATTTTTATTGTGTATTTAGCTCTTATCTCCTCCTACTTTATTCCTTGTTGACCAAATCATTTCTTGACTTGATTTCATCGTTTATGTTCATAAAATACCTTTGGCATTTTGTTCTTTTTCTTTCCTTTCCTTTATTCTATAATTTTGGCATAAAAATAGTATTTTATATACAATAATTGGAATAAATGATGAATGTTAATATGTACAAAATAATGTTATCCACATGCATTAGCTAGGGGTTTTAAGTCCAAAATGATAGAATAATGGTGATGAAATGGAGATTCATCAGTGCACCAATGTGAGCCTCGCATTTATTGACCCGAGGTCAACTACCCCTTTGGAGCCTCTGACTTGTTAGAGTGCCTCGAGCCTCCAACTTCCTCCATTTCTCTCGCTTGACACACTACTCCATTTGATCCGCTATCGTCACATAATCTCTACATCTTACATCTATTTATCATGCATATCATTTAGACGTAATCGATCATCATCGATCTCGGTGCAATCCCTTGGGAAAGCTAGCCTCTCCATTTGTCTATAAATAAACATCTCCAGGCCCCTTTTAAAATTTAATCTGCCTCCTTCATTTGTATCCCCAGTGTTCAAGATGTTCGAGCTTGCTGGTGTTAGCAGAAATCCCACAGGAGTATTGGTGTCGAGAAAGAAGGATTGGAGGTGGCGCTCCAGCTTCCTGGAGTAGCCAACGATTGAGCTTTCTGGCCCTTAGTCAATAGGGCTAGGTATGATCTACTTTTCTATTTTTGTTTAGATTTCCATTCATGCATCTTAGTTTGATCTTTATTTCAATAAAGTACGGCTTCGTATCGAGTAATTTTAGAATTTAAATCAGTTGGATCCTTAAGCTCCGGCTCAAAATCCGTTGCATCTGATTGTCCTCGATCCGCCTTCTCACCACCATTTTGTTCCACATCATGTTCTCCATCGAACCCCCATTGAATCCCTCCCACTACAGGATATGGATATACGATTCCTCATTCGTATTCACATAGAATGAGGGAAGAAGATATGAGAGTTGTGGTTTAACCTCAATGTGTATGTGGATCGAGAGAATTTGGATTCCCTCGGTCATCTGGCCAGCACCATGATTATATGTCTCTTTTAATGTAGGCTTGTGAACCTCTCTTCTTTCCTCTTCTTCCCCTCCATGGGGTTGATGAATCTCTATTTCATCACCTTTATTCTATCATTTTGGCCTTAAGAACCCTAGCTATTGCATGTAAATAACACTATTTTGTATATATCAACATTCATTATTTGTTCCAATTATTGTATATAAAATAATGTTTTTAATACCAAAATTATAAAATAAAGAAAAGAAAAGAAAAAGAATAAAATACCAAAGGTATTTAATGACCCTATACCTCGAGACCTAGGCATCTTAATGACTGGGTCGATAAGGAATAAAGTAGATGGAGATAAGGGCCAATAATACAATAAAGATTCCCATTTATTCGTTCATCATTTATTCATTTTTTGGGACCTTTGTTATTCGTTATGATTTATACCTCAAATAAATAAACTTTGTCATGAAAGTTCTATATAATAATATATAGAAAAATACCAAATCGATTTCATACAAAAATAATATACAATGTACTTTCTATACGCAGAATAAAATGTCAAAACCTAAACTTCCCTAACCCATATCTCTCAAATAAAAACCTAAAATGTATCAAATAACCTTTAATTGTGTGTAACTTTTAATATGCTATTCAATGAAGGCGGTTTCATATTTTTTAGAGTTAATATGTGAAAGTTAGGTTTTAAACCCCTATTGTAATATACTAGAATAAAATATTCATTTTATTTATTGTTTATTATTTTTTAAAATTTACTTTTTTTATAAATTTATAATATTATTTTTTGTACATGTACATATTAAAACTATAATAAAACAATAAATAAAACATAAAAATAAAATAATATACAAAAATACATAGACGAAATACCTTTATTTATACATATATAATTTATACCCTTTATTTATTTATGTGTAAAAAAACATCTTAGAAATACAATAGAAATATAATTATATACCTAAAAATAAGTTATAAATATATAAAATATGAGAATAAAATAATAAAAGCAAACATACAAAATAAAAATAAAATGTATAAAATATAGATGACTATACATATAAATACACCCCTAAAAATTAACTTGTAATAAATAACATCGAATAAATAAATAAATATCATATTAAGATACTACATAAAATATTAAAAAAATTATTATATAATAAAAAATTAATAAAATCATATACTATTTTAAATTAATAATTTTTGAATAAATTGAGCTCTTTTGTTCTGTAGCGGGCCGACGTGACCCAATCGCCTTCCAAGGACTGTTGACCTCGATTAACTCCCCATCTTTCGGATCTGACTTCTATAAGAGCCTTGTGTCCCTCATCTTTTTCGATTTTTCCAGGATATTTTGTTGATCCTTCCACTTCGAGCTCTTCACAAAGATTATGCATCTCACATCCATCTACATAACTTGATCATCAGATTTGCCAGAATTGCCTCGAGCCTTGAATATTAACCACTCCAAAATCCGATGGACCCCTTGTCTACAAATAATCCTTCCCATCCTCCTCATCTTGATCCCTCCTGGACAACTTGATTGAGTCCTCGTGTGTGTGAGTTGAAGGCCGATGACAGCGTGCCTTCCCCTGTGCTTGGGGTATGTCAAAGCGAGGAGAGGAGGCGGTCCACGGTGAGCTCTGGTCGCCCCTGCTCCTTGAGCAACCCTCAAGTATAAGAGTTGTATTTTCTTCCAGTTCTAGGTAGGTTTAATTCCCGTATTTAGTTTTCTGCATTGATTTTTGAGTTTTAATTAGCGAATTAGCGTAGAGTAGCTAGGATCCCTCGTTGGAACTCTCGAGCTCCAGCATGATTTCACCGTAACTCAACCTGAAACCGACCACCACGTCGCCTCCATTTCCATCTCCTACCTGTTCTCCTTCTGAATCACCCATCAAACCAAACGGATCGAGTCTCTTTCTATGAATCTAGGGTCCCATTCTGTTTCTCGTTGAACCCTCTCTGCCCACCTCCATTTTCAAGCAGATATGCTTCAAAATGGGTCGAGCCTCATTGCCTCGCACCCAGTAATATCTCGTGCAGGTTACAGGTTGACTCCTCTAGGTGCCTAGAACTTCAGCAGCTCGACAGGACTACTCGTTGGGTTTTTGACTCCATGAGAGGCATCATTAGACGTAAATCGTCAGCGGGAATGTGGAGAGCACGTCAGCATCGTGGGAGCAGCTTCGGAGCTCGAGTAATCGACGGAACAAGGAAAAACACGCTCGTGTTCTTCCACATACTTGGAGGTGGACCCCAACACTGTTCGATGGAGCCCCACGCTCCAGATTTCTCCAAAGGTTCGTTGCATGCCATCTAATCTTAGATGTCCAGATGCGAAGGGGGTATCCTCCATCCAAATGAAGAGACATGTTTATTAGTGATTGGTCAAAACCATCCGATGGCACGCAAGGATGGGGTAATTTTTTTGTATTTATTTATTAGTCTTTTAAATAAAATATATATTGTAAATAAATTTGGACATTTTTCATATAAGGCCCATGTACTTATTGCTAGTTGCAAATGGGACATGTCCACGCCACCTTACGTGTAATCCCACATAGTCTAAAAATTATGCAAAAATAACGTTAGATGCATGTTAACAAGTATTTTCATGCCTCGTTTTTATTTTGGAAATTTTGGTACTTTAACTATTTATTAAAATTAAAATGAGTACATTTTTGTCCTTATTTATCTTAGAAATACCAAAAAAATGGAAAAACATCTGAAAAATTCCAAAAAAAATATGCTTTTTTAGTATTTAGTAACTCCAGACCAAAAATCCCTAAAAATAGAAAAAGAAAAATACTAAAAATCAAAAAGTTCAAAACTCCTTTTATGAAAAAGTGAAAAATCATCGAAAATCTAAAAAATATGTTTTTCTATTTATAAATTTTATTTACGTTATTATCTATATATTAAAATTGATTTGAAGAGTTTTATGTTTTTTTCAATACTTTTAATCTTCATTTTAATTTTGGCATATTATTTAAACCTTGATTTGGGATATTTTAACTTTAAGAATGTATAAAAATTAGCGAAAATTCCAGAAAAACTCAAAAAATTAGAAAAATATATAAAACCCAAAAACAATTTATTTGATTTATTTTTACTTGTATCTATAATTATATTACTTTGTATGGAATATATAGACATATGTAGTCTATTATATATAAAAAGAAAAAGATAATATAAAAATAAAAATAAAAATATATAATATATAAATTGAAAATCAAACAAATATATATAAAATAAAAAACTGACAAAAAAGGGACAAGTTTGTACATACTACACATTGATTAGCAGTAGGCTACCTGTTTTGCTCTCTATGGTCCAGTGCCCTGGTAATTGTTCACCTGGGGGCCTCGTCGTTGTTTCTCGCACTTTCACCTCCTTTTATTTTGTTTCTTGATTTTTTGATTTTTTCACCTTTATTTTATTTGTTTTGTATGCATGAAGCCCCTAGATTAGGTTGCTTGTAATGGTAATTAGGTCCAAACTCTAATAAGAAGCATGTACTTTTAATCTCTTACGTTTGGATCTAGTCAAATTAACAAATGTTAGTTATTTGGACTTGAGACCGCATGTTGAGAGAGGTCACATACAACGCTGATAGGACCTGTTGTAGTACGCACCGAGTGGCATCGAAGACCAGATTCTTAGTCTTATTTCTGAATAGTTAACATATGGTTCTTCACAACTAATAGTGGATACTATTTGGGGTGATTTTGTCGATTACACACTGCCATGTAGATAGGTTAAAAAATTCCATTTTACATACCACTTGGAGAGAGTTGGGAATCACTGTAAGTCCTTTAACTCAGCATGCATCATTCGATTCAATGATGAGATTTCCATCATAGAATCAACTTGCACAACTTTTTTGCTATCTCCCACTAAATTTGAGCACCTAGGAATGAAAATCTACAAAATCATTAGGTGTTTGTAAGCAAAATACCCAAAAAATGAAAACCCAAAAATTAAACAAGGGGAATGCTAAATAAACTTTGACTTTAATTAAAATATGTAATGGACTGTAATTGCATTGGGTTCATAAATCCCTCATTATTTCAGGTACCTTAGGAAGAGATCAAAACACCTCCCATGAGCGAGGAACGACCCGCTAAGGATTAGAGCCAATAACCCAGTCTGAAACTACATTGTATATCTCATGGATTTTCGAAGTAATGGCTCTTCTATCGTATGTGACCGATAGGGCCTCATTAGTGATGGTGTTACCACCTTATGTGGAACATGGATGTGGTCTGAAATACTGAGCTTAGGCCACATCCTCATGGGTGTGTCTGTCTCATCGGTTTACGTCCGAGTAGGTGCTTGCACGCTCACGGGTGATTCCATTGCGAGCGGTCTAATGTAGTGGTTTTGCATATCAACTTCCTCCCTCTATTTCTTTGTTTGAGTAGGGTTCCAAGAAGGGTTACAAGGACCAAAAAAAGTACAGACTACGGGTTACAAATGAGGAGGACAAGTATGGGATACTTTTCTAGCAATAGTCTCACTCCTGTAGGGTTAAGGACTTGTTATAAGATATGCCGGGAATAACAACTCTAAAAATAAAAATATAATAAATAGACGATCCTTCTGCGCTTCACATGATGTGTCTTGGTGAACCCAATTTTGTATTATGTTTGCATGGATCTAGATCATGGATCAAAATTCAAGGTCCTTGCATTTGCACAAATTTTGTCATATGTGTCTTCCTTTTGACCCCCTGCTCAGTTCAAGCCTTTCTACTGTTTTACACTCCTTTTTATTCTTCGTTGACCACCGTATCTTTCATCTGACATCGATCCCCTCTTGTTCCACGATGGTGATCCATGGATGGTTTAGTCATAATTCCGTCGACACCCACATTGATTCCATAGACTTGACATTGTTAATAATTCATGGTGATTCCCAAGAACTTGGTCTGGATCTCGCAGGCCGATCTCTAAACTCCTTGTCTTCTTTTCACACACCCCCTAACCACCTAATTAACTGGTACCATTCTTGTCCCACATCCACCATTGTGAATGGGAGTTGATTTCAATCCACAATATTTTATCCATTGACAACAATTTGGAATTGACCCTAATCTCATATTCATCTTCGCAGCTGGGATTCAATTGCAAGTGGTCAGATTAGGGTGCTTTCTTATTTCAGATAGAAGCCATACCCAATCCTAGATCCCAATACAGAATTCATCTCCTTTGATTTAGACCCAGAGATGGCACCTCAAGGAAAAGGGAAAGGATAGTGGCCTCCACAGATGGAGTCAGGTCAGGGACCTGACCAGAACCTAGTGAATGCTCAGTTGCTGGCTTCCATACAGGCCATACAAAAGCAGCTAACAGAGTATACTCTTGTTCATACCGCATTTCAGGACATGTTGAATAATTTACAAAAAAGACCAGTAGGAGGAGGCAGAGATAGACCCCGTGAGGACCCTGATGAAGAAGAATCGGAATGTAAGAGGTAAAAACCTAAACTAATGGAGACGTACAATCCTAAAGATAGAAAGATGCCCGAGTGGATCCCCATTCCACTGGTGCATGCTCACATCGAGCTCGAGCCACAGTTCTTTTCTCTTATACCATCATTCCACAGGAATACCAATGAGGAATCATACATTCAATTGCAGCAGTTCTCGCGCATCTGTCGAACTACCTACTACGCCAACATTCCCTCGGACATAGTGAAGATGATGGCATTCCCTTTCAGCCTGCAAGACAAGGCCCTATATTGGAACAATCATTTGGGGAAGGTTGTGACAACCTAGGAGGAACTTAAATCTGCATTCCTTCAAAAGTTTTACCCTCTCGACCAGCTCAACCAGATGCGAGTTAGGATAAACAACTTCTCCGAGGCTACCCTAGAGTCTATCCATAATTACTGGGAGTGATTTACAAACCTGCAGGAGAAATGCCCCCACCATGAGATATCGAAGACCATCTTGGTCCAGGATTTTTTCGAGGGATTGAATGTAGAATATCAAAGGTTAGTAGATGTTGCATGCGGAGGATATCATTTCAACAAGGATGAAGATGTGATATTGTAGATGATTGAAGAAATGGCCGAAGGAGAGACCGCTATATCTTCATTATGTGTCTTCCAGAGACAATCTCAGGTCCTCCAAAAGCTAGTGCATATGACAACAACCCGTGAGGCAGGGAAAGATCAGAGCTCCAACCTTAGTATCATCAAGGTCCATCGTTCAAAGGTTGAAATTATCGAGAAGCATCACATGATCTTGTAAAGCTTGCTATGATCGAATAATGGACACAAAATCTGGACAAGTTGGATCAAATGACCTAGTAGTTGGAGCTACTGGTGAGCACCATCAGCGTTGTTCAGTCGACAACACCATCATCGGAGAATCCTGCTGAGAAGAAGGACGAACCATCATTGCCACATCTGCCTCAGCTGAGTCAGCAACAGCCAACCTGTCTTACAGGACAACATCAGGGGAAACTAACAGCCAGCCGACCTTCCCACCAACCTCAGGGTGGTCATTTCCCTCAGTCCTTCCAACCATAATCTCACCATCATAATCATCAGTCTCCACAGTATAAAGGTAACTGGAGATAGTCAGAGCAGTACCCCTAGCCGTAGTACTGCCATCCATAGCTTTATTATCAGTACGCGACTAGACAATAGTAGTATCCCCCTCCTCCATATCAATAGTATCTCCTTCCTCCTCCTCCACAATATTATCAGCAGTCTTAGCCTCAGCCCCCCAACCATCAACAACTTGGTCTGCACACTGGACCCTACCTGAATTGCTTGGCAAAACTTGTGAAGGGACTAACAGAGATGACTAAGAAGCTTGATGACCTGACCACCACTAAAACTCCTATTCTGGTGCAGGTCGAAGCAAATCCTGACAGTTTCAAAAAGAAAGAGGAGGTTGATATCCCATATGTGTTTGTGGAGTCAAATAATCATGATTTTGTTTCATCTAATATTGTCACTCTCAAGAGCAATAGGACTTTGCCTCCATCTACCACAAGCCAAGGGAAGAATAAAGCTTTGACAGATGAATCATCATCTTCTGCATTATTTATGCCAGCTACAGGTTCAGGTGAGGAAGAATAAGAAGGAGGAGCCATGCCAGCTTCCATCCATCTCCACTAACAAAAATAATAAAAAATTCAGAAAAATCAAAAAGACCAAAAAGATGATCGCGGTCGATGTGAAGTCATGCCATCCAAGGAGGAGCCAGTAGCAGCACTCGATCCAACGCTAGTTGACAGAGTGGAGACCGCACCTTTTGCTCGTCCACTATTAGCAGGATCTTCACCTCCAACATATACACCATTTTGTGATCCTAATGTACAGAATTTTGTGGACAAGAACTTTGTTGTAAATAAGAACACTGCTTTTGATTTCAGCAATGTAAATATTCCTTTTTCTGATTCATTATAAAAATCCAAAAGAAATGCATAAAGAAAAAGTGCATTATTAGATCCTGGAGTTGTGGATATTCTTAGTAACTTGATTGTTGAGATTCCCTTAATGAAAGCCATGGAATACATGCTCACTGTGAAGAAAGGTTTGAAGGAAGCATTTACAAACAAGCGTCAGCCAACATGTAACGACAAATGCTAGCAGGTAGAGAAGCATGTCCTCACCATGGCCACATCGGCAGCTATCAGCAATCTTCCTCAAAAGAAGCTAGACAAAGGAGTGCTTTCTATCAGATGCCAGATATTCGACTAAGTCTCCTAGAAGACTCTCCTTGACAACAATTCTTCCATCAACCTTATGCCCTCGTCATTACTTTAAGAATTCAGGATGGGTCCATTGAAGCAAACATGCATGATCCTTTAGTTTGCGGACCGATCTATCAAAAGACCCCGAGGTGTGTTGGAACATCAAAGGTGCATGATATGTATTTTCCCATTGATTTTGCAGTCCTTGATATGGATTCCCCTGCACCCTTACCCTAGGACCCTATTGTCCTTGGATGGCCTTTCCTTCGTACCGCAGAAGCCGCAGTTGACTACATGTCTGGCAAGAACATGTTCTGCTCAAGAAATAATAGAGTTACAATAGACATGGTCAGTGAACTTAAAGTCGTATGTGATGAAAATCATGCAATACTACCTGAAGCAAACTGTGATTTTTATTGAAGAGATAAGAGATACAAACCTCTCTTTGAATGACACTTGGACCCTAGAATCCTCTCTCCGGAGGAGTCCTAAGAAAGCACAGTCGACACAAGCTCCGATGGCACCTGGGAGATAGAATCTAATTTGTTGATGCATATCTTTGACACAAATGATTCATTCCAGACTGAACACGATGAATTCATTACAGATATGTTCATCACATTATCAGTTGAATAACAAGTCATTGAGGTGAGCAGAACTACCTCTAAAGTTCAGACAGATCACACACTAACCAGCACAGCTTCAGAAGTAATCGGAAGCAGTCCAGATCAGAACCTGAATTAAAGCCACATCCGACAAGCCTTAAGTGTATTTTCCTTGTGGTTGCAGAGAACATGTATCTGGTCATCATTAGCAGCAGGCTGACCTTGGATCAAAAATCTCGACTTCTCGAGATCTAGAGGAAAACCACAAGGCACTTGGTTGTCACGTCTCAGACCTCCACGGGATAAATCCTGCTCTGTGCTCACTCCACATTTATTTGGAAGAAGATTCCAAGCCGACCCAAGAATTTCAAAGAAGACTAAACCCAAATCTGTGGGATGTCGTCATGAAAAATATTGTGAAATGGTGTAACATAGGCTTCATTTATCCCATCTTCGATTCAAAATGGGTGAGCCCACTGCATGTAGTTTCGATGAAATCAAAGCTCATTGTGGTTACAAATGATAATGGAGAGGAGATTTCTACTCAGGTTCCGACATCTTGGTGTGTATGTGTTGACTAACGCCATTTTAATGCAACAACCAAGAAGGATCACTTCTCCTTGTTGTTCATTGACCAAGTATTAGAAAGACTAGCCAGAAAGGAGTTCTTATGCTTTCTGGATGGGTACTTAGGGTACAACCAAGTGGCAATCACCCCTGAGGATTAAGAAAGGACTAGCTTCACTTGTTCGTTCGACACCTATGCTTTCAGAAAAATGCCCTTTAGACTGTACGACGCACCAGCTACATTCCAAAGATGAATGCTTGCAGTCTTCACCGAGATGGTAAGCAGTTTTCACGAGGTCTTTATAGACGATTTATCCATCTACATGACAGCTTTGATTCATGTCTTGAGCACTTGGACAGAGTGCATTAGAAATGTTGTGAAGTCAATCTGATGTTATCTAGGGAAGAGAGCCCCTTCATGGTCGCAGAATGGATTGTGTTGGGTCACGTCATTTCTATGCGTGGCATGGAAGTCGACCCGGCAAAGGTGGATGTGATTGCCAATTTAGAGCCACCTCAGACAATAAAAAATGTGAGGTCATTTCTGAGGCATGAGGGATTCTATAGAAGATTCATTCATGACTTCAGCCGCATCGTCGGACCTCTTGCAAAATTGATGTGTAAGGAGATTGAGTTCATTGTTGATCAACAAGTTCTCCTTTCATTTAATCAGCTGAAGGATCTAATCACTCAAACTCAGTCCGACAGCCGCCAGATTGGTCTATTCCTTTTGAGATCATGATGAATGCATCAGACTTTCCAGTTGGGGTTGTTCTAGGACAAAGGAAAGACAAGGCACCTCATGACATTCACTACGCCAACAAAACAATAGTTGAAGCTCAAAGAAATTACACTATTGAAGAGGCATCGGCTACCCTTGTTAATTTAACCAAATTATTGATCATATTAGAAGTTATATTCGTTGTAGTCGGGTAATCAAGACTTCATCAAAAACACAACTAAGACTTAATGAAAAATCAAGTTCAAGTGGCAGATTTATTTTACTTGGGCAAGCCCAAGGTCGAACTCAAGGAGGCAACTATCTCCTTGGGTAAATTTTCAGTTAATTTTGAGATCCGATTTTCAGAAGAATATTTTTGGTCCTTTTTTAGGAATTTTTATACAATTAAGGAAAAACACTGCAATTTCAGGCCAAATTTGCAAGTTAAATCAAGAAATATGGTCAGATAAAGTCCAACTTAATGAAACTTTGCCAGACGAGTGAATGCTATGAAACTAAGCATCTAAAGGTATTTTGGAATTTTTAGACCTTCTCTTCTTCCGTCGAGTACTACTAGATGGAGTTAGCCTTTCGAGTCGAGTGAGTTCATAGATCTCTGAGTCCATTTCTTTGACTTGAGCTACTAGTATATAAGCAGGGTGGTTTATAATATTCACGTCTGAATAGTCATTTCGATTCTCAAGTCTATCGCATGAAAACGACTTTCTTTCCCACTTGATGACTGACTTCCGGAATATCTGGTTGTTCTTTTCCAGCTATGAATAAAATATAAATGCAGGTGATGAATCCCAAATTCATCACTTTAAATCTCAATAATTAAGCACAAATCTGTCAAAATCATTGGCATTTCTGCATTTATTCTGCATAATTAGCATTCATCCATGTTTTACTAAGAATTGCATTTTAGCACTCATTTCTGCACAAAATAAGAAGCCAAAAATCACAGCTAAAATTGAACTGTAAATAGCCTAACTTCCCTGATTTTTAACTAATTCATGCTAGTTCCGAATGACCCAAAACCACCTCCACTATATACATATCACTGATAAGAATATATGAGAAATAAAAAAAATCACTAACCCAAATAAGTGGACCAAAAACCCAAACCCTAGTTCTAGGATTCCCGGACTAAAATCTTCATATCTTCCACATCCAGTGTCCATTTGGATCCTACTCACTTTTGAACTAATGTACATTTAATTACCTTCAAAAGAAGATCAAGTTCAAGTGAATCGGAGCTCATATGTGAAATTTGGGTTTTGGGCCTCTTTTGTACATTTTGTATTTTAGCGGTTTTTGACCTATTATTTTATGTAAATAATTATCCTACTTTATTTTATTTCTTTTTCATTTGTCTTCTTTGATGAAAGTTTTTATTAAAATGTGCAAAAATCCAAATCTGAACTGAGCTTGAAATCAAAGAAACTAACTGAGTCTGAGTTGTCACTAATTGTATGTAAAAAAATGTTCTTTTTCGTGCTTTATTTTATTTCTTCTTTTTCTTACTCAATAAAAATCCAAAAAAAAGATTAATGTGTAAATATTTATCTTTGATTTTACCATGTTTTTTCCAGTTTTTTAGCTCGTTTAAAAATGACAAAAAATCTATAAATCCCAAAAATCAAGGTATTCTATGTACATGGGATACCCCAAAAATATCACTTTGTGCAATTGATCGATTTTGATTTTGATGTCTTCATTACGTTGAGATCTCATCGAGAGGAGCAATTTTCATGAAGAAACCTTTTCGATCCGATCTCGTTTGCTATTTCTTTTTTATTTTTCTTTCTATTTATTTTTCGATTTTTGTGGGGCTAACACGTGGACACTCCTGGAGCCGCCACGTGTCACCCATTTTTGAATTTATTTTTTTACTTATTTTTATAAAAAATATTAAAAAAATAAAAAATAATTAAAATTCAAAAGCCACACGTGCGAGGCACGTGCCACCTGCGCACATGCCCAGCACGTGCTGCTTCCCTCGCCCTCTAACTGCCACGTGGCTCACATTTGGGCCGTCCGATCTCGGCCTATCGGACGACCCCTGCTTGTCATCTTCCTCCCCTTTCCATAGCGAGTGGCGGCGCCCCCAAATCTCCCCGCCGCCGCAATCTTCTTCCCCTTTCATCTTTGATCTTCCAAACTCAGCCTCCTCCGCAAATCTCACCTCCCTTCTCGCTCCTGATCACCGGCCCCGATGAATCTCTTTCGATCTCCGAGTATCTCATCACCGATCATCCAATATCATCGAATCCCATCAAATCAGATCACCCCCTACTTCCATAGTTGGCGTCTCCATCATACTATAAAACCAATGCCACCCCTCCCTCGATCATCATCCGTCGATACACCTAAGTCGTCAAGGCCTCGCTGGTGGTGACAACCCGGCGAGCCTCTTCACGCAGCGAGATCCGAGCTCCAAGAAGCTCGTCGCAGCACAACTCCCCGTCGACCTGCTCTGCTCCGGCTCTTTGCCGTCGAGCCACCGCTTCGTCATCGTCTCCACCCTCAACCTTCGACACTCTGTAAGTTTCAACCACCTTCACCTATGCCATCCGACAACAACGATGCTTCTCCAGGCTTCATCTTCGACTCACGCAACTTCCAGAAGCTCCTCCGGCAGCCGACCGCACTCGCAGACCTTCCACCGGAACGACACACGAGCAGCCAGGACTCCACCAGTTGTCGGCCAACGCCACGACTTCGTCCAGGCGTCGGCCTTCCTTCCGCCGCTCCACTAACAGCATCGCCAGTACTACAGCTCTCTCCACCTCGACCGGTCGGCCGGTGGTCTCGAGACTCCCCACGCACGTGCGAGGCACGTGCGTTGGGGGAGGATGTCAGCCAGCCCCAGGGGTCACGTGCATAACACATGACCTGCTGGGTAAATTGCGAAGACCCCCTAGGGATTATCACAATTTGCAAAGATGTCTAGAGCCAGACTTCACGTACTACGCACGTGACCCTCTGGCCAAATTGCAGATTCTCCCCAAAGCTATCTGTATTTGCAAATTAGTCCTTTCTGCATTTTGTTTTATTTATAACTATTTAAATATTGCAAAAATACCCCTATATCCCCCCTCAATTTTGGACCTCGCCGTTGCATTATTTTATTATCCAAAAATAGCACTTTGTTCGTCACTTAATTCTCTACATCTTGGTATATGCTTGACATTTTTGTGATCAATGGTTAATTAGTAATTAAATAATTAGTAGAAAATTGCATATTCTACCCATCTTATGCTTTAAAATAAAAAATTAATTAACCATTTGCTCTAAAAATTGTCAAAAAATTATGGATAGTAGAATTAATTGTATGTTACATTGTGCCCAAAAAGAATTGCATTTGCATGATGCTTTGCCTTATAAAAATCATTTTGTATATTTCATTATTTAATTTTTAATAGGTATTGAATCATATATTTTTGAGGTTTAGGATTTTTCTGAGCTTCATCACCTAGTGATAGATCTTAGGTAATTTTATCCCTTAAAAATATATACATTTAATATTTATTATACATAAATATTGAAATTAACTTTGTTTGCATTTAAAATTCATAAAAATTCATCTTGCAACCAAAAATTCGAAAAAAAATATAATGCATTCATTTTATCATAGTTATCATATTGGCCAAATTTCATATTTTTCGGACATCGTTTGATTGATATTTATATTTTAGTCCCTAAAATAGGCCAAAATTGCATTTTGCATCTCTAATTGCATAAAAAAATATAAAAAAAGACCACCTCAAAAATCGTGCACGAACTTTGCTCGACAAAATTCTAGGTTGTTCCTTTGCCTACTTGTGTTCGACCTTGGGACTTGCCCAAGTAAAATAAACATAAAATCACATTGATTAAAATTAAAAAAAGTTTCGTGTGGTTATTTCTTGACCGATTCCGATTGCTCGCCTACAATGAAACGACACATTATTTTAAGCGAACGATAATACACGCTTCTTAACATAGGCAATCCGCGATCCGTCTGATGGTGTCGTTGCCCGGGAGGTAAATGGCTTAGTTTTTTGTCTAAATTTTTTTTTCGGTTTTCCGCATTCAGGTAGTCTGACCCCTGAATTTTTCATTGTAAATTCCATTTTTTTCCGGGGCGAGCTTCTTCCGCCTAGATCTCGCTCCTCCGCTGGTCATCGCTGCACCTGAAGATCCCAACAGCTTCTTGGAGGGTTCCTCTGTCTTATGGAGGGTTTGGATCGCCCGGAGGCACGTTGGAGCGCCGCCACGAGCTCGGAGAAGGATCGGGGCTCCAGGTACCTCCGCCAGCATGGGAATCGTCTCCTGGTGCTCTTCAACGCACCTAACCTGCACAGGAAGAAAGCACGGCTCGAGGGCATCACCCTCGACCTGGGATTGAAGCTGTTAGCACAAGAAATGGGCGAGGTGGCGAAGCTTCCGACGAGAGGCAGAGCTGAAGCTTCGATTCGCAGATCTGGAGCAGATCTGGGTGGTCTGGAGTGGTTTGGAGGTGGAGAATGCGTAGGGGATCGAAATGACGGTGGAAGGGTGGTCGGAAAACACAAGGGTCACAGTGGTGAAGTCACCGGAGCTGAGCTCCGGCGAACTTCGATTTACCTAATCTAAGCTATTCTAAGAATCTAAATGCAAAATAAAAGACAGAAATAAAATGCAGGAACGTAAACCTACCTAAAAAACGTAAATGCGCAGCTCGACTTGGCCGGAGGGCCAAGGAGCAGGACGGCTGCCGGAGCGCCGCCGTGGGCGCATCTCCCTCCTCCGCGAACCTCCACAACCTTAAGGGGACCTCCACCTGTTACATGGATGCACACTAGGCCGAAGGTGGGAGCTCTAGGGCTAGGGAAATGGCCAAAAAATTTTGGAGGAAGATGGGTTATTTATAAACATGTGTATGCGCCCTTATTGACTAGCAAATAATAAGGAATCGGTGATATATACATTAGATCTAACATGGGGGTGTGTATGTACAATGTACCAGGAGCAATTCTTGTGAAGGGACCGATGTCATTGGAGCGACGGGTCGATCGGGAAAATTTGGAGAAAACGCAATGTCTTAAAGATTTGACGGGCTGGTGAGGCTGAGGGCTGAGTTGACCGAGGTCAACGAATGCTGGAATCCTATTGGTCCACGTCTGCACAAATTTGACTCATTATTTAGTCATAATAAATAACCTTATTTAATTTTGATTATAAAATAAAAAATGTTTATTAATTAATTTATTATTTATTTATGATTTTTATTTATTTTTTGATGTGTTTTATTATGAATTTATTTTAATGATGTATTTATAAGTGTATTTACATGTATTTATTTTTATTTTGTGTATTTTTATTTTATTATTTTATTTTCTTATTTTATTTATTTATAACTTATTTTTGTGAGTATAAATATATTTTTTTAATTTTTATGAGTTTATTTACATGTTTAAAAACATAGGTCTATGTAAGATGTAGGTATACTAATAGGTATTTTACCTATATTATATACATTTTATTTATTTAATGTATTTTATTTGTTTTTATTTAGGGATCACATTTTTAATAAATAGTAAAAATATAGATGAATAAAGAATAAAAGAATAAAGTCCCTTTTTATTTATATACATATAGATAACATAGGTATTTTGCCTATGTATTTAGATAACTTTATTTTATTTGTGCGTTTCTTCTTGGTTTAATTATAGTTTTAATGTACACATATGTTATAAATAATGTATATAAATTTATAAAAATATGAATTTGTAAAAATAATGTGTAATGAATAAATTGAATATTTTAATCGGTATTATGTATAATAGGGGCCCAAAACCTAACTTTTACAAATAAACTCTAAAAAGTCTGAAACCAATTTTATTAAATGCTTCTTGAAAAGCTATATACAATTAAAGGTGATTTTGGGTAATTTTGAGTTTTTATTTGCAAGATATGTATTTGTGAAGTTGAGATTTTGGCTTTTTATTCTGGGGATAAAATGTACACTGTGTATCGTTTTTGTACAAACTCAATTTTGTAATTTTATTCTCATTATTATCTACAACTTTCATGTACAAAGTTTCTCTATTTGAATTATAAATAATTATATACAAAATAGGTGTCAAAAAATGCATAAATGAATAAATAAATGAAGTGTTTATTGTACTATTGGCCCTTATCTCCCCCTACTTTATTCCTTGTCGACCAATTCCATGCTGGCCTTGGTCTCGGGGTTCGGGCCATAAAATATTTGCAATATTTTGTTCCTTTTTCTTTTCTTCTCTTTATTCTATAATTTTGGCATTAAAAACCTTATTCTATGTACATTTAATACAATAAATAATGAATGCTATTATGAACAAATTGATGCTATTTACATGCATTTGCTGGGGTTTTTAAGGCCAAAATGATAGAATAAAGGTGATGAAATGGAGATTCATCACCCCCCCTATACTTGCCTTTGCTAGTCCCTAGCAAATACTTATGCAATAAGTACAAAAATAATAAAGATTAAGAAGAAAAGAAAAAGCAAAAATAAAGAATTCGAAGAATAAATTGAATTGATCATGATTATTAAACTCATCAATACAAAATCAAAGTTTGGAGCTCAGGTTAGACCTTGGTGTGAAAATGTTTGTGGAACCTAGTCGGGAACCAAATTTAAAACACAACAGCCTTTGAGAGTGACAGAACTCGGTTCAAATTCCCTCAATAGCCAGGTCAGAACTAGCCTACGTCATACGCAAACCCTTATGACTATGAAGCTGACTTGTACAGTGTAAGTGATAGCGGCTCTCCCCAACTGAGATGACAAAGAGACTAGCTTCTCCAGAATGACAACCCAATGATTCCCCAATCCAGCCCTCTATCGTCAAGGAGCGGGGTATTCCCTTCTAAGTTCAAGTGGCATCCAACTCAAGAGGAGGGGGAGGAAAAGAATGGACGGTAGCCAGTGTAGCCACCTATCCTGGGATGCAAGACCAGTGTAGTCAAGTCATCCAGCTGCAGGCTCACATGGTATAACTTTGATGCTCAAGCTTGCTTATTTTCTATACAACATATATACATACTCCGGCAGGCACTTTATTTTTTTTATTTTACAAGCATGTCCACTTTTTTGGAGTTTTTCTTCCTTTTTTTCTTTTTTTTCAACATACTATTTACAGCAGCATTTACATAAGGACTTTTTCCTCTTGAGCCAGAAGACTATCCCTCTTTTGAAGCTTTATCGCAACCCACACTCTCCTGTCATTTGACTTCATTGAAACTAGACCAGGTTGGGGTGCACTTCCCTCCCTAGACGATGACGAATGTTTCCACCCGTGTACGTCTCAGACTGGCAAATCCAACCCCGTCACCATTCCAACTGAGTTGAGCCAAGTGAAAGGTGCAAGTGTCCAAGTTAGGTCACGGCCGACATGAGTCATACGTGTGTTTCGAAAAGTTCTAGTTAGTCCACTGAGGTGACTTGAACCCAGCCCTTATTTCTCAAAGAATTAAGTCTGAATAGACCTTAAGTGCCTTAAACCTAGTTCCTATAAGGTTCCAGTGCATTTAGAAGCAGTAAGGTCCAACCGAGCTCCAATCTTCGACTTTATTGGACTAGTTCAATCATCAAGCTCAATCAAAGAATATGAATACTATGCAAATGCTATTTACAAATATGCAAAGAGTAATGCAATATTTCAAAGAATTTGAGAGCAAAGAGAAAATTTTACACAAAGAATTTTTGTAAATAATTTTGGCACTCAAAGTATAAAATATGTACAACTATTTACACGGGTGTGCTGCTTTATTTTACAAGAATTTACAATTTAGTTTTTAATTTATAGGTATATATGTACACTTATTAAAGAATTTTGTTTATTAATAATTTGTTTATTATTTATTATTTTTTATTTTATTTATTTTTATTTATTAGATGTATCTGTTCCTTAAACTTATTTGACACAAATTTTTCAAACAATTTTTGAAAACTAGAGGTCAAAATATTTTTACAAACATTTTTACAAACATGTACACACATTTGAAAATCATTTTGCAAAGGTTTATCAAAACAGTATATATAGATTTTCAAAATATTTTTGCAACCATTTTTCAAATAATTTGCAAATCATTTTTCAAACATTTTATTCCACATAAAGAAAATAATTTTTACAAACCACACACATTTTTACAAAGGTTGAAAACATGTAACAAAACGTTTTCAAAATAGTTTTCAATAAATGTTCACAAAGATTTTCAAACTATTTTACAAACATTTTGCCAAAAATATTTTCACCTGATTTATTAATAAGTAAATACAAAAAGAATTTGAGGAATAATCACATCTTTTTATTAAGGATTTTTAATGAATTATAAAGAATGATTAGCCATATTTATTAAGAGAATACGAAAGTACGAGTTATGGCTAAAGTATATACATAGTATATACGACCCCCCTATACTGAGCTTGAGCTATGACCTCATAGATCGGAAAAGAAAAAATGACGACATGACTCGAACTGAGTATAGACAAGTCTAAAAAATATACACGTAAGAGATGAACGAATGTGAAATTGACCATCCCCCCTGTACTTAGGATCTAGTAATCCTAAGTATAGAAGACTGTACACAAAGCCGGGAGGGTCAAGGGAGGGAATAAACAGATCATTGAATGAACAAATCAAGTGTGCACCCCCCTATACTTAGGACAAAGTGCGTCCTAAGTACAGAAAACTGACACAAAGGGGCGACACCTTTTATTTAGATACAGAAGATAGGAAAGGAAAAGAAGAAAAGAAGAAAAGAGAGATATATACAGATTGATGAAAAGATTGTGTAGAATATACGCATCACTCCCCCTATACTTAGGGTGAGATATCCCTAAGTATAGGCAACGACAGGAATGACGAAACTGCACAAGGAAAGAACAAATCAGTGTGTGCCCCCCTATACTTAGGACAAGGTATGTCCTAAGTGTAGTCACAGCGATATGGTGATAGATCTGGGGCACACATAACATGCAGGAGAAAGAATAAACAAGGCACCCATATATACAAGCGGTGAAAAACTGGTGAAGCACAGGACGGTATCTGGTAAGCGACTACCGTGCTCTCGTCGTCGTCTCCCAATGAGAACGAGGACACAGTCAGAAGGTGAAAAGACACCTGGATATACAGTCAGGTGGGTGTCAGCTACCCGAGCAAAATTGATCGAAAGGATAGATATCGGGTCCGGTAGCATGAAGCAGTCAATCGGCTCATAAGTTCGGCATGATCGAACAACGCCGATACAGTAAGACCGGGGGGAAGAAAGAACAATACAAATTCCTCCGGTCAATCAGAGTCTCAATAAGATATGGAAAGGTAAAGAACACGAGACCGTGTGATGTCCGGTGGTGATATAGTTTGAAAGTCACAAGAATACATCGAACAACACAATAGATGGCTCACTCCTGCGAGGGTCCTTAAGGTGAGCGGAATCAGAGAATAATCAGAATACTCGGCTCCGTGCTCCAACAGACAGGAGACACAACCAGGGAGGAGACTGAGTAAAAAACTCAGAAGACTCAGCTTCGTGCTCCATCAGATAGGAGACACCAGAAGTGAAACGGAGTACCTAGAAAATGATGTACTCTCCCGCAGCTAACCCTCGGGGAGTAGTACATGCTAGGCAATGAATAATCAGAACATAAGCTCACCTCTGCGAGGGTCGTCAAGGAGAGCTGGCTCAAAGGAACTTGATCCATCAGACGAATTATAGAAATGGTCTCGGTAGGCGACATATCGGCTACCAGCAGAAGAGACCAGAAAGTCTACAGAATGTGGTAGCGTCCCGCAGACAACCCTCGGGGAACGTGCTGCCAAGTAAGCATGAAAATAACAGATATCAGGAGCTCAACCTTGCGAGGACCGTCAAGGCGAGCAGGCTCAAAGGAGTGTAATCATATGGGTCCCATGATCTGCAGATTAGATAGGCAACTTAAAATGGGACCAAAGATCATGTATATCAGATGACTCGATTCCGTGCTCCGATGATCGGAGACACAGTCAGAAGTGGGATCCGAGCGTAGAAAGAGTGGCGCAGTCTCTTACAGATAGTCCTTGGAAAATACTGCGATCTAGGCAAGGAATAGTCAGAATGTGTCTCTACCTTACGAGGGTCGTCAAGGAGAGAGATCGGCTCGAAGGAGCCGAATCCATCAGACGGACCCACAGAATGGTCTCAATAGTCGACAATTCGGCTACCAGCAGAAGAGACCAGGGAGCTAATATGTGTCATAGCCTCTCGCAGATAACCCTCGGAGAGCTATGAACTAGGCATGGAATAATCAGAAGAGTGGAGCTCTGCCTTGCGAGGACCGTCAAAGAGAGCAGACTCGAAGGAGTCTAATCGAGTTGGTCTCAGGCACCGACAAGTCAGGTACACAATCATAGGGGGAGGCCAATCAAGCATCTCATCTGACTCGGTTCCAAGTCCCATCAAAATGGCGACCCAAGCAGTGAATGAAACCGCAGTCCTAAAAATTATCGCATTCTCCCGCTGATAGTCCTCGGGGAGGAATGCGAGCTAGATCAATGTAGGTCATGGGAATGCTGGCAAGTCATCTCAAGTCCTCAAAAGCAATAAATCGTTCAATCATTTGGAGGGCATAAGATCGTGCAAGGGAGCAAATAATCATGTCATTCACCAAACATCCCTTGGGTCAATCCAGTCTGCTGAGATGGCACGAAAAATAGTCAGGAATCCTCTAGGTGCCAGGGTGGATTAGAGTGTCAGGAGATCAAGGATGGGTCAATCAGGAAGATGAGAGATCATGCAGGGTCCGCACACCCTTATCAGACGGTCCGAATTAGAATAATCAGTCAATCCTCAAAATCAAGATGGGTGGAACCTCAAAATAGATAGATCAATCAATACTCATGAAATCATCACCAAGTCATCGCATCATCTCACATCCTCAATCCAGTGTGCGAGAACTAAAATTCCTCAATAATGCATCACACCTATGCTCTATGTATCATCGAAAATCCTCAAGAAGCCCTTATGCATGTATCAAAGACAAATCCATCACATCAATCTCAGCATCCTCAACATCATGGCCCGTCTTACACAGATAATCAAGGTAATCATGGAATCCTCGATGCGGGCTATCGGTGTGCACAGCATTCCCAGGTAAAGGGAGAGGTGATACGGGGTACACAAGGAAGGTGGATAAGAAGGGTAACAATGGGGTGGAGAAGCTGATTGAGCGTGTGTGCCAATATCATGGGGAGTAGAAAGGTGATACAGAGGGTACGAGGAGGGTGGGCGAGAAGATCGGGATATAGACAAAATTGGGTGTTCCACACAAGGCGGGAACACCGTCAAAATGGTGGCCCGAGGAGCATACTCTCCTCGAACCTGAGAAGATGAAGATGATACGGAGAATACGAAGAAAGTGATGAAGAAGAAGGAAACAAAGGACTTGGCGAAGAAATGATTGAGCTCAAGGGCCAATATCATGACTCAATGCAGATGAAGAGATATATGTATAAGAGAGGTAGAGAGACTCAAAGATAAAAAATGCATGACTCACACGGGCGGGACCGACTACTCTAGTAATGAATGAAAAGCATAATGGACTCCAAGTCACAATCAAGACACAAGGCAAACCCCCAATTCACCTACTCAACACAGTGAAGACCGTCAAGTGACGGTCATTTATCTTTTCAGTTTTAGAGTGAGGTGAGAATCACAAAGTTGTACAAACACTAGGAGGCTTGATGGGAATTGGGCTCTACTCCTTAGTGTGTACGTGAGCAATTTAAAACGCATACAATGAGGGGGTTGCGCTCCCCAAGACAAGGAATCCATTACGTTTCATTTTTAGGTCCAATAGAGTTAACAGTCCCGATTTTATTTAAGTTATCACTTTTTTTGGGTATTTTCAATGCACGTGCCTATCGAGATTCCAATTTCCATTAAGCATCCTAGGTTGGCAAAATCAGAGGGAGAAGATCGGAAAAGCCATGCAAGTCGAAAAATGATGATGCATGCCAAGTAAGAAGACTTACAGTGCCTCCCAGCTCTCTCCATGCGGGATGCAGAACAGAATTTGAAACCTATGCGATATGCAAATGCAAGCCGAAGAAATCACCCTAGGTTCGGAGATTGCTATTATCGTGAAGCACCACAAGTCGCTCATTCATCTTTAGCCTCAAAAAGTCCGGTCTTGGCTCACCCCTCCTCTGCTAACCACACTTGAGTTTAGGAGAAAGCGCTTTGCGGGGCTCGCTGTGGCACAAAGGCTAAGAGATAAATGAACGGTTGTTTAGAGTTTGATCTAGATCCAAAGCGAACTATAGGTACATGAAAATATATATTAGGGTGTTTGGACCTAAATCTACGAGCAAGCAACTCCTAAGCTAAGGATCATTCACACAAAATAAAATAAAATAAAGAAAAGGAAAATCGTCAAAATCATCGAGGCCCCCAAGGGAACAATCCCTCGGGCACTTGACCTCGGGAGTTGGAGTGTACCTGTGAAAGTCCTGTATTAGTACAATTCAAGAGTCACTCTCTCACATAAATATACATATTGAAATCAAATGCATAAAATGTGTGGACTGTCTTCCAACAATTCTCCTTCATCTGTCCTTGATGCTCTCTCCTGTTGGCTGGCATAGAAAAGCCAACTCCGCCTTGCTTGGGTGCATAGGTCCTCCTAGAAGGTCCTCCTTTACTTGGCGGTCCCTCGCATCAACGACATAGAAAGAAGATGGGTCAGAGCAGTCAATCAAACAATGTCAATAAAAATAAGAAGTCAAATAAATAAATATATAATGGACATGAGCAAAGAATTAAATAAATGAATTAAAAACCACACAAAATTCATACAAAATACGTTGCCTCCCTGGCAACGGTGCCATTTGATGAAAGGGTTTTTCCATCGGTCTTGCATTCCACACAAAGCGGGAACGCAGTCGCTGAGGCGACCGACAAAAGACCTCGATCAATCAACAATTAACCTACAATTAAATATATGCAATGAATATCAAAAATGTGGAGTTAAAATTTATTATAACTCTACATGTAAATGTGTATAGGTGTAAGTACAGGTAGAGGTCGAACACTGGGAGGCAAATGGTTGTATGTGTTGTGTAATTATTCAATCCCTTGTTCTTGTCTAATTATTGTTTTTGTGGGTTTTTGGTTTTTACATTTTTTTTATATTTATTTTTTTATAATTTTTATTTTGTTTTTATATTTTATATTTTTTTATTTTCTTTTTATATCTTTAATTATATAATATATATAGATATAAACATAAAGATATATATATATACATATAAGAGGATAGAGAGAGAAGTAATATAATATATAGATATACATATATATAGATATAAATGCTTAAAACAGATAGATATAATATTTTTCTTTTCATATTTTTCTAATTTTTTTGTTAGTTTTCTGGAATATTTCTAATTTTTATGTATATTTAATTTCAAAAATGTCCCTAATATAGGACTAATTAAATAACCGAATATAACTTGGGTTTTAAAAATATAAAATAAACTCCAAAATTACCCAAATTAATTTTAACACATTAATAATAATATATAGATAATTATAAAAGAGAAAAATGTATGTTTGGTATTTTTTAAGGATTTTTCTATTTTTTTAGGGTTTTTCAAATTTTTAGGGTTTTTCAATTTCTGGACTCAATATAGATATAAATATACCATATTTTTTTGTAATTTTTCAAAAACATTTTATTTTTTTTTTGTATTTTCTAATTTAAACAGTACAAAAAGGGCTTCTTTTTCATTTTTAATAATTAGGAAAAATGCAAAAAATGCGAAATAAAATATGGGCGTGTAAGAACATCACATGAAACATCTATCCTAATTTTTCTTAATTTTTAGAAGCCTCATAATTATTTTTAATAAATAGATAAAAGACACAAAATTTAAACAGCCTGGTAGGGGCATTTTTGCAAATAAAATAAGTACCAGGTGCATCGGTGCAAAAATACCTACAGAAATAAACATTTATTTTAATTTTTAGAACTATTTTACAATTTACAAAAACCGCTAGGGTTAAAGTGCAAATTTTACGCGCCTCACGTGGGACTGCACGTGAGGCGCGGTAGGACCTATTTGTAATTCTATAAACCTCAGGGTCCTTTCAGCAAAATATTCAGTTTATTTACAACGTTAAAAATTATTTACAGAATTAAAAATTAAATACAAAAAGAATGGGGGTTGGTTTTGCAATTTACCCCCAAAGGCGCTTCATCCGACGGCTGATCTTCGTCCACTAATCCACGCGGCGCCTCCACGTGGGCCAATGACGGTTCGTGATCCACGGCTAGGATTAGACCTCCAAAGGGATCTGACGGTCTGAGCACGGGGGAATCGAACGGCTGTGATTCAGCCTGGGCCTTCGTCTTCATCCAACGGCTGGGAGCTGGCGTGGAAGAACAGGGAAGAAAGCTCGTCGGGGCGAGCTTCTTCCGCCTAGATCTCTCTCCTCCACCGGTCATCGTTGCACCTGAAGGTCCCAACAGCTTCCTGGAGGGTTCCTCTGTCTTCTGGAGGGTTTGGATCGGCCGGAGGCACGCTGGAGCGCCTCCACGAGCTCGGAGAAGGATCGGGGCTCCAGGTACCTCCGCCAGCATGGGAATCGTCTCCTGGTGCTCTTCAATGCACCTAACCTGTACAGGAAGAAAGCACGGCTCGAGGGCATCCCCCTCGACCTGGGATTGAAGCTGTTAGCACAGGAAATGGGCGAGGTGGCGAAGCTTCCGACGAGCGGCAGAGCTGAAGCTTCGATTCGCAGATCTGGAGCAGATCTGGGTGGTCCGGAGTGGTCTGGAGGAGGAGAATGCGTAGGGGATCGAAATGACGGTGGAAAGGTGGTCGGAAAACACGAGGGTCACAGTGGTGAAGTCGCCGGAGCTGAGCTCCGGCGAACTTCGATTTACCTAATCTAAGCTATTCTAAGAATATAAATGCAAAATAAAAGATGGAAATAAAATGCAGGAACGTAAACCTACCTAAAAAACGTAAATGCGCAGCTCGACTTGGCCGGAGGGCCAAGGAGCAGGACGGCTGCCGGAGCGCCGCCGTGGGCGCATCTCCCTCCTCCGCGAACCTCCACAACCTTCAGGGGACCTCCACCTATCACATGGATGCACACTAGGCCAAAGGTGGGAGCTCTAGGGCTAGGGAAATGGCCAAAAAAATTTGGAGGAGGAAGGTGGGTTATTTATAAACATGTGTATGCGCCCTTATTGACCGGCAAATAATAAGGAATCGGTGATATATACATTAGATCTAACATGGGGGCGTGTATGTACAATGTACCAGGAGCATTTCTTGTGAAGGGACCGATGTCATTGGAGCGACGGGTCGATCGGGAAAATTTGGAGAAAATGCAATGTCTGACCGATTTGACGGGCTGGTGAGGCTAAGGGCTGAGTTGACCGAGGTCAACGAATGCTGGAATTTTATTGGTCCACGTCTGCACAAATTTGACTCATTATTTAGTCATAATAAATGACCTTATTTAATTTTGATTTTAATATAAAAAATGTTTATTAATTAATGTATTAATTATTTATGATTTTTATTTATTTTTTTGATGTGTTTTATTATGAATTTATTTTAATGATGTATTTATAAGTGTATTTACATGTATTTATTTTTATTTTGTGTATTTTTATTTTAATATTTTATTTTCTTATTTTATTTATTTATAACTTATTTTTGTGAGTATAAATATATTTTTATTTAATTTTTATGAGTTTATTTACATGTTTAAATAAATAGGTCTATGTAAGATGTAGGTATACTTATAGGTATTTTACCTATATTATATATACATTTCATTTATTTAATGTATTTTATTTGTTTTTATTTAGGGATCACATTTTTAATAAATATTAAAAATATAGATGAATAAAGAATAAAAGAATAAAGTCCCTTTTTATTTATATACATAAAGATAACATATGTATTTTGAATATGTATTTAGATAACTTTATTTTATTTGTGCGTTTCTTCTTGGTTTAATTATAGTTTTAATGTACACATATGTTATAAAAAATGTATATAAATTTATAAAAATATGAATTTGTAAAAATAATGGGTAATGAATAAATTGAATATTTTAATCGGTATTATGTACAATAGGGGCCTAAAACCTAACTTTTACAGATAAACTCAAAAAATTCTGAAACCAATTTTATTAAATACTTCTTGAAAAGCTATATACAATTAAAGGTGATTTTGGGTAATTTTGAGTTTTTATTTGCAAGATATGCGTCTGTGAAGTTGAGATTTTGGCTTTTTATTCTGGGTATAAAATGTACAATGTGTATCATTTTTGTACAAACTCAATTTTGTAATTTTATTCTCATTATTATCTACAACTTTTATGTACAAAGTTTCTCTATTTGATGAATAAATAATTACATACAAAATAGGTGTCAAAAAATGCATAAATGAATAAATAAAAGGAGTTTTTAATGTACTATTAGCCCTTATCTCCCCCTACTTTATTCCTTGTCGACCAATTCCATGCTGGCCTTGGTCTCGGGGTTCGGGCCATAAAATATTTGCAATATTTTATTCCTTTTTCTTTTCTTCTCTTTATTCTATAATTTTGGGATTAAAAACCTTATTCTATGTACATTTAATACAATAAATAATGAATGCTATTATGAACAGATTGATGCTATTTACATGCATTTGCTGGGGTTTTTAAGGCCAAAATGATAGAATAGAGGTGATGAAATGGAGATTCATCACCTAGTCATCGAGATGCCTAGGCCTCGGGATCTCGGGTCATAAAATATCTTCAATATTTTATTCTTTTTATTTTCTTTTCTTTGTTCAATAATTTTGGCATTAAAAATAGTATTTCATAGACATTTTGTACAATAATGCATGAATGCTAAAATACAAGAATTAAGAGTATTTACACGCATTTACTAGGATTTAAGGCCAATTTAATAGAATAAAGGTGATGAAATGGAGATACAACACCCCCATACTTGCTCTTCTAGTCCCTAGCAAACACTTATGCAATAAGTGAAGAAAAAGATAAACAAAGAAGAGAAAAAGAAAGATATTGGATTAAGTTTAATTATCAAACTTGTCATCACAAAATCAAAGTTTGGAGCATAGGTCGGACCTTTGGAAATTTAGTGCGGGTGAAACCTTAGTGGGAATAAGATTTGAAATCCAACAGCCTTCGAGAATCCCAAAACATTACTCAAGTCTCCTTAATAGCAAGGTCAGAATACTTCAACTCATATGCAAACCCTTACGACTATGAATCTGACTCGTACAGTGTATGTGATAGTGGATCCCCTCAACTGAAATGACAAAGAGACTGACTTCTCCAGCATGACAACCCAGTGATTCCCAAATCCATCAAGTCCTTCCGCGAGGAGCGGGGTATTCCCCTCTAAGTTCAAGTGACAACCAGCTCAAGAGGAGGGGGTGAAGAGAAGAATGGACTGTAGCCAGTGTAACTACCTATCCTAGGATGCATGACCAGCGTACTCAAGTCATCCAGCTGCAGGCTCACATGATTTGACATTGAAGCTCAAGCTTGCTTTTTGACTATACAAATATATATACTCCGGGAGGCATTTTATTTTCAATCGGGCATATCAACTTTTTTGGAGTTTTTGCTTTTTGCTTTTTGTTTTTGAAATACTATTTACAGCAGCATTTACATAAGGAGTTTTCCCTCTTGAGCCAGTTGACTATCCCTCTTTTGAAGCATTATTGCAACCCACACTCTCCTGTCTCTAGAAATCTCTGCTACTGGACCCGTTAGGGTGCACTTCCCTCCCTAGACGAGGACAAATGTTTCCACTTGTGTGTGTCTCATACCGATAAATCCAATCCGCTCACCACTCCAATTGAATTGAGCCAAGTGAAAGGTGCAGGTGTCCAACTTAGGTCATTATCAACAAGAGCCATGCGTGTGTTCCAAAATATTCTACTTAGGCAGTTAAGAATCCATTGAACTAAGTCTCACAATTCTCAAAGAATTAAGTCGACTAGACCTGAAGTACCTCAATTCCAGCTCCTACAAGGTTTTGTTATTAGGTAGATTTAAGGTCCAACCAAGCTCCGATCTTCAGATTTTACTTAGACTTGTTCAATTATCAAACTCAATCTAAAAAATGTGAATGCTATGCAAATGCTATTTACAATGCAGAAAATATTTTTGTCATACAATTTTCAAGGATTTTGAACTTTTTTTATATTTTTGAAAAGATGATGCATATGCATTTTTTGTACTTTTCAAAAAGGTTTTGCAAATATTTTTGTGATTTTTGAAAACAAAAGATTTTGGGTAAAAGCTAGGTACAAATATTTACAAGGGGATGCATCTTATATTTACAAATTAAGTTTTAAGAATTTACAAGGGGTAAGTGATCAATTTTATATAAATATATATACAGCTTAATAAATAATTTTAGTGTGATGTATTTTCCTCAACTTATTTGAAAAAGGTTTTTCAAATATTTTTGAGAACTATAATCCAAAATAATTTTTACAAATAATTTTTACAAACATTTACACACATTTGAAAATCATTATGTAAAGGTTTGCTAATAGTTTTTCAAATATTTTTATTTCACACAAAAAAAGTAAGTTGTACAAACAAAATTCTTTTTATAAAGGTTGAAAATAGTTAACAAAATGTTTTCCAAATAGTTTTCAAAAGATTTTTCAAAAAGATTTTCTAATTATTTTTCAAATATTTTGCAAAAAATATTTTACCTGATTTATTAATTAGTAAATAAAAAATAATTTGAGGAATAATAAACATCTTTTTAGTAAGTGTTTTTAATGAATTTAATAGTATATTTAGCCATAATTATTTAAAAATATGAAAGTACGAGTTATGACTATAGTATATATGTAGTATATATGACCACCATATACTTAGCTTGAGCTATGTCCTCATAGATCAGAGAGAAAAGACAAGACATAACTCGTAATGAGTATAGAAAAGTCTAAAGAATAAATGAACGAAGAAATGAATGAATGAGAAGTTTACCATCCCCCTATACTTATGATCAAATAATCCTAAGTATAACATATTGTACACAAAACAAAGAGGGTCAAGGGTGGAATGAACAGATCGTACTCAGACTGTCTCCCCCTATTCTTAGGGTAAGATATCCCTAAGTATAGAAAAGAAGAGGAGAGATTGGAGAGGATCAAAGAATGAAAGAAATCGGGGTGCACACCCCCTATACATAGGACAAAGTACGTCCTAATTATAGAAGATTGACACATAGGGGCAACACCTTTTTGATAGAAAAAGAGAAATGAAAAGACGAAAAGAAGAAAAGATAAGTGAAGATAGCAAAAGGATTTTAGCCAACTCGGGGTGCACATCCCCCCTACACTTAGAATAAAGTACGTCCTAAGTGTAGCGATGATGATGGGGATGACACTTTTTTGATAGAATAAGAGAAGAAAGAAGGAAAAGAAGAAAAGTCATTCAAAAATATTTTGATTTGTTTTTTCTTCGACTTTAGCTTTGGATGTATTCAGTTCATCATCATAAATCACTTGAGCGGAGTCAACGACAGACAGGAATGTGTCATGTTCAAGATAAGGCTTCAGAAGTTGTCCATTGACCATAAACGATTGTGTGTCAGCTGACAAACCAGATATCATTACACTTCCATTATCACACACATGCTTCACTGTGAACGGCCCAGTCCATTTGCTCTTATGTTTGCCTGGAAAGATCTTTAATTTTGCATCGAACAACCACACCTTCTGACCCGGCTCGAAGGATTTGCGGCGGATATGCTTGTCGTGCCACTTCTTGACCTTCTCCTTGTACATTAGGCTGTTGTCATATGCATAATCTTTCAATTCCAATAATCTATTCAGATCCCCTCTTCGGTTTTTCCCAGCTTTCTCAGAGTACAAATTACAGATGTTGATGGCCCATAAAGATTTATGTATCAATTCAATGGGCAGACGACACGTCTTGCCATACACAAGGTGGTAGGGAGACATTCCTAAAGGAAACTTGTATGTGATTCTGTATACCCAGAGAACAAAATCAAGTAGCTGAGGCCAGTTCTTGCCATACCAACGTATAAGCTTTTGTAGAATTATCTTTATCACCCTATTTGAACATTCAGCTAAGCCATTGGATTGTGGGTGGTATGGTGAAGCAATACGATATTCAATGCAGAATTCCTGATTTAGCTTCTTCATCTCTCTATTTATGAAATGACTACCCCCGTCTGATATAAGAATCTTGGGAATCCCAAACCGTGTAATGATGTGATCTCTCAAGAATCGAAGACAGTCCGATTGTCGGTGGTTCGGGCAGGAATAGCCTCCACCCATTGACTAACATAGTCGATAGTAAGTAGAATATATTCATAGCCTTGGATGTTCGGAAATGGGCCCATAAAGTTGATGCCCCATGCGTTGTAGATGTCTGATATCTGAATGAACATCAGAGGAACTAATTCTGCGGGAAAATGGCACGGCTTCCTGAATACCATCATGAATGGGGAGGTTCCTAACGGTGTCTTGTAAGCTGTCCTATAAGCCCACAGGACTTGATCCAAAATCTTAGACCAGTCATTCTTGTCTGGGCGGATAAGCTTCTGTAATATGGTTTTCAACTCCCTATTCGATACCTCAGCCATTCCATTGGTCTGTGGGTGGTAAGGGCTAGCGACACGGTGTTCGATGCCGTAATCCTTCAAGAGCTTCTTCACATCTCTGTTTACAAAGTGACCACCCCCATCTGATATTAACATTTTGGGGATCCCGAACCTAAAGATGATATGATCTCTAATGAATTTACAGAGAGTCTTGATGTCCGCAGCTCGGGTTGAGATAGCCTCCACCCACCTGGACAGATAGTCTATCGCAAGGAGGATGTATTCGCATCCATGGCTAACAGGGAATGGGCCCATCTCATCCTACGTCAAGCGTCAAAGACATCACAAATGATGACAGGCTGCATCGGTATCTCATCCTTGGAACCAACAGTTCCTCCCATTCTTTGGCGTACTGGGCACGACTTCGCAAAGGTGATGGCATCGCGAAATAGAGTCGGCCAGTATAAGCCACATTGAAGTACCTTCCATGCGGTCCTCTTCCCGGAGTGGTGTCCTCCTGCCTCCAGACTGTGGCATAAAGAAAGGACACTCTGATATTCCTCCTGAGGAATACACCGTCTCCAGACACAATCCAGCCCTTCAAAGAAAAGGATCGGATCCTCCCAATGGTAATGTCTAGAATCCGACTTCAGTCGGTCTATGTGAATCTTGGGCCAATCTTCGAGAACCTTCTTGGCGACAAGATAGTTCATGATATTGGCATACCATGGGAGTGAGTCGCCAACAAAAATCGACTCGTCAGGGAAGGAGTCTCGAATCAGTGAATCTTCAGAAGCATTAAGATTCTCGAGACGGGAGAGGTGACCAGCTACTATGTTATTCTTTCCAAGTTTATCACGAATGTCCAAATAAAACTCCTGGATAAGCAGAATCCACCTAAGAAGACGCGCCTCTGCGTCCTTCTTTTCCATTAAGTAACATAGTGTTGTATGGTCAGTGAACACAGTTACCTTGAATCCGATTAAATGAAATCTGAATTTGTCCAAGGCAAACACTACCGCAAGTATCTCTTTTTCTGTAACTGTATAGTTACACTGAATAGTATCAAGCACTTTGCTTGCGTAGTGTATTACGAATGGGACGTCATCCCTCCTCTGTCCTAACACAGCCCCAACAGCAAAGTCTGATGCATCCGTCATGATCTCAAAAGGCAGTGACCAATCTGGCCTTTTAGGATCGGGGCGTCCATGATTATTCCTTGTAGTAGCTTAAAGGCTTCGAGACATTTGTGATCCACAATGAATGTCCTTGCCTAAAAGCTTAGATAGCGGTCAGACAATCCTAGAAAAATCCTTGATAAATCTTCGATAAAATCCGACATTCCCGAGGAAATACCGCAACTATTTCACGTTGGTTGGTGGTTGGAGTCATCTGATCACATCCACCTTGGTAGGGTCAACCTCCATTCCTCTCTTGGAGATGACATGCCCCAACACAATGCCCTCTGTCACCATGAAGTGACTTTTATCCCAGGAGAGCACCAGATTGACCTCACAACATCATTTGAGGACTCGGTCTAGATTCCTAAGACAGGAATCGAATGAATCGCCGTGGACCGAGAAGTTGTCCATGAAGACTTACAGGAATTCGTCGACTATTTCGGTGAATACAGCAATCATGCACCTTTAAAAAGTACCGGGAGCATTGCATAACCCAAAGAGCATGTGCCTGAAAGCATAGGTACCAAAGGGGCATGTAAACGTAGTCTTTTTCTGGTCCTCTAGAGCTATGGCTACTTGATTGTAGCCCGAGAACCCATCCAAAAAGCAGAAGAATTCTTTCCCCGCTAATCTCTCTAAGATCTGATAAATGAATGGTAGGGGGAAATGATCCTTCTTCGTCACAGCATTCAGGCATCTGTAATCCACACAGACGCGTGATGAATCCATGATTCATTAACTTTTCTGTCGTATTTTGTCTTAAAACCCTTAACAAATACATGTAAATACCCATTAATTCTCATATTTTAACAAAACACCATTCATGTGTAAATATTCACTTTTAACCACTAAAATCATGTAAATAAATAAAGAACCAGAAAAATTAAAGAAAAAGGCAGATTGAATATATGTATATATATACAATATGACTCAAAATATAAATATAGCTGTATGATATATTTATAACCCAACCGCCGAGACCAAGTCAGCATGGATTGGTCGACAAACCAAAAAGTAGGGGGAGATAAGGAAAGAAAACATAAAAAAATAATAAATTACCACACACACATATACACTCTTCATTATTTATACAATAAATACAAAACTTCAAAGAATTTTAATTATTTCATATGAACATATTTTTTACCAAACTCTTCTCCTAATTATTCCAAAAAATGTATATAAAAATATAAAAATAAGTTAAAAATATTACCCTGTATATATGCCAAGAAACCCAGCCTGCAAATTGTCAAAATCTCAACTTCCGAACATCATAACTTCCGCATGCGAACTCCAATTTCACTTTACTCACCTTTAAAGTTCATAAAATAATATTCTCTAATTAATGAAGGTGGTTTCATCAAATTCGGAGTCCGTATGCAAAAAGTCGGTTTTGGGACCAATAGACAACGGGGTTTCTGGGCTATTTATTTTCTGTAACACACATTATTTATCATTTTATTAATTTTATAATTTTTAATTATTTCATGATCTTGTAGTTTCACCATAAATTATTTCATAATTTTTGGAGACTATTTATTATTTTAATAAAATCAAAAACCCCAAAATATAGGTATAAATGACCTATTTAGATATTAACTCTATTTATTAAAATATGCAAACTAATTTATTAAAATCTATAAAAATTCGTATAAACCTTATTTAATACTCTAATAATTAAGATAATATATAATTTTTACTTATTTATTTATTAACTTAAAAATCTAAAACCTATTTATAAATACATATTTATTAATATAATATTTATATTTTTAAATAATATTTATTATTTATTAAAAATAATTAGTCCATAAATTAGAGATATAAATTATCTACACTTTTTGTATTCACACTTATTTAAAATAACTTAATTTACTATTTAATATTTAATTTATAAGTTAATTACATTTTTTGGGCCAACCAAGTGCTGACACTTGTCAGCACCTGGGGCCTTCTTCCCCAAGAAGCAGTTCACCGGAGTCTGTTCGGCCGACCAACTTCTCCTATTTATCCCACGCCCATCTCGAACCTTCTGATTGATCCTAATCGTCGAATCCCTTCTCCTAACTACCAGCTCCATCGCCGGCCATCCATCTCGACTTGGAGCTCAAGAAAACTCCCTATAAATAGCCCTCAAGTCGCCATAGCCAACTTAACCTTCCAACTACCCAAGAGCCCAGCTCCAGGTTGTTCGACCCCCCCTACTTCCAAGCTTCGTTCCAGCCACATCGAGGCGGTGACAGCGTCATGGAGGAGCTCGCGAGGAAGAAGGCACGTCGGAGGATCGTTCCAAGGCCAAGCTCCGCCTTGCATCGCCGCTCTACGCCGCGTTTCGCTCCGGTAAAAGCCGCCGTCGAGCATCTCGTCCAGGTAATATACCTTGACATTCCCCAGGCTTTTACCCCATTTCATTTCGATTTTTGTTTCGATATTCGAGCTACGATTAGTGTGGCTAATCGTGTATTTAGATAGCTTAATCATCTGGGTAAGACGCGCATTAAACTCTCCTATCCTTTTCAATTAGAATCACTTCGAATCGTGTTTCAAATCATCATCTTCTTCACACATCTGGTTGTTTGGCTGGAGACTTGAGTACTTTTCTCATATTTGGTCTTGCGAATTCATCACATCTTGAACCGATTCTTCACGAATCGAGCACATCCATCCTTCAATTACAGGTCAGGTATCCACGCGAACCAGTTGCTTCGGATCTGGAGCCTTCAATCATTATCGGAATTCATCTCCAAAGGAACGTCGGTACTGCATCAGCTGCCAGGTGCTGAAGACGCCATCTTCATCGCGACGCCACCGCCGCTCGGAGCAGCGCCAGCCTCATCTCTATCGCGGGCGAGCTCGAGGGGTGGAGGAGCCACCCCTCTGGCCCCGCCGGAGCGCCAAAGCCATCTTCAGTTGGCCGCGATAAATCGGAGAAGAAGACTCGTTTGCCTGGGGCTCAACAACCTCAAGAACACCAGATGCACAGTTGACTGACACGTGGCAGAAGCAATCGCGTCCGATCGGCGTGTGAACGTTCTAATCTCAGCCGCTCGTTCTGAAAAGGTGTGAAATTTGCGTATTAAACCCAGCCAGCTTCCAGAATTCATCCCCGCCTCACCAGTTCTCATTATTTGCATTTAGGTCCCTCTGCATTGACCTAAATGTAAAGTTTTGTGTACTTTTTCTTCAGAACAGTCCTTGAGGACCTAATTGAAAACAATTTAAATAGTTTTTCTTTGCGCTTATGCCCCTGGGCTGTAGGGGTTGTTTCTACTTCTTGTGACCTCGGTTTTTGATGATTTCTTGAGGGTAGTTACACAACTACCCCAACTACCTAGTATAAAGATTTCGTGGATTTTTGACGTGTTTTCAACGTGTTTTGATTTTATCGAAAGCCGTCTTGTTTTGTTTTGATTTCTTGTGTAGTTTGAGCTCGCGGCTCGAACCCCGATCACCATACTATATAGTATCACCTAGCTATTATTCACCTATTATATAATAAGTAAATCTTTTGAAAAATATCCATTTTTGAAAATTAAATAAAAATTTGAAAATAACAAAATCAAATAAAAAATAATAAAAATAAAAATCAATAAAAAGAGATGTTTTGACTTGATCACTTAGAGAAGAATTAAAAATAAGATTACGAGGACAAAAATCTAGGGAATTTATTCTGCCTCCTTGAGTTTGACCCAGGAACACTTGCCTGGTAAAATATTAGTGAACGATTTTCCGATCGAAAACCGTGATTGTTTGATAGGTTCAAGAACCGAATCTTTTGTTTCGCGGCTTTCTGCTACAACCGACTACTTTCTTCAATAAAAAGAAAAGTCGTGAAACCGATTCTTTAGCCCCATCAAAATGGCGCCGTTGCCGGGGAGGCGTTAGATTCTTTTGATTTTTCATTTCTTCGTGATTTTATTTTTTCTCTTCTCTTTGTTTCGTTTTTCGTACGGTTTTTCGTACGGCTTTTTCATGTTCTGTTTTCGAGTTTCTTTTTTATTTTCTTACGGCTTTCTCGACTTCGCAGTATTCGCGGCTTTCTCGGTCGGCTTTTCTTTGCTAACCATCTTTGCAGGGCCTGCAGGATCAACCAGCTTCTTCGGAAGCCGAGCCAGTTGAAAGAGCAGAGGTCGGCTCCTTCTTCACGAGTCGACTGTAGAGGAGCAGAATAGTTAGCACAACTTTGTAAAAGAGAGAGAAAGGGAGAGAGTTGTAATAGACAATAAACAACCCCCCCCCCCATTTTTCTTCGGGGCCTGATTCGCCGGATACCGTGTATCCGAGGATCAGGGCACCCACCGCGGTTTTTTATCGCTCATCGATTTTCCGCGGCTTTTCTAGATGCTTGTTTAGGTTTTTTACTCTATCTGCTTGTGCCGCGTAGCTAGTCTTAGGACTCACAATCTAGGTGCTTGCTTTAGGGTTTTTAAATAAAAAGAAAAAAAATCGATAGATGTTGCCTGAAAAAACCATAAAAATCGCAAAATTAAAATCGGGACTGCTAAAAATATCTGACTTAAACCGTAAATCGATTCAAGTGATTTGGGGAGATTAACCCCCGCACATTTCTCAGAGTGTGCGAGCTTGAGAGCCGACACTTAAGGATAGAGCCCAAAACCCGTATTTCTTGCGGGATACTACTGGGTCCATACATTTGATTGTTGTTCCTCAGTGGGTAAGCTCGGGTAGCCAGAAACGGTCCGGGTTTACTTAGCAGAGTGGGAGGTTTAGAGGACACTACGCAAGGCTCCGTCCTCAAGTAACACGGGTAGCCGGAAACGGTCCGTACTTACTCCCATACTGGCTGAGTGCGAGCGGTCTCATGTAAGGATTCGGGTCAGTGTCTCGGGGAAACTATTGGGCACCTATTGGCTTGCTCAGCCCGCGTAATCGAAACGTTTGCTAATCACAACCCTAAAACCGAAAAGATAAAAAGACCGAACTCTTACGGTCTTCATCGGGGTTGAGTTGGTGAAAACGGGGTTTGCTTTGTGTTTGTTTGCGGGGCGTGAGTATTCTACGGCTTTCGCATTTCTCCCTCATTTGAATCGTACACGTGCTCTCCCGACTTCCTCTTGACATCGAAGATGACGTCTCGATGGCTTTTCGGCTCAGACTCTGTGAGCTTTCGACCGTCCACCGTCGAGCGTATGTCTTCACAGGCTCAGGATGACCCTCTTCCCGAGCCGGTCTCATCCGATCTCGAGGCGAGTCAGACCCAAACTCCCTCGCCTCCTGGCCAGATCATTGAGGCAGACCCTTGCCTCAATACATCATCTAGATCTCCTGAGTATTTTTTGCTGAGTTCTTACGAGAGTTTTCACTTTATAGATGATCAGATGGCTCGCGGGAAAGGACCAGCAGCAGACGAGAGGCCACCAGCTGGGGACAATCAGCAGGGAAGAACAGAGCTGAACGGAGATGTCAGACAGGTATTCTCGATACATTACAGCAGATGAATCTACAGATTTGAGAACAGTATAGAGTTCAGACTGAACTGCGGGCTGAAATAGCTGCACTGAGAGCAGGGGCCGGGAACCCTACCACCTGTGGTTCCCGCTACTTTACGGGACGAGTATGACCCGGGCGCTCGAACGCTCCATCACTGGATTCGGCTACCGTCGAATCAAGGGCCATACGAACTCCGACCGTCCTTCATCTCCTTGCTTCCCAAGTACTATGGGAATGCCGCAGAGGAGCCGTTCACGTTTCTACAGCAGTTTGAGATGATCTGCGGAACGACTTGTTATCCAGGAGTGACGCAGGAAGTCGTGCGCCTCAAGGCCTTCCCCTTCGCCTTAGCCGATAAGGCCCTTTATTGGCTGAGTCATTTGGGGAGGGAAATTTCTACGTGGGACGACCTGAAGTCCACCTTCCTGCGCAAGTATTTTCCTCTAGGAAGGACGAACATGATGAGGAGTTAGATCTCCAATTTTACGCAACTGCCGCACGAATCATTCCATGAGGCATGGGATCGATTCAAGGACCTGACGGAGAGATGCCCGCATCATGAGATCCCGATGAAGGTGCTCGTACAAAACTACTTCGGAGGACTCCAGCAGGAAGTACAGGGGCTTGTGAGTGCCGCATGTGGCGGCAGTTACTTGAACAAGGACGACGAGTCAGTCTGGGCCATCTTCGAAGGGATGGCCGAGAACTCAAGAGTCGTAGACTCTACTCGGGCATTTCAGAAAGCCCCGCAGCCACCACATCACCGAGAACATCACAAGGTGGTGAATATCTCGGACTCTGAATCCAACACCAACATGGGCTTCATTAGCGAGAAATTGACGTTGGTGGACGTGATTCACAAGCAGGTCCAAGGCCTACAGCCGCTGCGAGAGTTGGAGAAACTCTCATCTCTACCTCAACAGCTGAGTGATCTTTCGAAGAAGGTCATTGATCTTCAGATCCAGTACCAGCAGAGTCAGACCTCTTCGAACACGCAATCAGCACGGAGGATCGCACCCGCTCCACCCACCCGTAAGATACACTATGTCCAGAGCGAGCCTGAGATTCCGCAGATTGATTGGCATGAGGATCAGTCTCATGCCAATTCCAGCCAGATCATCAGCACTACAGAGGTGGAGGTGGAGCCGCAATCCACTTTCGAGATCAACGGGATTTGGTATACTCCAACGCAGCAGCCGAGTATACCGAATCAGCAGCCGCAGCAGCCGTATGGTCATCCGCAGCATGGACGTCCACAATTTCAGCACCGCCAGAGCTTCACGCCGCAGCAGTCTCATCCGAATGTCTACCATCAGAGACCGCAGCCTTCATATCAGCACCCTGCCCAATTTTCACCAAATTATTCTTTTCAGCAGCCGCATCAGTCTTCCCCCATACCTCAGCGCTACTCTCAGCCTTCCACCTCTCAGCATTTCACGCCAAGGCAGGAGAGAGGAGCAAGCCAGAGCCACCACACCAAACCGGAGATGTCTTCACAGGCCCAGGCGCTCAACCAAATCATGGATATGCTCAATACGCTCCAGATCGCGCACAAGACTGAGATGGAGCAGGTTAACCGTCGTCTGGACGAGTTAACCGTGCCGAAGACCACTCTCCCAGCCCAACCTCAGATGAACCCGAACAACAAGAGGAGGCATCCAGAGCAGGTAGATACTACAGGTAAGATCTCGTTTCCTGAATTTTTATCTAACTCCATTCGTCTCAGGAGCGGTAGATCACCACAAGCACCTGCTGGAGAAGAGGAGAGGGCACCAGAGGAGCACGAGCATGATCCTAATGCCGAGGAGGAGAAACCGCAAGAGGATGAGGATACAGAATCAAGAGACGGGAGCAATGCCAATACATCAGATATAAATACTGGTGACTCAGAAGATGATATCATGCCAGATAAGGCAGAGAGCCCGACAAAAATATCTCTTTCCCTGTCTTAGAGAGTTTTGTAGATAATTCTGAAACTCTCGATGTACAAATTGATCCCTCATTGAATAAAAATTCTGATTCTCTAACTCCTGAGATTGTTCCTTTTCCTGATGCTTTGTTTGGAAGAGGAAAGAAAAAAACCAAAAATAATGTTGTCACTCCAGAAACAGAACGTTTATTGAAAGATCACATCTTTATGAAGATTCCACTGCACGATGCCTTGGATCATTTTCCTACGCTCAAGAATCAGTTGAGGAACAAATGTACTACACGTAGGAAGAAAAGATCACGAGTTGAGAAGCATATTTTGACGAAGGCCACTTCTTGTGCTATCAGGAACAAGGTACCTAAGAAAAAGAAAGATTTGGGAGCTCACTATGTCAACTGTCAGATTGAAGACACTACATTCAATCGTACTCTCTTAGACAATGGTTCCTCGATCAATTTACTTCCATATTCTTTGTTTGATAAGCTCAAGCTAGGTACTCTCTATAAATCACGAGCGATACTCCAATTTGCAGATCGATCTACAAAGAGACCTAGAGGTGTACTGAGGAACATTATCGTGACCGTTCAGGGCTCGCAGTTTCCCGTGGACTTTACGGTCCTAGACATGACATGTCCTGCACAGTTACACCTTGCTCCAATCATTCTCGGGAGGCCCTTTTTGCAGACAGCAAGAGCACTCTTTGACTATGATGCTGGGAGAGTATCATTCCGCACAGACAACAGAGAGATACACATTGAGATGGAGAGAGAATGTAGCAGTCCTAGATCAGTATTGTCATTTACTTCAAAGGACACCGGTCTTGCGGAAGATTTCCAGAACATAGATGAGACACAGTCTCCTGATATTGAGAGTGTTTATTTTGATACCCAAGATATCCTACAAGAGGATAGGGTAGATCACTTGGTACCTAGTTCTTCGGATGATTGTTCACATACAGAGACAGAGTTCATATCAGACTCAGATGAGCAGTCACCTGCAGTAGATATCTCTGTAACGCAGATTGAAAGAACACATATTACAGCACAAGAGTCCATCGAATACATTATACAGATCATACAGTCTATTCAGCGTAGAGAGTCGGATGGTGTAATGCTGACACATATAGACACCTTTTGTAGTCCGACTCCAGAGACGCATACTTCAGAAAAGAGAGCTATGCCATGTACAGAGTTTACTTACAGAAGAGGCTCTACTTTTTCAACCAAGGATCAATACACACATAAAAAGCAGAAAATTCAGTATGACCCTGGTTGAAGTAATCAGATAACCGTTCTTGGTTAACGGGCAGATGCTGAAGCACTTCGTAGAGACTACTGATCATCTGGCTCGTACTGAAGTGATCTACTTTGTACAAGAATCATGATCATTCCTTCACTTCTTCCTGTACAAATTCTTTTGAGCCATTCTTTTCTGGAGATTCACCACACTTGTATATTCTTCGTAGACCACAATCGTCCCCGTTTGTGCTCGTCTTCTATGCTTAGGATACTGGATCCTAAGTATAGGGGGACTGATTGTCCGCTGAGTCACGTTTTATTTTTTGTACTGATTATTTTGTATAGCCATTCTTTTTCACGAATCACTGGTCCCCAATTTTTAGTTACACTCTTTTCTATACTTAGGATGCCTTATCCTAAGTATAGGGGGGACCGAGTGATTTCGATGATTTCGTATACTTTCCCTTTTGAACTTTTGTTATTTATCCTTTTCATTCAGTCATCCCGTTTTTGCTCTCCCGTGATACTTACGATGACCTGATCGTAAGTATAGGGGGGGTTGACTGACTTGTACATTCGATATCCTTTTTCACCCACTTTTACTTAGCACGAGTTATGTCCTCCTTTTTCTCTTTTGACGCTATGAGGACATAGCTCAAGCTAAGTATCGGGGGGTGTGTATATATTGTATATATACTTTCGTCCATAACTCGTACTTTTATGTATTTTCTATATCTATAAAATCCATAAAAAAGTGGGTAAGGGTTAATTTAAAATCCACTCTTTTATTTATAAAATCCTTGTAAATAAGTAAAACATGTTTAAAATTTGTGATTAAAACTTATAATTAAAATTTGTATTTAACATTTGTACTTAAAATGTGTATAATACTTAGTTAAAATCTTATTTATTAAAACATGTGTAAAAATCATTCAACCCTTGTAAAATACTTTGTAGATAAAACTTGTAAAATACATTAGACACTTAACTTGAATAAAATATATCTTGTAGAATTTGTGAATAAAACCTTGTTTATAAAAATCATAAAATCCATAAAAAATACACAGTCCTAAAATTCGTAAAAATTACAAAATCCTTAAAATCCATAAAAAATGAGTAAAATTCAGAAAATACACTTCACAAAAACATGGTTGCATTTGCATTCGCATTTTTCAGAATAAGTTTGATTTCCGGAACTAAGGACTGAGTCTAGTCTAAAGGATGGAGCTTGATTACGGCCTTTAACTCTCGTTGTAAGGAGCCTTACTAGGATCTGGAATTTAGACTCTTCAGGTCTTGTGACTTTAATCTTTGGGTTCCGTAAGATCATATTCGGGAAATCAAGTCATCTGAGCTTAAGTAGACCATTTGGAGTCATCCGTACAACTCTACACCAGTGAACCAATCTTGAACACATGCACTCTGCACTTAGCTCGACTCGCATGGAGTCCCGAAGGGCAGTACACCTTGGTAGTATGTTTCTATCCTTATCTTTGCGGCATTGACGTCTAAAGACGGGAGAGATTGGGGTTGCGATAGTTGCTCCAGATGAGGGAAGGGTCTGCTGACACAATTTTTCTAAGACCTCAAAAAATGGATGGACTAAAAAGATGCTATATCCATCGAGGCACAAAAGATGAATGCAGTGCAAGCAAATTACAAAGTCAAAGCAATACAGAAGCCACCAAATAAGACCACAATGGTCCAAGCCTCCACCAAATATGCATGCACATCTTAGTGGAGACTCAGCTACACCGGTTGGGCTTCACAAGGAGATGCGTCTACACTGGTCGCACTCCACTTCTTTTCTCATTCTTCTAACTTCTCCCTATATTCGATTGTGGACATAGCAGAACTGAACTCAGAAGGGAATACCTCCCTCCCCGAGGAAAGAGTAGCGAGATGAGGAAGCCATAGGAGTGTATAGCCGGGATGGACGGTTTCTTCGGTTCTCTAAGCAGGAAGAGCTAAATCAATTCACACACTGTACAAGTTGACTTCAAGGATGATAGAGTTTGCGATAAGAATAAGTGAGTCTGAACTAGCCGATGAAGTGATCTTGAGTAAGGATTATGGAACTTGAGGACTGTTGAGGATAAAATCCTAATCCTAGTTAAGGTTCCGACAAAAAGCTTGTTTCAGGCCCGATCGAGCTCTGTCCTTTGTCTGTTCTCATGAATTGGTTTAGGAAAACAAATTCATTCTAACTTTCTTTCTTTTTCACTTACATTTTCAAAATAAGTGTTTGTTAAGGGACTAGCAAAGTTTAAGTATAGGGGGTTGATGAATCCATGGTTCATTAACTTTTCTGTCGCATTTTATCTTAAAACCCTTAACAAATACATGTAAATACCCATTAATTCTCATATTTTAACAAAACACCTTCATGTGTAAATATTCACTTTTAACCACTAAAATCATGTAAATAAATAAAGAACCAGAAAAATTAAAGAAAAAGGCAGATTGAATATATGTATATATATATACAATATGACTTAAAATATAAATATAGCCGTAAGATATATTTATAGCCCAACCCCCGAGACCAAGTCAGCATGGATTGGTCGACAAACCAAAAAGTAGGGGGAGATAAGGAAAGAAAACATAAAAAAATAATAAATTACCACACACACATATACACTCTGCATTATTTATACAATAAATACAAAACTTCAAAGAATTTTAATTATTTCATATGAACATATTTTTCACCAAATGCTTCTCCTAATTATTCCTAAAAATGTATATCAAAATATAAAAATAAGTTAAAAATATTACCCTGTATATATGCCAAGAAACCCAGCCTGCAAATTATCAAAATCTCAACTTCCGAACATCATAACTTCCTCATGCGAACTCCAATTTCACTCTACTCACCTTTAAAGTTCATAAAATAATATTCTCTAATTAATGAAGGTGGTTTTATCGAATTTGGAGTCCGTTTGCAAAAAGTCAATTTTGGGACCAAAAGACAACGGGGTTTCTGGGCTATTTATTTTCTGTAACATACATTATTTATCATTTTATTAATTTTATAATTTTTAAATTATTTCATGATCTTGTAGTTTCACCATAAATTATTTCATAATTTTTGGAGACTATTATTTTAATAAAATAAAAAACCCAAAAATATTGGTATAAATGACCTATTTAAATATTAACTCTATTTATTAAAATATGCAAACTAATTTATTAAAATCTATAAAAATTCGTATAAACCTTTTTTAATACTCTAATAATTAAGAAAATATAAAATTAATTTTTACTTATTTATTTATTAACTTAAAAATCTAAAACCTATTTATAAATACATATTTATTAATATAATATTTATATTTTTAAATAATATTTATTATTTATTAAAAATAATTAGTCCATAAATTAGAGAATTAAATTATCTACACTTTTTGCACTTATTTAAAATAACGTAATTTACTATTTAATATTTAATTTATAAGTTAATTACATTTTTTGGGCCAACCAGGTGCTGACACTTGTCAGCACCTGGGGCCTTCTTCCCTAAGAAGCAGTTCACCGGAGTCTGTTCGGCCGGCCAACTTCTCCTATTTATCCCGCGCCCATCTCGAACCTTCTGATTGATCCTAATCGTCGAATCCCTTCTCCTAACTACCAGCTCCATCGTCGGCCATCCATCTCGACTTGGAGCTCAAGAAAACTCCCTATAAATAGCCCTCAAGTCTCCATAGCCAACTTAACCTTCCAACTACCCAAGAGCCCAGCTCCAGGTTGTTCGACCCCCCCTACTTCCAAGCTTCGTTCCAGCCACATCGAGGCGGTGACAGCGTCGTGGAGGAGCTCACGAGGAAGAAGGCATGTTGGAGGATCGTTCCAAGGCCAAGCTCCGCCTTGCATCGTCGCTCTACGCCGCGTTTCGCTCCGGTCAAAGCCGTCGTCGAGCATCTCGTCCAGGTAATATACCTTGACATTCCCCAGGCTTTTCCCCCATTTCATTTCGATTTTCGTTTCGATATTTGAGCCACGATTAGCGTGGCTAATCGCGTATTTAGATAGCTTAATCATCTGGCTAAGACGCGCATTAAACTCTCCTATCCTTTTCGATTAGAATCACTTCGAATAATGTTTCAAATCATCATCTTCTTCACACATCTGGTTGTTTGGCTGGAGACTTGAGTACTTTTCTCATATTTGGTCTTGCGAATTCATCACATCTTGAGCCGATTCTTCACGAATCGAGCACATCCATCCTTCAATTACAGGTCAGGCATCCACACGAACCAGTTGCTTCGGATCTGGGGCCTTCAATCATCATCGGAATTCATCTCCAAAGGAGCTTCGTCAGTAATTCATCAGCTGCCAGGTGCTGAAGATGCCATCTTCATCGCGATGCCACCGCCGCTCGGAGCAGCGCCAGCCTCATCTCTATCGCGGGCGAGCTCGAGGGGTGGAGGAGCCACCCCTCTGGCCCCGCCGGAACGCCGAAGCCGTCGTCAGTTGGTCGCGATAAATCGGAGAAGAAGACTCGTTTGCCTGGGGCTCAACAACCTCAAGAACACCAGACGCACAGCTGACTGACACGCGGCAGAAGCAGGCACGTCCGATCGGTGTGTGAACGTTCTAATCTTAGCCGCTCGTTCTGAAGAGGTGTGAAATTTGCGTATTAAACCCAGCCAGCTTCCAGAATTCATCCCCACCTCACCAGTTCTCATTATTTGCATTTAGGTCCCTCCGCAGGGACCTAAATGTAAAGTTTTGTGTACTTTTTCTTCTAAACAGTCCTTGAGGACCTAATTGCAAACAATTTAAATAGTTTTTCTTTGCGCTTATGCCCCTGGGCTGTAGGGGTTGTTTCTACTTCTTGTGACCTCGGTTTTTGACGATTTCTTGAGGGTAGTTACACAACTACCCCAACTACCTAGTATAAAGATTTCGTGGATTTTTGACGTGTTTTTAATGTGTTTTGATTTTATCGAAAGCCGTCTTGTTTTGTTTTGATTTCTTGTGTAGTTCGAGCTCGCGGCTCGAACCCTGATCACCATACTATATTGTATCACCTAGCTATTATTCACCTATTATATAATAAGTAAATCTTTTGAAAAATATCCCTTTTTGAAAATTAAATAAAAATTTGAAAATAACAAAATCAAATAAAAAATAATAAAAATAAAAATCAATAAAAAGAGGTGTTTTGACTTGATCACTTAGAGAAGAATAAAAAATAAGATTACGAGGACAAAAATCTAGGGAATTTATTCTGCCTCCTTGAGTTCGACCCAGGAACACTTGCCTAGTAAAATATTAGTAAACAGTTTTCCGACCGAAAACCGTGATTGTTTGATAGATTCAAGAACTGAATCTCTTGTTTTGCGGCTTTTGCTACAACCGACCACTTTCAATAAAAAGCCGTGAAACCGATTCTTAGCCTCATCAATGCGCCACAACGTGGGTACTCGTGTCACGATATCCTCTCTATCTTCATTGGTTGTCGTCTGAATTCCCGACTATTTCGGGACAACATGGATTGGGGCCACCCATTTGGAGTCGGAGATGGGATAAATAAAACCTGTGTCGTACCATTTCTCTATCTCCTTCTTCACTACCTCTCGTAAATTTGGATTCAATCGATGTTGAAATTCACGGAAGGGTTTAGCCTCATTCTCCAAGTAGATATGGTGCGAACATATAGCGGGATTTATCCCATGGAGATCTGAGATGCTCCAGCCTATCGCCTTGCGGTTTTTCTCCAGGATCTCTAGCAAGCGAGATTCCTGCTACTCGGTCATTCGCGAGCTGATGATGACAGGATACCTCTTCTCTTGTCCCGTAAGGAAGGCATACATAAGTGTTGTGGGTAGAGGTTTGAGCTCAGGTAATGTTTGATCATCAAGGAAGTTTGGCTTAATCGAATCTGGCTATGTGCTGGTAATGGCTAGATCTGTCTTTGAAATTAATGCCACCAAGTCATTCGGCTCTGGAGTCGGGTCGTTAAAGGTCTTCAAGCAATCGGCAAAAGCCACGTCCCAGCTGGGCCTCTAAGTCATCGAAGATGTAGGGGGATGCATATTCTGTGTTGTACTCATTTCTAAAGGCCTCACAAACTGACTCATGCACAAGATCTTCTCCGGAGGAGATGGACTCATCGGTGCTAGCTGGGTTCTGTCTCCATGGCCCAACACTGTCTACATGAATGCAATCTGCTTCGGATGAAGAGTACTCAGCATTGGATTCTGAATCCGGTCTCTGCCATTTGTTCTGCTTCATCTCAAGTTCCTCATCTCCGCCTGGAGTTTAGAATTGTATCTTCCCGATCTTGTAATCAAATAAGGCCCCTGTTGTTCTGAGGAAGGGCCTTCCTAATATGATATGGGAATCACTCCAATTACGAGGGGTCTCCATATCAAGGATGGTAAAGTCCACCATGTACTCCTGACCCTCGACTTTGATGACAATGTTCCTCAATTCTCCTTGGGACATCTTGGTTGATTTATCTACAAACTGAAGTAGGGCTCAAGATTTCCTAAGAGGTCCGAGATTAAGCCGCTCATAGAGGGTTGTAGGCATTAAATTAATTGAGGATCCGTTGTCAAGGAGAGTGCGTGCAAATGCAGTGTCATCGACATGACTCACCACATAATGTGTACCCTTGTCTCTTCGTTTCCTCGGAAACGAGTTCTTTATTGCGCAAGTAGTGGCTAGTAACAGAATGTGTTTCTCCACACAGCTATTGGTCTTCCTGCTGGCCCCAGTAGGTGTGCATCTCGCCTTAAGGTATTTCTGAAATGCAGGTGTCATCTCCACATACTTTTCAAAAGGGATTGTGACCTTGATGTATTTATTGCGAAACTCTACCATCTCAGGGTCATCTTTTTGTATTTTTCTGATTTTCTTCTTTCCACACTTAAGAGCTGGGGGAAAGAGATTATTGATGCCAACTCAAATTTGAAACTGAAATATTTTCATTTAAAATTGGAATTGAGTTTTGAACATGACTTGGACTCTGAGACTGACTCGGACTCTGACTTTGACTATGACGAAAAGAAAATTTCTGCTGCAAAATCGGTGATGCATTCTCCGCAACTGTTGGAACATCCTCCTCAGATGGAGGTGAGGGATCTTCATCGGTCTCGTCGGACTCACTATTGGTGCGGTTCTCCTGCTTCTTGGAGGACTCAGAAGTCCTCTCCTTCTGTCGGTGGTGGTGACGGTGCTGCTCCTCTACCTCCATGTTCTCCTCAGGTAGAGACTTGGCGGCTTCTTCCTCCGGTGCCCGTGCCTGATCAGGTACGATCATGGTCCTTCCGCTTTTGAGAGACATATGGTTTACATCATCATACGAAAGGTTCTCATGTTCAGATAAAGAGTTATCTGAATAGTATACCTGATCTCGTGGTCAGTGGCCCTGATTCAAGCTATTCGGGTTGGCCTGAACCTGAGTGGGAATTTGGGTCTTTGGCATCATCTGTTGGTCTTGGGTATGGGAGACACGATTCAAATCAATTCTCATATACAGATAGTTATTCTGAACCAGTTGGACCCTATCAGTCACAGTCTGGATCGCCGAGGTGAGGGACTCCAATTCACCGGTGGGCTGGGATGGTTGATGCTGACTCGAGGATGAGTTCTTGTATTGGCCCTGCTGGCCATGCCGGTACTTCTGCTGTTGATGGGAAGGTGGAGGGCCCTGCTGGCCCGAGTGGAACGTGCGTTGTTGCTGCCGGTGCTGCTGAGGCTGGTACCCTCGTTCGGGTTGGGACTGTACAAAGCGCGGTGCGGGGACGGAGTCATTTTCCTGGTAAGCTAGGGAAGGTCGGTATGGCTGACCGTTCCCTATCCCCGACTGTTTGCCGATGGGGTCATGGTTGTACTACAGCCCGTTGATCTCGAACACCTGTGGAGGCTCCTCGTATCCTGTCTCCACTTGTGGGGGTGCATGCTGGTCCTGCTGAGTGTATGTATGTTCCTCTACCCAGCTACTCTGAGGCCCTAGTGCATGTTCTTGTACAAGATGAACTCGATGTTCCGGTACAGGTGGTGCAGAAGGGGCAGGTAGCCGTATCTTGGCTACCTTCTCAGTTAGTTCCTCCACTTGTTGCGGCAATCGCGAGAGTGACTCAAGGTCAGTGACCCTCTTGTGAATCTGCTCGACCATGGTTAACTTGTCATCTATCATCCCCATGCTGGGGATGAGGTCCTTTGTCAGATCCGCTACAGTCCTCCTAGTTGTCTCGTTGGATAGGATCGAGGGAGACAACCGATAGGCCCTAGTGGCGTGTGACCTACCTGTTTATGTGATCTGCTCCAGGATTTCCATACAGTATTTTCATTTTTGTTCAGATAACTTCCTCCACAGGCGGCACTTACTAACCCCTGCATCTCAGGGGTCATGCCACAGAACAAGGTCTGGACTAAGATCGCCTTTGAAATGCCATGGCAAGGGCATTTCTGAATGAGGTCAATAAACCTATCCCAGGCTTCATGGAATGGTTCATTGGCTCCCTGGCAGAAGCTAGCGATATTAGTACTCATCTGATTTGTCCTACGGAGTGGGTAGAACTTCTTCAATAATAAATCCTTTAACTGCATCCAGGTCGTACATCTCACCCCGAGATTTTTCAGTCAATGAGCGGCCTTATCTCCTAAGGCAAATGGGTTGGTCTTCAGCCTGATATAGTCTTGCCCAACCCTAGGGTAACTAAGGTTGTTGCAAACCAGCTCGAACTCTCTAAGGAAGGCATATGGTTCTTCGTTTGTATTCCCATTGAACTTCGGAAGCAGGCTCAGAAAGTGAGACTTCAGCTCAAACACTTCAGGGCGAACAACGAGTGCCAACCAATTATGCATCTCATTTTCTACTGGGTTATACGCATCTAACATTGGATCTTTGAGGAATAACGAGTCCTCCTGCAACAATGATCTGTCCCATCCTTGCCATAAGATCTGCATTATGTTGTTCGATGGTGGTGAGGTGAGGAAGGATTTGAATCATGGGTCCTCTCTATGTTCCTCCTCGTCAGGATTTTTCTTCAGTATTTTGTCCTCTTATCCTGGGTAAAGAAGATGGTCTTGGTTAGAGGACATATCAAGGAAGGGATTCTTACCGAGGCGATGGTCTTCCTCGGTGAGATTAGAGGAGAGAAAAGGGTTGGTTTGAGAGTAACCACCCTGGGTATGAGGGATCCAGAACTCAAGAGGGTCATGAGCTTTGGTTGGTCCAAGTTGCGCTTGGACTGGTGAAGATGAGCTTTGTGGGGGGCTCAAAGAAATATTGGCAAATCGGGAGTCGATATCCCCCAGTCAGTCATCTTGGATGGTGAGAAGAAGATTCGGGAATTCTAAGTGAAAGATAGGATTTTACTCCTACCTGAAGCAAGCAATTGAATCCAAACCTTGTATTTTCACACTCAACACGGTGAAGGACTGATGAGCGAACCAAGCGAGCGAGGTAAATCAGGTATATCTAATGTGTTCGTTGCGATCTCAGTCGCTCGAGTGCTCAGTCAAGAAATATTCAGACCACCAAACAAAGGCAAAAATCGATGAAACACAAGATAGCGGTCTCGCTAAAGGATTAACCTGGTATATCACACAGGGTCGAATCGGAGAGCACGTGATGGCCTCGCGACCGACGAAGTAGTCAAAAATGAAAACAAATAAAAGAAAATCATTTTTGGTCGGTTATTAATATATTTTATATATTTTTTTGGATTTTTAAATAATAAAGAAAATAGGAAAACAAGGGAAAAAAGCAACTTCACACAATTATTTATCACTCAAAATCCATCCAAAAATTCAAATGAAAATATTTTTATGTTTTTTTTTTTTTTTTATATTTTTGGTGAATTTTTGGTAATTTTCTGATTTTTAGGGAATTTTATAAAAATAAAAGAATACTGAAAATCAAAGACACTATCCAGTCAAGCTTCTACAACCATTTAAAAATGCCAAATGGTTGTTTCAAGGCCTGAAGGTAATTTTCCTGTAAAGTATGAACTACAAGAAAAATTAGGAACTGGATTTATTATTTTTGGAGTTTTCAATTATTTATTAGAATTTTTCTAAGTTTTTTTTAGGGCTTCTTCAATTTTTATAAGTTTTATAAATCCAAAAATGACCAAAACTTGGTCAGAAAATCAAACACACTAAAATAAACAAAATCTAATTTTTTTAGTATTTTTAGAGATATTTTAATATTTTTTGTGAATTTTAAGACTGGACAGTAAGAAAATTTGATGTTTTTGAATTTTTAAAAATAACAAATAGGCTCCAAGAATTTCCTAAAATTCAACGAAAATTCTACACAGTGGCAGGAGCCACATGTCAAATTTTCACTTAATTTGGATATGATTTGATATTTTATTTAAAACAACCAGGAGCCCACATTACATAGGGACCTAGTTGCAATAAAATATGTTTAGAGGACCTAAAAGTAACATGCAAGGAGGACCAGGAGGGTTCGGTGCAAAATTCCTAGATCCGCACGCGTGATGCATGTGTCTGGGGCACTCAGGGACCTAAATGTAAATAAAATAGTCCTGAGGGCTTTTTAGCAACAGGTGCTAAAAGGGTACTATCTGCAATTTACCCACTAAATTCGGCACATGCACAATTAAAACATTCACAGGGGTTTATGTGCAAATACTAAAAAGATAATTTCATTCAATAACAAGCAGCGAATACAGGCTCTTACATGCAATTTACCACAAACTACATGTGACGATGCACGTGACCACAACGTACAGGGGTATAAAAGCAAATAAGACAAACTACCAGGTCCATTATGCAAATGTACCAAATTAAAATGAACTAGATGAAATATTTATAGGACTAATTGGTAAAAACAAAAAGAGAGGGGCCTAAGGGAAATTACCCCTTATTCTAATCCGAGGGCTGCGATGGACGCCACGTGGAGGATCGTGCGGTGATGGTGCGTTGCGCCTTAGCAAAGGAATCCTCGGCGATAATCCAACGGCTGGGGATGTGCCTCGTATTTGATCAATGGTCGAGAGGCGCTGGATCTCCTTCGCTGGATGGAGGGTTGAGAGGAGGCCACGTGTCGATCTGACGGTGGCTGTTGGGCCTCCTCTTAACCCTAATCGGACGGTCCGCAAATGATCTGGAATTCTGAGGGTAAACGGATGGTCGTGGAGGGTCCTGGAAGAACAGATGGTCGGCGAGGTTCCCCGGCCCGTTGAGCGCGCGGTGGACCTCCTCACGGGACGCTGATAGGTGGAAAACGATCGTCGGAACCTCCCGCGTCTGACGGGCCCTTCCGATGACGCAATGGGGCTCCGGAGAGCCCAAGCGACACCGGCGGAGCTGAAGCTGCTGCTCCTGAATGTTCAGACCCTCAGATGGGCCTGTCTTGACCTGCAAAGCAACGCAACTGACTCCTGGGTCGAGGGCAAAGTGCCTCGACCCGGTTAGAGGTGATGGGGGTGAATGGTGCATCGAGATGGGGAAGCTCCGGCGAAGCGACGGCGATGGAGCTCCAATCCCAGTTCCTGTGCAAACTGGGTTGAGTGGCTGGGTGAAGATCGTGCGTGGGAGGTGTGCGAAGGTGATAATCCGATGGTCGAGATGTGGAGAGGGTGGTCAGAATCGAGAGTCGACGGCGAAGGGATGATTTGGGCGTAAATCGAAATTGGAGAAAAAGAGAAGGAAAGAAGGCTACCTAATGGTCGAGGTCGACTTGGGATGAGATGACGGAGCTTTGGGTCCTAGCCTCGAGGGCCGTCGATGCCCGGGGCTCGAGCACCACGCTGGTGAAGGTGCACGGCGGCGCTAGGTCGCCGGATCGATGGTCCACACACTCCTTCCTCACTGCGACACTGCCCTCATCTTGCTGTCACTCAGGCGAGAGCAATGGAGGTCCTGGGGTGGAGAATGCACGAGCCAAAGATGCGTGAAGGAGCGGCAGAGCTAAGATTTTATACGAGTGAGGGTCCGGGTAGATCGAGTTGGGCACAGGCGCATGAAGCACGGATCCCTAGGCTAACGACCGGGCGTGGATCTGGGTGGATCAGGGAATAATTAGGACCTGAGGTTAGCGGTTCTGGGGCTCAGAACAATGCGCCATAAATGGGAGAAGAAGCGGGTCGGGCAGATCCGCGGGGGAGTGGTCCAGGGGGGGAGTTGACCGGGGTGTCAACATCTCCCGTGGACCAATCAGGAGAGGCCACATCGAAAATGATTTGGAAATTCAAAATAAAATAGGAAATGGCCGAATTAAAACTCAAAACATGAAAAATGCTTATTTTATTTTAAACTATTTTTTGTGATTTTTATTTATTTTTTTTGAAATAAAAATTAGGTATTTACAATATAGTACTATGTATAGGTATTTGTACAATATTGAATTTTTAATTTTTGATTTTTAAATAATTATTTTTGTGCATTTTTATTCCAATTTTATATTTTATTTATTAACAAGATAAAATTTGGAATATTTTGGTATTTTTATTTTATTTTTTTATTTTATTTACAAGGGGTAAATAAATTGTTATATATATTTATATGCATGGTATATATACAATGTTTATTTTGATTTTTTATTTTGTTCGTTTTATTTAATTTTTGTTTTTATGGTTTTTATTTTATTTATTTACACTATGAGATAAAGAGTATATACAAATTTTTATGGGATTTTATTTATTTATTAACAAGGTGAAAAAAATATAGAAGTGGGTTTATGTATATGGTGGATATACACAAGGAAGGGTGTTTTTATTTTCTTTTTAATTTTCTTCTTTTTATTTTGATTTTGTATTTACAAATATTTACAAATAAATAAAACCCATTTTATTTTGATTTTTAGAGGAAAATATTTTTATTCTAATTACAGGTATATTTACACATATGAGCTCCCTTATCTCTCTCTACTTGGGCTTTTATGCGGTCAGGCCCATGTTGAGCCCTCCCTTGGGATTAGGTCGCTCAATATTTATTCTAAATATCTCCCTCTTTTTCTTTTATTTCTTTATTCTTTTATTTTTGCACAAAAACATGCTAATTATTTAATTTTATACAATCCATGCAATTTGGTAATTATTTGTATTTACAAGAATATACGTGTATTTGCAAAGGTTTTTGTAGCTAAAATATAAGAATAAAGAGTGATGAATGGGTATTCATCACCCCCCTATACTTAACTTTGCTAGTCCCTTAGCAAACAGTTATTTGAAAAAGAAGTGAAAAAGAAAAAGAAAAAGGAAAAGAGGAGAATATACATGGATCAAGGTTGATTATTAAACTTGCCGTCATTAAATTGAAATATGGAGCTCAATCAGATCTTTGGATTATTAATGTGTCGGAACCTTATTTAGACTTAGGTTTAAAACTCAACATCCTCTAAGTTCCACCAATCTATAATCAAGACTTCTCAACAATCCAGATCAGAACAAGTCTACAAACACAAACCCTAAAGACTATGAGTCTTTCCTTGTACTGTGAATGTGAAGAGGAAGCTCTCCACCTCAGAAGGGGCAACTTGACAACCCTCCCCAACAAGTTAACTCTATGACCTCAATATGGCCACTCTTTCCTCGAGGAGCGGGGTATTCCCTTCTAAGTTCAAGTTCAACCGGCTCAAGAAGAGGGGGACGAAGAGAATGGACCATAGCCAGTGTAGCCATGTATCCTTAGAAGCTCAACCAGTGTAGCCAAGTCTCCCTGCTGCAAGCTACATAAGGTGGGACATGCATCTCAAGCTTTGCTTATTTGCACTATATACATACTCCGGTGGGATTATCATTTTCTCTCAAACCCACCACTTTTTTGGAGTTATTTTCTTTTTGCATTTTTTTCCAGTGCATCTATACAACATATACATGTGCAGCATATATACAAGGAGTTTTTCCTCTTGAGCCAGTAGACTATCCCTCCTTTGAAGCATTATTGCAACCCACAACTCCTGTCGTTAGACCTCATGGCAACCATACCAAGTTGAGACGCACTTCCTTCACTAAAAGAAGAAGAGAGGTTCCTCCTAGAAGTACTACCCTTATATGCTACCCCAAGTCAAGGAAGACTGCCTCCTCACCACCTCATCCGTAGAGAGCTCGGTGCAAGTGCGGTGTCCAAGTTAAGCCATTGTCTATATGAGTCATGTGTGCGTTGTTAAGTGCTCTACTTAAGCTCATTGAGATGACATGTGATCATAGCCTAGTGGACTCAAAGAATTAAGTCACCATGGACCTGAAAAGCCTTAACCCTAAGCCCTATAAGGTTCCTCTTAGAATTAGATGGATTAAGATCTTAATCAAGCTCCATTTCCCAATTTAATTCCAGGCTAGATTAAATGTCAACTATAATCCAGGAAAAACTATATACAAGTATATACAAAGATTCTATTTACACACTATTTACACAAATGCAAAATTTTTGAAAAATGTTTTGAAATCATGGATGTGTGCATGAATGCAAGTTTTGCAAAAGTATTTACACAAATTTACACAAGATTTTTGCAAACTTTTGATTTTCAAAATATTTCGGAAAAATTGTGTACTATATACATAATTTTGATATGACATATTTACACAAACTTTACACAAAAAGTTTTTGAAAACATTTTTACAAAAATAATTTGTACAATAGCTATGTATGTGCAATAAAGGAATGTTTATTTACAAGGAAAATTTTTTAATTTTTATGATTTTGGGTTTTTAGCCATTTTTATTTATTAACACACTCACACAAATTACGAGTTATGGCTAAAGTATATATGAAATATATACACACCCCCCTATACTTAGCTCGAACGATGTCCTCAGAGTCAAGAGCGATGAAGAAGACATAACTCGTGTTATGTATAGGGAAGTGAAAAGGAAGGCTATATACAAAGACGAATAAATGAATAGAAACTCAAGAGGGCCTCGGTTTTTCCCCCTATACTTAGGATCAAATAATCCTAAGTATAGCAGGTTGTACACAAAGGGAAAACCGAGTGGAGAATGTACAGGGTCTACCCCCCTATACTTAGGGTAAAATATCCCTAAGTATAGGCAGCAAAAGCAGGGGTAAAAAGAATCAAAAGAAATACCCAAAGGTCCTACATCTCCCATATACTTAGGGTAGAGTACACCCTAAGTATAGCATAATCAAAAGATGAAGAAAGGGATGTGGGACTAAAGAATGTAATGATATGGACATCTGGATCTATACAGGTCGGGAGAACAGTGATAATCAGGCGTGAGATGCAATAGATGTGAGTCGAGAGACCACATCTCACGCAAAATGAATAGGGGCAACATCAACGACCCACGGCTCATGATCTAGAAATGGCTTGAGCCGTTGGCCGTTCACCCGAAAGGTACTCTCAGAAGACAACTCAGATATATCAATACTTCCATTGTCGTGTACCTTTCTCACAAGATAAGGTCCCTTCCATTTGCTGTGTAGCTTCCTTGGAAATAGACGAAGCCAAGCATCATACCGCCATACTCTCTGTCCAAGCTTGTGGTTGATATGAGAATCATGCCACTCCTTCACTCTCTCCTTGTATTGTAGGCTGTTTGAGAAGGCGGATCACGAAGCTCCTCCAGGGCTGCTAACCCTGCCCTCCTCTGGTCTCCTACACTAGCTGGATCCAAAAGTATATCTGTGACTGCCCAAATTGACATGTGCCTCAACTCAACAGGTAAATGGCACGGCTTGCCATATACGAGGAGAAAGGGAGATGTGCCTAATAGTGTCTTGAAAGACGCCTATATGCCCACAAGACCGAGTCCAAAAGCTGTGACCAATCCTTTCAGTAAGGGCGGACGACTTTCTGTAATATAGTCTTGATCTCCCTATTCGACATCTCGGCTAGACCATTCGTCTGTGGATGGTATGGAGTGGCAACTCGATGGTCTATGCCGAACTCGCTAACAAGGGCCTTCACCTGGTCGTTGATGAAATGAGACCCCCATCAGAAATCAATACTCGAGGTACCCCGAACCGTGTAATGATGTGCTTCCTCAAAAATCTGCAAACTGTCCTGGCATCAGCGGTTCGGGCGGGGATGGCCTCAACCCAACGACTCACATAATCAACGGCTAACAGAATGTACTCAAATCCCTGACTCTTAGGGAATGGACCCATGAAATCGATGCCCCATGCGTCAAAAACCTCACAGAAGTGAATGGGTTGCATCGGCATCATATCACGCTTTCCATAAGTGCCCATCCTCTGACAGTCAGTACACCTCTTCACGAACTCATCAGAGTCCATGAAGAGGGTAGCCCACCATAGGCCGGATTGGAGCACTTTCTGTGTCGTTCTCCTCCCAGAGTGATGTCCTCCTGCCTCAAGCTTGTGGCAGTACGTAAGGACGCTATAGTGCTCCTCCTGAGGAATGCACCAATGCCAGACGCTATCCCATCCTTCGTGGTAAAGGATGGGATCCTCCCAGTGGTAGGACTTGGCCTTCGCGAGGAAGGTCTCAAGCCTCTGCCTGGGCCAATCTTGTGGAACTTTCTTAGCAACAAGGAAGTTCACAATATCGGCATACCACTGGAGCGAGGCGATGGCAAGGATCGCCTCATCTGGGAAGGTCTCACAAATAGGGTCAATCTGCTCAGAATCCTCAAGATGCTCTAATCGGGAGAAATGATCCGCCACCACATTCTTGACTCCAGGCTTATCCTTGATCTCAATGTCGAATTCCTTGAGTAGAAGGATCCATCTTGTCAGTCTAGCCTTGGCATCCTTCATTGCCATGAGGCACCTGATGGCAACATGATCTATGTACAAGGTCACTCTAGATCCAATAATGTATGATCTGAACTTATCCAGGGCGAATACTACGGCTAGCATCTCCTTCTCTGTGACTGTGTAATTCCGCTGCGTGGAATCCAATGTGTGGCTAGCGTAGTGGATAGCAAATGGGACTCCATCCCTCCTCTGTCCCAGCACGGCCCACACGGCAAAATCAGAGGCATCCGTCATGATCTCGAATGGGAGAGACCAATCAGGCGGCTGAAGAACAGGAGCCTCAACAACACAATGCTTGAGAGTCTCGAACGACGAAAGAAACTTGTCATCGACAAGGAACTCGGTGTCTTTCGTCAGCAGGTTAGTCAACGGCAGGGCAATCCTACTGAAATCATGAATGAATCGTCGGTAGAAACCGACATGCCCCAGGAATGATCGTAACTACCGTAAATTGGACGGTGGTGCGAGTTTTTTAATGACATCTACCTTGGCCGGATCAACCTCCATGCCCCTGTTGGAGATGATATGGCCAAGCACCGTCCCTTGAGTCACCATGAAGTGACTCTTCTCCCAAGATAGCACCAAGTGAACCTCTATACATCGCTGAAGGACTCGGTCTAGGCAGTCAAGACAGGAGTCGAATCCGTCGTCGTAGACCGAGAAATCATCCATGAAGACCTCCAAGCACTCCCCTACCATGTCCGAGAAGATCGACATCATGCATCTCTGAAAGGTCGCAGGGGCATTGCATAGCCTAAATGGCATGCGTCGGAAGGTATATGTGCCAAAGGGACAGGTAAAGGTAGTCTTGTCCTGGTCCTCGGGAGAGAAGGCGACCTGGTTGTAGCCCGAGTACCCATCCAGAAAACAATAGTGGCTCTTCCATGCCAATCTCTCAATGATCTGATCTATAAAGGGCAGGGGGAAATGATCCTTCTTGGTGGCCTGGTTGAGTCTCCTGTAATTAATGCAGACCCGTCAAGAAGTGGGTACCCGTGTAGCAATCTCCTCTCCAGACTCGTTGACTACTATAGTGATGCCCGTCTTCTTGGGCACCACATGCAAAGGGCTGACCCACTTAGAGTCGGAGATGGGGTAGATATAATCGGCGCTCTACCATTTTGAAATCTCCTTCATGACAACCTCTCTCATATTCGGGTTCAGCCGCCACTGGAACTTACGTGACGGCTTTGCCTCATCCTCGAGATAGAAATGGTGGGAGCATAGGGCCAGACTTATCCCCTGGAGATCTGCTACGCTCCATCCTATCGCCTTGCGGTTCTTTTCAAGAACCCCCATAAGACAGGATTCCTGCTCTCCAGTCAAATCGGCGGAGATAATGACTGGGTACATCTCATGCTCACCCGCAAGGAACCTATACTTCAGCGACGCAGGAAGTGGCTTCAGCTCTGAACAACTCGGTGCTGGTGGATCTGGCCTCTGAAAACTCTGCGTGAAGGCTGCCAAATCCGCATGGGTAAACTGAAACTCTCTGTCACTCTCTGAAACTGGAGAAGGCTGCCCTGATGGATTGTCTCTGCTCTTCTCGGCATCTACCTCCTCCCTAGCTGCAGGCTCAGATGAAGTCAGATCTGGCATGTAATCATCACAATCTGCCCAGTCAGAATCTGACTCCGAGGGATTTGTATCTTCCAAGGTGGCCTCAGTACCACCAATATCATAAAAATCAGTCTCGTAGTCGAGAACCGGCTCTGTTGCCTCAAAAGTATCCCGGGCCAGGAATGCTCTCCAAGCTCTCCTATGTTGTCGTCTCTGCATCAGCGGAATCTGAATGTGAGAGGATGGCCTGTGCTGCTGGGTCTGCCCATACTGCCTCATCATCTATAATCACAAAGTCGCAGTCCTGGTGTATGTCTAACCCGGCATCTGCCATCTGCTCTGTATCTGAAGTAGTCTCTGAGCATGCTTTGTCTCTGGCTCTACTGTCCTCGATCGTCTCTATTTGTACACTTTCGCCCTGGACGCGAAAGTATACCTTCCCGCTATCATGGTCGGTCACTGCCTTAGCTGTGGCCAAGAATGGGCGACCGAGAATGATGGGGGTATCGGTCACTGAATCAGGGATCTCCATGTCCAACACTACGAAGTCCACAGGGAATTGCAGGCCCTGAATCATGACGACAATGTCCCTTAACAACCCCTTCGGCCTCTTGATAGATCGATCAGCAAACTGAAGGACTGTCCTGCTCTGTCTAAGAGTGCCCAACTCGAAGCGGTCGAGAAGGGCTGTCGGAAGTAGGTTGATTGACGATCCGCTGTCTAATAGATTACGGTCGAACCTCTGCTCACTGATATGGCATCTGACATATGGGGCTCCTGAATCTGGCCTCTTGGCCGGCAGACGGCTCTGAATCACGAAACAAGTGGCTCTCATCAGCACATGGATCTCTGAATGGTGGTTCCTCCTCTTCCTCTTAACTGTAGTCATGTCTCTCAGTGAACGCTGGAGTAGAGGGATGTGTTGTAAGGCCTCCTGAAGAGTCAGCTGAATGTGGAAACGATCTATCATCTGCTGGTTGAACTCTTCGTGCTACCTCTTTTTTTTATTTTCATTTTTCTTCCCCTTCCCCATTTGAAGGGCTCTAGGGAAGGGGATCACAGGTCCTTCTCAGATGGAGGACTAGGAAAGGGTCTAGATGGCTCGACGGCCGGATCCACACATACATCATGCACCACAGTGGGACCAGAAGAAAACAAACCCTTTCCTTTATTCACATAAGTGTTCTGGGATACATCAGTAATAGGAAAAACAACAAGAATCTTAGAAGAACTGGTGGCATCAGCACCACCATCGGCTGGTAGACGGGCAGCCTCAGTACCGCACTCTGGCTCGGCAATAGGGTGGCCTCAGTACCACCTCCTCCAACTGGTGAAACGGCGGCCTCAGTACTGTCGGTGGGATCAGCATCCGGGGTGGCATCAGTACCACCGTCATCATCTCTAGCAGCCTTATTACCGCTCTCCTCCTCGTCGGGCGCTCTAGAAGTATCCTCGGGGTGTCGCTCAGACGAGGCGCCACCTGCTGGCATCCTATCGCTCCTAAGTGTGACAAAATCAGTATCAAAAAGATATGCAGACATATCATCAAAAGTATCACTCGGAGTGGCATACTCAGTACAAACTACCTGCTCAGATTTCCTCTTCAGGTTGTTGGGATTCGGCTCAATCTGGACAGGGATGGGGGCCTTCCCTCTCACAATGTCTCGCATCTCCTGGCAGAACTCATCCATCTCCCGTCGAAAAGTAGCCTGCTGATCTGTGAGAAGGCGGGCTATGTCATCCAAGGCGGGGCTCTCATAGGATGGCCCATGAGAACCCGACAGGTAGCCTCTCTAGTAGTGAGGCTGCTGGTGCTGTGGCAGAGAGGGGTAAGAATGTGACTGATGCTGCGGCTGATGAGGCTGATCACGCCTCCAAGACTGTCCCTGCTGATAGGGACGAGGACCATACTGCGGTGACTGATGTGGTTGTGGCTGGGTATATGATGGGGGTTGCTGCTGTTGGTGATCCCTCTGATGGCTGTACTAGCCACCCTGACCTGATAGCTGCTGCTGGGGCTAGGCACCTCCGACCGCCCAACGGAATCCGGGATTGTCTCGTCGGATACCGGGCTGGGGGCGGTCGTACCAAATCCCGTTGACATCCATCAACGGCTCTGCATCGTACTAGGGTGGCGGGAGCACTGCCAGAGGCTGATCCAGCTGGTATACCACCATCTGTGTATCAGTGGATGGTGGTGCCTGATAGGTGAGCTGCGGCTGACAGTACGGCTCCGCCTGTACAAGATGGACCTGTCTAGGCTGCTCGTGTGAGCTGGAGCGCTGGGAAGAGCTGCTGCTGCTACTCGGATCGCCTCGTGCCTGAAGACGAGGCTGTGAAGGCGTCTGTGCCTCCTGGAGACACATGAGTTGTGTCTTCAGATCACTCAGAGTCGGTGCCATCTGCTCCATCTGCGTAATGCCCTGGCACTGCTTCTTCTCGATAATCTCCATCCGGTCCAGCTTCTCGCTGATGATCCCCATGTCTGCGGCTGTACTATCTGCCTGTGTTGTTGTCGCGGACGAACTAGATGCACCGGCATCGACCCGTGCTATCCTCTGGTACTACACGGTCTATGGCAGCTGGGGTCTGCCCTGAGTGTACAATCGGGTCTGAGACATCACCATATAGTTCTCATCCATCTCCTCGTAGATGGCCCAGACCTGATCGTGATCCTTAGCGAAGTAAGATCCACCACAAGAAGCGTTCACCAAGCCCTGAAGCTCTGGTGTCAGCCCGCTGAAAAAGCTCTGAACAAGGTTTGGCTTGGAAATGTCATGGTGTGGGAATCTATCAGTCAGCTCTCTGAACCTCTCCCATGCCTCGTGAAACTGCTCGTTGGGGAGCATGGAGAAGTTGCTGATCAGGGCTCTAGCGGCTGTCGTCCGCCCGAGTGGATAGTACTTATGCAAGTACTCGATGCGGAGCTGCTCCCAGGTGTAGACGAACTTCCCCAAGTGCTTCAGCCAGGTGGCTGCTCTGTCTGCTAATGAGAAGGGGAAGGCAATCATCCGTATGGTATCCTGGTCCACCTGACGGTCGTGGACTGTGCTGCAGATCATCAGAAACTCCTGGAGGTGGAGATGGGGCTCCTCTGTGGCGAGCCCGTGAAATCGGGGGAGGAGCTGCAAAGTGTTCGGGAGGAACTTAAAGTCCCCCACGATTACTGGTAGAACAACCCAATCATGCATCAGTGTCGATCCGGGGTTGTGTAACTCCCGCATCGGTCTCGGTGGATCTATTGTGGCTGCTGCGGCTGCTGTTGCGGCTGCCGCGGCCTCATCGAGTATCCTCGGCCCGTCTCTACGCTGCTCTCGGTCTTCTCTCAACTGCTCCATCTCGCACCTCATATCCAACATGAATGCACCCTGATCCCTCAATTGCTGATGAACTGTCTCGAGGGAGGCGATCAGGGTGGAGTTGATCACACCCTAGTCCAGAATGAAATGCTCATGCTACGGACCTCTGATGTGATCATCAGAACTGCCGGCCATAGTCTCTGCAATCAAAACATCGGAACTCAGGTGCCGATAAATCATCTGTTTGTCTCTCCTCTGGCACTGGTATCTCGGTCTCAGAAGAAGGGGGATCGAGGGGGAACAGGGTGGAGTCATACTCGGGTTCGGAGAGCAGGTCTCGGCTCTCGTGAACCAACCTAGATGAGCGGGTAGACGTGCCCGAAAGCGGTGCAGCCAGAGGCTGCCTAAGAGATCGTCTGCCCATCATCTTGATGTGGCGAGTAATGCGGATGAGATCTGGTAACAACTATGATCACAAGAAAACCCCCGATTCACCAACGCAACGCGAGCTGAAGATCGTAAAGGCTCGGTCAATTATCTTATCAATTCTATTTTGGTGATCAGTCAGGATAGCAGAGCGATTACCTGACATGTTGGGTTACCCGATATTTTCTCAACCGACTATCACGTACAAAAATAGCCGGTAATCAGTCGAGAAGAATATCGGAGGGCTCTACCTAGTGTTCGGGGTCACTCTCTCGCACAAGCAAACCAGACAATGAGGGGGTTGCTCTACCCAAGACAAGTTTTTAAGTGATGTGTCTTTTAGGGTCTATAGTCTTAGCAGTCCCAATTTTATGGTTTTTCTTTTTAGGTATTTTTCAATAAAAGCAAAAACGCCTAACGAATTTTTCGGTTCTCCTGATTATTAAGTTCAAAACAGGGGGAGAAGACGAAAAAGTCGATGCACGATGAAATCAATGATGCATGCAGAGTAAGAAATGCGTACCTGACTCCAGCAGTCTACATGCAAGATGATCCGCGCAGAATTGAAAGATAGAAAATAAAATACCTAAATGGTGCAGGCGGAAAACCGTCCCTAAATAGCAATTTCTACTCGAAAGAACAACTAGCTGATCACCAGCCTCCGATCCAAAGGGTCCGGTCTCGGTCCACATCTCCTCCTCCCGACAAATCGGGTTCAGGAGCAGCGCTTGGCAGGGTGGGTTGCGGCACGTAGGCTAGAAGGGAGCGAATCAACTATTTTTATTAATCTTTTATTATAGGTCCAATTACCAAACTATAGGAACAGGCAATGTATTAGGGTGTTTGGATCCTATGAATTACGTAACAATCAAACAGAAATTCCTAGGTCTAGGGGCTCGAGAAAACCGCGAGAAACCGGAAAAGGCAATGAAAAATCAAAAGCTGCGTAAAAAGCCACGAAGAAAACCGAACAAGCTAAGGGGTCCCCCGAGCACACCGGTGCTCGGCGAAACAGACCCCGAAAGTGTTTAAGTTCAAGTGAGCTGTCCCTGTATTATTACAATAATTCAAATAGCTGAAAATAAAATCTAATCTAAAGCTACACTAATAGCCGCACCCGGTTGTCTCCTCGCTCTCTCATGCGGCTTCGTGCAGAAGGGAGCTGCCTCCGAACATCGTGGTTGCACCGTCTCCTCGAAAGCTACCGCCTTGGTCCTCGGGCCCTCGTAAGAATAAAACCAAGGGACACAGACCGGATAAAATAAAGTAAATAAAATAGGTAGAATAAGTGAAATGAAACAGGGATATATGTGTAAAAATGTAAAATAAAAATAAACAAATTAAAATAAAAATAAAAGAAATGAAATAAAAAGAGAATAAAAGAAAAATAAAAGCCGTGAAAAGCCGCAGACTTAGAAAGAGTCGCGGAAAGCCGCGAAAAAGAAAACAAAAATAAAATGAAGAATAAAGACTACTAAGACGTGCTCCCCGGCAACGGCGCATTTCTGATGAGCGAATTGAGCGAGCGAGGTAAATCAGGTATATCTAATGTGGTCGTTGCGACCTCAGTCGCTCGTGTGCTCAGTCAAGAAAAATTCAGACCACCAAACAAAGGCAGAAATCGATGAAACACAAGATAGCGGTCTCGCTAAAGGATTAACCTGGTATAGCACCCAGGGTCGAACTCGGAGAGCACGTGATGGCCTCGCGACCTACGAAGTATTCAAAAATGAAAATAAATAAAAGAAAAATATTTTTGGTGGGTTTTAATATTTTTTATATTTTTTTGGATTTTTAAATAATAAAGAAAATAGGAAAACAAGGGAAACAAGCAACTTCACACAATTTCTTAATCACTCAAAATCCATCCAAAATTTCAAACAAAAATATTTTTATGTTTTTCATATTTTTTTATGTTTTTGATGAATTTTTGGTATTAATCTGTTTTTTAGGGAATTTTTTAAAAATAAAAGAAGACTGAAAATCAAAGACACTGTCCAGTCAGGCTTCTATGACCATTTAAAAATGCCTAATGGTTGTTTCAAGGCCTGAAGGTAATTTTCCTGTAAAGTATGAACTACAAGGAAAAATTAGGAACTGGATTTATTACTTTTGGAGTTTTCAATTATTTATTAGAATTTTTCCAAGTTTTTAAGGCTTTTTCAATTTTTATAAGTTTTATAAATCCAAAAATGACCAAACTTGATCAAAAAATCAAACACACTAAAATAAACAAAATCTAATTTTTTTAGAATTTTTAGAGATATTTTAATATTTTTTGGGTGAATTTTAAGTCTGGACAGTAAGACAAATTGATGTTTTTGAATTTTTAAAAATAACAAATAGGCTCCACAAATTTCCCAAAATTCAGCGAAAATTCTACACAGTGGCAGGAGACATATTTCAAATTTTCACTTAATTTGGATATGATTTGATATTTTATTTAAAACAACCAAGAGCCCACAGTACACAGGGACCTAGTTGCACTAAAAATATGTTTGTAGGTCCTAAAAGTAACACGCAAGGAAACCCAGGGGGGGTCCGGTGCAAACTTCCCAGATCCGCATGAGCGATGCACGTGTTTGGGGCACTCAAGCACCTAAATGTAAATAAAATAGTGCCGAGGGCTTTTTAGCAACAGGTGCTATAAGCCTAGGGTACTATCTGCAATTAACCCACTAAATTCGGCACATGCACAATTAAAACATTCACAGGGGTATATGTGCAAATTCTAAAAAGATAATTTCATTCAATAACATGCAGCAAATACAGGCTCTTACATGCAATTTACCACAAACTACACGTGACGATGCTCGTGACGACAACGTACAGGGGTACAAAAGCAAATAACACAAACTACCAGGTCCACAATGCAAATATACCAAAATAAAATGAACCGGATGAAATATTTACAGGACTAATTAGTAAAAACAAAAAGAGAGGGGCCTAAGGGAAATTACCCCTTATTCTAATCTGAGGGCTGCGATGGACGCCACGTAGAGGATCGTGCGGTGATGGTGCGCTGCGCCTCAGCAAAGGAATCCTCAGCGATAATCCAGCGGCTGGGGATGCGCCACGTATTTGATCAACGGTCGAGAGGCGCTAGATCTCCTTCGCTGGATGGAGGGCTGAGAGGAGGCCACATGTCGATCTAGCGGTGGCTGTTGCGCCTCCTCTTAACCCTAATCGGACGGTCTGCAAATGATCTGGAACTCTGGGGGTAAACGGATGGTCGTGGAGGGTCCTGGAAGAAAGATGGCCGACGAGGTTCGCCGGCCCGGTGAGCGCGCGGTGGACCTCCTCGCAGGATGTTGATAGGTCGAAAACGATCGTCGGAGCCTCCCGCGTCTGACGGGCCCTTCCGGTGACGCAATGGGGCTCCGGAGATCCTAGGCGACACCGGCGGAGCTGGAGCTGCTGCTCCTGAACGTTCAGACCCTCAGATGGGTCTGTCTTGACCTGCAAAGCAATGCAACAGGCTCCTGGGTCACGGGCAAAGTGCCTCGACCCGGTTAGAGGTGATGGGGGTGAATGGAGCGTCGAGATGGGGAAGCTCCGACGAAGCGACGGCGATGGAGCTCCAATCCCAGTTCTTGTGCGAACTGGGTTGAGTGACTGGGTGAAGAACGTGCGTGGGAGGTGTGCAAAGGTGATAGTCGAATCCGATGGTCGAGATGTGGATGAGGGTGGTCGGAACCGAGAGTCGACGGCGAAGGGACGATTTGGGCGTAAATCGAAATTGGGGAAAAAGAGAAGGAAAGAAGGCTACCTAATGGTCGAGGTCGACTGGGGATGAGCTGACGGAGCTCTAGGTCCTAGCCTCGAGGGTCGTCGATGCCCGAGGCTCGAGCACCACGCTGGTGGCGGCGCACGGTGGTGCTAGGTCGCCGAATCGATGGTCCACATACTCCTTCCTCGCCGCGACACTGCCCTCAGCTTGTTGTCACTCAGGCGAGAGCAATGGAGGTCCTGGGGTGGAGAATGCACGAGCCAAAGATGCGTGAAGGAGCGGCGGAGCTAAGATTTTATACGAGTGAGGGTCCGGCTAGATCGAGTCGGGCACAGGCGCATGAAGCACGGATCCCTATACTAACGACCGGGCATGGATCTGGGTGGATCAGGGAATAATTAGGACCCGAGGTTAGCGGTTCTGGGGCTCGGATCAATGCGCCATAAATGGGAGAAGAAGCGGGTCAGGCGCAGATCCGCGGGGGAGTGGTCCAGGGGGGGAGTTGACCGGGGGGTCAACATCCCCCGTGGACCAATCAGGAGAGTCCAAGTCAAAAATGATTTGGAAATTCAAAATAAAATAGGAAATTGCCGAATTAATAAAAGCTCAAAACATGAAAAATGTTTATTTTATTTTAAACTATTTTTTTGTGATTTTTATTTTTTTTTTTTGAAATAAAAATTAGGTATTTACAATATAGTACTATGTATAGGTATATGTACAATATTGAATTTTTTATTTTTGATTTTTAATTAATTATTTTTGTGCATTTTTATTCCAATTTTATATTTTATTTATTTACAAGATAAAAGTTGGAATATTTTGGTATTTTTATATTATTTTTATTGTTTATTTACAAGGGGTAAATAAATGGTTATATATATATTTATATGCATGGTATATATACAATGTTTATTTTGATTTTTAATTTTGTTCTTTTTATTTAATTTTTGTTTTTATGGTTTTTATTTTATTTATTTACACTATGAGATATAGAGTATATACAAATTTTTATGGGATTTTATTTATTTATTTACAAGGTGAAATAAATGTAGAAGTGGGTTTATGTATATGGTGGATATACACAAGGAAGGGTATTTTTATTTTCTTTTTAATTTTCTTTTTTTATTTTGGTTTTGTATTTACAAATATCTACAAATAAATAAAACCCATTTTATTTTGAATTTTAAAGGAAAATATTATTATTCTAATTACAGGTATATTTACATAAATGGGCTCCCTTATCTCTCTCTACTTGGGCTTTTATGCGGTCAGGCCCATGTTGAGCCCTCCCTTGGGATTAGGTCGCTCAATATTTATTCTAAATGTCTCCCTATTTTTCTTTTATTTATTTATTCTTTTATTTTTGCACAAAAACATGCTAATTATTTAATTTTATACAATGCATGCAATTTGGTAATTATTTGTATTTATAAGAATATACATGTATTTGCAAAGGTATTTGTAGCTAAAATATAAGATTAAAGAGTGATGAATGGGTATTCATCAAGGACTCAAAACCGAGTCCCCTTAATCTGGTTGATTTTATGTGTGAATTTTTCATACAAATAGCAAAGGTTACGCGGCCTAGAGGGGAGTAGGCTAAAAGCCGGACGCATCTCCCCTGTTTAACTTGTCGCCTTAGATACCAACGCCCTTCCTTTCTTCGCTCCTATCCCCAGACGAAAGTTCAAGGACCTGCCCCTATCTACCTACAGAGTAGGCGGAGGCTGACAAGGTTGTAACTTCGCCCCTATGTACCTGCAAGCGCAGGAGGAGGCTACTAGCAACTTGTCGCGGTGCTCCGCAATTTCACCCCTATCTTCCTACCAGAGTAGGCAGAGACTACTTGGAGCTGGTTAGTTGAACACAAAGCCCAGCCGTTGATATTTGCTCGGATCGGGGTACGCGATAAGGAAAGCGGGGATTTTTGGCTCAGCCCTAGGGTGCTCACACACTCTAGTACCCTCACTCAGCCTGAAAACAAGGTCGTGGTTAATATCCCGCAAGCAGAATTTCTAATTTTATTGATTTTTTGGTCAATTATGTTTAGCAGTCTCAGTTCGAAGTTAGGTTATCACTAATTAAGTCCAACCACACAGCACGCATATCGTCCAGTCCCAATTTCCTTTTTACCTAAGTTTGTAAAACCAAGAGAAAGGAGTCGAGAAAAGTCGATGCACGATAAATGAATGATGATATGCCAAGTTGAGAAGACATACAGAGATACCTTCGCTTTAATGCAAGATGGAGAACAGGATTGAAAACTTTTTACACTATATGCAAATGGAGATGATAAACTCCGCTCCTAGACAGGCAGTTCTATTAGCAAGTGATGCACCTATTAAATTTGACTAGATCTGCGGTCTAAGTGTGTCTTTTATATGTGAAGTGTGGTCTTAGATTATTACGAGCACAAACAAGTCCTAAAGTGGCTCTAGGAGCCGCTAATGCAAGCCTAATCTAAAAATCAATCCACATAACACACGGGGATACGTTTCCACTATTTTTACACACGCGAAAATCCAAACGGGAACCGCTGGAAAGAATGCAAAAATAAAAAAATGACAGAAGTACAAATCCTCACTATCACTCAAAATGTTCAAAATGTAAGCTCTTCGAAGCGCCTTCAACTTCTCGTGTTTCTCGCACAAAAATAAATTGAGATCAGATAAAGGACGACACAAAATACTAAAAAATAAAGGGCAGAAAAATATTAACAAGAAGGCCAGGAATCAAACTACACGGGGATGGAAAATCAAACACTCAAAAATTCTCTAGAAATTAACCTAAGCTGTACCTCCCCAGCAACGACGCCATTTTAGCGTGGCTCTGACTACCCTTGATAATTCGATCAAATTAATGGTCAAATTAAATTTTAAGTTCGTTGTAGTCGGGTAATCTAAGCTATGTCAAAAATACCACTTTTAATTAATGTTGAGTTAATCATGAGCGGCAGATTTATTTTACTTGGGCAAGCCCAAGGTCGAACTCAGGGAGGCAGCTGTCTTCTTAGGTAAATTTTAAGCGAATTCAGAGGTCGGATTTTCAGAAGATTGTTTTTGGTATTTTTTAGCACTTTTTATGCAATAAAGGACAAACAAATGCAATTTCAGGCCAGTTTTTACAAGTTAAATTAGAAATGTGATCAAATTAAGTCCAAAAATAATGAAACTTGGCAAGAATATGAAATGCAATGAAATTAAGCTACAATAATTTTTTGAATTTTTTAACACTTTATGAATTTACTATGAATAAAATATGAATGCACGTTGATTTTTACAAAATTAATTTTAATAAATACCAAAACACATTATTTCTAGATATAAAAAATTACCCTAGATAGATCTATGTATGATGAATCCAGTTAATAAACCTAAATTTCTATGTGAATTGGACCTATTAGAAATCAATTAAGGAAATCACTAATTAGTTTATTCAGGCCTCGTGATGCATGCAAATGCGATGATTTTTTTGGCAAGAAAATAAATTATCCTAAGTACAATGTGATTTTATATTTATTTTTGGAGCAACAAGGATTTTAATATGAATTAAAAGGCACACAATGGGCAAAATATGGAAAATTTCACCAAATTAATAATATTAAATTCTAGGGATGTCACAAAAATGAAACACGTGTCACATAAGATAGAGGACAAGATAAGCTACATCATGCAATTTTTGGAATTGAAAAATAATGCCAAATGGACACCTAAATATGTGTGCAAAGATAGGGACTAAAATGCAATTACAGAAAATAAAATTACTTAAAATTAAATGTGCTGACAGGGACTTAAATGCAATACCTATAATGTAGGAGGTATGTATGCAAAATGTCCACGGGAACATGGCGCCTCACGTGATGCTCCTGGTAGGGACTGAATTGAAATTTAGAAAGCTTGCAGGGGCCTCTGTGCAATTTGCCCACCCTGCACGTGAGGGACACGTGAGATGGTAGGATCGGGAGTCTTCGGAGGCTCGGATGTCTGCTCGGATGCGTTGTAGGATCGGACGTGCTTCGGGTGCTCCAAGCCTAAGGGTCAGGGAAGACGCTCAGCGCGGGGCTACGTGGCGGTAGAGGAACCATTCGATCGATGAAGATCAAGCGGCTGCTGGAGCTAGATACATGGCGCGCCTTGGACCTCTAGATCCATTGGAGATCCAATGGAGGATGATGGCAGATGATGTGGCGTGATGCGACCTGTTGGATCAAGATTGATCCAACGGTATCTGTAGTTGGGTTGGTGATGGCGACGTGGACGAACGAGGGCCATTAGATCCTCCTTATCCAACGGGGTCTAGAGCTCGGGGAAGCGGCTACGTGGCGGAAGAAGGCCCATTCGATCTAATTGATCTAACTGCTGTTGGCTCGCGGCGATGTGGCGAGGCGAGGGCCATCAGAACATGGTGATCCAACGGAGGCTGCTCGTCATCTTCTTCGATCCACTGCCCCCTGCGGCGGACTTTGTGGGGCTCCGGCATCGAGCTCCTTGCTCGGCCTCCTTCGTCTGAGGTCACTGAAGCTCGTAGGAGACTTCTGGAGGGCTCGGACCAATCGTGGGGGCGTGGCAGAGCTTCTAGAGGTCCTGGAGGAGGCAGAGGCGGAGGCGATCTGGAGGCCAACAGCGATGAAGCTCGAAGGAGGTCCGACGAGACGTCCGATCAGTGAAGATACGTGCCTACAGGGTTAGCTGGTGCCAAAACCAATGGTGCTCGTGATCGTGGGAATGTGTGCAAGTGCGAGTGAGGCCAGGGGTGGAGCTAAGGTGGTCAGGTGATGTTCCTCTACCGTGGCGGCGGAGCTCTTGGTCGGAGGAGGTGTGACGGGTCGTGGGGTTGATCCGAAGGTACCACGATGGTCAGAGCTCCAAGGCGGAGCTCGATGGAGGATCAGGTGAGCGTGGGATTGATCGTGGGATGCGAAGAAATTAAGAGAAAATCAAGGGGAGAGAAGAAGAAGATCGGATGAAGGATGGAGGTGTTTACCTGGGGCTTGGAAGCTCAAGTGATGCTTCTAGTCGTCGCTCAAGGGACGGTAGAGGGCCCGAGCTCAAGCAACTCATCGAAGGAGCTGTGGCATGGCGTGGCGATGTCGTGGATCTCGCCGGAGGTGAAAGCCTATCTTCGCTCGATTTTACGCCCAATTGTTGTCACCAATGGGTGGCTCTGTGCTCTAGGATACCTCTCGTATTGGCGGATGGGGTCGACAGTCGTCGAAGGCGGGGTATTTATAGGAAGGAGGTGAGGGTACATGTGACGGGGCGACGAGATTCGTGGAGGTCATGGAGCGACGTGGGCAAGGTTAATGGAGATTGTTGAGGTCGGCGAGGATGAGGGTGTAATGGGCTACGAGGTAGAGGTGACAGGGGGCTAGGAGGATGGCTGGAGTGGAGCCAAAAATAGAAAGGGGGCAGTGAGCGCACGAGGTGGGCGACATGGGTGCAGAGGCATTGATGAATCCACATTTCATCATCTTTATTCTATCATTTTGGCCTCAAAAACCCTGGCAAATGCATGTAAATACCCATAATTCCCGCATCTTAGCATTCATGCATGTGTATGTAAATAGTGTATAAAATACAATTTTTATAGCTAAAATAAAAGAATAAAGAAAAGAAAAGAAAAAGATTAAAATATTGTAAATATTTTACAACCCAAAACCCCGAGACCTAAGCATCGAGATGAATAGGTCGACAAGGAATAAAGTAGGGGGAGATAAGGGCCAGAAACCAATAAAGATTCCTCTTTATTCAAGTCATTCTTTATTCATTTTGGGACTTATTTTTAGTTCCACTTTTTATACCTAAAATAAAGAAACTTTGTACATGAAATTTGTAGATAATTAAATATAAAAAAAATACAAAATTGATTTCACATAAAAATAATGTACAGATAAAAAGTTATGATCTGCAGAAAAAATCCAAAATCCCAACTTCCCAGACTTGTATCTCTCAAATAAAAGCTTGAAATGTATCAATATCACCTTTAATTGTATATAATTTTTAATAAGCTATTTAATGAAGGTGGTTTCGCATTTGGCGGAGCTACGGTTTGAAAGTTGAGTTTTGGACCCCTATTGTATACATGTATAGATTAAAATATTCATTATGTTAATTATTCATTATTTTTTTAATTTCTTATTTTTATTATTTTATAAATATTATTTACAATATTTGTGTGCCTTAAGATCAGAATAAAAACCTAAAGAAAATACAAAAATAAAAACACAGGTGTATATAATACATAGGTATAATACCTACAAGTATATATGTATAATTAACACTCCTGTTTTATTAAATGTACAAAATACTTCAAAAAAATATAATAAAAATATATTTAAGTATATAAAAATATTTTATAAATTTATAAAATTATAAACAAAATTAATAAAATCAAATACATAAAAAAATAAAATATTAAAATATATAGATATGTATACCTATATAGGCCTCAAATGGCAACTTGTATTTTTAAATCTCAAAAAAAATAAAAAAATCAAAATAAAATAATTCATAAAATAATAAATATTTTTTTTATTTTATACTCTAAAAATAATAAATTCATTTACTATTTTTGAATGAATTTTTAAAGTTTTTCCGGGGCTTTTTCCTGGTTGGTCCACGTGGACCAACGAGGAGGCGGTCAGCGTTGACCTCGATCAACTAACCGTCCTTCACCCTGTGGCCTTGTCAGAACTTCGTTTTGACCCTCATTTCTCGATTTTTTCGAGGTCAAACCTTGCACTATTTCGCGATACATCCTTCACGACTTTCGTACCTTGTTCATCCCTCTTTCACGCCCTAGGCATTCCTAGGGCTGAGGAGCGTCGATTTTGTCGATCTCTCTCGATCTTTGGAGCTTGGTCGTCAACCCTTCAAATAGGACCCCCAATTTTCCTTTGAATTTTGAACCCCCTTTGGTCCACCATTCTCCTCCCTTTCGTGCTCCTCGGGTAGCTGGAGGTGACAGCTCCATCGCCCTTTCGTCAGGCGAGTCGAGGAGGGCCTGAGGCGGCTCCACCACCTCCGGCGAACACCTTTGTCGTCGAGGTTTCACCCTCGGGTATCCACCTTCGAGGGCTTTTTTTCCTTCATTTTCTTTTGCTCTTTTTGTTTCCCGTAGCCTTAGGATCAGATTCCCCTATTTAGTTTCACGTTCCATCCATCGAATCGCCCAAACGCACTTCCTCGCCGGAGCTTGCTCCGGCCTCCATCTTGTGCCGTCGTTCCCCGTCACCATTCACTTCGCCGACCATCGAGGCACTTTGCCCTCGTCGGTCTAAAGTTTCTTGCAGGTCCAGAGATGCAAAGAAAACACATGGGGCTCATTTTGATCTTCGTCGGAGGATCTAGGAGCCCTCCAGCTCTGTCGCCCCTTCGAGCGAACTCCGGCCACCGCCGGAGATTTTTGGAGCGCCCAACACATAGAGGAGGACCCCAGGAAGCTCGCCGACCATTTTGGAGCTCGAAAGCATTGCCGGGAGATGAGATCGAGGCCGGGGAAGGTCGGCTCCGCCGACCTTCTTCCCTGTTCTTCGTCCGCAGCTCCCAGCCGTTGGATCTTGGCCGAATCCCAGGTCGCACGCCTACCGTTGGATGTTTACGCGCCTCCACCGTTCGATCAAGACCGGAGGATCTAATCATGACCGTCGATCGCAAACTGTCATCACCCGTCCCTGTGGTGCCACGTGTCAAGTGAGAGGACGCCTGCCGTCGGATCGCCCAAGCGTGGGTATTTTGTACTTCGACCCCCGCCTCTTTTTGTATTTAATATTTAGTCCATAAATTTTCATTTGAAATTTTAAAAGTTTTGTAATAATTGTACTTAGACCCTCGCACTTTCCATATTTGCATTCAGCTCCTATCTACGTCACCTCATGTGACTCGTACAAGTGGGGTAGTGGACATTTTGCAAGGAACCCCCTATGGGTTTCATTATTTCATTTCAGTCCAGGAAATAGTTTATTAAGTGTAATAATTTTGGATATTTTGCAACTTAGCTCCTAAGGTTTTGGTTATTTACTTTTAGGTCCTCCCCAAGCGCGTGCACACCACGTGCGTGGGTGGCATTTTTGCAGGTGTACCCTTGGGATTGTGGCTATTTGTGATTGGTCCTGGAAGTGTGTTAAATAGTTATATATTTTGTGGAAAAATTGCATTGTGGCCTCTGGAGTTCTGGATATTTACATATATGCCCCTTCTAGTGTTGATTTTTCTATTTGGTGTCTCTATTTATTTCATGTATCTATAAAATTGTAAAAATTCCCAAGAAAATAACTTAAGCTCATGTTTAGTTGCTCTTTAACGCCATATTTTTGTTTTGCATTTTTATTGCATTTTCATATTTATAAAATTCAAAAACATGCATTTTTTCTACTATTTACATTAGAAAATACATAAAAATTATCAAAACCCCTTTACAAATTCCAAAAAAAATATATTTTATGTGTTTATTTGTGTTTTAACTTCAATCCAAAAAGCACTAAAAAATCAAAAGAAAACTCCTAAAAATAGTAAAACCCCTAAAATCTTCATAAAAATCTTAAAAATTCCAAAAAAACCTAAAAATCTAATATTTATCTCTGAAATTTCTTTATTTCATTATCTTTCATTTAAAACTAGTTTGAGGAATTTTGAACTCTGTTTGATATTTTTCTTCCCCATTTTAGTTTTAGCCTTTTTATTATATTCATTGTTTTCAGTATTTTTGCCTTTAAAAATACCAAAAAATTAATAAAAATATAGAAAAATCACATAAACATTAGAAAAATATAAAATGCCTAAAAATATTTTATTTCCTGAATTTTTCCTATTTTTTCCTATTTTCATTAATACTTATTCCTCTCCTTTCTTATATTGTATATATATTCTATTAAAAGAAAAGAAAATCTAAAAAATATAAAATACAAAAAAAGAAAAAAATCAGAAATTAAAAATCAAAATATAAAATTATAAAATCAAAAATTAAATAAAAATTTTAAAAATTAAAAACCCACAAAAATAGCACATTTGTAGACATTTGATCACTTTCATTGTTGAGCACTTATTTTTAGATCTATCATGCTTGTTCCCTTCGACACTCGACACATACTTGCACCTATACACACTTTTGTTGTAGAGTTATAATAAATTTTAACTCAACAATTTACTTTCATTGCTTGATTTACTTGTCGTGGGTTGATTGTTGACATAACTAGGGTTAATGGATGGTCGTCACAGCGACTTTGTCTCTGCCTTGTATGATACATATTTAGACCCCGATATTCTCGTGTTAATCAAGCGTCTAGTGGCTGACGACGGGTTCTTCGTCGTTGGATCTTGAGATCCAAAGGCTCGGAGCGGAGTGCTAGTGAGTGGTTGGGATTAGATCTGAAACGATGAGATCAAGGGGCGTATGGAGCACCATGTGGCGTAAGGAGGACACGGCGCTGGCGGGCGGTTCTGATCACATCTGGAAGGCGATCGAGTGACGTAGGTATAGCCATGTGGCACGCTGAGGGCGAGGTGCTGACCAACGGCCCATATGGACTGAGAAGGTTGATTGGGTGGTTGATAGCGGAAGCAAAAAGAACAGGTGAGATGGAGGTTCTCTAGGGATGATCGTGCAGTCCGTGAGACACCACGTGGCGAGCTAAGAATTAGGCAGAGATGGAGCGCTGTGATGAAGCTCAGGCTTTGATTAATGGCAGGGATCAAAGGCCTGATGAACGGTGGCGATGAGGAGAGAAGGAAGGCCATCGGACGGTGGAGAGGATATGAGCATGGCAGCCTGAGGGAGAGGAGCTAGCAGACAGCCAGGATTTGAACTGGGCTTCATCGGATGGTTGACGTTTGTTACGGGAATTAATGGCTGAGATTTGAAGGATCCAGACCGCAATCCAACGGCAGTTGATCCAGGCACGTGGCGTAAGGGGCTGCTCTGGATGGCCAAAATAAAATGAGGAATAAGAGAGAGAAGATGGCCGAATTTGGGAAAGATGAAAACATAAAAGTTATACATATCAATGAGATCTACAAGTTTTATGTTGACCAAAAATGGAGATGAGGTCAAATAGGATACAAAAATACAAGGGTACAAATATACATACATATAATACACAATGGGGTCCCAAAACCCAAGTTTTGCATGCGAGCTCCGATTTAAATGAAATTGGTCTCATTTTGAAGGTCTCTGAATATATATTATTCTAAAATTGAGTAGACCTATATTGGAGGTTGTATGAGGTAGATATTTGCATTCTAAGGTATGAGGTCTCCAACTGGGTTTGGGGTTTTATTGGATAATTTTACAAGCTAGGAATTTTTACCTTTTCCTTATATTATAGTTAGTAATATACACAGTATAAAGTTGGTTTTATTGACTTTGGAGTGAGTATAAAATACAGATAAATAGGTGAATATTGTTGAATATTTACAAGTGAATTGGGCTTCTTATTTAATGCAAATATGGATGCTGAAATGCATATATTATGCATGCATGTATGAATGTTAATTATGCAACATAAGGGGAAATATGTCGCTATTTACTAGGGAACAAGACTCTATTTTCAACTTTAAAAGTGATGAATCACAAATTCATCAGTGTTACGGCTGCTGGAACGGCTCTGCTTGGATGTGGTGAACCTGCCTGTACTGGGCGGAGTGCTGGGTCGAGCTGCTGCTGCTAGGGTCAACTCGTGACCTGAGACGGGACTAAGAAGTCGTCTGTGCCTCTTGGAGACACATGATCTGGGTCTTCAGGTCACTCAAAGTCTGTGCCAACTGATCGATCTGAGTCATGCCCTGGCACTGTTTCTTCTCAATAATCTCGATGCGGTCCAGCTTCTCGCTGATGATGCCCATATCATCGGCTGACGACTCTTCCTGTGTTGTGGCTGCTGAAGAGGTGGATGGACCTGCATCGACTCGTGCTATCCTCTGATAGGACATGGCATGGGGTAAGGGTTTCCCCCTGGGTATAGAGACTGGTCTAGAACATAATTGTGTAGTTTTTGACCATCTTCTTATATATGGACCAGACCTGGTCTTCATACTTGGCAAAATAGGATCCCCCACAAGAAGCATTCACAAGCCCTTACAGTTCCAGTGTCAGCTCACAAAAGAAATGTCAGCTCACAAAAGAAACTATGTACCAAATTGGACTTGGAATGTGGACACGGGTCAATGAGCTCACGGTATCAATCTCAAGCCTCATGGAATTGCTCATTAGAGATCATGGAGAAGTTGTTGATCAAAGCTCGAGCTGCATTTGTCAGGTTGAGGATAGTACTTGTTAAAGTACTCTGTCTGGAGTTGTTCCCACGAAGTGACGTATCTCCTAAATGTTTCAGACAGTAGGCTGCTCTCTCGACCAGGGAGAATGGAAAAGCCATCATCTTGAAGGTGTCCTAGTCTACGTATCTGTTGTAGACCGTGCTGCAGATCATCTCAAACTCCTACAGGTGAAGATGCGGCTCCTCGGTGGCAAGCCCATGGAACTTGGGCAACAACTGGATAGTCTGAGGGGGGAGCTTGAAATCTCCCAAGATCGCCGGAAGCTGAATCCAACGATGTGTAAGAGTTGCACTAGGGTTGTGTAACTTTCTCATCGGCCTAGCTGGTCAGACTGGCTCTTGTGTCTCCTCTGGACGTCCTCCGTCTCCTCCTCCTAGCTCTGGTATCTCCCCACCACCGGTTCGGTTCGGCTCTCCTCGGTCATCTCACATCTATGGCATCTCTCCACGCATATCTACCATGAAGGCCCCCTGGTCTCTGATATGTATCTGCATCGTCTCCAGGGAGACTAACAGTGTGTTGTTGATGGCGCCCTTATCCAAAACATATGTGGTAGTCTGGGGCTGCCCATCGGTGCGCTCCTCGTTGTTGGCCATCTCTTGGGTCTCTACAAAGGCAAAATACACGAACTCAAGTGTCGTCAAATGAATGAATATCTGTGTTGGTCTCTGTTCTAGCACCTTGGGACTGGAAGAAGGGTGATCGAGGGGGAACAGGGTGGAATCAAACTCGGGTTCGGAGAGCGGATCTAGGCTCTTACGAACCTACCTAGATGAATGGGGCGGGGTGCTCGAAAGCGGTGCAGACAAAGGCTGCCTAAGGGATCTCTGGCCCATCATCGTGATGTGGAGAGAAGGCGGATGGGATCTGGAAACAAACAAGATCAACAATTAAATCCCTACTTCACCTACGCAACGCGGAGCTGATGACCGTGAAGGTTTGATCTTTTATCTTGTCGATTTTATTTAGGTGATAATTCAGTCTAGCAGGGCGATTAAGTGAGCTGGTAGAACCCGATGCTCTCAGAAGAGTGACCCAAACCCAAACCTAGATCTTTCCCAGCCAGTACAAGTTGCGGGTCGTGTACCGGCTACCCGATCAACTCGCTCTGTTAAGGATATCACGGCCCGCTTTACTGGAGACCGGAGAGATCCTCACTGGAGAACTACTAACCCCAAGACCAATAGTCTAACGAGAGTTCAGGTATGGCTCTAGCGTAGTGTGCGGGTCACTCTCTCACGCAAGCAAACCAAACAATGAGGGTATTGATCTCCCAAGACAATTTTTTTTAAGTCAAGTGTCTTTTAAGGTCAAGTTTGTAGCGGTCTCGATTTTATGATTATCTCTTTTTAGGTATTTTTCAATAGGCAAACAAACGCCTAACAAATTTTTCAATTTCCTGATTATTTAAAGTCCAAAAACGGGGGAGAAGTCGAAAAAGCCAATGCATGACCAAACACGATGATGCATGAAAAGTAAGAGATGCGTACCTATCGTCAGCACTCTTCATGCAGGGTGATCCGCGCATAAATTTAAAGATAGAAATAAATCTAACCTAAATGATGCAAGAAGAAAACAGCCTTAGATGAGTAATTTCTAATAGCGAAGAACTGTAGTTAACTGGTCAGAGAGAGAGGTCGGAGTCCGATCTCTTATGCAGATCGGTGTCCGCCACGACGGATCCTACACGTGTTGTATACGGCATCTAGCGGCACATGACCTCTCAAGCAACCAAGTTAACTTTTTTATTAATTTTATTAATTAGGTCCAATTACAAACTATAGGTGCAGGCAAATAGTTAGAGATAAGGCCTTAATCAGTTACGTCACAATCAAGGAAATTCCTAAATCTAAGGGCCAAATTCTTCGAAAATTAAAGAAAAGAAAAGGCGAGAAAATCAAAACCGGTGAAAACCGCGGTGAGGTCCCTCGAGCACACTGGTGCTCGATAAAACAGACCCCGATATATGCCAAGTGTCCAGAGTGTCCAAGAAAGTCTGAAGTCTTTGTATTATTACAATAATAATAAAATGAGCTAAAAACTACTCTATGCAACTCTCTGAACTATAACTAATTCTGCACTGCTCCTACTTCTCCTCTAGTACAGGTCTCCTCCAAAGCGACCCTCGAGCGGTTCCTCACACGAAAAGCGGAAAAAAATGGATCAGAAAACAGTTATATCAAATAGAGCTAAAAACAAATAAAATTATAACAACGAAGGCTAAAAACAACTACTAAGTCGTGATCCCCAGAAACGGCACCATTCTGATGAATGTACGGAGCAACTCGGGTTAAGTATTATCTAAAGGTCATTGCGGCCTGAATCGCAAAGCTCGGTCAACAAGAAAAATAAGACCACACTTAAAACAATCAAGCTTAAAAATCTAATGTAGCGATCTCCGCTATTTATTTAACCTGGTATAGCGACCAGAGTCGAACACAAGGAGCACAAGCAAAGCCTACGAAGTAGTCGAGAATCAAAAAATAAAAGGCATCTTTTTGTGGTTTTTAATTTGCAATTTTTTTATATTTTCTAATAAGAAAATAAATAAAAAGATAAAGAAAATCAAACTTAAACAATTTTTATTAAGACTTAAAATGCTCAGAAATTAGAAATTAATATATTTTTATATTTTTAAAATATGCAAGTGTTTTTGGTGATTTTATGATATTTTTCAGATTTTTATATGATTTTATAAAAAAGAAACAAACACAAAACAGAAACACAATGTACAACCCTGACCAAAAGGCAACTTTAAAATGCTAAAATTGCCCAAACGTCCTGATGTAATTTTTTTAAAAGAGTAACTAAAAATGTCTAACTACATAATCTGAAATCTCATTTTTCTATTTTTTTAGATTTTTAAGGATTTTTATAAGGTTTTTAATCTTTTGTGATTTTTAGGAGTTTTATAAAAGATAATGGAACAAAAATGGTACTAGAGTGAAAATAAACTAAAACAAACATAGAAGAATTTTAATGGGATTTTTTAGAGTATTTTTATATTTTTTGGTATTTTATAAAATAGACAGACACTTTTTTAAGGATTTTTATTTTTAGAAAATATCAAATAAAATTAAATCAAGTCACAAAATACCATAAATATTACACATTAGCAAGAGCTAATGGTAATTTTTGTGGAATTTTTAGAGTTGGTTTATTAATTATTTGATTAAAAATAAAGGACACATGTTGTAGGGACCTTTTTGATAATTATCCTAAATTTCCATACTAAACAGTAAAATATACAAAAAGTCCAGGGGCATTAGTGCAAAAAGTCCACGAAATTAGCGCACATGCTCAAATCACCACGTATAGGGGCATAAATGCAGATACAGGAAATATTTCATTCAAACCATATCCATCAGAAAGTGCAAGATAGTTTTTGCAAAAACACCACAACAGCATGTGAGCATGTACGTGTATCTAGACTCGAAGGACTAAAGTGCAAACACTGGAAACATAAGGGATGATATGCAAAAAGTTCAAACTACAACTTTATTTAATAAACTAGAAAATAAAGCATGAAAACTGCCGAGAAAGAAATGGAATATACCCTCACAGGGCGTGTGGCGAGCTCTGGTGATGGCGGCTGTTGACGGCTCTGATCTGCTCGGCTGATGATCTAATGGTGTAGGCACGTGGAGCAGGTGTACGGGCGAGATGGCATCTGCGGAAATCAGACGGTGTAGGGAATGTTGGTCTGGATGGTCGTTAATTGTGCATCTGACGCGTCTGACGGAAGGGGTTGATGAGCGACTGTGATGAAACTTGGAGGGGCCACGCCTAATCAACGGTGGCGGGGGTTCCTGAAAGATCTGGACCCCGACAAACTTCACGAGAGCCTCAGATGTGCTCCGCGGCTCCGATGAGTGATCAAAAGGATCTGGCAAGGTCGTGGAAGCCACCTGCGTCGAATGGACGCGTCCGATGGGAGAGCTATTGGTTGTATCTGGGTAGATGTAAAGATGGACCTGGAGCTTCTCCGGCAGACCCTTTGGAGACTGGGAATGGAGTCCCTGCATGCGTAAACACCTGCAGAGGTAAGCTCGACTCGGGGCGAAGATCTGATCAGGGTTATTTGAGCAATAACGAAAGGAAGCGATGGTGGGGCGGGGTTCGATCTCCGGCAAAGGTGATAGAGGAGATCCGGACCTTAACCTTGATCTGGTGGTCGATCCTAAGGGTGATCAGACTGCGGTTCGAGGTGAAGGGCAATGCGCATAGTCGATCGAAACGGGTGGATGCGAAGGACGGGGCTCCGACCAACTGGTCGGAGCAGATGAACGTGCGACGGAGGTAGATGAAGTGGATGAATCGAACAAAGAAATAGATGGGAAATAACGGGTACCTGAGGTTCTAGACGAACTCTGGAGCATCAGGCGAAGGTGGTCGACGAGGTAGTGTCCTTGACCAAGCTGTGGAAGGCCGGGAGGCTTATCGCGGTGGGACACGCTGGCCATGAGGCTGAGCAACGTGGATGCTCCACCAAACTCCGATCCGAAGGGTCCCTTTGGAAGATGTCACTCAACCGGAGGTGGCTAAGGCCAGAGGGAGGCGCAAGGCACGATCTAATGCGCTATGGAGGCAGAAGAAGATGCTTTATAGGTCATCAGGGTGTCCAGAAAGATCGGAGGAAAGAGCAAAACCCTAGGGAGAATCGGATCGGCCAAAGGATCCACGAGGATGTCCGAGGTACAAGGATTATCGGGTCCAAATCTCGAGGCCAAAGGAGCATGGAGTTGGGCTAGAGAATTTCAAGAAGTGGCTCCAGCGAACAGGATCCGAGTCTGATCCAGGAAGGAGGAACTGTTGACTGAAGGTCAACAATCCCAGCCGGCCAATCAGAAAATAGAATTTTTCATAATATTTATAAATCCAATAATAAATAGTAAATAGCTTTAGAATAAAAAGTGTATAAAATGAATAATATTTATTATTTTTCAACTATTTTTCTGTGATTTTTATATATTTTTATGAAAAATAAATTAATCTTTATAAAGTATAATGTATTATATACATGTATAATATACATATGCATTGTGTACTATTATTTTATATTTTTATTTTTACACAAATACCCCAATTTTTATATTTTATTTACAACAAAACTTTTGGAGTATAACATAATGCTTATTTTATTTTTATTATTTATTTACAGGTATCTATTAAACAGAGAGTGAAGCATATATACATGTATTTTATACAAGTGGGAGAAGATTTTATTTTAATTTTTATTTTATTTTATTGATTTTTGTTTTATTTTTAGGACTATATACAAGAGGTAAAAAGAAAATTTTAATTTTATTTTGTCAAAAATAATTATTTAATGATATATATAAAATATAGAGTAGGCCCTATCTCTCTCTACTTGTTTTATCTGGCGATCAGGCTACTGCTTGAATTCTCTTGGGGTTCGGGTCACTTTGTATTTATTCTAAAACCTTCTTCCTTTTTATTTTCCTTTATTCTTTTATTTTTGCACAAATACATGCTAAATATATACATTTAGCACATGCATGTCAAATGCTAACTTATTGTATTTACACATATTCACATGATGCTTTGCTAAGATAAATAGCTAAAATAAAAGAATAAAGAGTGAGAATCAGATATTCATCAGCGAGAACCTACTCGGACGCAAGACAATGAGATAGACACGCCCGTGAAGTTGTGGCCTAAGCTCAATACTTCGGACAAGGTCAATGCTCTATATAATAGAGACATCATTGTTGACCTAGCCCTACTCGCCTACGTATCATAGAAGAGCCAATACTTTGGAAATACATGTAATACACAAGGCAGCCACAGACAGGGTTTTGGGCTCTAATCCTTACAAAGTCGCTCTCTCATTGGGAAGGAGACCTTCCAATGCAACTTTGAAACAAATGACGGCTTTGCTCACCATGGTAATGAGTCCAATTAACCAATTTTATTTAGGTCAAGTTTTATTTAGAGGTCCCTTTTTTAATTTTTTTTGTGTTATCACTTGCTTTGAGTAGATTCAATACAAGTACCTAACATTTTTGTATTTTTTTTGGATTCCTAATTTGATCCAAAAATAGAGGGAGATAGTCGGAAAAGCAATGCAAGACGAGACTAAGATGGAAATCTCACCATAGTTCCTATATGATGAATGCTTAGTTAGAAGACTTACGGGGCTTCCCAGCTCTCTCCATGTGGGATGCAAAATAGGAATTTATAAACCTACACTAATTGTCGATATGCACACGGAAATCGTCCAAAGTAGGCAATTGCTACATGTAAAGAATCAAATAAAGTAAATAAAATATTTTTAGGTTTTCAAATAATTTTTACTATTTTGTGATTTTTTTAGAAATTTTTGATAATTTATATATAAAAAGTAAAAAATACCCAAAAATAGGGATAAAATTAATATCCAAAATTTAAATGGAGATAAAAAATAAAAAACTGAATCAAAAATTCTACAAATTAATTTTAATATATATAATAATATAGAGAAAAATATAAAATAGAAAGTAGAATTTTTAGAATTTTTGGGAATTTTTTAAATTTTATAAACATTTTTAGATTTTTTAATTTTTAGGAGTTTTCTTTTGAATTTTTAATAATTTTTGGTCTGAATGTAAAAAATACATAAATAAATAAAATGAAATTTTTTAGGAATTTTTAAAAATATTTTTATATATTTTTATGAATTTTATATTACAAATAAGGATAAAATAAGCAATTTTTTATTTTTAATAAATACCAAAATTGCCTAAAATTACAGACTAAAATATATACAAAAAATTGTGTGCAATCAAGAACATACATGTATTTTTTTGATAATTTTTAGAGCAATGCAGCTATTTCAGATAAATACAAGAAACAAAGAGAAACTACTTTACTAGCAGGGGTATTTTTGTAAACAAAAATAAGTCCAGGGGCCATACTACAATTTCACTAAAAATATTTAATGTAATAAAAATGTTTCGGGTCTAAACAGAAATACACCAAAGCCTAGGGACTCCTCTACAAAATGTCCCCTCACGTGGTGCCTCACATGAGGTGACGTGGCTTAGACCTAGATGTATTTACCAAAAACACATGGGGTGATTTGCAAATTTTACAAAAATATAATAAAGGTCTATGAAAGTTTGAAGTTCAAATATTAAATACTAAAACTTACAGGGTGAAATATGCAAAATACCCCACAATAGGCGGAAGCGAACCGCTGCGTTTTGTCACATGTCACATATTGCTTCGAGGCTGCGCGATACCGATTCATAGATGAATGGCGAGGATTATATCCTAGCCCTTGATCGTACGGCTGCGAGGCGAGCAATCAAACGACTGTTGTGTATCTGGAAGAACTGGGCAAGATCTGACGGTGCAAGAGAGCTCCGGAAGAATACGCGAAGAACAAGACTTGGATGAGTTCGAATATGCAAGATCCTCATTCTCCAAGCTTCCCTCCGACTGCTGAAGGTCCACAAGGTTTTCTGGAGGCTTCCCATGTTTGTTGGGCTCCTCAAAATGGGTTGGGGATCACTGGAGGTGCTCTGGTGAGGCTCCACACCTGTAACGTAAAAACATGCATCGACAACCCCTACAAAGGGGTCTTTTCTTTCTGCTACTTGCAGGGTTAGTATCACAAAAAGGGAGCGAAGCTCTGGGGAGCTTCAGGTAGGCGAGGCGAGGCGTGAGTGAGTTGGGCGATGTACCACTGGTGAGCGACGGAGGGGAGGTACTGATCTCTCGTTCTATGCCAGAACTGGGGGAATGAAGGAGCGTGGACGTGGAGAAAATGAGGGGGACAGAGAGTGAGATGAACGAGGGAGATAACAAGCACTGGGGTCGTCGAAACAGAGAGGCAGATCTAGAGCTCTACTGCACGTAGGATTTCACAACCAACAGTGAAGCAAATCAAGACTCAGCAAATTAAGGCTACCCCTGCACTCCTGTGAACTAAAGGAATGAAACGAGCAAAAAAATAGAAGCTTACTGACAAGACACTACCAAAAGCAGGAGCTCTGGCGATGGTGGCGATGAGCAGCGGATCAGCCTCTAATTCGTTGCCAAACTCCACGCGCTAGAGTGGAGGATACTCCCGTTGTCACCAGGACTCCTTCACGAAGCTCAAATATAAGAGTGGAAGGTGGAAGAGGGATTAATCCTTCAAAATTGGTCGGAGTGATTCTTTATACCGATGACCCAGACGATGAGAATATCGAGGTGTGCCAGGTGCAGCAGGGACCTACAGCCCAAGGATTCATGAATCACCAGTGACCAAGGCACAAAAATACAGAAGAAATCTATCCAAGATGAGGCTCGGATCAACTTAGAAAAATATGAGAAATGGAGTCAAACCGCAGGTCTGAAACGATGCGCAAGCAGGTCGGACAGTTAACCCGAGTCCGCTGTGGAAGCGATCTAGTTGGTCTACGTGGAGCAACGAGGAAAAATCTATTACTAATTGTAAATTAAATAAAAAATAGTAAATGATTTACAATTTTAGGTTGTAAAATAAAAAATGTTTATTATTTTTCAAAGTATTTTATGATGATTTTTATTTATTTTGCAGATCTTTGTAATTACAATTTATTTTTCAGGGGTTATTGATGAGCGAGCTGAGCGAGCGAGGTAAATCAGGTATATCTCATGTGGTCGTTGCGACCTCAGTCGCTCGGGTGCTCAATCGAGAAAAAAAATCAGACCACCAAAATCAGATAAAATCAAACAAGCTCAAGTAGCGGTCTCGCTATTAGATTAGCCTGGTATAGCGACCAGGGTCGGACTCAGGGAGCACGTAATGGCCTTACGGCCTATGAAGTAGTCTAGAAAAGAAATAAAATAAAATAAAGGTATTTCTGGTGGATTTTTAATGTTTTTATATTTTTTTGGATTTTTAATTCAATAAAAGAAATAAGAAAATAAATAAACAAGACAATACAAACAATTATTTAACTACTCAAAAATCACCCAAAAATTCAAATAAAAATATTTCTATGTTTTTTATATTTTTCTCTGTTTTTGGTTCATTTTTGGTATTTTTCTGATTTTTAGAGAATTTTATAAAATAAAACAAGGCAGAAAAATCATGGTACTGTCCAGTCAGAATTGGAGGGCCAATTTAAAATGCAAAATGGCCCTATCAAGGTCTGAAGGTAATTTTCCTGTAAGATCAAAACACAAGGAAACTTTGGCCACTGGAATTATTAATTTTTGACTTTTCTTTTATTTATTAGAATTTTTATAGGGTTTTTAGTGTTTTTCAATTTTAATAGGTTTTGTATATCCAAAAATGACCAAAATTGGTCAGAAAATCAAACAAGGCAAAACAAATAGTACCTAATTTTTTTGTAATTTTAGAGGTGTTTTAATATTTTTTTGTGATTTTTAAAGTTAGAAAGTAACAAAAATGCTTGTTTTTGAATTTTTAAAAATAATAAATGAAATAAAAAATGTCTCCAAAATTTATAGAAAGTTTTACACCATGGCAGGAGCCATGTGTCCAATTTTCATCAAATTTGGAGTTAATTTGCTATTTTATTAAAAATAAAAATAAGGGTACAGTGCATAGGGACCTGTACGCAAATAGAACAAGTTCCAGGGGGTCCGGTGCAAATTCTCCACGAAATCACGCGTGAGGCACGTGACCTGGGCACTCAGGGACCTATTTGCAAGAAAACTTAAGTCCCTGAACTATTTAGTAACTCGTACTAAAAGTCCAGGGGTGTAAGTGTAAATTACCCGTTATATCAAGCACATACGCAAATACAACATTCACAGGGGTATTAATGCAAATACTAAAAAGTTAATTTCATTCAATAACCCCCTAGAACGTCAAGGCTATACATGCAATTAACCCAGACAATCACGTGTCAAAGCACGTGTTCCACTACAGACAGGGGTATAAAAGCAAATACCAGGAATAACATGGTCTAAGTGCAAATGTACCAAAATAAAAACAACTAAATGCGATATTTACCGGACTAACTAATAAATGAAATAAACAGGGGGCCTACAAGAAATTTACCTCTTATTATATCCGAGGGACGGATGAGCGCACGTGGAGATCCAACGGTCAAGGGGGGTGGCGCCTCAACGAAGGGTCCCTCGGCGAGATCGAACGGCTGGAATCTCCCCACATGGAAGATCGGGCGGTTGGGAAGCGACGTGGGAAGACCTCGCTGATCGGACGATCGCGATCACTCTTCCAAGAATCGAACGATGATGGCTGCTCCTGGCGTGGACGGCTACGATGTAAACTGGAGTTGGAGGCATATCGAACGGCTCCGGAGGTTACTCGAAGAACTGGACTCCGGCGAGGTTCGCCGGGCTCGTGTGGGCGCTGGAGACCTCCTCGCGGGCTGCTACTAATCGGAGAAGAATCGCCTTGGCCTCCCACGTCTGATGGTCCACTCCGATGGTGGCGAGGAGCTCTGGAGAGCTCCAGCGGCACTGGCGGAGGAGGAGCGGCTGCTCCAACTGGTCGAGACCGTTAGATGGGCTCGGATGAACCTGAAAAGCACAGCAACACACTCCTGGGTCGAGGGCAAAGTGCCTCGACCCGGTTGGGGGGGTGAAGGTGGTCGGTGTGGCGGGGCGTGCGAGCTCCGGTGAAGCGACGGCGGAGGAACTCGATACCCAGTTCCTTTGCGAACTGGGGTGAATGAGTGGGTGGAGAAGGTGCGTGGGAGAACGGTGGAGATGATGGGTGACTCTGAAGCGAGGGTGGTCGGAATCAAAGCTGAACAGCAACGGAGCAATTTGGGGGAAACTGAAAATTCGGGAAATAGAGAAAGGGAAGGGGCTACCTACTGGATGTTGTCGACTGTGGAGGAGCTGGGGGTGCTCCAGGTCCTTGCCTCAAGGGTCGTCGGTGCCCGAGGCTCGAGTGTCACCTCCAGGCGGCGCACGACGGCGCAACGTCGCCAGATTGATGGTCTACACGCTCCCTCCTCGCTGCAACACCACTGGAAGCGAGCTGTCACTCTCACGGAGGCGATGGAGATCCTTGGGTGGAGAACGGATGAGCCAAAGATGCATGAAATGGGAGGCGGAGCTCGGCTTATATGCGAGTGCAGGTACGAGAAGAGGGGATCGGGCAGGGTTCCACGAAGCGCGGATCCCCACGCGAAAGATCGGGCGAGGATCTCGGATGCACAAGGAAGAAGGAGAGCCCGGGGTTTGCGGGTATGGGCGTCGGATCGAGCGTAGAAAAATTCGAGAAGTCAGGTCGCGGGCTCGGATCCGAGGCTCGGTGGTCCTGGGGGGGTGTTGACCGGGGGGTCAACGTCCCCGTGGACCAATGGGGACAGGCCACGTCAAAAAGATTTAGAAATTAGAAATTAATTAGTAAATGGCCAAATCATGAAAAACTTAAAACATCAAAAATGTTCATTTTATTTTTTTTCTATTTTTTGTGATTTTTAATTAATTTTTCGAAATAAAATAAGGTATTTACACTATAGTGCTATACATAGGTATATATACAATATGGCTTTTTAATTTTTGTTTTTTAATTTGTTATTTTTGTACATTTTTATTCCCATTTTATATTTTATTTATTTATAGCATAAAATTAGGAATGAAAAGGTATTTTTATTTTATTTTTATTATTTATATACAAGGGTGAAATAAATAGATATATACATCTATATACATGGTATATGTACATTGTTCTTTTTTATTTTTGATTTTGTTCTTTTTGTTTGATTTTTATTTTTATGGTTTTTATTTTATTTATTTACAACATAAAAGATAGAATATATATTAATTTATTTATTTATAAGGTGAAATAATTAGTGATGGGTGTTTATGTACAAGGTGAATATGTACAAGGGAGTTATTTTTATTTTCTTTTTAATTTTTCTATTTTTATTTGGATTTTATATTTACAAATATATACAAATATATACAAGCCCATTTTATTCTATTTTTGGAGGAAAATATTTTTATTATATTTACAGGCCTATTTACACACATGAGCTCCCTATCTCTCTCTACTTTGGTTTTTATGCGGTCAGGCCCATGCTGAGCCCTCCCTTGGGATTAGGTTGCTCAATATTTATTCTAAATATTTCCCTCTTTTTATTTTAATTCTTTATTTTTTTATTTTTGCACAAAAACGTGCTAATTATTAGTTTTTACACTACGCATGCTCTTGGGTAATTATTTGTATTTACAAACATATACATGCATTAGTTTTTGTATCTAAAATATAAGAATAAAGAGTGATGAATGAGTATTCATCACCCCCCTATACTTAACTTTGCTAGTCCCTTAGCAAACACTTATTTGAAAAAGAAGTGCAAAATAGAAAGAAAAAGAGGTGAATGTACATGGATCAAGGTTAAATACTAAACTTGCCTTTATTAAATTGAATTATGGAGATCGATCAGATCTTTGGATTATTAATGTGTCGGAACCCTATTTGGACTTAAGTTTAAAACTCAACAGCCTCTAAGTTCCTTCAATCAATAATCAAGACTCCTCAACAATCCAGATCAGAACAAGTCATCAAACACAAACCCTGAAGACCATGAATCTTTCCTTGTACTGTGAAGGTGAAGTATAAGCGCTCCACCTCAGAAATGGCAACTTGACAACCCTCCCCAACAAGGTAACTCTATGACCCCAATCTGGCCACTCTTTCCTCGAGGAGCGGGGTATTCCCTTCTAAGTTCAAGTGCAACCGGCTCAAGAAGAGGGGGAAGAAGAGAATGGACCATGGCCAGTGTAGCCATGTATCCTTGGGAGCTCAACCAGTGTAGCCAAGTCTCCCTGCTACAAGCTACATAAGGTAGGATATGAATCTCAAGCTTTGCTTATTGCACTATTGACGAGTCGTAAAATCGGCCCTTTAATAACGCTAAATTAGCACTTGGAAATGTCGGAGCAGTCGGGCCGATTTCGGTCGTCAAAGAGATCACCTCATTTAGAGATATGCGACCATAAATCAAAATGAGGTGATCGAAAATTTATTTTACTTGGCAAGATACCAAGGTCGAACTTAGGGACACGAGCCTCTCTCGTATTAATCGAATTTAAGTCTATTTAATTAAGTGTTGAATTAAAGCCTATAGGTCAAAATATGCAAAGACAAAATAAGACATGACATGACAAGACAATGGCATTAAAATAAATATGCATTTTTTTATCCATTTTTATAATGCACATAAATGAACATGCAAAGCGAACGATGTGCAATTAAAATATGCCCTAGGTGAAAATAATGAGCCAAAATAAATAGGAGCTAATTTCGTGTTCAATTAAAAAGGCAGATGCGATGAACAATGTTAAACAAGGCATCAGTGCAAGTTCAAATAGACACATGACTATAAAATAATTCATAAGACTCATTGTGTCAAAGACAACAACTAAGCATGCCATTAAAAAGAGCATCAAACCAGCTTTAAAACGAAACTGAAATCATCTCAATCGAATAAACATAGCTCAAGATATTCAGAAGAGAAACCAGGGGCATAAGTGCAAGAAAACATAAAAAAAGATAACTACAAATAGGTCCTGGTAGGGACTAAAATGGAAATAAGTAAAAGTACTGGACTTCCCTGTAAAATACCCTCTGCTCACGCTCGCTGCACGTGATATAGGGACCTATCTGCAAATTGAAGAAGACGACGGGGGCTCCCTGCAATTTGCCCAGAAGGCACGTGGTGTGCACGTGCTACCTCCAGGATCGGATTGATCCTAGGCTCGGGGGAGGCTCGGCTGCTTCGGCTAGGCTTGGACGTAGGCTCGAGGCTCGGTGCAGGCTCGGTGGAGGCTCGGGAGCGTCAGAGCCTGGGGCTCGTTCGCTAGGCTCGGTGGTGTTCTGGTGACGCCACGTGGCTAGCTCCACGGCCGTTGGATCGTGTGGATCCAAAGGTTCCTGGTATAGTTAACGCGGTCTCTTCTGAGCCGTTGGATGATGAGGATCCAACGGTGTCTGATGTTGATGACGTGGCCTCGTCATGGCCGTTAAATGGTCACCGAGATGAGACCATCCAACGGCAACTGTGCGTCGTCCTCCACCTTCGGATGGCGGCGGATATCGAGCTCCGGCGAGGGAGGCTCTCCTCCGCCACACGTTCTATGTCGACCTGGACCTCCCCGAAGCTTAGTAAACGGTCGTCGAGGAAGCGGAGAGCTCGAGGCAGGTCCAGGAGCCTCTGGTGCCGCTCATCGACGCTCGACTGGCAACTGCGAGATCGGTGAAGTTGGCTCCGACCGAACTCCGATCATTGAATGAGTAGCGACCTGCAATGTTAGTAGCCAATAGCCGAAGCCTAAGGGTGCGTGAGTGAACGAAGTGGGAGCTCCTAGGGGACGAAGAACATGGGGAGCTCGAAGCTCCTCCGCCGTGAGTGGCGGAGGAGATGGATGACGGTGGGGAGGTATGGAAGAAGGAGAGTGTGGCTATCGGAGGTGACGCGTGAAAGAGGGAAGCGTAGCGAAGCTTGAAGGGGGGTTAATGGGGGGTGAAGGTGGGCGGAGATGCCTAATTAAACCAGAGAAATTGAAGAAAAAAGACAAACGGAGAAGAGGGAACTTACCTGGTCGGAGGCGGAGCGGAGGGCTTGGGCTGAAGCTCTAAGCGAGCTCCGGGTCTTCGCTGGACATGGCCAGCCCTTCCATGCAGCTCGAGCGGTCACCACGAGGCACCGCGACTCCGCCGTCGAAGGCGGAGGGTCTCACCGGGAGTGGAGTCGTCGTTGCTCAATCGCACCGCCTCCCCCTGTCACGGGGAGGCGGAGGAGGGCTGGGCTCTCTTCCTCGTAAAGGTGGACGGGTTGCAATGTCGGGAGGAGCGGAGTATTTGAAAGGAGAAGTGGCGGAGCCGATGAGGGGCGTCGTGGTTTGCGAGGGGGATGTGGGACGACTGGGGGCGATTCAAGGTTAGTGGAGGTAGTGGCGAAGACGCTGGATGATAAGGGCAAGTTGTGGGGCGGTTGGCGAGATGAGAGGTGGCCGGAGGTGGTCAAAATAATGGGAAGGGGGCGAGGTCTGTGCGAGTGGAAATCGTGGGAGAGAGGAAGAGGCCGGAGGTTGACGAAGACCTCCGACCGTTGGATCTGGAGATCCAACGGTGGAGATCTAAGCGCGAACGAGAGGATGGGATTAAATCTGGGGCGGTGCGATCAGAGGCGGATGGATGCGCCACGTGTCATGCAAAGGAGACGGCGCCTAAGAACGGCTCAGATGGGATCGAAGGTGGATCGAATGGTTGAGGTGCGGTCTTCGAAGAGACGGCTGTGATGAACAATTTAGAGCGTGATCGAAGGGCTCTTCAGTCGACACGTGGCGCAAGGGGCGAGAGGCAGCAACGAGTGGCTGAGATTAAGGCGGGGGAAGATCAAATGGCCAGAAATAGAAGCGGGTCGTGGAGAAGGCCTGGCCGTTGGATCAGAGGGAGATCCAACGGTCTAGGAAGATGGCGGATAAGACAAGAAGGGCGGGGCCACGTGGCGCCCCCAGAATGGGCCACGTGGCCCAATCAGATTATTCAGAAGGTTTTTCTTATTTTTGACGGCCCTATTGGCCGAATTTGAGAAAACTCAAAACATGAAAGTTGTAGATCTTGACAAGATCTACAAGTTTCATGTTGACCAAAACTGGAAAAGAGATCAAACAAGGACCCGAAATATTTTTGAGGGTATTTTTGAGTCTAAAAATACCACGAATTTTGTTTTGTCATTTTTTTGTGGTTTTTAATTTATTAAGGACTCTGTTAATTATTAGACACTAACAGGGATTTATTGACAAACTTTTAAGCAAGGGGGTTAATTATGGGAAATAAAGATGATGAAACTGAGGTTCATCACCCCCCTATACTTAAACTATGCTCGTCCTCGAGCATCAAAAAGAATGACTAAGTTGGATTAACCCCCTTGTGCATGTGAATACAGGATCTAATCTGATCAAGTCGACTCGGCTTCAGAGATCCAAAATTCTAGAGTTCAACCCAGCCTTAATCAAGAGGCTTCCAATTCCTCTATTTCTCTAGACTCTCTCTGATGTACATATAAACTAAAGGATATGAGTTTAGTGTTGACTGCAATTTCGAGAGTAGAGTCAAGTCTTCACCCAAAATCTTGGTTCGAGAAAATCTCCTAAGGACCCAATCCTCAGCACTAGGGAATAAATCAAATCTTGCATTCAGTCCACCGTCTCTTTAGATGTCAGACTTAGAAAATGTGGATGGCAAGCCAGAAATGGAGGGCATGGGATTGTGTCAATTCTTCTCTCCCTCTCATTGGAACAAGGATTCTCTCTAGTGCCTTTTTAGGCAACACATTTTTTTGGTGTTGATCAGTGCGTCCGTCAAGAGAAGTTGGAGCCGTCTGCACTTGTTTTCCTGGGAGTACACCGGGGTGTGTCTCTTTTGAGTACCTATCGTACCTTCGACACCCAGACTTGTAGCATTTACGATGCAGAACCCTTTTTTGGTGCAAGCCCGACTCCTGGTCCTAATAGCGGTGGTCCAAGTGGACACTTTGAAAAGTTTGGGAGCGCTCGCCTTTGGTGGAAGCTCTTTGATATTTGACTTGGTGGAATGAGAGCTTTTCTTTGAATTTCATTGACTTGTAAAATTTGTGGCTAGCTCCACTGCTTTTACCAAGAGTTGGCGCACACTGATCAACATTTTTTATTTATTGTTCACACCTAGGCACTTAGGTTAATGTCAAGAGATTAGTATAAGAATCAAGTTCTCATACTGGCTAATATTGTTGACACTCAGGTTTCATGAAGCCTCCAAAGATTTTATCCCATCCTCGAGCATCATTAGATCAAATCCAAACTCGACTTCCTCATCCCAATCCCTTAGGTGAAAAAATCGACTCATCTCATCAAAAACCGCAGTCGTGCATGTGATGTGCTGATCATATTCTTTATGTCTGAGACTAAGCATGGAATATAGCATGCAAATCTAGAAACTTAGGGGAATGTGGATGATTAAGTCTAAGACCCTGATGGCTAAGGCTGGTTAACCTGAAATCTCAAAGACTTCTAAAAGCTAAGTCTTCTTGACCAATTCAGATCCTGGGTGAAAGTGAGAGTGTAGAGGACTGATCCAACTTCTTCATTCAAAAACAAGACACTTTTTTTTTTAAACTTCAAGAGATATTAGAACTTCCTAAGCTCAATTGAGCATCCGCAATTCAGCCAGTATGGATGTAAGTACAGGCCGAAGCCCGTTGCTTGAGGACGGGGCCTTGCGCGATGTCCTCTAAACCATCCAATCTGCTAAGGGTGAACCCTCACTGAACGCGGCTGACTTAATTGGGTTTAGTAGTCACCAATGACTCTTAAAGGATTTTTAGGAGTTTTCTGATTTTTATGGATTTTAATAAAGTTAAAACACAAGTTAGACTCAACTTTCCTTGAAAAGAGAAGGCAATTTCTCAAAACCACGTCACACAAAATAAAAAATTTTCAAAACATTTTTCAAAAAATCATTTTCGAAAATATTTCTATAAAATAGTGTAACATAATATCGAAAAACCGCGAAATCCTTTGAGTTCTCTTAGTCCAATGATTTTTACCTTAGCCAAAAAGTTTTTAATTTTTCAAAATTTTTCAGATTATAGCTAAAGTAAATATACGGTAAATACGGTATACCCCCCTATACTTAAACTTTGCTATGCCCCCATAGCACTAGATGATACAAGTACATAGGTCCGTTTAAATATAGAAGAATATACGGGAGCTAAGAGGGGCTCCCCCTATACTTAGGTTAGAAATAACCTAAGTATAAAGGCAAGAAAAGATGAGTAGAGAAAATCACGGGGACTCGGGTCCCCCCTATACTTAGGCTGAGATTAGCCTAAGTATAAAGATGGGAATTGATGTTGGAAGGGACCCAAGGCGAACGAAGAAGAGGCATGGATTTACAAGTGAGCGGTTTTGAATCTTGTAGATGAAATGGAGTGAATATGGTTTTGGGGTTGTGTGTCGCAACAAAGGCTCAATTCAAGCAAGCAAACCCTTAGTTTCACCAACTCACACATGAAACCAACCAAGGTTGGTTAATTATCTTATCTGTTTTATTGGTGATAAAACATTAGATACTTACGCGAAGAAAATGTGAATCAAGGCGTATGCGCGGGTGTTGCTCTCCCAAAACCGAATTTTACTCCATTTTAGGTTGACTTGCAATTAACAGTCCCAATTTTATTTTAAATTGTCACTGAATTAAAGTTAGCACATCAATCAGAAAATCATCGTCTACCGTTCATTCCATTTTCCATTAATCCTAGGTGATCAATCTAGAAAATGAAAGCCGTGAAAAACATGTATTCGATGAAGAAAAATGCGATCGAGGCTAAGTGAGAAATCATGCAGTGATTTGACGATAAAAGCCGCGAAAAAAAACTGGGGCCGTTTTGAAAACTCAAGTCCAACATGTATGCAAGTCGAAAAAGCCGCACCTAATCATGCATCTATTAGCGGTGATTGATCTTCATTAATTTTAGCTAAGTGATGCGAAATTAAGTGCGTCTATAAAAATCAGTGTGTCCTACCTACGATCAAGCACGTAAAAATATTGAAAAATTAAAAAGAGCTCGGAGAGCCGCGTGCCTATCCTAGGTCGACACTCAAGTGGGGACGATCCCCACACAACTACGATCATTCGATTACAATCGCGAGTCTTCGATCGAAGACCGCTGTAAACGACGAATTATTGAAAATAAAATGCAACAAAAATGAGAGACACATTTTTTTCTTTTCTTCCTCCTTTGCTCCAAGCATGCTCCTGCGGCTCCTCGCAGCGGGGAACTTCCTGCTCCTCGCCTCCTTGATCCATCAAGGGCCCTGCCACAAAAGCAATGATTAGATATCAAAAGGAAAGGAAAATTTTTATATGCAAAATTTGCGGTTAATTGACCTATAAAAAGGAACACTAAATTAAACACACAAAAATCCAAAAAATAAAAGAAATGAGCCGTGTCCCCGGCAACGGCGCCATTTGACGAGTCGTAAAATCGGCCCTTTAATAACGCTAAATTAGCACTTGGAAATGCCGGAGCAGTCGGGCCGATTTCGGTCGTCAAAGAGATCACCTCATTTAGAGATATGCGACCATAAATCAAAATGAGGTGATCGAAAATTTATTTTACTTGGCAAGATACCAAGGTCGAACTCAGGGACACGAGCCTCTCTCGTATTAATCGAATTTAAATCTATTTAATTAAGTGTTGAATTAAAGCCTATAGGTCAAAATATGCAAAGACAAAATAAGACATGACATGACAAGACAATGCATTAAAATAAATATGCATTTTTTTATCCATTTTTATAATGCACATAAATGAACATGCAAAGCGAACGATGTGCAATTAAAATATGCCCTAGGTGAAAATAATGAGCCAAAATAAATAGGAGCTAATTTCGTGTTCAATTAAAAAGGCAGATGCGATGAACAATGTTAAACAAGGCATCAGTGCAAGTTCAAATAGACACATGACTATAAAATAATTCATAAGACTCATTGTGTCAAAGACAACAACTAAGCATGCCATTAGAAAGAGCATCAAACCAGCTTTAAAACGAAACTGAAATCATCTCAATCGGATAAACATAGCTCAAGATATTCAGAAGAGAAACCAGGGGCATAAGTGCAAGAAAACATAAAAAAAGATAACTACAAATAGGTCCTGGCAGGGACTAAAATGGAAATAAGTAAAAGTACTAGACTTCCCTGTAAAATACCCTCTGCTCACACTCGCTGCACGTGATATAAGGACCTATCTGCAAATTGAAGAAGACGGCGGGGGCTCCCTGCAATTTGCCCAGAAGGCACGTGGTGTGCACGTGCTACCTCCAGGCTCGGATTGATCCTAGGCTCGGGGGAGGCTCGGCTGCTTCGGCTAGGCTTGGACGTAGGCTCGAGGCTCGGTGCAGGCTCGGTGGAGGCTCGGGAGCGTCAGAGCCTGGGGCTCGTTCGCTAGGCTCGGGGGTGTTCTGGTGACGCCACGTGTCTAGCTCCACGGCCGTTGGATCGTGTGGATCCAAAGGTTCCTGGTATAGTTAACGCGGTCTCTTCTGAGCCGTTGGATGATCAGGATCCAACGGTGTCTGATGTTGATGACGTGGCCTCGTCATGGCCGTTGGATGGTCGCCGAGATGAGACCATCCAACGGCAACTGTGCGTCGTCCTCCACCTTCGGATGGCGGCGGATATCGAGCTCCAGCGAGGGAGGCTCTCCTCCACCACACGTTCTATGTCGACCTGGACCTCCCCGAAGCTCAGTAAACGGTCGTCGAGGAAGCGGAGAGCTCGAGGCAGGTCCAGGAGCCTCTGGTGTCGCTCATTGGCGCTCGACTGGCAACTACGAGATCGGTGAAGTTGGCTCCGACCGATCTCCGATCATTGAATGAGTAGCGACCTGCAATGTTAGTAGCCAATAGCCGAAGCCTAAGGGTGCGTGAGTGAACGAAGTGGGAGCTCCTAGGGGACGAAGAACATGGGGAGCTCGAAGCTCCTCCGTCGTGAGTGGCGGAGGAGATGGATGACGGTGGGGAGGTATGGAAGAAGGAGAGTGTGGCTGTCGGAGGTGACGCGTGAAAGAGGGAAGCATAGCGAAGCTTGAAGGGGGGTTAATGGGGGGTGAAGGTGGGCGGAGATGCCTAATTAAATTAGAGAAATTGAAGAAAAAAGACAAACGGAGAAGAGGGAACTTACCTGGTCGGAGGCGGAGCGGAGGTCTTGGGCTGAAGCTCTAAGCGAGCTCCGGGTCTTCGCTGGACATGGCCAGCCCTTCCATGCAGCTCGGGCGGTCACCACTAGGCGCTGCGACTCCGCCGTCGAAGGCGGAGGGTCTCACCGGGAGTGGAGTCGTCGTCGCTCATTCGCACCGCCTCCCCCTGTCACGGGGAGGCGGAGGAGGGCTGGGCTCTCTTCCTCGTAAAGGTGGACGGGTTGCAATGTCGGGAGGAGCGGAGTATTTGAAAGGAGAAGTGGCGGAGCCGATGAGGGGCGTCGTGGTTTGCGAGGGGGATGTGGGACGACTGGGGGCGATTCAAGGTTAGTGGAGGTAGTGGCGAAGACGCTGGATGATCAGGGCAAGTCGTGGGGCGGTTGGCGAGATGAGAGGTGGCCGGAGGTGGTCAAAATAATGGGAAGGGGGCGAGGTCTGTGCGAGTGGAAATCGTGGGAGAGAGGAAGAGGCTGGAGGTTGACGAAGACCTCCGACCGTTGGATCTGGAGATCCAACGGTGGAGATCTAAGCGCGAACGAGAGGATGGGATTAAATCTGGGGCGGTGCGATCAGAGGCGGATGGATGCGCCACGTGTCATGCAAAGGAGACGGCGCCTAAGAACGGCTCAGATGGGATCGAAGGTGGATCGAATGGTTGAGGTGCGGTCTTCGAAGAGACGGCTGTGATGAACGATTTAGAGCGTGATCGAAGGGCTCTTCAGTCGACACGTGGCGCAAGGGGCGAGAGGCGGCAACGAGTGGCTGAGATTAAGGCGGGGGAAGATCAAATGGCCAGAAATAGAAGCGGGTCGTGGAGAGGCCTGGTCGTTGGATCAGAGGGAGATCCAACGATCTAGGAAGATGGCGGATAAGACAAGAAGGGCGGGGCCACGTGGCGCCCCCAGAATGGGCCACGTGGCCCAATCAGATTATTCAGAAGGTTTTTCTTATTTTTGAGGGCACTATTGGCCGAATTTGAGATAACTCAAAACATGAAAGTTGTAGATCTTGACAAGATCTACAAGTTTCATGTTGACCAAAACTGGAAAAGAGATCAAACAAGGACCCGAAATATTTTTGAGGGTATTTTTGAGTCTAAAAATACCACGAATTTTGTTTTGTCATTTTTTTGTGGTTTTTAATTTATTACGGACTCTGTTAATTATTAGACACTAACAGGGATTTATTGACAAATTTTTAAGCAAGGGGGTTAATTATGGGAAATAAAGATGATGAAACTGAGGTTCATCAACTATATACATACTCCGGTGGGATTATCATTTTCTCTCAGACCCACCACTTTTTTGGAGTTATTTTCTTTTTGCATTTTTTTTCAAGTGCATCTATACAACATATACATGTGCAGCATATATACAAGGAGTTTTTCCTCTCGAGCCAGTAGACTATCCCTCTTTTGAAGCATTATTGCAACCCACAACTCCTGTCGTTAGACCTCATGGCAACCAGACCAAGTTGAGACGCACTTCCTTCACTAAAAGAAGAAGAGAGGTTCCGCCTAGAAGTACTACCCTCAAACGCTACCCCAAGTCAAGGAAGACTGCCTCCTCACCACCTCATCCATAGAGAGCTCGATGCTAAGTGATGTGTCCAAGTAAAGCCATTGTCTATATGAGTCATGTGTGTGTTGTTAAGTGCTCTACTTAGGCTCATTGAGATGACATGTGATCATAGCCTAGTGGATTCAAAGAATTAAGTCACCACAGACCTGAAAAGCCTTAACCCTAAGCCCTATAAGGTTCCTCTTAGAAATTAGGTGGATTAAGATCTTAATCAAGCTCCATTTCCCAATTTAATTCCAAGCTAGTTTAAATGTCAACTATAATCCGGAAAAACTATATACATATATACAAAGATGCTATTTACACAATTTTTACACACATGCACAATTTTTTGAAAAATGTTTTGAAGATCATGAATGGATGAATGCTTGAATGCAAGTTTTGCAAAAGTATTTACACACATTTACACAAGATTTTTGCAAACTTTTGATTTTCAAACCATTTTGGAAAAATTTTGTACTATATACATAATTTTGATAAGAAAATATTTACACAAACTTTACACAAAAAGGTTTTTGAAAACATTTTTACAAAAATAATTTGTACACTAGCTATGTATGTGCAAATAAAAGAATGATTATTTACAGGAAAACTTTTTAATTTTTGTGAATTTTAGGGGTTTTTAGCCATTTTATTTATTAACACACTCACACAAAGTACGAGTTATGGCTAAAGTATATATGAAATATATACACACCCCCCTATACTTAGCTCGAACGATGTCCTCAGAGTCAAGAGTGATGAAGAAGACATAACTCGTGCTTAGTATAGGGAAGTGAAAAGGAAGTCTATATACAAAGACGAATGAATGAATAGAAGATCAAGAGAGTCTCGGCTTTTCCCCCTATACTTAGGATCAAGTAATCCTAAGTATAGAAGGCTGTACATAAAGGCAAAACCGAGTGGAGAATGTATAGGGTCTACCCCCCTATACTTAGGGTAAAATATCCCTAAGTATAGGCAGCAAATATAGGGGTAGAAAGAATCAAAAGAAATACCCAATGGTCCTACATCCCCCCTATACTTAGGGTAAAGTACACCCTAAGTATAGCATAATCAAAGATGACAAACGGGATGTGGGACTAAAGAATGTGCTGATATGGACATCTGGATCTATACACGTCGGAAGAACAGTGATAATTAGGTGTGAGATGCAATAGATGTGAGTCAAGAGACCACATCTCACGCAAAATGAATAGGGGCAACATCAATGACCCGCGGCTCATGATCTAGAAATGGCTTGAGCCGCTGGCCGTTCACTCGAAAGGTACTCTCAGAAGACAACTCCGATATGTCAATGCTACCGTTGTCGTGTACCTTTCTCACCAAGTAGGGTCCCTTCCATTTGCTCTGTAGCTTCCCTGGAAATAGACGAAGCCTAGCATCAAACAGCCATACTCTCTGTCCAGGCTCAAAATGTTTGTGGCTGATGTGAGAATCATGCCACTCCTTTACTCTCTCCTTGTAATGAAGGCTGTTTGAGAAGGAGGTATCTCTAAGCTCCTCCAAGGCTGCTAACTCTGCCATCCTCTGGTCTCCTATACTATATGAATCAACAAGTATCTCAGTGACTGCCCAAAGTGACATGTGTCTCAGCTCAACAGGTAAATGGCACGGCTTGCCATATACGAGGCGAAAGGGAGATGTGCCCAATGGTGTCTTAAAAGACGTCCTATATGCCCACAAGACCAAGTCCAAAAGCTGTGACCAATCCTTTCGGTCAGGGCGGACGACCTTCTGCAAAATAGTCTTGATCCACCTGTTCGACACCTCGGCTAGACCATTCATCTGTGGATGGTATGGAGTGGCAACTCAATGGTCTATGCCGAACTCGCTAGCAAGGGCCTTTACCTGGTCGTTGATGAAATGAGACCCCCCATCTGAAATCAATACTCGAGGTACCTCGAACCACGTGATGATGTGCTTCCTCAAAAATATGCAAACTGTCCTCGCATCAACGGTTCGGGCGGGGATGGCCTCAACTCAATGACTCACATAATCAACGGCTAGCAGAATGTACTCAAAATCCCTGACTCTTAGGGAATGGACCCATGAAATCGATGCCCCATGCGTCAAAAACCTCACAGAAGTGAATGGGATGCATCGGCATCATATCACGCTGTCCACAAGTGCCCATCCTCTGACAGTCAGTACACCTCTTCACGAATTCATCAGAGTCCTTGAAGAGGGTAGGCCACCACAAGCCAGATTGGAGCACTTTCTGCGCCGTTCTCCTCCCAGAGTGATGTCCTCCTGCCTCAAGCTTGTGGCAGTAAGTGAGGACGCTATGGTGCTCCTCCTGAGGAATGCACCTACGCCAGACGCTATCCCCTCCTTCGTGGTAAAGGATGGGATCCTCCTAGTGGTAAGACTTGGCCTTCGCAAGGAAGGTCTCAAGCCTCTTCCTGGGCCAACCTTGTGGGACTTTATTAGCAACGAGAAAGTTCACAATATCGGCATACCAAGGGAGGGAGGCGATAGCAAGGATCGCCTCATCTGAGAAGGTCTCACAAATAGGATCAATCTGCTCAGAATCCTCAGGCTGCTCTAATCGGGAGAGATGATCCACCACCACATTCTTGACTCCAGGCTTATCCTTGATCTCAATTTCGAACTCCTGGAGTAGAAGGGTCCATCTAGTCAGTCTGGACTTGGCATCCTTCTTTGCCATGAGGTATCAGATGGCGGTGTGATCGGTAAACAGGGTCACTCTAGATCCAATAATGTACGATCTGAACTTATCTAGGGTGAACACTACGGCTAGCATCTCCTTCTCTATGATTGTGTAGTTCCGCTGGGCAGAATCCAATGTGCGGCTAGCGTAGTGGATAGCAAAGGGGACTCCATCCCTCCTCTGTCCCAACACGGCCCCTATGGAAAAATTGGAGGCATCCGTCATGATCTCGAATGGGAGAGACCAATCAAGCGGCTGGAGAACAGGAGCCTCAATAACACACTGCTTGAGAGTCTCGAAGGACGAAAGATACTTGTCATCGACAAGGAACTCAGTGTCTTTCGTCAGCAGGTCAGTCAACGGCCGGGCAATCCTGCTGAAATCATGAATGAATCGTCGGTAGAAACCGACGTGCCCCAGGAATGACCGTAACTGCCGCAAATTGGACGGCGGTGCGAGTTTTCTAATGACATCTACCTTAGCTGGATCAACCTCCATGCCCCTGTTGGAGATGATATGGCCAAGCACCGTCCCTTGAGTCACCATGAAGTGACTCTTCTCCCAAGATAGCATAAGGTGGACCTCTATACATCGTTGAAGTACTCGGTCTAGGCAGTCAAGACAGGAGTCGAATCCGTCACCGTAAATCGAGAAATCATCCATGAAGACCTCCAAGCACTCCCCTACCATGTCCGAAAAGATCGACAGCATGCATCTCTGAAAGGTCGCAGGGGCATTGCATAGCCCAAATGGCATGCGTCGGAAGGCGTATGTGCCAAAGGGACAGGTAAAGGTGGTCTTGTCCTGGTCCTCGGGAGCGATGGCCACCTGGTTGTAGCCCGAGTACCCATCCAGAAAACAGTAGTGGCTCTTCATTGCCAGTCTCTCAATGATCTGGTCAATAAAGGGCAGGGGAAATGATCCTTCTTGGTGGCCTGGTTGAGTCTCCTGTAGTCAACACAGACCCGCCAAGAAGTGGGTACTCGTGTAGCAATCTCCTCTCCAGACTCGCTAATCACTGTAGTGATGCCCGTCTTCTTGGGCACCACATGCAAAGGGCTGACCCACTTGGAGTCAGAGATGGGGTAGATAAAATCGGTGCTCCACCATTTCGATATCTCCTTCATGACAACCTCTCTCAGATTCGGGTTTAGCAGCCGCTGGAACTCACGCGACGGCTTCGCCTCATCCTCGAGATAGATATGGTGGGAGCACAGGGCCGGACTTATCCCCTAGAGATCTGCTACGCTCCATCCAATTGCCTTGCGGTTCTTTTCAAGAACCCCCATTAGAAGGGATTCTTGCTCTCCAGTCAAATCAGCGGAGATGATGACTGGCTACATCTCAGGCTCACCCGCAAGGAATCTGCACTTCAGCGAAGTAGGGAGCGGCTTCAGCTCTGGACAGCTGGGTGCTGGTGGATCTGGCCTCTAAAAAGTCTGCGTAAACGCTGCCAAATCTGCATGGGAGAACTGAAACTCTCTGTCAATCTCAGAAACTGGAGAAGGCTGCCCTGATGGACTGTCTCTGCTCTGCTCGGCATCTACCTCCTCCTTAGCTGTAGGCTCAGTGGAAATCAGGTATGGCATGTAATCCTCACAATCTGCCCAATCAGACTCTGACTCCGACGGATATGTGTCCTCTAAGGTGGCATCAGCACCACCATCGTCACAAGAAACTGTCTCACGGTCGAGAACCGGCTCTGCTGCCTCTGAAGAATCCTGTACCAGGAATGTGCTCTCCAAGCTCTCCTCTGATGTCGTCTCTGCATCAGCTAACTCTGAAAATGAGAGGATGGCCTGTGTTGCTGGGTCTGCCCAAACTGCCTCATCGTTTGTGATCACAAAGTCACAGTCCTGGTGGATGTCTAGCCCGTCATCTGTCATCTGCTCTGTATCTGAGGTGGCCTCTGAGCATGATCTGTCTCTGGCTCTGATGTCCTCGACCATCTCTATTTGTATACTTTCGCCCTCGACGCGAAAGTATACCTTCCCGCTATCATGATCAGTCACCGCCTTGGCTGTGGCCAAGAACGGACGACCGAGGATGATGGGGGTATTGGTCACAGACTCAGGGATCTCCATGTCCAACACTACAAAGTCCACGGGGAATTGCAGGCCCTGAATCGTGACGACAACGTCTCGTAACAACCCCTTCAACCTCTTGACAGATCGATCAGTAAACTGAAGGACTGTCCTGCTCTGTCTAAGAGTGCCCAACTCGAAGCAGTCGAGAAGGGATGCCGGAAGTAGGTTGATCGAAGATCTACTATCTAATAGAGTACGGTCGAACCTTTGCTCTCTGATGTGGCATCTGACATAAGGGGCTCCTAAATCTGGCCTCTTGGCCGGCAGTTGGTTCTGGATCGCGAAACACGTGGCTTTCGTCAGCACATGGATCTCTGAGTGGTGGTTCCTCCTCTTCCTCCTGAATGTGGTCCTGTCTCTCAGTGAACGCTGAAGAAGGGGAATGTGCTGCAAAGCCTCCTGAAGAGTCAGCTGTATGTGAAACCGATCTATCATCTGCTGGCTGAACTCTTCCTGATCTCTCTTTTTTGGATTTTCTTTTTTCTTCCCCTTCCCCATCTGAAGGGCTCTAGGGAAGGGGATCACGACGTCCTTCCCAGATGAAGGACTTGGAAAAGGTCTAGACAGCTCGACGGTCGGCTCCACACATACATCATGCACCACAGTGGGACCAGAAAAAACCAAACCCTTTCCTTTATTCACAACAGAGTTCCGAGATACATCAGAAGTAGGAAAAACAACAGGTCTCTCAATAAAACCATGGGTGGCCTCAGCACCACCATCGGCTGGATCTGTTGGATGACTCGCGGCCTCAGTACCGCGCTCTGGCTCGGCATCAGGGGTGGCCTCAGTACCACCTCCTCCAACTGGTGAATTGGAAGCCTCAGCACCGCTCTCCTCCTCCTCGTCGGGCGCTCTGGGTGGATCCTCAGGGTGTCGCTCAAACGAGGCGCCGCCTGCTGGAATCCTACCGCTCCTAAGTGTGACAAAATCAGTATCAAAAAGATATCCAGTCATATCACCAAATGCATCACTAGGAGTGGTATACTCAGTACAAGCTACCTGCTCAGATTTCCTCTTCAGGCTGTTGGGGTTCGGCTCAATCTGGGCAGGGATGGCGGCCTTCCCCCTCACAATGTCCCTCATCTCCTGGCGGAACTCGTCCATCTCCCGTCGAAAGGTAGCCTGCTGATATGTGAGAAGGCGGGCTATGTCATCCAAGACAAGGCTCTCATGAGAGCCCGACGGATAGCCTCTCTGGTAGTGAGGCTGCTGGAACTGTTGCTGTGGCTGAGAGGGGTACGGGTGTGGCTGATGCTTCTAGTGGTGAGACTGATCTCGCCTCCAAGACTGTCCCTGCTGATAGGGACGAGGACCATACTGTGACTGTTGCTGATGTGGCTGTGGGTACACTGGGGGCTGCTGCTGCGGCTGGTGATCCCTCTGATGGCCGTACTGGCCACCCTGTCCTGACGGCTGCTGCTGGGGCTGGGTACCTCCGGTCCCCCAACGGAATCCGGGATGGTCTCATTGGATACCGGGCTGAGGGTGGTCATACCAAATCCCGTTGACATCCATCAACGGCTCTGCATCGTACTGGAGTGGCAGGAGCACTACCAGAGGCTGATCCGGTTGTTATACCACCATCTGCAAGTCTGGAGATGGTGGTGACTGGTAGGTGGGCTGCGGCTGCTGGTACGGCTCCGCTTGTACAAGATGAACCTGTCTAGGCTGCTGGTGGGAGCTGGAGCGTTGGGACGAGCTGCTGCTGCTGCCGTGATCGCCTCGTGACTGAAGACGGGGCTGGGAAGCCGTCTGTGCCTCCTGGAGACACATGAGCTGTGTCTTCAAGACACTCAAAGTCTGTGCCATCTGCTCCATCTGAGTGATGCCATGGCACAGCTTCTTCTCTATAATCTCCATCCGGTCCAGCTTCTCGCTGATAATCCCCATATCCGTGGTTGATGACTCGGCCTGTGCTGCTGCTACCGCGGATGAACTGGAAGGACCGGCGTCGACCTGTGCTATCCTCTGGTACTGCACGGTTTGTGGCTACTGGGGTCTTCCCTGAGTGTATAACCGGGTTTGGGACATCACCATGTAGTTCTCAGCCATCTCCTCGTAGATGGCCCAGACCTGGTCGTGATCCTTGGCGAAGTAAGACCCGCCACAAGAAGCGTTCACCAAGCCCTGAAGCTTTGGTGTCAGCCCGCTGAAAAAGCTCTGCACAAGGTTCAGCTTGGAAATGTCGTGGTGCGGGCATCTATCAGTCAGCTCTCTGAACCTCTCCCATGCCTCATGGAACTGCTCGTTGGGGAGCATGGAGAAGTTGCTGATCAGGGCTCTCACGGCATTGGTCCGCCTGAGTGGATAGTACTTATGCAAGTACTCGGTGCGGAGCTGCTCCCAAGTGTACACAAACTTCCTTAGATGTTTCAGCCAGGTGGCTGCTCTGTCTGTCAAAGAGAAGGGGAAGGCAATCATCTGTATCGTGTCCTGGTCCACCTGACGATCGTGGACAGTACTGCAAATCATGAGAAACTCCTGGAGGTGGAGATGGGGCTCCTCGGTGGCGAGCCCATGGAAACGGGGGAGGAGCTGCAAGGTGTTCGGGGGGAACTTGAAGTCCCCCACGATGGCTGCTAAAACAACCCAGTGATGCATCAGGGTCGATCCGGGGTTGTGCAACTCCCGCATCGGTCTCGGTGCGGCTGTTGCGGCTGCATCATCTGGAACTCTCGGCCCATCTCTACGTTGCTCTCGCTCTGCTCTCATCTGCTCCATCTCTCTCTCCTCATATCTAACATAAAAGATCCCTGATTCCTCAACTGCTGCTGCACTGTCTCGAGGGAGGCGATCAGGGTGGAGTTGATCGCACCCTGGTCCAGAACAAAATGCTCGGGCTATGGACCTCTACTGCGATCATCGGAACTGTCGGCCATGGTCTCTGCAAAATCAAACGATCGAAACTCAGGTGCCGATAAATCTGCTAATCTCTCCTCTGGCACTGTTCTCTCGGAACTGAAAGAAAGGGGGTCGGGGGGGAACAAGGTGGAATCGTACTCGGGTTCGGAGAGCGGGTCTCGGCTCTCGCGAACCAACCTAGATGAACGGGTAGACGCGCCCGAAAGCGGTGCAGCCAGAGGCTGCCAAAGAGATCGTCTGCCCATCATCTTGATGTGGCGAGTAAGGCGGATGAGATCTGGAGAAACTATGATCACAAGCAAACCCCCAAGTTCACCAATGCAACGCGAGCTGACGACCGTAAAGGTTCGGTCAATTTATCTTATCAATTTTATTTTGGTGAACAATCAAGATATCAAAGCGATTACGTGACCTGTTGGGATATCCGATACTTTCCCAACCGACTGTCCCGCACAGAAGTAGTCGGTAATCAGTCGAGAATAGTACCGGAGGGCTCTACCTAGTGTTCGGGTAACTCTCTCGCACAATCAAACCAAACAATGAGGGGGTTGCTCTCCCCAAGATAAGTTTTTTAAATCAAGTGTCTTTTAGTGATCAATAGTTTTAGCAGTCCCAATTTTATTGTTTTTCTTTTTAGATATTTTTCAATAAAAACAAAAATGCCTAACGAATTTTTCAGTTCTCCTGGTTATTAAGTCAAAAACAGGGGGAGAAGACGAAAAAGCCGATGCGCGATGAAATCAATGATGCATGCACAGTAAGAAATGCGTACATGTCTCCAGCACTCTACATGCAATATGATCCGCGCAGAATTGAAAGGCAGAAAGTAAACTACCTATATGGTGCAGCGGGAAAAGCCGAGTCCCTAAGCAGACAACTTCTACTCGAAAGAACCGTCTAGCTGGTCACCAGCCTCCGATCCAAAGAGTCCGGTCTCGGTCTACCCCTCCTCCTCCCGACACATCGGGTTCAGGAGCAGCGCTTGGCAGGGCAGGCTACGGCACGTAGGCTCGAAGGGAATGAATCAGCTATTTTTATTAATCTTTTATTAGTAGGTCTAATTAACGATCTATAGGCACGAGCAGTCTATTAGGTTTTTGGATCCTACTCAGTACATCACAGTCAAACAGAAAGTCCTATGGCTAGGGGCTCGATAAAAATTGCGTGAAACCGTAAAAGGCAGCGAAAAACAAAAACCGCGAAAAATGCACGAAAATGCCGAACTAACTACTGGGTCCCTTGAGCACATCGGTGCTCGGCGAAACAGACCCAAGAAAGAGTCCAAGTCCAAGTCTGTTGTCCATGTATTATTACAACAGTTCAATTGAATAAAAGTCTAAGCTAATCTAAACCTCTCCCACTCAGCTACTGAAAAGCGAGAATGCGAGAGCCGCTAAATAGCGGTCTGACAAGTCAGACTCACTATCGCTGATGCGACTGTTCAACCTTCCTCGGTCTTCAACAATTAACCCACACAATCAATCAGAGAATGAATAGCAAGGATTAAAATTTATTATACCCTACTAAAAATGTACAATGGCAAGCAAGTAGGGGTCGAACACAAGAAGCAAAGGTGTAAAGCACGGATAAAAAAATCCAAACCTAGGTCTAACAAGCTACTTAGCCAATCTAAAATTTTTGTGGGTTTTTTATTTTTATATTTTTTATTTAATTTTTTTTTTAATTTTATATTTTTGTATTTTGGTTTTTAATTTTCTGATTTTTATATTTTATATTTTATATTTTTTTGTCTTTTTCAATATTGAAAAATAAGAACAATGTAATAAAAGAGACAACGAGGTATTTATAAAAATAGAGAAAAATATTCAAAAATATGAAAATAAAGTCTTTTTGCTCTTTTTCTACTTTTTTACTGTTTTTGTGATTTTTGGGTAATTTTTCGAATGTTTTTGGTATTTTTAAATTATCAAAATAAAGAAAACAGTAGTAAAAAGCAAGGCTGAAACTTAAAATGGAGAAATAAAGTAGAAATCAGTGGAAAAAATTCCCCAACTTAATTTTCAGTGAAAGCTAATGAAACCAAGAAAATTTAGGGAAAGAAAACACTATTTTTGGATTTTTTATGGATTTTATAAATTTTTATAAGGTTTTTAGAGTTTTGCAATTTTTTGGAGTTTGGTTTTATATTTTTTACTGATTTTTGGCTGGGAGTTAAAACAAACTAAAAGGCACAAAATATATTTTTTTTGGGATTTTTCTGGGGAGTTTTTATATTTTTTAGTGATTTTCTAATGCAAACAGTGCTGGAAATGACTATTTTTTATTTTTAATAAATACTAAAATGCAATAATTATGGAAAATAAAAATATGACATAAATCTACAATGCAACAGGAACTTAAGTTCAAATTTTTAGAAATTTTGGAATTGAAATGATGCGCCAAATAAATGGACAAACACGCACAAATTAAAGGGGCTGGCAGGGACCTTTATGCAAATATCTAAAACTATGGGGGCACGCTTGCAAAATATCCACGAAATTTGTACTGAATAAAGTAATTTCAGGGCCCAAAACAAATATCCAAAGCCGCAAGGGCTTTCTTGCAAAAACCCCCAGGCTCACGTGAAGCACACGCGCGCCTGGGAGGGGCACGTTTGTAATATTCAAGAGGCTCGAGGGTCTGCGTGTAAATATCCCAACAAAATTGATACTGAATACGAAATATTCTGGTCCAAACAGTAATGGCCAAAGCCGCAGGGGGGATTTTGCAAAAAAAATGCCAGCCCACGTGACTAGTCACGCGCGCCTGACAGTGGTATGGATGCAATTCTAGAAAGTTCAGGGGTCCACTACTAATTATTACAAAACATACTTCAATGCAGATGAAAGTTTTAGCATTAAAATAAAAAGACAAAATGTGCGAGGGCTGAGGTGCAAAATACCCTCGCAGCGGTGCTGATGGACGGTGGATGGTGCCTCACTTAAGCCACGTGGCCGCTCCAGAATAGCCGATGACGGTTCGCTCGTGGATGGCCACGATTAGATGCTGCTTGACGATCGGACGGCTGAAGGTGAACGTGATCCAACGGCAGCTTAAGCGCGCCAAGAACAAGCCAGATCCGACGGCGCCTGGAGGATCTCCAAGAACACCGGCCGCAGGTGGCTTCGATCGGTGATTCCGGCCGACACACGGCCTCCTCCAGCCCAGGACCTAGGGCAAAATGGTCCTGGGGGTCCTCCGCGTCGATGGGATGGATCTGATGGACTTGGGAAGCTCTGATGTGCTCAGACGACGAAGGTGGCCTAGGGACGTCTTCCCTGGAACGATGAGGCTCGATTGAGCCTTCTCCTTGGCTCCTCTCTGCAGGGTTAGACGCGGAAAACAAATGCGACACAACTGGGGTAGTTTTGGGGTGAGATGGATGGCTAATGCGTCGGGGCGAGATGAGTCCGGCGAGCGGTGGAGAAGGACTCCTAGATATGCTGATCTGAGCGAGATCAGCTTGAATGAAGGTGCGGCAGAGCGAGAGGGAGCGAGGAGGAACGAGATGACGGTGATCGGGGCTGATGCGGTGTAGTGGAATGGCTGGAAAGCGGAGGCGGAGCGGAGCTCCGCTGTGAAATCAAGGAAGGATTCTCGGCAAAATACACAACCGCACTAAAAACTGCTATGATACTAGACTAATCTAAGTCTAAGCTACAAGAAAATGCAAAGAGAAAGGAGGGAGGCTCACCGGAGACGAGGGTCAGACCTTGAGGCGGAGCTCCGGCGAGTGCATGGAGCAACCTCGATTCAACGCCGATCTTCACGCAAACGGGCTCCTTGAGTCACTGCTGTCACCAAGGACTCGAAGGATTCCCTAGGGTTCGGTAAAGGATGGAGGAAGAGGGATCAAATCGAAATGGGACTTTTTGGGTCTCTTTTGAAAGAGGGTCGACGGGGCTCATTGATCGAGGAATATCTCGCAAATCAACGACCCGAAGGTCGAAAAAACGCATGGGCGTGTATGCCCAATCTACGAGGAATAAAAGTTGTTCAGAAGCCATCACGAAATTATGCAAGGAGGAGTCTCGAAAAATCCGCGAATACAAGACAAAAACCTTGTCTGACACAGTCCAGAGGATGGTCAGACAGTTGACCCGTGGTCAACTGTCCAGACCTCCTGATTGGTCCACGTGGACCAATCAGGAAAAAAACTCTAAAAAATCAATTAAAAATAGTAAATAACATTATTTTATTTAGGTTATACAATAAAAAGTGCTTATAAATTTATGTAGTATTTTATTATTATTTTTAATTATTTTTATGAAGTATATTTTTACAAGTTTGCATTTATGCCCCTATAGGTATCTATATCTATATATTTAAGTATTTTATTTTTATTTAGGTATTTTTAATTTATTTTATTTTGGTTTTTATTTTCTAAAATTATAAAATACTTTTATATACACAAATATATTTTTATTTTAATTTTCTGATATATTTTATACACTTAATAAAATGAAAGTGTTATTTGTATAGGTATAGCTACATGTATTATACCTATGTATTATAATATATACAAGTATTTTTATTTGTATTTTATTTATATTTTTGTTCTGATTTTAATGCACATAATTATTATAAGTATTATTTACAACATTATAAAAATAAAAATAATAAATAAATAATAAATTGAATATTTTAATATGTACAAGTATACAATGTGGGTCCAAAAGCCAACTTTCAAACCGTAGCTCCGCCAAATGCGAAACCACCGCCATTGGATAGCTTATTTTCTTCTATATACAATTAAAGGTGAGTACGCTGCATTTGGAGTTGTCGTTTGTGAGATACGTGTCTGGGAAGTTGGGATTCTGGATTTTTATTCAGACCATAACTTTTTATCTGTTCATTATTTTTCTGTGGAATCAATTTTGTATTTTTCTTTATTAATTTATCTACAACTTTCATGTACAAAGTTTCTTTATTTGATGTATAAAAAGTGGAGCCAAAAATAGGCCCCAAAATGAATAAAGAATGAATAAAATGTATAGGTGTTTGGACTGTATTTCTGACCTTATCTCCCCCTACTTTATTCCTTGTCGACCTATTCATCAAGATGCCTAGGTCTCGGGGTTTCGGGTCATAAAATATTTACAATATTTTATTCTTTTTCTTTTCTTTTCTTTATTCTGTAATTTCGGCTTTAAAAACCGCAATTTACACATATATGCATGAATGCTAAAATGCCTATATTAAGCCTATTTACGCGCATTTACTAGGGTTTTTAAGGCCAAAATGATAGAATAAAGATGATGAAACGTGGATTCATCATCCCCCTATACTTGCCTTTGCTAGTCCCTAGCAAACACTTATGCAATAAGTGCAGAAAAAGAAAAATAAAGAAAAGAAAAAGAAGAAAGATGGACTAAATTTAATTATCAAACTTGTCTTCGCAAAATCAAAGTTTGGAGCTTAAGTCGGACCTTTGGAATTTTAGTGCGGGCGGAACCTTAATGAGAACCGAATTTGAAATCCAACAGTCCCTGAGAATCCCAAAACTCTGCTCAAGTCTCCTCAATAGCCAGGTCAGAAATATCTCAACTCATACGCAAACCCTTACGACTATGAATCTGACTTGTACAGTGTAAGTGATGGTGGCTCTCCCCAACTAGAATGACAAAGAAACTGACTTCTCCAGTATGACAACCCAGTGATTCCCCAATCCAGCAACTCCATCCTCGAGGAGCGGGGTATTCCCTTCTAAGTTCAAGTGGCAACCAGCTCAAGAGGAGGGGGTGAAGAGAAGAATGGACGGTAGCCAGTGTAGCTACCTATCCTTGGAAGCAAGACCAGTGTAGTCAAGTCATCCTGCTGCAGGCTCACATGATATGACTTTGGAACTCAAGCTTGCTTATTGTACATACTTTGCAGGCTTTTTATTTTGGTACATGCCTGAACTTTTTTTTTTTTTGAAATACTATTCACAGCAGCATTTACATAAGGAGTTTTTCCTCTTGAGCCAGTAGACTATCCCTCTTTTGAAGCTTTATCGCAACCCACAGCCTCCTGTCTTTAGACTTCCTAATCACTGGACGGGTTGGGGTGCACTTCCCTCCCTAGAGGAGGACAAGTGTTTCTACTTGTGTGCGTCTCATACCGGCAAATCCAATCCCCTCACCACTCCAACTGAGTTGAGCCATGTGAAAGGTGCAGGTGTCCAAGTTAGGTCATTATCAACAAGAGTCGTACGTGTGCTCCGAAATACTCTACTTAGGCAGTCAAGAATTCATTGAACTAAGTCCCGTGATCCTCAAAGAATTAAGTCAACTAGACCTGAAGTACCTCAAACCAAGTTCCTATAAGGTTCCTGTTATTAGGTAGATTTTAAGGTCCAATCAAGCTCCAATCTCCGGATTTTACTTAGACTTGTTCGACTATCAAACTCAATCCGAAAAATGCAAATGCTATGCAATGCGATGCAGAAAATATTTTTGTGATGCAATTTTCAAGATTTTGAACTTTTTATGGGTTTTTGAAAATATGATGCATGCATGTGCAGATGCAATTGTTTTTTGTATTTTTCAAAAAGAATTTTCAAATGTTTTTGGATTTTAATTTTGCAAATGTTTTTGGGAATTTTTAAAATAAAAAGTTTTGGCTGAAAACTAGGTGAAAATATGTACACGGGAGTGCTTCTTATATATACAAGAAGTGGATTTTAGAATTTACAAGGGTAAGTGGTCAATTTTATACATACATAAGCTGGATTTTTGGTGTGATGTGTATATTCCTCAAATTTATTTGAAAACAGTTTACACACAATTTTTGAAAACTATAGTCCAAAATAGTTTTTACAAACATTTTACACACATTTGAAAATCATTTTGCAAAGGTTTTTAAAACAGTATATATAGGTTTTTCAAATCATTTTTGCAACCATTTTTCAAACCATTTGCAAATCATTTTTCAAACATTTTATTTCACACAAAGAAAAGAAATTTTACAAAACACACATTTTTACACAGGTTGAAAACACGAAACAAAATATTTTCAAAATAGTTTTCAATAGATGTTCACAAAGATTTTCAAACTATTTTTCAAACATTTTGCAAAAACATTTTCACCTGATTTATTAATCAGTAAATACAAAAAGAATTTGAGGAATAATCACATCTTTTTATTACGGATTTTAATGAATTTTAAAGAATTGTTAGCCATATTATTAAGAAAATACGAAAGTACGAGTTATGGCTAAAGTATATACGCAGTATATACGACCCCCCTATACTTAACTGGAGCTATGTCCTCATAGATCGGAGAGAAAAGAAAAGACATAACTCGTACTAAGTATAGACAAGTCTAAATAATAAAGAATAAATGAATGAATCAGAAGTTGACCGTCCCCCCTATACTTAGGATCAAATAATCCTAAGTATAGCAGACTGTACACAACGCAGGGAGGGTCAAGGGTGGGAATGAACAGATCGTACTCAGATTGTCTCCCCCTATATTTAGGGTAAGATATCCCTAAGTATAGACAAGAAGAGGAGACAATGGAGAGGAGCGAAAAGAATAGAAAAAGTCGGGGTGCACACCCCCCTATACTTAGGACAAAGTACGTCCTAAGTATGGAAAACTGTCTACAAGGGCGGCACCTTTTTGATAGATGAAGAAGATAGAAGAGGAAAAGAAGAAAAGAAGAAAATAAGAAGAGAAATGAAATTGGGTATGAACAACTCGGGATGCACATCCCCCCTACACTTAGGATAGAGTACATCCTAAGTGTAGCAGTGATGAAAGGGATGGCATCAATTCGGTAGAATAAGATAAAAGAAATTGAAAAGAAGAAAAGAAGAAAAGACGAAGAGGAAAATCATTCAAAAATGTTTTGATGTGCTTTGCCTTCCTCTGCCTGTCTCGAGCTGTTCAGCTCATCATCATATATTACTTGAATGGAGTTAACGACGGCCATGAATGTGTCATGTTCAAGGTATGGCTTCAGAAGCTGTCCATTGACTACAAAAGGCTGTGCATCAGATGACAGATTAGATATCAAGACGCTTCCGTTGTCCCGCACCTGCCTAACCAAAAACGGCCCAGTCCATTTGCTCTTCAATTTGCCTGGAAAGATCTTTAATTTCGCATCGAACAACCATACCTTCTGACCTGGATCAAAGGACTTGTGGCGGATGTGCTTGTCATGCCATGTTTTGACCTTTTCCTTGTACATCAGGCTGTTGTCATATGCATAATCTCTGAATTCCAGAAATCTGTTCAGATCCAGTTTCCTGTTCTGTCCTGCTTGCTTGGAGTCCAAATTACAGACGTTAATAGCCCATAAAGATTTATGAATAAGTTCCACGGGCAAGTGGCATGGCTTGCCATACACCAGGCGGTAGGGAGACATTCCCAAGGGTGACTTGTACGCTGTTCGGTAAGCCCAAAGAACGGAATCAAGCAGCTGAGACCAGTTCTTGCGATCCGGACGCACAAGTTTCTGTAGAATTGTCTTGATCTCCCTGTTGGAACATTCAGCTAAGCCATTGGACTGCGGGTGGTAAGGTGAAGCAACACGATGCTCGATGCAGAATTCTTGGGTCAGCTTCTTCACCTCTCTGTTTATGAAATGGCTGCCCCCGTCAGATATGAGGATCTTGGGAATCCCGAACCGTGCTATGATGTGATCTCGTAAGAATCGACAGACAGTCCGACTGTCGGTGGCTCGGGCAGGGATAGCCTCCACCCATCGACTGACATAATCGACAGCAAGCAGAATATACTCATAACCCTGACTGTTAGGAAACGGGCCCATAAAGTCGATACCCCATGCATCAAAGACGTCTGAGATCTGAATGTACTTCAGAGGCATCGTATCTCTCATTCCTATGGTTCCACCCATCTTCTGGCAGTCAGTGCAACCTTTGACGTATTCATCCGCATCTTTGAATAATGAAGGCCACCATAGGCCACTTTGAAGAACTTTTGCTGCCGTCCGTTTGCCTGAATGATGTCCTCCAGAATCTTGATCATGACATAAAGCGAGGACACTTGGAACTTCCTCCTGAGGAATACACCTTCTCCAGATGCAATCTGCTCCCTCACAAAACAGATACGGGTCTTCCCACTGGTAGAAATGGATTTTAGACAAAAATCTGTCTATTTTCAACTTAGGCCAGTCCTGTGGGATTTTCTTAGCAACTAGATAATTCACAATGTCCGCATACCAAGGAAGTGAGGCGACTGACAGAATCGATTCATCTGGAAAGGTCTCTGTGATAGGCTGCAAGTTCAGCTCAGGAGACTCCAGTTCAGGAAGTCTTGACAGATGATCGGCCACTACATTCTTTACCCCAGGTTTATCTCTGATCTCCATGTCAAACTCCTGGAGGAGAAGGATCCACCGGATGAGACGTGGTTTGGCATCCTTCTTCTGCTGTAAATACCGAATGGCTGAGTGATCAGTGTAAATGATAACTTTGGACCCAAGAAGGTAAGATCTGAACTTCTCCAACGCAAAGACTACCGCTAGCAGCTCCTTTTCAGTAACAGTGTAGTTTCTCTGGGCTTCATCGAGCGTTCGGCTAGCGTAGTGAATTGCAAACGGTACATTGTCTTTTCTCTGTCCCAGTACAGCTCCGATGGCATAATCCGACGCATCGGTCATAATCTCGAAAGGCTGAGTCCAAATCGGTGGCTGTAGGACAGGGGCCTGCGTGATGAGCTCTTTCAACTGATTAAAGGCAAGGAGCACACGATCGTCTACAATGAACTCATTGTCCTTGCCGAGCAACTCAGTCAGCGGTCTGGCCAGTTTGCTGAAATCTTTAATAAATCGTCGGTAAAAACCGACATGGCCCAAGAATGACCGGACTTGCTTGATATTTGTAGGTGGCTCCAGCTTAGATATTACATCCACCTTGGCTGGGTCAACCTCCATGCCACGTTTAGAAACAACGTGACCCAGCACTATTCCTTCGGTCACCATGAAATTGCTCTTCTCCCAGGAGAGCACAAGATTCACTTCGCAGCACCTCCGTAAGACTCGGTCTAGATAATCCAGACATTGATCAAATGAATCCCCATAGACCGAAAAATCGTCCATAAAGACCTCGAGAAAGCTACCCACCATATCAGTAAAAACTGCGAGCATACACCTCTGAAATGTGGCTGGGGCATTGCAAAGCCCGAACGGCATCCGTCTGAAGGCATATGTGCCAAAAGGATAGGTGAACGTGGTCTTCTCTTGGTCTTCAGGAGCAATAGCAACTTGATTATACCCAGAGTAACCGTCCAAGAAACAGAAATATTCCTTCGCGGCCAATCTCTCCAAGATCTGGTCGATGAAGGGTAGCGGAAAATGATCCTTCTTGGTGGCGAGATTGAGTCTTCTGTAGTCTACGCACACTCGCCAAGAAGTCGGTACTCTGGTTGCGATCTCCTCTCCTTTGTCATTTTTCACAATGGTGATCCCTGATTTCTTGGGCACAACATGCAGAGGGCTCACCCATTTGCTGTCGGAGATGGGATAAATGAATCCCGCATCACACCATTTCTGGATTTCTTTCATAACCACCTCTCGCAGATTCGGGTTTAATCTTCTTTGCGGTTCACGAGAGGGTCTGTTGTCTTCCTCCAGAAAGATGCGATGCGAACAGAGTGACGGATTGATCCCGTGGAGATCAGAGGTTCGCCAGCCTATCGCCTTGCGGTTACGTTCAAGAACCTCCATCAGACGAGATTCTTGATCTTCGGTCAGATGCGCATTGATGATGACCGGGTACATATTCGGTTCTCCTGCAAGGAAGGCATACTTCATATTGGAGGGCAAAGGTTTCAGCTCTGGCGGGGTCTAAGCTGCTTCAGTGGTGACCTCAGCTATTAATACAGGTGGTGATTCTTTCAACTGTGCAATGTCCACCATAATCTGCTCTGTTTCCTCTCTCAAATCCTGACAGAATTCTTCAATGATTTCATTTTCGTCCGAAGATGCTTCCAAACTCGGCTCCTGGTTCTGAAGGCATATCAACCCCACAGCAGTGTCTTGTAGTGCCTCAGCAAGTTCCTCATCTTGATTGATACACGGAAATTCGACTGCGGTCTCCACTTCCTCCTCTGGACAGAGGAGTCCGTGGATCTCATTACCATCCAGGAAGAGGTTGGTGTCTTGAATCTCGGCTAGAAAATCGCAGTCTTCATCATTCTAAATCACCTTTGCACACGATACAAATGTCGGTTCAGCGAGTGTTCCCTCGGACAGGGTCTCTACTCTGATAGTTTCATTTCCAGCGCCGAACGTGATTTCTCCTGTCCCATAATTCACTACTGCGTTTGATGTCCGCAAAAATGGTCTTCCCAGTATGATCGGGGTGAGGAGTAATGGAGAAGGGACGTCCATGTCTAACACCACAAAATCGGCCGGGAATGACTTTCCCTGAACCGTGACGATTACGTCCTCCAACAGGCCCCTAGGCCGCTTTACTGACTTGTCTGCGAACTGCAGAATTATCTTCGTGGGCTTGAGCGGTCCTAACCTGAACTCTGTGAGTAGTGATGCTGGCATCAAATTGACAGAAGACCCGCTGTCGAGGAGTGTTCGTTCGAACTCTTGATCGAACATCTGACAACGTACAAGAGGTGCTCCCATATCTGGCTTTTTGTCCGGGAGGTTGCTGATGGCATTGACGGTGGCCATAGTGAGGATGTGCTTTTCAGATTTACCACCTTTGCTTCGGGAGTTATGTGGGGTTGGCATGCGCTTGGTTGTACATGCCTCCTTAAGTCCTTTCTTGACCGCTGGCATGTACTCAAGAGCCTTCATCAGGGGCATGTTCAACACTAAATTCTGAATGATTTCTATAATAGCAGGATCAGACAAAGCACTTTTCAAATTTTTCATTTTTTTGTGTTTTTTCATTGCTTCAGGAAAAGGAATATTTACAAACCCTTCTCCAATTTCATTCAAAATGGTGTCCGTGTTGTTGTTTACAGGTAGATGACAAAAAGGAATGGATTCATCTACAATGTGTGGACCAAAAATGACAGGCTCGGCTTCAAGTGCTGGCGTTGGACTCGCTGCAGGTGATGTGCTCCTCCTGTCAGGAACTGGCTGTGATGCAGGTGCAGGCGCCTCCAATGCTGGCCGGTCTCCACCGAGGTTGCTGCTATCTTTTTGTATTTTTCTGTTTTCTTCATTTTTTGTGATTTTCTGGATGCTGGTGCTGCTCCCAAAATGCTTGCTGGCCCTGGTGTTGGCTGGCCTGACGATTCCCCATCAGATGCAATGTGTTTTCCTTTCGCCTTCGCCGATGGCCGGAGTGTCCTACCGCTCCTGAGAGTAACAGCGTTAGATAAAAAACAATTAAATTTACCTGATTCGGGTTGGACACTGCCAGCTACCTGCTCCTTGCGTCGGAAATTGTTAGGATTAGCTTCGACCTGGGCTGGTATGACGGTTTTGGCTGCCGTCAGGTCGTCGATCTTCTGGTTCATCTCAGCCATGTTCTTCATCAACTGTTCCAAACAGGCCAGGGCCGGATTGACCGGTACAATCTCAGAAGATTCCCCCTGCTGGGGTCTAGACTGCTGATATGGCGGTTGAGATTGTGACTGGTATCCTTGTGCGAATTGTTGAGGAGGGGGGTTTGAGGAGTACTGCGACGGGTGTTGGTTGTATTGTGCAGCCGGTTGCTGGTGATATCCTTGTCCACGATATCCGGACTGCTGAGGCCCATGTTGGTAATTCTGCCTCCACGTGTTTCCATGTGAGGGAGGCTGGTACTGGTAGGGCTGCTGGAATGGTCTTCCACCCTGGTGTTGCTGCTGAAAGGGCCTGTTGCCCATGTTCTGACCCTGAGAGTGTCCCTGAGGACGGGTCAGCTGCGCTTCGTTGTTCCAGATGCCATTGATCTCCTGGATCAGTGGCGGGGGTGGAGAGAACTGCTCGGAGTAAGCGGGCTGGTGCTCGGGTTGATATACAACCATCTGTGTCGGAGGCTGCGGTTGCTGCTCCGGGACCTTCACGTAGTATACGTGCTGGACTGGCTGGGGCTGCGGTGGAGTCGGCTGAGGATTTTGCTGCATTGTAGGCTCCTTCTTCTCAGCGTTCGGCTCGGCAGAGGTGGACATAGCGTTGCACATGTTTGCATTCAGTGCTCGGACGAGCTGCTCCAGCTGCTGGGAAATCTGGTCGAGCTTCTCTAGACCTTGGGTCCTCTTCTCTATAACTGCCAGTTTTTCGAGGTCCTGCGACCTCTTCTCGATGATGTCCACTTTGGACAAGTGGCTCCCGATGATACTCAGGTTGGAGCTTTCATCTTTGTCCTCAGTGTGAGAAGCCATGTTAACTGGCTTGCTGATGGCGATCGGTGGCTTCATGTAGACCCGGGACGAGGATTGGGCTGCTTCTCCCTCAGCCATTTCTTCAAAGACATTCCACACGACATCCTCGTCCTTGTTAAAATGTGAACCGCTGCAAGCTGCATCCACGAGCTTTTGGCTCTCAAATGATAGCCCCCCAAAGAAGTGTTGCACGAGACTGGTCTTGGGTATTTCATGGTGGGGGCACTTCTCTTGGAGATCCTTGAATCTCTCCCACGCTTCATGGATCGTCTCGTGGGGCTGCTGGCAGAAACTGGAGATCCGGGCACGCATCTGGTTTAATCTCCCCAGAGGATAAAATTTATGGAGGAAAGCAGATTTCAGTTCCTCCCAGGTGGTGACAACCTTCCCGAGATGATCGACCCAGTAAAGGGCCTTGTCTTGAAGGCTGAAAGAGAATGCGGTCATCTTGATCACATCCAGGGGAACTCCGGGGTAGTGAGCCGTGGAGCAGATGCGGTTGAACTTCTTGAGGAAAATATATGGCTCCTCAGTGGTGTTCCCATGAAAAGTGGGAAGCAGTGACAGAAACTGTGGCTTCAGCTCGAAGTGAGCATGCATTCGTGGAATCTGAATCCACTCAGTGATGCGCCCTGCTCCCGGGTTGTATGTCTGCTTGAGTGTGGTCTTGGGCTGCGGTGGATCTTCTTCTCCTGCTTCATATTCGGGTCCCACTGAAAACTCATCATTGATTTCAAAGTTCGGCTCCTCCTCTCGTCGGCCATCCCTCGCATCGGCCCTCCTCCTTAGATCATTCAGCATGTCTTGGAAGGCTGTTTGAGCCAAGGCCTGATTAGTCAACTGCTGCTGAATGGCTTGAATGGAAGCCAGCAGTTGACTGTTAACCTCGCCCTGCGTGGTATATTGTCCTTCCGCTGCGTTATCTTCAGGCTCCTGCTGGGGCTGTGGTCCTTTTCCCCTTCCTCCTGCCATTTCTATTTCTGCTGGGTTGACTGGCTCGAGCTCTGAGTCTGCACATGGTAGAATGCCTCGATCAGTCTGAATTGCAGCACCAGATAGAGAGATGCGGTCTGTGTCAAGGTCGACACAGAACTTTGTTAAGGATGGCGATGTGTAAGGAGTGAAATCAATGGCCATCCAAAACGGACAGAGTTCGGGACGAGAGTGGTCCCGGTTTATTGAAGAAGGCAGGGAGTCTGGAGGTCGGTTCATAGGGTTTGAACCGGTGTCTCGGGAATCTCCCTGAATTATTAAAGAGGGCGAACGAATGGAGCCGATGTGGGTGCCGACAGAGCCTCGACTAAACTGTCCATTCGTTGCCATCTCGAAGATCAAGAGGAAGATCGATGTGGATGAAAGATACGGGGGTCAACAAGGAACAAAAGGAATGTAAAACAGTAGAAGGCTCACAATGAGCGATGGTCAACTGGAGGGGAAACAAAATTGCGCAACGGCGCGAGGTTTTTGATCTTGACCTAAATATGATTAGCAATCAAATACAAGACAAGGGAGTTCACCAACTCAACACGTGAAGCCGTGAAGGTTCGGCTTTTATCTTTGTAATTTTTATCTTGTTTTCAGGAATTTATCTTTCAACGAGTCCTTAGAGCGCTACGCCTATAGGAGCGAGAGTACTGCCGGAAAAGTATTCCCGTACTTGTCCTCCTCCTGTGTAACCTGTAACTTGCGCTTTTTAAGGTCCTTGTAACCCTTCCTGGATCCCTACTCAGCCAAAGAAATAGAGGGAGGAAGCCGATAGGTGAAACCGATACTTCGGATCTCGCTCGCAACGGAATCACCCGTGAGCGTGCAAGATCCTACTCGGACGCAGCCGGTGAGACAGACACCCCCGTGAAGGCGTGGCCTATGCTCGGTACTTCGGACAAGGTCGGTGCTCACACAATAGTGAGTCACCACTGGCGACCAAGCCCTACTCGACTACGTACGATAGTAGCGCCAATACTTCGGAAATCCAGGCGATACACAAGGCAGCCACAAGTTGGGTTTTTGGGCTCTAATCCTTACGAACGCTCGACTCACTTGGAAGGAGACCTTCCCATGCAACCTGAAAACAAATGAGGGTGTTACTCTCCCCAATCAATGAGTCCAGTTACCAATTTTAATTTAGATCAAAGTTTTCTTAGCAGTCCCCTTTTTTTAATTTTTTTTGTGTTATCGCTTCTTTTGAGTAGATTCAAACAAGCGTCTAACGATTTTGTATTTTCTTTATCCTAAGGTATCCAAAATCAGAGGGAGAACAGAGTCGGGAAAAGCCAATGCAAGTCGGCACCAAGATGGAAATCTCACCTTTGTGCCTATATGATGAATGCAAAGTAAGAAGACTTACAGTGAATCCCAGCTCTCTCCATGCGGGATGCAAGGCAGAAATTTATAAACCTAATCTATATGCCGGTTGTGCAATGCGGAAATCGTCCTAGAACAGGCAACTGCTAGCGTGAAGAACCACGAGTTAACCGCTAACTCCCAATCCTAGTGTCCGGTCTAGGCTCACTCCTCCTCTGCTCAACACATTTGAGTTAGGAGAAAGCGCTTGTGTGGAGTGAGCTCGCGGCGCGCGGATCGAGAGCCAATGATTAACTACTTAATTAATCTAAGTCCAAATACGAACTATAGGAGCATGCAAGAAGTAATAGGGTGTTTGGACCTAGGTTACTCGAATCAAGCAGGACCTAATTCTAGAAGCTCAATCCACAAAAGAAATGAAAAAGAAAACAAAACCGGAAAATGACGGTCGAGAAAACACGAAAAAGCCGCGGTGAGCCCCCGGGTGAACAAACACCCGGAAGTTAGGCCCGAAGTGTCCAAGTGTCTGAGTCCTGTATTATTACAAATTAATCAACTACTCTCTCTCACAAAAAATAAAGCAACTCTCTCTCTCTCTAGTTCTCCTGCTCTCTCCTGCCGGCTAGGGTAGAACAGCCGACTCCTCCTCCCAAGGCTGCTCAGGATCCCCTAGGCGATCCTCCTCGGTCGGCGGTCCCTCGCAAGAAAACAAAAGAGAGGTCAGACAGTTCAAAATAAATAATACACAAAATACAAGTAAGCAAAAATGTCTAAGTGACTAGAAAGACCCAAAGATACTCTACAAGCCGATGCTCCCCGGCAACGGTGCCATTTGAAAAGCGAGAATGCGAGAGCCGCTAAATAGCGGTCTGACCAGTCAGACTCACTGTCGCTGATGCGACTGTTCAAACTTCCTCGGTCTTCAACAATTAACCCACACAATCAATCAGAGAATGAATAGCAAGGATTAAAATTTATTATACCCTACTAAAAATGTACAATGGCAAGCAAGTATGGGTCGAACACAAGAAGCAAAGGTGTAAAGCACGGATAAAAAAATCCAAACCTAGGTCTAACAAGCTACTTAGCCAATCTAAAATTTTTGTGGGTTTTTTATTTTTATATTTTTAATTTAATTTTTTTTTAATTTTATATTTTTGTATTTTGGTTTTTAATTTTCTGATTTTTATATTTTATATTTTATATTTTTTTGTCTTTTTCAATATTGGAAAATAAGGACAATGTAATAAAAGAGACAAAGAGTTTTTTATAAAAATAGAGAAAAATACTCAAAAATATGAAAATAAAGTCTTTTTGGTCTTTTTCTACTTTTTTACTGTTTTTGTGATTTTTGGGTAATTTTTAGAATGTTTTTGGTATTTTTAAATTATCAAAATAAAGAAAACAGTAGTAAAAAGCAAGGTTTCTATTACTAAGGAGAAACATGGGGCTCAGCAGAACTGCCGCACAAGGGCAGATAAGGTCAAATGACATCCTCCTCGGTGGTTTTATGAAGGAAGCAAGTAGTTGGAAGCGGTAGTTTCAACTGCAAATAGATGGTGAAGTTGGGGTGGACGATTAGGACGAGTTGGTTAAGAAGAAGAGGGATGCAAGGGCTCGTGAATGGTATCGAATGGGGTTTACGAGGACACGTGGATCAGTGAGGGAAATTGGGAAAAGTTTGTCCAACCAGGTTTGTGTCCCTCGGGGCTTCAAATGTAGGAGATTAACGACGACTTGGGCTGTTGGATCAGACAATCCAGTGGTCCTGATAGAGGCGGGATTGGATGGCTGGGGAGCGTCTGATTAGGAAACTTAAAATGGAGAAATAAAGTAGAAATCAGTGGCAAAAATTCCCCAACTTAATTTTCAGTGAAAGCTAATGAAACCAAGAAAATTTAGGGAAAGAAAACACTATTTTTGGATTTTTTATGGATTTTATAAATTTTTATAAAGATTTTTAGAGTTTTGCAATTTTTTGGAGTTTGGTTTTATATTTTTTAATGATTTTTGGCTGGGAGTTAAAACAAACTAAAAGGCACAAAATATATTTTTTTTTGGGATTTTTCTGGGGAGTTTTTATATTTTTCAGTGATTTTCTAATGCAAATAGTGCTGGAAATGACTATTTTTTATTTTTAATAAATACTAAAATGCAATAATTATGGAAAATAAAAATATGACATAAATCTACAATGCAACAGGAACTTAAGTTCAAATTTTTAGAAATTTTGGAATTGAAATGATGCGCCAAATAAATGGACAAACACGCACAAATTAAAGGGGCTGGCAGGGACCTTTATGCAAATATCTAAAACTATGGGGGCACGCTTGCAAAATGTCCACGAAATTTGTACTGAATAAAGTAATTTCAGGGCCCAAAACAAATATCCAAAGCCGCAAGGGCTTTCTTGCAAAAACCCCCAGGCTCACGTGAAGCACACGCGCGCCTGGGAGGGGCACGTTTGTAATATTCAAGAGGCTCGAGGGCCTGCGTGTAAATATCCCAACAAAATTGATACTGAATACGAAATATTCTGGTCCAAACAGTAATGGCCAAAGCCGCAGGGGGGACTTTGCAAAAAAAATGCCAGCCCACGTGACTAGTCACGCGCGCCTGACAGGGGTATGGATGCAATTCTAGAAAGTTCAGGGGTCCGCTACTAATTATTACAAAACATACTTCAATGCAGATGAAAGTTTTAGCATTAAAATAAAAAGACAAAATGTGCGAGGGCTGAGGTGCAAAATACCCTCGCAGCGGCGCTGATGGACAGTGGATGGTGCCTCACTTAAGCCACGTGGCCGCTCCAGAATAGCCGATGACGGTTCGCTCGTGGATGGCCACGATTAGATGCTGCTTGACGATCTGACGGCTGAAGGTGAACGTGATCCAACGGCAGCTTAAGCGCGCCAAGAACAAGCCAGATCCGACGGCGCCTGGAGGATCTCCAAGAACACCGGCCGCAGGTGGCTTCGATCGGTGATTCCGGCCGACACACGGCCTCCTCCAGCCCAGGACCTAGGGCAAAATGGTCCTGGGGGTCCTCCGCGTCGATGGGATGGATCTGATGGACTTGGGAAGCTCTGATGTGCTCAGACGACGAAGGTGGCCTGGGGACGTCTTCCCTGGAACGATGAGGCTCGATTGAGCCTTCTCCTTGGCTCCTCTCTGCAGGGTTAGACGCGGAAAACAAATGCGACACAACTGGGGTAGTTTTGGGGTGAGATGGATGGCTAATGCGTCGGGGCGAGATGAGTCCGGCGAGCGGTGGAGAAGGACTCCTAGATATGCTGATCTGAGCGAGATCAGCTTGAATGAAGGTGCGGCAGAGCGAGAGGGGGCGAGGAGGAACGAGATGACGGTGATCGGGGCTGATGCGGTGTAGTGGAATGGCTGGAAAGCGGAGGCGGAGCGGAGCTCCGCTGTGAAATCAAGGAAGGATTACCGCACTAAAAACTGCTATGATACTAGACTAATCTAAGTCTAAGCTACAAGAAAATGCAAAGAGAAAGGAGGGAGGCTCACCGGAGACGAGGGTCAGACCTTGAGGCGGAGCTCCGGCGAGTGAATGGATCAACCTCGATTCAACGCCGATCTTCACGCAAACGAGCTCCTTGAGTCACTGCTGTCACCAAGGACTCGAAGGATTCCCTAGGGTTCGGTAAAGGATGGAGGTAGAGGGATCAAATCGAAATGGGACTTTTTGGGTCTCTTTTGAAAGAGGGTCGACGGGGCTCATTGATCGAGGAATATCTCGCAAATCAACGACCCGAAGGTCGAAAAAACGCATGGGCGTGTATGCCCAATCTACGAGGAATAAAAGTTGTTCAGAAGCCATCACGAAATTATGCAAGGAGGAGTCTCGAAAAATCCGCGAATACAAGACAAAAACCTTGTCTGACACAGTCCAGAGGATGGTCAGACAGTTGACCCGTGGTCAACTGTCCATACCTCCTGATTGGTCCACGTGGACCAATCAGGAAAAAAACTCTAAAAAATCAATTAAAAATAGTAAATAACATTATTTTATTTAGGTTATAAAATAAAAAGTGCTTATAAATTTATGTAGTATTTTATTATTATTTTTAATTATTTTTATGAAGTATATTTTTACATGTTTGCATTTATGCCCCTATAGGTATCTATATCTATATATTTAAGTATTTTATTTTTATTTAGGTATTTTTAATTTATTTTATTTTGGTTTTTATTTTCTAAAATTATAAAATACTTTTATATATACAAATATATTTTTATTTTAATTTTCTGATATATTTTATACACTTAATAAAATGAAAGTGTTATTTGTATAGGTATAGCTACATGTATTATACCTATGTATTATAATATATACAAGTATTTTTATTTGTATTTTATTTATGTTTTTGTTCTGATTTTAATGCACATAATTATTATAAGTATTATTTACAACATTATAAAAATAAAAATAATAAATAAATAATAAATTGAATATTTTAATATGTACAAGTATATAATGTGGGTCCAAAAGCCAACTTTCAAACCGTAGCTCCGCCAAATGCGAAACCACCGCCATTGGATAGCTTATTTTCTTCTATATACAATTAAAGGTGAGTACGCTGCATTTGGAGTTGTCGTTTGTGAGATACGGGTCTGGGAAGTTGGGATTCTGGATTTTTATTCAGACCATAACTTTTTATCTTTTCATTATTTTTCTGTGGAATCAATTTTGTATTTTTCTTTATTAATTTATCTACAACTTTCATGTACAAAGTTTCTTTATTTGATGTATAAAAAGTGGAGCCAAAAATAGGCCCCAAAATGAATAAAGAATGAATAAAATGTATAGGTGTTTGGACTGTATTTCTGACCTTATCTCCCCCTACTTTATTCCTTGTCGACCTATTCATCAAGATGCCTAGGTCTCGAGGTTTCGGGTCATAAAATATTTACAATATTTTATTCTTTTTCTTTTCTTTTCTTTATTCTGTAATTTCGGCTTTAAAAACCGCAATTTACACATATATGCATGAATGCTAAAATGCCTATATTAAGCCTATTTACGCGCATTTACTAGGGTTTTTAAGGCCAAAATGATAGAATAAAGATGATGAAACGTGGATTCATCAGCTACTCTCTCACGCTCACCTGCGGCTCCGTGCAGGAAGGAGCCGCCTCCGAATCCCGTGGTTGCGCCGGCTTCTCGAGAGTCGCCGCCTCGGTCCTCGAGCCCTTGCAAGAAAGCAACAAAGTGTTATCAACCTGATAAAATAATCAAATATAGATAAGAAAAACAAACAGGGGTATATGTGCAAAAATGGCAAACAAAATAAACAAGCAAAATCAAACAAAAACAAAAATAAAAGAAAAGAAAATAAAATAAAACAAAACAAAAATAAGAGAAAAATAAAAAGCCACGAAAAGCCGCGGACTCAAAAAGAGCCGCGGAAAGCCGCGAAAAAGAAAAGAAAGGAAAATGAAAAATAAAAATACTACTAAGACGTGCTCCCCGGCAACGGCGCCATTCTGATGAGCGAGCCGAGCAAGCGAGGTAAATCAGGTATATCTCATGCGGTCGTTGCGACCTCAGTCGCTCGGGTGCTCAATCGAGAAAAAAAATCAGACCACCTAAATCAGAAAAAATCAAACAAGCTCAAGTAGCGGTCTCGCTATTAGATTAGCCTGGCATAGCGACCAGGGTCGGACTCAGGGAGCACGTAATGGCCTTACGGCCTACAAAGTAGTCTAGAAAAGAAATAAAATAAAATAAAGGTATTTTTGGTGGATTTTTAATATTTTTATTTTTTTTGGATTTTTAATTCAATAAAAGAAATAAGAAAACAAATAAATAAGCCAATACAAATAATTATTTAACTACTCAAAAATCACCCAAAAATTCAAATAATTTTTTTTGTTTTTTATATTTTTCTCTGTTTTTGGTTAATTTTTGGTATTTTTCTGATTTATAGAGAATTTTAAAAAAATAAAATATGGCAGAAGAATCAAGGTACTGTCCAGTCAGACTTGGAGGACCAATTTAAAATGCAAAATGGCCCTATCAAGGTCTGAAGGTAATTTTCCTGTAAAGAACAAAACACAAGGAAAATTTGGCCACTAGAATTATTAATTTTTTATTTTTCTTTTAATTATTAGAATTTTTATAGGGTTTTTAGTGTTTTTCAATTTTTATAGGTTTTGTATATCCAAAAATGACCAAAATTGGTCAGAAAATCAAACAAGGCAAAACAAACACTACCTAATTGTTTTGTAATTTTTAGAGGTGTTTTAATATTTTTTGATTTTTAAAGTTAGACAGTAACAAAAATGCTTGTTTTGAATTTTTAAAAATAATAAATAAAATAAAAAATGTCTCCAAAATTTATAGAAAATTTTACATCATGGCAGGAGCCATGTGTCCAATTTTTATCGAATTTGGAGTTAATTTGCTATTTTATTAAAAATAAAAATAAGGGTACAGTGCACAGGGACCTGTACGCAAATTGAACAAGTTCCAGGGGGTCTGGTGCAAATTCTCCACAAAATCACGCGCGAGGCGCGTGACCTGGGCACTCAGGGACCTATTTGCAAGAAAACTTATGTCCCTAGACTATTTAGTAACTCGTACTAAAAGTCCAGGGGCGTAAGTGTAAATTACCCGCTATATCAAGCACATGCGCAAATACAACATTCACAGGGGTATTTATGCAAATACTAAAAAGTTAATTTCATTCCATAACACCCTAGAACATCAAGTCTATACATGCAATTAACCCAGACAATCACGTGTCGAAGCACATGTTCCACTATAGGCAGGGGTATAAAAGCAAATACCAGGAATAACAGGGTCTAAGTGCAAATGTACCAAAATAAAAACAACTAAATGCGATATTTACGGGACTGACTAATAAATGAAACAAACAGGGGGCCTATAAGAAATTTACCCCTTATTATATCCGAGGGACGGATGAGCGCCACGTGGAGATCCAACGGTCAGGGGGGGTGGCGCCTCAACGAAGGGTCCCTCGGCAAGATCGAACGGCTGGAATCTCCCCACGTGGAAGATCGGGCGGCTGGGAAGCGACGTGGGAAGACCTCGCTGATCGGACGGTCGCGATCACTCCTCCAAGAATCGAACGATGATGGATGCTCCTGGCGTGGACGGCTACGATGTAAACTCGAGCTGGAGGGGGATCGAACGGCTCCGGAGGTTACTCGAAGAACTGGACTCCGACGAGGTTCGTCGGGCTCGTGTGGGCGCTGGAGACCTCCTCGCGGGCTGCTACGGATCGGAGAAGAATCGCCTTGGCCTCCCGCGTCTAATGGTCCACTCCGATGGTGGCGAGGAGCTCTGGAGAGCTCCGGTGGCACTGGCGGAGGAGCGGTTGCTCCAACTGGTCGAGACCCTCAGATGGGCTCGGATGAACCTGAAAAGCACAGCAACACACTCCTGGGTCGAGGGCAAAGTGCCTCGACCCGATTAGGGGGGTGAAGGTGGTCAGTGCGGCGGGGCGTGCGAGCTCCGGCGAAGCGACGATGGAGGAACTCGATACCCAGTTTCTTTGTGAACTGGGGTGAACGAGTGGGCGGAGAAGGTGCGCGGGGGAACGGTGGAGATGATGGGTGACTCCGATGGTCGAAACGAAGGCGAGGGTGGTAGGAATCAAAGCTGAACGGCGACGGAGCGATTTGGGGGAAACTGAAAATTCAGGAAATAGAGAAAGGGAAGGGGCAACCTACTCGATGTTGTCGACTGTAGAGGAGCTGGGGGTGCTCCAGGTCCTTGCCTCAAGGGCCGTCGGTGCCCGAGGCTCGAGCGTCACCTCCAGGCGGCGCACGGCGGCGCAACGTCGCCGGATCGATGGTCTACACGCTCCCTCCTCGCTGCAACACCACTGGAAGCGAGTTGTCACTCTCGCGGAGGCGATGGAGGTCCTTGGGTGGAGAACGGATGGGCCAAAGATGCATGAAATGGGAGGCGGAGCTCGGCTTATATGCGAGTGCAGGTCCGAGAAGAGGGGATCGGGAAGGGTTCCACGAAGCGCGGATCCCCACGCGGAAGATCGGGCGAGGATCTCGGATGCACAAGGAAGAAGGAGAGCCCGGGGTTTGCGGGTATGGGCGTCAGATCGAGCGTAGAAAATTCGAGAAGTCGGGTCGCGGGCTCGGATCTGGGGCTCAGTGGTCCTGGGGGGGAGTTGACCGGGGGGTCAACGTCCCCGTGGACCAATGGGGACAGGCCACGTCAAAAAGATTTAGAAATTAGAAATTAATTAGTAAATGGCCGAATCATGAAAAACTTAAAACATGATAAATGTTCATTTTATTTTTTTTCTATTTTTTGTGATTTTTAATTAATTTTTCGAAATAAAAATAAGGTATTTACACTATAGTGTTATACATAGGTATATATACAATATGGCTTTTTAATTTTTGATTTTTAATTTGTTATTTTTGTACATTTTTATTCCCATTTTATATTTTATTTATTTATAGCATAAAATTAGGAATAAAAATGTATTTTTATTTTATTTTTATTATTTATATAGAAGGGTGAAATAAATAGATATATACATCTATATACTTGGTATATGTACAATGTTCTTTTTTATTTTTTATTTTGTTTTTTTTTGTTTGATTTTTGTTTTTATGGTTTTTATTTTATTTATTTACAACATAAAAGATAGAATATATATTAATTAATTTATTTATAAGGTGAAATAATTAGTGATGGGGTGTCTATGTACAAGATGAATATGTACAAGGGAGCTACTTTTATTTTCTTTTTAATGTTTCTATTTTTATTTGGATTTTATATTTACAAATATATACAAATATATACAAGCCCATTTTATTCTATTTTTGGAGGAAAATATTTTTATTATATTTACAGGTCTATTTACGCACATGAGCACCCTTTCACTCTCTACTTTGATTTTTATGCGGTCAGGCCCATGCTGAACCCTCCCTTGGGATTAGGTTACTCAATATTTATTCTAAATATTTTCCTCTTTTTCTTTTAATTCTTTATTCTTTTATTTTTGCACAAAAACATGCTAATTATTAGTTTTTACACTATGCATGCTCTTGGGTAATTATTTGTATTTATAAACATATACATGCATTTGCAAAGGTTTTTTTAGCTAAAATATAAGAATAAAGGGTGATGAATGAGTATTCATCAGTTATATATAGGTATATTCATCTATGTTTTTTAGCCCTTTTATTTTTATTTTGTATTTTTTGATTTTATTAATTTAATTTATTATTTTATATAATAATACCATATTTTTAGATACTTAAATATAATATAATTATATTTTTCGGATATAATATATACACAAATAGGTGTATTATTTTTATAGGTATAGTTATAGCTATTTTACCTACGTAGATTATATAGATATTTTATTTTAGTATTTTCTGTATTGTTTTATTCTTGTTTTAATGTCTATATTAAATAATATTTACACAATTATAAAAATATAAAATTACAAAAATAATAAAGAATAAATAAATGATTATTTTAATCGGGTAAACTATACAATAGGGGTCCAAAACCTAACTTCCACATCTTAGTTCCAAAAAATATGAAACCTCCTTCATTAAATAGCTTATTAAAAGTTATACTTCATGTTAAAATTTCTTTAAATCTAGTGCAATATTCTTTGGCTCTAATCTTTTGACAGGTTTACTATAAGTCCTTGCCTAAACTCTTATGGTAAAAAGAGAAAGAAGGGATAGTAAGGTCCATACAAATGCACACATTCTTTGTTCATATGTTAACTATCTAGCTCCGACTAAGGAGACTCATTTTGGATCTAAGATTTCAATAATTTTGCTATAATTTGTTTTCTATCTGTGTATAAGTTAATCCATGTGATTGGTGTTGTAATCCAAAACATTTAGAACTCTGATAACCAATCAAATTTTCAGATGTTTCTAAAGAATCCGACGAGCACCACCTTATAACGTTATAGAGACACGATACCTAGTCATTCTATCCACAATAGCTATTTATTCTCTCCCGCAGGTGCGCAAAATGATATATGTATGCGCGTTCTCATTCGATCTCTCAAATATTATAATGCATCAATAAGTGGACCTAAAATTTTCTCTAAGGGCCCGTTCGGTAGGAGAAGAAGCAGGAATAAAGATGGAGAATAAGGGGAATAAGGGTCTATTCTCCGTTCGGCTGGAGGATAAGAATAAGGAGAATAAGATGAAATAAAGGTAGGTAAGGTGGGATAAAGATATGAATAAGAGTGAAATAAGATGGAATAATGATAAATAGTCGTTCACTGGGAACCGTGTCGGGAGGAGAATTGACCCCTTATTACATGGCATATTCTCCAGTTAACCAAACCGGGTCTAAGGAAAATCTTATGTGAATGCTTCAACGAGTTATAATCTTAACTTATTTTTTATTTGTTGGATGGTTATGCTTTGCCATAAATTTTGTATTTATCCTATTTTCGGATCTCGCATTGTTCCTATCATCTATGAAAATCACAAGTCATGCTTATAGCAGTTTTGGATTATATGGCCAATTATTTCTATAATAATATGGTTAACTATTTCTGTATTGATATTTTAATTCTATTGAAAAAAACACCACCTAGATTACTGTCTGCTACCCTTTAGGGTGCGTTTGGTTGGTGGGTTAAGGCGGGTTAAACTGGTAGAGGGTAACCCGTTTTTGAGTTTTGGTGTTTGGATAGAGTGTTAAACTGGGGGTGGGTTAGAAGTGGGTTTGGGGTGATATGATTGTATTGAAATTTGAAAAAGTGAGTAGTTATTGTGATGTGATTGTATTGAAGTTTGAAAAAGTGAGTAGAAGTGGAGTAGTTTATATTTTTATATGATATAATGGTATAATATATTATTTTTTGATAGAATTGATGATGTAAAATTGATTTATTTAATTTTTTAAAAAAGAAATAAAGTGGGGCCCATGGGGAGAGAGGGGGATGTGGGTTAAGGAGGGTAAACTCCCCCAAGGGGAGGGTAACCCGGTAGCCAAACGCTACCTTAGAAATCGAATCATTATCCAAATAATTATTGCTTGTTGGGTGTGGATGGGTTGGCGGGTTAGCTCTCTCTACCTGGATATCAACTGCACCAACATTCAGGCGTGGGGAGGGTGTAGCCCCTATCGTCTGCCTATTTTTAAGAGGGCGATATCTATCTTTGTTTGCAGGGAATCTTCTCTCTTCTTCTTCGTGAAAAGATCTCATGGACATTGCCGTTTATTTACATTTGAGAGCAGTACGTACAATTTGCGATACATCCGTCTACCCAAAAGTAGAGAGACGGTACGAGGTGGTGGGCTCTTTCTTTGGTCACGTAACTTTGTACAGCTCCAAAAATACTCGTGGTAACGTAGTTGGAGGGTCCATGCTTACATCTGGACCGCGCCCTGGTGACTCGGACCATCCCCCCGCCGACACCAACCCAACCGGCCCCAATCCAAACTCATACGGCTCTCCGTCACCTCTCTCTGACACGTGTACCCATCCCGATGAAACTTCCTCCCTAGTTATCCTCCCTTGTAATTTTGGTTACATCACTGTAGTAGTGGGTACCAAATGGCTGCACCCAACCCAAATCAAACCCCTTCCTAAAACCCGCCTGCTAATCCCGGTCCCGTAAACCGGATCCCAATCTCGCTGTCACCTCAGTGAAATCAAAACGAGACTGGCATGCATGCAATTCCATCCTTCGAGAATCGGGCTCCGCGTCGGGAGGTGTGAGCGTTGTCCTCTTCCCTTCTGTTTTTCACCCAATCGAGTGGAATCGCGATTTGATGTATCGCGACTGATGCGGGGTGGCGTAAATCAATCCTGTCAATCGGAAATTACAGGACGTTTTTACGATTCACTGTCGAGATTCGGAGCTAGACACAGGCCATTATCACCGTAGCGAATAATGAGCATATTTTTACTACCCCCCGCAAATGGGCCGTATTTACTCGACCCCCTCCTCCCAGGAGGCAGTCACCATGCAGATTCCTTTCTATTTGGAGCCAAGTAATGTGCTTTCAGAAGAGGTAAAGCATCTCAAGCACCGTACAGATGAGGTGAAAGCCCAACACTTTTCCATATATATTCTTTATATGCTGCTGCTAAACTTTTTCCCGTTTGTACGCCCACCCATACATCGCATGCGTCCATCCTCCATCAATGATTGCACCCTTCTTCCCCAAGCCCGACTCTACGATATCGTATCGGGGACACCCTCAATGGATTCAATGCACACTGTAGTTTCTTTGGAAATGCCGATACCTGTGCGTGCCACTGTAAGATTTCTGGGTTGTTTTTATCTCGAGCCCCCTCCTCCTCTGCACTCTTGCATTTTACATGTGGGGATATCTAGCTCCTGTCTTTTGTTCTTAGTATTTCTTTCGGGCTTGTCCGGTATAATGCCGCCTGGATGGCTCTCGCAACCATCACCACGGAGGGGGGAGGCGTGGTCGCATGCTATGGCCCCTTTTGGGATGGAGACAAGAACGATTCACAGTCCTTTGTACCGCAGGGCCGGACGGCCTCCCCTTTCCACAAGGATGAATGTCGCATGTGTTGGATTTTGTGTCTTTTTAAAAAAATTAGAACAACCCATAACTTTTACTAACTTAAAATTGATAACCAGTAATCTTTTCCTCACATCCATTAATGATATGAATTGACCCCGCGATTGTTAAGACAGAAAGAGAGATATATGAACTTTAGTCGTTGTTGACGTGATGTGATGCTGATTTCGAGATACCCTGGTCTCCGTCATGATCCGATTGTGATTAAGATAGGCTGGGAGATGGAGACGGATTAACCCATCTCCTCGACAATATGGGCCTAATTGGTCATTATGAAATCGAAGCCGCCAGTATTTCCGGATCTGTCAGACTCTGGAATCATACTTTTTTCAATGATCAGATCAGTCAGGGACATGGGTGGAGAGAACACAAGTATGTAATCTGTCATCATTAAAAGAAGGAAAAAACTTGGCGTAGTACTATTATTAATCATCAAAGTCCACATTGGCATGCAGATAGGAGGTCCATAAATATAACACTCCATGCCTATCTACTTCTTCCCATATTAAGCACATATCATCGTCTTAATAATCTTTACAATCTAACATTAGTGGTGAGATCAAACCAGATTTGCTCGAAGACCTTGATGATCATGTCGTGGTACTCCCTGGAGTTCAAGGAGAGGTAGCAAGCGAGGAGGTCCTCCAATTCCTTGGAGGTCGTGATGTTGTTCTCTACGATCATCTCCACCATGGACTCCATAAAGTCCCTCCACGGGTCCGACGACGCCTTCACGACAGCGAAGCTCCGTGAGAGGCCCTTGCGCGGGGTCGTCACCATGCTGCTACGCCGGTGGAGCTTCGCCAGCCTCGGGGAGTTGCCTCTCAATCTAAGGCCCTCGGGGTATCTCTTGCCCTGCAGCTGCGGTTGCGGCTTGGTGTTACCGTAGGGCCCATTGTCTCTTTTGTGGGGTTTCGTTAGAATTGGCGGGAGATCCGCCTCTCCCGCCACGTCAGCAGAGCTCTTGCTGCTGGAGTTCGTCGGGGAGGTCGTTATCCTGGAGCTGCATGAGCTGCAGGATCTTGACTGCACCCCACCGGGGAAATGCTCGGCGATGACAGGCTTATCAGAGCAGGGGATCCCGTCAAAGTCGTGGTCGTAAGGAACGGGGCTTCGGGGGAGAGACGGGTACTCTGTCATGGATTCCGCCTTCCACATGGAACCCAGAGTGGCCCTGCAGCTGCAGTGGGAGGAGACGGTGGACCTTACCAGCTTCGTCGATGGGACTTTGGTAGTTCTCGACTTCTTCCTCGACTTACGCGGAGGATCGACCAGGAGGAACTTGGTGTCGGAGGCCTTGGGATGGGCGGGGGAATCCCCTTGCTTCTCGTCGCTTCTCTGGATGTAGTAGGAGGCCCTTCCAGGGTTGATGGCGTGCTTGATGGGCGACGGCAGAGGGGCTGGAAACGGCTTTTGGGTTGACGTTAGGCGAGTGGCTTTCTTGGTGGTGGTGTTCTTCCCACTTCTGGTGCCCATGCCTTTGAGCTTATAGAACCATGCATTGGGGATCATGTCAGAGAGCCTGAACTTATATCTACCCATTGCTTAAATCCAATGGAGACCAAGTAGCTACGGTCTCTATATATGTGTATACAATTGCAGGAACACTTGGGAAGCGTAGCCGCGTAGGTGGTGAGAGTGCGGAGAGTGGGGGAGGGGGGAGAGGAGGAGAGGTGGAAGCTAAATAGGAGTATAGTATTTGCGCGCTTGTGAAGGAGGGGAGGGGAGGTGTGGAAAAAGACACGGGCGTGTGTCTTTATTTGGATAGGGTCCACTGGTGGGGAAATTTATGGCTTAACAGCTGTGCAATGCGAACGGAACGGTGGGTACCGGTACCCTCGCCCTCTGAAGCGCACCTTCTACCTTCCATTATTATTTCTCCCATGGGTAGCTTAGATTTTTTTACCAAATCCATCTCCCCACCACTCTGCACAAACTCTCAGATTATCTGTTATTCTCCATAGATGGAAGTTCGGGAAATTGCAGAAATATCTAGCTGAAAATGGAACTCTCGAAGTATTAATTTGATGTTTCGCTGCGAAAGCAGTGCCCGTTTATGTGCATGACTCCAGAGATGGGTTGATCGAATCCCTCTCTGGAGTGTTTGTCTGCTTTTTGCCGATGGTGCCATTGATTGCGTCGCAAACACAATGGAATACCCATTTGGTCCGACCTCCTCGTATGATAGTTCCTTGGAGTTGTTTCTGATGGAGCGAGTTCGAATGTATCCTCACGTGTGGATGTGGTCCGTTTATCGGGCGTGGTCCTTCTAGCCCTTGAGCACATCAGAACACGCCCCCCAGGAATAGATCGAAACAGCAACAGTGTAATATTAGTATCTATTATCTATTACATTTGTTAAAGTTGGGTAAAAACTTTTGTACAGGTCATGCCAAGCAATTTCCATCCTCTCTCTATCCATTCTTTCCTGGATCGTTTCCAGCTCAACAAAGAGGACACGTGTCCCTTTTCTCCTCCCTCCCGCACTTCTGTCCTCTCTTTCCGCAATCTATTTGTTTCTCTCTCCACTTGCTCTAATTCTGGCCTCCACTCACTCTCTCTTCCCCTGTAAACTCTCTATGCTCCTACCCTCTCTCTCCTCAATTAACGTGTTCTCTCCACCGTTCCCTCTTTATTTCCAAATTTAGAATTATATTAATATTAATGTAATAATAGCAAAAGATATATATTATATATCTTTTATAAATTTGAAAAATGTAGATTAGATTTTTCTTTTTAGAATTATTTTTTCGGAAACATATAATGTAAATTTTTAAAAACTTTTCTTCCCACACTTCATCTATGTAAATTAATGTAATTTTTTATAAGTATTTCTTAGATAAGTTGTAACAACAATAATAATCAATTCATAAGTTTAGATAATATATGATGCAAATAATATTTAATATTTAATCAATCAATGTGTTTTCATATTTTAAGTATACATGCTACGATATTTTCATAAAAAATTGAACTCAAAGCACTATGACTATACATGAATGTACGTACGTAGGTACACGTACGTATGTATGTATGTATGTATGTATGTATGTATGTATGTATGTATGTATGTATGTATGCATGTATGTATCTATGTACGTATGCATGTATGTATGTATGTATGATGAATCTCCATTTTATCACCTTTATTATATCATTTTATCATTAAATCCCTAGTTGAATGCATGTAAATAACATTAATTTGTACAAAATAACATCTACTATTTGTACCATAGATAATATATAAAATACTTTACATAATGCCAAAATAAAAGAATAAAGAAAAGAAAAATTGAAATAACAAAGATATTGAATGACCCTAAACCCCGAGATGTAAGCATAACGATGATTGAGTTGATAAGGAACAAAATAGGGGAGATAAGGGCCAATAAATACTCAAAACCATAATTCTCAGTTCATCAATAAATAGGTTTTGGGACCCATTTTATTTTATTATTTTTATACCTTGAATCAATAAATTTTAAACATGAAACTTGTAGATAAAAATACAAAAAAATTACAAAATTTATTTTATTTAAAAATAATGCACAGTGCTCCCTAGACACTCTGAATAAAAAGTCACAAAAAAAACTTCCCAGACTTATATCTTTTCCATACATATTCAATATTCACCAAACGCACTGATGAAACTCGATTTCATCATCATAATTTACACATATAGCCCCCTTCCTTAAATTTATGTCAATAAAAACAAGATAAAGTCCTGTAATTATCAGAGTCTTGAATAAATAAAAAAATCACAAAAAAATATTAAAATTAAAATTCGTGGTATTTTTAGCCTTAAAAATATTTTGTGTATTCAAATGACCTCATCTCCATTTTTGGTCAACATGAAACTTGTAGATCTCATCGAGATCTACAACTTTCATGTCTTGAGTTTTCTCAAATTCGACCATTTAACCTCTCGACAATAAACATTTCTCTCTGAATAACCTAATTGGGCCACGTGGCTCATTCTGGTTGAGCCACATGGCCGCCTCTCCTTGCGCCACGCCACCCGCGTCCAGTTGCCGTCAGATGAAGGTCTGGAGTGTAGAATTACCACCGCCCATCCTCAAATCAATCTCAACCGTCCGATCAGGCTCCTGACCCAATCACCGCCATCCGCTAGCGCCTTTTGCCTCCTTGAGCCACGTGGTGCCTTTCGCACCTCACGATCATCTTTGTTTGCCCCATCACAGCCGTTGTCTTCACATCAATTAACAACCATCCGATCTTCATTCGCATGCTCATCATCACCGTCCGTCATCGCCCTCACAAGAGTGCGACACGTGGCACGCTCCATCACCATTCGATCGGCACCTCCTGCGCATATAGTCCGTCCACTCGCACCTTAATTTCATCACGACACGTGGCACGATCCTAGACCATTGATCATTTCACCTGAGATCTCATCAGAGCTGCTTCTTAGTGCCTCGTTCACAGCCGTTGGATCACAAGATCCAACAGCTACGAACTCGTCTTCCACCTCCAGTATCCCCTTTTCCCCACGTTCACCACCTTGCGCGGCCAGCTCGCCCTTCCTATTTCCTCCACCATCTCCGACTACTTCTCCCCTCGCCAACCACCTCACGGTCAACCCCCATCATCCGTCGTCCTCGCCATTGTCTCCACTAACCACGACCCCCTCTCATCTGCTCCACGATCTCCAGCCAAACCACGATCCCACTTCACAGCACCGCCGACTCTCCCCTTCAAATACGCCCTCCCCTCCGCCCATTTTCGATGTCCACCTTTACGCGGGGCATGGCTGATGAACGTCAAATTTGCCTCTACAATAATGTGAAATTGTTGTAGTATAGGAGGCAAATTTGGTTCAACAACAACCACAGACCTTTGAATGTTGTGGAGTATTTTTACTTGGCAAGTCTACCAAGGTCGAACACAGGGACGCGACTACTTAATGAATGTATCAAATTTCGATTCAGGAAGACAAGAGTGAATTAATTTCAGTTTCAGGTCCACATGATGAACTATGCTAATTACAATGCAATACTAAGATGCATACATTTTTTTAATTGATTTTTTATGCAATTTAAAGAGATGGATGAACACCTATGCAAATTTACATGTATGCCAAACAAAAGATTACAATTAAACCCTAAAAACATGAGCAACACAACATAGAATGAAATCAGAGTTATTTTAATCCCGACATGAAGAGCAGTCATCAAATCAGAGCAAGAACAAGGATAACCGGGTCTCATTTATCACATTGGCGAATGAGAAAGATAAACAAGCTAAGATATAGAGGACAAAACAAGGATCAAAACGATATTAAAATCACGTAATTTGGACCTACGATGCTCATGTTATAAAGAAAACAATGCATGGGCATAATTGTAATAAAAATGCAAGAAAATAAAAGGATAAATATTGCATTTAGATCCCTGGAGGGACCTAAATGCAAATACCAAAAACCGCCTGGGCCCAAGTGTAATTTTTCCATTGCGCGTAGGGTCCTTTTTGCAATTTCAGAAAATATGGAGGGCTTCCCTGTAAAATACCCAGGCACGCCCGTGAGACACGTGCTTGGGGACCATTCTGCAAATGATATATCTTCCTAGGTCTTTTGCATAAATTACCCAGCACCTCTCGTGCGCTGCACGTGAGGGACCAGGCTCGGGACAGCTCCTGTGGCTCGGGACATGTGGCACAGCGTGATGGATCGGATTGGCTCGGTGAGTCCAAGCCTACTGGTTCGGAGGGAGGCTGGGGCATCCACGTGTCTCTATCAGAGTTGTCCGATCGAAACGATAGGACGGTACCTATGTCTTCTCCTCCGCCGTGTGTCACCAGAGGAGGCGTGGCTTCAGTGAACAGCCGGTTGCTCCGCCGAGCCCCAACTGCTGCTTAGATGGTCGATGAAGGTTCGTGGGGCCTCACGGAGATGCTCGGTGGCTGGTGGAGCTCCACCGATGTCTGGAAGGGCAAGGCAGAGGCAGGTGATCAGCGTGAAAGCTCGAGGTCGGCGAGGTGGTCTCAGCTCCGACCATTGACGAAAATTGAGCCTGAAAATGTTAGCTTATAGTCGAAGCGTGCTAATGTGTGAATGAGAGTGGAGTGGGAGGTGAGTGGAGGTCCAGTGGGGCAGAGGACCTAGGGTGTCTTCTCCGACGGAGCAGAGGGAGACGTGACTCGAAGTGGTTGGGGTTGTAAAGAAGAAGGAAATGGTCGGCGAGGATCGGAGTGATAGGTTGGAGATGTTAGAGTAGTCGGAGAAAGGTGGACTAGGATGGGTATGAAGGGAAAATTAGGAGAAATAACAAGAAAAGTCACCTCACCGGAGCGAGGAGTTGGTGGAGGAAGAGGCATGGGTTGGGCTTCGGTTGAAGCCCTGGTCTTTCCACGACATGGCCGACCGCTCCCTGGTGCTCGGCGGTGCACAATAGAGACCGCTACGTGGTCGGAGGCCACGGATCACACCGGGGAGGTCCGGCCATGATCGCCTCGAATAGACCGCCCTCCGTTGTCACCGGAGGGCGGAAGAAGCTAGGGCGGAGCCCCGTAGATGGTGGATAGGGGTGACAGAGGCGGAGGAAGGAGTTTTATAGGTGGGGGTAGTCGGAGGTTTACATGGTGGCGAGGAGGTTTTGCAATGGCTGTCGTGATGATGAGGAGTGAGGGAAACGGTGTTGATGAGGTGCGCAAGGATGTAGGGTGTAACAACTACGTGGAGGAGACGTTATGGTGCGGAAAGACGGCCTGAGGTGGCATCCATAAATGGAAGGGGATGCGGCTGGTGCGAGGCAAAATGGCTGAGGAAGGGAGGGGTTACAGATTAGGAAGATGATGGCGAGCCGTTGGATCTTGCGATCCAACGGTTGGGATGGGAGCGCGTGCGAAGGGCTACGATCAGATCTGAAGATATGATCGAACAGATGAGGGTTAGGCGCTAACGAGTTGCTAAGATGGAGAATCAGGGGGGATCCAACGGCGAGGGGTGAAGGGGTGACGTGGAGTCTGGTGGAGCGTTAGATGATATATGATCAGATGGCTATGGAGAAGGGGAGACATGGCATGAGGGTAGGCGTAGGATAGGAGATCGATCTGACGGCTATAGGTGCGGTGCTGGGTAGCAGTTGAGATCAGATCATGAAGCTCGATATGACGGCTGAGAAGTGGAGCGGTGTGGACGGTTCAGATGAAGGCAGGGGCGAGTAGATCCAATGGCCCAGGAGGGGCACCGGGTGGCATGAAAAGAAGCGGGCCACGTGGCGGCTCCAAAGAGCACCACGTGGCCAATCAGAAAAATCCTGAGAATAAATACAAAGATAAATACAAAATAAATAGTTAGAGGTAAAATTAGGAAAAAGTCTAAACATGAAAGTTGCTCGTCTCGATGAGATCTACAACTTTCATGTTGGTTAAAAAGCCAAAAGAGGTCATTTGTATAAAACGTATTTTTGGGGGTATTTTTAAGGGGGATAAAAACACCTGATTTTTATCTTTGAGTTGTTTTTGTAGTTTTTAGTGTTTTTAAAGGTTAGTGATTTATAGACAATTATTCTTCCTAATTTTTAGCGGTTTTTGATGATAAAATAAATACAGAAAAATAAGGGAAATTAAATAAAAAATTAAGGGCTAATTATACACAAAATGATACAGGATAAAAATAAAGAATTAAAGATGATTTTATTGGATTAATTAAGATAGGGGTTTTAATTAGCGGCTTTTAGCATAATGAATTCGAGATTCATCAATGGCCCAGCCCTCCGCCACCCCCCGGTGACAGGGGGAAGTAGCTGGATCGAGCGATGACGACCAGTACCCCCGGTAAGACCCGCCGACCTCCATGGCGGCGATCCGGTGGCTCAAGCCCCGCCCGAGCTCGCTGGGATGGCCGTCCAGTACATGCGAAGACCCCGGGCATCCTCCCCGATGCCCAGCCCGGGCCCCCGCTCCGCCCAACCTCAGGTAAGCACTCTCTGACTTCCTCTGTAGTTTCTCCAATTTTCGCCTAATTAATTAGGCTTCTTCTGACGATTTCATCCTCCATTGAACCCCCTCCGATCTTCACCACATCTCCACCATTCACGCCAGCCCCTCCGATCACCATCTCTCCCTTCTTCGCCTCTGACCACCTCCAACCCATTTCCTCCGCCCTCTCCGGCGGAGGAGCTCCGGTTCCCCTCTTCATTCACCCAAGTGGAACCTCACTACACCCGCACACCCGCAACCTGATTCACCTGCACGCACAGAAGATTGTGAACTAACTTGCAGGTGGAAATCCTTCAATGGCTGGAAGACCATCAGAGCAACCTTCGTCAGCTCCGCCTTCGACCTATGAGCTCCGATGGACTTATTCAGAAGGACCAGCGTCTCCCCCGAGCTTGTAGCTACCTCGACGATCGTTCTTGGAGCTCCGGAGAGGTCCAACTTATTATAGAACCAGCGGCGGAGCTCCAGCCCCTTCGTCGGAGTCCGAACGTCGCCGCCAGCTGCAGATGATGGAGAAGAAGCAGTTGTCGTTAGATGGCCCTCTCCAGGGGATCATCTAGATGAATTCACGTCGGCTATAAGCGTCTTCTTCAGATAATGTTGGATCTCTGACATCCAACGGACTACGATAGGCCACATGTCAAAGCCAGAGCACCTCCGAGCCTCAGCGCCCGAGCTCGAGGCTTGGATGTCACGAGCCTCATCCGAAACCAAGCCTGGAGGCTCGCCTCTTCCGAGCCAGCTACCAAGCCTGTCCGAGCCTGCACCGAGCCTCAGCATTCACCGAGCCTAGGGAAAGAACGTGTCTGTCACGTGCAACCTTGTGTTATTTGCAGAGAAGCCCTCGGACGTCTCCAAATTTGCATACAGGTCCTGCTGCACGTGTTACCCACGCGCGCCTAGGGTTATTTGCACTTTTACCCTTGCGGATTTTAATAATTACAAATATACCCCCGTGCATGTGGGATTTTTACAGGGAAGGCCTCGCACTTTATTTTTATTGCATTTTAGTCCCTCCTAGGGACCTGTTTGTAGTTATCTTTTTATGTTTTCTTGCGTTATGCCCTTGACTTCTTTATTGCACATCTTGAGCTTCGTAACTCCGTTTCAGGTGATTTTAGTGGCATTTTGAAGCTCTCTTTATTGTCTTCCTTATGGCATGCTTTCATTTCACATTAGACACTACGAAATTTGAAGAAGTATATTATTGATTAAGTGCCTTTATCCTCATGCCTAATTTTTTACATGAATAAAGATTGCTTCATTATTTAACCCTGATTGGACGTGTATCTTAATGGCTCATTTACTTATGGTCTCGGGCATATTCTTGTCGCATTTTCTCGTATTTACTTGCATGATAAAATAAAATTAAAAAAATGCATGCTTACTTTTGTTTTAATGCATTGTCTCATCCTCCCGCATTATTTGACCTATTTTTCTCTAACTCACACTTAGTTAAATAGGAAACAATCTGGATAATCACGAGAGAGGCTCGTGTCTCTGAGTTCGACCTTGGTTTCTTGCCAAGTAAAATATAAAAAAAAACGACCATATGATTCTTATTGATATATCAATTAGATGGTCTTTGATGAACCCAATTCGGCCCGACTACGATGACATATTCAGTGATAATTACACACTATTACATGGCCAAATTTGCAGTTTATCAAATGGCGCTGTTGCCAGGGACACGACTCATTTCTTGTATTATTGGGATTTTCGTTTATTTAATTAAGTGTTTCTTTTTATAGGTCAAGTTTGTCCATTTGTCTTGCATTATAAAATTCTCTTCTTGATTGATCTCTAACCATTGCTTTTGTAGCAGGGCTCTTGATGATTCAAGGAGGCGAGGAGCAGGAGTTACTCGCTGTGAGGAGCCGCAGAAGCATGTTTAGAGCACGTCGAGAAGAAAGAAAAAAAATGTGTCATTTTGCATTTCATTGTCTCATGTAATAGTCGTCTGTCACAACGGTCTTTGTTCGAAGGCTCGCAATTATAATCGAACGATTGTGGTTGTGTGGGGATCGTCCCCACTTGAGTTTCAGGAACGCAGCTCTTTGAGTGTATTTTATTTTCCATTTTTTTACGTGCTTGCTCGTAGGTAGGACACACTAAAAAATAGACGCATATAATCTCGCTTCACTTATCCAAATTTAATAGACATTTTCCCCGCTAATAGAAGCATGATTAGGTGTGGCTTTTTGATCGACTTGCATACATGAGTTTTGGTTTTTAAAACAGCCCCAGTTTTCACGTATTTTTGCCAAATCACTGCATGATTTCTCGCTTAGCATAGATCGTGGTTTATTATCGAATACGTGGTTTTTCTCGGTTTCCCCTCCTAGCTTGATCACCTAGGATTAATGGAAAATGGGAATAAACGGTAGAAGATGATTGCTTGATTTTGTGCTCACTTTAATTCAGTGATAACCTTAAATAAAAACTGGGACTATTAATAGCAAGTCAACCTAAAATGGAGTAAAATTTTAGTTTTGGGAGATCAACACCCTCGTTTACGCATTGATTTTCACTTGACATTTTTCCTGCGTAAAATTTTTTAATCACCAATAAAATGGATAAGATTATAAACCAACCTTGGTTGGTTTCATGTGTGAGTTGGTGAATTAAAGGATTTTGCATGATTGATTGAGCCATGTTTGCTCCGACACCCTCCCTTGAGCCTTAAACACTCCATTCATCTCCGCAGATTCATCCACTCATCTGTACATCCATTCTCCTTCTTCGTTCACCTTGGGTCTCTCTCAAAATAAAATCTCATCTTTATACTTAGGCTAATCTCAGCCTAAGTATAGGGGGGACCCGAGCCCCTGTGATTTTCTCCACTCATCTTTCCTTGCCTTTATACTTAGGTTATTTCTAACCTAAGTATAGGAGGAGCCCTCCTTGGTTCCCGTATATTTCTCTATATTTAAATGGGCCTATGGACTTGTATCATCTAGTGCTATGAGGACATAGCAAAGTATAAGTATAGGGGGGTATACCGTATATACAGTATACTTACTTTAGCTATAATCTGAAAATTTTAAAAAATTTAAAACTTTTTGGCTAAAGTAAAAATTCTTTGGACTAAGAGGACTCAAATGTTTTTCACGTCTTTTTCTATACTATGTTACACTATTTTTATAAAAATATTTTCGAAAATGATTTGAAAAATGAATTTTCCTTGTTTTGAAAAATCTTTTGAAGATGTGTTGAAAATTTATATTTTTGTTACATGGTTTTGAAAATTTTCTTTCTCTTTTCAAGGAAAGTTGAATATAATCATTGTTCTAACCTTCTACTAAAATCCATAAAAATGAGAAAAATCCAAAAATCCTTTAGGAGTCATTAGTGACTACTAAGCCCAATTAAGTAGCCGCGTTCAGTGAGGGTTCACCCTTAGCAGATTGGATGGTTTAGAGGACATCACGTAGTGCCCCATCCTCAAGCAACGAGCTCTGGCCTGTACTTATATCCATACTGGCTAAACGCAGATGCATCTACTTAATTGAGTTTAGGCAGTCCTAATATCTCTTGATCATTTCAAAAAAATTGTGTTTTTCAACGAAGGAGTTGGATTAATCCTCTACTTTCACACTTCCACCCAGGATCTGAAATGTTCAAGGAGACTTAGTTTTATGAGGTCTTGAGATTTTGGGTTAACCAGCCTTAGCCATCAGGGTCTTAGACTTAATCACCCATATTCCCCTAGTTCTCTAGATTTGCATGCTATATTTCATGCTTAGTCTTAAACCATTAAGAATATGATCAACACATCACATGCATGACTACGGTGTTGATGAGATGAGTGACATTTCACCTGAGGGATTGGGATGAGGGATTCGAGTATGGACTTGATCTAATGATGCTCGAGGATGGGATAAAATCTTTGAAGGCTTCATGAAACCTGAGTGTCAGCAATTTTAGCCAGTATGAGAACTTGGTTCTTACACTAATCTCTTGACATTGACCTAAGTGCCAGGGTATGAAATAAATAAAAAAATGTTGATCAGTGTGCGCCAACTCTTGGTAAAAGCAGTGGAGCTAGCCAAAATATTACAAAGCAATGAAATGACCAAGAAAAGCTCTCATTCCATACAAAGTCAAATATCAAAGAGCTTCCACCAAATGCGAGCGCTCCCAACCATTTCAAAGTGTCCACTTGGACCACCGCTATTAGGACCAGGAGTCGGGCTTGCACCAAAAAAGGGCTCTGCATCGTAAATGCTACAAGTCTGGGTGTCGAAGGTACGATAGGTACTTAATAAAAAGACACACCCCGGTGTATTCCCAGGAAAACAAGTGCAGACAGCTCCAACTTCTCTTGACGGATGCACTGATCAACATCAAAAATATGTGTTGCGTAAAAAGGCACTAGAGAGAATCCTTGTTCCAATGAGAGGGAGAGAAGAAATGACACAATCCCATGCCCTCCATTACTGGCCTTCCATCTACATTTTCTAAGTCTGACAACTAAAGAGACGGTGGATTGAATGCAAGATTTGATTTATTCCCTAGTGTTGAGGATTGGGTCCTTAGGAGAATGTCTTGGATCAAGACTTTGGGTGACGTTTGGACTCTACTCTCGGAATCGCAGTCAACAATAAATGTCATATCCTTAGTATATATGTACATCAGAGAGAGTCTGGAGAATTAAAGGAATTGGGTGCCTCTTGATTAAGGCTGGGGTGAACTCGAGAATTTTAGACCTCTAAAGTTGAGTAGACTTGAACGGATTGGATCCTGTACTCACATGCATAAAGGGGTTAATCTTGCTTATTCATTCTCTTTGATGCTCGAGGACGAGCATAGTTTAAGTATAGGGGGATGATGAAACTCGATTTTATCATCATAATTTACATATATTAACCCCCTTGCTTAAATTTGTGTCAATACAAACCAGATAAAGTCCTGTAATTATCAGAGTCTTGAATAAATTAAAAATTAAAAAAAATATCAAAATTAAAATCCGAGGTATTTTTAGACTTAAAAATAACCTTAAAAATATTTTATGTATTCAAATGACCTCATCTTTATTTTTGGTCAACATGAAACTTGTAGATCTCGTCGAGATCTACAAATTTCATGTTTTGAGTTTTCTCAAATTCGGCCATTTAACCCCTCAAAAATAAACATTTCTCTCTGAATAACTTGATTGGGCCACGTGGCTCATTCTGGTTGAGCCACGTGGCCGCCTCTCCTTGCGCCACACACCCGCATCTAGTTGCCGTCGGATGAAGGTCTGGAGTGTAGAATCACCACCGCCCATCCTCAAATCAATCTCGACCGTCCGATCCGGCTTCTGGCCCAATCACCGCCATCCGCTAGCGCCTTTTGCCTCCTTGCACCACGTGGCACCTTTTGCACCTCACGATCATCTTTGTTTGCCCCATCACAGCCGCTGTCTTCACATCAATTAACAACCATCCGATCTTCATTCGCACGCTCATCATCATCGTCCGTCATCTCCCTCACTAGAGTGCGACACGTGGTACGCTCCATCACCATTCGATCGGCACCTCCTGCGCATCTGGTCCGTCCACCTGCACCTTAATTTCATCACGACACGTGGCACGATCCTGGACCATTGATCATTTCTTCCGAGATCTCATCAGAGGCGCTTCTTAACGCCTCGCTCCAAGCCGTTGGATCACAAGATCCAACGATTACGAACTCGTCTTCCACCTCCAGTATCCCCTCTTCCCCACGTTCACCACCTCACGCGGCCAGCTCACCCTTCCTATTTCCTCCACCATCTCCGACTACTTCTCCCCTCGCCAACCGCCTCACGGTCAACTCCTGTCATCCGTCGTCCTCGTCGGTGTCTCCACTAACCACGAATCCCTCTCATCTGCTCCACGATCTCCAGCCAAACCACGATCCCACTTCACAGCACCGCCGACTTGCCCCTTCAAATACGCCCTCCCCTCCGCCCATTTTCGATGTCCACCTTTACGCGGGGCATGGCCCATCCCTCTGCCACCTCCCGGCGATAGGGGGAAGTGGCTGGATCGAGCGACGATGACCAGTGCCCCCGGTGAGACCCGCCGACCTCCATGGCGGTGATGTGGTGGCTCAAGCCCCATCCGAGCTCGCTGGGATGGCCGCCCAACACGTGCGAAGTCCCCGGGCATCCTCCCAGATGCCCAGCCCAGGCCCTCGCTCCGCCCACCCTCAGGTAAGCACTCTCCGACTTCCTCTGTAGTTTCCCCCATTTTAGCCTAATTAATTAGGCTTCTTCCGACGATTTCATCCTCCATTGAACCCCCTCCGATCTTCACCACACATCCACCGTTCACGCCAGCCCCTCCGATCACCATCTCTCCCTTCTTCGCCTCTGACCACCTCCGACCCATTTCCTCTGCCCTCTCCAGTGGAGGAGCTCCGGTTCGCCTCTTCATTCACCCAAGTGGAACCTCACTACACACGCACACCCACAACCTGATTCACCTGTACGCACAGAAGATTTCGAAATAACTTGAAGGTGGAAATCTTTCAATGGCCGGAAGACCATCGAAGCAACCTTCGTCAGCTCCGCCTTCGACCTATGAGCTCTGATGGACCTATTCAGAAGGACTAGCGTCTCCCCCGAGCTCGTAGCTACCTCGACGATCGTACATGGAGCTCCGGGGAGGTCCAACTTATTGGAAAACCAGCGACGGAGCTCCAGCCCCTTTGCCGGAGTTTGAACGTCGCCGCCAGCTATAGATGATGGAGAAGAAGCAGTTGCCGTTGGATGGCCCTCTCCAGGGGATCATCTAACGGTCTAGATGAATCCACGTCAGCCATAAGCATCTTCTTCAAATACCATAGGATCTTCGACATCCAACGAACTACGATGGGCCACATGTCAAAGCCAGAGCACCTACGAGCCTCAGCACCCGAGCTCTAGGCTTGGATGTCCCGAGCCTCATCTGAAACCAAGCCTGGAGGCTCGCTTCTTCCGAGCCAGCTACCAAGCCTGGCCGATCCTGTACCGAGCCTCAGCATTCACTGAGCCTGGGGAAAGCACGTGTCTGTCATGTGTGACCTTGGGTTATTTGCAGAGAAGCCCTCGGACGTCTCCAAATTTGCATACAGGTCATGCTGCACGTGTTACCCACACGCGCCTGCGGTTATTTGCACTTTTACCCTTGCGGATTTTAATAATTGCAAATATACCCCCATGCGTGTGGGATTTTTACAGGGAAGGCCATGCACTTTATTTTTATTGCATTTTAGTCCCTCCTAGGGACCTGTTTGTAGTTATCTTTTGTGTTTTCTTGCGTTTATGTCCTTGACTTCTTTATTGCATATCTTGAGCTTCGTAACTCCGTTGATTTCAGTGGCATTTTGAAGCTCTCTTTATTGTCTTCCTTATGGCATGCTTTCATTTCACATTAGACACTACGAATTTTGAAGAAGTATATTATTGATTAAGTGTCTTGATCCTCTTGCCTATTTTTTTACATGAATAAAGATTGCTTCATTATTTAACCCTGATTGGACGTGTATTTTAATGGCTCATTTACTTATGGTCCCGGGCATATTCTTGTCGCATTTTATTGCATTTACTTGCATGATAAAATAAAATTAAAAAAATGCATGCTTACTTTTGTTTTAATGCATTGTCTCATCCTCCCGCATTATTTGACCTATTTTGCTCTAACTCAACACTTAGTTAAATAGGAAAAAATCTGGATAATCACGAGAGAGAGGCTCGTGTCCCTGAGTTTGACCTTGGTTTCTTGCCAAGTAAAATATAAAAAAAACGACCATTTGATTCTTATTGACATATCAATTAGATGGTCTTTGATGAACACAATTCGGCCCGACTGCAATGACATATTCAATGCTAATTACACACTATTACAGGGCCAAATTTGCGATTTATCACGCACCTTTATTATTGATAAAATTAAATTATCTATTTAATGAAGGTAGTTTCATTCAATTTGGAGTTAAGATGCAAAAGTTAGATTTTAGGCCTTCATTTTGCAATATACATGAATAAAACAATCAATATTTTCATTCTTTATACTTTTCAATATCTTATATTTTTATAATTTTGTAAATATCATTTAAAATATATGTACAAGCTTAAAATAAAATAAAGCAATTAAAAATACATCAAAATAAATAAGTGTACTATAACACATAGGAGAATTATACTTGTATATATCTATATAATGAATATATATACATATTTCTTTAAGCTAAGAAATAACTTCAGAAAAAATATGATAAAAATATATATGTGTGTATTTAAATAAGTTATAAATACATAAAATAAATGTATAAAAAAATAAAATATAAAATGAAAATAAAAGATATTATATATAGGTACGCATAAAGTAATACATAATAATTTAACTCGAAAAATATATAAAATTCACAATAAAATACTATACTAAATATTAAATAATTTTCATATTTTAAGGAAAATATACTAAAATAATGCATTATTTTTTTGAATTTTATTATATTTATTTTTTATTTTGTCTTCTAGTGTCCCACGTGATCCAAAGGGGGCTCGACCTTGTTTGACCCGCTCGTCAACTGCCTCCTGCTATACTAGGCATGTCAGAACCGCTGACTACCTCATTTCCTCGATTTTCCTCATCAGCCCATACATATTCTAAGGATGGATCCTTCATTGATTTCGCTCCTCGATCATCGTTGTTTAATGCCCAAATGCCTCTTCGATCTGTGCATCATTGAGTCATCCCTGAGCCCTTAGTCAAGAGCCCCCTGTACATATTGTTGGACATGCGAGCCCATGGCTAGCCATTATGCAATAAATGTTATTACGAAAATAATTCCCTGATCTGAAATGAAGAATAACTAATTTGTGTAATACGTCCCTTAGTACAATTAGGGTTATGTACCATGGCCATCTTAATGATCATACAACTGCTAATTCAATTATTGAATCATAGAGGTTGATGCTTGGATGAATATCTAAAGAGGTAGATTGAGGACTCATCAAGCGCCGTCAAATGATTATTAAGAGATGATCGCCAGCCTGAGTAGGAGATGAAAATCCTTTCTCATATAGGCTGATATCTGATCGACCTCTTGATGCAGGTCCTCTGCATAGGAATAGAGATTTGGAGGTGTCAGATTATTTGAGTCAATGGGTTGACTGAACGAGATCGAGATAACCAAAGAGCTATGTTAAATACTGTCACAACATAAGAATGCATCCTCTGACTAGAGACAGGAGGCTTCTTATCTTAGAAGCTCGATCGCAACCACGCTACAACATGTATTCCTATATCTACTGCGTGGTTAGACTAAACGATTCATAAATGGTTTATGGATCATGTGGTTTCGTCGTTTCAAAATTTTTTAAAATTGGCTGCACCGAGCAACTAGTACGACTAGTCGCTCTTGATCGTATATAATACGATCATCACGCTTCCGTGATGCGCTTGAGGATTCTCCCGTATCCTTCACATATACCCTCATCTACCTTAATTTCAAACTTGATCCTGATTCCACCTCAAAATCATTACATCATCTTGTGCCCAAGCTCGTTGGTGACAACAACAAGCCAGCCGGTCCATTTAGCATGGAAGAAGAGGCTTGGAGCTGGTGATCTGAGCTCGTCGGAGATTTCCAAGCAGCGGTTCCCTTGGATCTGTTGTCCTGGAGGTAATGCCCTATGGTTTTAGTTCTTTCGTTCCTAGCATTAATATTAATGTAGTTTATGATTTATTTTATTGTCGATTAGTTTGTTATTTCGTAAAAAAATCAAATCAAGTTCGCTAGAGCTCGAGATCCAACCATCATTACACTCTAACTCGATCGTTCTCCACGCACCTATCGCCTCCATCACCTTCCCCATCTCCTTCTCTACGCCACCTACACCTCCATTCACTTAGATCGTTCTTTGATCAGAAAATCTGCTCTCCACATCTACAACTTATTGGAGAGCATTGCCCCGACCTCATCTCACTCCATCTCCATGCAATAAGACCACTAAGACCTCCCTTTTGCATGCCTTAACTTCTTGTGCAGGTCAGGAATATCAAGAGCCTCTTTGGGAGGCGAATTGTGCCCAAGTATAGGTTCCAGGTGCTCCTTCTCTTCTCTGACCTCCAAGGCTCCACCACTAAGCTCTGGACCTCTCCTTAGCACCTCAACAGCTGTGGAGAGACCCTAGTCTTCTTTTGCACCCTTTCGTAGTGACCACACCCACCAGAGGATGGAGATCTTATCGGAGGAAGCTCGCCAAGGAGGAGCTTCTTCCCTGTTAGTCAAGTTGTCTCCTCCGTCGTCCGATTAGTCATCCTGCCCAGATTGTACAACTACCGTCCGATCTTCAATGCCTTTGATCATCAGATCTCTTGCTGGATATGGTCTCAACCATTGATCGATGAAGTGCCATCGTGCAACGAGAAGGTGCAAAAGGGGTTAAATGAATTGCCCACAACCGTCCGATCGTGCCTTAAGGGGTAATTTTTCTCGACACCTCTCGCTTTTTGTATTTTTATTTTAGTTAAACTTGCAATTGTAGTTTAATACTTTTTCAAATATTTGCATAAACATCCATGTACTTAGTTTATTTGCTATTTGATCTAGTACACATCACCTCACGTGCCCATACACATGAGAGATCGGGACATTTTGCAAAGGATAACCTGCATGTTTTTTATATTAATTAATCCACAAACTCTTTAATTACATGTGATATTTTTTAGTTAAATTGCAAGTAGGCCCTGTACATTCTAGATATTGCATTTATACCCCCGTCAAGTGTATTTAATTGAAATATTTTGGGAATTTTACAGCGGGCCCATGTATTTTTGAATTGTGTTCTAGAAAGCAATTATAGTTTGTTAAATTATATTTTGGTCCACGCGAGAACAATAACTTTAATTCATATATTTTGATTATTAAAAATATCATTTTACAAACAAAAATTATAGTAAACCACATATATTTTTTGTAAGGCAATTGAAATTGATACATTATTTTTTAAAAATACAAAAATAGTGAATTTATTCCCAATTTACATTTAAAAATACAAAAAAAATTTAAAAATGTTTTGAAAATTTCAAAAAAAAGAACGTATTTATTATTATATTTTGCAACTCCATACCAAAAATCATTATAAATTACAAAAGAAAAATAGTAAAATACGAACAATCCTAAAACCCCTATAAAAATTATTAAAAATTATCTAAAATCCAGAAATATTAGTTCATGTTTCTGAATATTGTTTATATTATATATATATATATTTGAGAAATTTTAATATATTTATCTATTTTTAATTCCAAAATAATCTGATATATTATTATTACTCATTATTTTGAATTTTTAATCAATTAAAAATGAAAAAGAAAAAATATTAGAAAAATTATAAAAATAGATAAAAGTATAAAAAAGACAAAAATATTTTATTTTACCCATTTGAGTATTTATAAATATAAAATCCTATATTTTTTATATATAGCTATATATACTTATATTAATAATAATATTATTATTAAAAATAACCAAAAATATTAAAAAACCTTAAAAATAAAAGGACTGCTCTATAAGATATTTTCTAGATTTGGCAATATTTATTATATATGGTATCTATATTATATATATTATCAATATATAAATATATACATATACATACATACATATTACATATATTAGAAAGAAACTAAAAAAAGAAAATAAAAATTTATAGAATTATAAAAATATAAATTAAAAATCCAAAAAATATAAAATATTTAAATGCCATAAAATTTAAAAATCGCTATAAAAACACAAGAATATTTATTGATTCTTTTTTTGTCAATTTTTTGTAGTTATCTCCATTGCTCCTTTGTTGTTCGACCCCAACATTTGCATATTGTACATATCATTTTGTAGGGTATAATATATTTTAGCTGAATATTATTCAATGTTTGAGCACTATTGTGGGTTAATTGTTGATGCACTTGATTGAGGATATCTGAGAGCCATGAGAGAGTTCGACACATCGATTGTTAGATCCAACTTGTCGGGCAACGCAGACCCTCCCATACCAGACGATAGTATCCCTCTTTCGATCTAGTGTTCATCAATGTATGTATGTAGGTATGTCTGTGCAGGTATGCATGTATATATCTGCATGTGTATGTATGAAATATTACAATTGGAGTTGATAAGTTGAGGAAGTGAGATCACGACCCTTTGAGAGGAGTTCCCGATGGCCACCACGTTTCACCATCTTACGGAGAGTAATTATTTATAAATTTCACCGCATTCTGATCACCGCCAGTAATAATGTGCAATGTTTTTGTTTAGTCTAATAAACATGAGTTCACATGAATTTGAATTTGAATGGATTGGATTTTGGTTTTATCAAGCCATATTCAATATTAAAGGATTTTTATTTTTTAATCCAATCTAGTAAACATTTGCATTGATGCCTATATCTTTTACTACATTTCATATTGTATTTGATTTTTTACCTATTCTCTTAAAGTAGTATATTCTCATGTTTAGAGCACTTAACATTCAAATTATAGTTTGATTTATTAGGTTAGATGTGAATGGAAGAATATCTATTAAAATGGATGTTGTGTTTTTTATATTTTAATCCTAAATTCATCTTTCTTTTTCTTTTTAATGAGTTGTATGTTAAAATAACAATAAGAAATGATTAAAGTGATTGTGGACGAAATATGTACAGTGGAATAAGAAAAAGAATGATCAATTTTAGTATTTTTTAAAAGCTAATCCGTAGTATCACATACGAATATATTAAACGACACATGACATTTAAAATGAAATTACACATATATGCAATGTATGTATGCCCTATACTTTTGACAATGCTTTGATCCAACCATAATTTGTTAGAATGATATATCATATCATTCTAATATTTCATGTTAAAAACCTACACAAGATTTATATTGCTCAATAATTATCCACAAAACACATCTTTGTTTCTGTAGATTTGGGGTTTTTAAAATTATCTTTCAGATATATTCTAATTAAATAAATAGTAGAAAGTTCTATTTTTTTAAAAAAATTTATGTATAATTCAACACATATTAGCACCTCAAGAATTGAATTATTTTCCTCCCCTGTAGCATTTGCAAATTTCACCTATTAGCTGTAGATTTTATTTTTTAATCCAAAACCTATTGATTTTAGATTTTATATTTGAGGTTAGGATTTATGAACACTATATATGTATCTGAATATTTTTTGTATGTATTTTGCACCTCCGGGCGCATGTCTGCCATATGATTTGGAAGATTATAATTAGAAGATACATTTTAAAAAAAACAACACATATTTTATTTAATTCATAATAAAAGAACTACATTGTTGCTCAAATATATATATATATATACATATATATACAAGGAGGATTAATATCTATATGATCCATCTCTTTATAAATATGCGCAGTCCTCTTCACCTTTCTTATAAATCTACAAATTTTTAGATGGAATTTCTATACTAAAAAATCACTTAATTTCAAATATCATGTTTATTTCCTGTACTTTTTTTTTATTTCAATATTTTTAGTTTCAATTAAAACAGTACAAATTGATATTTAAATTTAAATTAAAAAACCAATTTATATTAAGCCGCGAAGCGGAGGTAACATCATAGTCATAAATAAAAAATCAAGTCTTGAAATATAATCATTTCGTTTTCGATGAGGTGTGGCCTTGCTGTCTGCACTCGTGCTGAAAGCGGCCTGCTTGTAAATCACATCTTTTAGTGAATGCTAAGTTTCTCATATGTCCGGAGTGTGGTTCGTCATTTTCATCGTTTATACTCCCACACCACTGTTTTAATTTGCTCCCGAAAAAAACTGCAATACAGATATGGAACGTGTCGTTATCAAAGTAAGTTGGGTGGAAATTAAATAACCGGTGAGGAGAGGTTGGGGAGATGTCAAACAATTAAATCTTAAGCCACCGCTCTGATTATTTTTTCCCCAGCATTTTGTCTTCTCTCGTGTCATAATTGATTACCCCGTCGTCACCCAAAGATTTGCCTGATTTGTATACTGGATCTTGTTCCCATTTTTGTCCATTAGTTATTACCTCAGATTTTTTTTTCTCGGAACAAAGTATTGATCACTATTACTCGATGGTTGGAAATATTTTTCACGGACACTTTTTCAGCTGTCGACAATAATCGCATTAAAATTTTTTAAAAATTATATTCGAATCAACACATTGGGATATGATTGTTATTCTTTAATGTACAATAATAAAAATTGAATTTATTAATTAATATATTACGAAGATTTCATTTCAGAATTAAAAAATACTATTATAGCATCAAGTCACTAGCATTTACAGGAGGAGGGTTGTCTGGCGGAGTGAAGGGGAACGAGAAGGATCCAGTAGTTGATTGCTAGCTCATCTCACTCGGAGTAATTGAGCCACTAAATCATTGCTTCTAGCTATTAAGTCATTATTTCTTTGAAGGATAACATTATTTTCTAATATTTTTCTTTTTGTCATCGTCAACTCGTTTTCTGGAGTAGACCATGTCCTATTTTTCCGTCATACAAGTTGGCGGCGTTAGCCAATGCACTGCTACAATGAACTGGACCATGATGCTTTTGAGGATAAATTGACAAAAAAATCAACCCTAGTTGTCATTGATGGCATCAGATCTACTGTACCATCAGACAATTGTGTGGGCTATAACCATTGAGTCATCTTCCTATTTGAATTATTAAAGAAAATAAATAACTTTTTAATTAACTGTGCAAAATTAAACTTTAACGAAAAAGCTTAATTGGATTTGGCATAATCTCGTGACACAACACACATGAAGTATCGACTCCGCCCCTTTTTTATAATTAATAGTTTGAAGGATTGCATTTGATCGGGAATAGTATACTAATTTTCCCTGGATTTATACTGCAAGTGTTGAACGATCTACTCTACATATGTGTGGGTTTACATGTCTGATGAATGCTCATTCATTCACCTTTATTCCTTTATTTTATCTTTAAATCCCTAGATAAATATATATAAATACATTTAACTTGTATAAAATAACACATTATGTGATGCCTATAAATAATACTTAAACACATGTATTCAAATCCAAAAAACTGAATAAAGAAAAGAAAAGGAAAATAAATGAAGTGTTGTAAAAACTGATTGACCCTAATCCCGAGACCAGGTCAATATTGACGAATCCAACTTTAGCGATGGTCTAAAATTAATCTCTTGAAAAGCGAAGATAAAGTGTCGCTGAGGCGACCGCTCACTAAAGTCAAGTGATCATCAACAATCAATCCAAACAAGCAATGAAATAAACAATCAAAATGGGGGTCAAAATTTATTATAAAACTGTATATAGATTTATAGTGGAAGTATGTATTGGGTGTCGAACACAGGGAGAACGGGGAATAAACAACAAAAATTGACTAAAAAGAGAACAAAAGTTTTGGGGTTTTGAGGATTTTTTATTTTTTGTGGGGTTTTATTATTTATTTTTTGAATTTTTATTTTCATATTTTTTATGGATTTTAATTGTATAATGTTTATATTTTCTTTTTATATTTTTTGAATTTCAATTTTCCTTTTCTTTAATTAGTTATAAATAGGTGTATATAATATATATAGATAATATAGATAATAATACTAAAAATATAAAAGGAAAACAAGATTAGGAAAATACACTAAGGTACAATCCTTTTTATTTTTTAAAGGTTATAAAATTATTTTGGGATTTTTACTAATTATAATATTATTATTAATAATGTAAGTAAATATAGCTATATATATAGGATATGGGCTTTTATATTTGTAGATATAGCTATGAATACTCAAAATTCAAATAATAAAATATTTTAATCTTTTTTAGATTGTTCTCTGTTTTTTATTTTTTTCTTGTAATTTTTACTTATTTTTTATTTTTAAATGAATTAAAGAATCAAAATAGCGACTTATATTTATATCCAAAACTATTTCTAGTATATAGTAAATGTAATAGATAAAATTTGGAAATAGAAACAAATATTTTTGGAGTTTATATAATTTTTTAAAATTTTTATAAGGATTTTGGACCTTATGAATTTTTAGTTATTTTCTTTTATTGTTTTTTGAGATTTCTGGCATGTAATTACAAAATAGGGTGTTTGACCACCTAAATCAAAGGAGAGAGTTATACGTTCCACACAAGGCGAGAGCAAAGTCGTTAAACTGACCCCTCACAGAGACCAGGTGATCAAAACAACAATTAACCTATACAATATAATCAAGTAAGAATAGACATGTGTGAATCAAATGTATTATAAACCAAACAAATAAATGTGTATAGTGACAAGCAGAGTAGGATGTCGAACATAGGGAACACACTACTAACACAAGTATTTTTTTATAAATAATTAAAATATGTATAAATGTATATAGATATGCATACTATTTACTTAGGTTTTCATGGGGCTTTAAATATAATATTTTTAATTAGATTTTTTAATTTTTAGATAAATTTTTATATACTTTTTATTTTAAAATAATTATAAAATATGTATAATAATAAATAATATTATAACTTATATATTACTATATATAGAGATATAATACACTATGGGATAATATACTTATAAATATAGATAAAAATAGTCAAAAATAGAAAAATAAAATGTCTTTTGTGTTTTTATAACTTTTTATTATTTTTGTGATTTTCAAGTAATTTGCAAATTTTAGGCATTTTGAAAGTCAAAAATATCTCAAAATAGGGATTAAGTAAATAGGTCGAATTGATTCGGGGTTTAAAAATAGGCAAAAGCATCAACATTTTTTCAAATCAATTTTATACACTAATATAGGTAAATAAAAAATAGGCAAGAAATAATTATCTTTGGAGTTTTGAAGATTTTTTATATTTTTAATAGGATTTGAAGTTTTTATTTTTTTCTCATTTTCTTTTTCACTTTTTAGGGATTTTTGGTCTGGGGGTGCTAGATACTATATTAAACACATATTATTTTTTTGGGAATATTTAAAGTGGTTTTATATTTTTTAGGTATTTTATAAGACAAACAAGGAATATCTGTGCACTATTTGATTTTCGATAAATAAGAAATATGTGTGAAATGAAAAATAGAAATTATGACATGAAAGAACACTACATCAAGCACATTATCCTATTTTTTTCACAATTTTTGGAGCAATAACAATCTTTGGAGCATGCATTATATTTTTATAAATTTAAGAAACATACAAAAATACTAAAACTAATAGGAGTATATTTGCAATTAAAAATGACTATGAGGATTGCAAAGCAAAATACCCAAAACCATACAACTAATATTGTAACTTTTTATATTAAAACTTAATTACAAATGGCAAGGAGTATACATGAAATTTTCCATGCACGTGGCCTGCCACGTGGGGTTATGTGGTAGAGGACTAAAGTGCAATATATAAAATATCCGAGGGCTTATGTAAATTGTCCCTTACTTTTTAAATGTTAATATTTATAGAACTAAATATTAAATACAAAGAACTTTTTAAATGTTAATATTTATGGAATTAAATATTAAATACAAAAACTGTTGTGGGGTTCTTTGAAATATACCCACATAAACGGATGGATCCAGCCGCTGCCACGCTACCATGTGTCTGATCAAATGGCCAGCCTCAGGTACCCCTTAGAATTAATTCAACGATCTATATTAGATCTGGGTCATTTTTCTTGATTGAATGACTCTTGGGTAGTCTCCTAGAATACGAAGAACTCGTGCTCTGGTGACCTTCAATCTCGGATTCCTTCCTCGTCCAGGCTCGAATCGTCACATTGACAGGTGCACCTCGTTCCTGGAAGTCCTCCACATATGTTTATGGTCACCGTCGGTGAATAGAATGACCGAGGATCTAGGACGGCTCCAGTCAACCTGGAACTGCTCCAGGTCTTCAATGAGGCTCCAGATTGATCTTCACGGGTTCAACTTTGCACATCAAGATTAGGCGGCTAGAGACGGATGCCTCAACCAAAAATTGCGACTAGAAGCTGCATGGAATGGTGGATGGGTGTGGCTCTAATGAGGCGTCTGGAAGGAGCATTGAGAACCCGATTCCTTACACGATCGAGGGGGGTTTTTGTGGGCGAAATGCGTAGAAGGTGTTGAGGCACGAATAGGGAGGAGAAGGTGGGTCGATTACTGTCAAGATCACCATGAAACGGGCATGGAGCTCGAGGTCCATGAATTTGGGATTTATGAATTAAATGTAAACCAAATGATTAAATGCTTAATTAAATGCAAAAATAAAATCTATGTTTTAAATAATACCCAAAGTGCGAAGAAAAGGGTCCTAGACTGAGCTGGAAGCTTCGGAAGCAGAACCGTCGAAGCAAGGTCCGACGATTGGTGGTTGTACGTACTCTACACCTCCTCGCTACAAATTGATGGCAACTCCTTTGATGTCACCAAGGGGATGCTTCGAGGGTGGATTTGAGGGGCTAAGAAGCTCGAAGAGGGATCCCAATAGCAAAAGATGGAATTGGGGTTATATTTATAGATGAACTTTTGACGATTTTTGAGGAGTGGTGGCATGCAACGGTGAGAGGGATGGGTGGGATTCTAGGATGGGCGAAGGAGAGGGACGATGAGGCTACACTTTTGTGGAAGGCTCGAGGAAGAGGGTGAAGGAGGAGGCGTAGGAAATTGGGCGAAGTAGGGCTTCTCATGACTCTGACATGAGTTAGAGGGGGATGGGGTATAGTTGACCTACGGTCAACGGACGGATGCACATGGCCACATGGACCAACCAAGAAATTTCAAGGTAAAAATTCCTTGAAAATTAAATAAAAAATAGCATATGATTTAATTACGTTTTTTATTAAAACACTAGAAATATTCCTAATTTTATGTAGTATTTAATTCATGCTTTTATTTATTTTTATGACTTCAGTTGTTATACGTTACTTTTTACAAGTATACATGTAGGTATATTCATATGTATTTTATGTATTTTATTTTTATTTTGTAATTTTGATTTTATTATTTTGTGCACATAATTTGTATATTTAGAACTTCTTTAAAGAAACTCAAATATATATTTATTGTAATTTTCTGATATAATATGTATAGTTAAATAAATTAGGGTACTTATTACATATGTAAAAGTATAGTATATTCATCTATGTATTTTCATTTATTATTTTATTTTATGTTTTCTTTTATGGTTTTATTGTATTCTAAATATATACATGCACTATAAAGAATATTTAGAAAATTATAAAAAATATAAAATAATGAAAATATAAACAATGAATAAAATGAATACTTTATTCAGATATATTGTACAATAAGGGTCCAAAACCTAGCTTTTGCATATTAATTTCAAATTAAATGAAACTACCTTAATTAAATAACTTATTAAAAGTTACATACAATTAAAGATGATTTTGATTTATTTTGAGTTCATATGGATGATGAATCTATGTTTCATCATCTTTATTCTATCATTTTGGCCTTAAAAACCCTAGTAAATGCATGTAAATAGCGTTAATTCATGCATTTTAGCATTCATGCATATTTGTGTAAAAAGTGTACAAAATGCGGTTTTTAAAGCCAAAATTATATAATAAAGAAAAGAAAAGAAAAAGAATAAAATATTGTAAATATTTTATGACCCGAAACCCCGAGACCTAGGCATCTCGATGACTAGGTCGACAAGGAATAAAGTAGGGGGAGATAAGGGCCAGAGTACAATAAAAATACCTTTGTTTTTATTCATTCTTTATTCATTTTGGGACCTCTTTTTGGTTCCACTTTTTATACTTTAAATATAGAAGCTTTGTACACGAGAGTTGTAGACAATTAAATAAAGAAAAATACAAAATTGATTTCACACAAAAATATTGTACAGATAAAAAGTTATGATCCGAATAAGATTCCAAAATCCCAACTTCCCAGACCCGTATCTTGCAAATAAAAACTTGAAATGCATCAAACTCACCTTTAATTGTATATAATTTTAAATAAGCTATTTAATGAAGGTGGTTTCGCATTTGCGGAGTTACGGTTTGAAAGTTGAGTTTTGGACCCCTATTGTATACTTGTATAGATTAAATTATTCAATTTATTTATTATTCTTTATTTCATAATTTTATATTTTTATAATTTTGTAAATATTATTTATAATATATATTTACATAAAAATCAAAATAAAAACTAAAGAAAGCACAAAAATAAAATCACTTCTATATAATACATAGGTATCAGACCTGTACATATACCTATAAAATTAGTACTTCTATTTATTAAGTGTATAAAACACTTCAGAAAAAAAAATAAAAATATATTTAAGTGTATAAAAATACTTTATAAATTTATAAAATAATAAACAAAATAAATAAAATTAAATGCACAAAATAAAAATAAAATAATAAAATATATAGTTGTATATACCTATATACTCCATAAAAGGTAAGTTGTTATTTTATACCTCTAAAAAATGAATAAAAATCATAATAAAATATTTCATAAAATCATAAACATTTTTATGTTATAATAACAAATTACTAAATTCATTTTCTATTTTTAATCGATTTTTTAATCCTTTTTCTAGAGGTTTTTCCTGGTTGGTCCACGTGGACCAACCAGGAGGCTCGGACAGTTGACCTCCGGTCAACTGTCTGACCCCCCCCTGCTGTTTTGTCAGAACAACTTTTGGCATTTTTCTCTGAGTTTTGGAGAGCGCATCTTTGCTTATCTCGTGTTGACGTCTTTAGATCTTTTGTTCCTCGTAGACTCCACTTACACGCCCTGGGTTCTCTTGGGCCATGCGTCACTGATGAATCCACATTTAATCATCTTTATTCTATCATTTTGGCCTCAAAAACCCTAGTAAATGCATGTAAATACCCTTAAATCCAACATCTTAGCGTTCATGCATGTGCATGTAAATAGTGTGTAAAATACTGTATTTAAAACCAAAATTATAGAATAAATAAAAGAAAAGAAAAAGAATAAAATATTGTAAATATTTTATGACCCGAAACCCCGAGTAGGCATCTTGATGAATAGGTCGACAAGGAATAAAGTAGGGGGAGATAAGGGCCAGAATATAATAAAATTTCCTTTTATTTTATCCATTCTTTATTCATTTTGGGACCTATTTTGGTTCCACTTTTTATACCTCAAATAAAGAAACTGTGTACATGAATGTTGTAGATAATTAAATAAAGAAAAATACAAATATGATTTCACTCAAAAATAATGTACAGATGAAAAGTTATGGTCTGAATAAAAATCCAGAATGCCAACTTCCCAGACCTGTATCTCACAAATGAAAGCTCCAAATGCATCAAACTCACCTTTAATTATATATAATTAAAAATAAGCTATTTAATGGCGGTGGTTTCGCATTTGGCGGAGCTACAGTTTGAAAGTTGAGTTTTGGACCCTTGTAGTATAATTGTACAGATTAAAATATTCAATTTATTATTTATTCAGTATTTTTGTATTTTTATATTTTTATAATTTTGTAAATATAACTTATAATATATATGTCCATTAAAATTAGAATAAAAACACAAATAAAATATAATATAAAATACTTGTAATATAATACATAGGTAAAATACCTATAAACATACCTATATAATACATACTTATATTTTATTAAATATACAAAACACATCAAAAAATAAAATAAAATATTTTTAAGAGTATAAAAATACTTTATAAATTTATAAAATAATAAACAAAAATAAATAAATTAAAATCACAAAATAGAAATAAATTAATAAAATATATAGATAATATACCTATAAAGGTTATAAAAGGTAACTTATAAAATTACACCTCATAAAAATAATTAAAAATCATAATAAAATACCTTAAAAAATAATAAATACTTTTTTATTAAATAACCAAAAATTAAATAAAACATTTCCTATTTTTAAATTAATTTTAAGGTATTTTCAGGAGGTTTTTCCTAGTTGGTCCACGTGGACCAACCAGGTGGTCTGGACTGTTGACCAAGGTCAACAGTCTGACCTTCCCCCTGTAGCCTTTGTCAACTCGGTTTTGACCCGTTTTCACTCTTTTTTCGAGGCCCGCTCTTTCACCATTTGAGGTCGATGCCTTTTGCAATGTTGTTGCTCGAAGACCCATGATGCACGCCCAACTTTTATTTTGGATTTTGGATCACTGCATCGCCTTGTGCGCCTCGTTCTTTGAGCCTCTCCACCATCAGGTCAAACCCCATAAATATGGAGCCCTGACTTCCCTTTGAATTTTGAACCCCATTTTGGACCTATCTTCTCCACCTCGTGTGTTTTTGGTCGGCCGGTGGTGACAGCATCCAGCCCCAGTCATCAAGGGAGGAGCTTCGATAAGGATCAGGGCGAGTTCCCCACCTCCGACCACATAGCCGTCGAGGTACTTTCCCTCCGGTTTAGACTGTTGAGGCAGCCATATCTTCCTTTTATTTCTTTTGCTTTTCCTTTGCCTTAGTCTTAGGATCCGTTCCCCATCGTTAATTCCGCGTTTCGATCACCTAAACGATCTCAAGCACGCCCTCGCCGGAGCGCACCTCCGGCCACACCATTTTAGTCATTCACGCCATCTCCGCCACTGTCGCACCACCGCGGGGTCGAGGCAACTTGCCTTCGACCCTTTCACATATTTTTCCTTGCAGGTTAAGGCCGTAGAACGCACCTGGGGGTCATTTTCCCATTCGCCGGAGGTACCTGGGAGGGCGGAGCTCCACCATCCTCGTGCCCGTTCTACAACATGACTCCGACGCTTTTGAGACCCCTAGGACCTGGAGGAGACTTGCAGGAATCGTGGGAGCCATTTTGGAGCACGAAGGAAGAACGGAGGAGGCACGAGGCCGGGGAAGGTCGCCGTCGAGGCCCTTCTTCCCTGTTCGTCGTCGTCACCTCCTCGCCGTTCGATCAAGGCATCGCCCCAGTTTCGATCGGAGCTGTTGGATCGCGCCCTCCATCAGACGTCGATCTCGCTTTGAAGATCTAATCAGGGCCGCACAGCTGAACCGTCATCGGCTCTTGCGGACACGACACGTGGTAAGTCAAGATATATCCGCCGTCCGATCCGCTTTGAAGGGGTATTTTGCATAGCCACCCCTTCATCTTTTTGTAACTAATATATAAGACGCAAACTTTCATCTACCCTTTATTTATTTTCGTTTAAATTGCATATAGGCCCCTGTAGTTCTCGTAATTGCAAACGAGTCGTCGACCACGTCACCTCACGTGACCCGTACACGTGAGGGGCGGGGCATTTTGTAGAGGACCCCCTACGGGTCTTGTTATTCCCATTCAGTACATGAAGTTTATTTTTCAATTATAAATTTTTTGGAATATTTGCACTAAAGCCCCCACAGTTTTGTAATATTACACTTATACCCTTCCTAGGCGAGTGCTAGTCACGCGCCTGTTTGGGTAATTTGCGCTGGCACCCTTGCAGCTTTGAAAATTTGTAATTGGTCCATAAATGCATTATTTAGTTATATATTTTGTGTGAAAATTGCACTCTTACCCCTGGATGTTTGTCTATTTGCACTTATACCCCTGCTAGGCCTTGTATTTTTGTATACTTTCCCTATTTCTTTAGTGCATCATTTTAACTCTAAAAAATCCCAAAAAAATCACATAGCTTCTTGCCGCATTGTACTTCTAGGCATATATTTTTATTTTACATTTTATTGCATTTTAATATTTATTAAAAATAAAAAACATGCATTTTATCTACTGTTTGCATTAGAAAATACCAAAAAATATCAAAACCCCTCGAAAAATTCCAAAAACATTACCTAAGGTCTATTTTAGGGTCTTTTAGTGTTAGTCCAAAAATCACTAAAAATTTCAAAACAAAAACCTAAAAAATTGGAAAACCCCTAAAAACTTCATAAAAATCCAAAAAATTCTAGAAAAACCCTAAAAATGCAAACTCAGGTCCTGTAGTTTCCCTATGTTATCACCTTTATTTTAAAATTAATTTGGGACAATTTTGCTGTTTGATATTTTTCATTCCCATTTTAATTTCGGCCAGCATTGTTATTCACTATTTTCTTGTATTTTGCCTTTTAAAAATACCAAAAATATTCTGAAAAATCCCCAAAAATCACAAAAATAGTAGAAAAATATAAAAAGACCAAAAACAATTTATTTTCTGATTTTTGAGCATTTTTCCTTATTTTTATAAAGACATTATCCCTTCTTTTCTTATATTGTACATATACTCTATTATTGAAAAAGAAAATATAAAACAATATAAAATATAAAAAGAAAATATAAAATCAGAAAATTAAAAACAAAAATACAAAATTAAAAATGAAATAAAAAAATAAAAATTAAAAACCCACAAAAACATTTGCATTCTTGTAGACACTTAATCACATCACACTCTTTGCACTTTGCTTGATCTATCCTGTGTGCTCCCTGTATTCGACCTCTACATACTTACACCTATACATCTTTTATGTAGAGTTACAAAAATAAATTTGACTCCAGATTTGTCTTTCATTGTTTGATTTACTTGTTGTGGGTTCATTGTTGACTTTAGTTGGGATTTATGCGTGGTTGACGCATCGACTGAGCTCCCGCCTTGTGTGGAACTTAAGACCACCAAATTCCGGTTAAATCAAATGGCGTCGTTGCTGGGGAGCAACAACATATAGATCTTGTTTTTATTGATTGTGTTTACTTGCCTACATTATTGCTTGCTTTATCTCTCTTGTTTTTGATATTTATCTGTGAGCTTTCTAACCATTGTCTTTCTTGTCTTCTTACGAGGGACCGCGGATCGAGGAGGATCGCTTAGGGGATCCGGTGCAACCTTGGGAGGCGGTGTCAATTGTTCTAGCCCAGCTAGCAGGAGAGAGCAGGAGATTTGAGAGAAAGTGTTAGATAGTCTTTATTTTCTTTTGTGAGAGAGAGATTTGTATAATTTGTAATAATACAGTTACACTTGGACACTCAGGACACTCGGGCGTAATTTCCAGGTGTTTGTACACCTGGGGGCTCACCGTGGTTTTCATCGTGTTTTCTCGCTGTCATTTTCCAATTTTCATTTCTTTTTCCTTTCTTTTGTTGAATGAGCCCTTAGATTTTATGCATTGCTTGATCGAGTAGATTAGGTCCAAACACCCTAATAATCATTGCATGTACCTATAGTGCGTTTGGACTTAGTTTAAACTAAACAATTGATTCATCATCTTCGATCCGTCGCGCTGCGAGCTCACCCTGCCAAGCGCTTCTCCTGAACTCGATCTGTCGAGAGGAGGAGGGGTGAGCCTAGTCCGGACTCTAGGATTGAGGATTGGTGACCAACTTGTGGTTCTTCACGTTAGTAATTGCCTGCTTAGGACGATTTCCGTGTGCATATCAGCATTTAAATTATGTTTAAAAATTTCTGCTTTGCATCCCGCATGGATAGAGCTGGAGGCATTGTAAGTCTTTCTATCTTTGCATTCATCATATAGGCACAAAGGTGAGATTTCCATCTTGGTGCTGCCTTGCACATCTTTTCCGACTCTTTTCTCCCTCTATTTTTGGATCAAGTAGGAATCAAGAAAATACAAAAACATTAGGCGCTTGTTTGAAATTGACTCAAAGCAAGTATTAACACCAAAAAAATAAAAAAAGGGACTGCTAAGAAAACTTGACCTAAATAAAATTGATAATTGGATTCAATGCTTGGGGTGAGTAGTACCCTCACTTGTAATCAGGTTGCATGGGAAGGGCTCCTTCCAAGTGAGAGAGCGGCTTCGTAAGGATTAGAGCCCAAAACCCAGTCTGTGGCTGCCTTGTGTATCGCCTGGATTTCCGAAGTATTGGCGCTACTATCGTACGTAGACGAGCAGCGCTTGGTTACCATTTATGACTCACTATTGTGTTGAGCATCGACCTTGTCCGAAGTATCGAGAATAGGCCACGCCTTCACGGGTGTGTCTGTCTCATCGTCTTGCGTCCGAGTAGGGTCTTGCATGCTCACAGGTGATTCCGTTGCGAGCGAGATCTGAAGTATCGGTTTCACCTATCGGCATCCTCCCTCTTTTCTTTGGCTGAGTAGGGATCCAGGAAGGGTTACGAGGACCTTAAAAAGCATAGGCTACATGTTACACAGGAGGAGGACAAGTACGGGAATACTTTTCCGGCAGTACTCTCTCCCCTATAGGCGTAGCGCTCTAAGGACTCATTGAAAGATAACTTCCTGAATTCAAGCTAAAAATGACAAAGATAAAAGCCGAACCTTCACGGCTTCATGTGTTGAGTTGGTGAACCCTTTGCTTTGTGTTTGATTTGCTAGTCACATTTAGGTCAAGATCAAAAACACCGCACAATTGTGCGTAATTTTGCCACCTCCTTCTTCTTCATTTTTCAACCTTGCTCTTCTCAATAATCAAGATGATGGGACGGAGATCTCTTAGGCCGTCTTTGGCGGCACCGTTATCCATCACTCCTCCCTATTCATCTAGGACAACCTCGGGGAGTCCAGACCCACTCTTCGAGCTTGAGTTCACTTCCACACTGTTCCCCCATCGACCACCCTTCTCCTTCCATCAGTCCAAGAGTTTCAGAATTTAGTGCATCATAGAGCTCAGATCATTTGACAACACCTGAGATGGGTTCTTTTGCATTTTCAGAGAATCCAGACATGGTAGACAGAGGAGAGCACCTAGATGAGCATGAGCACCCTCCATTCCTATATGATCAAGCTGCCATCAACAATTCATTGCTAGCTTCCCTGGAGACCATGCAGAGACAGATCCGGGACCAGGGAGTATTCATGGGTGACTAATGAATCTGTGATTCATCACTCTAAAAGTTAAAAATAGAGTCTTGTTCCCGAGTAAATAGCAGCATATTTCCCCTTATAGTGCATAACTAGCATTCATACATGCAAACATAATATATGCATTTTAGCACTCATATTTGCATTAAATAAGAAGCCAATTCCACTTGTAAAATATCTACCTATTATCTCCTCCAGAATAAACACCATATGATATATACACCAATAGTTAATAATATAGGGAAAAAGGTCAGAGATTTCTTTTGTAACACACCCAATAAAGACATGTAATCCCTGGACCTTAGAAGGCCCATAGTTCTCTTGTACCAACTCCAAAATAGGTCTACTCACTTTCAGATGAGTACACATCCAGAGACCTTTAAAATGAGACTAATTTCATCCAATTCAGAGCTCGTAGGAAGAAGTGGGGTTTTTGGGCCTCTATGTATACTATATCTGTATACATTTGTATTTCTGTATTTTTTATCATATTTGACCTCATCTCCATTTTTGGTCAACATAAAACTTGTAGTCTCATCAAAATCTACAACTTTCATGTTTTGCGTTTTTCCAAATTCAGCCTATTTCTCTCTCTAATCACATTTCTCTTCTCAGCCACTCACAGCTGGCCACGTGGCGCCCTGTGATTGCGCCACACGGCCCGCTCCCCTTGTCTCATCCGCCTTCGCTCACGGCCGTTGGATTATCATCTAGATCCAACGGTCCCAAGCTCTCCACGCCCGCTTCTTTTCTCAACCATCAGATCATCCTCAGGACGTCATCTCATCCGCCCGTTAGCACCTCACCCACAGCTCTCCACGTGGCAGCTGTTGAACCATCTGATTCTCTTGATCACAGCTGCTACTTCTGCCTCACACCTCAGCTCTTCGATCAACGTCTGGATCACATCCACTCCGTCCGCTGGCGCCTCGCCTTCAATACGCCACGTGGTTCATCCGCCGCCCTTCGATCGCTTCGAATCAGATCACATCCCCACCATTCTTTCACGCCCAATTAATAGCCGTTGGATCTCCAGATCCAACGGCCATCGGTTGTCGTCAACCTCCGAATTCCCCGCACCCACATTCTCCACCGTGCGCAAGAGGCCGCCCATTTCTATTTTCGGCTCCACGACAGCCACCTTCTCCGATCACCCATGCCACCACGACAAAGCCTACTCATCCCTCATCCTCGCCAGCTCCCTCACTCCTCACGACTACCACCAGAGTCGACCCATGACGTCCACGAACTTCTCCTCCCCTCCATCCCTGCCGTCACCCTTGTCCTATAAATTAACCACCTCCAGCTACTTCCATCCCCATCCGCCATTCCAGAGAGATTCCCTGAGCTCCGGCCTTTGATTTGGGGACAACAATTTCTTGAGACGTTGAGAGAAGAAAGGGCGTCTTCTCCGGCGAGATCCACGGTCATCCCCACCGTGCTGCAGCCTCCTTCGTGTGTTGCACGAGCTCAGAACCATCTACCGTTCTTCGAGCGACGTCCAGGAGCTCAGATCTGAGCTCCATTCCCCAAGTAGAATCCTTCATCGCTCCTCCGATCTTCTTCTCTGTCTGCTTCATTTTTCTCCTAATTTATTCCACTCCTCCGCGTATCCTCACCACCTCCCGACCATCCTCCGAGATCCGCCTCGGAGTAAGGATCTTCGCGCTACATTCTGTTCACGCTGACGATACACTTCATCCTCCACCGTTGCCAGCTCCGCCACCTTGGCGGAGCTCGATCACCGATCATCCCCACTTCCCCATAGGCCTTGCCTCTCACTCAGCATAACTCCACAGACACACGCATGCTTCGGATATATCTCTAACCCTTGCAGGTGCTCTTTCCTTGACTGGCCGGAGGCTCGTCGGAGCTGAAGTCGAGCTCCTCTGCCACCGCGCTCCAGAGTGCCTCGTCCACTCTTGAGTCCACCATACGCTTCGCCAGCCCTCCCTACATCTTTAGAGCTACGTCATAGTCTTCCGCGCCCCTCATCGACGACTGGAGGACGAGGCGGAGCTAAGTAGACCTCGCAGGAGCCCAGCCTTCTCCTCTGTAGGAGGAGGAGGGATGCTGGAGACAATGACCCGTAGCCGTTCGATCGTCCTGATCGCACGGCCAGGAACAAGACACGTTGCCTCGCTCAGAAGCCGTAGGATCAGGCAGATCCAGCGACATCCGATCAGCCACGTCGCCAATCGCCAAAGCATCTGTGGGCCGTTGGATTCATCTTGATCTAATGGTGATAGATCGTCCACGTAGCCACCTTCATCGAGCGTCAATGACCGTTGGTTCCTCTTCGATCTGACGGTTGTTGATCATCCACATCTTCGTTTGATCGGAGCCAACATCAACCGTCGATTTTCACCAGATCGCACGGTCCAGAGCACGCCACGTTCCCCGATCCGAGCCTCCTCCCCGACCACTAGGCTCGGATCCTTGAAGCTAGCCGAGCCATCTTCTGAGCCAACCCCGAGCCTCCAGAGTCATCCGAGCCTCGTCCCGAGCCACTGAAGTTCTCTGAGCCTAAGGACCCCACGTGATCTCCACGTGCGTCCTGGGCTAATTGCACCGAGGCCCTGAAGACTTTTTAATATTGCACTTCAGACCCTGCCAAGAGCTTTCACGTGAGGAGCACGTGATCCGTGGAGAAATTTGCATCCCCCCCTGCATTATAGGTAATTGCATAAAAGTCCTCGTCATCATGTTTTATTTTCAACAATTTAAATTTCTGTAATTGCATTTATACCATTGTCTTTGCACGCATATTTAGGATGCATATTAATTCATTTTTCAAATTGGAAAATTGCACTGTGAAGTTTATGTTGTCCTCTTCATTGTGAGACACGTGGCATATTTTTGTAATAGTTGTAGAATTTCTTTTAATTAAGTGGCACATTTTTGCTATATTTTGCCCAATTTCACCTCTTAATTAATAGTAATTTCTCTGTGACTCTAGAAATTCTAAAAAATCACATGAGATCTAAGATAATTAGCTTTACCTTGTATAAAAATTTCATCTCAATTACACGCATTTCGAGGCCTAAATAATTCATTTGGTGAATTCCTTAATTTTTTTTAATAGTTTCATTTCATATCAAAGTTAAGGTAGATAATTTTCCTGGATTCCTCATCTTTAGATCTATCTAGGATAATTTTTATTCCCAAAAATATTGTGATTTAATAATTATTAAAATTAATTTAGTGAAAATCACCCTGCATTCATTTTTAATTCACAATAATTTATTATAGTGTCAGAAAATTCTAAAAAATTAGGGTAGTCTACTTTCATCCTATTTCATCATCTGGCCAAGTTTCATAATTTTTGGACTTAATTGAACACTTATCTGATTTAACTCATAATCTGGCCTGATTTTGCATGTGTCCTGCATAAAAAACCGAAAAAGACCAAAAATATTTCCTCTGAAAATCAAAGCTTGGAAATTTGCTTCTAATCTACCTAAGGAGACAGCTGCCTCCCTGAGTTCGACCTTGGACTTCCACCAAGTAAAAAAATTTTGCTGCTCGAGATTAACTTGAATATAATTGAAAGTGGTTTTTGATCTGCTCTCATTATCCGACTGCAACGAACATTAGTAACTAATTTGGAAATTAATTTGCTCGAATTAACAAGGGTAGCGGGAGGCTTATCAAAATGGCACCGTTGTCGGGGAGGCACGACTTAGGTTAATTTACAGCTATTTCTAAGTGTTTGATTTTCTCTCACCGGGTAGTCTGACCCCCGGTTTTCTTGTGAATATTTTCTATCTTTTAATTTTTGCATTTTTTGTTGTCATTCTCTGACCTCAATTTATTTCTGTGCAAGGAACGCGAGGAGTCAAAGATGCTTCGAAGATTTGGCATTTTAATTTTTTGAATGATTTGAGAGAATTTGTATTTTCATTTTATTTCTTTATTTTTTTCGCATCATTTCCAGCGGTTCCCGTTTGGGTTCTCGTGTGTGTAAAGATAGTGGAACCGTGTCCCCATGTGCTATGTGGTTTGAATGGTAATTTAGGCTTGCACTAGCAGCTCCTCGAGCCACTCTAGGATTTGCTTGTGCCCGTAACTTTGTAGGACCACACATTACACTTAAAAGACACACCTAGACCGTAGAACTAGTCAAATCAAACTGTGCTTCACTTGCTAATAGAACTGCTTGTCTAGGAGCGGATATTATCGCTTGCATATGCATGTAGTGTAGAGTTTTCAATTATGTTTTGCATCCTGCATAAAAGCGAAGGGACTACTGTAAGTCTTCTTAACTCAGCATACGCATCATCGTTTTTCGTGTATCGGCTTTTCTCGATTTTCCCCTCTGTTTTTCACACTTAATTTAAACGGAATTTGGGACTGGACGATAGGCATACTGTGTGGTTGGACTAACAAGTGAGAACGAAACTTAAAACCGGGACTGCTAACATTATTGACCAAAAAAATAATAAAATTTGGAAAATCTGTTTAAGGGAGACTAATCCCCGACCATGTTTTCAGGCTGAGTGAGGGTACTTGAGTGTGTGTGAACACCTTAAGGAGAGCCCAAATCCCCGCCTTCCATATCACGTTCCGACTAATCCTAGCAAATATCACAAGTTGAATTTATTAAGGTTCACTGACTAGTACCAAGTAGCCTCCGCCTGTCTCAGGTAAATAGGGGCGAAATTGTTGTACTTCACGACAAGTTGCCAGTAACCCCCTGGGTGAAGTTCCGGCCTTGTCAGCCTCCGCCTGCTTGCAGGTAGATAGGGGAATGGTCTTTGAATCCATCAACTTGGGATAGGAGCGAACAAAGGAAGGACCGGCGGTATCTTAGGCGACAGGTTAAACAGGGAAGACGCATCCGGCTCTGAGCCGACTTCCCTATAGGCTGCATAAATCCTTGCTATCTTGCTTGAAAAATCACACTTAAAATTAACAAGATTAATTGGACTCAGTTTCGAGTCCTTCACTGTGTTGAGTGTGAACCCAAGGTCTTGGATTGAATTGTTCGCTTCAGGTAGGGGTCAAATCCTATCTTCACTTAGAACTCCCATTTCTTGTCGCCAAATCAAGATGAGTGACTGCGGGGATATCGGCTCTTTATTCACCAATCTCTCTTTGAGCCCCCACGAAACTCCTCTTCACCGGCCCAAGCGCACCTTGGACCACCCAGGACGCATGACCCTCTTGAGTTCTGGTTTCTTCACAACCAGGGTGGTTACTCTCTAACCAACCCTTTCCTCTCCTCCGAGCTTACCGAGGAAGACCATAGCCTCGGTAAGAATCCCTTCCTTGACTTTTCCTCTGACACCGACTTTGTTTCATACCGAGGACGAGAGGACAAGATGCCACCTAAGCAACCACCGGATGAGGACCCATTGCGACAAATTCTTAACCGCCTCGCCGCAGCCGAACAGCAAAATGCAGATCTCACAGCTTGAATGGGACAGATTATTGCAGCAGGAGGAATCGACCGACCAATGGTTGATGCCTACAACCCAGCAGAGAATGAGATACAAAGTTGGTTGGCACCAGTGGTTCTCGCCGAAACATTTGAGCTCAAGCCCCACTTCCTTAGCCTGCTACCGAAGTTCAACGGAAATGTCCATGAAGAACCATATACCTTCCTCCGAGACTTTGAGCTGGTTTGCAACAACCTTAGCCATCCTAGGGTTGGGCAAGATTACATTAGACTGAAGGCCACCCCATTTGCCTTAGGAGATAAGGCAGCACATTGGCTGAAGAACCTAGGGGTGATATGTACAACCTAGATGCAGTTCAAGGAATTTTTTCTGAAGAAGTTCTATTCTCTCAATAGGACTAACCAAATGAGAACAAAGATCGCCGGTTTCACCCAAGGACTCAATGAACCATTCCATGATGCCTGGGATAGGTTCAATGACCTAGTTCATAAATGTCCCTGCCACGACATTTCTAAGGCGATCTTAGTCCAAACCCTGTTATGTGGTTTAACCCTGGAGATGCAGGGGTTAGTCAGTGCCTCCTGTGGAGGAAGCTATCTGAACAAGAACGAGAACGTTGTATGGAAGATCCTAGAGCAGATGGCGGAAACCGGCAGGTCGCAGGCCACCAGAGCCTATCAGTTGTCTCCCTCAATCCTATCCAACGAGACAACCCGGAGGACTATAGCGGATCTGACCGAGGACCTCATTTCCAGCATGGGGATGATTGCTGATAAGTTAACCATGGTCGAGCATATCCACAAGAGGGTCACTGACCTTGAGTCTCTCTCACGTCTGCCGAAGCAAGTGGAGGAACTTACTGAGAAGGTAGCTAAGATAAAGCTACTTGCCCCTTCTGCACCACCCACACCTGTGCACAGAGTCCATCTTGTACAGGAGCAGGCACATCAGAGCGGCTGGGTGGAGGATCATACGTACACCCAACAGGACCAGCATGCACCCCCACAAGTGGAGACCGGATACGAGGAGTCTCCACAGGTGTTTGAGATCAACGGGCTGTGGTACAGCCGTGACCCCGTCAGCAGACAGTCGGGGATGGGGAATTGTCAGCCTCACTGACCTGCCCCAGCTTACCAAGGAACCAACTCCATCCCCGCACCGCGCTTTGTTCAGTCCAGGTCTGAACAAGGCTACCAGCCTCAGCAGCACCAGCAGCAGCAGCGCACATTTCAGTAGGGCCCGGCACCGTCCCACCAGCAGCAGCAGTATCGGCATGGCCTGCAGGGCCGGTACAGAATCTCGTCCGCAAGTCAGCATCAAGCCCAGCCCACCGAATTGGAGTCCCTCACCTTGGCAATCCAGACCCTGTCTGATAGGGTCCAACAAATCCAGAATGACTATCTGGATATGAGAACCGATCTGAATCGTGTCTCTCGTACCCAAGATCAACAGATGGCGCCAAAGACCCCAATTCCCACACAGGATCAGGACAACTTGAACAACTTAACCCATGGCCATAACCGGCCTCGTGATCAGGTATATTATTAGGATAATTACTTATCTGAACATGAGATCCTTTCGTATGATAATGTGAATCATATGTCCCTCAGGAGTGGAAGGATCGTGACTAATACCTTATCGGGCACATGCATCGAAGGAAGGAGCCGCAAAGTCTCTACCTGAGGAGAACTTGGAGGAAGAAGAGGAGCAGCACCACCATCACCACCGGCAGAAGAAGAGGACGTCTGGGTCCTCGAAGCAGCAATCCCACATCAGCAGAGCGTCCGACGGAATCGATGAAGAGCACGCACCTCCATCTGAGGAGGACCGTCAAGAAGTCGTGAAAGATACATCACCGGTTTCGCCTCAGCATTTTCCTTTTAGTCAGAGTCAGAGTCCGAGTCTGTTTAAGAGTCCGAGTCGTGTACAGAACTCAGTTCCAGATTTCAATGAAAATTTTTCAGTTTCAGAACATGAGTTGGAGTCAATAATCCCTTTCCCCCGAGCTCTCAAGGGTGTAAAGAAGAAAACTAAAAAAATTCAAAAAGATGACCCTGAGATGGCAGAGTTCTGCAACAAAGACATCAAGGTCACAATCCCCTTTGACAAGTACGTGGAAATGACCCCTGCATTTCAAAAATACCTTAAGGTGAGATGTACACCTACTAGGGTAGCAGGAAGACCAAAAGTCGTGTTGAGAAACATGTTCTATCAGTAGCCACGACTTGTGCAATAAAGAACTCGTTTCCAAGGAAACGAAGAGACATGGGTGCACACTATGTAGTGAGTCATGTTGATGACATCGCGCTTGCACGCACTCTCCTAGACAACGGTTCCTCAATTAACTTAATGCCTACAACCCTCTATGAGAAGCTTAATCTCGGACCTCTTAGGAAATCTAGAGCCCTCCTGCAGTTCGCTGATAAATCAACCAAGAGGTCCCAAGGAGAATTGAGGAATGTTGTGATCAAAGTTGAGGGACAGGAATACATGGTGGACTTCATGGTACTAGATATGGAAACCCCTCGTAATTAGAGAGACTCCCAGATCATCTTAGGCAGGCCCATCCTCAGGACAGCGGGGGCCTTGTTTGATTACAAGATCGGGAAGATCCAGTTCCAAACTCCAGGCGGAGATGTGGAACTTGAAATGAAGAAGACTAGAAGGTAGAGACCGGATTCTGAATCGAGCACCGAGTACTCTTCAACCGAAGCATACTGCGATAATGTAGACATAGTTGGGCCATGGAAGTAGAACCCAGCCAGCACCGATGAATCCCTCCCCTCCGGAGATGATCCCGTGCATGAGTTAGTTTGCGAGGTCCTCAGAAACGAGTATAGCTCAGAACCTGCATCGCCTAACATCTTCGATGACTTAGAGGCCCATCTGGGCCTGTCAGTACTTACATCTTTAGGACAATCGGAAGATGAGGATGACGAGTCGGACGAGGCTTTTGCCGATTGCATGGAGACCTCTAACAATCTGACTCCAGAGCCAAACAACTTGGTGGCATTAATTACAGAGAAAGATCCAGCCACTTCCAACACCGAGCCAGATTCGATTGAGCCAGATTTCCTAGACGATCACACCATACCTGAGCTCAAGCCTTTACCTACAACGGTGAAATACGCCTTCCTTGCGGGTCAAGATAAGAAATATCCGGTAATCATCACTTCACGATTGACCGAGGATCAGGAATCTCGCTTGCTAGAGATCCTGGAAAAAAACCGCAAGGCAATAGGCTGGAGCATTTCCGATCTCCACGGGATAAATCCCGCTTCATGTTCGCACCATATCTACTTGGAGAATGAAGCCAAACCCTCTCATGAATTCCAACGTCGTTTGAATCCAAATTTGCTAGAGGTAGTAAAGAAGGAGATAGAGAATTAGTGCAACGCGGGTTTCATTTACCCCATCTCCGACTCTAAATGGGTGGCCCCGATCCATGTAGTCCTTACAAAATAGGGAATTCAGACGACCACCAACGAGGACAGAGAGGAGATGGTGATGCGAGTGCCCACGTCGTGGCGCGTCTGTGTGGATTACAGACGCCTGATTGCCGTGACGAAGAAGGATCATTTTCCCCTACCATTCATTGATCAGATCCTAGAGAGACTAGCGGGGAAAGAGTTCTTCTGTTTCTTGGATGGGTTCTCGGGCTACAATCAAGTAGCCATAGCTCCGGAGGATCAGGAAAAAACCACGTTCACATGCCCCTTTGGTACCTATGCCTTCAGGCGCATGCCTTTGGGTTATGCAATTCTCCAGGTACTTTTCAAAGGTGCATGATTGCTGTATTCGCCGAAATGGTCGGCGAATTCCTGGAAATCTTCATGGATGACTTCTCGATCCACGACGATTCCTTCGATTCCTGTCTTAGGAATCTGGACCGAGTCCTCAAACGATGTTGTGAAGTCAATCTGGTGCTCTCCTGGGAGAAAAGTCACTTCATGGTGACGAAGGGCATTGTGTTGGGGCACGTCATCTCCAAGAGAGGAATGTAGGTTGACCCTGTCAAGGTGGATGTGATCAGACGACTCCAGCCACCAACCAACGTCAAACAGTTGCGGTCATTCCTCGGGCATGTCAAATTTTATCGGAGATTCATCAAGGATTTTTTTAAGATTGCCCGACCGCTAACTGAGATTTTAGGCAAAGACATGGAGTTTGTTGTTGATCACAAATGTCTTGAGGCCTTTAAGTTATTACAAGGAATGATCATGGACACACCTATCCTACAAGCCCCAGATTGGTCTCTACCTTTTGAGATCATGACGGACGCCTTAGACTTTGCTGTTGGGGCTGTGTTAGGATAGAGAAGGGATGGAGTCCCTTTCGCAATCTACTACGCAAGCAAAATGCTTGATACCGCTCAGCGTAACTATACAGTTACAGAAAAGGAGATGCTTGCGGTAGTGTTTGCCTTGGACAAGTTCAGATCTCACTTAATTAGATACAAGGTTATTGTGTTCACTGACCACAGGGCACTGCGATACTTGATGGAGAAAAGGACGCGAAGGCGTGTCTTCTTCGATGGATTTTGCTTATCCAGGAGTTTGATTTGGACATCGGTGATAAACCTGGAAAGAAGAACGTAGTAGCCGATCATCTATCTCGTCTCGAAGATCTTAATACTTCTGAGGATTCACCTATTCGAGACTCCTTCCCTGACGAGTCGATTTTTGTTGTCGACTCACTCCCATGGTATGCCAACATCGAGAACTATCTTGTCTCCAAGAATGTTCCCGAAGATTGGCCCAAGAGCCACATTGACCGACTGAAGTTGGATGCTAGACACTATCATTAGGAGGATCCGATCCTTTTCTTCGAAGGACCAGATTGTGTTTGGAGACGATGTATTCCTCAGGAGGAATACCAAAGTGTCCTTTCTTTATGCCACAGCTTGGAGGCAGGAGGACACCACTCCGGGAAGAGGACCGCATGGAAGGTACTTCAGTGTGGCTTTTACTGGCCGACTCTGTTTTGCGATGCCATCACCTTTGCGAAGTCGTGTCCAGTATGCCAGAGAATGGGAGGAACCGTTGGTTCCAAGGATGAGATGCCTATGCAGCCAGTCATCATTTGTGATATCTTTGAAGCCTGGGGCATCGATTTCATGGGCCCATTCCCTGTTAGCTACAGATTCGAGTACATCCTTCTTGCGGTAGAGTATCTATCCAGATGGGTGGAGGCTATCCCGACCCGAGCCGCAGACAGTAGGACTGTCTGTAAATTCATCAGAGAACACATCATCTCTAGGTTCGGGATCCCCAAAATGATGATATCAGACGGGGGTAGCCGCTTTGTAAATCGGGAGGTGAAGAAACTCCTGAAGGACTATGGCATCGAACATCGTATCGCGAGTCCTTACCACCCACAGACCAATGGTATGGCTGAGGTATCGAATAGGGAGGTGAAAACTATATTGCAAAAGCTTGTCCGCCTAGACAAGAAGGACTGGTCTCAGATCTTGGATCAAGTCCTCTGGGCGTATAGTACAACTTACAAGACACCGTTAGGAACCTCCCCATTCCGAATGGTATTCGGAAAGCCGTGCCATTTGCCCGCAGAGTTAGTGCATAAATAAGAATGGGCAATCAAGAAGGTCAATGGGAACACGCACCTTGGGCAGAAGCAGAGAGATATGGATCTGAATGAGCTTGTGGAAGTCAGAAACCACGCATATGACAACAATTTGGTGTACAAGGACAAGGTGAAGCATTGGCATGATATATATATCAGACGAAAGACCTTTGTTCCTGGACAGAAGGTATGGTTGTTTAATGCTAGGCTAAAGATCTTCCAAGGTAAGTTGAAGTCCAAGTGGACATGCCCATTTGTCGTCCGTACGGTGCATGATAGTGGATGTGTCGAGATCTCAGATCTCGCAGATGACGCACCGACATTCCTAGTGAATGGACAACTGTTGAAGCACTTCGTCGAATCCAATGAGCAGTTAGTCCATGTTGAGGAGATTGTATTCATGCGTGAGACAGATTCAGTAGATACACCTCGAGCCGCATATGAGACCTTGCAGCAGTGAGCTCTAGCCATCAGCAGCATCTTGAAAGATTCAGACCGACTCACTTGTATATATCATCATTCCTGTACATTCTGTCCTTTTTCCCCCGTGACTCTGGTAACCCATCCCCGCCTCATTAATCACTATCTTGGAGTATACTTAGGATGGCCAGATCCTAAATATAGGGGGATGAGCCACCTGAGCTTGTTAAGTGTACATCCTCCAGATCACATCGGTTCTCACACTCACTCCTGTCCTATACTTAGGCTGACCAAAGCCTAAGTATAGGGGGGACCGATGCCCGTCGTATATATACTCCCATTTCTCCTCTTAACCTAGCTCGCCCCATTTTTGATCTTCTTCTACACTTAGGCTGCCAGAGCCTAAGTATAGGGGGGTGGAGCGTCTTCTTTACCTTTTTGTTATTTTAGCTCTCCTACGCCTAGCACGAGCTATGTCTTTTTCCTCGCTTGTCATGCTCTGAGGACATAGAACACGCTAAGTATAAGGGGGTGTGTATATATTATATATATACTTTACCAATAGCTCGGACTTTCGCGTATTTTCGCGTACTTTGTGTATTTATTTTGCAATAATTACGGGTGGGTAAAAATTGAATTTTTTTGTATATTTGTTGTATAATACTTGTAAAACTTTTGTAAAAAATTGAAAAAAAATGAAAAAAAAAACAAAAAACAGGTTTTTTATTTACTCTTGCATATCATCCTTGCATTAAAAAAAAAAGAGAGAAAAGAAAAAGAGTCTTGCATTTACATTCATCTACATAGGATGTCATCTGCATCTCATCTGCATATGCAAAGTGAAAAGCTAGTGGGTTCTGAACCAAGTTATGAGTAGATATTGAGGATGGACTTGATTTGACCTTAATCGACCTAATTTCAGAGGAACCTTATAGGAACTGGAGTTAAGATTTCTCAGGTCAAGTGACTTAATTCTTTGAGTCCGCAAGTCTATGTTCACATGTCATCTTGATTAGTCTAAGTGGAATATCTCGTGCACACGCATGATTCTTTTAGATAATGACCTAACTTGGACAAGCACAATGCACGTAGCCCTTCATTGATGAGGTGGTGAGGAGGTAGAATCCTTTAGCTTGGAGTAGCACACGGGTGGAAACATCCGTCCTCCTCTAGGGAGGGTAGTGCATCTCAACCTAGTTTGGTAGTGTTGACGTCTAAGGACGGGACGCTGTGGGTTGCAATATTGCTTCAAAAGAGGGATAGTCTACTGGCTCAAGAGGAAAAACTCCTGATGTACATGCTGCACCTTGTATATAGTTCAAAAGAAAATGCAAAAACTCCAAAAAAAATCAGACAGGTCCAAGTGAAAATAAAATACCTGTCGGAGTATGTATATTAGCAAGAAGTATGCAGCTGGATGAGTTGGCTACACTGGTCAGGCATCCTGGGATAGGTAGCTACACTGGCTACCGTCCGTTCTTTTCTCTACCCCCTCCTCTTGAGCTGGTTGCACTTGAACTTAGAAGGGAATACCCCGCTCCTCGAGGAAAGAGTTACTGGACCGGGTTATTGAGTTACCTTGTTAGAGGAGGCTGGTTCTGAGCCATTTCTGATGTGGAGATATAGTTTATCACTTACACGGTACAAGTAAGAATCAAAGTCATCAAAAATTTGCGTTTGAGGATTTGTTTTGACCTGACTATTGAGGCGTCTTGAATAGAAGACTTGTGGAACTTGAAGTATGTTAGGTCTTAAATCAGATCCCAATAAGGTTCCGCCACACAATTAATCCAAAGGTCTAGTCAAGCTCCATTTTCAACTTTTGTTCATGACCTTGGTATGGAACCCAAAATCATTTCACTCTTACATTTCATTTTAGTTGCTCGGGGACGAGCAAGGTATAAGTATAGGGGGTTGATGAATATGTGATTCATCACTCTAAAAGTTGAAAATAGAGTCTTGTTCCCGAGTAAATAGCAACATATTTCCCCTTATAGTGCATAATTAGCATTCATACATGCAAACATAATATCTGCATTTTAGCACTCATATTTGCATTAAATAAGAATCCAATTCCACTTGTAAAATATCCACCTATTATCTCCTCCAGAATAAAACACCATATGATATATACACCAATAGTTAATAATATAGGGAAAAAGGTCAGAGATTTCTTTTGTAACACACCCAATAAAGACCTTTAATCCCTGGACCTTAGAAGGCCCATAGTTCTCTTGTACCAACTACAAAATAGGTCTACTCACTTTCAGATGAGTACACATCCAGAGACCTTTAAAATGAGACTACTTTCATCCAATTCGGAGCTCGTAGGAAGAAGTTGGGTTTTTGGGCCTCTATGTATACTATATCTGTATACATTTGTATTCCTGTATTTTGTATCATATTTGACTTCATCTCCATTTTTGGTCAACATGAAACTTATAGATCTCATCAAGATCTACAACTTTCATGTTTTGAGTTTTTCCAAATTCAGCCTCTTTCTCTCTCTAATCACATTTCTCTTCTCAGCCACTCACAGCTGGCCACGTGGCGCCCTCTGATTGCGCCACGCGGCCCGCTCCCCTTGTCTCATCCGCCTTCGCTCACAGCCGTTGGATCTTCATCTCGATCCAACGGTCCCAAGCTCTCCACACCCACTTCTTTTCTCAACCATCAGATCATCCTCAGGACTTCATCTCGTCCGCCCGTTAGTGCCTCACCCACAGCTCTCCACGTGGCAGCTGTTGAACCATCTGATTCTCTTGATCACAACCGCTTCTTCCGCCTCGCACCTCAGCCCTTTGATCAGCGTCTGGATCACATTCACTCCGTCCGCTGGCGCCTCTCCTTCCATACGCCACGTGGTTCATCCGCCGCCCTTCGATCGCATCGAATCAGATCACATCCCCACCGTTCTTTCACGCCCAATTAACAGTCGTTGGATCTCCAGATCCAACGGCCATCGGTCGTCGTCAACCTTCGAATGCCCCGCACCCACGTTCTCCACTGTGTGCAAGGGGCCGCCCTCTTTCTATTTTCGGCTCCACGACAACCACCTTCTCCGATCACCCATGCCACCACGATGAATCCTACTCATCCCTCATCCTCGCCAGCTCCCTCACTCCTCACGACTACCACCAGAGTCGACCCACGACGTCCACAAACTTCGCCTCCCCTCCATCCCTGCCGTCACCCTTGTCCTATAAATTAACCACCTCCAGCTACTTCCATCCCCATCCGCCATTCCAGAGAGATTCCTTGAGCTCCGGCCTTTGATTTGGTGACAACAATTCCTTGAGATGTTGAGCGAAGAAAGGGTGTCTTCTCCGACGAGATCCACGGTCATCCTCGCCGTGCTGCAGCCTCCTTCGTGAGCTGCACGAGCTCAGAACCATCTACCGTTCTTCGAGCGACGATCAGGAGCTCAGATCTGAGCTCCATTCCCCAGATAGAATCCTTCATCGCTCCTCCGATCTTCTTCTCTGTCCACTTCATTTTTCTCCTAATTTATTCCACTCCTCCGCATATCCTCACCACCTCCCGACCATCCTCCGAGCTCCTCCTCTGAGTAAGGATATTCATGCTACATTCTGTTCACGCCGAAGGTACACTTCATCCTCCACTGTGGCCAGCTCCACCACCTTGGCGGAGCTCGATCTCCGGTCATCCCCACTCCCCCATAGGCCTCGCCTCTCACTCAGCATAACTCCACGGACACACGCACGCTTCGGCTATATCTCTAACCCTTGCAGGTGCTCTTTCCTTGACTGACCGGAGGCTCGTCGGAGCTGAAGTCGAGCTCCTCTGCCACCGTGCTCCAGAGCGCCTCCTCCACTCCTGAGTCCACCAGATGCTTAGCCAGCCCTCCCCGCATCTTCCGAGTTACGTCAGTCTTCCGTGCCCCTCATCCACGACTAAAGGATGAGGCGGAGCTAAGCCGACCGCGCAGGAGCCCAGCCTTCTCTTCCGTAGGAGGCGGAGGGCTGCTGGGGACGACGGCCCATAGCTGTTCGATCGTCCTGATCACACGGCCAGGAACAAGCCACGTCGCCTCGCTCAGCAGCCATAGAATCAGGTGGATCCAGCGGCATCCGATCAGCCACGTCGCCAATCGCCAAAGCATCTGTGGGCCGTTGGATTCATCTTGATCCAGCGACGATAGATCGTCCACGTAGCTGCATTCATCGAGCGTCAATGACCGTTGGATCCTCTTCGATCTGATGGTTGTTGATCATCCATGTCTTCGTCTGATCGGAGCCAACAACAACTATCGATCTTCACCAGATCGCACGGTCCAGAGCACGCAACGTTGCCCAATCCGAGCCTCCTCCCCGACCACTAGGCTCGGATCCCCGAAGCTAGCCGAGCCGTCTTCTGAGCCAACCCCGAGCCTCCAGAGTCATCCGAGCCTCGTCCCGAGCCACCGAAGTTCTTCGAGCCTAAGGACCCCACGTGATCTGCATGTGCGTCCTGGGCTAATTGCACCGAGGCCCTGAAGACTTTTCAATATTGCACTTCAGTCCCTGCTAGGAGCTTTCACGTGAGGAGCACGTGATCCGTGGAGAAATTTGCATCCACCCCCCTGCATTATAGGTAATTGCATAAAAGTCCTCGTCAACATGTTTTATTTTCAGCAATTTAAATTTTTGTAATTGCATTTATACCCTTGTCTTTGCACGCATATTTAGGCATGGATATTAATTCATTTTTCAAATTGGAAAATTGCACTGTGAAGTTTATGTTGTCCTCTTCATTGTGAGATATGTGGCATATTTTTGTAATAGTTGTAGAATTTTCTTTTAATTATGTGGCTCATTTTTGCGATATTTTGCCCAATTTCACCTCTTAATTAATAATAATTTCTCTGTGACTCCGAAAATTCCTAAAAAATCACATTAGATCTAGGATAACTAGCTTTACCTTGCATAAAAATTTCATCTCAATTGCAGAGGCCTAAATAATTCATTTGGTGAATTCCTTAATTTATTTTTAATAGTTTCATTTCAAATCAAAATTAAGGTTTGATATTTTTCTAGATTCCTCATCTTTAGATCTATCTAGGATAATTTTTATTCCCAAAATTATTGTGATTTGATAATTATTAAAATTAATTTAGTGAAAATCACCTTGCATTCATTTTTAATTCACAGTAATTTAATTTAGTGTCAGAAAATTCTAAAAAAATTAGGGTAGTCTACTTTCATCCTATTTCATCATCTGGCCAAGTTTCATAATTTTTGGACTTAATTTGAACACTTATCTGATTTAACTCATAATATGGCCTGATTTTGTATGTGTCCTGCATAAAAAACCAAAAAGACCAAAAATATTTCCTCTGAAAATCAAAGCTTGGAAATTTGCTTCGAATCTACCTAAGGAGACAGCTGCCTCCCTGAGTTCGACCTTGGACTTCCACCAAGTAAAAAAATTTTTGCCGCTCGAGATTAACTTGAATATAATTAAAAGCAGTTTTTGATCTGCTCTCATTATCCGAATGCAATGAACATTAGTAATTAATTTGGACATTAATTTGCTCGAATTAACAAGGGTAGCGGGAGGCTTATTAGTGACCTCATGAGAGAGATCGCACAGATGCGAGAAAACAGACCTGGGGGCGGTGGCAGTGGAGGTGATATACCATTTGTAGCAGACGAGGGAGGAGAACCAAATCAGGAGAGGCCGCCACAAACAATCATGAGAGAATTGCACAATCCGACCGCATCCCTTACTCATCGATGGATCCGACTCCCTCCCATCCATGGAGACTTCGAGATTCGCCCACACACTATTCAGTTATTGCCTAAATTTCATGGGCTGGCGACCGAAGAGCCACACCTTCACTTGCAAGAATTCGAAATGATCTGCAATAATTCATGATAGGTTGGTGACTGAGGACACCCTAAAGATGATAGCCTTCCCCTTCTCTTTGGTTGATAGAGCCGTATACTGGCTAAAACATTTGGGGAGGTTCGTCGACACTTGGGCAGAACTCCAGACCGCATACTTGAACAAGTACTATCCTCTCGGTCGGACGAACGCAACAAGAGCTATGATTAGTAACTTCACAATGATCCCTAATGAATAGTTCCATGAAGCTTGGGATCGATTCAAAGAGCTCATCGACCGGTGTCCACACGATGATATATCTAAGCCCAATCTATTCAGAGTTTCTTCTGTGGGCTGACACCGAAGTTGCAAGGGCTTGTGAATGCCTCTTATGGTGGGTCATATTTTTCCAAAGGTGAAGATGACGTTTGGGACATCTATGAAGGGATGGCAGAGAACTCGACAGTCATGGCCCAAGCCTGCGTCTACACGCAACCGAAGCTTACACCATAGGCAGTTGGATTTTAGAGGATCGCCCACATCGATGCTGGTCCCCATACTCCGTCGGTAGCCGCAGCCCAAGCTGAAACAACCGTAGCCGACATGGGCATCATTAGTGAAAAGCTGGACCATCTCAAGATCCTCGAGAAGAAGCAAATGCAAGGACTGGCCCAGATGGACCAGATGACCAAGACTATGAGTGACCTGAAGACGCAGATTCTTTGCATTCAGGAGGCACAAACGTCCACTCAGCATCCTCCCAGGTCACGGGCTGATCCCAGCAGCAGCAGCTCACACCATCCCTCTGCCTCATACCGCCAGGTCAACCACATTCAGGCAGAGCCAGTCCCGCTGCTACAATACTACCCAACACAACCACCATCTCAGGACACTCAGATGGTGGTCTATCAGCCGGATCAACCACTGACAGTTCTACCTCCACCATCCTTTGAGCATGAACCATTGATGGAAGTCAATGGGATTTTGTACGACCGGTATCCACAGCCCGAAATTCGTCGTGATCACCCCGGATTCCGGTGGACCACTGGTGGCACCTCTTCTCATTAGCAACCTCCGGCTCAGGGATACCATAACAGCCAGCAGCAGCGGCAGCAACCCCAGTATGCCCACCAACAGAACCAGCATGGTCCTCGTCCCTCCAATTAGGGACAGCAGTGGAGGCAGCATCAACAGCCTCACCAGTCATATACCCATCCTCCCCAGTACCAGCAGCAACAACCTCATTTCCCGCAGGGGAACACTTCCGGTTCTCAGGCTCCCGCCTTTGAGAACCCAGCTCTAGATGACCTCGCCCGCTTGCTCTCTGAACAGCGAGCATCCTTCCGGCAGGAAATGGATGAGTTCCGACAGGAGATGAGGGATATCATCAAAGGCAAAGCCGCCATACCAGCTCAGATTGAACCAAATCCTAACAATCTCAAAAGAAAGTCTGAGCAGGTACGATTCACAGAGAATACCTCTCCTAGTGATTATTTGAGTGACATATCTTCTTCTTTGTATGATGCTGATTTTGTGACCACTAGGAGTGATAGGATGCCAGCCGGCAGCACCTCATCTGAGCGAAAACCACAAGTAGAATCAGGAGCGCCAGATGAGCAGAGAAGCGGTGTTGAGGCCGCTGATGATGTTGATGACGGTGGTGCTGATGCCACCAATGATGGAGATCCAGACGACGGTACTGAAGCCGTCGTGATACCTGATGCAGACAGTGGTGCTGATGCCACCATTTTTGATGCAGAGCCAGAGCGCGGTGCTGATGCTGCGAAGTCAGGTGTCGTTGGTGGTACTAAGGCCACCACTTAAACATTTGTTGAGCTCCCACATGTTGTGTTGCCATCTTTTGTATCTCAGGACTGTGGTAACAAGAAAAAGAACAAAAATATGAATAAAGGAAAGGCTTCTGTGTATACTCCAGATCCATATGTGTTGCATGATGATAATTGTATGGATTCCATTTCTTCACAGGAATAGGAACCTATTCCTAGTCCTCCATCCCCTACTATCCCCTTCCCTGAATCACTTCACTGGGCAAGGTGGAACAGAAGAGAAAATCCAAAAAAGACCCAACAGGTAGAGTTCAGCAACCAGATGATTGACAGATTCCACATTCAGCTGACTCTACAGGAAGCACTTGAGCAGATCCCCCTCTTTAAAAAGAACGTGAAAGAGAAGACTAAAGTCCGCAGGAAGAGGAGGAACCACAGAGATCAGATCCATGTGCTCACTCATTCCACTTGCTGCACCATTCAGAACAAATTGCCAGCCAAGAGACCTGATGCAGGAGCTCCCTATGTCAGACGCAAGATTCAGGAGCAGCAATTTAATCGTACTCTATTAGACAGCGACTTTTCTATTAACCTTCTTCCGGCAGCCTTGCTCGACCGATTCGAGTTTGGTCCTCTTCTTAGGAGCAGGACAGTCCTTCAGTTTGCTGATAGGTCGACTAAGAGGCCGAAGGGGTTGTTGAGAGATGTGGTTGTTACCATTCCGGGCCTGAAATTCCTCGTGGACTTTGTTGTATTGGACATGGAGATCCTAGAGTCGGTAACTGATGCCCCCATCATACTTGGACGTCCATTCTTGGCCACAATCAAGGCGGTGACCGACCATGATAGTGGGAAGGTGTGTTTTCGCGTAGAGGGTGAAAGCATACAAATAGAGACGATCGAGGAAACCAGAGCGAGAGAATTAGAATGCTCGGAGCAGTCCAGCGATGCCGCGCAGATGACAGAGGATGAGCTAGACATCCACCAAGAGTGCGATTTTGTGATGACATATGATGAATCCAATTGGAAAGATCCCGTAGCACAGACCCTCGCCTTTCCTGTAGATTCATCGTACTTACAACTCATGGCAGTTGAGATCCTGGAGAGCACACCTCTGGAGAGGATACATTTGAGGCTGACAGTTGTGGGATGAATGGTGATGATTTTCAGTCTTGTTCTTCTAATTCGGATCCCTCGGATTCAAACATTGATTGGGATGATTTTGATGAATATTTTCCGTATTTGATTCCTTCTGAGCCGACAACTATGACGGAGTGCGAGCCAATACAGTTCATAGAAGATTCAGAAGGGTTCCCTTCGTCAGATATTCATGCGTAGCGAGAGTTCTCACATGCAGACCTGGTAGCTTTCACACAGACATATCAGAAGCCAGATCTGCCACCTTCCAGTTGTCCAGAACTGAAACCCTTGCCGCAGTCGCTGAAGTATAGATTCCTTGCGGGTGAGCCAGATATGCACCTAGTCATTATCTCAGCAGGTTTGACTGGAAAGCAAGAATCTCGTCTGATGGAGGTTCTTGAACAAAACCGCAAGGCGATAGGATGGAGTATAGCTGATCTCTAGGGGATTAGTCCGGCTCTGTGCTCCCACCATGTCTATCTTGAGGAGGACGCTAGGCCGTCGCGTGAGTTCCAGCGATGGCTGAACCCGAATCTTCGAGATGTGGTCATGAAAGAAATATCGAAGTGGTGGAGCGCCGATTTTATCTACCCCATCTCTGAATCCTAGTGGGTTAGTCCATTACATGTGGTACCCAAGAAGACGGGTATCACTACAGTTGTGAGTGAGTCTGTAGAGGAGATCGCTACCCGAGTACCCACTTCTTGGAGGGTCTGTATGGACTACAGACGATTGAATGAGGCCACCAAGAAGGATCATTTCCCACTGCCATTCATTGACCAGATTATCGAAAGGCTAGCTGGGAAGAGTCATTACTGTTTTCTTGATGGGTACTCCGGTTACAATCACCTGTCCGATTGGGACTTATGCTTTCAGACGGATGCCCTTTGGTCTATGTAACGCTCCCGCGACATTCCAAATGTGCATGTTGTCCATTTTCTCGGACATGGTGGGTGACTGTTTAGAGGTCTTCATGGATGACTTCTCGGTCTATGGCGATGGGTTTGATGCTTGTCTTGACTGCCTAGACTGTGTGCTTCAGCGCTGCATTGAGGTCAACCTTGTATTGTTTTAGGAGAAGAGTCACTTCATGGTGACTCAAGGGACGGTCCTTGGTCATATCATCTCCAACAGGGGCATGGAGGTCGATCCGACCAAGGTGGATATCATTAGAAAACTCAATCCACCGTCCAATCTACGTCAATTGCGGTCTTTTTTGGGGCATGTCGGTTTCTACCGACGGTTCATTCAGGACTTCAGTCGTATTGCCCGACCGCTCACTGATTTGCTGACAAAAGACACCGAGTTCATTGTAGATGATAAGTGTCTTGCGTCCTTTGAGACTCTCAAAAGTATGGTTGTCACGGCTCCTGTCCTTCAGCCACCCGATTGGTCTCTCCCATTCGAGATCATGGCGGACGCTTCTGATTTTGCAGTTGGGGTTGTGCTTGGACAGAGGAGGGATGAAATACCGTTTGCCATTCACTACGCCATTCGGACTTTGGATGCCGCTCAGCGGAATTATATTGTGACAGAAAAAGAGATGCTGGCCATAGTCTTTGCTTTGGATAAGTATAGATCATATATTCTCAGATCTAGAGTGACTATCTACACAGATCACACCGCCATCCGGTACTTAATGGCCAAGAAGGATGCCAAAGAATGCCTTACCAGATGGATCCTTCTGCTCCAGGAGTTTGATATTGAAATTAAGGATAAGCCTGGAGTTAAGAATGTGGTGGCGGATCATCTCTCCTGCTTAGAGAACCTTGAGGAATCTGAGCCCAGCGCACCTATTACAGAGACGTTTCCAGATGAGGCGATCTTGGCTATCGCCTCGCTCCTATGGTACACCGACATTGTGAACTATCTTGTTGCCAAGACGGTTCCACAAGGTTGGCCAAGGAAGAAACTCGAGACCTTCCTGGCGAAGGCCAAGTTTTACCACTAGGAGGATCCCATCCTTTATCATGAAGGAGGGGATAGCATCTGCAGGAGGTGCATTCCTCAAGAAGAGCAGCATAGCATCCTCACATACTGCCACAAGCTTGAGGCAGGAGGACATTATTCTGGGAGACGGACAACACATAAGGTGCTTCAATCCGGCCTTTGGTGGCCTACTCTCTTCAAGGATTCAGATGAGTTCGTGAAGAGATGTACTGACTGTCAGAAGATGGGTACTTGCGGACAGAGAGACATGATGCCCATGCAACCCATTCACTTTTGTGAGGTCTTTGATGCATGGGGTATTGATTTCATGGGCCCATTTCCTAAGAGTCAGGGGTTTGAGCACATTTTGCTCGTTGTAGATTATGTCAGCCAATGAGTTGAGGCCATCACCGCCCGAGCCACAGATGCTAAGACTGTGTGTCGATTTTTGAGGAAAAATATCATTTCATGATTTGGGGTACCTAGAGTTTTGATTTCAGACGAGGGGTATCATTTAATCAATGACAAGGTTAGGGCCCTTGCAGACGAGTTCGGCATTGACCATCGTATTGCCACACCGTATCACCTTCAGACTAATGGTCTTGCTGAAGTATCGAACCGGGAGATCAAGACTATCTTATAGAAGGTTGTTCGCCCAGACCGAAAGGATTGGTCACAGCTTTTGGACTCGGTCTTGTGGGCCTATCGGACATTCTTCAAGAATCCATAGGGACATCTCCCTTTCGTCTCGTCTATGGCAAGCCGTGCCATCTTCCAGTGGAAATCAAGCACAAGTCACTTTGGGCAGTCACTGAGTTATTATTGGATCTCGAGAGTATAGGAGAACAGAGGAGAGCAGAGTTGGCAGCCCTGGAGGAACTGAGAGACACAACCTTTTCTAGCAGCCTACAGTAAAAGGAAAAAGTGAAGACATGGCACGATTCCCATATCAGCCATAAACAGTTTGAGCCAGATCAGCGTGTATGGTTGTTCGATTCCAGGCTGAAATTATTCCTAGGGAAATTACAGAGCAAGTGGAAAGGTCCTTATATGGTCAGGAAGGTACATGACAATGGCAGTATTGACATATCCGAACCGTCATCTTCCTCTACCTTCCGTGTTAACGGTCAGCGCCTGAAGCTATATCTAGACCATGATCCGCCGACCGTTGATGTCGCCCCCATTCTTCTGGTATGAGATGTGTTCTTTGACTCATATCATCTGCATCTCATACATGGTGATCAATTCCATTTTCCGATGTATAGATCCATTTGTCCTTATCACTCTTTCATCTGTTGATTTCTTTTCTTCTTTTCTTCTTTTCATTTTCTATCTTCTTTTTGTATCAAAAATGTGCTGCCCTTTGTTGTTAGTTTCTACACTTAGGACGTACTTTGTCTACAAAAAGGTCCCTGTTCGTCGTCGTCACCTCCTTGCCGTTCGATCAAGGCATCGCCACAGTTTCAATCGGAGCCGTTGGATCGCACCCTCCATCAGCCGTCGATCTCACTTTGAAGATCTAATCAGGGTCGCACAACTGAACCGTCGTCGGCTCTTGCGGACACGACACGTGGCAAGTCAAGATATATCCGCCGTCCGATCCGCTTTGAAGGGGTATTTTGCATAGCCACCCCTTCATCTTTTTGTAATTAATATATAAGACGCAAACTTTCATCTGCCCTTTATTTATTTTCGTTTAAATTGCATATAGGCCCCTGTAGTTCTCGTAATTGCAAACGAGTCCTCGGCCACATCACCTCACGTGACCCGTACACGTGAGGGGCGGGGCATTTTGTAGAGGACCCCTTGCAGGTCTTGTTATTCCCATTCAGTACATGAAGTTTCTATTTCAGTTATAAATTTTTTGGAATATGTGCACTAAAGCCCCCACAGTTTTGTAATATTACACTTATACCCATCCCAGACGCGCCTATTTGGGTAATTTGCGTTGGCACCCTTGTGACTTTGAACATTTGTAATTAGTCCATTAAATGCAATATTTAGTTATATATTTTGCGTGAAAATTGAACTCTTGCCCCTGGATGTTTGTCTATTTACACTTATACCCCTGCGAGGCCTTGTATTTTTGTAAGGTTTCCCTATTTATTTAGTGCATCATTTTAACTCTAAAAAATCCGAAAAAAATCCATAACTTCTTGCCGCATTGTACTTCCACACATATATTTTATTTTGCATTTTATTGCATTTTAATATTTATTAAAAATAAAAAACAAGCGTTTTATCTATTATTTGCATTAGAAAATACTAAAAAAATATTAAAACCCCTCGAAAAATTCCAAAAGAATTACCTAAGGTCTATTTTAGTGTCTTTTAGTCTCAGTCCAAAAATCACTAAATATTTCAAAACAAAAACCTTAAAAAGTAGCACACCCCTAAAAACTTCATAAAAATCTAAAAAAATCTAGAAAAACCCTAAAAATGTAAACTTAGGTCCTGTAGCTTCCCTATGTTATCACCTTTATTTTAAAATTAATTTGGGAAAATTTTGGTACTATTTGCTATTTTTCATTCCCATTTTAATTTCGGTCAGCATTGTTATTCACTTTTTTCTTGTATTTTGCCTTTTAAAAATACCAAAATATTCTGAAAAATCCCCAAAAATCACAAAAATAGTAGAAAAATATAAAAAGACCAAAAAAAATTATTTTCTGATTTTTGAGTATTTTTCCTTATTTTTTACATTATCCCTTCTTTTCTTATATTGTACATATACTCTATTATTGAAAAAGAAAATATAAAAAAATATAAAATATAAAAATAAAATATAAAATCAGAAAATTAAAAAAAAATACAAAATTAAAAATTAAATAAAAAAATTAAAAATTAAAAACCCACAAAACATTTGCATTCTTGTAGACACTTAATCACATCACACTCTTTGCACTTTGCTTGATCTATCTTGTGTGCTCATTGTGTTCGACCTATACATACTTACACCTATACATCTTTTATGTAGAGTTAAAAAAATAAATTTGACTCCACATTTGTCTTTCATTGTTTGATTTACTTGTTGTGGGTTCATTGTTGACTTTAGTTGGGATTTCTGCGTGTTTGACGCATCGACTGAGCTCCCGCCTTGTGTGGAACTTAAGACCACCGAATTCCGGCTAAATCAGTCACCGATTCGGTGAGATACACCTTGTGCTTTGGAGCCTCATCACCGCTTAGTCAAACATTCAAATATGCCACCCGACTTCCCTTCCTCCTTTGATCACTCTTCCTCCACTCTAACCTCCTCTTAGATCGTCGAACCTCTACCTGGTGACAGCAGGAGGTGTTCCCACGCATCGGAGAGGTCGGAGAGGCATCGAATCGAGCGCATCCCTTCGCCGAAGGTCACGCCGGAGCTCACCTCCAGTGCCACCTTGGTGAGGTCCCTTCATTCCTATTCTGTCATTCTGTAGGCTCATAGAGTAGCTAGACAATTTCCCCGAGTTTCGCCGTCCATTATCCATCGCCTGATCTTCACGTATACTATGGATTTCAAGTTGGCCGGCATCAAGTTTGCCGACCGATGTCAAATCGCTCCACACCACCGTCGCACGTCCATTCCACCCCCGCGGGGTCCAGGCACTTTGCCCTGGACCCTCTCACACGTTTCTGCAAGGTTTTGAAGCAAGACTCGAGCCTGGGGCTCGTTTTGGTTTCTCACCGGAGGTCCCTGGAGTTCATCAGCTCCACCGCCTCCTAGCGAGAGCCTCGGCCGTTGCCGAGGTATTTTGGAGCTGCCAGCTGCAAGAGGAGACCTGCAGGACCACACCTTGGCCATTTTAAAGCCTCCAGCACGCCGGAGACTCAAGAGCAAGCTCGGGGAAGCCCACCCTCGCCGGTGTTCTTCCCTGTTCTTCCTCTCCACCTCTCTACCGTTCGATCAGGGCCGCACTCCAGTTCCAAGCCCGGCCGTTCGATCTTGCCTACTAGCAGCAGTTGATCTTCATCAGCAGATCTAATCGCCGCTGTCCGCGCGAAGTGTCATCGTGCGATCTGGAGCTGCCATGCGTTAAGTGGACACGTCCCAGCTGTCCGTTCCCTACAAAGCTTGGGTATTTTGCACTTTCACCTGAGCGTTTTTTGTATTTATTTTCTAGTTCTTAAACTTTCATCTGTAGTTCAAAAATGTTTGTAATATTTAGAAATTAGTCCCCGAACTTCCTCCCTTTGCAGTTAGGTCCCTGGCCACGTCACCTCACGTGCCTGTGCGCGTGAGGTGCAAGCATTTTACAGGGGACCCCCCTGTAGGTTTGGGTATTTCATTTTAGTCCCGAAACATTATATTTCAGTGTATTATTTTTTGGATAAACTGCAGTTGAGCCCCTAAGGTTTTTGATAATAACACTTAGATCCTTACCAGGTCACGTGTTGCATGTACGTGGGTTGGGAATTTTGCAGGGAAGGACTTCGTGCTTCGTGTATTTTCGTTTAGTCCTGGAACATTTTTATTACGTTATATATTTTGTGTGAAAATTGCAAGCACGCCCTGAACAGTTCCATATTTTCACAAATACACCTCCGAGAATGTATTCTCTTGATGTTTTTAGTATTTATTTCATGCATCTATAAATTGCTGAAAATGCACAAAAAGTATCATAAGTTCCTGTTGCGTTCTAGTTTCACGTCTTATTTTTTTGCATTTTCATTGCGTTTTAAAATTTATAAAAAACAAAACAAGCATTTTCAGCCTTGTTTGCATTATAAAATCCATAAAATTATAAAAACTTCTCGAAAAATTCCCCAAAAAATATATTTTGTGTATTTTAGTGTCTCTTATGTTCAGTCCAAAAATCACTAAAAAATATAAAAAAATCCTAAAATTATAAAAACTCTAAAAAATCTTCATAAAAATCTTAAAAATTCCTAAAAAATCCTAAAAATACCATTTTGTCTCTGAACTTTCTCTGTTCTATTAGCTTTATTTTAAAATTAATTTGAGGAATTTTGGACACTATTGATATTTTTCATCCCTATTTTAATCTTGTCCAACAACTTATTTCACTATTTACTAGTATTTTTGACTTTAAAAATACCAAAAAATTATTAAAAATTTAGAAAAATCACAAAAACATAAAAAATATAAAAATAACAAAGACATTTTATTTCCTATATTTTGAGTGTTTTTTCCATTTTTTTCTCCCTTTTATCTCTCTTGTATTATATATTCTATATAGCTTTATATCTTATTTCAAAAAGAAAATATAAAAATATAAAATATAAAAAGAAAATATAAAATTAGTAAATTAAAAATAAAAATAACATATAAAATCAAAAATTAAATAAAAAAAAACCCACAAAAAGTCCAGATTGGCTAAGTAATTCACAAGACATAGGGCATTTGACTTTCATTTACTCTGCTTTACTCCTTTGCTTCATGTGTTCGACCCCTACTTGCTTGTCACTATATGTTCTTAGTAGGGTATAATAAATTTTGATCCTTGCTCTTGATTGCTTAATTAATTGTGTGGGTTGATTGTTGATGAACGTGAAGGCCTGAGTAGTCGCCTCAACGATAGTGAGTCTGATCTGTCAGACCATTACTTAGCGGCTCCTACCTTTTCCGTTTTTCAAATGGCACCATTGTCGAGGAGCATCGGCTTGTAGAGTAGACTTGTATCTTTTTATCTGCTTAGCCATTTTTGATAATCTGTTTCTATTGTATCATTGGTTTTGAACTGTCTGACATCACTTTCTTGTTTTCTTGTGAGGGACCACTGACTGAAGAGGATCGCTTAGGGGATCCTGTGCAGCCTTGGGAAGCGGAGCTGGCTATTCTATCCTAGCCGGTAGGAGAAAGCAGGAGGACTTGAGAGAGAGAGAGAGGATAGTTAGATTTTCATTCTTTTTGGTGAGAGAGATACTTTTGATTAATTTGTAATAATACATGTACCTTGGACTCTTGGACATTCGGGCCCAATTTCCTAGTGTTTGTTCACTTGGGGGCTCACCGCAGTTTTGCCGCGTTTCCGTCACCTTTTTTATTTTGTTTTGTAGTTTTAGTTTTCTTTCTTTTGTGGAATGAGCCCTTAGTCTTTAGGATTGCTTGATCGTGTAGTCTAAGGCCAAACACCTAATAACCATTGCATGCACCTATAGTCTTCTCATTTGGACTTAGACATAATTAATTGCGAAAGTACTCAGTCTCGAAGCCGCGTACCGCTAGAGGCCGTATACAGCGCTGACAGGATCCGTTGTGGCGGACACCGATCGGCATCAGAGACCGGACATAGGCTTTGATCTGAGTACTTAGCATTTGGTTATTCACGTGTAGCAATTGCCTGCTTAAGACGATTTCCGTGTGCATATCGGCATATAGATTAGGTTTATAAATTCATGTTTTGCATCCCTCACGGAGAGAGTTGGGAGGCACTGTAAGTCTTCTAACTTAGCATTCATCATCTAGGCACAAAGGTGAGATTTCCATCTTGGTGCCGCCTTGCATTGCTTTTTCGATCTTCCCCCTCTATTTTTGGATCAAATAGGACGCAAAGAAAATACCAAAAAACGTTAGGCGCTTCTATTGAATCTACTCAAAACAAGTGACAACACAAAAAAATTAAAAAATGGACTACTAAAAATACTTGACCTAAATAAAACTGATTAATGGACTCATTGCCTTGGGGTGAGCAAAGCACTTTTTTGTTTTCAGGTTGCTTAGGAAGGGTTCCTTCCTAGTGAGGTAAGCACCGCCGTAAGGATTAGAGACCAAAATCCAGTCTGTGATTGCCTTGTGTATCGTCTGGATTTCTGAAGTATTGGTGCTTCTATCGTACGCAGACGAGTAGGGCTTGGTCAGCATTAATGACTCTCTATTGTGTAGAGCATTGACCTTGTCTGAAGTATCGAGCTTATGACACGCCTTCACGGGGGTGTCTGTCTCATCGTCTTGCATCCGAGTAGGTTCTTGCACGCTCACGGGTGATTCCGATGCGAGCGAGATCTGAAGCATTGGTTTCGCCTATCGGCTTCCTCCCTCTATTTCTTTGGCTGAGTAGGGATCCAGGAAGGGTTACAAGGAACTCAAAAAGTGCAGACTACAGGTTACACAGGAGGAGAGCAAGTACGGGATACTTTTCTAGCAGTACTCTCTCTTCTATAGGCGTAGTGCTCTAAGGACTTGTGACAAGATAATTACCTCAAAATCAAATCTAAAACTCACTATGATAATTGCCGAACCTTCATGGCTTCATGGGTCGAGTTGGTGAATCCATTGCTTTGGGTTTTGATTGATTAGTCATATTAAGGTTAAGATAAAAAACATCGTGCCTTTGCGCCATTTTTGCTCTCTTTCCATTTGACCCTTGCTCATTGTGAGCCTTCTACTGTTTTACATTCTATTTATTTCTTGTTTACCCTCGTGCTCTTCATCCATCATCTTTCCCTTTTGACCTTTTCAAGATGTCATCACACGGATGGTGTAGTCAGGATCCCGCCGACGCCCACGTCGATTCCATGTCGCCAACATCTTCAATAAGGCAGGGTGATCTCCAAGAAGTTAGTTCGGATCTTGCGAATTTCTCCTTGGACTCCCCTATTCTCTCTTCTTTCAATACTTGCCTTTCACCAATAAATCCGTTGTTCGGGATGGATTCGCAACTCGAAATAGCTCTTCCCCTTCAAATAAATCGGGATTACTCTTGTCCCAGAATTAACCCCCTGTGGATGGAGATCGATTTCAGTCAATATCCTATGCTCCGTTCACAATATTCTGGGATTGACCTTAATTCCAGACTCATCTTAGCAGTGGGTGCTTAGAAAGATATTGATCAGGGTTTACTCTGTCATGCAGATTCTCCACCTGATCACGATCCAGAAGATCAAGTTTATTCCAGAATGGCTCCAACTGGCAGAGGAAAGGGACCACATCCCCAACCTGAAGCTGAAGCCAATCCGGGGGAAGGGCAGCACACTACGCAGAATGATGTTAACAATCAATTATTGGCTTCCATACAAGCCATCCATCAGCAGTTGACTAATCAAGCCCTAGCCCAGACTGCCTTCCAAGAAATGCTGAATGATCTGAGAAGGAGGCCCGATGCAAGAGATGGCCGCATGGAGGATGGTCCAAATCAAGAGTTCCATCCGGAAGGTTATGGAGATGAATTTTCAGTACGAGGATCCGACTTTGATAGAGTGGACGCAGACCTACTGCAGCCAAAGCCGACGCTGAAGAAGACATACAATCCAGGAGCGGGCCACATCACTGAGTGGATCCAGATTCCACGCATCCACGCCCACTTCGAGCTAAAGCCACAGTTTCTGTCCCTACTTCCCACATTTCACGGGAACACCACTGAGGAGCCCTATATTCATCTCAAGAAGTTCAGCCGCATCTATGCTACTGCTCACTACCCTAGAATTCCTTTGGGGTAGTCAAGATGATAGCTTTTCCCTTCAGCCTTCAAGACAAGGCCATGTATTGGGTCGACCACTTAGGGAAGGTAGTCACGCCTGGGAGGAGTTAAAGTATGCATTTCTCCACAAATTCTATCCTCTCAGCCGCTTGAATCAGATGCGTGCCCGTATCTTCAGTTTATGCCAACAGCCCCACGAAACTATCCATGAAGTGGGAGAGATTCAAGGATCTCCAGGAGAAGTGTCACCACCACGAAATTCCGAAGACTAGTCTCGTGCAACACTTCTTTGATGGGCTTACACTTGAGAGCCAAAAGCTTGTCGATGCCGCTTGCGGCGGTTCCCATTTCAATAAGGATGAAGACGTGGTGTGGAATGTCTTTGAGGACATGGCTGAAGGAGAAGCCACTCAATCCTCGTCCCGAGCATACATGAAGATACCAACCGCCATCAGCAAGCCCGTAAACATGGCTTCTCACACTGAAGACAAGGATGATAGCTCCAATTTGAGCATCATTGGGAGCCATTTATCTAAGGTGGACATCATCGAGAAGAGGTCGCAGTACCTCGAAAAGCTATCAGTGATAGAGAAAAGGAACCCGGGCTTGGAAAAGCTCGATGTGATTTCCCAGTAGCTGGAGCAGCTCGTTCGTGCCCTGAATGCCAATATGTGCAACGCTGTGTCTACTACTGCCGAGCCAATCGCTGAGAAGAAGGAGCCAACACTGCATCAAACCCCTCAGCCGACTCCACCGTAGACCCAGCTTATTCAGCACGTGTATTATGTGCAGGTTCCGGAGTAGCCCCCACAGCCTCAGACACAGATGGTTGTATATCAACCAGAGTCCCAGCCAGCCTATTCCGAGCAGTTCTCTCCACCCCCGCCACTGATCCAAGAAATCAGTGGTGTATGGAACAATGAAGCGCAACTGACCCATCCTCGGGGACATCCTCAGGGTCAGAACATGGGCAACATGCCCTATCACTGGCAGCAGTAGGGTGGGAGATCCTTCCATCCCTCATATCGGTACCAGCCTCCGTCTCACGGTAACACCTAGAGACAGAATTATTATCATGGTCCTCAGCAGTGTAGATACCGTGGGCAAGGATATCATCAGCAACCGACTGCTCCGTATCACCAACAGAACTCGCAAAATTCCTCTAACCCTCCTCCCCACCATTTGTCGCAAGGATACCAACAACAACCCCCTCCTCAGTATCAAAACAAGAGGACCCAAGTGGATGACCCATCTGAGATTGTACTGATGAACCCGGCCCTCGCCTATCTTGAACAACTTATTAGAAACATGACTGAGATGACCCAGAAGATTGACGACCTGACAGCTGCCAAGACTGTAATTCCAGCCCAGGTTGAGGCCAATCCAAATAACTTCTGACGCAAGGAGTAGGTAGCTTGCAATGATCTGCCCGTTTCAGGTAGAACTAATTTGTTTTTATCTAACGCAATTACTCTCAGGAGCGGTAGAACGTTGCGGCCATCAACATCTGCGAAGGGAAAGCACATTGTGTCTGACGGGGAGTCGTCAGCCCAGCCAGCACGAGGGCCACACAACATTTTTGGAGGAGTACCATCTGCAGCAAATTCACAAAAATGTTAGCAATGTGAGCCCGAGGCGAACCATTCCTACAATAAATGTTATTATAATAAATGATTCATCAATAAAAGTTATTGATTTTGTTTCACTCCCTTTCTGATATTGAATGAATGAATGCACTATAAGGTCCCTCTGTACAATAAGGGTTATGTACCATGGCCAACTTGATAATCATACAGCTGTTGATTCAATGATTGAATCATAGAGGCTGGTGCTTGGATGAATATCTAAGGAGTTAGATAGAGGACTCATCAAGCATCATCAATGATTAACAAGTAGTGATCTCCAGTCTGAGTGGGAGATGGCAATCCCATCTCATTAGACTGATATCTGATCGACCTCTTGATGCAGGTCCTCTGCATAGGAATATTGATTCGGAGGTATCAGATTAGTTGAGTCAATGAGTTGACTTAGCGAGATCGAGATAACCAAAGACCTATGATTAATACTGTCACATCACAGGCAAACATCCTCTGACCAGATACAGATATATTACTATATGTCTGAGCATGTACATTTGGCAGACCAATAGGTTGATGACCTAATCAAGGTCTATACACCGGCGAGCTGGTGTGCATGTAAGGGCATATGAGTAATATGATCTCTCAAAGGGATCATACAGGTTCACTTGTGAACCGGGAGACATGAGCTCACTCATGAGGTATTGGGATTGACCAAATTCCATGCATGGTCATCATGCTTTAGAAGCATGATATGAATTTGAAGGTAAGATATATGCTTTGTGAAAGCATATGATCTGTACCATATCCCAAGGACCATGATTGAGAAACTTAATGATCAGACTATGAAGATGACAGTGTAAAAGTGATCTTTATCTTCATGATGATCATGAGTCTTCCAGTATGCAGGATGTGCAGGTATTAGGAATACCTGAAGGGTGATTTGATCATAAACGATTGTATAACCATGACGCTTCCATTCCGAGGGAGTGATGAAACAGGTCTGGATTTTAGTGACTCCTCTCATGAGAGAAGTGACCTAATCTTAGTCCATGTGCTGGACATTGATCTGAATGAGATTCAGATACAATGAGAAGATTAGGTTTACGGTCTTGATTTAATCAAGCATCTATGAGAGGTCCATGGGATCTGGATTTGAGATGTGATCTCAATATCCAAGTCACTATACGTGGAACAATACAATCGCCCTGTCCTTATCTCCAAGTATCTGAGGAGAATTAGCATTGTTCTTAAATGGTTTAAGAGCAATTCCATAAGATCTAAGCAAAGAGAAGTTGATAATTAAATGTGATTTAATTATCATGATGTATGAGAAATTATCCAATATAATTAAATGTGATTTAATTATTATGGATAAGAATAATGTGGATAGTAATATCCAATTATTCCTAATATATTATAAATGTGATTTATAATGTATTAGAGAGAGTTCAATGTAATTTATATTAGTAGATTAATTATTAATGTGTATTGGATACACATTGTTTAATTAATTGAAAATGTAAATTACATTTTGTTTTGGGTTGTGGATTTGATTCACAATATTCCAATGTCAAGATTGCAATATTCCCAAAATTAATTGAGAATTATTTTGGTGAATTAATATATCAACAAATTGTTGTTGGTAAAATAAGTAGAGAGAAAAATAAGGAGATTGGACTCCTCATTTGGAATGAGGGGGGCGGCACTCAATTCCCTTGGGGTATTGGTGGCCGTCCCCTCTTCCAAATAAGGAGAGTATCTCCTTTGTCTTCTCTCTCTCTTATTTGATTGATTTAGATTTGGTATTAATATTTATTTGATTTATCAAATATATTTTATCAAATTAAATCACAAGTTGTTGGCTTTTACCAACAACAATCTTGACCATTGGATTGACATAAATCAATCTCAACCATTGATTTTATGTGACACATGGATTGAGATCCATGGATCCCAAAACCCTATAAATAGAGAGGCACCCTTGGCTCTCTCTTTACACATGCTATTGTAGAAAAACTCTCTCTCTCTTTCTCTCATACTCGACAGCCCTCTCTCCCTCTTCCTCTTGGTGGCCGTCCACCCTAGTGGAGGGAATCGTCGTCGCCCTCGACTTTGTGCTACCGCTTCGACGCTCTGCGGTTCTCCGTCTACTTCGAGTGCTTCTCCCGCGAAGGAGACGTTCGATCTCGTGCGACGAGATCAGGAGCAACCGCGCTTGGATCAACTTCTTGGATTGCGAGGACACCGCGGTTCATCCCCGCGCTCGCAAGCGATCTCTCCGACGATCGGACTTGAGACAGGAGGTCTCTTCTCTTAGAGACTCGATCAACCACGCTTCAAGAGGTATTGCATTATAATTGTTGTGGTTATAGATGAAACGATCCGAGAATGGTTCTTGGATCATGTGGTTTCATCGAATAAAATTTTTTTAAATTCCGTTGCACCGAACAACTAGTACGACTAGTCGTTCTTTGTCGTATCCGATACGACGCTCACGCTTCCGTGATGCGCTTGAGGATCTCTCCATATCCTTCAAGTGGTATCAGAGCCTTAGGTCGACGGTTTCGAATAGTGATTCGTTAACCAAGGACGACTTGGGTTCGTTTAGGTCGCGAAAGTTTTCATCGCATTTGATTTCGCATATCTGTTTAGTAAATAAATTCGGCACTGTTTAAATTGTTTAAACACGAATTTTATACTTGGATTATGTTCCCCATTAAATAAGGAAACCATAGGATCTGAGTTTGCGTAAATCGGATTTGGTATGCTCGAGATATGGTCGTTTTAATGGACATGTATGCACTGTTGCGGGAACTGTGAATCTGAACGTGATTAAAATGTTAATTACTGTTTAGACTTGCCTCTAAATGCGTGAAACATCACTTAGGTTCTGTCCTACATCAAATTAGCAAACTTTAGAAATTGACTTTGCTTAATTTGGATTTAATATGATTGAGATATGTCAATTTTAGTAAGTAGGGGTCACTGCTGAAATTGCTTTCCTAATCTAGAACCAAGTGATTGTCAATTAGAGAAATTAATTGGTAATTTCGTGAAATAATCTTGAAAAATATTTATGAAATAATGAAACATGATTATTTGCCTAATTGACTTGGCCCCAACCAATTAGTTGATTAGATTTGATCTAAACCTTAATTGGAATTGCAATAATCAAACTTCTTGCTTGAATAAGACTTGGGAATTTGCCTAGCAAATTTCCTTAAAATCAAAATTGTTTTGATTACTATATGGTATAATTTCGGTTGAAGAACCGATGATCATCTCAAGTACAAAATAATCAATTTGGCATTATCCTTTCCCGAGGTGGATATGGTGTCTAGTCGGGGATCGCTGGGTCAGCGGGTTGCAACGTATGTGGTCCGCCCCACTCCCGCCGGTACTGGCCATGACAGCGGGTAGGGCCGGGATAATGTCCGAGGGATTATGATGTATTTTTCTAATTATTAAAATTCGAATTAATACGTACTTTGAGAATAATATCATATATGTATATTCAAGCATAAAATTAAGTTTGATTGATTAAATTGGATTGATAATTAATTTAATATGATTAAGTTAATTATATCCAATTGAAAATACTCTAATATGATTAGAGTTAATAATTCCCTTGGAAGAATTAATTATATGAATGAGATTCATAGTAATTAATTAAATTTGAATAAGAGATGGAGGATCACATAAGTGACATCCATGGTCTCCCGTCAAGGCGAAGGGTTTCGTCGCCAAATATTATATGTGGGAGACGCCTGTCCGAAGTGACAGCTCCCACATATGATCCGTTTGGATCGGGCTCGTCGCTTCTCGAAAGAGTAAGGACGTATGCGTAGTGACCCCAATATCGGGTCCTCATATTATTGGGGCGATATTGGATTGCGCATAGCGAGTTGTATTCCTGTTGACGGTTGGTTCAATTAATAACGAGTCAACATCACCTTAGGGGTGGTGGGCTCGGGTATTAAAGACCGAATTGGGAAATGCAAGTTGGACTTGCAAGGCGGAATGTGTTCCCGCTTCTCTTTATCAGAGTCATAGGTTCTCATATTATTGGGATATGACAATGATAAAGAGGAGATCCCAGTTCTTGCTTGAGATATGTTGGTAAGTATATCTCCTACTTTGAAAGTGAATAAGGGAATAAACTTTCATAGTTGACATAGCAAGACTAATTTGATTTAAAATGCCTTAATCAAATAAAATTAAATTGAATATATGATTATATGTTCTAATATAGTGCATTCTCAATTTCAGAAAATGAAGGCCATGAACCCACTGAACAGGCTTCTGGAGGTCAACCAATTGACCGGACCAAATTACTCGGATTGGATCCGTAATTTGGAGCTTGTGCTTTCGGCGGAGCGCATCAGTTATGTGCTCCATGATAACAAACTTGAAAACCCTAAATCTAAGGAAGACAAAGCATATAATGACAAGTATGATGAAGATCATGTCTTGGCTAGATGCTATATCTTGGGTTCTCTCTCCAATGTTCTTCAGAAGCAACATGTGGAGATGAGCACTTGCCAGGATATCATGCAGAATCTAAAAGATATGTTTGGTGACATTAACCGCACCCAGCGGTACAATGTTATGAAAGATCTTCTTCGCTGTAAGATGCAGGAAGGGACCTCGGTCCGCGATCATGTACTCAAAATGTTTGGGTACTTGTCAGAGCTTGAGACTCTGGGGGCAACGATGGATGCAGACATGCAATCTAATTTCATTCTGCTGTCATTGCCCAAATCTTTCAATAACTTTGTAGTGTCATTCCACATGAATAAGCTGGAACTGACAAATGCTGGGCTTCTTGCTGCATTAAAGTCTGCAGAAGACGTAATGAAGAAAGATGGTCCCTCTGGCACTACAATGGTTGCACAGGTCAAAGGGAAGTGCGGTCGGAAGCAAGGTTCTCGGAAGGGCCCGGCCCAGAAGAGAAAGAAGAAGGGACAAAGTGTTTCCTCATCTTCCAATGCATCCACTTTAATGGCGTCGAAGAAAACTGACGTTTGTCACCACTGCAAGAAGCCGGGGCACTGGAAGCGTAATTGCCCAGATTACCTGAAGTCGGTCGACAAAGGTAAAGCCCCAGCAGGTATGAAATCTACTCTTATCATTGAAACCAGTTTTCTTGTTGGACGAGAAGGAAGTTGGGTAGTTGATTCTGGTGCTTCTGTTCATGTATGCAATTTGTTGCATTTGTTTCAGGAAACTAGACAACTTGAAGAAGGGGAGATAGTCATCCAGATGGGATCTGATGCAAGTGTTGCAGCAGTCGCCGTCGGGACCTGCAGACTATCATTATCTAGTGGAAGAGTCCTAGTACTTAAAGAGTGTCTTTATGTACCTGAAGTCAGAAGGAATTTGATATCTGTATCTAAGCTAGTTAGAAGTGGATATTCATTCCTATTTTGTAATAAATTAGTCATAAATCATTATGATAAATATATTGCAGAGGGTATTTTGACTTCTGGAGGACTCTATGAATTGTGCATTAATGAGCATGTCATGAATGTTACAACCACTAATAAAAACCCTAAAAGATCCAGGAGTAATATAAATCATTCAAACATGATTTGGCATCAAAGTCTTGGTCATTTATCTGTTGATAGGATCAATAGATTGATAAAGGATGGACCTTTGGATTTTCTATAGGTTCAGCCTTTACCTACCTGTGAACATTGTATTCGAGGTAAAATGACCAGGATGCCTTTTCGTAACAAGGTTACAAGATGTGAAGGTATTATTGACCTAATACATACTGATGTATGCGGTCCCTTCAGTACCGCGACCCAAAATGGATATCGATATTATTTGACGTTTATTGATGACCATTCGCGATACGGGTTTATCTTCCTGTTACGTCATAAGTCTGAAACCTTTGAAAAGTTCAAAGAATTCAAGATTTTGGTTGAGAACCAAACCGATAGGAAGATTAAACGAATTCGATCTGATCGAGGTGGCGAATACCTATCAGATGAATTTAAGGAATACCTTAAAGAGAATGGAATTATTTCCAATCTCACTCCTCCTGGAACTCCCCAACTTAATGGTGTTGCTGAAAGACGCAACAGAACCATCATGGATATGGTTCGTTCAATGATGAGTAAAGCACATTTACCACTTAGTTTCTGGGGATATGCAGTAGAGACTGCAATATATATCCTAAATAAGATTCCTAGCAAATCTGTACCTAAGACTCCTCATGAGCTCTGGTATGGAACCAAACCTAGTGTTAATCACTTGAGGGTTTGGGGTTGCTTGGTCCATGCAAAGAATGTGCATGCAAGTAAGCTAGAATCTCGCTCTCGTGAGTGCTACTTCATTGGGTATGTTAAAGATGGTATTGGATATCAACTTTATGACCCTGAGACCCAAAAGGTTTTTGTCTCTAGAGATGTGAAATTTCTGGAGGATGATTTCCTTAAAGGTCAAGACAAAAGTGAAGTAGAGGAACTCATTGAGTCGCCTGAGGACTTTGAGCTTCCTGAACCAGAAACTGAAGAGGTAAATAAAGATGATACACCCATACCTCTTCGAAGGAGTTCGAGGGTGGTTGCACCACCTGAAAGGTATGGATTCCATGTGTCAGGTGAAACTGACAGTGATCCTACTTCATTTGATGAAGCACTCGCGGATCATGACATGGATAGATGGATGCTAGCAATGAAGTCAGAAATTGACTCCATGCATAAGAATGGTGTATGGACCCTAGAGGATCCACCTAAAGGGGTAAAACCCATTGGGTGCAAATGGATCTTCAAGAGAAAGAGGGGACCTGATGGGAAAGTAGAGACTTTCAAGGCACGGCTCGTAGCCAAGGGCTACACACATAGAGAAGGCATCGACTCCTCAGGTAGAGCTCCAGAGATGCCCCTCCTCGTGTCCCTTGCCCGGTCAGGTACGACCACGGTCCTTCCGCTCCTGAGTGACATGTGGTTAGCCTCGTCACACGAAAGAATCTCATGTTCAGATTTAGGAGATGCTGAATAGTATACCTGACCAAAGTGCTGCTGAGAACTAGAACGGTTCAGGCTATTGGGGTTAGCCTGAACTTGGGCTGGGATTGAGGTAGAGGGTGCAGTCTGCTTGTCTCGTCATCTGGATAGGCGGTTGACATCCACCCGTAAGTCCTGAACCTCATTCCTGTAGGAACGTAGCTCGTCGAGTATCTGCTGCTGAATATCCACGGGACTAGACGATGAAGGAAGTGGATAAGACTGGGAAGAAGAACGGGAAGACTGGCCCTGCTGGCCAGTGTACTGCCTCTGCTGCTGCTGCTAGGGTTGCGGGCCCTGCTGGCCCGTCTGGTAATGGCCCTGTCGGCCATACTGCTGGTACTGCTGCCTCTGCTGCTGGGGTGGATGGAATCTAGGGCTCTGTTGTGAAGGAGGTGGTGCGGAGGTGAATGCGGTGTTGTGAAAGGTCGGGGGACGCTGATAGGTCTGTCGGTCTCCCGTACTTCCCTGCCTGGCAGGGTCCTGAGTATACCATATCCCATTCACCTCCCAAACTGGTGGAGGCTCCTCCTGGACTGTGTCTGCTACTGGAGGTGGCTGCTGGAAAGAGTGGGTGTAGGATTGGTCCTGCTCCCACGGCTGGGGTTGCCCTGACACCAACTGCTCCTGAACATGGTGAACTCGGTATATGGGAGCAGAGGGTGCAATCACGGCGGGTATCCTTATCTTAGATACCTTCTCAGTCAACTCCTCCATCTGTTTTGGAAGTTTGGAGACGCTCCGGTCTAACTCATCAATCCTCCTGTCGATCTTCTCAACTACAGTAAGCTTGTCAGCAAGAAGTCCCATGCTAGGGATCACGTCCTGAGAGAGATCGACTACAGCTGATTTCCCCCCTCCAAATGAGAGTGAACTGGGGGATGGTGTATAGGCCCTACTGGCCATCTGTGAGCGGCTAGTTTCAGCCATCTGCTCGAATACCCTCCAGACGGTATCCGCTCCTCGTGATGTATAGCTGCCTCCACAGGCAGCGCTCACTAAACCCTGCATCTCAGGGTTGAGACCAGTGAAGAAGGATTGGACCAAGATGTTGTCATCTAATCTATGACAAGGGCACTTTTGCAGGATGTCCTTGAATCTTTCCCAAGCATCACAGAAGGCTTCATTGGGTAATTGGGAAAAACTCGTAATTCGCGTCCTCATCATGTTAGTTCTACTCAACGGGTAGAACTTCTTTAGGAATAGGTCCTTGAACTGGGCATAAGTGGTGACGATGATTCCAAGATTCTTCACCCAGTAATCGGCTTTTCCACCCAAGGCAAATGGAAGGGCTTTGAGCCTAATATAATCCTGGCTAACATTGTTATGTTTGAGGTTAGCACAGATGAGCTCAAAGTCCCTTAGGAATGCATATGGTTCCTCAGAAGCATTCCCATCGAAGTGTGGCAACAGGTTTAGAAAATGCGGCTTCAATTCAAAATCAACCTCGGGTTCAGCCGGACTCAAGTAGTTATGAATCTGATATTGTCCGGGGTTGTATGCCGCATCCATTGGTAGTTGGACCCCAACATTTAACTGTCCCAACTGAGCTCTCAGTAATGCTTGTTGCTGCTCAGATGCAGCCAATCGGGCTAGTATACTTCTCATCGAGTCTTCATTGTTCTCTTCTTCCTCTTCTTTCTTCTTTGGAGGCATTTTACTCGTGTCTTCTATATGGCCTGAATCAGCAATGTGTTCTTTATTAGAAGAGGATTTATGAATCACGATATTCTCACCAAGGCGATGGTCTTCCTCGGTGAGGTGGGAAGAGAGAAATGGAATGGTTTGAGGGTAACCATCCCGAGGGTGAGTGATCCTGGGCTCAAGAGGGTCATGAGTCCAGGTTGGTCCAAGTTGCGCTTGGACCTTTGAAGACGTACTTTTTGAAGGGTTCAACGAGAGATTCGCAAAGTCCGAATAAATATCCCCCCAATCAGTCATCTTTGATGTCAAAAGAACCGATTAGAACACGATGTTCAATGAGGCACTAGTTCTACGGTGCACGTAAATGTGCGGAGTGAACTCACACAATACAAACGCAATTCAAACCCCCAATTTCACCAACTCAACACGTGATGGCCGTAAGAGTTCGGCCGATTTATCTGGTCAATTTTAGTTGGTGAGAATACAATCTTTGAAAGATTAACGAGCTGTTAGGTGCCCGTATTTTCCTACAGACTGACCCGGTTCTTACGACTAGTTTGACCTACTTTCAGCCAGTATAGGAGTAAGTACGGACCGTAAAAATACGGCTACCCGTTCCTTGAGGACTAAGGCGTCCTCTAAACCTCCCACTCTGCTAAGGAAGTCCGGACCGTTTACCGGCTACCCGTAAATCCTCACTGAAAAGTAGCTAATCGCCTAAAATGAAAGAACCAGTAGTAAGTAAGAAATCCAGACTTGGCTCTATCCTAGGGTCGTCTCTCTCTCACTTGCAGGTAAAACAAACAATGAGGGCTTTATGCACCCGAGAACAAGGGTTCTTTTTATTCCAATTAATTAGATCGACCTGCTCAATTCAGTCCCAATTTTAGAGTTAGGTTATCACTTGAATTTTATGTGAACACACAAGCACGTCTACCGTTCAGTCCCAATTTCCTTTTGACCTTAAGTTGTAAAACAAGAGGAGAATCGGAAGTCAGAATGCAAACGAGAAACTATGATGCATGCTCAGAAGGAGGTATACTTACAGTGAATCCCAGCACTCTTCATGCGTTATGCAGAACTGAATTTGTAAATATTACACTAAATGCATGCAGATCGAGGAAACCGCACCTAAACAGTATACTATTAGCGGGGAAGAATTGATTGGATTTGAGCTAAGTAGTACGTGTCTATGTGCGTCTCATTATGAATCTTATAAGATATGTGAATCTTCTAAGATAAGTGTGGCCTAAATTACGATGGGCACAAACAAGTTTGATTCTAAACTACCGTGTGCCTAATCCTTAATTTTCGCCACTCAAGTCAAGCCCCACCCTCGCCGGAGAGTGAAACAGGCTCGACACACCACAAATAAAGTCCAAATCTTTTTACATGCGCGAGCTCTCAAACAAGAGCCGCTAGAAATGAGCAACTACCTAAATAATTACAATAATTTACAAAATTCTCTCAAAAATAAATTGCTTTATCCTCGCACTTCAGCAGTCGGCGCTCCTCGCGTCCGTCGACCTCCGATGCACTCCAAGTCCACCGGGCCCTCGCAAGGAAACAAAGATTTATGTTAGAGAGATAAAAAAAATATATACAAAAAATATAAAGAAAAATAATTGCAAAAAAAAATGGAATAAATACAAGGTGGCTCGGGGGTCAGACTACCCGAGTAAATGGAAAACTAAATCCAAATTTTTAAACTAATCCCTAAGCCGTTTGCCTCCCCGGCAACGGCGCCATCTGACGAGTCGCTAGATACGATAAATAATTTGGCTTCGTTGTAGTACGTGTACTTAGCGATTCGGTCAGAACCGAGAGAAGATCTCCGTGAAGAGTGTCTCGGCTTTAATTTATATCCCGGGCAAGTCCGGGGTCGAACACAGGGAGGCAAAGGAACAACCTAGGTATTAATTCGAAAATGAAGATTTTAGATTTCCAAGTGGTATTTTTTTAGATTTTTTTAATGCAAAAATCAAAGCAAATGCAAATGCGACTGAATAAGAACACTAAGAAATCACACAACTTAGCCAAATTAATTTTAATGTTAAATTAGTCCAAATTAGCCAAATTATATTTTTCCTAAAGTCTTAATCCAGTAGGGAACACAAAACACATTTTTTTGGAATTTTAGGGGTTAAAATGCAATAACTAAAAATGCACACTTTTTATGGGTTTTTTCGCAATTAATCACACAAACAGAAAGCAAAAATTATGAAAAAATTACTGGAAGTAAAACATGATGCAAGAAAGCTACAGTAATTTTTTTGGAATTTTCTGACGAAAAATGAATTTTTTTTTGAATTTTTTAGTGAAATCAGAGTGACAGCGAGTAAATAACTTCTAATAAATCCACATTATAAAATTAATCCGAGTGCGAATTATCCCAAAAAGATATTTTCATGAGCAATCCAGTAGAGGTGAAATTTCTCAAAAAAAATATTTGTGGATTTAAATAAAAATCGATTACTAAATTCACTCTACAATTTATTTAAGGCACAAGACAACTCCATTTTGGATGAAATTTGGACAGTAAATACATCACATATCAAGGCATCCCATATAATTTTTGTGGAATTTTTAGAGCAACCGTTTGTGAGATATTAATTTAATAGCATGGAATGGGTAAACTATGTAAAATTTCAGTTGAACAATTTTAGTTAATTACCCATATCTCACAAAAATACAAGTAAATATTCAAAATGTAGACAAGAAGTTGCTCAACACAATGGTATTTTTCATGGAATAAAAAGGTGTAAGATTGATGTCCAAATTTAACGTCAAACGCAGGGGTATCTTTGCAAAATGAAAAACTAGAATTATAAAGCAAATATATACAGGGACTGATTTGCAATTACTAAAACTTGAAATAAACAAACTGCAATTTTTACATTAAAAAAAAATTACACCTTTCTTCTTCCTTGAGACCGTGGAGAAGAACCCAACGCACAGGGAGACGGCGGAGGCGCCGTGCGCGCGCCGGCGCGCGGAGGGGGCGGCGGCGACGGAGGGGCGGCGGCCTGTGGAGGGGCGGAGCGCGGGGGCGCGGCCGCGGTGGGCGATGGAGGGGCGCGGCCGTGCGCTGGGCGGAGGTGGAAGGTGGAGGGCTGATCGGCGGAGGGGCGCGGGTGGCCGCGCGGTGGGAGGCGGCCGCTGTTGGCTGCGCGGCGAGGGGGCGGCGGCGTAGAGGCCGCCGGCTGGCGGCGATTGGAAGAGGAGATGGGGGGGTGGCGGCGGTGGGCTGGGGCCGCTGCTCCCTCCGTTGTTTTTTTTTTAATTTTTTTAAATTTTTTTTGAACTTGTTTTTACTGCTGTAACAAAAAGGGTTTTTTTTACTTTTTTTTATTTTTTTTTAAATTTTCTTTAGACAGGGATTGAACATGATAAAAAAAGAAAAAAAATTAAGATGGTAATAAGATGGAGTAGAAACAAATGGAGGAAGGGGGTGATATGATGTGCTAAAAAAATGCAAAAAAATGACAGGATGATAAAATGAAAGGAAAATTTACCTATGATGGAGACGAATGCCTATGGAGTGCTCTCGTGAGCACGGTCTTCGCTCAAATCGCCGGCGTGCGATGAGCTCGAGCAGCGCGCGGTTGCGGCTGCGATGTTGGCCAAAAAACCAACGGATCACACCGGAGAGAGTGCCGTCGTCGCTCGACCGCGGTTGCGTCGCTGTCACCGATTCAACTCAGGGAACTAGGCTCTCCTCACATAAAGATGGATCAAAGGCAAAATTGAGGAGAATGAGAGGTATATAAAGAGAATGGAAGGAGAGGTTATTAAAGTGGTGGAGTTGAATGGGAGGTTGATTTATTAATGGAGTTGAATGGGAAGTTGGGAAAAAATGGTGGAATAATGGAGTTGAATTGGTGGTTATTGTAGAGAATGGAAATTAAATAATAAATAAATAAGTAAATAAAGTTGTCTACTTCAAATACAATAAAATAAAAAGAGAAGAGAAATAGTGGAGAATTTACAAAAGAAGACAAAACACCATGTACATTTTTTTACTTTTTCTAATATGTATTTTTTTTATCTTTTTAATAAGAGATATTTACAACGAAAAAATACAGTAAAATACAATAATAAAAATACAACACAATCATAATTTTTTTGTATTTTTAGTAATTGAGAAAGATAAAATAAAAATTGACTAAAGAATGAATATATACATAATGTACAATGTACATCTAGGTCCCAAAACCCAACTTTTGCAAATGAGCTCCGATTTTAATGAAACCACTTCCGTTGGATAGATAATTTTCTAACTTGAACTTTAAAAGTGAGTTTGGTGAATTTGGAGTTCATACGGAGCGGGAATTTAGCTTGGAAGTTGGACTTTACGGCTTTTTCTCTTTGGGATCTAGGAGCATTTATTTGAGGTAAAATTTATTTTGTATTTTTGTATTTTTATATACATTTTTATAAACAAGTTAGAGAAAGAATTAGGTAAAAAGGAGTTGAAATGAAATTATTAAAAATACATGAAGTTTTAGGCAATTTACAGGTATAAAACTCCTTTATTTTTGCGGCTTTTTTTATGTGTAATTCATTTTGTACATTCTTATACACAATAATTAGTGTATTTTATTTACAAGACTTATTTTGTTAATTTATTGATTTTATGGACATTTTTCTGGGATTTTACTCGGGGATTTTGCTAAGATCAAGATATTGAGATGATGGATCGTGGATTCATCACCCCCCTATACTTAAACTTTGCTAGTCCTCGAGCAAATAAAGAATGAATAAGTTGGGTTAACCCCTGACTGTGCATGTGAATACAAGACTTGATCCGTTCAAGAACTCTCGGTTTTAGAGATCCTAAAATTCTAAGCTGAACCAAGCTCTAGTCAAAAGGTACCCAATTTCCCTAATCATCAGACTCTCTTTGTATACGTATATATAAGGGATATGACTTTAAGTGTTGACTGCAGTTACAAGAGTAGAGTCACAACGTCACCTAAGGTTCCAGTCCAAGAGACTCTCCTAAGGACCCGATCCTCAACACTAGGGAATAAACCATTTCTTGCATCCAATCCACCGTCTCTTTAGTTGTCAGACTTAAAAGTGTAGATGGAAGGCCAGTTGATGGAGGGCATAGGATTGTGTCATTTCTTCTCTCCCTCTCATTGGAACAAGGATCCTCTCTAGTGCCTTATTACACAACGCAATTTTTTTTGGTGTTGATCAGTGCGTCCGTCAAGAGAAGTTGGAGCCGTCTGCACTTGTTTTCCTGGGAGTACACCGGGGTGTGCCTTTTTTGAGTACCTATCGTACCTTCTACACCCAGACTTGTAGCATTTACGATGCAGAGCCCTTTTTTGGTGCAAGCCCGACTCCTGGTCCTAATAGCGGTGGTCCAAGTGGACACTTTGAAATGGTTGGGAGCGCTCGCCTTTGGTGGAAGCTCTTTTGATAATTAACTTTGTGGAATGAGAGCTTTTCTTTGACATTTCATTGCTTGGTAGTATTTTTGGCTAGCTCCACTGCTTTTACCAAGAGTTGGCGCACACTGATCAACATTTTTTATTTTATCACACCCTGGCACATTGGTAAATGTCAAGAGATAGTACAAGAACCATGTTCTCATACTAGCTAAAGATGCTGACACTCAGGTTTCATGAAGCCTTCATTGATTTTATCCCATCCTCGAGCATCATTAAATCAAGTCCAAACTCAAATCCCTCATCCCAGTTCCTCAAGTGAAATTACAACTCATCTCATCATAACTGCAGTCGTGTATGTGAGGTGCTGATCATATTCTTAAGGTAGAGACTAAGCATGCAATATAGCACACACATCTTTCAAACTAGGGAAATGTGAATAATTAAGTCAAGGACCCTAATGACTAAGGCTAGTTAACTCAAAATCTCAAGACCTCATAAACCAAGTGTTCTTGAACATCACTAGTCTTGTGTGAAAGTGGATTGTGTCAGGGATTAAACCAACTTATTAGTTAGTTTAGTTTTTTTTTTTAGTTTTTTTTAGTTTTTTTTATGAATGTTTTTTTTAATGAATGATTGATTTTTTTTAATTTTTTTAGAAAAAGTTTTTTTTTTCACAAAGTTTTTTTTTACAAACAAAGGCAAAGAAGAAGTTTTTTTTGTTAGAAAAGTTTTGCTTTTTTTTTAGTTTTTTTTTAGTTTTTTTTATGAATGTTTTTTTTAAAAAGATAGGTAAATAAGAAAATAGGTAAATAAGAAAAGATTCTTTTTTTTGAAAAAGTTTTTTTTTAGCAAAAGAGGATTTTCTTTTTTTTTTGAAAAGTTTTTTTTCTTAGCAAATAAGGAAAAAGAGTTTTTTTTACCCACCCATAATTATTGTATAATATATAAAAAATACGTGAAAGTATGAGGTATGTGTAAAGTATATATGTAATATATACACGCCCCCCTATACTTAGCTTGTGCTATGTCCTCATGGCACTAGGTGACAAAAATACATAGCTCGTACTAAGCGTAGGAAAGCTAAAATAATAGAAATTATAGAAATAGATCCGCCCCCCTATACTTAGGCTCTGGACAGCCTAAGTGTAGAAGAAGAGCAAAAATGGGGCGGACGAGGTCAAGAGGAGAAATGATGAGTAAATACACATGGCGGGCATCGGTCCCCCCTATACTTAGGCTTTGGTCAGCCTAAGTATAGGACAAGAGTAAGTGTGAGAACCGACGTGATCTCGAGAATATACAAAGAAGGGAGAATATGCACAAGAGTGATTGAATCTTCTAAGATGTTGAATCTTGATGCTGCATCTTCATGAAGAGTAATAAGATGTATCTGCTCTGTGCTCACTCTGTATGAAGTTGATGACCTCGACTTGGACTAACTGCTCTTTGGAATCAACAAAATGCTTCAACAGTTGTCCATTCACCACATGAGATTGTGCACCATCTGTGAGATCAGCTATCTCTACACTTCCATTCTCGTGCACTTTCTTAACCACAAAGGGACCCGTCCATTTAGATTTGAGCTTCCCATGGAACATCTTCAACCTGGCATTGAACAACCATACCTTTTGTCCAGGGACAAAGTCTTTGCACCTAATGTGCTGATCATGCCATCTCTTTACTTTGTTCTTATAAATCAAACTGTTGTCATATGCCCTGTTTCGGATTTCCACGAGTTCGTTCAAGTTCAAGTCTCGGCAAAGCTTCCCTAGGTGACCACTCCAATTAATCTTCTTAATTGCCCATTTGGATTTATGAATCAATTCTGCGGGCAAATGGCATGGCTTGCCATAGATCATTCTAAATGGTGAAGTACCCAATGGTGTCTTGTAGGCTGTCCTATAGGCCCATAGAACTTGGTCCAAGAGTTGAGACCAGTTCTTCCTATCGGGACGAACCAATTTCTGCAAAATACTCTTCACCTCTCTGTTCGAAACTTCTGCCATGCCGTTGGACTGTGGGTGGTAAGGACTAGTAACTCTATGCTCAAATCCATAGTCCTTAGCTAAAGATCTCATATCTCGATTCACAAAGTGGCTACCCCCATCAGATATCAAAACTTTTGGCACCCCGAACCTAGCAATAATATGATCTCTCACAAACTTACAAACAGTCTTGCTGTCTGCGGTTCGGGTTGGGATAGCCTCCACCCACCTAGATAGATAGTCAACCGCCAACAAAATGTACTCATGTCCTTGGCTGTTGGGAAAGGGACCCATAAAATCTATGCCCCATGCATCAAAAACATCACAAATAATCATCGGTTGCATGGGCATCTCATCTCTCTGTCCAACTGTCCCTCCCATCCTTTGACAAATCGGGCACGACCGCACAAAATCAATGGCATCTCTAAACAAGGTCGGCCAATACAATCCACATTGAAGTACTTTGTGAGCGGTTCTCTTTCCCGAATGGTGTCCTCCAGCCTCAAGTGAATGACAATATGTGAGGACACTATGGTATTCCTCCTGAGGAATACACCTTCTCTAAATACAATCCGGTCCTTCGAAGAAAAGGAAAGGATCGTCCCAGTGGTATCTCCTCGAATCCGACTTCAGTCGATCAATGCTGCTCCTAGTCCAACCATGGGGAACCTGCTTGGAGACAAGATAGTTCACCATGTTGGCATACCACGGGAGGGAGTCAATAACACAAATTGACTCATCTGGGAAGGTTTCTCTAATCCGCTCATGATCAGGAGAATCCTTAAGTTCAATCTGAGAAAGGTGATCAGCCACGACATTCTTCACTCCAGGTTTATCTTTAATCTCCAAATCAAATTCCTGGAGGAGTAAAATCCACCTAAGAAGACGCGCCTTCGCGTCCTTCTTTTCCATTAAGTATCGAATGGCTGTGTGATCAGTATAAATTGTCACCTTAGAGCCCAAAATATATGATCTGAACTTCTCGAGGGCCCATACTACCGCGAGCATTTCCTTTTCAGTCACTGTATAATTTTTCTGTGTAGGATCTAAAACTCTGCTCGCATAGTGAATCGCAAACGGAATCCCCTCTCGCCAATGTCCTAACACAGCTCCTATAGCAAAATCTGAAGCGTCAGTCATGATCTCAAAGGGGAGAGACCAGTCAGGAGCTTGTAGGATAGGCGAGGTACAAATCTTCCTCTTCAAGAGCTCAAAGGCCTCCAGACACCTGTGATCTACAACGAACTCTATGTCTTTCCCTAAGAGCTCAGTCAGTGGGCGGGCTATCTTTGAAAAATCCTGAATGAATCTCCTATAGAATCCAACATGCCCTAAAAATGACCGCACTGACTTCACGTTGGTAGGTGGATCGAGTTTCTTGATCACCTCCACCTTGGCAGGGTCAACCTCCATTCCCCTTTTGGAGATTACATGCCCCAACACGATACCCTCCGTCACCATAAAGTGACTCTTCTCCCAGGAGAGTACCAGATTCACCTCTCTACACCTCGTAAGGACTCGGTCCAAGTGCGCTAAACATGTATCAAAAGAATCACCATGGACCGAGAAGTCATCCATGAACACTTCCAGGAAATCTCCCACCATCTCGGCAAATATGGCTATCATGCACCGTTGAAATGTGCCCGGGGCATTGCAGAGCCCGAATGGCATGCGCCTGAAAGCATAAGTGCCGAATGGACATGTGAATGTGGTCTTTTCCTGGTCCTCAGGGGCTATGGCCACCTGGTTATAGCCTGAGTACCCGTCAAGAAAACAGAAGAACTCTTTCCCTGCAAGTCTCTCCAAGATCTGATCAATAAAAGGCAAGGGAAAGTGATCTTTCTTGGTCACAGCATTCAGGCGTCTGTAGTCGACACAGACGCGCCACGACGTGGGTACACGTGTCGCGATCTCTACCCCCTCCTCGTTGGTGACCATCTGAATTCCCGACTTCTTCGGGACAACATGAAGTGGGGCCACCCACTTGGAGTCAGAAATAGGGTATATGAACCCTGCCTTGCACCATTTCTCAATTTCATTCTTCACCACTTCCCGTAGATTGGGGTTAAGTCTCCTCTGAAACTCACGGGAAGGTCTCACATTATCCTCAGTAAAAATGTGGTGCGAGCAGAGAGCGGGGTTGATGCCCACGAGATCCGACACTGTCCAGCCTATTGCTTTGCGGTTCCTCTCTAAGACTTCTAACAACCTAGACTCCTGCTCTAAAGTCAAGTCTGAGCTAATGATGACAGGATATCTCTCTTTGGGTCCCGCAAGAAAGGCGTACTTGAGTCTAGGAGGTAGTGATTTCAGTTATGGCAATGTGGTATCATCAAGCAGATCTGGCTGAACTGAATCTGAATCTGGTTCCGTGCTGCATGAAGGTGGGCTAAGCTGAGTAGTACTCGCCACCAAATCAGAAGTATCGGGAGTCGGATCGTCAAAAGTATCCAAACAATCGGCAAAAGCCACGTCCGACTCGTCATCTATGTCCCATGATTGTTCCGAAGAGGATGGAACTGACAGATCCGGATGGATCTCTAAGTCATCATGAGAATAGGTTGATGCATCTCTAGCAAGATCAGACAACACCTGGCAAACTGCATCATGCACTATATCCTCTCCAGATGAAAGGGTCTTGCTCTGTCCTGAAGGAATCTGTCCCCAAATCCCAACTGTGCTAATCAAACCGCAGTCTGCCTCTGAAGATGAGTACTCTGTGCTACTCTCTGAATCGGGTCGCTGACACTTGGTTTGCTTCATCTCAAGGTTCACTTCTCCGCATGGAGAACGGAACTTCATCATTCCCGTACCATAATCGAAAGCTGCGCCTGCGGTCCTAAGGAAGGGTCGCCCGAGAATGATCTGAGATTCTCTCCAATGATTGGGGGTCTCCATGTCCAAGACTGTGAAGTCCACCTGATAGTTCTGCCCCTCAATCGAGATAACGACGTTCTTCACTTCTCCCTTAGGTCTCTTCACTGAACGATCCGCGAATTGGAGTAAAGCTCTAGATTTGCGAAGTGGTCCCAACTCCAATTTCTGATATAATGCTAAGGGGAGTAAGTTGATCGAAGAACCATTATCTAAGAGTGTGCGTGCAAACGCAATGTCGTCAATACGACTCTCCACATAGTGAGCACCCATGTCTCTCTTTTTCTTTGGCAAAGTCTGATTCTTGAGACAATAGGTTGTGGCTACCGATAAGACATGTGTCTTTATATTTCGGTTATCTTTCTTCCTGCTAACCCTTGTAGGTGTGCATCTCACCTTAAGGTATTTTTGGAAGGCAGGATGGTTAGCCACATATTCATCAAATGGCACCTTAACTGTGATGTTTTCTTTACAAAACCGTGCCATGTCGGGGTCATCTTTCTGAATCTTTTTGATGCGCTTTCCTGCCGTAAGAGCACGGGGGAAAGGGATTGAAGCTAAGGAAACAGAGGATGAAGAATCTGAATCATGAACTGAAAGATCATTCTTTGCATTAACGGAAACAGAGTTCTTCATAAAAGAATCTTTTTGATGCAACATGGACTCGAAATCAAAACTATCTACTACAGGTTGTGGAATAGAAGCTGGAGTGGTATCCGCCACAACCGGAGATGCAAGGTCCTCCGTAGACTCAGAAGAATATCCATGCTGACGATGCTGCGTACGTGCTCTCCTCCTCCTCTCGGCTCCCTGAGTAGAAATCCTAGAATGATGCTGATGGGGCTCTGAGATATTATGCCTCTCCTCCTCGTCCTCTGAAGACTCCTCAGGTAGAGCTCCAGAGATGCCCCTCCTCGTGTCCCTTTCCCGGTCAGGTACGACCACGGTCCTTCCGCTCCTGAGTGACATGTGGTTAGCCTCGTCACACGAAAGAATCTCATGTTCAGATTTAGGAGATGCTGAATAGTATACCTGACCAAAGTGCTGCTGAGAACTAGAACGGTTCAGGCTATTGGGGTTAGCCTGAACTTGGGCTGGGATCGAGGTAGAGGGTGCAGTCTGCTCGTCTCGCCATCTGGATAGGCGGTTGACATCCACCCGTAAGTCCTGAACCTCATTCCTGTAGGAACGTAGCTCGTCGAGTATCTGCTGCTGAATATCCACGGGACTAGACGATGAAGGAAGTGGATAAGACTGGGAAGAAGAACGGGAAGACTGGCCCTGCTGGCCAGTGTACTACCTCTGCTGTTGCTGCTGGGGTTGCAGGCCCTGCTGGCCCGTCTGGTAATGGCCCTGTCGGCCATACTGCTGGTACTGCTGCCTCTGCTGCTGGGGTGGATGGAATCTAGCGCTCTGCTGTGAAGGAGGTGGTGCGGAGGTGAATGCGGTGTTGTGAAAGGTCGGGGGACGCTGATAGGTCTGTCGGTCTCCCGTACTTCCCTGCCTGGCAGGGTCCTGAGTATACCATATCCCATTCACCTCCCAAACTGGTGGAGGCTCCTCCTGGACTGTGTCTGCTACTGGAGGTGGCTGCTGGAAAGAGTGGGTGTAGGATTGGTCCTGCTCCCACGGCTGGGGTTGCCCTGACACCAACTGCTCCTGAACATGGTGAACTCGGTATACGGGAGCAGAGGGTGCAATCACGGCGGGTATCCTTATCTTAGATACCTTCTCAGTCAACTCCTCCATCTGTTTTGGAAGTTTGGAGACGCTTCGGTCTAACTCATCAATCCTCCTGTCGATCTTCTCAACTACAGTAAGCTTGTCAGCAAGAAGTCCCATGCTAGGGATCACATCCTGAGAGAGATCGACTACAGATGATTTCCCCCCTCCAAATGAGAGTGAACTGGGGGATGGTGTATAGGCCCTACTGGCCATCTGTGAGCGGCTAGTTTCAGCCATCTGCTCGAATACCCTCCAGACGGTATCCGCTCCTCGTGATGTATAGCTGCCTCCACAGGCAGCGCTCACTAAACCCTGCATCTCAGGGTTGAGACCAGTGAAGAAGGATTGGACCAAGATGTTGTCATCTAATCTATGACAAGGGCACTTTTGCAGGATGTCCTTGAATCTTTCCCAAGCATCACAGAAGGCTTCATTGGGTAATTGGGAAAAACTCGTAATTCGCGTCCTCATCATGTTAGTTCTACTCAACGGGTAGAACTTCTTTAGGAATAGGTCCTTGAACTGGGCATAAGTGGTGACGATGATTCCAAGATTCTTCACCCAGTAATCGGCTTTTCCACCCAAGGCAAATGGAAGGGCTTTGAGCCTAATATAATCCTGGCTAACATTGTTATGTTTGAGGTTAGCACAGATGAGCTCAAAGTCCCTTAGGAATGCATATGGTTCCTCAGAAGCATTCCCATCGAAGTGTGGCAACAGGTTCAGAAAATGCGGCTTCAATTCAAAATCAACCTCGGGTTCGGCCGGACTCAAGTAGTTATGAATCTGATATTGTCCGGGGTTGTATGCCGCATCCATTGGTAGTTGGACCCCAACATTTAACTGTCCCAACTGAGCTCTCAGTAATGCTTATTGCTGCTCAGATGCAGCCAATCGGGCTAGTATACTTCTCATCGAGTCTTCATTGTTCTCTTCTTCCTCTTCTTTCTTCTTTGGAGGCATTTTACTCGTGTCTTCTATATGGCCTGAATCAGCAATGTGTTCTTTATTAGAAGAGGATTTATGAATCACGATATTCTCACCAAGGCGATGGTCTTCCTCGGTGAGGTGGGAAGAGAGAAATGGAATGGTTTGAGGGTAACCATCCCGAGGGTGAGTGATCCTGGGCTCAAGAGGGTCATGAGTCCAGGTTGGTCCAAGTTGCGCTTGGACCTTTGAAGACGTACTTTTTGAAGGGTTCAACGAGAGATTCGCAAAGTCTGAATAAATATCCCCCCAATCAGTCATCTTTGATGTCAAAAGAACCGATTAGAACACGATGTTCAATGAGGCACTAGTTCTACGGTGCACGTAAATGTGCGGAGTGAACTCACACAATACAAACGCAATTCAAACCCCCAATTTCACCAACTCAACACGTGATGGCCGTAAGAGTTCGGGCGATTTATCTGGTCAATTTTAGTTGGTGAGAATACAATCTTTGAAAGATTAACGAGCTGTTAGGTGCCCATATTTTCCTACAGACTGACCCGGTTCTTACGACTAGTTTGACCTACTTTCAGCCAGTATAGGAGTAAGTACGGACCGTAAAAATACGGCTACCCATTCCTTGAGGACTAAGGCGTCCTCTAAACCTCCCACTCTGCTAAGGAAGTCCGGACCGTTTACCGGCTACCCGTAAATCCTCACTGAAAAGTAGCTAATCGCCTAAAATGAAAGAACCAGTAGTAAGTAAGAAATCCAGACTTGGCTCTATCCTAGGGTCGTCTCTCTCTCACTTGCAGGTAAAACAAACAATGAGGGCTTTATGCACCCGAGAACAAGGGTTCTTTTTATTCCAATTAATTAGATCGACCTGCTCAATTCAGTCCCAATTTTAGAGTTAGGTTATCACTTGAATTTTATGTGAACACACAAGCACGTCTACCGTTCAGTCCCAATTTCCTTTTGACCTTAAGTTGTAAAACAAGAGGGGAATCGGAAGTCAGAATGCAAACGAGAAACTATGATGCATGCTCAGAAGGAGGTATACTTACAGTGAATCCCAGCACTCTTCATGCGTTATGCAGAACTGAATTTGTAAATATTACACTAAATGCATGCAGATCGAGGAAACCGCACCTAAACAGTATACTATTAGCGGGGAAGAATTGATTGGATTTGAGCTAAGTAGTACGTGTCTATGTGCGTCTCATTATGAATCTTATAAGATATGCGAATCTTCTAAGATAAGTGTGGCCTAAATTACGATGGGCACAAACAAGTTTGATTCTAAACTACCGTGTGCCTAATCCTTAATTTTCGCCACTCAAGTCAAGCCCCACCCTCGCCGGAGAGTGAAACAGGCTCGACACACCACAAATAAAGTCCAAATCTTTTTACATGCGCGAGCTCTCAAACAAGAGCCGCTAGAAATGAGCAACTACCTAAATAATTACAATAATTTACAAAATTCTCTCAAAAATAAATTGCTTTATCCTCGCACTTCAGCAGTCGGCGCTCCTCGCGTCCGTCGACCTCCGATGCACTCCAAGTCCACCGGGCCCTCGCAAGGAAACAAAGATTTATGTTAGAGAGATAAAAAAAATATATACAAAAAATATAAAGAAAAATAATTGCAAAAAAAAAATGGAATAAATACAAGGTGGCTCGGGGGTCAGACTACCCGAGTAAATGGAAAACTAAATCCAAATTTTTAAACTAATCCCTAAGCCGTTTGCCTCCCCGGCAACGGCGCCATCTGACGAGTCGCTAGATACGATAAATAATTCGGCTTCGTTGTAGTACGTGTACTTAGCGATTCGGTCAGAACCGAGAGAAGATCTCCGTGAAGAGTGTCTCGGCTTTAATTTATATCCCGGGCAAGTCCGGGGTCGAACACAGGGAGGCAAAGGAACAACCTAGGTATTAATTCGAAAATGAAGATTTTAGATTTCCAAGTGGTATTTTTTTAGATTTTTTTAATGCAAAAATCAAAGCAAATGCAAATGCGACTGAATAAGAACACTAAGAAATCACACAACTTAGCCAAATTAATTTTAATGTTAAATTAGTCCAAATTAGCCAAATTATATTTTTCCTAAAGTCTTAATCCAGTAGGGAACACAAAACACATTTTTTTGGAATTTTAGGGGTTAAAATGCAATAACTAAAAATGCACACTTTTTATGGGTTTTTTCGCAATTAATCACACAAACAGAAAGCAAAAATTATGAAAAAATTACTGGAAGTAAAACATGATGCAAGAAAGCTACAGTAATTTTTTTGGAATTTTCTGACGAAAAATGAATTTTTTTGTGAATTTTTTAGTGAAATCAGAGTGACAGCGAGTAAATAACTTCTAATAAATCCACATTATAAAATTAATCCGAGTGCGAATTATCCCAAAAAGATATTTTCATGAGCAATCCAGTAGAGGTGAAATTTCTCAAAAAAAATATTTGTGGATTTAAATAAAAATCGATTACTAAATTCACTCTACAATTTATTTAAGGCACAAGACAACTCCATTTTAGATGAAATTTGGACAGTAAATACATCACATATCAAGGCATCCCATATAATTTTTGTGGAATTTTTAGAGCAACCGTTTGTGAGATATTAATTTAATAGCATGAAATGGGTAAACTATGTAAAATTTCAGTTGAACAATTTTAGTTAATTACCCATATCTCACAAAAATACAAGTAAATATTCAAAATGTAGACAAGAAGTTGCTCAACACAATGGTATTTTCCATGGAATAAAAAGGTGTAAGATTGATGTCCAAATTTAACGTCAAACGCAGGGGTATCTTTGCAAAATGAAAAACTAGAATTATAAAGCAAATATATACAGGGACTGATTTGCAATTACTAAAACTTGAAATAAACAAACTGCAATTTTTACATTAAAAAAAAATTACACCTTTCTTCTTCCTTGAGACCGTGGAGAAGAACCCAACGCACAGGGAGACGGCGGAGGCGTCGCGCGCGCGCCGACGCGCGGAGGGAGCGGCGGCGACGGAGGGGCGGCGGCCTGTGGAGGGGCGGAGCGCGGGGGCGCGGCCGCGGTGGGCGACGGAGGGGCGCGGCCGTGCGCTGGGCGGAGGTGGAAGGTGGAGGGCTGATCGGCGGAGGGGCGCGGGTGGCCGCGCGGTGGGAGGCGGCCGCTGTTGGCTGCGCGGCGAGGGGGCGGCGGCGTAGAGGCCGCCGGCTGGCGGCGATTGGAAGAGGAGATGGGGGGGCGGCGGCGGTGGGCTGGGGCCGCTGCTCCCTCCGTTGTTTTTTTTTTAATTTTTTTAAATTTTTTTTTGAACTTGTTTTTACTGCTGTAACAAAAAGGGTTTTTTTTTACTTTTTTTTATTTTTTTTTAAATTTTCTTTAGACAGGGATTGAACATGATAAAAAAAGAAAAAAAAATAAGATGGTAATAAGATGGAGTAGAAACAAATGGAGGAAGGGGGTGATATGATGTGCTAAAAAAAATGCAAAAAAATGACAGGATGATAAAATGAAAGGAAAATTTACCTACGATGGAGACGAATGCCTATGGAGTGCTCTCGTGAGCACGGTCTTCGCTCAAATCGCCGGCGTGCGATGAGCTCGAGCAGCGCGCGGTTGCGGCTGCGATGTTGGCCAAAAAACCAACGGATCACACCGGAGAGAGTGCCGTCGTCGCTCGACCGCGGTTGCGTCGCTGTCACCGATTCAACTCAGGGAACTAGGCTCTCCTCACATAAAGATGGATCAAAGGCAAATTGAGGAGAATGAGAGGTATATAAAGAGAATGGAAGGAGAGGTTATTAAAGTGGTGGAGTTGAATGGGAGGTTGATTTATTAATGGAGTTGAATGGGAAGTTGGGAAAAAATGGTGGAATAATGGAGTTGAATTGGTGGTTATTGTAGAGAATGGAAATTAAATAATAAATAAATAAGTAAATAAAGTTGTCTACTTTAAATACAATAAAATAAAAAGAGAAGAGAAATAGTGGAGAATTTACAAAAGAAGACAAAACACCATGTACATTTTTTTACTTTTTCTAATATGTATTTTTTTTTATCTTTTTAATAAGAGATATTTACAACGAAAAAATACAGTAAAATACAATAATAAAAATACAACACAATCATAATTTTTTTGTATTTTTAGTAATTGAGAAAGATAAAATAAAAATTGACTAAAGAATGAATATATACATAATGTACAATGTACATCTAGGTCCCAAAACCCAACTTTTGCAAATGAGCTCCGATTTTAATGAAACCACTTCCGTTGGATAGATAATTTTCTAACTTGAACTTTAAAAGTGAGTTTGGTGAATTTGGAGTTCATACAGAGCGGGAATTTAGCTTGGAAGTTGGACTTTACGGCTTTTTCTCTTTGGGATCTAGGAGCATTTATTTGAGGTAAAATTTATTTTGTATTTTTGTATTTTTATATACATTTTTATAAACAAGTTAGAGAAAGAATTAGGTAAAAAGGAGTTGAAATGAAATTATTAAAAATACATGAAGTTTTAGGCAATTTACAGGTATAAAACTCCTTTATTTTTGCGGCTTTTTTATGTGTAATTCATTTTGTACAATCTTATACACAATAATTAGTGTATTTTATTTACAAGACTTATTTTGTTAATTTATTGATTTTATGGACATTTTTCTGGGATTTTACTCGGGGATTTTGCTAAGATCAAGATATTGAGATGATGAATCGTGGATTCATCAGGTATCAGATTAGTTGAGTCAATGAGTTGACTTAGCGAGATCGAGATAACCAAAGACCTATGATGAATACTGTCACATCACAGGCAAACATCCTCTGACCAGAGACAGATATATTACTATATGTCTGAGCATGTACATTTGGCAGACCAATAGGTTGATGACCTAATCAAGGTCTATACACCGGCGAGCTGGTGTGCATGTAAGGGCATATGAGTAATATGATCTCTCAAAGGGATCATACAGGTTCACTTGTGAATCGGGAGACATGAGCTCACTCATGAGGTATTGGGATTGACCAAATTCCATGCATGGTCATCATGCTTTAGAAGCATGATATGAATTTGAAGGTAAGATATATGCTTTGTGAAAGCATATGATCTGTACCATATCCCAAGGACCAAGATTGAGAAACTTAATGATCAGACTATGAAGATGACAGTGTAAAAGTGATCTTTATCTTCATGATGATCATGAGTCTTCCAGTATGCAGGATGTGCAGGTATTAGGAATACCTGAAGGGTGATTTGATCATAAACGATTGTATAACCATGACGCTTCCATTCCGAGGGAGTGATGAAACAGGTCTGGATTTTAGTGACTCCTCTCATGAGAGAAGTGACCTAATCTTAGTCCATGTGCTGGACATTGATCTGAATGAGATTCAGATACAATGAGAAGATTAGGTTTACGGTCTTGATTTAATCAAGCATCTATGAGAGGTCCATGGGATCTGGATTTGAGATGTGATCTCAATATCCAAGTCACTATACGTGGAACAATACAATCGCCATGTCCTTATCTCCAAGTATCTGAGGAGAATTAGCATTGTTCTTAAATGGTTTAAGAGCAATTCCATAAGATCTAAGCAAAGAGAAGTTGATAATTAAATGTGATTTAATTATCATGATGTATGAGAAATTATCCAATATAATTAAATGTGATTTAATTATTATGGATAAGAATAATGTGGATAGTAATATCCAATTATTCCTAATATATTATAAATGTGATTTATAATGTATTAGAGAGAGTTCAATGTAATTTATATTAGTAGATTAATTATTAATGTGTATTGGATACACATTGTTTAATTAATTGAAAATGTAAATTACATTTTGTTTTGGGTTGTGGATTTGATTCACAATATTCCAATGTCAAGATTGCAATATTCCCAAAATTAATTGAGAATTATTTTGGTGAATTAATATATCAACAAATTGTTGTTGGTAAAATAAGTAGAGAGAAAAATAAGGAGATTGGACTCCTCATTTGGAATGAGGGGGGCGGCACTCAATTCCCTTGGGGAATTGGTGGCCGTCCCCTCTTCCAAATAAGGAGAGTATCTCCTTTGTCTTCTCTCTCTCTTATTTGATTGATTTAGATTTTGTATTAATATTTATTTGATTTATCAAATATATTTTATCAAATTAAATCACAAGTTGTTGGCTTTTACCAACAACAATCTTGACCATTGGATTGACATAAATCAATCTCAACCATTGATTTTATGTGACACATGGATTGAGATCCATGGATCCCAAAACCCTATAAATAGAGAGGCACCCTTGGCTCTCTCTTTACACATGCTATTGTAGCAAAACTCTCTCTCTCTCTCTTTCTCTCATACTCGACAGCCCTCTCTCCCTCTTCCTCTTGGTGGCCGTCCACCCTAGTGGAGGGAATCGTCGTCGCCCTCGACTTCGTGCTACCGCTTCGACGCTCTGCGGTTCTCCGTCTACTTCGAGTGCTTCGCCCGCGAAGGAGACGTTCGATCTCGTGCGACGAGATCAGGAGCAACCACGCTTGGATCAACTTCTTGGATTGCAAGGACACCGCGGTTCATCCCCGCGCTCGCAAGCGATCTCTCCGACGATCAGACTTGAGACAGGAGGTCTCTTCTCTTAGAGACTCGATCAACCATGCTTCAAGAGGTATTGCATTATACTTGCTGTGGTTATAGATGAAACGATCCGAGAATGGCTCTTGGATCATGTGGTTTCATCGAATAAAATTTTTTTAAATTCCGCTGCACCGAACAACTAGTACGACTAGTCGTTCTTCGTCGTATCCGATACGACGCTCACGCTTCCGTGATGCGCTTGAGGATCTCTCCATATCCTTCAAAAAAATGAAGAAAACAAAAAAAATACAAAAAGATAGCAGCAACCCCGGTAGAGATAGGCCAGCATTGGAGATGTCTGCACCTGCTACAAAACCAGCATCTGCCTTGGAGAATTTTGCACCTACAGCGAAGCCAAAGCCATCATCAGAAGCCGAGCCTGTGATTTTTGGTCCACATCTTGTAGATGATTCTATTCCTTTTTGCCATCTACCTATACACAATAATATGGACAATACTTTGAAAGACATTGGTGAAGATTTTGTAAATATTCCTTTCCTAGAAGCAATGAAAAAACACAAAAAATGAAAATTTTGAAGAATGCTTTGTCTGATCCTGCTATTATAGAAATCATTCAGAATTTGGTATTGAACATGCCATTGATGAAGGCTCTTGAGTACATACCAGCTGTAAAGAAAGGATTGAAAGATGCATGCACAACCAAGCGCATGCCTTACCCTCATAACTCCAGAAACAAAGGTGGCAAGTCTGAAAAGCATATCCTCACCATGGCCACAGTTAATGCCATCAGCAACCTCCCGGATAAGAAGCCAGATATGGGAGCACCTCTTGTGCGATGTCAAATGTTCAATCAGGAATTTGAACGAAGACAGCAGGTCTTCTGTTAACCTGATGCCAGCCTCACTGCTTACCGAATTCAGACTAGGACTGCTCAAACCTACAAAGATGATTCTGCAGTTCGCAGACAAATCAGTCAAGCGCCCTAGGGGCCTGTTGGAGGACGTGATAGTCACGGTCCAGGGGAAGTAGTTCCCGACCGATTTTGTCGTACTAGATATGGACGTCCCCGCTCCATTGCTCCTTACCCCAATCATACTTGGACGACCATTCCTACGGACGTCAAACATAATGGTGAATTATGGGACTGGAGAAATCACTTTTGACGCTGGCAATGAAACCATCAAGGTAGAGACCCTGCCCGAGGGAGCACTAGTAGAACGAACATCTGCATCATGCGCAATGGTGATTGAGTATTCTGATGACTACGACTTTTTGGCAGAAATTCAAGATACGAACTTATTCTGGGATGACAATGATATCTATGAACTCCTTTTCCCCGAGGAGGGATTGGAGACTGCATTCGAATTTCCCCTTATCGATCAGGATGAGGAACTCGCTGACGCACTGAATGAGACTTCCGTGGGGGAGATATGCCTTCAAAATAAAGAGCAAATTGTTGAAGAGTCTTGTGATGAAGAGGAAATTATCGAGACATTCTGTCAAGATTTGAGTGAAGAGGCAGAATAGAGTATGGTAGACACCGAACAGATGAAAGAATCTCCACCAGAATTAATAGCTAAAGTCACTGCTGAAGCAGCTCTGACTCCACCAGAGTTGAAACCCTTGCCCTCCAACATGAAATATGCCTTTCTTGCGGGAGAACCAAACATGTACCCGATCATTATCAATGCACACCTGACCAAAGACCAAGAATCCCGTCTGATGGAGGTTCTTGAATGCAACAGCAAGGCGATAGGCTGGCGAACTTCGGATCTCCATGGGATCAATCCATCACTGTGCTTGCATCGCATTTTTCTGGAAGAAGATTGCAAGCCCTCTCAAGAACTTCAGAGAAGATTAAATCCTAATCTGCGGGAGGTGTTATGAAAGAGATCCAGAAATGGTGTTAAGAGGGATTTATTTATCCCATCTCCGACAGCAAATGGGTGAGTCCTCTGCATGTTGTGCCAAAGAAATCAGGGATCACCATCGTGAAGAATGATAAAGGAGAGGAGATCGCAACCAGAGTACCCACCTCTTGGCGAGTATGCGTGGACTACAGAAGACTTAACCTCGCCACCAAAAAGGACCACTTTCCTTTACCCTTCATCAACCAGATCATGGAGAGATTGGCCGCGAAGGAATACTTCCGCTTCTTGGATGGATACTCTGGGTATAACCAAGTTGCTATTTCTCCTGAAGACCAAGAGAAGACTACGTTCACCTGTCATTTTGGTACATATGCCTTCAGACGGATGCCGTTCGGTATTTGTAACGCCCCAGCCATATTTCAGAGGTGTATGCTTGCAGTTTTTTCCGATATGGTGGGCAACTTTCTCGAGGTCTTTATGGACGATTTTTCGGTCTACGGGGATTCATTCAATCAATGTCTGGATTATTTAGATTGTTTCTTACGGAGGTGCTGCGAAGTAAATCTTGTGCTCTCGTGGGAAAAGAGCAACTTCATGGTGATCGAAGGAATCATGCTGGGTCACATTGTTTCTAAACGTGGCATGGAGGTTGACCAAGTCAAGGTGGAGGTAATTTCTAAACTTGAGCCACCTACAACAATTAAACAAGTCAGGTCATTCTTGGGCTTTGTCGGTTTTTACCAGCGATTCATCAAAGATTTCAGCAAACTGGCCAAACCGTTGACTGAGTTGTTCGACAAGGAGAATGAATTCATTGTAGATGACCGTGCGCTTCTTGCCTTTAATCAGCTGAAAGAACTCATCACGCAGGCCCCTATCTTACAGACACCAATCTACACTCAGCCTTTTGAGATAATGACCGATGCGTCAGATTATGCCATTGGTGCTGTACTTGGACAGAGGAAAGATAATGTACCATTTGCGATTCAGTGCGCTAGCCGAACGCTCGATGAAGCTCAGCGAAACTACACTGTCACTGAAAAGGAGCTGCTAGCGGTAGTTTTTTCCTTGGAAAAGTTCATATCCTACCTCCTTGGATCCAAAGTGATTGTTTACACTGATGATTCAGCCATTCGATACTTACAGCAGAAGAAGGACATCACGTCTTATTCGGTGGATCATTCTCCTCCAGGAATTTGACTTGGAAATTAAAGATAAACCTGGGGTAAAGAATGTGGTGGTCGATCATCTATCAAGGCTTCTTGAGCCGGAATCTCCTGAGCTGAGCCTGCAGCCAATCACAGAGACCTTTCCGGACGAGGCAATTCTTTCAGTCACCTCGCTTCCATGGTATGCAGACATCGTGAATTATTTGGTGACCAAGAAAATCCCACAGGATTGGCCGAAGTTGAGAATAGACGGATTCTTGTCTAAAATCCATTTCTACCAGTAGGAGGATCCATACTTATTTCATGAGGGGGCAGACTCTATTTGGAGAAGGTGTATACCTCAGGAGGAAGTTCCAAGTGTCCTCGCCTTATGCCATGACCAACATTATGGAGGACATCATTCAGACAGACGAACAACAACAAAGTTCTTCAGAGCTGCCTCTGGTGGCCTACACTATTCAAGGATGCAGATAATTATGTCAAATGCTGCACTGACTGTTAGAAGATGGGCAGAACCATAGGAATGAGAGACGTGATGCCTCTGAAATTCATTCAGATATCAGACGTCTTCGACGCATGGGGCATCGACTTTATGGGCCCATTTCCAACAACCAAGGCTATGAATATATTCTGCTTGCTGTCGACTATGTAAGTCGCTGGGTGGAGGGTATCCCCGCCTGAACCGCCGACATTAGGACTGTCTGTCGATTCTTGAGAGATCCCATCATAGCACGGTTCAGGATTCCCAAGATTCTCATATCTGACAAGGGTAGTCATTTCATAAACAAAGAAGTGAAGAAGCAGACCCAGGAATTCTGCATTGAACATCGTGTTGCTTCACCCTACCACCCGCAGTCCAATGGCTTAGCTGAATGTTCAAACAGGGAGATCAAGACAATTCTACAGAAGCTTGTACGTCCGGATCGCAAGAACTGGTCTCAGCTACTTGATTCCGTTCTGTGAGCTTACAGAACAACATACAAGTCGCCCTTGGGAATGTCTCCCTACCGCCTTGTGTAAGGCAATCCATGTCATCTGTCCGTTGAATTAATTCACAAACCTTTGGGCCATAAACATCTGTAATTTGGACTCTGAGAAAGCAGGTAAGAACAGAAAATTGGATCTGAACAGATTATTGGAATTCAGAGATTATGCATATGACAACAACCCGATGTACAAGGAGAAGGTCAAAACGTGGCATGACAAGCATATCCGCCGCAAGTCCTTCGAGCCAGGTCAGAAGGTGTGGTTGTCTGATGCGAAATTAAAGATCTTTCCAGGCAAATTGAAGAGCGAATGGACTGGACCATTTATGGTCAAGCATGTGTGTGACAATGGAAGTGTATTGATATCTAATTTGTCAACTGACGCACATCCATTTGTAGTCAATGGACAGCTTCTGAAGCCTTACCTTGAACATGATACATTCATGTTTGTCGTTGACTCTATTCAACTAATCTACAGGGATGAGCCGAATATTTCCAAAACGTCAGAAGAAGGCAAAGCAGAGGAAAACATTTTTGAATGACCTTTCTTCTTTTTTTCTTGTCCTTTTCCTCTATCTTCTTCTACCGACATGATGTCATCCCTTTCATCACTTCTACACTTAGGATGTACTTTATCCTAAGTGTAGGGGGGATGCGCATCCCGAGTTGTTCATATCCATCTTCTGATTTTTTTCTTTTTTTTCTTCTTTTCCTTTTCCATCTTCTGTATCTATCGAAAAGGTGTCACCCCTAGTCGGCAGTCTTCTATACTTAGGACGTACTTTATCCTAAGTATAGGGGTGTGCACCCCAAGTTTCCCCATTCTTTGATCCTCTCCATTGTCTCCTCTTCTTGTCTATACTTAGGGATATTTTACCCTAAGTATAGGGGGAGACAATCTGAGTACGATCTATTCATTCCCACCCTTGACCCTCCCTGCTTAGTGTACAGTCTGCTATACTTAGGATTATTTGATCCTAAGTATAGGGGGGACGGTCGACTTCTCATTCGTTCATTTATCTATTTATTCATTAGACTTGTCTATACTCAGTACGAGTAATATCTTCTCTTTTCTCTCTGATCTATGGGGACATAGCTCAAGCTAAGTATAGGGGGTCGTATATACTATGTATATACTTTAGCCATAACTCGTACTTTCATATTTTTATTAATAATTATGGCTAAAAATTCATTAAAAACCATAACAAAAAAGATGTTATTATTCCTCAAATTCTTTTTGTATTTATTGATTAATAAATCAGGTGAAAATATTTTTTGCAAAATGTTTGAAAAATAGTTTGAAAATCTTTGTGAAAAAAAATCTTTTGAAAACTATTTGGAAAACATTTTGTTATATGTTTTCAACCTTTATAAAAATTGTTTATTTTGAAAATTTTATTTTCCTCGTGTGAAATAAAATGTTTGAAAAATGATTTGCAAATGGTTTGAAAAATGATTGCAAAAATATTTGAAAAATCTATATATACTGTTTGAAAAACCTTTGCAAAATGATTTTCAAATGTGTGTACATGTTTGTAAAATATTTGTAAAAATTATTTTGGACTATAGTTTTTCAAAATTGTTTGTAAAATGATTTTCAAATAAGTGTGAGGAATATATACATCTTATCAAAATCCATTGTATATATCTATAAAATTGACCACTTACCCTTGTAATTTCTTAAAATCCACTTCTCGTAAATATAAGAAGCATCCCCGTGTAAATATTTGTACCTAGTTTTTAGCCAATTTCTTTGTTTTAAAAAATCCCAAAAACATTTGTAAAACTAAAATCCAAAAACATTTGAAAAATCTTTTTGAAAAATACAAAAAATGCATATGCATCATCTTTTCAAAAATCGATAAAAAGTTCAAAATCTGTGAAAATTGCATCACAAAAATATTTTCTGCATTTTGCATAGCAATTGCATAGCATGAACATTTTTTGGTTTGATTTTGATAGTTGAACAAGTCTAAATAAAATCCGGAGATTGGAGCTTGATTGGACATTAAAAATCTACCTAATAACAGGAACCTTATAGGAGCTGGAATTGAGGTACTTCAGGTCTAGTTGACTTAATTCTTTGAGGATCACGAGACTTGGTTCAATGGATTCTTGACTACCTAAGTAGAGTATTTCGGAGCACACGCACGACTCTTGTTGATAATGACCTAACTTGGACACCTGCACCTTTCACATGGCTCAACTCAGTTGGAGTGGTGAGGGGATTGGATTCGCCGGTACACACAAGTGGAAACACATGTCCTCCTCTAGGGAGGGAAGTGCATCCCAACCCATCTAGTGATGAGGAATTCTAAAGACAGGAGAGTGTGGGTTACAATAAAGCTTCAAAAGAGGGATAGTCTACTGGCTCGAGAGGAAAAACTCTCTATGTAAATGCTGCTGTAAATAGTATTTCAAAAAAGGGTTTTTATCAGTTGTGCCCCTCCGAGATATCGCAATATCAGTTATGCCCCTATCTTTTTGGTAATATCAGTTGTGCCCCCGACTTCTTGCCAATATTTCACTTGTGCCCCTCAGAGGGGCATACATGATAAAAGATTTTTATCAGTTATGCCCCTCTGAGGGGCACAAGTGAAATATTGGCAAGAAGTCGGGGGCACAACTGATATTACCAAAAAGATAGGGGCATAACTGATATTGCGTTATCTCATAGGGGCACAACTGATAAAATCCCTTCAAAAAAAAGAAGAAGGACAGGCCTGTACAAAAATAAAATGCCTGTCAAAGTATGTGAATATGTTGTATAGCCAATAAGCAAGCTTGAGCTTCAAAGTCAAATTATGTGAGCCTGCAGCTGGATGACTTGACTACACTGGTCTTGCATCCTAGGATAGGTAGCTACACTGGCTACCGTCCATTCTTCTCTTCACCCCCTCCTCTTGAGCTAGTTGCCACTTGAACTTAGAAGGGAATACCCCGCTCCTCGAGGAAGGAGTTGTTGTATTGGGGAATCATTGGGTTGTCACCCTGGAGAAGTCAGTCTCTTTGTCATTTCAGCTGGGGAGAGCCACCATCACCTACACTGTACGAGTCAGATTCATAGTCGTAAGGGTTTGCGTATGAGTTGAGATATTTTTGACCTGGCTATTGAGGAGACTTGAACAGAGTTTTGGGATTCTCGAAGGCTGTTGGATTTCAAATCCGGTTCTCATTAAGGTTCCGTCCGCACTAAAATTCCAAAGGACCGACTTAAGATCCAAACTTTGTTTTTGTGAAGAAAAGTTTGATAATTAAACTTAATCCAATTTCATCTTTTTCTTTTCTTTGTTTTTCTTTTCTACACTTCTTGCATAACAGTTTGCTAGGGACTAGCAAAGGCAAGTATAGGGGGATGATGAATCTACGTTTCATCATCTTTATTCTATCATTTTGGCCTCAAAAACCCTAGTGAATGTGCGTAAATAACATTAATTCATGCATTTTAGCTTTCATGCATATTTGTGTAAAAAGTGTTCAAAATGCGATTTTTAAAGCCAAAATTATAGAATAAAGAAAAGAAAAGAAAAAGAATAAAATATTGTAAATATTTTATGACCCAAAACCACTAGACCTAGGCATCTGGATGACTAGGTCGACAAGGAATAAAGTAGGGGGAGATAAGGGCCAGAGTACAATAAAATACCTTTGTTTTTATTCATTCTTTATTCATTTTGGGACCTATTTTTGGTTCCACTTTTTATACTTTAAATACAGCAACTTTGTACATGAGAGTTGTAGATAATTAAGTAAAGAAAAATATAAAATTGATTTCACACAAAAATATTGTACAGATAAAGTTATGATATGAATAAGATTCCAGAATCCCAACTTCCCAGACTCGTATCTTGCAAATAAAAACTCGAAATGCATCAAACTCACACTTTATTGTATATAATTTTAAATTTGCTATTCAATGAAGGTAGTTTCGCATTTGGAGGAGCTACAGTTTGAAAGTTGAGTTTTGGACCCCTATTGTACACTTGTACAGATTAAAATATTCAATTTATTTATATTCTTTATTTCTATAATTTTATATTTTTATAATTTTGTAAATATTATTTATAATATATATGAACATAAAAAAGCAAAATAAAAACCTAAAGAAATGACAAAAATAAAATAACTTGTATATAATACATAGGTATCAGACCTGTACATATACCTATAAAATTAATACTTCTATTTTATTAAGTGTATAAAAATCTTCGGAAAATAAAATAAAAATATATTTAAGTGTATAAAAATACTTTATAAATTAATAAAATAATAAACAAAATAAATAAAATTAAATGCACAAAATAAAAATAAAATAATAAAATATATAGTTGTATATACCTATATACTCCATAAAAGGTAACTTGTTATTTTATACCTCTAAAAAATGAATAAAAATCATAATAAAATATTTCATAAAATCATAAATATTTTTTATGTTATAATCTAAAATTACTAAATTCATTTTCTATTTTTAATTGATTTTTAATCCTTTTTCCAGAGTTTTTCCTGGTTGGTCCACGTGGACCAACCAGAAGGCTTGGACAGTTGACCTCCGGTCAACTGTCTGACCCCCCTATGTCATTTTGTCAGAACAATTTTTGGCATTTTCTCTGAATTTTGGAGAGCATGTCTTTGCTTATCTCGTGTTGACGTCTTCAAAGCTTTTGTTCCTCGTAGACTCCACTTACACGCCCTGGGTTCTCTTGGGCCATGTGTCACCGATTTGGCGAGATACGCCTCGTGCTTTGGATCCTCATCACCACTTAATCAAACATTCAAATACGTCACCCCGACTTCCCTTCCTCCTTTGATCACTCTTCCTCTACTCTAACCTCCTCCTAGATCGTCGAACCTCTTCCTGGTGACAGCAGGAGGCGTTCCCACACATCGGAGAGGTCGGAGAGGCGTCAAATCGAGCGCATCCCTCCGCCGGAGGTCACACCGGAGCTTGCCTCCAGTGCCACCTTGGTGAGGTCCCTTCTTTCCTATTCTGTCATTTTGTAGCTCTTAGAGTAGTTAGACAATTTCCCCGAGTTTCGCCCTCCATTATCCATTGCCTGATCTTCACGTATCCTCTGGATTTCGAGTTGGCCGGCATCGAGTTCGTCGGTCGACGTCAAATCGCTCCACGCCACCGTCGCACGTCCATTCCACCCCCGCGAGGTCCAGTCACTTTGTCTTGGACCCTCTTACACGTTTCTGCAGGGTTTTGAAGCAAGACTCGATCCTGGGGCTCGTTTTGGTTTCTCACCGGAGGTCCTTGGAGTTCATCAGCTTCGCCACCTCCTAGGAGAGCCTCGGCCGTCGCCGAGGTATTTTGGAGCTGCCAGATGCAAGAGGAGACCCGCAGGACCACATCTCGGCCATTTTGAAGACTCCAGCATGCCGGAGACTCGAGAGCAAGCTCGGGGAAGCCCACCCTCGCCGGTGTTCTTCCCTGTTCTTCCTCTCCACCTCTCTGTCGTTCGATCAGGGCCGCACTCCAGTTCCACGCCCGGCCGTTCGATCTTGCCTACTAGCAGCCGTTGATCTTCATCAGCAGGTCTAATCGCCGCCGTCCGCTCGAAGCGTCATCATGCGATCTGGAGCCGCCACGCGTTAAGTGGACACGTCCCAACCGTCCGTTCCTGCATAAAGCTTGGGTATTTTGCACTTTCACCCGAGCATTTTTTGTATTTATTTTCTAGTTCTTAAACTTTCATCTATAGTTCAAAAATGTTTGTAATATTTAGAAATTAGTCCCTGAACTTCCTCCATTTGCAGTTAGCTCCCTGGCAACGTCACCTCATATGCCTGTGCGCGTGAGGTAAGGGCATTTTACAGGGGGCCCCCTATAGGTTTGGGTATTTCATTTTAGTCCCGAAACATTTTATTTCAGTGTATTATTTTTTGGATAAACTACAGTTGAACCCCTAAGGATTTTGATAATTACACTTAGGTCCTTGCCAGGTCATGTGTTGCGTGCACGTGGGTTGGGCATTTTGAAGGGAAGGACTTCGTGCTTCGTGTATTTACATTTAGTCCTGGAACATTTTTATTACGTTATATATTTTGTGTGAAAATCGCAAGCAGACCCTGAACTTTTCCATATTTGCACAAATACCCCTGCTAGAATGTATTTTCTTGATGTTTCTAGTATTTATTTCATGCATCTATAAATTGCTAAAAATCCACAAAAATTATCATAAGTTCATGTTGCATTCTAGTTTCACGGCATATTTTTATTTTGCATTTTCATTGCATTTTAATATTTATAAAAAATCAAAAACAAGCATTTTCAGCTCTGTTTGCATTATAAAATCCATAAAAATTATAAAAACTTCTTGAAAAAATCCCAAAAAAATATATTTTTTGTATTTTAGTGTCTCTTAACTTCAGTTAAAAATCACTAAAACAATATAAAAGAAAACTCCTAAAAATATAAAAACTCTAAAAAATCTTCATAAAAATCTTAAAAATTCCTAAAAAATCCCAAAAATACAATTTTTGTCTCTAAATTTTTTGTTCTATTAGCTTTATTTTAAAATTAATTTGAGGAATTTCAGACACTTTTGATATTTTTCGTCCTCAATTTAATCTCGGCGAGCAACTTATTTCACTGTTTACTAGTATTTTTGACTTCAAAAATACCAAAAAATTAGGAAAAATCTAAAAAAATTACAAAAAACATTTAAAAATATAAAAATAACAAAAACATTTTATTTCCTGTATTTTGAGTGTTTTTTTTCCATTTTATCTCCCTTTTATCTCTCTTGTATTATATATTCTATATAGCTTTATATCTTATTTCAAAAAGAAAATATAAAAATATAAAATATAAAAAGAAAATGTAAAATTAGAAAATAAAAAATAAAAAATATATAAAATTAAAAATTAAATAAAAAATAAAAAATAAAAACCCACAAAAAGACCAGATTGGCTAAGTAATTCACAAGACAAAGGGCATTTGACTTTCATTTAGTCTTCATTACTCCTTTGCTTCCTTTGTTCGACCCCTACTTGCTTGTCACTATACGTTCTTAGTAGGGTATAATAAATTTTGATCCTTGCTATTGATTGCTTAATTAATTGTGTGGGTTGATTGTTGATGAACGTGAAGGCCTGAGTAGTCGCCTCAACGACAGTGAGTCTGATCTGTCAGACCATTACTTAGCGGCTCCTGCCTTTTCCGTTTTTCAATGGAGGAGATACATGTATGGGACTTTTGGACTCCGGATTTTTATTTTGAGTGTAAATTGTACGTTGTACATTATTTTAATGTGAAATTAATTTTGTATTTTTCTATGCTATAAATTCATGTACAAAGTTTATTGATTTGATGCATAAATAATAAAGAATAAAATAGGCCCCAAAAGGTAGTTATTGACCTATTTGTGTAGGGTTTTCATATTGTATTTTCTGTACAATTAGCCGCCCTATCTCTCCCTATTTTACTTCTTGTTGACTAAGTCATCATGATGACTGAGTATTGGGGGCTAGGGTCACTCAACATCTATGGTGCTTTGTTTCTTTTTTCTTTTCTTCCTTTATTCTTTTATTTCAAACTTAAATACAATAAATATACAGTATTTTACACGATATTTTGTACAAAGTAAAGAATGCTTATTTTGACAAATTAACGATATATACATGCATTTAGCTAAAGATTTAAGGTCAAAATGAAAGAATAAATGTGATGAAATGGAGATTCATCAATGAGATGTAGGAGCTTCATCTTGGACAAAAATCGACCCAATTTGAATATATAGTCCTCCATAACCTACAGAAAGCTAAAGTGCACACAATAGGGGGTTCTGGGCGGCCTATCAAGGCAAGATTAGGCGAAAGTGAGGTCGAGCGGAGGTGCTCTAGCGTGCGACGGAGTGGAAGCACCTAACTGCTGATTCAGTGAGGATTACATTGGTTGGAGGCATGTGGGGTGAAGAGAAACATCGCGGGAATGAGATGGAGGTGATAAGCAGGTCGAAGTGCATGCATATGATGATGAGAAGGTCTCTAGAGTTCAGCTTCGACGAACTATGAATATGATATTTTTTAAAAAAATAACACTAAATCAAGAACTAAAACTAAACTATGCTATTCTAGATCCTAGGAACAGAAAGAAAGACTAGACTATGGCTCTACCTGCTTGGGTTGGGAGCCTGGTCGGAGCTCCACCGTTGAGGGGTGGTGATGCTCTTATCTCGACCTATACTCCTCTTCCTCCACGCGAAAGAGGTCGTTAGCATTCATGTTGTCACTATTGGCTCGCTAAATGCATAGATTAATTTGTATCTATTATAGCACAACCACTTAGCAGATCATGCAAAACTGAGAAGAATCTCAATGACGAGGTTCTCGACTTTAATTTATAAACCTGGGAAGTCCAGGATCAAACACAGGGACATGAGCTATAATATAATTAATCAAGCTCTCATAACAAGGCTAAGTGATCATTAATCTATCTAGGTCAAAGAGGAACAAAACAAGCAAGCAATGCAAGATAATGCACAAAACAAGCATGCATGAATGAGATAAAATGTAACTTAATGCGTGTTAGAAAATAAAAAGAATGAATTGAATGATAAAACATGAACATATGCAAAGAAACATACATTTATGCCCTAAAATGATTTATCAGACCTAAACAAGTGTACGATTTGATCAGGATCCAATTGAACTAATAATTTGAGGCCAAGTTTTATTTAATGAACTTCAATATATCATTCATTGGTAACTATACAATTAATAATAAGTTTCAAATCAGAGAATAAATTTAGCCACGTGAAAGAGAATTGAATAATAAACAATATGACATCGAAATCATCTCAATTGAATATACGATGCTCAAGTTTTTAATCATTGAAACCAGGGGCATAATTACGATAGAACATGAGTAAATCCTTACATACAGGCCCTTACAGGGACTATTTTGCAAATATAAAAACATGCACTGAAATTTACTGAATACCCCCTACACAGGGGTATTTTTGCAATTAATGAAACCGACGAGGGCGAAGGTACAAAATACCTAGGCTCACACGTGTGAGTCACGCACGACCTAGGTTCAGGTGAGAGGCTCGTGGCTTGCGCCATGTAGCGGTGCTTGATGCTTCAGCTAGAGGCTCGGGAAGCCCAGGGCAACAGGTTCGGGAGTCATCAACGCGGCCTTCTAACAGCCATTTGATCATGCCCAAATGGATCTGATCCGACGACATCTATACAACGGATGATCATCTCCTCTGCCTTGAGCGGTTGCAAAGAGGCAGGGAATCGGCGAGAGCCCCTTTTCTCCACCATGCTCCTGGAAGGGCTCTGAAGGTCGGTGAGGGTCTCTAGTTGGCTTGCGGACATGGAATGAAGTTGACGAAGACACACAAGCAACTGAATGTCATTAACGAAGGATAGACCGCGAAGGCAGAGTTCCATATCGAAGCACCTTTAGTATTTCCGACCATTGAAGTCTCTTTACCCTGCAAGCATTATCAAAGCAAAATCGAAACAAAAGCCAAATGTTTATGTGTGAAGGTGAGTCAAATGGAGGGTTGAATCAGTGGTAAAGAAGGTGGAGCCCTATGGGTTGCTCCGCCTTACATGCAGAGGAGATGGATCAATGATGAATGAGGGTTTTGGAGGAGAAGAAGATGAATGAAAACTCTAGTATGGATTAGAGATACACGGTGAAGGTGAAACCATGATCAAATCATGAGGTGAATAAGTATGCATGCTATGAAAATTCAAAGAATAACTACACCAGACCTGCTTGCTCGGATTTCTACCAGATCACCGGGATGGAGGAGGTGGCTTGGGGCGGTGCTCTTGTCACCTGGTTGTCTCTTCATACCCGGCCGGGAAGCAATACTGTTAAGCTCATACATCCAAACATGGCCATAGCATGGCTATTCTAGCTATGGGTCAAATCGGAAGGAGATCTGCCAGGAGTGGCTAGGAATCCTTCTCGTAAGGGTTGACAACTATCGTTGTATGCGGTAGTGGGCTATTTGAAGAAGAAGGGTGGAAGTTTCAGTTGGTTTTGGCGGAGGGTCCAACCGCTTCCATTAATATGGAGGTTAGGTTTAGGAGGAGGTTAGGGTATCCACGAGGTTTATAGAAGTTCGGAGGGGGTTTTGGCAATGGGAATTTGCTAAGACAACGGTTGATTACAGAGGAAAATTTGAGGAAAGTTAGGTGGTTGGGTGGTTTGCGCATCCTGAAAGTAGATGGCTGAAGCTTGAAGGAGACCTTCTGGTTGTTGGATCAAACGATCCAATGGCTTCAATTTAAGTGTGGCTGGAAGGATGTAATTCATTCGATCAAAGAGGATATGATGACCCATGATGGCGGTAGGTGGTAGAAGAAGTGTGGGCCATGTGGGCGGCCCTAGGGGCACCACGTGGCCCAATCAAAATTAAAAAAATGAGAAATTCAAAGAAAAATCCAAAATAATTAGTGAGAGAGAGAATTAGGAAAAGTGGTAAACATGAAAGCTGTAGATCTCGATGAGATCTAAAACTTTCATGAGAAGTCAAAGAGATCATAGTTCATTTGTACATAGATAAAAATTAAATGCACATTAAAATAATATAAAACAATTTTCTTTTGTTTTTCTTTTGCTTATTTTTTGGGTTTTTGTTTGATTTTATGTTAATTTATTTATGTACAATATTATTCTAATTTTTATTTGATTTTTAATGTAAATAAATACATAAAATAATATAACAATAATAGGGTGATATAATATATATTAATTAGGGTTAGTTATTTACAACATAGATTATTAATTAATGTTAATTTTTAATGAATTTCTGTTGATTTACTTAAGAAAGAGATATAATGATGATAAATATGGGATTTATTAGTCACCAGGAGGCTTCAAGACACAAGCTTCAAGGATTTTGAGGGGCTAAGGCAGATTAGATTCAAAAGGGAGACTATGACTTATTTTTATACATGTGTATCTTTGACCGAAGCACCTACCGACTCCACTATTCCATCGATCGAGGGGACGATGCATCGTGAAAAAGCATCGATCAAGAGACAAAAGTGTGGAAGGAATCGATCAAAAAGAATGTAAGAATCGAGCTGCAAAATCGAAGAAGTTAAGGACCTAATGGTCTGATATGGCAGACCTTGGGAGACGAGGGAGTTGACTGAGTTCAACCCAGGTTGGTCCCCCATTGATCCATGTCGGATGCTAGGAGACAAACCCGAAATAAAAATGTTTATTAATTTAAATTAAAATAATAACTTATTTTTATTAATTTTAGGTTAAAAATTGAAAAACATTTGCAATTTTATGTAGTATTTATTATTATTATTTATTTTTAAAAGTTAATTTAATATAAATTATTTTTAAAAAGTAGAATTATAGTTATATTCATTTATGTAATATGTATTTTTTTATTTTGTATTTTAGATTCTATTATTTTATCTACATAGTTTATATAATTATAACTAATTTAAATATACATAAATAGATTTTTATTTTTTTCTGATATAATATGTACACTTAATTTATTATGGCTATTTATTATATATGTGTACATCTAGGTAATTCATTTATGTATTTTAGTGAACTATTTTATTTCATTGTATTTTTTATTATTTTATTTTATTTTGTTTATGTATATATACTATAAATAATATTTACAAAATTATAAAAATATAAAATGGTGACAATACAAAGAAATAAAATGAATATTTTATTCAGTTACAATGTACAATATGGGTCTAAAGCATAACATTAGCATCTAAACTCCACATTAAATGAAATTACCTTTAATAAATAGCTAATTAAAATATATATTCAATTAAGGAGATTTTGGTGAATTTTGAGCTCATATGGAGTAGATATAAGTTTGGGAAGTTTGTATTTCAGATTTTTATTCTGAGTGCAGAAAGTACAATATACATGATCTTTATGTGAAATCATTTTATATTTTTCTATATATTTTTATCTACAACTTTCATGTATAAAATTTATTTATTTGATGTATAAATAATAATGAATAAAATAGGTCCCACAACGGAATTATTGAGCAAAACAAATTAGGTTTTTTATAGTTGTTTTTGGTCCATATCTCCCCCTATTTTATTCCTTGTCGACCTAGTCATCATGATGCCTAGGTCTCGGAGTTTTGGGCCATTCAATACCTATGACATTTCATTTATTTTTATTTTCTTTCCTTTATTCTTTTTTTACTTTAAATACAATATTTTATACCATATTTACACAATAAATAATATGTATTATTTTATAAAAATAATGATATTTACATGCATTTAGCTAGGGTTTAAAGGCCAAAATGAAAGAATAAATGCAATGAAATGTAGATTGATCACCCCCATACTTGCCTTTGATTATCCCTAGCAAACACTTATGTCTATAAGTGCAGAAAAGAAAGAAAAAGAAAGAACTTGGATTGATTTTAACTTTCAAACTTGTCTTCACAAAATCAAAGTTTGTAGCTCTGTCAGACCTTTAGAAGATTAAGTTGGTCAGAACCTTATTGGGAAACATATTTTAAACACGACAGCCTCTAAGATTCATAAGACTATGCCCAAGTCTCCTCAAAAGCTAGGTCAGAGCAAGACGATGTCACACACAATCCCTTATGACTATGATTCTACCTTATATAGTGTCAATGATATATAGCTCCTCTTTGCTGAAGCAGTAAAAGTCAGTCTTCTCCAAAATGGTGACCCTAATTCCCCAATCCAGCAACTCTTTCCTCAAGAAGCAGGGTATTCCCTTCTAACTTTAAGCACAACCAACTCAAAAGAGGAGGCGGGGAAGAGAATCGATGATAGCTAGTGTAGCTAGCTATCCTAGGATGATTGATAAGTGTAGCCAAGTCATCAGGCTAGAGACCCACAATGATTTCTATTGGAATTTTGTCCTATTCTTTTTGGAGCTTTTGGATAAGCATTTTTTAAATACTATATACAACAGCATTTACATAAGGACTTTTTCCTCTTGAGCCAACACACTATCACTCTTTTGAAGCATTATTGCAACCCACAAACATCTGTCTTTAAACCTCTTCACTACTAGATCGGGTTGGGGTACAATGGCCACAAATGTGTGACTTCCGATGTTACCATTGGCTTGTGTTCATGTCGGCAAATCTATCCCTCTACCACTTCAATTAAGGAGAGAAAAGTATAAGGTGCATGTGTATGAGTTAGGTCACTATCGACAAGAGTCGTGCATGTGTTCCGAAATATCCTACTTAGGTAATCAAGATGACACTGGACCAAGTCTCGTAGTCCCAAAGAGTTAAGTCTAGTAGACATGAAGTGTCTCAATTCTAGTTCCTTAAAGTTTCTTTGTGATTAAGTTGATTAAGATCCACCCAAGATTCAATCTTCGAATTTTATTTAGACTTGTTCAATTGTCATTATCATCTGAAAAATGCAAATGCTATGTACAATGCAAGGAAAATATTTGTGTGATGCAATTTTCTGATTTTGAAGTTTTGATGGATTTTTATGTAATTTTTGAAAAGTTTTTGCAAATGTCTTTGGAGTTTTGAATTTTGCAAATTTTTAGGGAATTTGAAAAAGGAAAAATGTACAACTATTTATATGGGAGAGCATCTGTATTTACAAGGGGTTTTTACCAGTTGAGTGCTAGTAAGTATTTATAGATTTCAAAGATTTATTGCAAGTTTCTAATTGAAGTTGTTATTTACACAGGATTTCCAAAATATTTTTGAAAACATTTTCACGAACATTTTGAAAACTTATTTTGTAAATTATTTTGACAAACATTTTTACAAACATTTACAAGCTTTGAAAATCATTTTGCAAATATTTTCCAAACAATATATATATATATTTAAAACAATCTTTTAACCATTTTTCAAATCATTTGCAAGAAGATTTTTTAATTCAAATAATAAAGAAGTTTTTACAAACAAAATATTTTTTACAAATGTTTGATAATATTTTACAAAATATTTTCCAAACAATTTTCAAAAGATTTTTCGAAGAGATTTTCTAACCATTTTTCAAACATTTCGCAAAACATTTTGAACCCGATTATTACGAGTGTTTTCAAAGAAGTAATGTAGGTTTTATTAATTAGCCATATTATTGAAAATATGAAAGTACGAGTTATGGCTAAAGTACATATAGTGTATATACAACCCCTATACTTATATTGAGATATGTCCTCGTAGATCAGAGGAAAAAAAAATAACTCATACTAAACATAGAACATTCTATATTACAACGACGAAAGAATGGAAGAATGAGAAGTTGAACGTCCCCCTATACTAAGGATTAAATAATACTAAGCATAATAGGTTGTGCATAGATAGGGAGGGTCAAGGGTGGGGATATACGAAATCATCAGCTCAACCTGTCCTCCTATACTTAGGGTAAAATATCCCTAAGTATAGACAAAATATCAAGAGTTATGGGGACAAGTGAGGGTCAAGAAATGAAGAAAACAAAATCTTTTTGTGATTTTTTAGCTTTTTTTGTCTCATCCTCCACTCTCTGAGAAATCATCTTGAAATACATCTTCTATCGAATCGACAACATACAAGAACGCGTCATGCTCTAAATATGGCTTCGGCAAATGTACATTGACTACAAAGGGTTGTAAATAAGGTGGCAATTCAGATATAAGTAGACTTCCATTATCATGCACATTTTTCACAATAAATGGTCCACTCCATTTGCTCTTCAGCTTGCCAAGAAAGATCTTTAGTTTCACATAAAAAAAACTACACCTACTATCCAGGTTCGAAAGTCTTCCTACATATGTGTTTGTCATGCCATCTCATGACTTCCTCTTTGTACATCCGGTTGTTATCATATACGTAGTCTCAGAACTCAAGCAATATATTCAAATCAACTTTTCTGTTATTTCATCCTTGCTCAGAATCAAGGTTGCATAAGTTTAATGCCCACAAGGATTTGTGAATTAATTCTACGTGCAGGTGGCAAGGATTTCCATAAACAAGGATGTAAGGAGACATGTTGAGTGGAGACTTGTATGCCATGCGGTAAGCCCAAAGAACTGAATCAAGCAGTTGTGATAAATTCCTACTATCCAGACATACACGCTTATGTAGTATCGTCTTGATCTCCCTATTAGAATATTCATCCAAGCCATTGGATTGTAGGTGATACAACGCAACAACACGATGTTCGATGTCGTATTCCTTGGTCAACTTCTTGACCTCCTTGTTGTTGAAGTAGGCCCGCATCAGAAATGAGAATTTTGGGGATTCTGAACTACAAGATGATCTCTTTCAAGAAGCGACACTATGTGGCTGTCTGCGGTTCGACTAGGGATTGCCTCAACCTATTTACTGGCGTAATCGAATTCAAGTAGTATGTAGTCAAATCCTTGGCTGTTAGGGAATGGCCCCATGAAGTCAATGTCCTAGGAATTGACGACGTCGGTTATCTGAATGTACTTCAAAGGCATTGTGTCATGCATGTTGATGTTCCGGCATTCTCTGACAGTCAGTACACTTCTTCATGTAATCATCTGCATCCTTGAATAGAGTTGGCCATCAAAGGCCACATTAAAGCACTTTTGCCACCGTTTCCTTTCCAGAAGGGTATTCACCAGCTTCAAGCTTGTGACAGTGGTCTAGGACACGCATAATCTCCTATTGAGGTATACACCTCCTCCAGATATAGTATGCGCCCTCTCGGAACAGATGTGGTTCTTCCCATTAGTAGAAATGAATGTTAACCAAGAATTTATCTAGTTTGATCTTCGACCAGGCCGGTGGAGTCTTCTTGAAGATGAGATAATTCACAATATCTACATACCAGGGGAGATAATAATATAGACAAAACTGCCTCATCCGAAAATGATTCTTTAATAGGAATTGATTTTTTGCTCAAGAGGCTCTACATTGATGATTCTAGAAAGATGGTCTTCCACCACATTTTTGATATCTGATTTGTCTTGAATTTCCAGGTTGAATTCTTGGAGTAGAATTATCTAACAAATTAGACGAGGCTTGGCGTCTTTCTTGCTTTGAAGGTACTTGATGGCGGAGTGATCAGTGTAAATAATCACCCTTGATCCAAGGAGATGTGATCTAAACTTTTTCAAGGCAAACACTACGGCTAGCAGCTCTTTCTCTGCTACTGTATAGTTTGTCTAGGCTTCGTCCAATGTTCAGATAGCGTAATGAATAACAAATGTAATACCATCTTGTCTTTGCCCTAGAGTAATACCAATTGCGAAATCGGAAGCATCCGTGATGATCTTAAAAGCTAGAGACCAATCAAGTGGCTGCAAGACAAGAGCATGTGTGATGAGGTATTTCAACTGATTAAAGGCTTGAAGAACACGATCATCCACAATGAAATCAATCTCCTTGCCTAGCAACTCTGTCAGTAGTTAGTCGAGCTTGCAAAAGTCTTTAATAAATCATTGGTTGAAACCAACGTGCCCCAAAAATGACTGTACCTATTTCAGATTGGTAGATGGCTCAAGTTTTGAAATTACTTCCACCTTGACCTGGTCTATTTCCATGCCAGATTTTAATACAATGTGACCCAACACGATCCCTTCAGTCACTATGAAATTGCTCTTCTCCCATGAGAGCACGAGATTCTCTTCACAACACCTCCTCAGAACTCAGTCTATATAGTCTAAGCATTGGTCAAATGAATCCCCGTAGATCGAGAAATCTTCCATGAAAACCTCAAGAAACGGCCCACCATGTATGCAAATATGGCCAATATATATCTCTGAAATGTAGCGGGGGTGTTACACAACCCGAACGACATCTGTCAAAAGGCATACATCCCAAGATCGCAACTTGATTGTATCTCAAATACCCGTCCAAGAAGCAGAAGTATTCCTTTGCGGCCAGTCTCTCGAGAAATATGGCCAATGAAGGGCAATGGAAAATGATCCTTCTCGGTGGCAAGGTTGATACGTCTATAATCAACATAGACTTGCCAGGATGTAGGTGTTGGACATGCGAGCTCATGATGAGCCATTATGCAGTAAATGTTATTGCAAACATCATTCCCTGATCTGAAATGAAGATAAATTAATGTGCATAATAGGTCACATAATTTAGGGTTATGGACCATGGCCAACTTAATGATCATACAGTTGTTGATTCAATTGTTGAATCATAGAGGCTGGTGCTTGGATGAATATCTAAAGATTTAGATTGAGGACTCATCACGCACTGTCAAATGATTATTAAGAGATGATCTCCATCCTGAGAAGGAGATGGTAATTTTTTTCTCTAAAGGTTGATATCTAACTGATCTCTTGATGCAGGTCCTCTGCATAGGAATAGAAATTCAGAGGTGTTACATAAGTAATGTCAAAGAGTTGACTTAACGAGATTGAGATAACCAAAGTCCTATGTCGTATGTTGTCACGATATAGGCACACATCCTATGATCGGAGACAGATGTGTTACTATACATTTGGTAGACCAATAGGCTGATGAACTAACCAAGGTCTATACACCAGCGCGTTGGTGTGCACACTAGGGCATATGAGTAATACGATCTGTCAAAGGGATCATATAGGTTCATTTACCGAATCGGAAGACATGAGCTTACTCATGAGATATTGAGAAGAATCAAATTCCATGCACGGTTGTCTCGTTTTGGAAGCTTGACTGAATTTGTCGTTTTTATATATGCTTTTGGAAAGTATATGATAAATACCTAGGCATGATATATGCTTTTGAAAAGTATATGATAAACACCTGGGAATGATATATGCTTTTGGAAAGTATATGATAGATACCAACTCCCAATAGTCAAATGAGAAACTTAACGATAAATCCCATAAGAAGACAATCTAAATTTGTAAGTCTTTTGAACTGATCACGCATCATTGATTTTATCATTTGCATCCATTTTTCTCGACTCCCCTACCCTTGGTTTTACATCTTAGGATAATGGAAAACATGATTAATCATTAGGCCGTATTTGGTGGCCTTAATTCAATGATAATATTACTTAAAATCGGGACTGTTAATGCAATTTTAACCAAAGGAAATTGACTTAAATTACAGTTATTTTCGGGAGAGCAACCCCGTCATTGTACACATGCACCTACCTCCAGACAGAGTGGGTGAGGACATACACACTAAGATTAGAATCCAAAATCCCTGGACTTGCCCCCTAAGTCCATATTTCCGACTATTACGGATTTGAGAGCTGCAAGGGCTTGCCTTCGACCTTAATATATGTTTTGGTTGTGTAAGCATGTGTGTCTCCTTTGGGGTATAATAATTGAACCTGGCGACCTGGGCAGATCACTTCATTGATTTGGAGCATACAGGAGCATCGCTGGGCGTAAGGTGACTCTCCTTGTGTGATTATATAAAAAGATTGTTTTATCGCTTAACTAAAACCGAAAAGATATCGATCGAACCGTTACGACCATCATAGTATTAAGTTGGTGAAACCAGGGTTTTCTCTTGTGGTTGTTTGTGTGTTTGTCTGTATGTGTTATTCTTCTCTACATCTGCATGTTTCTACCTCAATGCGCTTTCATTCCTTCTCGAAGATGCTGACTTATCGGTTTTTGTTTTGACCATGTTTCCCATCTCACTCCTCCATGAACCCTCTCTTTGAGATGATTCATCCTTAGTCACCTTTATTCTCTCCACCCCAATCCAACTACAAAGTTGGATCTCCATCCGACTTCATGGCATCCTCTTCCTTCCAGCAGAATCCTCTCTTTGAGATGGTTTCTCTGCAGCCAACCTTCTTCTCCCCACCGCACCCAGAATATGAAGTCAGAACTTTGGCTGACTTCCCCACTTCTTCGCATTTCTCACCCGCTCCACATTCTAACACTCCGGATCCACTTACATTTTGGGCTGACTCACCAAATTCACGAGCACTTACCGAAATCAAAGAAACATTCAAAGAGCAATCCAATGCTGAGATGGATGATTAGCAGAGTTACCTACCCCCCACATACTTCATTTCCTCTTCATATCAATGATGGGACAGGTCAACGAATCACACATACACATCTTGACTTGACCATATGGTACAACTGGTTCGACAGAACAAATCGAGTGGAAAGGTCTGCACATTATGATTTTCCAAACTTGATTGAGCTTAGTGATCAAGCACACATTGACTAGTCATTCAGAGAGCCTACACATGCAGGAGATTGGACTCATGAGCTAGATATACAAGCCCCTTGTATATTGAATCCATTATATGAGGCTTCAACCAATATCTGCCACACTGATGGTCTATACTCAACCCAACATTACATGTATGAGTCTAGGTATATTGATTATGAGACTTCGAATTCTCAACAACATCCTCTAATTGAGCAGACTTCTCTCATGATATGTCATGAGAGATTTTTAGAGGATGACATTTCTAGACTTGTCAAGATACATGAATCAATTGAAGATAGGTGTCAAAAACATATTGAATTCATTTACTAACAGCTTGGGTATGAAAGTGGAGAAAGACATTGTTAAGGAACTAATTCTTAAGCTTGCCTTAATAAATGCCATAGAACACTTTCTCGACTTCAAAAGATTTGTAATGAGTAAATTGGTTTTAAGAGGTCGGGCAATAAGAGAACAAGGACAGAGAGACACCTAGTGTCTATGGCCACATCCTCGATGACGGGGAGGAAGACCAAGAGCCGCAGAGTGAAGTTGCCTAGGGTTGAATGTGAAATCAAAGACACCTTTTTTAACCATGCTAGAATAGATGATGACTTATCTGTGAACATCCTACCGACCTCCGTGTTTAACAAGCTCAAACTCAGACCACTTAGGAAATTTGGAGAGATCGTGCAGCCAGCTGGCCGTTCCATTAAATGGTTGAGAAGAACCATTTCAGTCACCATTGCTTTCCGAGGTTCTCCACTCAGAGTGGACTTTATGATCATTGATATTGAGCATCGAGGAGAGTTCACCCAATCTCCTATTATTTTTGGGAAGCCATTCTTAGCCTTGGCTAAGGCAACTATAGATTGTGAGACTCGACAAATCGATTTTCCAGCATTGGGAACATACTGACAGCACAGAACCTTTAACGACATACTCTATCCTAATGCGACCCACATAGCCATTGATAGTCGTGGCCATCGAGAGGTAGATGAGTCCCACCTCTCTGCTACACCTAAGAGATCGATCGTTGGATCAAGCATTGATCCTCACCACACCTTCATGAGGAACCAACTTGCTACAGCTCCTATGACGAACCAATATACAAAAGCATATAAATTTAGACCATGATCATCATGATTATTTGAGTGGTCCAATTTTTAAGTTGGTAGTAATTCATGAAATACTTTAACCATTCTAGGAGTCGACTCTTATGCCTAAAGAAATCTCCTTTGTCACCAAAACTTCAGAATATCAAAAGGTGAAAACACATACTGCTTACCCCTCCACACCCATGACAACTTCTATAGAGGACTCATAGCCAGAAGCTATACTTGAGTCGGACACAACTTTTTCTGATTGTCTTGACTATTTCAATGATCCGACACATGAAACCACCAATGCTAAGCCAACTAAGATCACTATCACCTACCCGAGACGTGTACTGACCTTACGAGAGTTTTACAATATATATATATATAGAGAGAGAGAGAGAGAGAGACTCATCCGATAAAGAACATGTGGTCAGCACCTCACTACCTCCCGGACCTTCAACAAAGGAGACAACCATGACCAAATTGACCCTTGCCAAAAACATGGTTGTTCCATTCTCTAGTCAGTTATCTAGTGAGAAGAAGTCGAGTATTGATTCCTTAAGGTGTTCTCCTGAACCCCTCAAGGCATGTCACTCTCCTCTCCCTCTCAATGCTTCAGGTTCTAGAAAATCGATTACAAAAGTTTCCTTCGACATACAAGAGGAGGAAGTTTCTGAGGATTTCTCACCGGGTCTGGATGAGGTGATCAATATGAGTAAGCTCAGTTAGGATGTTCTTAAGACCTATCTGAGCAAGCATCTATGTGTCGACCCTCGTTGGATGATACCTTCACCTCATTATTATCCATCTGAGGATGATTCTGACAGTGACAAACATGTATATTCTCTACCTCCTCAATCACACAAGAATGTTCGTTACAAACCTTCTTGATCCTTGTATATTCTTAGTCCATCTTGTATAGTTTCTTCTTTTGTTCCCTTCATCCTCAGTGATTTGTATCATCTGCCTCGGCTCCATATCATTTTTATTTTGTGGCTATACTTAGGATGACCAGATCCTAAGTATAAGGGGGAGATTGTCCTAAGTCACTCCTTTTCTATATTATTTTGTCTTTATACATTCCCCAACCTCATCGATCCTCACACTAACTCCTTTTCAATACTTAGGTTGATCAGAGCCTAAATATAGGGGGGGACTGATGCCCTCTTTGTATATTCATTCATCCATTTCTTCTCCTCTTGACCTCAATGGCCCATTTTTGCTCTTCTTCTACACTTAGGCTGACAAAAGCCTAAGTATAGGGGGACTGGTCAATTTCTATACTTCTGTTCTTTCACTCTCATATGCTTAGCACGAGCTATGTCTTTTTCCTTTCTTCTCAAGCTCTAAGGACATAGCACACGCTAAGTATAGGGGAGTGTTTATATCACATATATAATTTATGCACAGCTCGTACTTTCAAATATTTATATATATATATATTATTCAATAAATACGAGATGAGTAAAATTGATAAAAAAATGTGTCTTTGTAAAATACTTGTATAAAGTGTATACTGTATATAAGTTGTAAAATCTATATAATGTGTTAACTCTACTCTTTATGCATAATTTGTAAAATTGCTATAAAAATTCATGTAAATAATTCTCTTTTGTAAAATTATTGTAAAATAGATGGAATAACACAAATCGCAAAAAAAAACAAAATAAAAGAAACCTTTATCTTATAAAATGGGCTTCTTATTCACTCTTGCATATCATCCTTGCATTCATTCAAAAAAGAGAGAAAATCATTTTGCACTTCATCTACATGCATTTCATATCATTTGCATTTTATGCACATATTATGCATATACAAAGTGGAAATTCAATAGGTTTTTAACCGAGTTCTGAACAGAAATTGAGCATGGACTAGACCTAACCTTAATCTACTTAAGTTTTAATGGAACTTCAATTAAGAAGTAGGATTTTAGGAACTTTAGCTCTTGGACTTAATTCTCCAAGTTCATAAGACAATGTATAGACTTGACACTTAGTGTCTAACATGATCGCCTCATTCTGAGTAGACTCTTGGATAAGGAATTATTCTATACTCTACACTGCACACTTAACTCAACTCGTACAAGGTGTTGGAAGACCATGTGTTTCTTTCTTTGGTAGCGTAAATATCTAAAGACCAGAGTACTGGGTTTAAATAAAGCTTTAGATGAGGGATGGATTGCTAGTACAATTTTTCTAAAACCCAAAAACAAGGGCAGACCAAAAGACTCTATATCCATAGGGGCACAAAAGATCCATGCAGAGCAACCAAAATTTCTACCAAAAAGAAGCTATTCTAAAAAATGGAAAAGATTCCATGCTTCAGATAGCCTGCAGATCTCGTGGAGACTTGGCTACACTAGCCAAGCTTTAAGAGAGTTGACTACACTAGTCACTCTCCACTTTTTTCTTCGTCTTCTATTTTTCTCCCCCACTCGTGAACTAGCACGTTCCTAAACTAAGAAGGAAATACCTGACTCCTTGAGAGCAAGTTACTGGAGGAAGAGATTGCATAGTAGTTCGGCATTTTGGATGGGAAGAGCTAACAACCTTCACACACTAGAGATAGTTGTTCAGTGTTCATGTGTGATGCTTTGGGAGGGGGTGTTCAGATTTTATCCTGTGAAGACTGATTAGTTGAATACAAGTAGAAAGCATTGCTGATGTAGCTGATCTCCCTCCTGCCTTTTGATTGGCTGAGAGCTCTTGGGCTGGATTGCTGAGGTGTCTGATCCACCTCCTGCATTTTGATTGGCTGAGACGTGTTGGGTTGGATTGCTGAGATGCTTAATCCACATCCTGCATCCTGATTGGCTGAGAGCTGATGGTGGGGATTGTTGAATGCTTGGTATTCTTTTGTTGTAGTATAAAAGGAGCCATGTGGCACCACATATTGTATCCCAACATCATTCAAGCAATAGTAGAGAGAGTATGGTGTGAGCAAGTGGAGTAGGCATACTACCGAACCACTATAAATCCTTGTCTTGTGTGATTGTGCGTGCTTTCTTCTTCGATTATGGTTTTAGTCTTGTGGTGCTTGATCAGATCTGTCCCCAACAACTGGTATCAGAGCAAGGTTTGGAGATCAACCTCTACACAGATGGAAGAAGAATAGAAGATCAAAATCGAGAAGTTCAATGGACCGAACTTCGCATTCTGGAAAATGCAGATTGAAGATGTTCTATATCAAAAGGATCTCTATCTTCCGATCGAAGGGAAGAAGCCCGAAGCCATGAAAGATGATGAGTGGAAGGTCCTAGACCGAAAGGCTCTAAGAACGGTAAGGCTCAGCCTTGCTCCATCGGTGGCTTCAAATATCACAAAAGAGACGATGACTACGAATCTTTTCAAAGCTCTTGAAAAGATGTACGAGAAGCCATCTGCATCAAATAAGGAGTATTTGATGAAGAAGCTTTTCAATTTAAAGATGAGTGAGAACTCTGTAGTGGTTGCACACTTGAATGATGTGAACAGTATCATCAACTAGTTGGGGTCTATGAAGATCGTATTTGATGATGAGGTAAAAGATCTTTTACTTTTTCTAGTTTACCTGATAGTTGGAATGCTTTAGTTGTAGCGGTTAGCAACTCCTCTAGTTCTGCAAATTTGAAGTTGGAGGATGTTGCTGGTCTTCTTATTGGAGAAGAGGCACGACGGAAGATGTCTGGGGAATAACACTCATTAGGTTCTGCCTTGAATATAGAAGGAAGAAGCATGAAGAGCTACAGGAACCAAAAGCATTCCAGGGGAAAGTCAGTAAGAGGAAGATCCAAATCCAAAGATCCGAAATCAGTGGTCTGCTAGAATTGCAATCAAAGGGGACACTACAAGACAGAATGCAAGGCCCCAAGAAAGCAGAAAGGAGAAAATGACAACGGTAAGAACACCGTAAATCTTATTGATGATGATGATAGCGATGCCTTAATATGTGTTGCAGATGATAGAATTGAGTCATGGATTGCAGACTCGGGTGCTTCATTTCTTACCACTCCACAAAGGGATATCCTCTAAAATTATGTGAAAGGTGATTTTGGAAAGGTATATCTGGGAGATGATGAATGCTGCAACATAATTGGAAAGGGAGACATTGATATATCCCAACCCAATGGTGGCTTCTTGAGATTGAAGAATGTTAGACATGTACCCAATATAACAAGGAATCTCAAAACTGTTGGACAGATATCGGAAAGCAGCGTGGTGACATCATTTGATTCTGATTCATGGAAGATGTCAAAGGGATCATTGATCCTTGCTTGAGGTAAGAAAGAAGGAACCCTGTATATTGCATCAAGCTCATATGACAGGATAAATGTAGCATCATCTGGGTGTGATGCTAACACTTGGCATAGACAGCTTGGTCACATGAGCGAAAAAGGAATGAAGATCATGCAGAAGAAGGGAAAGTTGATGGGATTGCAAACCGTTGATCTGGATTTCTGTGAAGATTGTATCTTGGGAAAATAAAAGAAAGTCAGTTTCACAAAGACTGCATGAGTACGAAAAACTGAAAGAATGGAGCTGGTTCATACAGATGTATGGGTTCCGTCTCAGGTACCTTCTCTTGGCGGATTTCATTATTTTGATACTTTCATTGATGATGCAACTAGAAAGCTGTGGGTTTATTTTATCAAACATAAATCCAATGTTTTTGAGACCTTGAAAATGTGGAAGGCCTTAGTTGAGTCTGAGATAGATTTAAAGTTGAAATGTCTCAAGTCAGATAATGGGGGAGAATACTGCAGTGAGGAGTTTGAATCATATTGTGCCAAGAACGGTATCAAGACATTGAAGACGGTCCCAAGAAAGCCCAGACAGAATGGTGTTGCTAAACGCATGAACATGACTCTTCTAGAGCGTGTGAGAAGCATGAGGTTATATGCAGGTCTACCCAAGCGACATTGGGCTGATGCAGTGAATACAACTGCATACTTAATCAATCGAGGTCTATCATTTGCTTTAGATGGAGATCTTCTAGAAGAAAAGTGGACAGGAAAGGAGGTAACACTTTCTCATTTACGTATCTTTGGATGCATAGTTATGTTCACATTGAGCAAGAAGACACATGAAAGCTTGATCCCAAAGCGAGGAAGTGTACCTTTGTCGGCTATGGTACAAATAACTATGGATATAGATTGTGGGATTTGGAAAACAAGAAGACAGTTAGAAGTGTTGATGTCACATTCAATGAGTCTTCCTTATATAAGGATGAATTGATAAAAGGAAAGACAACGGAAGAACCAGACTTTGTAGAATTTGATGAAACTCCTGAACAAAGCACATCACAGCTAAGTGATGAGAATGTTCAACCCATCCCACAGAATAATCCACAAACTCTGGTACTATAGAAATCTTCCAGAATCAGCAAACCGACTGCAAGGTATTCACCTTCCTTGAGTTATTTATTGCTGACTGATAATGGTGAGTCTGAATGCTTTGATGAAGTTATACAAGGTGATGCAAGGAATCAGTGGGAGTTAGCCATGGATGAGGAGATGAACTCCCTCTCAAGAAGCAAAACGTGGGACTTAGTCCCACTACCAAAGGGAAAGAAGGCTCTGCACAACAAGTGGGTGTACAGGGTGAAGGAGGAAGCTGATGTTTCCATTAGATGCAAGGCTCGTCTACTGGTAAAGGCTTTCAACAGAAAGCTAGAGTTGATTTCACAGAGATCTTTGCACCTGTTGTAAAGATCTCAACCATAAGAGCATTATTGAGCATTGTTGTAGCTGAGAACCTACATTTGGAGCAGTTGGATGTTAAGACATCATTTCTCCATGGAGATCTTGAGGAGGACATCTACATGCAACAACCAGAGGGCTATGTAACTACTGGAAAGGAAGACATGTTATGCAAGCTCAGAATAGGCCTTTATGGCTTGAAGCATGCACCAAGACAATGGTACAAAAGGATTGATGATTTCATGAGAAATACAGGGTTCCGTAAATGTCATGCTGACCATTGTTTCTACTTCAAGAAGCTTGGTATGTCTTACATCATTTTATTGTTGTACGTAGATGACATGCTTGTTGCAGGCTCATGCAAGGAAGAAATAGAAAATCTGAAGGCAATGATGTCTAAGGAGTTTGAAATGAAGGACCTAGGTCCTGCAAAGAAAATCTTTGGAATACCGATTAGCAGAGACATGAAAAACAAGAAGTCGAGATTGTCTCAATCAGAATACATCGAGAAGGTACTAGAGAGATTTAATATGAAAAATGCAAAATCTACTCTAACACCTTTAGGAAGACACTTCAAACTTTCAAAGGAGAAAGAACCTGCTACAAAGGAGGAGCATGAGTACATGTGAAAGGTACCCTACCAGTCTGCTGTTAGTAGTTTGATGTACACAATGGTTTGCACAAGACCAGACATCTCCCATGCAGTGGGAATTTTGAGTAGATTAATGGCGAATCCTGGCAAGGAACATTGAGAAGCTGTGAAGTAGATTTTACGTTATTTAAGAGGTACCTCTAACGTGGTATTGTGTTATGGGAACACTGACATTTCCATTCGAGGTTTTGTGGACTCAGATTTTGCAGGATATATCAATGGCAGGAAAAGCACAATAGGGTATGTCTTTAACCTGGGGAGTGGAGCCATTAGCTGGATCTCTAGGCTCCAGAAGATAGTGACCATCTCAACCACAGAAGTAGAATATGTGGCGGCAACAAAAGCTTGCAAGGAAATGATATGATTGAAAGGTCTGATGAAAGAACTGAGTAAAGAATGTGATGATTGTCAATTATCCAGCGACAGTCAAAGTGCAATTCATCTTGCAAAGAATTCTGTCTTTCACTCGAGGACTAAGCACATTGATGTGAAGTACCACTCCATTCGGACGCAACTAGAAGATGGGCAATTTAAGCTGAAGAAGATCCACATATTAGAAAATCATGCTAATATGTTAACAAAGTCTGTAACAGTGGAGAAGAAGACTTGTTCAGCTTCTATTGGTCTTCAAGAATAGAAGACAAGGGAAGCTCACACCAGGACTATTGAAGAAGTGGTGTGTACCACAAATCAGTCTTCAAGATGGAGATTGTTGAGATTTATCCTATAAAGATTGATTGGTTGAATGCAAGTAGAAAGCATTGCTGATGTGGCTGATCTCCCTCCTGCCTTCTGATTGGCTGAGAGATCTTGGGTTGGATTGCTGAGGTGTCTGATACACCTCCTGCATTCTGATTGGTTGAGAGGTGTTGGGTTGGATTGCTGAGATGCTTAATCCACATCCTGCACCCTGATTGGCTGAGAGCTGATGGTAGGGATTGCTGAATGCTTGGTATTCTTTTGTTGTAGTATAAAAGGAGCCATGTGGCACCACATATTGTATCCAAACATCATTCAAGAAATAGTAGAAAGAGTCTGGTGTGAGCAAGTGGTGTAGGCATATTGACGAACCACTATAAATCCTTGTCTTGTGCGATTGTGAGTGCTTTCTTCTTCGATTGTGGTTCTAGTCTTGTGGTGCTTGATCAGATCCGTCCCGAACAGGGGGATGATCTAAGATGACTTCTGAGTCGGGTCTACGATATTGGCTTGTGCTAACTTGGAGGTTGTTGTTATTAAAACCCTAATTATCATAAGGAGTTCCGCCAAATTATTAATCCAAAGTTCAGGTCGAGCACCACTTTCACCCTTTGTTCACTAATTGGTATGGAACCCAAAATCATTTCACTTCTGCATTTCATTTTAGTTGCTCAGGGATAGGCATGGTTTAAGTATAGGGGGATGATGAATATGTGATTCAACACTCTAAAAGTTAAAAATAGAGCTCTGTTCCCAAGTATTTATCTGCATTTAACCATCTATTTTGCATTATTATCATTCATGCACTTGGAAATAATATTTGCATTTAAGCATGCATAATTGTATGAATAAGAACTCAAAATTTTTTTGTACATTATCAATTGTAACTACTCATATCTTCTTTAATTTTTATTTATTATATTATAGATATTGTATAGTGTGTATATTATATATTTTGTATTATTTGTATAATCTTCTGTAAATAATATTCTTTTTTTTTAAATTGTTGTAAATAATACTTAGGTTCTAAATTTGTGTAAAATCAGTGGATAACAAAATTTTTTCAATAAAATGGCTTCTCATTTTTTCGTAAAGAAAGAAAAAACGCCATTGCATTTCATGCATTTGCATTTCATTATTTATTTTGCATATGCAAAAGTACAAAATTATCAGGCTCTGAATCGAGTCGTGAGTAAAAATCGAGGATGGACTTGACTTGACCTTAATACACTTAACTTTCAGAGGAAATTCAGTGAGAAGTAGGATTTTAGAAACTTCAATTCATAGACTTAATTCTACAATTTTCACAAGACAATTTTTAGAGTTTAACTCATAGCGCCTAACATGATTGCCTCATTATGAGTAGACTCTTGGATAGGAAATAAGTTTGTACTCTAGCACTACACATTTAGGTAAACTCAAACGGGGTGTTGGAAGACTGTGCTTCTTTTGTCTTTGGTAGCATGGATATCTAAAGACTGAAGTAATGGGTTGAAACAAAGCTTCAAATGAGGAATGGACCACTGGCATAATTTATTCTAAAACCCCAAAACATGGGTGAAAAAAAGATTATATATCTATTAGGGCATAAAAAGATTAATGCAGAGCAACCAAAATTCATACCAAAAAGAAGCCAATCCCTAATGTACTTGATCACAATGGTCCAAGTTTCAGGTAACCTGCAGATCTTGGTGGAGACTTAGCTAAACTAGGGAAGCTTCACATTAGATGTGACTGTACGGGTCACATTCCAGTTCTTTCCCCCTTCTTCTAGACTTCTTCCCCCATACTCATTATGAACTAGCACATACCTGAACTTAGAAGAAAATACATGACTCCCTGAGGACGAGTTACTGGAGGAGGAGAATGCATAGTAGCCTGGATTCTTGGATGGAAAGAGCTAACACCCCTCACACACTAGAGATAGTTGTTCAGTGTTCATGTAGTATACTTTGGGAGAGGGTTGATCTAAGATGACTTCTGAGTCGAACATGGGTGGTGACATGTACAACTTAGAGACTATTGTTTTTAAAACCCTAATTTTTATACAGAGTTCCTGCACAGTGATAATCTTAAGGTTGAGTCAAGCTCTATTTCCACCTTTTGTTCACGACCTTGGTATGAAACCCAATCTCATTTCACATATGCATTCATTTTAATTTCTCAGGGACGAGCAAGGTTTAAGTATAGGTGTAAAAGCTGAAAATTGAGCTCTATTCTCAAGTGATTAATTGCATCTAGGAATTTGTAGTGCATTATTATCATTCATTCATGTGTATAACATATCCATATTTTAGCATTCATAATATAATTAATAAGAAACCAGATTTGTGTGTACATAATCACCTATATATTAACATAACTTCTCACCTTTTCTTTATTTTATACTAACTTCAAATAAAATAAAATGAACTCCATTATGTACATAATACTAACACTAATAAATGAAAAATATCATAAGAATAATAACTTGTATATATGCTCAATAAAATCAAGCCATGGCTTGAAATTAAAAAGATGTAAAGTCAAATATCTCTCACATACAGTCTCATATGAACTCTACTCATTTTGAATTAATGTACATTCAATTATATACAAATAAAGACCAAATTCAAAAAGAATCAAAGTTTACATGTGAAACTTGGGCTTGGGTCTTCATTGTATATTATATATTTTGACTAACTTTGACTTACTACTTTATGTACATAATTAACTATTTTATTTTATTTTATGTAAAAATATAAATAAAAAAACTCAAAAATCAAAGAAAATTAATCACTATGAGTTTATATATATGGTTTGTACATAAGACATTTCTTTTATTTCTTTATTATCTTAAGTATTATAAATCACAAAAAAATTAGATTAATATGTAAATATTTATGTTATATTTTATTTAATTTTATTTAATTTTTTTCAAAATCACGAATAATTTTAAAATGTAAAAAATATGGTATTTTATATACATAGAATACCACAAAAAATTTTATTTTGTACAAATGACTTCTTTTGATTTTTATTCCTCAAGAAAGTTGTAGATCTCATTGAGAGAATAGCTTTCATAAAGAACAATTTTTTATTTGAGGTTGTTTTCTTATGTATTCCAATTTTTCTTTATTTTTAGACTCTGAATTTTGTGGAGTCGACATGTCGATGTCCCTAGAGCCGCCATGTGGCCCCCTCACTTGAGTCACTTAGCTTCTTCCCTGTGGGTGTTGGATGAAGCACCCCTTCATGCAACGACCTTGATCATTTCCCCATTGTATTTTAATTTTGTATTTTATGTAATCTCTTTCTTTTATTTTATTCATGTCACGTGGCACTCTCTCGGTTGTTCAATCTCGATCGATCGAACAGTTGAGACTTTGTCTTACTCCCTGAGTTCTTTGACCGCCCTTGACATCTTCACCATATGCGGTCGAGGCTCGACTCCGCTCACCCTCATCTGTTCGACTCCATCTATAGCCCATGCCCTCGCCTCTCTCCTCCCTCACCCTCCATGTTGCCACCTCCCTACCTTATTCGCGAGCCATAAAAGCAAGCCCTCAAAACTGGAGCTCTGCCTTCCATCGCCACCATATGCCATTTCCATAAGAAACTCAAGCTCTTCTTCCTCCTCGGTGATAGGGAGTACCCGATAGGGTCGAGCGATGACAGTTCCTCTTCCAGACGAGATCCAAAGGAGGCATCTCCTTCGTTGTGGTTGTTCCAATGCAACTGCTCTAGGTCAGGTTAACTGTACCTTCGAGCAAAGACTAGAGAGTTGAAAGCCCCTCCTCCCTAGGCCATCCTTTGTTCCATGATTTTTCTTCTAGACGAAGCCCTCTAGGTAGTCTTCATTCTTCTCCTTATTCTTTCTCTGTTGCTTCTCGAATTCTTCATGTTTTGCTACCCCCGCTCCCAATTCTCCCAATTTTCATCATCTTTACCTTCTTCTTCATTTAATCCAACCTCCAAAATGACTCGACGACCCTCCCCCTCCCATCAGTCCCTCGTCGCAATCCACCTTAACCCTTGCATAGGGTCAAGCTCGAAGGTTCTTCCCTTTCTTCGTGTCGACCATAACCTCCATTCTCACCTCCCTCTTCGCAGCCCCTTGCCATGTTCATCTTGTGAAGGTCCGACACCTATAGGTTAGAACATCTCCTTCAGTGGCTTCAGCATCGAAGCATCTTCTGCAAGACCACCATCTCCTTCACATCAGCCACTGTTGCTCACTCCCCTCAACTTCGCGTATCACCGAGCAGCTCAAGATCCATCGAAGCAGCAGATTGGGAGCAGTAGGAGGCTCTCCTCTTTTGTGATACACTAGAGTCGATGTGCTCCAGACACCATCCATCACCACCCCTGCTTGATCATCCAACGGATGGCAACCCACCATGCCACCCTTTTCGAGCCTTTGACCGAGATGCCAGCCTTGTTCGAGTTGAACTACCTCAACACGCCACCTGGAGGTTCAGCCCGAGCATCCTTACCTTCGAGCAAAGACTGGAGAGGTGAAAGCTTCACTTTCCCAGGCCATCGTTTGTTCCATAATTTTTTCTCCAGATGAAACCCTCTAGGTAGTCTTCATTCTTCTCCTTATTCTTTCTCTGTTGCTTCTCGATTTCTCCTTGTGTTTTGTTGCCCCCACTCCCCAATTCTCCCCATCTTCATCATCTTTGACTTCTTCTTCATTTGATCCAACCTCCAAAATTATTCGATGACCCTCCTCCTCCTCCTCCTCCTCCTCCAATCAGACCCTCGTCACAATCCACCTCAACCATTGCATAGGGTCAAGCTCGATGTTTCTTCCCTTTCTTCATGTCGACCAGAACCTCCACTCTCACTTCCCTCTTCGCAACCCCTTGCCATGTTCATCTTGTGAAGGTCCAACGCATACTAGTTAGAGCATCTCCTTCAGTCGCTTCATCATCGGAGCATCTTCTGCAAGACCACCATCTCCTTCGCATCAACCACTGTTGCTCACTCCCATCGACTTCACATATCACCGAGCAGCTCCAGGATCCATCGAAGCAGCAGATTGGAGCAGCAGGAGGCTCTCCTCTTTTGTGATACACCAGAGTCGATGTGCTGCAGACACCATCCATCGTCACCCCTGCTTGATCATCCAACGGATGGCAGCCCAACATGTGACCCTTTCGAGCCTTTGACTGAGCTACTAGCTTTGGTCGAGCTGAACAATCTCGACACGCCACCTGGAGGCTCAGCCCGAGCATCTCCATCAGTGCCTTTGCCAAGAAAGTGGACCGCATGCCCCCTTTGGGAGATTTGCAACCTTCACTCCACCCTTCCTAGAAAATTATGCAGACGTCCTCGCCTTCAGAACGCACGCACATCGTACACCCTTGTTGGAGAATTTACACAAGACCCCCTACTGGTCTAGGTAATTAAAGAAGCACACATGTGCACTATTTTTTTTATTTTGAATTTAATATATTACAAACGTAACCCTGTGTGTGATCAGTCATTTGGATCCTCGGTTATCATCCTTTTAAATTCTGAAAAATTGCATTATATTTCACAATTAATTTGCTATCATGTGGTGAAATAACTATATCTTTTTTAGCTTCAATTGGAATATTTTAACTTATCTTGAAGAAAATTGTCATATTTTGTCCTCTTTATGGTCCGTAATTTATAGTAATTCATATCTCTCTCTAAAAATCTTAAAAAAAATCACATTCGGTAGAATTATCATTCTAATTACAGATGGAGGACTATACTGCAGAGTCAGAGTTACAGTGACATTATGATCCATCATTCCATGCTTGAAAGCCATTTGTTAAAGACAATTGGCAATCATTGAGGAATAGTGTAACAACTACGTATCTATAAAGGATCAGTAGGGCTCTGCAAAGTTTAACATATCATTTTCGTTTATTTAAATTATCCTCTGGAGTTTTAAACTCCGACAATTATATATATAGCTACAGAATCAATGGGGACTGTTGGTCGAAACCATGTAGTAATTAGACGAGTCCAAAGTGTGGCTTAAGCAGAGCTAATTATTCTATTAGTGGACATGAAGACATATTTAATGGGGACCGTTGGTCGCTCGTTTGTTGGCATCTCCCTTCTCTATTCCCACGTCCTTTTTTGCCTGCCTATCAAATCCCCCAACAAACTCTGCAATATTATTTCGGCTCTCGTGTCCTACCAAATATGGAATCAACTGTAGCCCACGGCAAAAACATATTAATAAGCATACGTGTCCTCGGATGGTCTAATGCAAGCCAGGATCCATAGAATAAACGATGGCCGAAAGAGATCGGACGGCTGCGGCAGAGCGATGACGCAGCTCTGCCCCAATCCGATAAAGTCAAAGGGCTTTGATTCGGATCCTGTTCGCGGGCCCATCTAACTAACACAGAAGGCCCCGGCGGGCCCTCTGCGCCCTGTCGCCTGTGCATAATTACCGGCATCTATTAATCCCCAAACCCCACGTAAGCATTCTTCACTAGCTTCCAAAAAAAATAATCCCACAAACTATATTCGCGATGATAATTCTATCTTTAGTAATTCATCCTTTCGAGTGGCAAAGTACACAGAGGTATTTCTTTAAAGATGACAGCAAAGGCCGCAGTTAGATGCATCCAGGATCATTAGATGCATTGGTTACCTTCCTCTGTCTGAAATTAATATAAGCAGGCATGTTCGTCTTTTCTGTCGTATTCTACTTGATAGATGCGAGTGATGGTGTTGGTTGCTGTGTAGATTTTTACTGCTGACATATGAGGATCGCCTGAATGTGAAGGGGATTTCAGCTTCGATTGGAGGTGAAGAATGGCTTTAATTGGAGGGGGGCATCATGTGTGGAGGATGGCCTACAGAAAGGACTTTATGGCACTTGGTTTACTTGGCACAAATGGTAAGACAAATCCACATAGGGATCTCCACTTTATCTTTCTCTCTCTCTCTCTCTTTACTCCCTGCAGCCAGGTAATCCCCGAAATGGGGTTCCCTCACGAAAAAAATCCCCGGAATGGGGATGGTCCCAAAACTTTTCCCACAATGGGGATATGATGGCAAATGGTTTGCCGTGCACGGAATACGAAGCGGCAAACCATTTGCTGCGCCACATGGAGGTTCAAATCTGCATCCGCGACGAAAATCTAGTATCCCAGCCCCCCTCCCGTCCGTCCATGTAGTGCGGCAAACGGTTTGTCGTGGACGGCAAACCGTTTGCCAATATATCCATATTCTGGAAAATATTTTTGGGCCGTCCCCGTTTCGGTAAAATTTTTTTATCCCTTCTCCATTTGAGGAAACGACCCCCTGCAGCAATGTTCAATACCACCACGTTTAAAAGCATTCTCTCCAAATTCTCACATTCAGCTGATCATATAACTAGTAGCAAGAGCATGGAGAAACGGGCAGCAGCCATCGCCTCAAGACTTTCCTAATGATGAATAAGAAAAGATAGTCCGGATTTTCTCCTCTTATCCTAAATTTTTTATTGTTTCTAGAATTTATAGTTTTCATTCCTTCTTCTGAAATTAATTTTTTGAATAACTGTTCATTTTTTAAAGAAGGATTACCGTTTATCTCATGTTCATGCAACATATTCTATAGTATGTACCGATTATATGCATTCGCAAGAACTATAAGCAAACAAGTATGAATAACTCCTCGTTTTTGCACCTGTAATCCACCCACAAAAAATTGCGGGAAAAAAAGCTGCCCTTGCACTTTTTTTCTTACTTTTTTTTGCAAAATATCACCATATATACTCATCTATATGTTTCTCCAACATCTCTTCGAATTTAATCAGAAACATGGACTCTTATTCCCTCCATCTAAAACATGTAATTTTAACAGTATAAATATTGTTGTAATCGACATGTCCTGGATGAAGGGCATAGGAGTCTCCATTTCTGACAAAATTCGAGTGACATATTGGAGGTATATATAGATGAATATACATGGTAATATTTTTCAAAAAAACAAAAAACATTACGCGAAAAAGCGGTAGAGGTAGCCCCATCATATATATATATGTATGTATGTATGTATATAGGGAGCCTTTCCTGAAATTCAAAAAGTCACTACCAAATTTGTAAATTGTGTAACAATTTTGTACATATAAATTGCACATTGTAAAATAATGATGATTATACTATTTTGTAAAATATAACATCCATATTGTAACTAACATTTTTTTGTCAAATATAATAATATTTTCATAAATCTTTCATGATAAACATATTATGTTAACATTTATTATTACATTTATGGAGTTAGAAATTGTAAAATAAATTGAAAAAATGCCTAAATTGACGTGTCTTTCCATATATACAGTAAAGGCCCACCTTATTAGAAGTTTTCCCTATATATGTGTATGTAGGGAGCTGGGAGCCTACACCCGGTGGTGTAGTTAACTACATACACCCGACCTTCTTTTTCATGATTTTTGGGTGTTTTGAAGAAAATCTTATGGGGGATTTTATTATGTATTGAGGGAAATATGCATTTCAAGTTTTATGGAAAACAAACATTCCTAACACATTCATCTACGAAGGGTCAATTTAACAAATTTTGAGACCGTTAAAATTTGGTAGTCTTGATGGAGATGATTGGAGTCTCGAATTAAGATGAATTTTAAATAACACCATGGTGATATATAGTGATCTAATCCCTTCAAGGTTTCATTTCAAACAAATCAAAAAATAAAGAAAAAAATGAGCCGGGCACCCCTGGTGTAGGCTCCCTTTTCCCATATATATATATATATTTATTTATATATATATGAGGAAAGGGATACTACTCCAAAGAGTAGGTAACTTACCTACTCCATTTTCTTCCTTTTTTTCATTTTTTTTTATTTTTTTTGAAAAGTGCTTCCATGGATTTTCATAACTATATCCCTCTAATATGTCATTCAAACTTCGTAAGAAACAGAGACTCCTACGGCCTCCATCCAGATAGTCATTTTTTAACGGTCACAGATTTGCTGTATTTTTCATATTCTGGATGGAGGCCGTAGGAGTCTTTGTTTCTGACGAAATTTGAATGACATATTAGAGGAATATAGTTATGAAAATCAATGGAAGCATTTTTCAAAAAAATAAAAAAAATTGAAAAAAATAAAGTGGAGTAGGTATGTTACCTACTCCATGGAGTAGGATCCCTTTCCTCTCTCTCTCTCTCTCTCTCTCTCTCTATATATATATATATATATATATATATATAGGGGTTGGGGAAGCTGCACCCGAGGGTGTAGCTAACTAGCTCCACCTGGCCATTTTTCATTGATTATTTGTTCATTTGAAATGAAACCGAAGGGGATTTAAATCACCATATATCACCATGATATCATGCAAATTTCAACTAAATTCGACACTTCTATCATCTCCATCAATACTATCACATTTTAGCGGTCTCAGAATTATTGAAAATTGACCCTATCTAGATGGGCATGTTAGGAATGTTTGTTTTGCATGAAATTTGAAACACATATTCCACTCAATAAACTAAGTAAATCCCCATAGGTTTTCTTCAAAAAAAAAGCCAATAAGAAAATGGTCGGGTGTAGCTAGTTGGTTGCACCACCGAGTGTAGCTTCCCTCTTCTCATGTGTGTGTGTGTGTGCATGTATGTATATGTATACATATGTGTGTGTAGATAAGTATACATATATGTGTATATTGATGAATCCCTGATAATCACTCTTTATTCTTTTATTTTAGCTAATTATCTTGGTAAAGCATCATGTAAATATATGCAAATACAATAAGTTAGCATTATGCATGCATTTATTAATACTGCATACTTAGCATGTATTTGTGCAAAAATAAAAGAATAAAGGAAAAGAAAAAGGAAGAATGTATTTAGAATAAATACAGAGTGACCTGAACCCCAAGAGATGGTCAAGCATTGGCTTGATCATCAAATAAAACAAGTAGAGGGAGATATGGCCTACTCTTGCTTGTACATACTATTTACGTAAATAAATATTTATTTTTGACAAAATAAAAAATAAAATATTCTTTTTACCTCCTTGTATATATTCCTAAAAATAAAACAAAAAAACAGAAAAATAAAATAAAAATAAAATCATTTTTCCTCTGTGCAAAATACCTGTATATATGTCTTACTCTCTATTTATTCTATACCTATAAATAAGTAATAAAAATAAAATAAAAATATTTTATACTCCAAAAATTATGTTGTAAATAAATAAAATATAAAATTATTTGTGTAAAAATAACAAAATAAAAATAATTACATAATATACATAGGTATAATATGCATATAATACACTCCACTGTATAAAGATTAATTTATTTCTCATAAAAATAAATAAAAATCACAGAAAAATAGTTTGAAAAATAACAAACACTTTTCATTTTATATACTTTTTGATTTAAAGTCATTTATTATTTGTATTGAATTTGTAAGTATTTTGTACATTCGATTTTTCTGATTGGTCCACATCACGTAGTTGACTCGGGTCAACACCCTCTTCCAGGGCTTAACCCGACCCGATCTCATCGCCGGACCAATTTCTTCGAATTTTCCTGATCGCGTCACGCATCCCCTCGCTCTGATTCTTCACCTATGGTCTCTCCTTAGATATAGGACCCTCGCGGATCCCTAGGAAGGTGCGGATCTTCCTAGGGTTGCGTGCCCTTGCTCGATTCCTCCAGCCTCCTGGGAACTCTCTAAAGTCTCTTCTCTGCCTCCTATAAGCGGTATCTCATACCTCGCTCCCGCTTCGACCCCTAGCCACCTCTAGTTGAGTGACAACTGCTCGGAGAACCCCTCGGAGCTCGGTTTGGTGCAGTAAAGATGACGCTCACCCTTCATGGCCAGAGATCCGCCACGAGCATCCTCCCCCGCCTTCCGCATCAAGGTTGAGGCCATTACCCCATCAGCCACCGTCGGCTGAAACTCATGAGCATTCCGTTGCCTTCAGGTATCCCTCATATCCTTTCCATCGTCCTGTTCGATCCGATGTTTTTATTTATCACACTCGCACTTCCATCTGCTCCGGCCAACTGGTCAGAGCCTCGATATCCATGTCCAACTGTTTAGATCGATCAGCCGTCCCGCCATCCATCTTGCACCGCAACCTGATCATCCTTAGACTCTATCTTCAGGTCGAGATTAGGGCCAAAATATATCCTCTCCCGCCTTCATCGAAGATCAAACTTCACCCCCTCCACATCTTTCATTTTCAGCTTCAATAACCCAGATCGGAGCATAGACCCAAGTCTTGTCTTTGCATTGCAGGTACCCCCGCGCCCGGAGGAGCCCTTATTGACCCTCAAGCCGCTCGGCGGAGCAGCTCCAGCTTCCCATCCATTCGACTATCCTCGAGATGATCATACTCCACTGCTCGACGAGGAGCACCTCTCCGGAGGCGCTTGACCAGTCAGAGGCTTGATCAGCCCAGAGGATCCATGCCCTTTCTTGTTCGAAATTCGCCAGCCCCCAGTTCATCCTCCTTCACCGTCAGATGAGGAGCAGGGTGCCTGTTTGCATCAGAGCCAACTGTTGCTGCAGCTTTTGAGCCGTAGATCTGCCACCCCCTGACACATCTGCACTGCACGTAGGCGACATTCCCTGAGCATCAGATCCGACACACCAGGCGATTAGCATCGTACGGTCCAGATTTGTCCAAAGAGCGCCACGTGCCATCACTCGCCCCCTCTTCACGTGGCTCGAGGGTATATTGCATTATTTACTCTGTAGTTTTTATGCTTTATTTTCTAGTGCGTTAAATAAAGTTGTAGTTTGAACTATTTGCATATGAGAACTTAATGTTTCCTGTATTTACACCTTAGTCCTCTCAGTTTGGATACACATGCACGATCACGTGCAGTATGGTGTTTTTGCATGTTTAGCCATGAACCTTTTGATGGTTGATATTTGAATGAAAAGTTTTCTAGATTTGCACTTATACCCCTATGCGTGGGTTAATTGACAAGTGCGTGTCTTTAGCGGGAATTTTGCACTAATATCCCTGGACTTTCTATACTTGTTATTGTTCAGTCTGGAAACTTAGAATATTTGCAAATAGGTCCCTACAACCTCTATACTTTGTTTTAAATCAGATAATTATCAAATCTACTCCAAAAATTCCCCAAAAATTACCATTAGCTCCTGCTAATGTGTAATATTTTTGATAATTTTTGTGACACAATTTGATTTTATTGATATTTTCTAAAAATCAAAAACCCATAAAAAGTGTCTATTTATTTTATAAAATCCAAAAAAATATAAAAATATCCCTAAAAAATCTATAAAAAATCTTGTGTGTTTGTTTTGGTTTCTTTTAATTTCCGTACCATTTTTGTTCCATTATCCTTTCTAAAACCCCTAAAAATCACAAAATACTAAAAATCTTATAAAAATCATTAAAATTCTACAAAAACAAAAAAATGCATTTTCAATTTCTGTAGTGAGATATCGTCATCTATTTTACATAAAATTGCAACCAGGACATTTGGGCACTTTAGATATTTTAAAGTTGCCTTCTAATCCAAGCTGTACATTATTTTGTTATTTTGATTTTATTTCATTTTTATTAAATTAAAAAAAATCAGAAAAACCATAGAAAATTACCAAAAACATATGCATATTTTGAAAACATAAAAATATTTTTATTTTGAATTTTAGAGCATTTTTAGTCATAATAAAAATTATTGATGTTTAGTTTCCTTTATCCTTTTTTTTGATTTCTTAATTAGAAAAATTTTGCAAATTAAAAACCACAAAAATACGCCTTTTCTTTTCTGATTTCTCGACTACTTCATAGGCTTAGCTCGTGCTCCTTGTGTTTGACCTTGGTCGCTTACCAGGTTAAATAAATAGCAGAGACCGCTATATTCGATTTCGTGCTTTGATTGTATTATTTGTGGTCTCATTTTTATTGTTGAGCTCAGCTTAGGTGGTTGAGGTCGTAACGACCTTTGATATCACTTAGTCTTGATCACTTGACCGCCCAGCAGAATGGCGCCGTTGCAGGGGAGCACGGCTTAGTAGTCATTTTTCAGCCTTCTTTGTTTCATTTTTATTTTTCTTTCTTTATTTGTTTTTAGATCTATTTGATATAACTATTTTCTGACCCATTTCTGTTTCACTTTTTGTGCGAGGAACTGCCCGAGGTCGCTTTGGAGGAGACCCGTACTCGAAGGGAAGCAGGAGCAGAACATGAGTAGTTATATTTTATAGAGTAGCTTAGAGTAGCTTTTAGCATATTTTATTATTATCGTAATAATATAGGGACCTTAGACATTTCTGGACACTTGGCATATCAGGGTCTGTTTCGTCGATCACCGGTGTGCTCGAGGGACCTCACCGCGGTTTTCGTCAGTTTTGATTTTTCTCCTTTTGTTTTCATTTTGATTCTCAAAGAATTTGGCCCTTAGATTTAGGGATTTCTGTGACTGTGACATAATTAATTAAGGCCCAACCCATAATTATTTGCATGCACCTATAGTTCGTAATTGGATCTTAAAAAAATAATTAATAAAAAATTTAACTTGGTTGCTAGAGAGGCCATGTGCCGCCAGAGGCTGTATACAGCGCGTGCAGCAGGATCCGTTGTGGCGGACACCGATCGGCATCAGAGATCGAACTCCGACCGCTCTATCTGACCAGTTAGCTATAGTTCTTCACGTGTAGAAATTGCTCATCTATGGTCGTTTTTTTCTTGCATCATATAGGACAGTTTTATTTTAATCTTTTAATTTATACCCATATCATCCTGCATGTAGAGTGCTGGCGACATGTACGCATCTCTTACTTTGCATGCATCATTGTGTTTGATCGCGCATCGGCTTTTTTCGACTTCTCCCCCCCCCATTTTTGGACTTTAAATAAACATGAGATCGAAAAATTCATTAGACATTTGTTTGCTTATTGAAAATTACCAAAAAAAGTGATAATCATAAAATTAGGACTTCTAAACAAACTCGAACCTAAAAGACACTCGACTTAAAAATCTGTCTTGGGAGAGAAATCCCCTCATTGTTTGGTTTGCTTACGCGAGAGAGTAACCCGCACACTAGGATAGAGTCATACTTGAACTTTCATTAGACTACTGGTCTTGGGGTTAGTCATTCTCTAGTGAGGATCGCTTCGGTCTACGGTAAAGCGGGCCACGATATCCTTAACAGAGCGAGCTGATCGGGTAGCCAGTAAACGATCCGCAACTTGTACTGGCCGGGAATGATCTAGCTTTGGGATTGGGCCAGTCTTTTGAGAGCATTGGTTTCCTACCAGCTCGCTTAATCGCCCTACTTGACTGAATTTTCAACTAAATAAAATTGATAAGATAAAAGTCCAAACCTTTATGGTCATCAGCTCTCAGTGTTGAGTAGGTGAAATGGGGGTTAGTTTGTTGATCTTATTTGTTTACATATCTCATCTACCTTTTTCTTCAGATCACGTTGATGGGTTGAAGGTCCCTTAGGAAACCCTTGGCTGCACCGCTTTCAAGCACTCGACCCCATTCATCTAGGTTGGTTCGTGAGAGCCCAGATCCGCTCTCTGAACCCGAGTTCGATTCCACCATGTTCCCTCTCGACCACCCTTCTTCCAGTCCCGAGGTGCCTGAGTAGAGACCGGAGCAGATATTTGTTCATTTCACGGTGCCTGAGTTCGGGTCTTTTGCCTTTGTAGAGACCCAAAAGATGGTCAGCAGCGAGGAGCGAACTAATGGACATCCCCAGACCACCACATATGTTTTAGATTAGGACGCCATCAAAAACACCCTGTTAGCTTCCTTGGAGACGATGCAGAGACAGATTAGAGACCAGGGGGCTTTCATGGCAGACATGCATAAAGAGATGGCCCAGATGCGAGCTGACCGAGAGAAGAACCGACCAAATGGTGGAGAGATACCAAAGTTAGGAGGAGGAGATGGAGGAGATCCAGATGAGCCAGTGGAGCCAGTCCGACCAGCCAGGCCAATGAGAGAGTTGCACAACCCTAGTGTGACTCTTACACACCATTGGATTTAGATTTCAGCGATTATGGGAGATTTCAAGCTCCCTCCTCAAATGATTCAGTTATTGCCCAAATTCCATGGTTTTGCCACCGAAGAGCCACATCTGCTTCTTCAAGAATTTGAGATGATCTGTAGCACGGTCCACGATAGATACGTGGATGAGCACACCATCAAGATGATGGCTTTTCTGTTATCCCTGGTCGACAGAGCAGCCTACTGGCTGAAGCATTTAGGGAGATACGTAACTTCGTGGGAACAACTCCGGACCGAGTACTTGAACAAATACTATCCACTTGGCCGGATGAATACAGTACGAGCTTTGATAAATAACTTCTCCATGCTTCCCAACAAGCCATTTCATGAGGCATGGGACTGCTTCCGAGAACTCATTAATCGGTGTACACACCATGACATCTCCAAGCCCAACTTAGTGTAGAGTTTCTTTTGTGTGCTGACACCGGAGCTGTAGCGGCTTGTGAAGGCTTCTTGTGGGGGATCCTACTTCGCCAAGGACGAGGACCAGGTCTGGGCCATATATGAGGAGATGGCCGAGAACTACACCATCATGTCCCAGACCCGTCTCTACACTCAGGGGAAGCCCTCACCCCATGCCCTGTCCTATTTGAGGATAACATGACTCGATGCAGGTCCTTCCACCTCTTCAACAGTCGCAGCACAGGCAGAGTCGTCGGCCGCTGATATGGGCATCATCAATGAGAAGCTGGACCGCATCGAGATCATCGAGAAGAGGCAGTACTAGGGCATGACACAGATCGATTAGTTGGCACAGACATTGAGTGACCTGAAGACTTAGATCATGTGTCTCCAGGAGGCACATACAGATTCTCAGCCCCATCTCAGGTCACGAGATGACCCTAGCAGCAGCAGCTCGACCCAACATTCTGCCCAGTACAGACAGGTTCACCATGTCTAGGTGGAGCCGTTCAAGTAGCTACAGCACCAGTACCTTCAGCCACCACCATCTCAGGACAGTCAGATGGCGGTGTACCAGCAGAACCAGCCCCTGGAGTTCTTCCTCTACCCCCGTTCGAGCAGGATCCGTTGATGGAAGTCAACAGGATTTGGTACGACCGACAACAGCTCGAGATCCGCTGAGATCATCCCAGATTCAGGTGGTCGACCGGAGGTGCCTCATCCAAGCAACAACCTCCAGCTCAGGGTGTACAGTACAACCAGCCTCAACAGCAACCCCAGTTCCCATACCAGCCACAGCAGTAGCATTAATAGCCGGGTCCTCGTCCTTACCAGCAGGGACAACCGTGGAGGCAGCACCAGCAGCAGCCTCAGCAGTACTCTCAGCTTTCCCCTCATCCTTCCCAGCAGCAACCTCACTTTTAGAGAGGCAACCCATCCGGTTCCCATGGGCCAGCAAATGAGAACCCATCACTCGATGATCTAGCCCGCCTTCTTTTCTATCAGCAGGCCACATTCACACGGGAGATGGACGAGTTTCGCTAGGAAATGAGGGAGATCATCAAGGTAAGGCCGCCATACTCGCTCAGATCGAACCCAATCCGAATAACCTAAAAGAAAATCTGAGTATGTACAGTTCACAGAGGTTACCACTCCCAGTGATTTATTGGGTGACAATGCTTCATATACATTTGATACTGACTTTGTTACACTTAGGAGCGGTAGGATGCCAATCGGCAGTGCCTCATCTGAGCAATGACACCACGAGGATGCAAGAGCGCCAGATGAGGAGGATATCGGTACTGATGCCGCTCATGATGATGATGACGGTGGTACTGACGCCACCAAGGATGTTGATGCAGTCGACAGTACTGAGGCCGTCGCGTCCCCATATGAAGAGGGTGGTGCTGATGCCACCAAAGATCCAGATCTAGATGTTGTGCCAGAGTGCGGTGCTGATGCCACAGTTCATGATGCCATAGGTGGTACTGAGACCACCCCTCTATTCCAGTTATATTTACTCTAATTTTTGTAGCCTAGTTCTCTACAGAAAATACTAAAAAATTAATAAAGGAAAGGGTTCTTCATCTTCGAGTCCATATGTGATGCATGGGGATATTTGTATGGATTCCATTTCTTCTCAACAACAGGGACCCATTCCTAGCCCTCTATCTGAGGAGGGCCCAACCATCCCCTTCCCTCAAGCACTCCGCTTGGCCAAGGGGAATAAAAAAGAAAATAAAAAAGGAACCAACAGTTAGAGTTCAGCCAGCAGATGATTGATAGATTTCAGATTCAGCTGACTCTAAAGGAGGCACTTGAGCACATCCCTCTCTTCCAGAGGAATCTGAGAGAGGAGACCACCATCCGTAGGTAGAAGAGGAACCATAACACAGAGATCCATGCGCTCACTCGTGCCACATGCTTCGCCATCCAGAACCGTCTGCCAGCCAAGAGCAAGAGATCCCTATGTCAGAATCTATATTCATGAGCAGAGAATTGATCGGTCTCTATTAGACAGCGTCTCTTCCATCAACCTCCTTCCGGCAGCCTTACTCGATCGATTTGAGTTTGGTCCTCTTCGACAGAGCAGGACAGTCCTTCTGTTTGCTGATAGATCTGTCAAGAGGTCGAAGGGGTAGTTGAAGGACGTGGTCATCACAATTCAAGGCCTGAAATTCCCCGTGGACTTCGTTGTGTTGGATATGGAGACCCCTAAGTCTGTAACCGATACCCCCATCATTCTAGGACATCCATTCTTGGTCACAACCAAGGCAGTGTCTGACCATAATAGCGGGAAGGTGTACTTTCACGTCGAGTGTGAGAGTATACAAAATAGATGATCGACGAGACTAGAGCACGAGATTTAGCTTGCTCAGAGCAGTCCAGTGATGCAGAGCAAATGATAGAGGCAGAGCGAGACATCCACCCGGAGTGCGACTTTGTGATCACTGATGGTGAAGCTGCTTGGTCCGATCCCATTTCATGAGCCCTCCTTTCACCTTCAGATATTGCGGACTCACCGATTCCAGCAGAGGAGAGCTTAAAGAGCACACTCTTGGCAGAGGACACGTTCGAGGCTGAAGATCGTGTTCAGGACAGTGAGGCAGAGCATATTTTTTGTGATTTAGATTCACATCCCTCGGAGTAAGATATAGATTGGGCTGAATTTGATGAGTTGTTACCTTGTCTGATTCCAATTGAGGCAGCAGTTAGGGTGGAGACTGAGCCGACATAGATTACAGATATACCAGTAGGGTAGTCTACACCAATTTTTCATGATCAGCGAGAGTTCTCACACACAGATTTGGTTGCATTCACTCGGACATTTCTGAAGCCATATTTGCCATCTCCCAATCGTCCATATTTGAAGCCTTTGCCGCAGTCGCTGAAGTATAGGTTCCTTATGGGCGAGCATGAGATGTACCTAGACATTATCTCAATTGACTAGAGAGCAAGAATCTCGTTTGATGAGGTTCTTGAAAAGAACCGCAAGGCAATAGGATGGAGTGTAGATGATCTTCAGGAGATAAGCCCCGCCTTGTGCTCTCACCATATCTATCTCGAAGAGGACGCTAAACCATCGCATGAGTTCCAGCGACGGCTGAACCCGAATCATCGAGAGGTTGTCATGAAGGAAATTTCGAAATGGTGGAGCGTCGATTTTATCTACCCCATCTCAGACTCCAAGTGGGTTAGTCCATTACAAGTGCTGCCCAAGAAGATGGGCATCACTACAGTCGTGTGCGAGTCTAGAGAGGATATAGCTACCCGGGTACTCACTTCTTGGAGGGTCTGTGTGGACTACAGATGATTGAATCAGGCCACCAAGAAGGATCATTTCTCGCTGCCTTTTATTGATCAGATTATAGAGAGGCTAGCTGGGAAGAGTCATTACTGCTTTATTGACGGGTACTCTGGCTACAACCGGGTGGCCACTACGCCCGAAGATCAGAATAAGATGACATTTACCTGTCCATTTGGGACTTATTCTTTCAGACGGATGCCCTTTGGTCTATGTAACGCCCCAGTGACATTCCAAAGGTGCATGTTGTCCATTTTCTCGGACATGGTGGGTGACTATTTAGAGGTCTTCATGGACGACTTTTCGGTCTATGGCAATGCGTTTGATGCTTGTCTTGACTGCCTAGACTATGTCCTTCAATGCTGCATTGAGGTTCATCTTGTTTTATCTCGAGAGAAGAGTCACTTCATGGTGACTCAAGGGATGGTGCTTGGTCATATCATCTCCAACATGGGCATGGAGGTTGATCCAACCAAGGTGGATATCATCAGGAAACTCAATCCACCATCCAGTCTGCGACAGTTATGGCCTTTTCAAGGGCATATCAGTTTCTACCGATGATTCATTCATGATTTCAGCAGGATTGCCCGATCATTGACTGATTTGCTGACGAAAGACACCGAGTTTATTGTAGATGATAAGTGTCTTGTGTCATTTGAGACTCTCAAGAGTCTAGTGGTTGAGGCTCATGTCCTTCAGCCGCCTGATTGGTCTCTCCCATTCGAGATCATGACAGATGCCTCTGATTTTGCCGTAGGGGCCATACTAGGACAGAGGAGGGATGGAGTGCCATTTTCCATCCACTACGCTAGCCGTACACTAGATGCCGCACAACGGAACTATACTATCACTGATAAAGAGATGCTAGTAGTAGTTTTGGCCTTGGACAAATTCTGATCATATATTCTTGGATTCAAAGTGGCTATCTTTACTGATCATACCGCCATTAGGTACCTCATGGCTAAGAAGGATGCCAAAGAGAGTCTGACTAGATGGATCCTTCTACTCCATGAGTTTGATATTGAGATCAAGGATAAACTGGGAGTCAAGAATGTGGTGGCAGATCATCTCTCCCGATTAGAGATTCTTGAAGTATCTGAGTAGACTGATCCCATTTCTGAGACCTTCCCAGATGAGGCAATCCTTGCTATCGCCTTGCTCCCGTGGTATGCCGACATTGTGAACTATCTTGTTGCCAAGAAAGTTCCACAAGGTTGGCCCAGGCAGCAACTTGAGACCTTCCTTGCGAAGGCCAAGTCTTACCACTGGGAGGATCCCATCCTTTATCATAAAGGAGGGGATAGCGTCTGGCATCGGTGCATTCCTCAGGAGGAGCACCATAGCGTCCTTACATACTGCCACAAGCTTGAGGCATGAGGACATCACTCTGGGAGGAGAATGTCACAGAAAGTGCTCCAATCCGGCCTATGGTGGCCTACTCTCTTCAAGGATTCTGATGAATTTGTTAAGAGATGTACTGACTATCAAAGGATTGGCACTTGTAGACAGCGTGATATGATGCCAATGCAGCTCATTCACTTCTGTGAGGTTTTTGACGCATGGGACATCGATTTCATGGGTCCATTCCCTAAGAGTCGGGGATTCGAGTACATTCTGTTGGCCGTGGATTATGTGAGTCATTGGGTTGAGGCCATTCCTACCTAAACTGCAGATGCCAAGACTGTTTGCAAATTTTGAGTAAGAATATCATTTCACGGTTCGTGGTGCCTAGAGTATTGATATCTGACGGGGGGTCTCACTTTATCAACGACAAGGTAAAGGCCCTTGCTAACGAGTTCAACATAGATCGTTGGCGAAGGCAGAGGAGCGGACAACCGTTGGCGGAGGCTCGAAGGCTCCTGGCTCCGGCCATGAGGTGTCGTGCAAGAAAAAGCGAATTGACGAGCGATTGTGGAATGTGGTAGCGGTGTGATAGTCAAAGAAGAACGGAGGGGTGGCACTGTCACCACCTATGCCCTCCTTCTTTACTGATGGTGGTGTACGGCTTGATGGGGAAAGCCGGAGCGACATAGCAAACATCAAGGATGATCTTCTATGAGGTGCTCGACCTTGGATCTCGTCACAAGGGATGGGGGATCTGCTACGTGCTGTCACCACCGGAGAGGTACCACCCTTGCGTTGCGTGAATTGGCTGATTGGTCGAGGGACTGTAGTGTAGCTTAAATAAAGGAGAGGTGGCGAGATCAGGGTTGGACGATTGTAGTTAAAGACAAGATTGGAGATTGATGATATGATGAAGAAGAAGATCACGGTTGATGGTGAGAATCGCGACAGCAGTGTGACATCGGCCCAAGAAGGAAGGTGGTGGCCGACTAAGAATGGAATGGAGGCGACAAATGCTTCGCGAGATCCACGGAAGTGGGCGGAGGCGAAGAAAATCACAGAGGAGGAAGGGGGACGGCATCGCTAATTCAGGAAATTGGGGGGAGACGGGAGATGCACATGTGCCATCCGATCGGTCGAGATCAGATGACCCTAGTGATGCCACATCATTTTTTTATTTTTTAGTTATTATTTTTTTGAAATTTTAAATAATTAATTTTGTATTTTTTTATAAAAAAAGAAAAAAATAACAAAAATGAGTAATACTTGGCCACTACAGGAGCTGCCATGTGTCAGCTCCAGATAAATCGAAAATAAAAAAAGAAGAAAAATTAAAAAGAAATAGAAAATGACCTCGAATCAGAAATTTTATTCACAAAAGTTGCTCGTATCGATGAGATCTACAACTTTCATGAGAGATCAAAACCAAAATCGATCATTTGCACAAAATGATTATTTTGGGGTACTCCATATACATAGAATGCCTTGATTTTTGGGTTTTATAATTTTTTGTCATTTTTAAATAAGATAAATATCAGAAAAAATTATGATATAATCAAAGATAAAAAATCTAATTTTTTGGATTTTTATTAATTAAGCAAAATAAAAAATAAAATAAAATACAAAGAAAGATAACTTTTGTACAGATAATTAGTGAAGAATCGAACTCAGTTATTTTCTTTGATTTCAAGATCATTTTGGATTTGATTTTTTGCGTTTTCTAATAAAACTTTCATCAAAGAAAATAAATGAAAAAGAAATAAAGTAAAAGAGCTAAATATATACATAAAGTAATAGGTCACCTGTTTAAATACAAAATGTACAAAAGCGGTCCAAAACCCAACTTTCACGTATGAGCTCCGATGCACTTGAATTTGGTCTTTTTTTGAAGTTAATTGAATATTCATTAGTACAAAAGTGTGTAGGATCAAATCCGACACTATATGAGGAAGATATCCGCGTTTTTGTCCGGAAATATTAGAATTAGGTTTTGAGTTTCGAGTCCATTTATTTAGGTTAGTGATTTTTTTATATTTTTTTATTTATTCTTATTAGTAATTTTAGGTCATTTGGAGTTAGCATGAATTAATTGAAAATTAGAGAAGCTAGGCTATTTTACAGGTTAATTTGGCTGGGATTTTTAGCTTCTTATTATATGCAATAATGAGTGATAAAATGCAATTATTATTAATACATGCATGGATGCTAATTATGCAATATAGATGAAGAAATGACAATGAAATTTTGGGATTTCAGCTTAATTAGTCACTTTTATAGTGATGAATATGAGTGTCATCATCCCCCTGTACTTAAACTATGCTCGTCCTTGAGCATCTAAATAAATGCAATGAGGTGAAATGAGATTTGGTTCCATACCAAGACCATGAGAAGAAGGTCAAAATGAAACTAGACCTGACCTTTGGACTATTAGTTTGGCAGACCTTTTGTGAGAATTAGGATTTTAAAATCAACAACTTCCGAGTTCTACACATCATTGTCACAGTTTCGGCTCAGAAGTCATCTTAGATTAATCCTCCTCCCAAAGCATACCCCATGAACATTGAACAATCGACTCATGTGTGTGAAAGGTTATAGCTCTTCCCATCTAGAATACCGGACTACCATGCTAACCTCCTCTCCAGTAACTCATCCTCGAGGAATCAGGTATTTCCTTCTAAGGTCTGCTGCGTTGTGTTCACAATCAAATAGGGGGAGAAATTAGAAGAAGGAGAAAAGAAATGGAGGGTGACCAGTGTAGTCATCTCTCCTTGTGAAGTCGGCCAATTTAACCAAGTCTCCACCAAGATCTTAGGTTTTCGTGATGCTTGGACCTTTTTTGTCAAATATTTATTTGGTAGTAGGCTTCTTTGTGTTTGAATTTTTGGTAGCTCTACATGTATCTTGTTGTGCCCCTACGGATATGGAATCTTTTTTCCGTACATGTTTTGGGGTCTTAGAAAAAATTGTGCCCAGCCGTCCATCCCTTTTCCGAAGCTTTATTTTAACATGTACTCAGGTCTTTAGATGTCCATGCTACCAAAAAAGAAACTCACACAATCTTCCAACACCCCATCTGAGTTGAGCTAAGTGCATTGTGTGAGAGTACAAATTAATTCCCTATTCCATAGTCGTACCCAGAATGAAGAGACCATGTTAGACACTAAGAGTCAAACTCCTTACATTGTCATATGGAACTCGAAGAATTAAATCATAGACCTGAAGCTTTTAAAATCCTTTTTCTCGGTGAAGTTCCTCTAAAAATTAGGAGGATTAAGGTCAAGTCCAGACCATTCTCGATTTCTGCTCATAACCCAGTTCAAAACCAAGGACTTTTCACAAATGCAAATGCATGAAATGTTGGATGAAGTGCATGTGCGCGAAATGTAGACATATTTTTTTTACTTTTGTGTTTTTTAGAGAGATGTTTTTGCAAGGATTTTTTGCAAAAATTAATGAGAAGCTGCTTTTCAAAATTTTTATTTGGACACAATCAGTGTTAGTAGCAAAACTTCCTTTTTTTCAAGTTAGTTACCCACCCCGTAAATACATATAGAATTACGTGAAAGTACGAGTTGTGGGTAAAATATATACACCCCCCTATACTTAGCGAGTGTTGTGTCATCAGAGCACAAGAAGCATAGAGAAGACATAGCTTGGGCTAAGCGTAAGACAATAAAAAGGAAAAGAAAAAGATAGATCGGCCTGTCCCCCCTATACTTAGGCTGTGAACAGTCTAAGTATAGAAGAAGAGAGATAATGAGGCAGTTGGGAGATGTGAATAAGGAGAGTATATAACAGATGGGCATCGGTTCCCCCTATACTTAGGCTCTAGTCAACCTAAATACGTAAGAATGGTGGAAATGGGGTGATCGTGAGAAGGAGATTATGAGGAGAATGGTATATACAGGTGGCATCATTCCCCCCTATACTTAAGCCTTGGCCTAAGTAGAGGAAGAAGATGTACAAGGGAACCGATGTAGGAGGGAGGGAGGGTAGTCAATGATTAAGGCAATTTTCGACCGATCTTTTTGTGAGCCTGTGGTGGGATATCGCAATGATAAGAAGAAGATGAAGCATATGATTCCTAATCATTGTCAGTATTATCCTCATAAAAATCATGTTGGAGAGTAGATGAAGCGTATGTATCGGATGATATCCAGCCATCATCGGAGTTATCCTCAGAGGAATAGTATTGGAAAGTGGAGGCACCCACATATTGTTGTTCTTTAGTTGCTTCAATTGTTTTCTCAGAATTTATTCCTTCTTGGGATCAAGCGATTCATCTTCGAATGATGAACACTCTGAAGCACTAGTCTCAATCAGTTGATAATAACTTATTCTAGTATATTTAATGAGACTAGGAGAATTGGCTTTGGATGAATAATATTGAGAAACAGGAGTCGTCCAACGAGAATCGATGTTTGGATCCTTGCGTAGATAGGGTTTTAGAACTGTCGAATAGACCTCACTTATGTACATTACCTTGTCCGTACCTGATGAGGAATCATAGACGATTCCTTTTTAGGCACGTTAAAGGCGACTTTCTCTTTAGATGAAGGAGAATCCATTTTGTTTCATGTTGTCTGTGAAGGTGTTGATCCTGGGAGTGAGGTGTTGACAATAGAGTCTCTAGCTGAATAACCATTCAATATTTCCAAATTGGTCAGTGCTTGTCTCGTGTATTTGTTCTTAATTGTCTTAATGTTGGCGCACTCTTGAGATGGATTGCTTTGGTCAAGACAGTCAGAGAAGATTTCGACCGACTCAGGGTGAGCCCATGCATATGTTTCAGGATCATATAATAAGTCATATATTCTATGTTCCATGGTGAGAGCAATGGGAAAATGAACATTGGGGAGAGTCTCTGAACTAATGGTTAGTGCACGTCCCACATATTTGTTCTCAATTAGCTTGATGTTGATGCATTCCTGTGTCAGGTTGATTTGATCAAAGTGGTCAGAGGAGATTTCGGCCGACTCAGGATGCGCCCATGCATATGTCTCAGGATCATATAAGAAGTCATTTCTCATGGTGACAGCAGCGGAAAATGGAACAATGGGATGAGTCTCTAAACCAATAGTCTCCTCAACAACCATTATCTCAGATGTAGAAATGGGGTAGGGCTCTTCTACTGTTTGTCGGTTACAGCTGTCGACGGTTTCGAGGGTTGCCTCAGAAAATCGTGGTTCCTCAAAGACTGGTTGAGATCGAAGTGCTCCTAATGTTGTGAAGGTGATTTCCTGAGTCTCACACTCAATAATTGCCTTAGTAAATTGACGAGTCTGGAAATGACGAGTTAAGAATGTGTTTTTATCGTTCGGCTTAAAGAATGATTAGTTGTGCGTTGTAGACGGCAATCGGAATCGGTCAAGAAAATACCACAAATAATATGTTCAATTTTTAATCGTGTGGTTTTATGTTTATTTTACTTGGGCAAGTCCCAAGGTCGATCACAAGGAGGCAAAGGAACAACCTAGAGAGATGTCTATCAAAGTTCGTGTTCGGTTTTTGAGGCAGTCTTTTTTTGGAATTTTCAATGTATTAAGGGATCCAAAGTGCACTTTTGGCCTATTTTAGGGACTAAAATGTAAATTTTGATCAAACGATGTCCGAAAAATATGAAACTTGGCCACGATGCAAAATATGATGAAATAAATGCACTATATTGTTTTTGGAATTTTTGGATGCAATATGATTTTTTTATTGATTTTTAAATGCAAACAAAATGATTTTTAATATTTATTTATAATAAATATTAAACCTACTTATTTTCATAAAAAAATAATAATCTAAGATCTATCACTAGGTGATGAATCTCAGAAAAATCCTAAACGTCGAAAATGTGGGGTTTAATACCTATTAAAAATTAAATACTAAAATATGCAAAATGATTTTTACAGAGCAAAGTATGTATGCAAATGCAAATCTTTTTGGGCACAATGTTAAGCACAAATATTTCTACAATATGTGATTTTTCGGGGATTTTTAGGGCAATGGTTAATCAACTATGAATTTTAGAGCAATAAATGGGCAAAATATGCAAATTTCTACAAAACAGTTATTTATTAATTAACCATCCATCACAAAAATACCCACAAGATGTCAAACAGTAGAGAATTAATTGACAAACAAAATGCTATTTTTGATTGATAAAATAATGTAGAGAAGATGTTTAAAACTGAGGGGGAACACAGGGGTCTGATTGCAATATAAATAAAATAAATGAGTTAAGCAGGGGGATTTTTATGTAATTACCTATACCAGTGGGGGTATCCTTGCTAAAATTCCAGAGGGGCACGTGCGTAGCACGTGCCCTCTGGTCGGTGGACTGGAGCATAAATTGGGGGTCTTCGGGGGTGCTCTGTGCAATTTACCCACGGTCACGTGCGGAGCACGTGCCCTGAGTAACGCTGGATGACGTCCCCCACGCATGCGCGAAGCACGTGCTGGGGTCTCGGGCTGTGTGCCCGGCGGCGAAGGCAGTCTTCACGGTAGAGGAGGGGCCGCTTGGCCACGGCGGTTGGGCGCGGCTGAGGGCCGATGCTCCGCAGAGGAGCACCGGTAGCGGAGGTTGTCGGCGAGAGGGGCTCCGGTGCCGCTAGAGGCAAAGGATGGTGAACTGGTCACCCCTGGCGTTGAAGTCGAGGCGAGGCTGGAGGCATCGACAACGATGAAGGCGGAGGTGGTGGCTGGCGTCGATCGTCATTGGCGGCGCAGGTTGAAGCGTCAGAATTGTAGGTGGTTGTCGATGAAGTAGTTGTCGATGGTGGGCCGCGACCTATGGTTGGGGACGAAGGGGGTAGTTGAAGTTGCAAAGTTGATGAATGGTTGGTGGCTCAACGGCGATGAGGTCGGAGTGAGGCACGTGCGAAGGCAGCGCTACGACGAGCGTTGGGTGCTCGGATCTCGTCGGGGAGGCTACGCGGTGCTGTCACCGCCGTAAAGGATCTCCGGGTGCAATCGGCGGATGCTTGCCGTGGGGCGGCGACAGCATTTTAAATAGGACACGAGGAGCGGTCGAAGATGGAAGGAAGGCGGGGTGATCGGAGATTGAAAGAGGAAGGGGATCAGAGATGGATTTGACGCGGCGGCGAGGAGATTGGTGGCGGTGCGAAAATCGCGGTGGAGGAGGGATTCGATTGGCGTTTGATTTGCTGGTGATGAGATCGGAATCGTGTATGGTTGATTGATCGGAGACGAGATCTAAAGATATGTAGGGGCGACACGGCGAGATTGCAGGGCTGACGAGATATGGAGATCGGAGGGGCGGCGGTGAGATACGTGCGTGAAGTGATTCGCGACGGAGGTTCCAAACAGGGACGAAGGAGGCGCCTGGAGACGATGATCTCTGGCCGTCCGATCGGCCGAGATCAGGTGGCCAGATGAGCGACGCGTGGCGAGTGGGGGCGCAATGAGGGCGCACGTGTAGAGCACGTGCTTGGAGGCACGTGTGACGCACGTGCGATCCTTTTTATTTATTTATTTATTTTATATTTTTTTATAAAAATGAGTTTATAAATAAGCCCAAAAATGGCTGACATGTGGCGACACCAGGTGCAGCCACGTGTCAGCACCAGAAAATTCAAAAATAAAAGATTTTGTAAAATCAATAAAAAATAGTAAATGACCTCAGACTAAAAAGGTTTCTTCACGAAAATTTCTCATCTTGATGAGATATACAACTTTCATGAAGACATCAAAACCAAAATAGATCATTTACACAAAGTACTTTTTTGGGGTATCCCATGTACATAGAATACCTTGATTTTTGGGTTTTGTACTTTTTTTTTGTTATTTTTATAACAGATAAAAATACGAAAAAAAATTACGGTAAAATCAAAGATAAATAAAGACACCTTAATCTATTTTTTTTATTTTTATTAATTGATAAAATATGTACATAAAATATTAGGTCAAAAACCGATAAAATACACAATGTACAAAAGAGGCCCAAAAACCCAACTTTCACATATGAGCTCCGATTCACTTGAACTTGGTCTTGTTTTGAAGGTAATAGAATGCACATTAGTTCAAAATGAGTAGGATTAAAACGGACACTGAATGAGGGAGATATGAGGATTTTAGTCCGAAAATCCTAAATTAGGGTTTGGGTTTTTGGTCCACTTATTTGGGTTTGTTATTTTTTTTGTATTTTTCCTTTATTCTTGTTAGTGATATGTACACAGTGGAAGTGGTTTTGAGTCATTCAGAGTTAGCATGAATGGGTTAAAAATCCGGGAAGTTAGGCTAGTTACAGGTCACTTTTGGCTTGGATTTTTGGCTTCTTATTTTGTGCAGAATTTTGTGCTAAAATGCAATTCTTATGAAATCATGCACTAATGCTAATTATGTTGAATAGATGCAAGAATGCTATTGATTTTGAGGGATTTGAGCTTAATAAATGAGATTTAGAGTGATGAATACGAGATTCATCATCCCCCTATACTTAAACCATGCTCGTCCCTGAGCATCAAAAAGAAATGCCATGAGGTGAAATGAGATTGGGTTCCATACCAAGACCATGAGCTGAAGGTGAAAGTGAACCTAAACTTGACCTTTGGATTATTTGCATGTCGGAACTTTTGTGAGACTTAGAATTTTAAAATCAACAGCTTTCAAGTTCTACACATCATTGATACAGTTTTAGCTCAGAAGTCATCTTAGATCAATCCTCTTCTCAAAGTATACCCTATGAACATTGAACAACCGACTCATGTGTATGAAAGGTTTTAGCTCTTCCCACCCAGAATGCCGAACTACTGCGCAAATCTCCTCTCCAATAACTCGTCCTTGGGGAGTCAGGTATTTCCTTCTAAGGTATGTCACGCTGTGTTCACAATCGAATTAGGGGGAGACGATAGAAGAAGGGGAAAAGAACTGGAGGGTGGCCAGTGTAGTCACCTCTCCTTGTGAAAATGGCCAGTGTAGCCGAGTCTACATCAAGATCTGCAAGTTTTGAAGCATGGACCTTTTTGGTCAGATGTTTATTTGGTAGAATGCTTCTTTGTATTTGGAATTTTTGGTGGTTCTGCTTGGATCTTGTTGTGCCCCTACGGATATAGAATCTTTTTGTTTCCGTACATTTTTTGGGGTCTTAGAAAAAATTGTGCCCAGCCGTCCATTTCTTTTCGAAGCTTTATTTCAACCCGTACTCTGGTCTTTAGATTTCCACGCTATAAGAAAAGAAACTCACACAAGTCTTCCAACATCCTGTCTGAGTTGAGCTAAGTGCATAGTGCGAGAGTACAAATTAATTCCCTATTCCAGAGTTGTACCCAGAATGAAGAGACCAGGTTAGACACTAAGAGTCAAACGCTGCACATTGTCATTTGGAACTCAAAGAATTAAGTCAAAGATCTGAAGACTCTAAAATCCTATTTCTCGGTGAAGTTCCTTTGAAAATTAGGTGGATTAAGGTCAAGTCCAGACCACTCTCGGTTTCGGCTCATAACTCGGTTCAGAACCCAATGATTTTTCACATATGCTATGCTGGATGAAGTGCAGGTGTGTGAAATGGAGACACATTTTTTTTCTTTTTTTATGAAGGGATTTTTGTTATTTTTTTTAAAAAAATGAATAAGAAGCCATTTTTTTCAAAAATTTTGGGCATAGTCAGTGTTAGTAGCAAAACCTCTTTTTTTTCTTTTTTTTCTTTTTGTTTTTGTTTGTTTTTTTAAAGAATACCCACCCTGTAAATACATATAGACTTACGCGCAAGTACTCGATATGGATAAAATATATACAAAGTATATACTTAGCGGGTGTTGTGTCCTTAGAGCACAAGAAGCGTAAAGAAGACATAGCTCGGGCTAAGCGTAAGAGAGTGAAAAAGGAAAAAGAACAAGATTTACAGAATTACCCCCTATACTTAGACTGTGAATAGTCTAAGTATAGAAGAAGAGCGAAAAAAAAGAAAAATGAAGCGGTCGGGGTGTGTGAATGAGGAGAGTATATACATGTAGGCGTCGGTTCCCCCTATACTTAGGCTCTGGTCAGCCTAAGTATAGAAGAAGGGTGGAAGTGAGGCGATCTGGAGGAGTGTGATGGAATATAAAAATGGCATCGGTCCCCCCCTATACTTAGGCCTTGGCTTTAGTAGAGGAAGAAGATGTACAAGGAGACTGATGTGGTCGGGAGGGAGGGTGGGTAGCCGATGATTAAGGCGATTTTCGACTAATCTTTTTGTGAGCCTGTGATGGGAGATCGTAATGATGAGACAGAGATGAAACATGTGATTTCCAACTATTATCAGTGTCATCCTCAGAAAAATCATGATGGATAGTAGATGAAGCATTTGAGTCAGATGAAAGGTAGCCATCATCAGAGTTATCCTCAGAGGAATAGTATTTGAAAGTGGACACACTCCAGATATTCATGTCTTTTTGTTTCTTCAATTGTTTCCTCAAAATTCGTTCCTTGTTAAGATCAATCGGTTTGTCCTCAGATGAATATTCAGAAGCACCGGTCTCAGTCATCTCATAAGAAATAATTCCAGTGTACTTGTGGAAGGTAGGAGCATCAGCTTTGGATGAGTAATAATTAGGAACGGGTGTTGTCCAACGAGAATTGAATTTTGGATCCTTGCGAAGATATGGATTTAGAGCTGCCGAACAGACTTCACTCATGTAGACCACCTTTTCCAGACCTGATGAGGGATCATCAACCGATTCCTCTTCTGAAAGATCAAAGGTGACTTTTTTTTCTTGTATCGTGAAGATGTCGGTTCACTTGAGTACCCAGATGAATAGCCATTGGAATTCTTCTCCTTGATCGGTTTTCGGGCTGCGTGTTGGTTCTTAGTCTCCTGAATGTTGGTGCACTCTCGATTTGGGAGGATTTGGTCAAGATAATCAGAGTAGGTTGCCCCTGGGTGCGACCATGCATATGTCTCAGGATTGTAGTAGAAGGATTTATCTATTTTGAGATCCGCGGGAATTGAAATATTGGGAGAGTTTCTAAACCAATAGTCTCATTAACAAACGCAATCTCAGGTGTAGCAGCGGGGTAGGGCTCTTTTACCATTTTATAGTTACGGTTGTTGGGGACTTTGTGAGTTGCCTTAGAAAATCGTGGTTCCTCAAAGACTGTATCAGATCTAAGTGCTTCCAATGCCGTGAAATTGATTTCCTGGGTCTCACAATTGATAATTGCCTTAGGCAATGTTAAGAATGGCTTTCCGAGAATAATTGGAGACTGGGTGAATTCTCCTTGATGCTCAATATCAATGATCGTGAATTCCATTTTGAGCGGAGCACCTTGGAATATCATGATGACAGAAATGATTCCTCTCGGTCGCTTTATTGATCGGTCTGCCAATTGAACAATCTCTCGTATTTCCCTGATTAGTCCGAGTTTAAGTTCGTGAAATACAGAGGTCGGGAGGATATTGATCGGTGAATCATCATCAATTCGAGCATGGGTGAAAATTGTGTCCTTGATTTCACAGTCAAATCTGGGCAACCACTTCACTATGCGGCTTTTGGTTTTTCTCCTCAACACCAACGAGGAGGTCATTGACAAGATATGTCTTTCAGTTTTTGTTCTAATCCTTCCCGACTTTTTGGTCACTAATTTGTCCAATAAAATTTTTTTAAGGTCGGGGAAGTGTTCAATGGCCTTTATAAAGGGAAGTTCAAAAATCAATCGTTTTTCCAATGCTTCCCGTACAACAGGATCCAAATTCTTCAGATCTTCTTCAGTCTTAATTTTTATGAAATTTTCTAAATTTTCGATTTTTTTGTAGTTTTCAAAATTTTCAATTTTTTGGTAGTTTCTGTGTGGTGTGGTGATGTGGTGTCTTCCATAGATGAGAAGGGGCCTTGACATTCAGAGTAAGGGTTAGGGGCATAATCATTTCTTGGGGAATAATGAGCAGAAGTATTGATGTCCAAATCATCCCTAGGTCTTTGAATATCCTCAAAATTTTCATCATGAGATCCAATCCTTTCCTCATTCATTTTTGTATCCGAGCCACCATAGAATGAGATTACTCGGTCGGTAAATTTTTGAAATCTATCCTCCATCAATTTGAATCTTGTTTTTATCCTCGAAATATCATCCTCAAATTTCTGTTCATGATTAATCAGAGGAGCACTCGGTTTTTGTTCAATGATTTCATCTTCCATTTTTCTGTACGTGCAGAGAGGAGAGTTTCTTGGAATATCCATTGTATGATCCTTTTCTGAAAATTTCTCCTCAAAAATTACGGAAGGAGGCTGCTCATATGGTACAGGCATGCGTATTTGATCTGAGCAGAGTTTAGTCCTTTGATCATGATTGGTCAGATTTTGATATTGTGGAGTCAGCATACATGGTTTATATGTGTCTAGGAGGTCAATCCAGTCCTCTGTATGAGTATCATGTCTGACGAGGGATCTGTCGTGGTCAATCCAACATTGATGATCGTTAAGTGTGCGTCTTTTCATCTGGGTTTGGTTTCTCTGCCGGTCATGAGACTTGAAGGGATTTTGATCTTGAAATGTTTTATTGGCGAGAAACTGAGAATAAGATGGTTTAGTCCAAGATGGTAGGTGGTCATGTGTGGTCGGATGATTTGAGAAAGGATTTAATGAGGTGGCCGAAGTCATCCGCGGGTGAAAGTTTCCCACAAATGTTGGAGGATTATTGAAAGAAGAGGATGTAGTTGATTTGGGCCAAACCGAGACAGATTTATTTTCATAGTGATGTTCGATCATTTTTGTAAGAAATGATGGGTTGGATCTGCAATAGTTTTTGGTCAAAAGTTCCATGGTGAGAATGAAATCAAGAGATGAGAGAGATTATTGCACGGGATAGTCAAAAGAAATTTTATCAAATGTGCGGCTTTTGATCTTCGATAGCGGTTCACGCACACCAATGCAAACACAATTCAAACCTCAGGTTCAACAACACACACAATGAAGCCGTAAGAGTTCGGCTATTTTCTTTTCAATTTTAGTTGGTGATAAATCAATCTTAACAATAATTTAGCGAGCTGTTAGGTGCTGAAAATTTCGTAATGACTGGCATGAATTCTTACGACTAGTTGCACCTACTTTCAGCCAGTATGGGTGTAAGTACGAACCGTAGAACAGCTACCCGTGTTACTTGAGGACGGAGCCTTACGTAGTGTCCTCTAAACCACCCACTCTGCTAAGGAAATCCGGACCGTTTACCGCCTACCCGTATATCCTCACTGAGAAGTAGCTAATCGTTTTTGGTAGAATCCGTAGTCAATATGAAAATCCAGATTTGGGCTCTAGCCTTAAGTGTTGTCTCTCGCTCACTCAGATAAATAAAATAATCCAAGGTCGGGGTTGCTTTCCCGCAAAAATTCTTGATTTTATGGTTTATTTATAAATCGGCTATATTTAGCAGTCCCAATTTTAAATATGTGATCACTGAAGAATTAAGTGAGCTCAAATGCACGTCTACCGTCCAGTCCCGACTTCCTTCAAAATTATGTGATAAAACAAGAGGGGAAATTCGAGAAAAGCCAATGCACGTGAAAAACGATGATGTATGCTCAGTTAGAAGACTTACAGTGAATCCTCGCAATCTCCATGTGGGATGCAATACAGAAATTGGAAATTTATTCTATATGAAATGCAAGCCGATGAAAAACCGCACCTAAGCAGAAAGTTCTATTAGCGGAAAGAATTGAGTTAAATTTTGGCTAAATTGAACGATCTATGTGCATCTCAGTTAATGTGAGTGTGGCCTAATCCTACGAGCACAATCAAAAATTAAATTGCTCTGAGAGCTGTATGTGGAGGTTTATCCTATTGGCCACTCAAGTCGGGCCCCACCCTCACCGGAGAGTGAAACAGGCCACGACACACCGCAGAATAAAGTTAGAGGTCTTTTTACACACACGAGAGTCCAAACGAATATCGCTGTAAATGTATAATTAATTACAGAAATTAAAGTTCAGAAAAATGAATCCTAAAGTCTACGCTCTCTCACGACTCGACTCGATCTTAATTTTAATTACGGCTTTTGCGGAAGTCGGTGAAGTACCTCGTAAGAAAAATAAGAGAGAAAATGTAAGAGAGTGACTCAAAAATAATAAAAAAAAATAAATGCTGAAAATAAATGTAGGAAAATAAATGGAATTTACAATGAAAAATTCAGGGGTCAGACTACCCGAATGCGGAAAACCGAACGAAAATTTTTAAGAAAAAAATCTAGGCCGTTTGCCTCCCCGGCAACGACACCATCTGACGAGTCCGGAAATGCCGAGTTAAGAATGTGTTTTTATCGTTCGACTTAAAGAATGATTAGTCGTGCGGTGTAGGCGGCAATCGGAATCAGTCAAGAAAATACCACAAATAATATGTTCAATTTTTAATCGTGTGGTTTTATGTTTATTTTACTTGGGCAAGTCCCAAGGTCGATCACAAGGAGGCAAAGGAACAACCTAGAGAGATGTCTATCAAAGTTCGTGTTCGGTTTTCGAGGCGGTCTTATTTTGGAATTTTCAATGTATTAAGGGATGCAAAGTGCACTTTTAGCCTATTTTAGGGACTAAAATGTAAATTTCGATCAAACGATGTTCAAAAAATATGAAACTTGGCCACGATGCAAAATATGATGAAATGAATGCACTGTAATTTTTTTGGAATTTTTGGATGCAATATGAATTTTTTTATTGATTTTTAAATGCAAACAAAATGATTTTTAATATTTAATTATAATAAATATTAATCTACTTATTTTCAAGAAATAAAATTATCTAAGATCTATCACTAGGTGATGAATCTCAAAAAAATCCTAAACCTCGAAAATGTGGGGTTTAATACCTATTAAAAATTAAATACTAAAATATGCAAAATGATTGTTACAGAGCAAAGTATGCATGCAAATGCAAATTTTTTTTTGGGCACAATGTCAAGCATAATAAATTCTACAATATATGATTTTTCAGGGATTTTAAAGGCAATGGTTAATCAACTATGAATTTTAGAGCAATAAATGGGCAAAATATGCAAATTTCCACAAAACAGTTATTTATTAATTAGCCATCCATCACAAAAATACCCACAAGATGTCAAACAATAGTGAATTAATTGACAAACAAAATGTTATTTTTGATTGATAAAATAATGTAGAGAAGATGTTCAAAACAGAGGGGGAACACAGGGGTCGGATTGCAATATAAATAAAATAAATAAGTTAAGCAGGGGTATTTTTATGTTATTACCTATACCCGTGGGGGTATCCTTGCAAAAATTCCAGAGGGGCATGTGCGTAGCACGTGCCCTCTGGTCGGTGGACTGGAGCGTAAATTGGGGGTCTTCGGGGGTGCTCTGTGTAACGTTGGATGACGTCCCCCACGCACGTGCGAAGCGCGTGCTGGGTTCTCGGGCTGTGTGCTCGGCGGTGAAGGCAGTCTTCACGGCAGAGGAGGGGCCGCTTGGCCACGACGGTTGGGCACGGCTGTGGGCCGATGCTCGGCGGAGGAGCACCGGTAGCGGAGGTTGTCGACGAGAGGGGCTCCGGTGCTGCTAGAGGCGAAGGAGGGTGAACTGGTCGCCCCTGGCGTTGAAGTCGAGGGCGGGGCTGGAGGCGTCGACGGTGATGAAGGCGGAGGTGGTGGCTGGCGTTGATCGTCAATGGCAGCGCAGGTTGAAGCATCAGAATCGTAGGTGGTTGTCGATGAAGTAGTTGTCGATGGTGGGCCGCGACCTGTGGTTGGGGACGAAGGGGGTAGTTGAAGTTGCGAAGTTAATGAATGGTTGGTGGCTCAACGGCGACGAGGCCGGAGCGAGGCACGCGCGAAGGCGGCGTTGTGACGAGCGTTGGTTGCTCGGATCTCGCCGGGGAGGCTACGCGGTGCTGTCACCGCCGCAAAGGATCTCTGGGTGCAATCGGCGGATGCTTGGCTTGGGGCGGCGACAGCGTTTTAAATAGGGCACGAGAAGCGGTCGGAGATGGAAGGAAGGGGGGTTGATCGGAGATTGAAAGAGGAAGGGGATCAAAGATGGATTTGACGCGGTGGCGAGGAGATTGGTGGCGATGCGAAAATCATGGTGGAGGAGGGATTCTATTGGCGTTTGATTTGCTGGTGATGAGATCGGAATCGTGGATGGGTGATTGATCGGAGACGAGATCTGAAGATATGGAGGGGCGGCGCGGCGAGATTGCAGGGCTGACGAGATATGGAGATCGAAGGGGCGGCGGCGAGATACGCGCGTGAAGAGATTCGTGGCAGAGGTTCCAAACAGGGACGAAGGAGGCGCCTGGAGACAATGATCCCTGGCCGTCCGATCGGCCGAGATCGGGCGGCCAGATGAGCGACGCGTGGCGAGTGGGGGCGCACGTGCAGAGCACGTGCTTGGAGGCACGTGCGATCCTTTTTATTTATTTATTTAATTTTTTTTTATAAAAACGAGTTTATAAATAAGCCCAAAATAGATGACACTTGGCGGCACCAGGTACTGCCACGTGTCAACACTAGAAAATTCGAAAATAAAAGATTTTGTAAAATCGATAAAAAATAGTAAATGACCTCGGATCAAATAAGTTTCTTCACAAAAATTGCTCGTCTTGATGAGATCTACAACTTTCATGAAGACATAAAAACCAAGATCGATCATTTGCACAAAGTGGTTTTTGGGGGTATCCCATGTACATAGAATACCTTGATTTTTGTGTTTTGTATTTTTTTGTTATTTTTAAAACAGATAAAAATCCGAATAAAATTATGGTAAAATAAAAGATAAATAAAGACACCTTAATCTAATTTTTTTGGATTTTTATTAATTGATAAAATATGTACATAAAATATTAGTCAAAAACCGCTAAAATACACAATGTAGAAAAGAGGCCTAAAAACCCAACTTTTACATATGAGCTCCGATTCACTTGAACTTGGTCTTGTTTTGAAGGTAATTGAATGTAAAGTGAGTAGGATTAAAACGGACACTGGATGAGGGAGATATGAGGGTTTTAGTCCGAAAATCTTGAAATTAGGGTTTGGGTTTTTGGTCCACTTATTTGGGTTTTTTTTTGTATTTTTCCTTTATTCTTATTAGTGTTATGTACACAGTGGAAGTGGTTTTGAGTCATTTGGAGTTAGCATGAATGGGTTAAAAATCCGAGAAGTTAGGCAAGTTACAAGTCGCTTTTGGCTTGGATTTTTGGCTTCTTATTTTGTGCGGAATTTTGTGCTAAAATGCAATTCTTATGAAATCATGCACTAATGCTAATTATGCAGAATAGATGCAAGAATGCTGTTGATTTTGAGAGATTTGAGCATAATAAATGAGATTTAGAGTGATAAATACGAGATTCATCATCAATGCCAAAGATGGCTTCCGAGAATGATTGGAGACTAGGTGAATTCTCCTTGATGCTCAATATCAATCATCATGAAGTCCACTTTGAGCAGAGTACCTTGGAATGTAACGATGACTGAAATGGTTCCTCTCGATCGTTTTATTGATCAATCAGCCAGTTGAATGATCTTTTTTATCTTCCTGATAGGTCCGAATTTAAGCTTTTCAAATACAGAGGTTGGGAGGATATTGATCGGTGAGTCGTCATCGATTGGAGCATGGGTAAATGTTGTGTCTTTGATTCCACAGTCAAATCTAGGAAAACGCTTCACTATGTGGCTCTTGGTCTTTCTCCTTATTATCAAAGAGGTGGTCGTTGACAAATTATGTCTTTCCGTCTTTCTTCTTGTCCTACCCGACTTTTTTGTCATTAATTTGCTCATTACAAATCCTTTAAGGTCGTGGAAGTGTTCAATGGCCTGAATCAAGGGAAGTTCAAAAATCAATCTTTTCTCTCCAGTGCTTCCCTTAGAGCAGGATCCAAATTCTTCAAATCCTCCTCACTTTCAATTTTTATAAATTTTTATGGTTTTTTAATTTTTTGTGTTTTTTGAATTTTTTAATTTTTTTGGTCTTTTTGGTATGGTGTGTAGATGAGTCATTTTCCCAAGTTTGTGAGGAGCTTTGATTCACCGAGTGAGAGTCAGAATCAGAGTTATCCCTAGGGAAGTAATAGGCAGAGTTGTAGCAGTCAGAGTTGTCCCTACGGTGAATATAGTCTATGCGTTTCTGAATATCCTTGGGGTTCTTAACATTAGATTTAATTATTTCATCCTCCACTTTCATATCCGAGCTTCCATAAATTGAAATTACTCGTTCCGTGAAATTTCTAAATTTGTCCTCAAGTAATTCATATTTCTTACTTATCCTCGAAATGTCATCCTTAAAAAATTTTTCATGATCAATCATGAGAGCAGTCTATGTGATTTCTAGTTTTGAATTTGAGATCCAGTCATTGCATCTTCCATTTCCATGTATGAGTTGGGAGAAGATCCTCTTGGACTATCCATTGTATCATTGTTATCTTCTGAAAATTTCTCCTTAAAAATCATGAATGGATTCTGCTCGATATGAGGGCCAATATAGGTCTCATACTCAACATGGTGTGATTCAAGTATGTACAGTTGGTTTGAGTAGAACTAATTTTCTTGATAGTTGATCGGTCCCTCATATATTGAAGTCGTCATACAGGGTTCATGTGTGTCAATATCATCAGTCCAGTCCACTGTCAGAGTGTCATATCTGAATATGGGATTGTTACGGTTAATCCAAGATGGAATATTATTAGGTGCGGTCAAAAATCATGGAAGGATTCTGCTCAATATGAGGGCCAATATAGGTCTCATACTCAACATGGTGTGATTCAAGTATGTACAGTTGGTTTGAGTAGAACTAATTTTCTTGATAGTCGATCGGTCCCTCAGATATGGAAGTCATCATACAGGGTTCATGTGTGTCGATATCATCAGTCCAGTCCAATGTATGAGTGTCATATCTGAATATAGGATTGTTACAGTTAATCTATTCGAATTTCAATTTTATTCCCAATGGTCAAATCGAATTGTGGATTTGTGAAGTATTGACCCGTTCCAACATTATGGTGAGGAGAGATAGAAGTCAGTTGGAGTTGTTATCTTGGCCAGTCATTCATCTCAAAAGTGATTTGATCCTCAAATGCTTCATGAGTTCCAACGAGAAATGGATCAATCCAAGATGGTAGTTTCTCGTTTGTGGTCATGGGTAGGGGAGGTAGAAGATGTGAAGAAGTGTTAAATTCGATCGAATTCATCATGTGGTTAGAGTCTCTCACGAATGAAGGATTGACATTTACATAGCATGAAGGATTGATTATATGAATAGAATATAGAGGGTTGACATACGAAGTAGAGACCTCAGTCGACTGTTTGTTTGTATGATCCGAATATAAAGGATTGTCATTCATGGAGTAGAGCGGATTTGTAGAGAGGGTTGGAACTATTTGTGGGTGAGAGTCTCATGTGAAAGTTGGATGATGCCTGTCAGAAGAGGTTTTAGATAATTTTGGTTTGACCGAGATGAATTCATTTTCATAGTATTTAGATATGATGGGTACTCAGACAAATGTCTCACATGTGGCCAATTTTAAGGACTAAAATGCAATTTTCAATAAAACAATGTCTGAAAATTTTGAAACTTGCCTGAGATGTTAGTAACGATGAGATAAATGCATTGTAATATTTTTGGAATTTTCAAATTAAGATGAATATTTAATGAATTTATGAATGCAAATGATGTGAATTTCAATATTTAATTATAATAAAGACTAATACTATTTATTTTCAAAGGATAAAATTATACAAGATCTATCACTAGATAGTTGATCTCAGAAAATCCCTAAACCTTGAATATACGAGATTTAATATATATTAGAAATTAAAAATTGAAATCTACAAAGAGATTTTGAAAGAGCAAACCATGCATACAAATGCAATTCTTTTTGAGGACAATGTGAAATACAATTATTTCTACGATCTTTGAATTATTGGCAATTTTTCGAGCAGTGGTTAATTAACTATGAATTTCTGAGCACAGATTGGGTAAAATATGTAAATTTCACAAGAATAAATATTTTTAAATAACCACAAGCAATAAAAATACGATGAGCATGTCACAAAGTATAGAATTAATTGAAGAACAAAATCGTTACTTTTTAAATAATAAAAAGATGCAATAAAGAGGTTCAAACTAAATGGAGAACATAGGGTTTTGTTTGCAATGTTTACAATAATGAACTAAAATAACTAGGGACTATAGAAGGAATTACAGAGAATAAGAGGTTCTTCTATGCAAAATTACCAAGCAGTCACGTATGTAGCACGTGACCCTTTAGTGTGGGGACTGACTGGAAATAAGGGAGATTGTCAGGGTTCCCTTACAATTGTTCCCATGAGGAGGTGCATCCCACGTGTCCCTCCCCGCACGTGCGCCTTATGTGCAGAGGTCACGGGTTAGCCCCGACGGCATGGGCGGATTGCGGAGGAGGCGAGGCGGTTGGCGTGGTGGAGAACCAGCTTTGAGGTTGAGGAACAATAGAGGAGGAACATGTGAGGAAGGTGGATCGCCTCGGTGGTAGGGGTGGAGTATCTCCTGGATGCACTAGCGCGGTTGGCGGAGCAAGGTGCAGGCAGTAAGGTAACATGGGATGGTGGTCGAGGCGGAGGAGTGGATAGTCATTGGCGGATGCTCAAAGTCTCCTGGCTCAGGCCAGGAAATGTTGTGGAAGAAAAAGCAAACCGACGAGTGGTTGTGGAATGTGGTGGTGACGGTATAATCGAAGAAGAACGGAGGGGCAGCGCTGTCACCACTTGCGCCCTCCTTTTTTACTAGTGGCGGTGTACGGCTCGAAGAGCAAAGCCGGAGTGAAGTAGAAAACCTCAGGGCTGAGATGCTATGAGGTGTTCCTTCTCGGATCTCGTCGCGATGGAAGGGGTCTCTACTAGGTGCTATCACCACTGGAAAGGTACTGCCCTTGCGTTGCGTGAATTGGCGGATGGGTTGGCCGAGGGGAGGCAGTGTAGCTTAAATAGAGGAGAGGCGACGAGATCGGGGTTGGCCGATTGGAATTGGAGACGAGATTGGAAATTGACGATATGATGAAGAAGAAGATCGCGGTTGACGATGAGAATCACGACAGCAGTGCGACGACAGCCCAAGAAGGAAGGCGGTGGCCAGCCAAGAATGGAAAGGAGGCGGTTGCCGCTTCGCGAGATCCGTGGAGGTGGGTGGCGACGGAGAAAATCACAGAGGAGGATGTGGGACGGTGGCACCGATTTGGGAAAGTGGGGGGATCTCCAGGAGCGGTAGCTCTAAGAGCTTCCACGTGTCAACTCCAGAAAAACCGAAAATAAAAGAAGAAGAAAAAATAAAAAGAAATAGCAAATGACCTCAGATCAAAAAATTTTCATTACAAAATTTGCTCGTCTTGATGAGATCTATTACATGAAGAGATCAAAAACAAGATTAATCATTTGCTCAAAGTGATATTTTTGCGGTACTCCATGTACATAAAATACCTTGATTTTTGGTTTTATATTTTTTGTCATTTTTAAATAAGATCAATATCGGGAAAAATTACGATAAAATCAAAGATAAATATTTACACATTAATCTATTTTTTGTATTTTATTAATTAAGAAAAGGAATAAATAAAATGAAATACAAAAAAGACAACTTTTGTACAAACAATTAGTGAAGACTTGGACTCAGTTAGTTTCTTTGATTTGAAGCTCATTTTGGATTTGGATTTTTGTGTATTTTAATAGAATTTTCATCAAAAAAATAAATGAAAATAAAATAAGAAAAGAGTTAAATATAAACATAAAATAATAGGTCAAAAATCGCTAAAATACAAAATGTACAAAAGAGGCCCAAAACCCAACTTTCACATATGAGCTATGATTCACTTGAATTTGATCTTGTTTTCAAGATAATTGAATGTACATTAGTTCAAAAGTGAGCAGGATTAAATCAGACATTGTTTGAAGAAGATATCAACATTTTCATCTGGAAATCCTAGAATTAGATTTTGAGTTTCTGGTCCACTTATTTAGGTTAGTGATTTTTTATATATAATTTTTTATTCTTGTTAGTAATATGTACACAATGGAGGTGGTTTTAGATCATTTGGAGTTAGCATGAATTAATTAAAAAAATCAGGGAAGTTAGGCTATTTTACAGGTCAATTTGGCTGGGAGTTTTGGCTTCTTATTATATGTAATAATGAGTGATAAAATGCAATTATTATTAATACATGCATGAATGCTAATTATGCAATATAAATGAAGAAATGCCAATGAATTTTAGGGATTTGAGCACAATTAGTCACTTTTAGAGTGATGAATCTGAGATTTATCAGTTATCCCACCACTGCTGGACATTAGTTTTGTTGTTGATTGCTTCCTTCTTTATAATTCTTACGTGTCCCAGATTATCTAACAATTTTTCTGTCTACTAGTAAAATTACGAAAAGAATTGAACTGCTAAATAATTTTTGACAATGATACTTGTGTGTTGTAGGTGTAACAGCTCGGAGGGTGATGTTAGGTACAAGCCGAGGCCGCAGGGATAGAAGATGCCATTCTATGAGCGCAATTTCTGTCGTTTCATATATGATGGATCTTGAGACCATTGACCATAGAGTTCTCTCCACTAGTGTTCTATGAGTGTCTTCATCCATGACATTTCATGAAGGTTTGCCTTCTAGTACTTCCAAAGCATATTCAAAGTTAAAGAAATACACGCATCCACATGGTAACTGCGAGGCCAGTAGAGCTCATATTACAGAGAGGTTGTGGTATAGGATGCGGTCATGGATGAGGACAACATCAACCAGTCCTGGCCGAGTCGAGGATCTTATCATTCGATCTTGGATGGCCTGGTTGTCTAACATGTTCGATACTGCAATCGCAGTATCGACGCCTCTCTTAATTCTAGGAACCGAAATCAACTGGATAGATCAACAATCAACCTATGATATAGATTAAATAATAAATAAAATACGAGTTGAAATTTATTATACCCTACAAAAATATGTGTATAACAAGTAAGTGTTCAGGGTCAAACAATTGGGAGCATGAGGGATTGGTATAATTATTACTAATTAAGAATAACTAACAATAATTATTTTTGTATTTTTTTTCTTTTTTATTTTTTTATGGATTTAATTATATTTATTTTCATGAATTTTAATTATATATATATCATATTTTAAATTTTATTTTTTTTTAAATTTTATAAAATTTAATGTCTTTTGTTTTTAAATTATAATGTATATGTATTTATGATAATAATAATATTATAGACATCATAGGTAATATATAGAGTAATAAATATTAATATATATACAAAAAATCCTTTTTTATTTTGAAGGTTTTAAATATAATATATGTACTTAAGTAATAATAATAGTAATTTTTATATAAGTATTATTAGATATATATGGTATATATAGGGTTTTATAATTTTAAATATATATAAATACACTCAAAATTCAGAATATAAAATGTTTTATATTTTTATATTTCCCCCTTATTTTTATCATTTTATATATTTTTTGATAATTTGTATATATTTTGATATATTAAAATGTACAAATCAATGAGTATAATAAATAGGTCGAATTATTTTGGGAAATAAAAATAGATAATAGTGTCATAATTTTCCAAAATTATTATATATATTATATATAATAAAGAAAAATAAGAAATAGAAAACTATTTTTTGGATTTTTTTTAAAAAATACTGAATTTTATGGGGCTTTTAGAGTTTTATGATTTTTATGATATATCTTTTGTATTTATTTGTGATTTTTGGATTGAACGTATAATATATGCTAATATACAAATAGTATTTTTTGGAATTTTTAAAGGTAGTTTTATAATTTTTTGGATTTTTTATAAGCAAGCATGGAATAAATAACTCTCATTTGATTTATAATAAATGGGAAATTGCAGTAAATGCCTAAATAAAAATATAGGCGAGTATAAGCATGGTTTAAGGCATTTATAGATATTATCCCAACATTTATAACATACATGAACTATTTAATCAAAACAAAACATATAAAATGAAATACCATCCTGGTAGGGTTATATTGGTAATAAAATAAAAGTACAAGGTTTGCATGAAAAATATTTAAATAAGTTTTAACTGTTAATACTAATTATAAGACTAAAAAGAAATACCTAAACCATAAAGGGTTAAGTTGTAAAATGTTCAACAAGTTACGCACGAGGCACATGAGGTGAACTAGCAGAGGACCTAAATGCAATTGGGAAGAAGTTTGTGGGGTCCACTACAATATTTATAAAAATATTTAAACAAAACTTTATATTAATAGGACCTAAATGTAAATAAAAAAGCATTGGGTGACTTAGCAATTTGCCCCTTAAAGGATGCCATCGAAAGGTGTTTCGTGTGCCACATCACGCTACTCATGTTGGTGAAGCAGTCTTGGATGGGCATCGTTTCATCTTGAATAAGGGCCTACATTAGATCTGGGCTCGCTCCACGATCGAACGCCACTGGAGAACCTTGGAAAAAGAATCAAGAACATCAATTGGAAGTTGCTTCGATCAGTGATTACTCAATGCTCCGGCCTCCTTAGTCCTTTCTTACAAGGTCCTTATCTTTTTGGAGCTTGGGCATGTCAGCAGGAAGTCTTAAATGGGTTCAGACCAATCGAAAAGGGCATGGAGCTTGAAGCTACTAGAGGTACTGTTAGGATTCAAAGTGTTGATCCAGGATGCCACCCGAGTGCTTCACTTGCACAAAATGTTTCCCGGACATAAGGTGAAGGTCCTCGGCCCAAAATAAAGCTAGATGCGCTAGGGGGTGAAGTGGAGCGAAGAGATTAGATGAAGGGGCGACAGGAGGAGCTCGATCGACCTGGATCTTGTAGATCCAATGTGGAAAATGAGGCGAAAGACGGAGAATACATGATGTACGAAGTAGAGATGAAATGGCGGGTGGGAGATCAAGATTTCATAGTTATTTAAAGCTGGAGTATGAAGCTTCAATAATCGAAGATCAATAAATTAACCTAACCTAACAACTAATTGATGAAACTAAGGACTCAATTATGCTAAGGAAAAGAAAAAGAAACTAAAACGCTAAAGCTACAGTTGGTATCTAACTATTTCAGGTAGCAAAGGGCCTTTACTAGCAGAGCGTCGACGAGGGCATGGATTAGCTAGAGAATACCTCCTCCTTACTACGATTCGACATACACCACCTTTTGTCGCAAGGGTCAAGCTCTACACTCAAACTGAGGGGCTAAGAGAGATTCAAGAGAGATCCAAAAGACAAAATACGCGGAGGAGGATTATTTATAGGCGAAGTTCTGGCAAAAAGGGTATTTTGGTTGTGTAAGAGGGAGGCGACGTTGTGGATGCGAGGACCCTAGCAAGATGGACGAAGATGAGGGGGGAAGAAGTTCGGTGAAGAACTTGAGGGCCATCGAGCCCAGTATCAAGGCCAAGAAATTGGAGAAGTCAAAGGTCCTGTGCCCTCTAACAAGCGCTACGACGAAGGACTGTTGATCAGGCGGTCAACAATCCAAGCTTTCCGATTGGTCCACGTGGACCAACCAGAAAAATCAAGAGTGAAAAATCCATTTTTAGATCAAAAATAAATAATAAATGATTTTATTGAATAAAAGTCAAAACATGAAAAGTGTTTAATAATTTATGTACTATTTTTGTGTATTTTTAATTTTTTATAACACTATTTATAAGGTGCTAATATTTACATGTATATACATAGACATAAATACCTAGATTTGGTGTATTTCATTTTTATTTTGTATTTTATATTTTGATATATATATATATATATTATATTTATAATATATTTAAACACATTTTTTCATATTTTCATTTTATTTTCCTGATTTTATTTATTTACTTAAATAAACAAGGGTATACATATTATAAGTGTAGTTTACCTATATATTATATTTCACTATTTATTTTAATGCATTTTAAATCTTTTATTTTTTGTTTATCTTTCTAGTGTATTTCAAATAATATTGAGAAATATTTAGAAATATAAAAAAGATAAATATATAAGAATGAATATATTGAATAAAATATACATGTATAAGGTATAATAGGGACCAAAAACCAACTTCTGCGTCTCAAATCTATTTTTAATGAAACCTTCAATAGATAGATAATTAAATTTTATGAACAATAAAGGTATGTTTAATGAATTTTGAGTTCATATGGAGGAGATACGGGTCTGTGAAGTTTTATTTGCGGTCTTTTGATTTGTGTGTCCAAGGTTCATTATGCATTATTTTTCTTTGCAATTAATTTTGTATTTTTATTTGTATTTTTATACAACTTTCATGTTGATGGTTTTATTATTTGAGGTGTGTAAAAAAATAAAATAGGGTACAAAAAGAAATTTATTTACGAATTGAATTAAGATTTTCATGTAATTTCTGAACAATTTAACTGCCCTATCTCTCACTACTTTATTTCTGATCGACCACGTCAATATTTGACAAGGTCTCAAGGTCTAGGGCCATTCATTGTCTTTGACACTTCATTTCTTTTCTTTTTCTTTTCTTTTCTTTATTATTTTATTATGGAATTAAATACTTGTATTTATACAATATTTATGTGTAAATTAATGAATGTTATTTTTGTACAATATAATGCTATTTACATGCATTTAGCTAGGGATTTAAGGCCAAAATGGAAGAATAAATATGATAAAATGGAGATTCATCAGTCATTCAGAGGAATGCTAAGTTGAATGTCATGTCAGCCAAGGATGCATAGGCATCTACCTCGGTCGTTATGATAGATTGTTTCTCAATGCGTGTTCTATTTGATATTGGAGCAATTGATTCTTCTAACTCTGTTGAGTTTTCCTACACTTTAGATAAAGCCCCCCAACATAGTTAGACTTTACTTACCTTATTAAGGGGGGCGGGGTCAGGTGATTTGTTCATCTCAAATTCACCTAGGATGTAGAGTCATGATTGGAGGACATGAAAAGCCAATAGCCTTGATCGCGATACCAATCCAAGATTTTCATGTGATATTGGGCATGGATTGACTGACTCGATATTGAGTCTCTATTATTTGTTATGGAGAAAAGTGGCGTTTCACATTCCCAAAGATTCCAACATTTGAATGTATGGGCTTGATCGATGATAGAGTGATCAAGTGTATGTCGGCACATCTAGCAAAGCGATTGTTGAATAAAGGTTGTGAAGGCTATATAGCTTACATCACATCAGTCGATGAGAAGGAGGAGAAGGCTATTGCTGATGTGCTGGAAGGACTTTTTTGGATGTATTTCCAAAGGAGTTTAGTGGTTTGCCTCCAACTTTTGAGATTGAGTTCAAGATCTCATCAGTACCGTCGACTTAGCTAATTTTGATGGACCCATACCAAATGACATCTACAAAGTTTCAAGAGTTGAGGACTCAACTCCAACAATTGCTAGAGAAGGGGTATTTCGGACCCAACACTTCTCCCTGTTGTGCCCTAGAACTTTTTGTAAAGAAGGATTGTTGATGCACATGTGTATTTAGTACTGACAATTGAATAAGGTGATGATAAAGAATAAGTTTCTATTCCAAGGATTGATGATCTTTTTTATCAGCTTCAAGGGGCCAAAGTCTTTTCCAAGATTGACTTGAATTCTAGTTATCATCAGCTTCGGATTCAAAATGAGGATATTCCGAAGAGTACATCCATGAAAAGATAAGATCATTATGAGCTCTTAGTAATACATTTTGGATATTCGAAACATATAACACAAGATTAGTATTACACTAATTGATTGACGTTCTCAAATATTGTATACAATATAATACCAACTATCTTTTGCAGTGACGTTGAACTGCTCACTTGTTATCTCCAACGGATGAAGGAATAAATATAAAACTGCAACTGCATTCAAAAGAAACCGATTCAAATATCATAATAATATTATAATGATAATAATTGTGGATGGGAAAAACGTACTAACATGTTCCAAAGGAAAATGAATGACCGCAACAACGACTAAAAAAACTCATAATCAATATTGCATGAGAAGCACCATCAAAAGCTAATGGTCTATTTTCTAGCCGTTTGCCCATTGCCAATTATGTGCAGCCTTCAATGGTATCAAAAATAAAGACCATGCAATATAAACAAAAATCACACATAAATAAAAGGAATTAGATGAATTTTGATATATATTTGTAAGGAAATGAAAAGTACTTATAATAAACGATAAGATATCTACAAAGGTTACATGTATCAGGTAAATAGATCATTGATGATGATTTATTTACCCTATTCCGCATATGTATATAACCCTATTCCACATATGTATATAACTCACAAAGGTTACATGATGATTTATTTACCCTATTCCTCATCTTGAAGTTAGGATTGTGACTTATTATTTTTGGATGAATCATTCATGTTGAATATATGCATTGAAGCATCAAATCGTTTGTGATCAGAACTTCCTTATATAGATCTTGACTGTACCAATTAATTAAGTAAGGATTTTTGGATTTGATTAGAATTCATTTATCGATTACTCCTATACATATGTACCTTAGGGTTAAGGCGTGGGCCATAAGAAAGTCTCATTCTGTAGGAGCCACCACCTCATAGGGTTTTAGTAGATGTACTCATCTTAAATCTCATAGTGGAATCTCTCTTTACTCGTGATTTTCTTCCCCACTACATTGGTGAAGTTTTTCCATATAAATCGTGTGTGTTCTCCGTAGTTGATTACCTGTTTGGATCATCTTCAATAATTCACGCCTACTAAATATATATTTGGAGAACCTCGCGAGCATAGATAGCATCGACGTAAAATTACCCTCTCTTTCGGTTATGTAAAAAAGGGGATGTTGAAAAAATATATGTATGCAAAAGTGATGATGATGATAATGTGAATTTGGATCCTTGCGAGAGAGGGGGTGATTGAATACAATGGGGGACAACACGTGGTAAGCAATGTGATTGAGAGACCCCCCACCAAATACGCCCGTGCACTGGTGATGACAACAACTTGTTGATCAATGTTGCTTTCGTCGATCATACCAACAGATCATCGTAAACTTGATCTCGCATGTGATCTCTTCTTTTTTTTACTTGTTATCTCTTGGCAGGAAGATGGGAAAGGAAAGCTTCTTCATGACATCTGGCTGGAAGGAGATCAAGCTTAGTAAAAAAAAATGTTTATCCGAGGCTTCTCATCACGTGTCTTACAAGGTAAAAAATGTCAACTTGGTTGCTAGCGACCTATATGTAAACGTTTTGGAAAGACATATATGTACAGTGGACGTAGGAGGCATTTTGGCCTTTTGGTGCATGGCGTCTTGCATCCACATGTTGGACATTCACAGTAAAATAACGTCACAAGAGGAGACGTGGTGAATAGGACACACTGTGAGTGCATCATACGGTGTGTACCTTATGTTATGACAAACATTTCCTGGGGCCCACTTCATATCTGCAAATCGTTTGTCGCATGCCTATTTGACACGAACCGCGGCAAACGCTTTGCCGTTCAAACCCCGAGGGTGTGGTCATCGAAAGGCATGGAAAACCATGATGCGACGAGACGTTGTTGCGAAAAAGTGGAGTGCACAAGACCTTGTGTGAAAAACCATTTACCGCATGTCAGCCCATGCCGGCGACTGGCTGACAGCAGCATGCAGTTTGCCGCTGGAGCTGCGATGCTTCACACCCAACTAGTCCGCCCTCCCCCTGTAAATATCCCATCCCCTTCTCTTCTCAACTCACCCCTCACTTCTCTACCCTCCCCACCCCCTCTTCCAACCTTCCTATTTGAAGCCATTCCAAGCCAACTCTCCTCTCAAGCTATGTTTTTTTTTTGTTTTTCACATTTATTTTTTGATGTTATTGTATGTTAATGATTGATTTAATTATCTTGATGTTCGCTTCCTACATGTAAAATAGGATAAATTGTGTGTTATATTATTTTGGAAATAATGAATGATCATCGTATTTAACCTCTATTCTTGTCATGACATGAGACAAGATAGCATTGTAATCATTACCTTTCACCTTATTGAAACATTTTCACTTTCTTTGTATCTTGTCATAACCTAGTATATTTCTTTCTTTTCAAACATTCTATTGCGCATTGCAATTTTATCCCAGTTTGACTTATGTTTATATGAGTAAATGTGTTATTTGATAATAGGCATACTTCGCAATTCCATCTTATAACAACATGTAGTTGTATTTCTATTTCTTTAAACTATTCTTGACATAACTAAACCTAATAGGAAAATAAATTTATTACCAACTATCTTCTGGTTTTATCGTTCAATTTATTATCCACAGTAGAAGTCATTTTAAATTAGAGAGATTAATAAATGATTTGAACCATGATTAATTTAATTAGTCTAGTAAGTAATTTGAAGTGCTTAATTAGGGTCACGTCGAATTAGGCAATTGAATAAAAAAGATGGGTTAATCAATTTAAGTAGTCGAGTATTCCTATGCTCCTACTCGGTTAATTTGAGTAGATAAACAACCAATGAATTAAGTTATATAATTACATAAATCAGATGAATTGTTAAATCCAACCATTTTTAATTAAATTAGTCCAGTGAGTAATTATATAATTGATTAGGCAATTAAACAAATTAGACAACTTAACAAAGTTATTAATCAATAGTTGTTTAAGGCCATTTGGGGTTTAATTATTATAATAGGTTTAGTAATTAATTTAGTATTTGTTAATTAGTTAAATTGTGCTATTGGTGATTAAATACTTAGTTAAAAAACAACTATTTAAGTTATTTACGTTTCCCCCTATATAATTTCAACCCTAATTAGCATAATTACTAAAGTAACTAATTTTTAAGCTTAATTACTTCTAAAATTAGGGGAGTAGTTAATTACGCAGATATTTAACGACTTCACTTCAGTATGAAATTATCTATAATTAAATATTCAAATTTGTTGATTAAGTAATCAGAAAGCAAATAATTATATGAGTTAATTTAATTTCAACCCTAATTATTTTCAACATAAATTAGTTTAATTACTTAAGTAACATATTTGTCTGTTTAATTAGTTACAAAGTCAGGGGGTAGTTATTTATGTTGTTGTTAAGAACTTCAATTAATTAGAGAATTATCTATAATTAAGTATTCTAATTCACTGAGTAAGTAATTAAAAAGTAAACAATTAGGTAAGTTGATTTAATTTCAACCCTACTTAATTTAAATCCTAACTAGTTTAAATACTTGAGTAACATATTTTCTAAGTTTAAGTAATTAGAAAATTAGAGGAGTAGTAATCTATTCTATGCATGTGTTTAACATCTTTACTTAAGCATGAACTTATATATATAAGTATTCAATTTTTTTGATTAAGTAATTAAAAAGTAAATAATTATATAAGTTAATTTAATTTCAAACTTAATTAATTTAAACATTAATTAATTTTATTATTTTAAGTAATATGATTTTGAGTTTATTTAATTAGAGTAGTGAATTATGTCGATGTTTAAGAACTTCAATTAATTATAGAATTATTTATGAATAATTAGTGAATTTTGGTTGTTCAATAATTAAATATCATACAAATTTATAATTTAATTTACATTCAACACTGATTAATTTCAACCCTAAATAATTTAATTACTTAAGCAACCATTTGTTTAATTACAACTTATTATGAAATTAGGAGAATTATTCATCATGCTCAAGATTAAGAACTTAATTTAATCAGAGAATTATCTATGATTAATTAGTGAATTTTTTTAATTAAATAACTGCATAGATAATATTTTTTTACGTTAATTTAATTTCAACCTTAGTTAGGGAATTGTCAATCAATTTTTTGCTTAACTATTTTAATTAGTCAAGTTTACTTACTCTCCTACTCGGTTAATATAAGTAGACATACCAAAACTCTAAACCGTAATCCCTTAACAGTCAACCCTAAACAAAAAGGGGATCAAACTCGTGGTAGTAAATTAGGCAAATTAGATAACTGATGAATCACAATTCTCATTCTTTATTATTTTATTTTAGCTTTATATTTTAGCAGAAACACCTATAAATATATGTAAATACAATAATTTTACATTGTACATGTCTTTGTTAATAGTGCATAATTAATACATATTTTCCAAAAATAAAAGAATAAAGAGAATAGAAAAAGAAAGTGGTATTTAGAATAAATATAGATTGACCCAAATCTCAAAGAGAAGGCCAAACCTTGACCTGATCAACAAAACATTAAGTAAATAGAGATAGGGTACACTGTATATTGCACAAAACACCTATACCTATAAAATAAATATTCATGTTTATTTTAAATTGTGTGAATACCATATTATCATTGAACAATTGTATATCGCCTTAATGACAAATAAAAATAAAATAAAAATAAAATAAAAATAAAATAAAAATCAAAAAACACAAAATAAAATAAAAATAAAATCCACGATTCAATGTACAAAGGCCACATGCATATATAATATATATATAACTTATTTATTTAATACCCTAAATTAATTTATAAAAATCAAATAAAAAATCATTTTATAGTCCTCAAATTATTTTTTATATAAATAAAATATAAAATAAAATTATTTTTGCAAGATTAATAAAATTAAAATACATGTATATAATACATAGGTATATTATACATGTATATAATACACCATACTATATATACTGTATTTATGATGTATAAAAATATTTAAAAATCAAAGAAAAATAGTTTACAAAATTACAAACATTTTGTAATTTATTCATTTTTTATTTTGAATCCATTTACTATTTTTTATTTAATTTTGTAAATTTTTGCTTTCTGATTGGTCCACGTCAGATCTTGACCACGATCAACCCCTCCTCCCAACTGACCCGACATGATAAAGGATATGGTTAGATCCTCAAGCGCATCACGGAAGCGTGAGCGTCGTATCGAATACGACGAGGAGCGACTAGTCGCACTAGTTGCTCGATGCAGCGGAATTTAAGTTTCGACAATCGCAATCCATATACTTCTGAGTTGGTGGTCAGTACTATGCATCTTAGCCCATCTTCATGCAACACATAATCGGATTCAGATTCAGTTCAACTAGATTTGCTTGATGACACCACATTTCCAGAATTGAAATCACTACCTCCTACACTCAAGTATGCCTTTCTTGTGGGACCCAAAAAGAGATACATGTTATCATTAGCTCGAACTTGACTTTAGAACATGAGTTTAGCTTGTTAGAGGTCTTAAAAAGGAACCGCAAAGCCATAGGATGGACAGTGTCGGATCTCGTGGGGATTAACCCCGCTCTCTGCTCGCATGACATTTTTACTGAGGACAATGTGAGACTTTACCGTGAGATTCATAGGAGACTTAACCCCAATCTATGGGAAGTAGTTAAGAACAAGATTAAGAAATCGTGCAAGGTAGGGTATATATACCCTACTTATGACTCCAAGTGGGTGGCCACACTTCATGTTGTCCCGAAGAAGTCGGGAATTCAAATGGTCACCAACGAGGAGGGTGTAAAGATCGCGACAGGAGTACCCACGTCGTGGCATGTCTATGTCGAATACAGGTGCCTGAATGCTGCTACCAAGAATAACCACTTTCCCTTAACTTTTATTGATCAGATTTTGGAGAGACTCACGGGGAAAGAGTTCTTCTATTTTCTTGACGGGTACTCATGATACAACCGGGTAGCCATAGCTCCTGAGGACAAGAAAAGACCACATTCACATGTCCATTCAGCTCTTACGCTTTTAGGTGCATTCCATTCGGGTTCTACAATGCCCCAGACACTTTTCAGCAGTGCATGATCGTCGTATTTACCGAGATGGTGGATGATTTCCTAGAAGTGTTCATGGACGACTTCTCGATTCATTGTGATTCCTTCGATACATGTTTAGAGCACATGGACCGAGTCCTCAAGAGGTGTAGAGAGGTGATTCTGTACTCTCATGGGAGAAGAGTCACTTTATGGTGACAGAGGTTATCGTGATGACCCTGGAAATGGAACGATTCTGCCAGCAAAATATCACAGTCAAAGTACCCTTTGATCAGTATGTGGCCAATAATCCAGCATTCCAGAAGTACTTGAAGGTGAAATGCACTCCCACCAGGACTCGTACAAAGAAAACAAGCCAATTTGTGAAGACTCATATCTTGACAATTGCCACTACCAAATGTGTCAAAAGTCAGCATTTGCCAAGAAAGAAAAGGGATCTTGGTGCCCATTATGTGGAGAGTCGCATTGGTGGCATTGCGTTCGCATGTACACTTCTCGACAATGGTTCTTCCATAAATCTTCTGCCCTTAGCCTTATATTATAGATTGGAGTTAGACCCTCTCAAGAAATCATTATCTTTACTCCAATTTGCTGATAAATCCACTAAAAGACCTAAGAGAGAAGTGAAAAATGTTATCATCATGATCGAGGGTACGAAATACAAAGTGGACTTCACTATCCTTGATATGGAGAGCCCGAACCATTGGAAGGAATCGCAAATCATTCTTGCAAGACCATTCCTAAGAACCATCAAAGCTGTATTTGATTACAACACTGGAATGATGAAGTTCTATTCTCAGGGAGGAGAAGTAGACTTGGAGATGAAACAAACAAAGTGGCAAAGGCCAGACTCCGAATCCACCACTGAATATGCCGAAACATCAGAATGCATTCTCCTTAGCACTACTGGGCCGTAGGACCAACTGCCAGACATGCAGATTGAAAGCACAACATCAGAAGAAGAAACAATGCACAGTGCAGCTTGCATGACATTGCCAAACATATCTAGTCACCCAGATTACTACAGTCTTGATGACACAGAAATCCTTTCGGATTTGTCAGTCCCATCATCTTCGGGACAATCAAGAAATATCGATGACGAGTCGGATGTGGCTTTAACCGAATTACCGCACTACTTTAGTGATCCGACTCACCTTTCTTCGAAATTGTAGCCAACACATCTCAGAGTGATTTACCACCAACCGACACTGAGCCAAATGCAAAAGTCATTAGCCAGACTTAATTGATGATTCAGAATTGCCAGAGCTGAAACCACTACCTCCCATACTGAAGTATGCATTTCTAAATGGACCAAAAGAAAAATTCCCTGTGATCATTAGCTCATCCTTAACCTTGGACCAAGAATCTAGATTACTCGAAGTCCTTAAGCGAAATCGAAAAGCCATCGGTTGGACTGTGTCAGATCTCGTAGTAATAAACCCCACTCTCTACTCGCACCAAATTTATGTTGAGGATAATGCAAGGCCTTCCCGTGAATTTCAGAGAAGATTGAACCCCAATCTTCGGGAAGTGGTTAAGAAAGAGATAGAGAAATGGTGTAAAGCAAGATTTATATATCCCATTTCTGACTCCAAGTAGGTAGCCCCCCTTCATGTCATCCCGAAGAAATCGGGAATCCACATGGTCACTGATGAATCCTCATTCATCACTCTTTATTCTTTTATTTTAGCTAAAAACCTATGCAATACACCATGTAGATACCTGTAAATAGAATAAATTAGCAAATAGCATGCATTGTGTAAATAATAGTAATTAGCATGTTTTTCTGCAAAAATAAAAGAATAAAGAAATAAAGAAAAAGATGGAAATATTTAGAATAAATATTGAGTGACCTGAACCCAAGGGAGGGCTCCACAAGGGCCTGACCGCAAAATAAAATAAGTAGAGAGAGATAGGGTGACTCAACATGGTGTAAATATCCCTCTATATGTAAATAATTTATTTTCTAAAAATAAAAATATTGCTTCCCATATTTTGTATATATTTATAAAAATATAAACAAAATGAAATGGAAACAATACAAGAAAAATAAAATAAATAAAATTCTCTCTCATCAGTGTATATATACCATGTATATAGAATAAAAGACCAATTTATTTCACCCTTGTAATGACTTAATAAAAATCCAATAAAAATCTTTTTATATTCCATATTTTATGATGTAAATAAATAAAATATAAAATTGGAATAAATGTACATACATAAATAAAATAATAAAAATAAAATCCAAAAATACATAGGTATACATACTTGTATATAATTATATAATGTAAATACATATTTTATTTTTCAAAAAAATAAATAAAAATCACTAAAAAGTACTTTGAAAATAAATAAACATTTTTCATTTTGTAAGTATTTTCAAATAAATTCATTTTCTATTTTATTCTGAATTTCTAAACCATTTTCCAATGCTATTTTCTCATTGGTCCACGAGGGAACGTTAACCCCCGATCAACTACCCCCCCTGGACCACTTTGTGCGGATCTGCACTGAGGACCCGATTTCTCCCATTTTTTGCTATCTGATACGCCAACCATTTCCCTAAACCTTGGGCCCAGATTAACATAGATTCATCCCTGATCCACACCCGGGGATCTTCCTAGGGATCCGTGCATCATAATTCCATGCCCGACTACATCTTTCCTGGATCCCTACCACTATATAGTCTCATCTTCTTCCTCCATTAGCCACAACTTTGGCTCTCTTCTTCGACTCCCAGGTCCACCGTGATCCTTGAGTGACAGCGAGTGAGCTCGAGTGTCTGAGTGAGGATTTGGAGGTGTGCAACCTAGGTCCGGCGACCATCGTCGTCGTGCTCCACCGCCGGCGAAGCTCGAACCTCTGGAGGCGACGCTCCATCGAGGCGAAGATCACTGGAGAACCAACGTCTCCTCCCCAGTCGACTTCGATCATCAGGTAGATCCCTTAGGCTTCATTTTGTCTTTTAGACTCAATCTTCATCTTCCAGCTCCACCTGCTCTACCCTAGTGGCTGGAGCCCCGCCAGTCCATCTTAGCCGTATAGATCGACCCTTCGACCCATCGCCACCTTCCCTACGCGATCTGATCACCTCGAGATGGCCCATCTGAGCCTCGATCGAGTCGGGTTCCATCCATCACCTTCGTCGGAACCCCCCGTGGCCCATTCACGTGCTTCTCCTTATCTTTTAGCCAATAAACTATGCCGTAGCGTCCCTGCGAGCAAGAGCTTCTTTTTGCAGGTCATTAATCGCGAGAGATCTCCCTTGGTCGCTTATGAATCTCCATTTCATCACCTTTATTCTATCATTTCGGCCTTAAAAAGCCCAACAAATGCATGTAAATAGCATCAATTTGTCTATAAAATCATTTATTATTTGTTGCATTCATTGTACATAGAATAAGGTTTTTAATGCCAAAAGTATAGAATAAAGAGAAGGAAAGAAAAAGGAATGAAATATTGCAAATATTTTATGACCCGAACCCCGAGACCAAGGCCAGCATGGAATTGGTCGACAAGGAATAAAGTAGGGGGAGATAAGGGCCAATAGTACAATAAATACCTCATTTATTTATTCATCTATTTATGCATTTTTGACACCTATTTTGTATATTATTAATCATTAATCAAATAGAGAAACTTTGTACATGAATGTTGTAGATAATAATGTGAATAAAATTACAAAATTGAGTTTGTACAAAAATGATACACAGTGTACATTTTATACAAAGAATAAAAAGCCAGAATCTCAACTTCACAGACCCATATCTTGCAAATAAAAACTCAAAATCACTTAAAATCACATTTAATTGTATATAGATTTCCAAGAACTAATTAATATAATTGGTTTCATAATTTTTGGAGTTCATTTGTGAAAGTTAGGTTTTTGGCCTTCATTGAACAGTCCGCGTGATTAAAATATGCAATTTATTCATTGTTCATTATTTTTACAAATTTATATTTTTAGAATTTTGTAAATAATGGATACAATACATGTACATATTGAAATTAAAAGAGAATCAAAAATAAGTTTTAAAATAAAATAAGTCTATGAAATACATAGACAAAATACCTATGCTATCTATATGTATATAAATAAAAAAGGATTTTATTCTTTTACTCTCTATTCATCTATATTTTTATAATAATGTAAATATTACATATAATTTATTAAAAATACAAATCCAAAATAAAAACCAAGAAAATACATTAAATAAATAAAGTGTATATAAAATATTGGTAAAATACCTATAAGTATACCTACATATTACATATTCCTATTATTTAAATATGTAAATAAGCTCATAAAAATTAAACCAAAATATATCTACACTCACAAAAATAAGTGATAAATTTATAAAATAAGAAGATAAAATAATAAAATAAAATATAAAAAATAAAAATAAAATACACAAAATACATGTAAATACATTCATAAACACATTATTAAAATAAACCTATAATAAAATACATCAAAAAATTAAATAAAAATCATAAATAAATGCTACATTGTTTTAGGAACATTTTTTATTTTATAAGCAAAAATTAATAAAATCATTTATTATGCTAAATAATTCATTTCAGAATAAAGGGCCCTATTTTGTCCATTAGCGGCCTGCGTGGACCAATGAGGAGCCAACCCTCGTTGACCTCTGGTCAACTGTCCCATCGGGACTTGGCGCCTCTGAACCATGATTTTTCCATAACTTGCGCCATTTTTCCTGGGCGTCTCGTCCCTTATCTTCGCTCGCCGCCTTCACGAGATCTGTAGAGGGACCATCCATCTATCACGCATGCGTGTTGGATCGAGGAAATGATCATTGCACTCGTCGGAATATGTAGGCCAAGTAGGGCACCCAGAATGTGTATAAATAAGAGCCCTCGACCTCCTCCGCAAATTTGGCCAATTTCCATCCACCCAAAAGCTTCGAATCCGTTCCTGGGAGGTTCCTTGTGACAGGAGGAGCATTTCACCAACGTGAATCGGCCGGAGGAGGGATAAATTTTGTCGCGGCGGAGCTCCGGCGTCCGTCCTGCTCCCTGGAGGCCCCCAGGTATAAGAGTTGTTCTTTCTTGCTTTTTAGGTAGATTTAAGTTCCAGCATTTCTGTTCTTAGTTTAGCTTCCAGATAAGTAGAGTAGCTTAAAATCGTTAAATCGAAGTTCGCCGGAGCTCTTCTCCGGCGACTTCTTCACCGTGATACCCACTGTTTCCGATCGCCATTTTCACCTCACTTCGTTCCCCATCATTTTCTCCATCTTTCGACCGTGTTTTTTCAACCAAGGACCCCCAGTCCTTGCGAATCAGAGCTCCACCTCCGCCTATCGCCGGAGCCCCTCACCCCATCTTGCACCCAAGCTTCAAAACCTAGGGGCGAGAAGATAGCCCTCGTTCCCCTGGTTCTTCCTATGCAGGTTACATGAAGCAACGAGGCCCTTTGGGCTCGATTCGATCCAGGAAGAGGCTCCTGGAGGTCCCGACCTTCATCGACCTCGCCTGGGCTCCTTGGACCTCCAAGAGCCATGCCAAGACCACCGGGAGATGCGGGACGCCTCCAGCTATGATCAGAACATCTCAGGAGCGACAAGGACCGTCGGGGAGGAGAGATCTCGCCGGGAGAAACTCTCCAGCGGCGAGTTCTTCCCCTGTTCTTCCAGCACCTCTCCTCGCCGTAAGATGAAGAACGAGATCCCAGTTGGAATCCCAGCCGTCCGATGGAGCGAAGTTTCAGCTGTCAGATCATCTTGTATGATCTAATCTTCACTACCCATCATCGAAGCGTCATCGGCAAACGTGGAGGCGCCACGTGTTTAAGTCACGCATATCAGCCGTTGGATCAAGCGCCTTTGGGGCTAATTCACTTATACCCCCGCTTTTTGTTGTATTTAATTTTTAATATTGTAAAATAAATGTTACTTTATAAATAATTTGTAAATTTTGCTGAAGGGACCCTGAACTTTTTAGAATTGCAAATTGGTCCTTCCCCGCCTCATGTGCAGTCCCACGTGAGGCGCGTGAAAATTGCATGTCAAACCTGGCGGTTTTTGTAAATTGTAATTTAGTTCAAAAAATTAAAATTAATATTTATTTCTGTAGGTATTTTTGCACAGTGCCCCCTGGGATTTATTTTATTTGCAAAAATGCCCCTACTAGGCCTTGTATTTTTGTATGCTTTGTCTATTTATTCCATGCATTTATAAAACCTCATAAATTCCTTAAAAATTAATGTAAGATCCTGTTTAGTTGCACTTTCACGCCCTAATTTTGCATTTGCATTTGATTGCATTTTCATATATATTAAAAATAAAAAACATGCATTTTAGCTACTGTTTAGATTAGTAAATACCAAAAAATTATTAAAATACTTAGAAAAATTCCAAAAAAATCAACTGCTGTGTATTTTATCCTCTTTTAGTGTCATTCCAAAAATCACTAAAAACTTCATAAGAAAAACCTTAAAAAATTAGAAAATACCCAAAAACTTCAAAAAAATCTATAAAATTATAGAAAACTCCAAAAAATGCAAACTCAACTTCTGTAGGTTCCCTATGTTATTACCTTTATTTTAAAATTAGTTTGGAAAAATTTTGTGGCTGTTTGGTATTTTTCAATCCCATTTTAATTTCGTCCAGTAATTAATTCACTGTTTTCCTTTATTTTGCCATTTAAAAATGCCAAAAATATTTGGAAAAATACCCAAAAATCACAAAAACAGTAAAAATTTATAAAAAGACCAAAAATATTCCATTTCCTAATTTTTGACTATTTTTACTTATTTGTTTAAATACGTTATTACCCTTCTACTTATAGTTTCTATATATTCTATCCTATTTATATAAAAAATATATATAATATAAAAAGAAAATATAAAATCAGAAAATGATTAATTAAAATACAAATCTAAAAAAAATAAAAAAATAAAAAATATAATAATATTAATTACCCACATGATTAGGATTCATACAAGGATGACTCTGTTGTATCTGAACAAGGTGGGCTACCCAATTTTTTTTGCTCTCTGTGGTTCGACCTCTACATGCTTATTCCCTATGCATTTTTGTGGTAGAGTTAATAATGTTAATTCACAATTTTGGGACTTAATTGATTTATTCTTTAATGTGGGTTAATTGCTGATCAGCTGGTGTTCTGTGAGCGGTCGCCTCAGTGACACTACATTTTGACCCTCGCAAAATGCCCGTTATCAGATGGCGCCATTGTCGGGGAGCAATGAGCGTAGCCTATCACATTTTGTCATTCTTGTTTGGAAATTTGTTTATCATTGATTTTGTGAGCAGCTGTTTCTTTTGCAATTGATCACCATGCTTGATTTATTTATTTTTTGTGATTAATTCCTATCTGCTTTATTTCATTGATTGAGCTTATACTAATTCAATCTCTTTGTGACTTTGTTGCGAGGGCCCGCCACGCAAGGATGGTTTCTTAGGGAGCCAAGGCAGCCGAGCTTGGAGGAGGTTGGTCTTCACTTTACGACCAACTGGAGAGAGCACCAACGATGCAAGGAGATGGGAATTAGATATGCTTCAAGAAATTAGGATTGTTTTTGTAATTTATGGTGAGAGAGAGAAATTTTGGCATGTAATATAATTTGGACTCTACTCTTCACAACGAGGTCCAGTGCCCGGGTGTCTGTTCACCTGGGGGCCTCGTTGCCGTTTTCTCGTGTTTTTCCGCCTTATTTTCTTTGTTTCCCGCTATTTTGAGTTTTCCGCCTTTATTTTATTTTATTTTGTGTACATGGAGCCCCTAGACATAGGCTTGCTTGATCGAGTAGACTAGGTCCAAACACCCTAATAATATTGCATGCACCTATAGTACGATTTTGGACTTAGATCAAACTCTAAACAGTCGTCTCATCACCTTCAAGCCAACGCGCCGCGATCTATCTCTGCCAAGCGCTTCTCCTGAACTCGATGTGTCGAGAGGAGGAGGGGTGAGCCTAGACCGGACTCTTGGGTTGAAGGGCGATGATCGACTTGTGGTTCTTCACGCTAATAGCAGCTAATGTTTAGGACGATTTTCTCGCTTACATACCACCATGTAGATAGGTTTAAAAATTATGTTTTGCATACCGCATGGAGAGAGCTGGGATGCACTGTAAGTCTTCTAACTCATCATGCATCATTCGGTTCAATGATGAGATTTCCTTCATGGAACCACTTGCACGGCTTTTCCACTATCTCCCTCTGATTTTGAGCACCTAGGACTTAAATGAAAATCTACAAAACGTTAGGCGCTGGTATGAAAACAAACTCAAAAAAAAAGTGAAAATCATAAAGCTAAAACAAGGGGATTGCTAAATAAACTTTGACCTTAATTAAAATCTGTAATGGACTATCATTGTACCGGGTTCATAAAGCCCTCATTTTTTTCAGGTACCTTTGGAGGGGGACCAAACCCTAGTCCCATGAGCGAGGCACGTCCCATAAGGAATAGAGCCAAAATCCCTGTCTGTAACTGCCTTGTGTATCGTCTGGATCTCCGAAGTAATGGCGCTTCTATCGTACGTGACCGAGTAGGGCCTTGTTAGCGATGGTGTTCCTGCCTTGTGTGGAACATCGACATGGTATGAGGTACTGAGCATAGGCCACACCTTCACGGGGGTGTCTGTCTCATCGGTTTGCATCCGAGTAGGTTCTTGCACACTCACAGGTGATTCCGTTGCGAGCGAGAACCGAAGTATTGGTTTCGCCTAGCAGCTTCCTCTCTCTTTTCTTTGGCTGAGTAGGAATCCAGGAAGGGTTACAAGGACCTCAAAAAGTACATACTACAGGTTACAAAGGAGGAGGACAAGTACGGGATTCTTTTCTGGCAGTACTCTCTCTCCTATAGAGTTAGCGTGCTAAGCACTTTTTAAAAGATTTGCCTGAAATAACAATGCTAAAACTGAAAAGATAGTAAATAGCTGAGCCTTTACGGCTTCACATGGCGTGCGTTGGTGAACCCAATTTTGTATTGCGTTTGTATGGATCTAGATTAAGGTTCAAAGATCGAGTCCCACGCCTTTGCGCAAATTTTGTTGTGTCATTCTCTTTTGACCACCCCGCTCAACCGAGCGTTTCTACTGTTTTGCACTCCGTTTTATTCCTCGTTGACCATCGTATCCTTCTTCCAACATCCGACCCTCTCTCGTGCTTCGTGAAGTTGATCCATGGATGGTTTCCGTCGGGACCTCGCCGACACCCACATCGATTCCATAGACTCAACTTCCGCCAATAAATTCGAGGTGATTCTCGAGAACCTGATCCGGACTTTGCGGATCGATCTCCAGACTCCTCATTTTCTACCTTTCTCTTGGCCACCCAATAAACTGGGATCACTTTTGTCCCGCTTTCGTTGTTGTGAATGGAAGTCGATTACAGTCCACATCCTTTTCCGTTCACAACATGCTGGGGTTGACTTGAATTCCAGCTTCATCATGACAGCTGAACAATATTGCAAGTGGTCTGATGTAGACTATCTCATTCTGCAGATAGAAGATAGATCAAGCTATGGAGACTACTCTGGAGTTCATTTCATCAGACTCAGACCCCGATATGGCTTCCCCATGGAAAGGGCAAGGGTCAGCAGCCACCCCAACCAGAAGGACAGATGCCATACCAGAATCAGGTGAATGCACAACTGCTGGCGTCTATCTAGGCCATCCAACAGCAGCTGACCGAGTAGGCCCTAGCACATACAGCTTTTTAGGATATGTTGAATGATGTGATGAACCGAGCTGAGGGAGGAGGAGGCAGAGGTGGAGGTGGAGGAGGAGGTGGTGGCCCACATGACGATGACGAACCAAAACTACCGCCACCCAAACCTACTCTAAAAGAGACATATAATCCGGGAGACGACCAGATGACCGAGTGGATCCTCATTCCACCGGTACACGCTCACTTTGAGCTGAAACCCCAGTTCCTTGCTCTTCTTCCTACATTCCATGGAAACACCAGTGAAGAGCCGTACATTCACCTGCAGCAGTTCTCACGCATTTGCCGCACCACTCACTATCCCAATGTCCATTTGGACATTATCAAGATGATGGCATTCCCCTTCAGCTTACAGGACAGGGCCCTTTATTGGGTCAACCATCTAGGGAAGGTTGTGACGACCTGGGAGGAGCTGAAGTCAGCCTTCCTGCATAAGTTTTACCCTCTCAGTCAGCTCAACCAGATGCGAGCCCGAATCAGCAATTTCTCCCAAGGAGCCCACGAGTCAGTACACGAAGCATGGGAGAGATTCACCGATCTACAGGAGAAATGTCCCCATCATGAGATCCCGAAGACCAGTTTGGTCCAACACCTCTTTGGGGGACTGAACATCGAGAGCCAAAGGCTTGTTGACACAACATGTGGGGGTTCGTACTTCAACAAGGATGAGGACGTGGTCTGGCAGGTATTCGAAGAAATGGCCGAGGGAGAGGCCGCCCTCTCTTCATCAAAAGCCTACCAGAAGCAGCCCCAGATCCTCCAGAAACAAGTACACATGGCAGCGTCCCGAGAAGTAGAGAGAGATGAGAGCTCCAACCTCAGTATCATCGGGGGCCATCTCCATAAAGTTGATATCATTGAGAAGCGATCACAGGATCTTGAGAAACTCGCTGTGATCGAGAAGAGGACCCAAAATCTAAACAAGCTTGATCATATCACCAAGCATCTTGAACTGTTGGTGGGCACCATCAACTCTTTTCAACCGGCAGCACCATCAGAAGATCCAGCTGAAAAGAAAGACGAGCAACCACCGCAGCATCAGCCTCAGCCGAGCCAGCAGCCACCGGCAGTCCAGCACGTGTACTACGTGCAGGTGCCCGAACAGGGCCAGCCGCAGCAGCAGATGGTTGTGTACCAACCAGAGTTTCTTTCAGTATCCGATCCAGTCTTCCCACCACCACCCCTGATTCAGGAAGTGAACGGGGCATGAAGTAATGAAGCCCAACTGACCCGTACTATGGGACAACCGCAGGGTCAGCCACTTGCCAACCGGCAATACCACCAACCTCAGGGTGGTCGCTTTGGACAGTCCTCTCAACCACCTCAGCAGTATGCAAATCAATGGAGGAAGAATCATCCATACCAGCAGGCGCAATACCGTCATCCACAACCGTTTCATCAGTATGCGGCTGCTCCACCTCAGCAATATCAAAAGTATCCTCCCCCCTCTTATCAACAGCTTCAACTTCCTGCACCACCCCAACACCACCAGCAACAACCTCAGCACCCACACATGCAACAACAGCGTGGTCTGCACGCTGAACCCTCTGAGGTACCCCTTGTAAACCAAACCATGGATTGTCTGGCCCAACTCGTCAAAGGGATAGCGGATATGACCAAGAGGCTCGACGACCTGACCGCCACCAGAACCACTATCCCAGCTCAGGTCGAGGCCAACCCCAATAACTTCAAAAAGAAAGAGCAGGTAGAATGTAATATCCTGTCTGTGTCTGAAAATGATATTACTGTTTATTCTAATGCTGTTACTCTCAGGAGCGTTAGGGCCTTGCCTCCGCCTGCTATCAAGAATGGGGTGAATAAAGAAACAGGTGGATCGTTATCTTCTGCATTAGCCGTACCAGCTACAGGGGCAGGTGAGGAGGAAGAAGAAGGAGAAGCCATTCCAGCCGTCGTGCAGTACCAGCAGCCCCAACCAAAAATACAAAAAAATCAGCAAAATCAAAAACAACAAAAAGAAGCTTGCAACTGATGCGAAGTCGCGCCAGCCTTGGAGGAGCCGCTAGCAGCAGTCGATCCCTCGCCAGCCGACAGAGCATATGCTATACTTTTTGCTAGCCCCTCAGTACCAGCATGTCAGGATACAGTTGTACTCCTTTTTGTAATCCGGATGTACAACTATCTATGGACAATAGTTTAGATGTAAATAAGAACTCTGTTTTTCCTGCTAGAGATGTACATATTCCTTTCCCTCATGCAATACAAAAATCAAAAAAAATTGCAAAAAGAAAAAGTGCTTTGTCTGATCCTGGAGTTGTGGAAATACTAGACAATCTAACTGTTGAGATGCCCTTACTGAAGGCCGTGGAGTACATGCCAGCTGTCAAGAAAGGACTGAAAGATGCATGTACGAGCAAGAGTCGCCCAGCACAGGAGAACAGACATAAAGATGTAGAAAGGCGCGTGCTCTCCATGGCCACTCTTGCAGCTATCAGCAATCTCCCACAGAAGAAACAAGACACAGGAGCACCTCTTATCAGTTGTGAGATTTTCGATCAAGTTTTCGAACGTACTCTCCTCGACAGTGGGTCTTCCATCAACCTTTTGCCATCATCATTAATGCAAGAATTTGGACTGGGTCCGTCAAGCAGACACGAATGATCCTTCAGTTCGCTGACCGATCCATCAAGCGGCCCCGGGGTCTGTTGGAAGACATTGTAGTTAAGGCACAGGAGATGCAATTTCTAGCTGATTTTGTAGTCCTTGATATGGACCCCAGCACCTCTGCTCCAGAACCCTATCATCCTTGGCCGACCATTCCTGCGTACCTCAGGTGCCACGATTGATTACGGGTCTGGCAAGATTAATTTTAGCTCGAACAACAAGCAAATCACTATAAACATGATCAGAGAGCCGAATGCCACGACTGATGAGAGCCATGCAGCATCAGAAGCAGACTGTGACTTTGTTGCAGAGATCAGAGACTCATCCCTGTCATTGAATGATTCATGGACCCGAGAAATCCTCACTCTTGAGGAAGACTTGGAAAGCACAGTTAACTTATGCTCCGATTATTCATGGGAGACAGATTCTCAGATGCAGGCACATCTCTTTGAGCCCGAGCATTCACACCAGACCGAACACAATGAACCTAGCGCAGAATCGTTTGGCACCTCAACTGGATCTCAACAGAATGCTGAGGATGGTAGCTTCCTCAAAGAAATACATCCTACCACCCGTACAGTGTCTGAAGTGACCAACAAGTTGGACAGTCAAAACCAGAACTCAAGCCACTTCCTGCATGCCTGAAGTATGCTTTCCTTGTGGGTGAAGAACACATGTATCCGGTCATCATCAGCAGCAGGATGAACCCGGATCAGGAATCCCGTCTTCTCGAGATTCTATAAAAGAACCGCAAGGCACTTGGTTGGTGCGTATCAGATCTCTGAGGGATAAATCCAGCTTTGTGTTTGCATCACATCTATCTGGAAGAAGACGCCAAGCCGTCCTGCGGATTCCAAAGAAGGCTGAACCCAAACCTCCGGGACGTCGTCATGAAAGAGATAACGAAATGGTGTGAAGCAGGCTTCATTTATCCCATCTTCGATTCAAAATGGGTAAGCCCACTGCATGTATTTCCAAAAAAATCTGGGCTTACCGTGGTTACCAATGACAAAGGAGAGGAAATATCTACTCGGGTACCAACATCCTGGTGGGTGTGTGTTGACTACCGCCATCTTAATGCAGCAACTAAGAAGGACCACTTCCCCTTGCCATTCATTGATCAAGCTCTGGAAAGACTAGCAGGTAAGGAGTTATTCTGCTTTTTGGATGGGTACTCCGGGTACAACCAAGTGGCTATCGCTCCTGAAGATCAAGAGAAGAATACCTTCACTTGCTCGTTCGACACCTACGCCTTCAAGAGAATACCCTTTGGGTTATGTAATGCACCTGCAACATTCCAAAGATGCATGCTAGCAGTCTTCGTCGAGATGGTAGGCAGTTTTCTTGAGGTGTTCATAGACGACTTCTCTGTTTATGGTGATAGTTTTGATTCTTGTCTTGAGCACCTGAACAGAGTGCTTCAGAAATGCAGCGAAGTCAATCTAGTGCTTTCATGGGAAAAGAGCCACTTCATGGTCACATAAGGCATTGTACTGGGCCACGTCATTTCCAAACGTGGCATGGAAGTCGACCCGGCGAAGGTGGATGCTATTGCCAATCTAGAGCCACCTCAGTTAGTGAAAAATGTAAGGTCATTCCTGGGGCATGTGGGATTTTACAGATGATTCATCAAGGATTTTAGCCGCATTGCCCGACCTTTGACAGAACTTCTGTGTAAGGAAATTGAGTTTAATGTAGATCAGCAGGTTCTCCTTGCTTTCAATCAGCTGAAGGAGCTTATTACTCAGGCTCCAATCCTACAACCGCCAGAATGGTCTCTTCTCTTTGAGATCATGACCGATGTGTCAGACTTTGCAGCTGGGGCTGTTCTTGGACAGAGGAAAGAGAAAGCGCCCTATGCCATTCACTACGCCAGCAAAACATTAGATGAGGCGCAAAGAAAATACACAGTGACAGAGAAAGAGTTGCTGGCCGTGGTGTTCGCCCTTGAGAAGTTCAGATCCTATTTGCTTGGATAGAAAGTCACCATTTTTACGGACCACTCTGCTATCCGGTACCTTCAGCAGAAGAAGGATGCCAAGCCGAGACTGATTCGATGGATCCTTCTCCTCTAGGAGTTTGATTTGGAAATCAAGGACAAGCCTAGAGTTCAGAATGTGGTAGCAGACCATCTCTCCAGAATTGAGTAGCATGAGCCTCCTCTGAACAGTGCACCCATTACAGAAACCTTTCCGGACGAATTAATTCTAGCAGTGGATTCCCTTCTGTGGTATGCTGATATGGTCAATTACCTCGCTTCGGGGGTAACACCATCGAACTGGATGAAGAATCAAAAGAATAAATTTATGTCGACCATCCGGTCATCATTGGGAGGATCCTCTTTTATTCAGGGAAGGGGAGGATTGCATTTGGCGCAGGTGCATTCCTCAGGAGGAGCATTACAGTGTCCTCGAGCATTGTCACTCGCTCGAATCTGGTTGACACCACTCTGGAGACCGCACGGCAACAAAAGTACTTCAGTGTGGCTTCTGGTGGCCCACATTATTTAAGGATGCAACAGAATTTGTCAAACAATGCATTGACTGTCAGAGATTGAAGGGTACACTCACTACAAAAGATTCGATACCCCTGAAAATCATTCAGATAGCAGATGTTTTCGATGCATGGGGCATTGATTTCATGGGACCCTTCCCTAACAGTCAAGGTTTTGAGCACATCCTTCTTGCCGTCGATTACGTGAGTCGTTGGGTTGAAGCTATTCCCGCTCGAGCCGCCGACAACCGAACAGTGTGTCAGTTCTTGAAGAAGAACATAATTTCACGGTTCGGGATACCAAAAATTATCATATCAGAGGTCAAGCAATTAACGAAGGAGTACGTCATCGATCATCGCGTCGCGTCTCCTTACCATCCTCAGACCAATGGCATGACAGAATTATCAAACAGAGAAATCAAGACTATCCTGCAGAAACTTGTCAGGCAAAACAGAAAAGACTAGTCCCAACTCTTGGACTCAGTCCTATGGGCTTACAGAACCGCCTACAAGTCTCCTTTGGGCATGTCGCCCTATCATCTTGTATATGGGAAGCCGTGCCATCTGCCTGTTGAATTAATTCACAAGTCTTTATGGGCAATTAACATGTGCAATTTGGACTCACGAAAAAGTGGTCAGAAAAGAAAGGATGATCTGAACAGACTCTTGGAATTCCGAAACTATGCATACGATAACACATTGATGTACAAGGAGAAGGTGAAACACTGGCATGACCGGCACATTAGACGAAAGACCTTTGATGTTGGACAGAAAGTGTGGTTATTTGATGCAAAGTTGCGGATCTTCCCGGGCAAATTAAAGAGTAAGTGGACAGAGCCATTCCGAATTTGTGAAGTGCGTGACAATGGAAGTATTGCTATATCGGAATTATCTCCTGACGTACAACCATTCGTCGTCAACGATCAACTCCTGAAGGCTTACCTAGAACCAGATACATTCTTGGCCGTCGTCGACTCCATTCAGCTTGTGCACCATGATGATATATCCACAACATCGGCAGCATCAGATGATTCAGACGTTGCACCACAAAAACTATTTATCTGATTTTCTTCTATTCTTCTTTTCTTCTTTTCTCTTCTATCTTCGTTTTTCTATCAAGAAGTGTTGCCCCTTGTAGTCAGTCTTCTATACTTAGGACGCACTTTGTCCTAAGTATAGGGGGGGTATGTACCTCGAATTCTTTTAGCCTCTGATCTTCTCCATTGTCTCCTCTTCTTGTCTATACTTAGGAGTATCTTACCCTAAGTATAGGGGGAGACAATCTGAGTACGATCTGTGTATTCCCACCCTTGACCCTCCCCGCTTTATGTACAGTCTGCTATACTTACGATTACTTGATCCTAAGTATAGGGGGGACAGTCAACTTCTCATTCATTCATTTCTTATTCATATATTCTTTAGACTTGTCTATACTCAGTACGAGTTATGTCTTCTCTTTTCTCTTCGACCTATGAGGACATAGCTCAAGCTAAGTATAGGGGGGTCGTATATACGATGTATATACTATAAGCCATAACTCATACTGGAAAAATAAAACATCACTTCAAGCTAAAAAATAATGTAAAAAGTAGTTCTATAATAATAAAAGATTATTGTAAGCTCCTTAGACTCTTTGTACTTACACTGATTAATATGTTAGGAAAAGCATTTTGTGCAAAATGTTTTCTTTAAAAGAATCTTTTGAAAAATTGCTTGAAAAATAGTGTGTACAAGTATTCAATCTTTGTAAATAAGTTTCGGTTGTAAAATTTATTTTCTTTGAGTGAAATAAAATGTGTGAAAATTAGTTTGCAAATGATTGAAAAATTTGGTTGTCAAATTATTTTGAAAAATCTATCTATTCTGTGTGAAAAACCTTTGCAAAATCATTTCCAAATGCGTGTACAGGTTTGTAAAAATATTTTGATTTATAGTCTTCACATCTGTTGAAAATAATTCTCTAAGTCTTAGGAGTCTGCACAAAAATCTCTCATACAAAAATATGCAATAATCCCAAATAAAACTTATAAGAGCCTAAACCATGTTGTACATAAAATACAGTTTTTCTTTATACATACTGATTAATAAATCAGGTTAAATACCTTTACAGTATGATTTGAAAAATAGTGTGAACTGTTTGGAAAACTTGCTGTGAACTGTTTTCAACCTGTGTAAAGTTGCTTTGTTTGAAAAATGTTTTCTTTGTGTGGAATAAAGGATTTGAAAATCTTTGTGCAAATGTTTTGGAAAATGTTTGTAAAAACTATTGTGGAAAATGTATATAGTGTGAAATTTTTTTGCAAAAATAGTCTTCAAATGTGTGTAAATGCTTGCAAAAATTATCATGTATTATAGTTTGCAAAATTATTTTCAAACTAGATCTGAGGAATAAAAGCATCGTTACAAATACATGTAAATCGTGAATTAAATACATAAAAATTCTTTCTGTATATAAAGATAACCTGAATAAATTACTTCATTAAAATCTGTAAAGTCTTTAAAAATCTATAAATTTTATAAATAAAGCGGCACGCCCGTGTAAATAATTGTACGTACTTTTTGTATAGCTTTTTATCTGCAAAATTCTTTGTGTAAAAAGATTCTTTGATTTTTATGAATTCTTTGTGAAAAATTGCATCATTCATTGTGCATAGCATGAGCATACCATTCATATTCTTTTTGAGTGAGCTTGATGATTGAACTAGTCCAATAAAGTCTAAAATTGGAGCTTGGTTAGACCTTACCGCGCTTAACTGCACTGGAACCTTATGGGAACTAGGGTTAAGGTACTTCAGGTCTATGCAGACTTAATACTTTGAGGAATCAGGGCTGGGTTCAAGTCACCTCAACTGACTAACTAGAGCTTTTCGAGACACACGCATGACTCTTGTCGACCGTGACCTAACTTGGACACTTGCACCTTTCACTTGGCTTAACTCAGTTGGAGTAATGGAGGGGGGGTTGGATTTGCCAGTCTGAGACGCAGGGAAGTGCACCCCAACCTGGTCTAGTATCCATGAGGTCTAACGACAGGAGAGTGTGGGTTGCAATAAATCTTCAAAAGAGGGATAGTCTACTGGCTCAAGAGGAAAAACTCCTTATGTAAATGCTGCTGTGAATAGTTTTTTTTTTTAAAAAAATGGTCAGGCATGTACAAAAAAATAAAAAGCCTGCAAAGTATGTACATATGTTGTAAAGCCAATAAGCAAGCTTGAGTTCCAAAGTCAAATATGTGAGTCCGCAGCTGGATGACTTGACTACACTGGTCTTGCATCCTAGGATAGGTAGCTACACTGGCTACCGTCCATTCTTCTCTTCACCCCCTCCTCTTGAGCTGGTTGCCACTTGAACTTAGAAGGGAATACCCCGCTCCTCGAGGAAAGAGCTGTTGGATAGGGGAATCATTGGGTTGTCATTATGGAGAAGTCAGTCCCTTTGTCATTTCAGCTGGGGAGAGCCACTATCACTTACACTGTACAAGTCAGCTTCATAATCATAAGGGTTTGCGTATGGCGGAGACTAGTTCTGAACCGGCTATTGAGGTGGGTTGAACCGAGTTCTGTGAATCTCGAAGGCTGTTGTGTTTTAAGCTGGTTCCCGACTAGGCTCTGCACACATCCACACCCGAGGTCTAGCAGAAGATCCAAATTCTGATTTTGTAAGGACATATATTGCACTGAAAGTAACCCCATTCACTCTATCCTTCTTCAAATCTCTTTTTCTTTTCTTCTTATTTTTTATTCTTTTTGTACTTATTGTATAAGTATTTGCTAGGGATTAGCAAAGGCAAGTATAGGGGGTGATGAATCTCCATTTCATCACCTTTATTCTATCATTTTGGCCTTAAAAACCCCAACAAATGCATTCAAATAGCATCAATTTGTCTATAAAAGCATTTATTATTTGTTGCATTCATTGTACATAGAATAAGGTTTTTAATGCCAAAAATATAGAATAAAGAGAAGAAAAGAAAAAGGAATGAAATATTGCAAATATTTTATGACCCGAACCCAGAGACCAAGGCCATCATGGAATTGGTCGACAAGGAATAAAGTAGGGGGAGATAAGGGCCAATAGTACAATAAATACCTCATTTATTTATTCATCTATTTATGCATTTTTGACACCTATTTTGTATATTAATAATCATTAATCAAATAGAGAAACTTTGTACATGAAAGTTGTAGATAATAAGGTGAATAAAATTACAAAATTGAGTTTGCACAAAAATGATACACAGTGTACATTTTATACACAGAATAAAAAGCCAGAATCTCAACTTCACAGACCCATATCTTGCAAATAAAAACTCAAAATCACCCAAAATCACTTTAATTGTATATAGCTTTCCAAGAACTAATTAATAAAATTGGTTTCATAATTTTTGGAGTTCATCTATGAAAGTTAGGTTTTTGACCTTCATTGAACAGTCTGCCTGATTAAAATATGCAATTTATCATTGTTCATTATTTTTACAAATTTATATTTTTAGAATTTTGTAAATAATTTATACAATACATGTACATATTTAAATTAAAAGAAAACCAAAAATAAGTTGTAAAATAAAATAAGTTCATGAAATACATAGACAAAATACCTATGCTATCTATATGTATAAAAATAAAAAGGGATTTTATTCTTTTACTCTCTATTCATCTATATTTTTATAATAATGTAAATATTACATATAATTTATTAAAAATACACATCCAAAATAAAAATCAAGAAAATACATTAAATAAATAAAGTGTATATAAAATATTGGTAAAATACCTATAAGTATACCTACATATTACATATTCCTATTTATTTAAATATGTAAATAAACTCATAAAAATTAAACAAAAATATATCTACATTCACAAAAATAAGTTATAAATTTATAAAATAAGAAGATAAAATAATAAAATAAAATATACAAAATAAAAATAAAATACACAAAATACATGTAAATACACTTATAAACACATTTTTAAAATAAACCTATAATAAAATACATAAAAAAATTAAATAAAAATCATAAATAAATACTACATTATTTTAGGAACATTTTTTATTTTATAAGCAAAAATTAATAAAATCATCTATTATGTTAAATAATTCATTTCAGAATAAAGGGCCCTATTTTGTCCGTTAGCGGCCTGCGTGGACCAATGAGGAGCCAGCCCTCGTTGACCTCTGGTCAACTGTCCCATCGGGACCTGGCGCCTCTGAACCATGCTTTTTCCATAACTTGCGCCATTTTTCCTGGGCGTCTCGTCCCTTATCTTCGCTCGCCGCCTTCACGAGATCTGTAGAGGGACCATCCATCTATCACGCATGCGTGTTGGATCGAGGAAATGATCATTGCACTCGTCGGAATATGCGGGCCAAGTAGGGCGCCCAGAATGTGTATAAATAAGAGCCCTCGACCTCCTCCACAAATTTGGCCAATTTCCATCCACCCAAAAGCTTCGAATCCGTTCCTGGGAGGTTCCTTGTGACAGGAGGAGCATTTCAGCAACGTGAATCGGCCGGAGGAGGGATAAATTTTGTCGCGGAGGAGCTCCGGCATCCATCCTGCTCCCTAGAGGCCGCCAGGTATAAGAGCTGTTCTTTCTTGCTTATTAGGTAGATTTAAGTTCCAGCATTTCATTCCCGTTCTTAGTTTAGCTTCCAGATCAGTAGAGTAGCTTAAAATCTCTAAATCGAAGTTCGCCGGAGCTCCGCTCCGGCGACTTCTTCACCGTGATACCCACTGTTTCCGATCACCATTTTCACCTCACTTCGTTCCCCATCATTTTTTCCGTCTTTCGACCATGTTTGTTCAACCAAGGACCCCCAGTCCTTGCGAATCGGAGCTCCACCTCCGCTTATCACCGGAGCTCCTCCGCCTCACCCCATCTTGCACCCAAGCTTCAAAACCCAGGGGCGAGGAGATAGCCCTCGTTCCCCTGGTTCTTCCGATGCAGGTTACACGAAGCAACGAGGCCCTTTGGGCTCGATTCGATCCAGGAAGAGGCTCCTAGAGGTCCCGACCTTCATCGACCTCGCCTGGGCTCCTTGGACCTCCAGGAGCCATGCCAAGACCACCGGGAGATGCGAGACGCCTCCAGCTACGATCAGAACATCTCAGGAGCGACAAGGACCGTCGGGGTGGAGAGATCTCGCTGGGAGAAACTCGCCAATGGCGAGTTCTTCCCATGTTCTTCCAGCACCTCTCCTCGCCGTTGGATGAAGAACGAGACCCCAGTTGGAATCCCAACCGTCCGATGGAGCGATGCTTCAGCCGTCAGATCATCTCGTATGATCTAATCTTCACCGCCCATCGTCGAAGCGTCATCGGCAAACGTGGAGGCGCCACGTGTTTAAGTCACGCATATCAGCCGTTGGATGAAGCGCCTTTGGGGCTAATTTTGACTTATACCCCCGCTTTTTGTTGTATTTAATTTTTATTATTGTAAAACAAGTGTCATGTTGTAAATAATTTGTAAATTTTGCTGAAGGGACCTTTAATATTATAGAACTGCAAATAGGTCCTTCCGCGCCTCACATGCAGTCCCACGTGAGGCGCGTGAAAATTGCATGTCAACCCTGGCGGTTTTTGTAAATTGTAATTTAGTTCCAAAAATTAAAATTAATATTTATTTCTGTAGGTATTTTTGCACGGTGCCCCCTGGGATTTATTTTATTTGCAAAAATGCCCCTGCTAGGCCTTGTATTTTTGTATGCTTTGTCTATTTATTCCATGCATTTATAAAACCCTAAAAATTCCTTAGAAATTAATGTAAGCTCCTGTTTAGTTGCACTTTCACGCCCTATTTTTGCATTTGCATTTGATTGCATTTTCATATATATTAAAAATAAAAAACATGCATTTTAGCTACTGTTTAGATTAGTAAATACTAAAAAATATTTAAAATACATAGAAAAATTCCAAAAAAATCAACTACTGTGTATTTTATCCTCTTTTAGTGTCATTCCAAAAATCACTAAAAACTTCAAAAGAAAAACCTTAAAAAATTAGAAAATACCCAAAAACTTCAAAAAATCTATAAAATTATAGAAAACTCCAAAAAATGCAAACTCAACTTCTGTAGGTTCCCTATGTTATTACCTTTATTTTAAAATTAGTTTGGAAAAATTTTGTGGCTGTTTGGTATTTTTCAATCCCATTTTAATTTCGTCCAGTAATTAATTCTCTGTTTTCCTTTATTTTGCCATTTAAAAATGCCAAAAATATTTGGAAAAATACCCAAAAATCACAAAAACAGTAAAAATTTATAAAAAGACCAAAAATATTCCATTTCCTAATTTTTGACTATTTTTACTTATTTGTTTAAATACGTTATTACCCTTCTACTTATAGTTTCTATATATTCTATCCTATTTATATAAAAAAATATATATAATATAAAAAGAAAATATAAAATCAGAAAATGATAAATTAAAATACAAATCTAAAAAAAATAAAAAAATAAATAATATAATAATATTAATTACCCACATGATTAGGATTCATACAAGGATGACTCTGTTGTATCTGAACAAGGTGGGCTACCCAATTTTTTTTGCTCTCTGTGGTTCGACCTCTACATGCTTATTCCCTATGCATTTTTGTGGCAGAGTTAATATTGTTAATTCACAATTTTGGGACTTAATTGATTTATTCTTTAATGTGGGTTAATTGCTAATCAACTGGTGTTCTGTGAGCGGTCGCCTCAGCGACACTACATTTTGACCCTCGCAAAATGCCCATTATCAGTCGCGCTTCCACCTTTCGTCGGAGTTGCTCCAGGTCGCTCCTCCCTCGCCGGAGGATCCGACCGTTGGGGCCTTCATCAGAGTCCACCATCCAACGCAGAACGCCAGATTGAGCCAAACCCACTTCTACGATCTTCCATCGGACACTGGGATCCCTCCCAGCTAGCCGGAGAAGCTCGCCCAGAAGGAGTTCTTCCAGACCCTTTCGCAGCCGTCGGATCATCCTGTTGTAAAAGTTTGCATCTTAGCCGCACGTAGCCTGCCACCGTCATACCGTCCGATCCATTATCTGAGACCACGTTCCCCCCACGTTTGCCCTTGCGCCAGCACCGTTGGATCCTCCAGAGGGCTTCATCAACACCGTGCACCCACAGCCATCCACTGCTCGACACCTGGCGCTCACGCGTCCTGCACGCGCCTCGGCTGGGTAATTGCGCCCATACCCCTGCAGTTTTATTTAGATTTTATTTAGTCTATGAAATAAACTTACACACTTGGTTATTTTGCATATCTGGACCTCTAATTTTGTGTATTTGCTATTTAGTCCTTGTTTGTGTGAGACATGTGCTTTGACACGTCATTGTATGGACATTTTGCATTATTGATCCTATGTTTTTTTGGATGTTACAGTTTGTATCTTTAGAAATAGGATTTACACTTTGGTCCCTGTGATTGTGAACCACGTGCTCGACACGTGATGTAGTGGGCAAATTGCATGTTTAGGGCTGCGGTTTTTTGATTGTTCTGGAATGAAGTTTAAGTTTTAAAAAATTACATTTATACCTTGTGAGTGCTGTATTCGGACAAGTGTTGAATTAATGTGAATTTTGCGCTGGTGCCCTTATAGTTTCCAGCACGTGTTCCAGTTTAGCCCTAAAACCTTTTTTTTGCATATAGGTCCCCTTGTGCTGTAGTCTTTGTGGTTGTTGAATAAAATATCAAATTAAATCCAAATCTAGTGAAATTTGGACACGTGCTCCTACCACTATGGAAAAATTTCACTCAATTTTTGGGATATTTTTGTTGCTTTTTAATTTTTTAAAAAATAAAAAACCTTCATTTTTGCTGTTCTCTGAAATAAAAAATAAACTAAAAATATAAAAAGACCTCTAAAAATTACAAAAAAAATTTAGGAATTGTTTGTTTGGTTGTCTTTGAGTTTCGGTCCCTTTTTTTGTCATTTGGATTAATAAAACCCATAAAAATTTAAAAAAATTTAAAAAAGATTATAAAAATTATTAAAATTTCTAGAAAAATAAGAAAATGCAATTCTGGTTTCTTTAGTTTAGTTTTTATTTTTACTTTTCATAAGAATTGCCTTCAGATTTTTATAGGCTAATTAGTTATTTTTATTTAGCCTTTCAAATTTGATTGCACATTACTTCACTATTTTTGTACTTTTTGGTTTTTATAAAATCAACTAAAAATGATAAAATTCTAAAAAAACACCAAAAACACTTAAAAATATAAAAAACAAAAAAATAATTTTATTTGATTTTTCTAACTCTATTTGTGATGTTTTATAAATAGTAGTTTGAGTGCTTTTCCTTTATTTTTATATTTTCTTTTATTAAAAATACAAAAAAATTTAAAAAATATAAAAATCCACCAAAAACCCTTTTCTTTTTATTTTATTTTATTTTAGACTACTTCGTAGGCCGTCTCAGCCAAATCATGCTCCTTGTGTCCGACCCTGGTCGCTATACCAGGTTAAATAAATAGCGAGGTCCGCTTTCGATTTTATCGATTTATTCTCTTATTTTGGTAGTTCCTGATTTTCTTGATTGACCAAGTCTCGAGATCGGGTCGCAACGACCCTCGATTGATTTTATATCCTTACCTGGATCTGTGAGAGGATTTTTCGGTCCATCAGAATGGCGCTGTTGCTAGGAAGCCCGGCTTTGTAGACTTTTTTTTTCATTTTTGTTAAGTTTTGTTTTTTGCGACTTTTTCCGCTGCTTTTCTTTCGTCCGCGACTTTTCGCGGCTTTTTGTTTCTCTTTTGTTTTCATTTTATTTTATTTGATTTTGTTTTTGTTTGTTTTTATTTTGTGTTTTTATTTCCTTTTTGCATATATTTTGTTTTATTTTATTTTGCCTTGCTTATTTTCATAATAATTTTTTCTGACACTTCTATTTGAATTCTTGCGAGGGCCCGAGGACCGAGGCAGCTTTCTTCGGAAAGACGAAGCAATTGCGGAAGCTGGAGGCGGCTTCCTTCTATAGGGACCCGCAGTAGAGAGCGAGAGGTTGAGAGGGAGAGGAGAGGATTTAGGGTTGTTTTAATTTACTTTATTTTGAATATTGTAATAATACAGTTACCAGGACTTTCAGCCAGACTTGTGCATTGCAGGGTCTGTTTCGCCGAGCACCGGTATTCTCGGGGGACCTCACTGTGATTTACACCGATTTTGGATTTTTTGATTTTATTTATTTTACTGCTTATCTGATTTACGTGGTTTTGGCCTTAGCTTAGGATTTTCTCTGATTGTGTCGTAACTGATTAGGATCCAAACACCTAGTTATCTGCATGTTCCTATTAGGTCGTAATTTGGACCTAAATAAAAAAATTAATAAAGAAAAGGCTAACCTGGTTACTTGAGGGGTCACATGCCGCTAGAGGCCGTATATAGCACTGACAGGACCCGTTGTGGTGGGCACTGATCGGCATCCGAGATCGGACTCCGACCCCTCCTGTTGACCCGTTAGTCATCGGTTCCTCCCGTTTAGAAATTGCTTTGTTAAGGCCGATTTCCTCGTGTATCATATAGGTAGTTTATTTTCAGTTTTTATTTTATGTGTGGATCACCCTGCATGTAGAGTGCTAGAGTCAGGTACGCCTTTCTTACTCAGCATGCATTAGTGATTTTATCGTGCATCGGCTTTTTCGTCTTCTCCCCTTGTTTTCTGGACTTAAAATAATCAGGAGAACCCGAAAAATTCGTTAGGCGTTTGTTTGCTTGAAAAATATCTTAAAAAAAGAAAAACCATAAAATTTGGGACTGCTAAAGAAAATTGGACCTAAAAGACACTTCAAAAAAAAATGCATTGGGACAACAACCCCCTTCTTGTATGGTTTTATTGGGCGAGAGAGTGACACGCACACTTGGTAGAGCCACATCCAACCCCCGTTCGGACTACTACTTCTAGGCTAGTCGTTCTCTAGTGAGGATCGCTCCAGTCTCCGGTAAAGTGGGCCGCGATATCCTTAATAGAGCGAGCCAATCGGGTAGCCGGTAAACGGTCTGTGGCTTGTACTGGCTGGGAAAGATCTAGTTCGGGATTGGGACAGTCTCCTGGGGGCGTTGGATTCCCAACAGCTCGCTTAATCGCTCTGTTAGACTGTATTATCACCAAAGTAAAAAATACAAGATAAAAAGATCGAACTCTTACGGTCATCAGCTCGCATCGCGTTGGTGAACTTGGGGTTTATTTTCCTGATCCTGTTTGCTTTCCAGATCCAATCTGCCCAACTCGCCAGATCACGCTGATGGGTCGGAGGTCCCTTAGGCAGCCTTTGGCTACATCTCTTACGAGCACTCCAGCCGTTCATCTAGGTCGGTTCACGAGAGTCGAGACCCGCTCTCCGAACCCGAGTTCGCTTCCATCCTGTTCTCCCCCGAGCACCTTTCTTCCGATAGTCCAGAGGTGCCTGATCCGATTGAGCAGCAGAGAGATTATATTTTGGCACCTGAGCTTGGGTGTTTTGCCCTTGCAGAGATCATGGCCGGCAACAACGATGACCGCATCAGAGGTCCACAAGCAGAGCAGACTTATGTCCTAGACCAGGGTACAATCAACAACACCTTGATAGCTTCCCTCGAGATGATGCAACAACAGATTAGGGATCAGGGGGTTTTCATGGTTGAGATGAGGAGAGATATGGAGCGGATGAGAGCCGACCACGGGCAGCGTAGAGCCGCAGGAGACGGGCCAGAGATACCCGATCAGCCCGATGAGCCAGGCCAGCCGGCAGCAGCAGCAGGAGGCAGACCGATGCGGGAGTTACACAATCCCGGATCGATGCTTACCTACCGGTGGATTGTGCTTCCGGTGATCGTGGGGGACTTCAAATTCCCCCCACAGACGATTCAACTTCTACCACATTTCCACGAGCTCGCGACTGAAGAGGCCCATCTCCACCTCCAGGAATTCGAGATGATCTGCAACACCGTCCACGATCGGTAGGTGGACGAGGACAACATTAGGATGATTGCCTTCCCCTTCTCACTGGTCGACAGAGCAGCCAACTGGCTAAAGCATTTGGGGAGGTTTGTCCATACATGGGAGCAGCTCCGCACCGAGTAATTGAACAAGTGCTACCCACTCGGGCGGACCAATGCAGCGAGGGCCCTGATCAGCAACTTCTCCATTCTCCCAACGAGCAGTTCCATGAGGCATGGGAGAGGTTTAGAGATCTCACCGACAGATTCCTGCACCACGATATCTCGAAGCCGAACCTAGTTCAGAGCTTCTTTTACATGTTGACACCAGAGCTGCAGGGCCTGGTGAACGCATCTTCTGGTGGTTCCTACTTCACCAAGGATGAGGATCAGAGAGAGCCATCTATGAGGAGATGGTCGAGAACTATACAGTGATGTCCCAGACCCAACTCTACACTCAGAGAACGCCCCTAGCCACAGACCGTGCAGTTTCAGAGGATTGCACGGGTCGATGCCGGTCCTTCCACTTCATCAACGGCAGCCGCACAATTCGAGTCCACAGCCGCAGACATGGGCATCATCAGCGAGAATCTGGACCGGATCGAGCTGATAGAGAAGAAGTAGTGCCAGGGCATGATGCAGATCGACCAGATGGCACAGACGCTGAGTGACCTGAAGACACATATCATGTGTCTCCAGGAGGCACAGACGACTTCTCAGCCCCGTCTCAGGTCACGAGGAGATCCGAGCAGCAGTGGTAGCTCGTCCCAGCACTCCAGTCAGCCTAGACAGGTTCACCATGTTCAGGTGGAGTCATACTAGCAGCCGCCGTAGTCTTACCAGCCACCACCATCCCAGGACACTCAGATGGTGGTTTACTAGCCGGATCAGCCTATGGCAGTACTTCCTCCACCCTCGTACGAGAAGGAGCCGTTGATGGATGTCAACGAGATTTGGTACGACCGACCCCAGCCCGGTATTCGAAGAGACCATCCTAGATTCCGCTGGTTGGCCGGAAGTTCCCAGCAGCATCCTCCATCCAAGGGTGGCTAGTAGGCCAGCAACAGTCATCCTCGTACCAGCAGCAACAACCCCTAGTTCAGCAGCAGTCATCCCCGTACTAGCAGTATAGTCCTCGTCCTTATCAGTAGGGACAACCTTGGAGGCAAGAGCAACCTCATCATCAGAAGTATCATCGGCAGCAGTACCCCTCTCACCCTCACCACCAGTAGCAGCCTCACTACGAGCGAGGCTACCCGTCAGGTTCTCATGGGCCGACCTATGAGAACCCCACCTTGGATGATCTAGCCTGTCTCATGTCCAAGCAGCAGGCTACATTTCGACAGGAGATGGACGAGTTCCATCAGGAGGTGAGGGAGATCGTGGGAGGGAAGGCCGTCATCCTTGCCTAGATTGAGCCGAACCCCAACAACCTGAAGCGGAAATCTGTGCAGGTAGAGTTCATAGAGTCCACCACTCCTAGTGATTCACTTGGTGACATTTATGCATATCTGTTTGATGCTGACTTTGTTACACTTAGGAGCGGTAGGATTCCAGCAGGCGGTGCCTCATCTGAGCGACAACTCGATGCCACTTCTGGAGCGGCAGGCGAGGAGAGGAGCAGTGCTGATGCTGCCAGAGATGATGATGTGGTGCTGACACCACTGTGGATGTTGATCAAGCCGACGGTACTAAGGTCGTCATCTCACCTGATAGAGGAGGTGGTACGGATGCCACCAGACGTGATGCCGAGCCAGAGCGCGGTATTGATGCCGCACAGCCAAATGCCAAGTATGGTGCTGTGGCCACCAATACTTCTACTGCTAGTCCTGTTGTTTTTCCTTCTGTTCATGTACCTCAGGATGTTTCTGTGAACAATGGAAAGGGTTTAATTGATTCTGATCCACCTGTGGCGATTGATGATGTATGCATGGATTCTGTCGTGCTTGACCAACCCAGACCCTCTCCTAGTCCTTCATCTGAGAAGGACCCAGCAGTCCCTTTCCCCAAGCACTCTACTTGGCTAAGGGGCATAAAAAAGAAAACCCAAAAAAGTCACACCAGGTAGAGTTCAGCCAGCACATGATGGACCGCTTTCAGATACAACTGACTCTACAAGAGGCCTTGGAGCACATCCCTCTCTTCCAACGATCACTCAGAGACAGGACCATAGTTCGGAGGAAGAGGAGGAACCATCAGTCAGAGATCCATGTGCTCACTCGCGCTACATGCTTCGCGATCCAAAACCGTCTGCCAGCCTAGAGGCCAGATGCAGGAGCCTCGTATGTCAGATGCCATATTCAGGAGCAAAGCTTCGATCGTACTCTATTAGACAGCGGGTCTTCGATCAACCTACTTCCGGCATCCCTCCTCGACCGCTTCGAGTTTGTCCCTCTATGATAGAGCAGGTTAGTCCTTCAGTTTGCTGATCGATCTGTCAAGAGGCCGAAGGGGTTGCTGAAGGATGTTGTCGTCACGATTCAGGACCTGAAATTCCCCGTGGACTTCGTTGTGTTGGACATGGAGATCCCTGAGTCCGGGACCGATACCCCCTTCATTTTAGGACGCCCGTTCTTGGCCACAGCCAAGGCGATATCCGATCATGTTAGCGGGAAGGTATACTTTCGCGTCGAGTATTAGAGTATACAAATAGAGATGATCGAGGAGACTAGAGCTAGAGATTCAGCTTGCTCCTAGTAGACTTCCGATTCAGAGCAGATGACAAAGGCAGGGCGAGACATCTACCAGGACTGCGACTTTGTGATCACAGATGATGAGGCAGTTTGGGAAAACCCAGCAGCATATGTCATCATATCACTTTCAGAGTTTGCTGATGCACAGATGACAGCAGAGGAGAGCTTGGATAGCGCACCCCTGGTCCAGGATACATCTCAGACAGCAGAGCCGGTCCCCGATCGCAAGGCAGATTTTGTTTGTGATTCTGATACAGATCCCTCGGAGTAAGATTTCGACTGGGCTGAGTTTGATGACTTGATACCGTGTCTGACTTCCATAGAGCCGACAACTAGGGAGGAGGGTGATTCCACATAGAGCAGAGACATACCAGCAGAGCAGCCTTCACCTGATTCAGATTGCGAGAGAGAGTTTCCATTCTCCCATACAGATTTGGCCGCCTTCACTCAGACCTTTCAGGGGCCAGAACCACCAGCATAGTGTTGTCCAAAGCTGAAGCTGCTTCCTTCATCGCTGAAGAATAGGTTCCTTGCAGGTGAGCATGAGATGTACCCAGTCATTATCTCATCGGATTTGACTAGAGAGCAGGAATCCCGTTTGATGGGGGTTCTTGAAAAGAACCGCAAGGTGATAGGATGGAGTGTAGCCGATCTCCGAGGTATAAGTCCGGCCTTGTGCTCCCACCATATCTATCTCGAGGAGGACACGGAGCCGTCGTGTGAGTTCCAGTGGCAGCTGAACCCGAACCTTCGAGATGTTGTCATGAAGGAGATCTCGAAATGGTGGAGCGCTGATTTTATCTACCCCATCTCCGACTCCAAGTGGGCTAGTCCGTTGCATGTGGTGCCCAAGAAGACGGGCATCATTACAGTTGTCAGCGAGTCTGGAGATGAGATCGCTACCCGGGTACCCACTTCTTGGCGGGTCTGCGTGGATTACATACGACTGAACCAGGCTACCAAGAAGGATCATTTCCCCCTGCCCTTTATTGATCTGATCATTGAGAGACTGGCACGGAAGAGCCATTACTGCTTCTTGGATGGGTACTCCGGATACAACCAGGTGGCGAGTGCGCCAGAGGACCAAGACAAGACTACGTTTACCTGTCCCTTCGGGACATATGCTTTCAAACGGATGCCCTTTAGATTATGCAACGCTCCGGCGACATTCCAGAGGTGCATGTTGTCCATATTTTCAGACATGGTAGGAGAGTGCTTGGAGGTCTTCATGGACTACTTTTCGGTCTACGGCAACAGATTCGACTCCTATCATGACTGCCTAGACTGCATCCTCCAACGATGTATTGAGGTGCACCTGGTACTTTCTTAGGAGAAGAGTCACTTCATGGTGGCTCAAGGGACAGTGCTTGGACATATCATCTCCAACAGGGGCATGGAGGTTGATCCGGCCAAGGTGGATATCATTATGAAACTCAGTCCACAATCCAACTTGCGGCAGTTACGGTCTTTTCCGGGTCACGTCAGTTTCTACCGACGATTCATTCATGATTTCAATCGGTTTGCCCGACCGTTGACTGATCTGCTGAAGGAAGACACTGAGTTCATTGTGAATGATAAGTGTTTAGCGTCATTTGAGACTCTCAAGAGTCTAGTTGTCGAGGCTCCTGTCCTGCAGCTGCCTGATTGGTCTCTCCCATTCGAGATCATGAAGGATGCCTCCGATTTCGTCGTAGGGGACGTGCTGGGATAGAGGAGGGATTGAGTCCCCTTTGCTATTCACTGCGCTAGCCGGACTTAGGATGCAGCTCAGAGGAACTACACAGTCACTGAGAAGGAGATACTAGCTGTAGTGTTTGCCCTAGATAAGTTCAGATCGTACATCATTGGATCTAGAGTGACCATCTTCACTGATCACACTGCCATCCGATACCTCATGGCAAAGAAGGATGCCAAAGACAGATTGACCAGATGGATCCTTCTACTCATGGAGTTTGATATAGAGATTAAGGACAAGCCTGGAGTCAAGAATGTGGTGGCGGATCATCTCTTCCGATTGGAGTATCTTGAGGATTCCGAGTAGATCGAGCCTATTTGTGGGACCTTCCCAGATGAGGCGATCCTTGCTATTGCCTCTCTCCCGTGGTATGCCGATATTGTGAACTTTCTTGTTGCCAAGAAAGTCCCACAAGATTGGCCCAGGCAGTGACTTGAGACCTTCCTCGCGAAGGCCACGTTCTACCACTGGGAGGATCCCGTCCTTTATCATGAAGGAGGGGATAGCGTCTGGAGTAGGTGCATTCCTCAGGAAGAGCACCACATCGTCCTCACTTACTGCCATAAGCGTGAGGCAGGAGGACAACACTCTGGGAGGAGAACGACTTTGAAAGTGCTCCAATCTGGCCTATGGAGGCTACCCTCTTCAAGGAAGAGTTCGTGGAGAGGTGTACTGACTGTCAGATGATGGGCACTTGTGGACAGCGTGATATGATGCCGATGTAGCCCATTCACTTCTGTGAGGTTTTTGAAGCATGGGGCATCGATTTCATGGGCCCATTCCCTAGGAGTCAGGGATTTGAGTACATTCTGTTGGCTATGGATTATGTTAGTCGTTGCGTTGAGGCCATCCCCGCCCGAACCACAGATGCTAGGATTGTTTGCAGATTTTTGAGGAAGAGTATCATTTAACGGTTTGGGGTACCTCGAGCGTTGATATCTGACGGGGGGGTCTCATTTTATCAATGACAAGGTAATGACCCTTGCTAGTGAGTACAGCATAGACCATCGAGTAGCCACACCGTACCATCCTCAGACCAATGGTCTTGCTGAAGTGTCGAACAGGGAGATCAAGACTATATTGCAGAAGGTCGTCCGCCCTGACCGAAAGGATTGGTCATAGCTTTTGGACTCGGTCTTTGGGCATATCGAACGTCCTTCAAGACATCGTTGGGTACGTCTCCCTTTCGCCTCGTTTATGGCAAGCCATGCCATTTACCTGTTGAGCTTAGACATAGGCCACTATGGGAAGTTACAGACATCATCATGGATCCAGTGAGTGTAGGAGACCAAAGAAGGGCAGAGTAAACAACCTTGTAGGAGCTTCGTGATGCAACCTTTTCAAGCAGCCTACAGTACAAGGTGAGAATGAAGGAGTGGCATGATTCTCATATCAACCACAAGCAGTTTGAGACATGACAACAAGTATGATTTTTCGATGCCAGATTGAGATTATTTCCAGGGAAGCTACAGAGCTAATGGAAGGGACCCTATTTGGTTAGTAAGGTACATGACAATGGGAGTATTGATATATCTGAGTTGTCTTCTGAGAGTACCTTTCGTGTTAACAGTCAAGCGGCTTAAGCCATATCTAGATCATGAGACGCTGGTCGTTGACGTTGCCCCGATTCATTTTGCGTAAGATGTGGTCTCTTGACTCACATCTATTGCATCTCACGCCTGATTATCACTGTTCTCCCGACTTGTATAGATCTAGTTATCCATATCACACTATTCTTCAGTCCAACACCCCATTCACATCTTCGACATTGCTATACTTAGGGTGCACTTTACCCTAAGTATAGGGGGGTGTGAGACTTTTGAGTTTCTTTTGATTCATTTCTACCTCTGTTTTGCTGCCTATACTTAGGGATATTTTACCCTAAGTATAGGGGAGTTAGACCCTGTACATTCTCACTCAGATTTCCCTTTGTGTATAGCCTGCTATACTTAGGATTATTTGATCCTAAGTATAGGGGGAAACCCCGAGATCCTTTTGCATTTCTATTCTTTCATACGTCTTTGTATATAGCCTTCCATTTCACTTCCCTATACTAAGCACGGGTTATAACTTCTTCATCGCTCTTGACTCTGAGGACATCGTTCGAGCTATGTATAGGGGGTGTCGTATATATTTCATATATACTTTAGCCATAACTCGTACTGTGTATGAGTGTGTCAATAAATAAAAATGGCTAAAACCGAAAAATCCATAAAAATTAAAAAAATTTCTTTGTAAATAAAATTCTTTTATTGCACATACATAGCTAGTTGTACAAATTATTTTTGTAAAAATGTTTGTAAAAATCTTTTGTGTAAATAGATTGTAAATATTTTGATATAAAAATTGTGTATATAGTACAAAATTTTGTAAAATGTTTTGAAAATCAAATGTTTGCAAAAACCTTGTGTAAATTTGTGTAAATATTTTGCAAAACTTGCATTCATGCATACATCCATGTTTTCAGAACATTTTTCAAAAATTTTGCACATGTGTAAATATTTTGTAAATTGCATCTTTGTAAATACTTGCATAGTTTTTCCTGGATCATAGTTGACATTTAAACTAGCCTAGACTTAAATTGAAAAATGGAGCTTGGTTAAGATCTTAATCCACCAAATTCTAAGAGGAACCTTATAGGATCAGGGATGAATCAAGGTTAATCGGGGCCCGGGGTTTAGGGAAATGGTTTGCGGATCAGATCGCGAAAAACAGGAGAAATTGGGTCCTCAGTGCAGATCCGCGCAAAGTAGTCCAGGGGGGCAGTTGTCTGGGGGTCAACGTTCCCCCGTGGACCAATGAGAAAATAGCATTGGAAAATGATTTAGAAATTCAGAATAAAATAGAAAATGGATTTATTTAAAAATATTGACAAAATGAAAAATGTTTATTTATTTTCAAAGTATTTTCTAGTGATTTGTATATATTTTTTTAAAAATTAAATATGTATTTACATTATATTATTATTATATACAAGTATGTATACCTATGTATTTTTGGATTTTATTTTTATTATTTTATTTATGTATGTACATTTATTCCAATTTTATATTTTATTTATTTACATCATAAAATATGGAATATAAAAAGATTTTTAATGTATTTTTATTAAGTATTTATGAGGGTGAAATAAATTGGTTTTTTATTCTATATACATGGTATATATACACTGATGAGAGAGAATTTTATTTATTTTTACTTTTCTTATATTTTTCCCATTTTTATTTTATTTTTATTTTTATAAATATATATAAAATATGGGAAGCAAATATATATTTATTTTTAGAAAATAAGTTATTTACATGTAGAGGGATATTTACACCACGTTGAGTCACCCTATCTCTCTCTACTTATTTTATTTTGCGGTCAGGCCCTTGTGGAGCCCTCCCTTGGGTTCAGGTCACTCAATATTTATTCTAAATTCCCTCTTTTTCTTTATTTCTTTATTCTTTTATTTTTGCACAAAAACATGCTAATTATTATTATTTACACAATGCATGCTATTTGCTAATTCATTCTATTTACAGGTATCTACATGGTGTTTTGCATAGGTTTTTAGCTAAAATAAAAGAATAAAGAGTGATGTATGAGGATTCATCACCCCCCATATACTTAACTTTGCTAGTCCCTTAGCAAACACTTATTTGAAAAAGAAGTGAAAAAGGAAAGAAAAAGAAAAAGAGCGGAAAATGAATGAATCAATGCTGATTATTAAACTTTCCTTCACTAAATTGAAGTATGGAGCTCAGTCAGATCTTTGGATTATTAATGTGTCGGAACCTTAGTTGGACTTAGGTTTAAAACTCAACAACCTCTAAGATCCACTAATCTATAGTAAAGACTCCTCAATAATCCAGATCAGAACAAGTCTTCATACACAAACCCTAATGACCATGAATCTTTCCTTGTACAGTGTAAGTGAGGTATAGCTCTCCACCTCAGAAGTAGAAAAATGACAACCCTCCCCAATAAGGTAACTCTAAGACCCTAGTCTGGCCACTCTTTCCTCGAGGAGCGGGGTATTCCCTTCTAAGTTCAAGTTCAACCGGCTCAACGTGCATCAGAATTCCATGCCCGACTCCATCTTTGACGGATCCCTACCACTATATAGTCTCATCTTCTTCCTCCATTAGCCGCACCTTTGGCTCTCGTCTTCTACTCCCACGACCTCCATCGTGATCCTTGAGTCACAACGAGTGAGCTCTCGAGTGTCTGAGTGAGGATTTGGAGGTGTGCATCCCAGGTCTGGCGACCATCGTTGTCGTGCTCCACCGCTGGCGAAGCTCGAGCCTCTTGAGGAGACGCTCCATCGAGGCGAAGATCACTTGAGAACCAGCGTCTCCTCCCTAGTCGACTTCGATCATCAGGTAGATCCCTTAGGCTTCATTTCGTCTTTTAGACTCGATCTTCAACTTCCAGCTTCGCCTACTCTGCCCAGTGACCGGAGCCCCGCCAGTCCATCTTAGCCGTATAGATCGACCCCTTGACCCATCGCCACTTTCCCTACGTGATCTGATCACCTCGAGCTGGCCCATCTGAGCCTCGATCGAGTCGGGTTCCATCCATCACCTTCGCCGGAAACCCACCATTGCCCATTCATGCCGCTTTTCCTTATCTTTTAGCCAATAACCTATGCCGGAGCGTCCCTCCGAACAAGAACTTCTTTTTGCAGGTCAATAAGCGCGAGAGACCCCCTAGGCCGTGCTTCCACCCTTCGCCGGACCTGCTCAAGGTCTCTCCTCCCTCACCGGAGGATCTGACCGTTGGGGCCTTCATCGGAGTCTACCATTCGACGCGGAACGCCATATTGAGCCGAACCCCCTTCTCCGATCTTCCATCGGATGCCGGGATCCCTCCCAGCTAGCGGAGAAGCTCGCCCAGGAGGAGTTCTTCTAGACCCTTTCGCAGCCGTCGCATCATCCTGCTGTACCAGTTCGCATCTTAGCCGCACGTAGCCAGCCACCGTCAGACCATCAAATCCATGCTCTGACGACCATGTTCCCCCCACGTTCGCCCTTGTGCCAACACCGTTGGATCCTCTAGAGGGCTTCATCAGAACCGTGCACCCGCAGCCATCCACCGCTCGACACCTGGCGCTCATGCGCCCCGCACGCACCTCGGTTGGGTAATTGCGCCCATACCCCAGCAATTTTATTTAGTTTTTATTTATTCTATGAAATAAACTTGCACACTTGGTTATTTTGCATATCTGGACCTCTAGTTTTGTGTATTTTCTATTTAGTCCCTGTTTGTGTGAGACACGTGCTTCGACACGTGATTGTATGGACATTTTGCATTATTGATCCTATGGTTTTTGGACGTTACAGTTTGTATCTTTAGAAATAGGATTTACACTTTGGTCCCTGTGATTGTGAACCACGTGCTCAACACGTGATGTAGTGGGCAAATTGCATGTTTAGGGCTGGGGTTTTCTGATTCTTCTGAAATGAAGTTTAAGTTCTAAAATTACATTTATACCCCTGTGCGTGCTATATTCGGACATGTGTTGAATTAATGTGAATTTTACACTGGTGCCCTTATAGTTTCCAGGATGTGTTCCAGTTTAGCCCTAAAACTTTGTTTTTATTGCATATAGGTCCCTGTGTGCTGTATCCTTTATGGTGGTTGAATAAAATATCACATTAAATCCAAATCTAGTGAAATTTGGATACGTGGCTCCTGCCACTGTGTATAAATTTCACTCAATTTTTGGGACATTTTTGTTGCTTTTTATTATTTTTAAAAAAATCCAAAACTATCATTTTTACTGCTATCTGAAATAGAAAATCAACTAAAAAAATAAAAAGACCTCTAAAAATTACAAAATAATTAGGAATTGTTTGTTTGGTTGCCTTTGAATTTATGTCCCAGTTTTGTGTCATTTGGATTTATAAAAACCATAAAAATTTAAAAAACCTAAAAATATTATAAAAATTACTAAAAATTTTAGAAAAATAAGAAAATGCAATTCTTATTTCTTTAGTTTAGTTTTTTTACTTTTTATAAAAATTGCCCTCAAATTTTTATAGGCTAATTAGTTATTTTTAATTAGCCTTTCAAATCTGATTGCATATTACTTCACTGTTTTTATCCTTTTTGATTTTTATAAAATCAACTAAAAATTAGAAAATTCTAAAAAAATCACTAAAAAACACTTAAAAATATAAAAACGCAAATGTAATTTTATTTGACTTTTCTAGCTTTATTTGTGGTGTTTTATAAATAGTTATTTGAGTGCTTTTCTTTTGTTTTTATATTTTCTTACTTATTAAAAATACAAAAAAAATTTAAAAAATATAAAAATCCACAAAAAACACATTTATTTTTATTTTATTTTATTTTAGACAACTTCGTAGGTCGTCTCGGCCAAACCGAGCTCCTTGTGTCCGACCATGGTTGCTATACCAGGTTAAATAAATAGCGAGGACCACTTTTGATTTTATCGATTTATTCTCTTATTTTGGTGGTTCCTGATTTTCTGGATTGACCGAGTCTCAAGATCCGGGTCGCAACGACCCTCGATTGATTTTATATCCTTACCCGGATATATGAGAGGGTTTTTCGGTCCATTAGTCACCAATGAGGAGGGGGTAGAGATCGGTAACCGAATACCCACGTCGTGGCGCATCTGTGTCGATATCAAGCGCCTGAATGCTGCGACCAAGAAAGACTACTTTCCACTGCCATTTATTGATCAAAGCTTGGAGAGACTTGCAAGGAAAGCATTCTTCTGTTTTGTTGATGGGTACTCTGGCTATAATCAAATAGCTATCACTCCCGAGGATCATGCAAAGACCACTTTCACATGTTCCTTCGGCACCTACGCATTCAAGCGCATGCCATTCGGGCTTTGTAATGCCCCAGACACATTTCAACGGTGCATGATTGCCATATTTACCGAAATGGTTGGTGATTTCCTGGAAGTCTTCATGGATGACTTCTCAGTTCATGGTGATTCATTTGATACATGTTTAGCGTACATGGACCGAGTCCTCCAGAGATGCAGGGAGGTTAATTTGGTACTCTCTTGGGAGAAAAGTCACTTTATGGTGACTGAGGGTATCGTGTTGGGGCACATCATCTCCAAAAAGGGAATGGAGGTCGACCCTGCCAAGGTGGATGTGATCAAGAAACTTGAGCCACCAACCAACGTCAAGTTAGTGAGGTCGTCTTGGTGCATGTTGGATTTTATCGAAGGTTTATCCCAGATTTGTCAAAGATCGCCCGCCCACTGACTGAGCTTTTAGGAAAAGACACCGAGTTTATTGTAAATCACAGGTGTTTAGAGGCCTCCGAGCTCATGAAAAAGAAAATATGTGAATCGCCGATATTACAAGTTCCCAACTGGTCTCTTCCCTTCGAGATCATGACTGATGCATCGGATTTTGCTGTCAGAGCGGTACTTGGACAAAGAAGAAATGGAATTCCTTATGCGATTCACTACGCGACCAAAGTGTTGGATCTTGCACAGAGAAATTATACAGTAACTGAAAAGGAAATGCTCGCGGTTGTTTGGGCCCTTGAAAAATTCAGATCATACATATTGGGCTCCAAGGTGACAATTTTCACAGATCACATGGCAATTAGATATCTCATGGATAAGAAGGATGCCAAAGCATGACTTTTGAGATGGATCTTGTTAATCAAAGAATTTAATTTGGAAATCAAGGATAAACATGGAATAAAGAATGTTTTTGCTGATCACCTTTCCCGAATCGAGCAAAACGATTATCCTGACACTGGACCAATTAAGGAGACTTTTCCAGACGAATCAGTTTGCGTTATTGAATCAACCCCATGGTATTCCGACATAGTGAACTATCTTGTCTCCAAGAAGGTTCCCTTTGGTTGGACCAAGAAAATGATTGATCGATTGAAGTCAGATTCGAGAAAATACCACTGGGGTGATCCTTTGCTTTTCTATGAAGGATCGGATTGAGTCTGGAGAAGATGTATTCCTCAGGAGGAATATCAGAGTGTCCTCACACATTATCATTATCTCGAGGTTGGAGGACACCATTCGTGAAAGAGAACCGTGCACAAGGTACTCTAATGTGGATTATACTGGCGGACCTTATTTCAGGATGCTAATGAATTTGTATGGTTATGCCAGATTTGTCAAAGAATGGGAGGGACCATGGGATACCGAGATGAAATGCCCATGCAACCAATGATTTTCTGTGATGTTTTCGATGCATGGAGGATTGATTTTATGGGTCCCTTTCCCAACAACAATGGATTTGAGTACATTTTGTTAGCGGTTGACTATTTATGAAGATGGGTAGAGGCTAATATTCCAACCCGAACCGCGGATAGCAAAGTCGTCTGTAATTTTATCAAGGATAATATCAGTGCAAGGTTCGGGATACCAAAAGTTTTGATTTCTGATGGAGGTAGCCACTTTGTTAATAGGGAGATGAGATCTTTGGCTACGGAGTATAAATTTGAGCATAGAACAACCAACCATATCATCCACAATCTAATGGCATGGCAGAGGTTTCTAATGGAGAGGTGAAGGGTGTTTTTCAGAAGTTGGTTCATCTAGATATGAAGAATTGGTCGAAACTGTTGGACCAAGTTCTATGGGCCTATAGAACATACTATAAGACTCCACTTGGTGCTTCACCTCTTAGGATGATATATGGAAAGCCATGCGATCTACCTGCAGAATTGATTCACAAATCAGAATGGGCGATCAAAAAGTTGAATTGGAGTTGTCACCATGGGAAACTATGTTGAGACTTAAATCTGAATGAGATAATTGAAATCCGAAACCGAGCATACGACAACAGTGTAATCTATAAAGACAAGGTTAAGAGATGGCATGATAGACAATTCGAGATAAAGCCTTTGTTCCTGGGCAGAAAGTGTGGTTGTTTGATTCTCGATTGAAGATTTTTCATGGGAAACTAAAATCAAAATGGATGGGTCCATACATTGTCATCGACGTGCATACCAATGAAAGCGTGGATATTGCCGAAGTTAAAGATGATGAGCAACCTTTCGCAGTAAATGGACAATTGCTAAAGCCATATATTGAATCACCCAAAGAGCAGACAGTTCAAGTTGAGGTCATCTACTTCACGCAGAGCGAAGACATTGAAGATTTATCAGATCATTCCCACCCTCCCTCCCGACCACATCGGTCTCCTTGTACAACTTCTTCCTCTACTTAGGCCAAGGCCTAAGTATAGGGGGGGACCGATGCCATCTATATATACCATCCTTCTCCTTCTCCCGATCACTTCACTTCCACCCTTCTTCTATACTTAGGCTGACCAGAGCCTAAGTATAGGGGGAACCAACACCCACCTATATATACTCTCCTCATCCACATATCCCGACTGCTTCATTCTTTTTCCGCTCTTCTTCTATACTTAGCCTGGTCACAACCTAAGTATAGGGGGCGGTTCTGCAAATCTCGTTCTTTTTCTTTTCCTTTTTCACTCTCTTACGCTTAGCCCGAGCTATGTCTTCTTTACGCTTCTTGTGCTCTGAGAACACATCACTCGCTAATTATAGGGAGCTCTGTGTATTTACATCGTATATATTTTACCCATATCTCGTACTTTCGCGTAAGTCTATATGTATTTACGGGGTGGGTAACTAACTTGAAAAAAAGAAAAAAGAAAAAAAAAAGTTTTGCTACTAACACTAACCGTGCCCAAATTTTTTGAAAAAAAATGGCTTCTTATTTCTTTTTTTCAAAAAAAAATGTGTGTCTGCATTTCACACATACACTTCATCCAGCATCGCATTCATTTGCATATGTGAAAAGTCATCGGTTTTTGAACCAAGTTGCGAGTAGAAACCGAGAGTGGTCTGGACTTGACCTTAATCCGCCTAATTTTCAAAGGAACTTCACCGAGAGATAGGATTTTAAGAGCTTCAAGTCTTTTGACTTAATTTTTTAAGTTCCACATGACAATGTGCAGCGTTTGACTCTTAGTGTCTAACCTGGTCTCTTCATTCTAGGTACAACTATGGAATAGAGAATTAATTTGTACTCTCGCACTATGCACTTAGCTCAACTCAGACAGGATGTTGGAAGACTGTGTGAGTCTCTTTTCTGGTAGCGTGGAAATCTAAAGACCATAGTACGGGTTGAAATAAAGCTTCGAAAAAGGGATGGACGACTGGGCACGATTTTTTCTAAGACCTCAAAAAATGTACGGAACAAAAAGATTCTTTATCCGTAGGGGCACAACAAGATCCAAGCAGAACCACCAAAAATTCCAAATACAGAGAAGCATTCTACCAAATAAAAATCTGACCAAAAAGGTCCAAGCTTTAAGAAACCTACAGATCTTGGTGGAGACTCAGCTACATTGGCCAGCTTCACAAGGAGAGGTGACTATACTGGCAATCCTCCAGTTCTTTTCCCCTTCTTCTATCTTCTCCCCCCTATTCGATTGTGAACACAGCGCGACAGACCTTAGAAGGAAATACTTGACTCCCCGAGGACGAGTTACTGGAGCGGAGAAGAGCATGGTAGTCCGGCATTCTGGATGGGAAGATCTAAAACCATTCACACACATGAGTCGGTTGTTCACTGTTCATAGGGTATACTTTGGGAAGAGGATTGATCTAAGATGACTTCTAAGCCAAAATTGTGACAATGATGTGTAGAACTTGAGGGATGTTGATTTTAGAATTCTAAGTCTTACAGAAGTTCCGCCACATTATTAATCCAAAGGTCGAGTCTAGTTTCATTTTCACCTTCAGCTCATGGTCTTGGTATGGAACCCAATCTCATTTCACCTCATGGCATTTCTATTTGAAGATCAGGGGCGAGCAAGGTTTAAGTATATGGGGATGATGAATCTCGGATTCATCACTCTAAATATCATTTGTTAAGCTCAAGTCCCTCAAAATCAACATCATTTTGCATTTATTATGCATAATTAGCATTCATGCATGTTTTCATAAGAATTGCATTTTAGCACTAATTTCTGCACAAAATAAGAAGCCAAAAATCTCAGCAAAAATTGACCTAAAAATAACATGATTTCCCGGATTTTTAATTCCTTCATGCTAACTCTGAATGATCCAAAACCACCTCCACTGTGTACATATCACTTACAAGAATAAATTAAAAATATAAAAAAAATCACTAACCCTGTTAAGTAGACCAAAAACCCAAACCCTAGTTTCAGGATTTTCGGACTCAAAGCTCCCTATCTTCCCCATCTAGTGTCCGTTTTGATCCTACTCACTTTTGGACTAATACACATTCAATTACCTTCAAAACAAGACCAAGTTCAAGTGAATCGGAGCTCATAAGTGAAAGTTGGGTTTTGGGCCTCTTTTGTACATTGTGTATTTTAGCAGTTTTTGACCTGATATTTTATGTACATATTTTCTTAATTAATAAAAATCCAAAAAATTAGATTTAGGTGTCTTTATTTATCTTTGATTTTACCATTTTTCCCGATTTTTTATCTGGTTTATAAAAGACAAAAAATTTCAAAAACCCAAAAATCTAGGTATTCTATGTATATGGGATACCCCAAAATTTCACTTTGTGCATTTGATCGATTTTGGTCTTGATGTCTTCATGAAAGTTGTATATCTCATCGAGATAGGCATTTTTTGTGAAGGAACTTTTGCAATTCGAGGTCATTTGCTATATTTTTTTGGTTTTACAAAATATTTATCTATGGATTTTTCTGGTGCTGACACGAGTCAGCATTTTTTTGGCCTCTTTTATATTCGTTTTTATTAAAAAAATTAAATTATTTTAGCCACCGCACGTGCGTCGCACGTGCCTCGCCTTTTCCCGCTTGACCTCCACGTGACGCCTCCATAGTCGTTCGATCATGGCCGATCGAACGGCCGTTGTACATCTTCAACCTCCCGCGCCCCCTTTCCCAAACAAGCGGCCGCCACAATCCTCGCCAACCACCGCCTCGCGAACTAACGTCCTCCCCAACCGCCGCTCCTCCAACGGCCTCCGCAACCTCCGCCGCCTATCCCACCTCTACAACCATATCCGGTCACCCCCTTTACTATTTAAAGGACTCTTAATCCCCCCCCGACTCCTCATCCGCCGATCAACCAAAGGTTTCTCTCCAGGAGTGACAATCCAGCCTTTTCACGGCATGATCCGGGGTTTCATGCCTCGTCACAGCTCCCTCCTCCAGCCGCTGCTCCAGCTCCGGCGCTCTGCCGTTGAGCCCCTGCCCAGGTACACACCTGCTCCACTTCACCTCCATTCTTCCCGTCTGCGACCTCCATCTCCGATTTTTCTCTCGATCACCATCTTCCGCTACGATCCGACTCCAATCGCCATCGACTCCATCTCTGACATCTCCTCCGACTACGCCAGCATCTTCACCTCCAGCAGCTTGGAGCTCCTCCACCTCCGAGCCTTCGTCTCCAGCCGTGTCTCCACCGCCTCGCATCTCCACCGCCGCCCTCTGACCGTGTGTCGTCCCGACGTCGACCGCCCTCGTCTTCATCGCCAGGAGCTTTGCTCCGATTCCACGTCGAGCCACCGTCGCAACGCTCTCGCCACCGGCCGCTACAGAAGTCACGCCACCCCTCCACCTCTCATGACCATCGGCCGGCCACCTCTTTAGCCGCTCTCTCGCCTCAGCCGCAGGAGCATGACCGGGCCTCCACCACCTTTCTCGTCAACTCCGCCGCACGACCTGGCGCTCAGGCCCAAGGCCCTCCCCACGTGCGAGGCACGTGATGGCAGGGAACACGTGAGGAGCATCATCCCCAAGGGTCACGTTCCCCGAACGTGCCCCGTGGGAAAATTACATAAGGCCCCCTCCTGGGTTCCACTGAATTACAGAACAGTCTACCCCTAGAGGGCACGTGCGTGGAACGTGCCCCTCTGGTCATTTTGCAGAAGGCTTCCCTCCATTTCTGGTAATTACACTTAGGTCCCCCACTGCAATTTTGATGTTTATTTTATTTATCTTTATTTGCATTTGTACCCCTGTATTCCCCATTACTTTTAGATCTCTACATGACTTTATTTTATTTATCCAAAAATAGCACGATGTTTCTCAATTAATTCTCTGCTGTTTGACATATTATGGATATTTTTGTGATTAATGGTTAATTAGTGATTAATTATTTTGTGGAAAATTGTGAACTTCGCCCATTTCTTGCTATTAACTTTGCCATTGATTAACCATTGTTCTAAAAATTCCCCAAAAATCACATATTGTAGAGTTAATTGTGCTTGACATTGTGCCCAAAAAGATTTGTATTTGCAGGCATAATTTGCCCTGTAAAAATCATTTTACATATTCCAGTATTTAATATTTAATAGGCATTAAACCTGACATTTTCGAGGTTTCAGATTTTTCTGAGATCCATCACCTAGTGATCGATCTTAAATGATTTTATCTCTTGAAAAAAATAGGTTTAATATTTATTATAATTAAATATTGAAATTCATTCTGTTTGCATTTAAAAATTAATAAAAAAATTCATATTACATCCAAAAATTCAAAAAAAAATTACAGTGGATTCCTTTCATCATATTTTGCATCTTGGCCATGTTTTATATTTTTCGGACATCATCTGAATGTATTTGACATTTTAGTCCCTAAAATAGTCTGAAGTTACATTTTGCATCCTTTATTGGATTAAAAATACAAAAAAAGAGATTGCCTTGAAAACCGTGCATGAACTTTGATAGACATAATTCTAGGTTGTTCCTTTGCCTCCTTTTGTTTGACCTTGGGACTTGTCCAAGTAAAATAAACATAAAACCACGTGATTGAAAATTGATTAAATTATTCTGTGGTTATTCTCTTGACCGATTCCGATTGCCGTCTACAACGCATGAAACGACAAATCATTAGTTTTTACGTACGATGATATATACACATTTTTAACACTGCGATTTCGGAACCGTCAGATGAGTAAGTAAGGACCGTAAGACGGCTACCCTTTACTTGAGGACGGAGCCTTACGCAGTGTCCTCTAAACCACCCACTCTGCTAAGGAAATCCGTACCGTTTACCGGCTACCAGTTAGATCCTCACCGAGAAGTAGCTAATCGCTTTTGGTAGAATCAGTAGTCAGTATGAAAATCCTAGCTTGGCTCTATCCTAGTGTGTGTCTCTCTCCTCACTGCAAGATAAAATCAAACAATGACGGGGTTGCTCTCCCGCAAGAATTCTTGATTTTATGGGTTCTTAAGATCGGCCATATATATCATTCCCAATTTTAATTAGGTGATCATTGAAGAATTTAAATGAGCGCAAATATACATCTACCATCCAGTCCCAATTTCCTTTAGAGTTATGTGATAAAACAAGAGGAAGAAGTTCAGGAAAAGCCGATGCACGCAAAAACAATGATGTATGCTCAGTTAGAAGACTTATAGTGAATCCTCGCGATCTCCTTGTGGGATGCAATACAGAATTGAAAAATTATTCTAAATGAATACAAGCCAATGAAAAACCGCACCTAAGCAGAAAGTTCTTTTAGCAGGAAAGAATTGGGTTAAATTTTGGCTAAATTGAACGATCTATGTGCGTCTCAGTTAATGTGCAGTGTGACCATACATCATACGAGCAAAATCAAAAATATAAATGCTCTGAGAGCCGTATGTGCAGGTCTATCCTAATCGCCACTCAAGTCGACCCCGCCCTCACCGGAGAGTGAAACATGCCACGACACATCACAGAAGAAAGTTCAGAGTCTTTTACATGCGCGAGAGTCCAAACGGATACCGCTGTAAATGAGCAATTAATTACAAAAAATAAAATTACAGAAATTAAAATCATAGACTCTACGCTCTCTCACGACTTGACTCGATCTTAATTTAATTGCGGCTTTTTCTGAAGTCGGTGAAGATGCTTTGGTTCCTGAAAAACCACTCCACGTACGCCGGGTACCTCGCAAGAAAAATAAGAGAGAAGATGTAAGAGAGTGACTAAAAAATAATCAAAATAAAATAAGAAAAATAAATGCTGAAAAATAAATATAGGAAATAAAATGGAATTTACAATGAAAAATTCGGGGGTCAGACTACCCGAATGCGAAAAACAGAATGAAAAATTTCAAAACACAAAACTAGGCCGTTTGCCTCCCCGGCAACGGCTCCATCTGACGCTTCTGAAATCATAACGTTAAAAATGTGTATTTATCATCGTGCGTAAAAATTAATGATTTGTCATTTCGTACGTTGTAGGCGGCAATCGGAATCGGTCAAGAGAATAACCACAGAATAATTTAATCAATTTTCAATCACGTGGTTTTTTGTTTATTTTACTTGGGCAAGTCCCAAGGTCGAACACAAGGAGACAAAGGAACAACCTAGAATTATATCTATCAAAGTTCGTGTGTGGTTTTCAAGGCGGTCTTTTTTTTGTAATTTTTAATGCAATAAAAGATGCAAAATGCAAATTCGGCCTATTTTAGGGACTAAAATATCAAATACGTTCAAATGATGTCCGAAAAATATAAAATTTGGCCACGATGCAAGATATTATGAAATGAATGCACTGTAATTTTTTTTGGATTTTTTGGATGCAATATGAAATTTTTATTAATTTTTAAATGCAAACAGAATAAATTTCAATATTTACTTATAATAAATATTAAATCTAATTGTTTTCAAGAGATAAAATTATCTATATCACTAGGTGATGGATCTCAGAAAAATCCTAAACCTCGAAAATGTGGGGTTTAAAGCCTATTAAAAATAAAATACTGAAATATGTAAAATGCTTTTTACAGGGAAAATTATGCATGCAAATACAAATCTTTTTGGGCATAATGTCAATCACAATTAACTCTACCATATATGATTTTTGGGGAATTTTTAGAACAATTGTTAATCGATGGCAAACTTAATACCAAGAAATAAGCGAAGTTCCCAATTTTCCACAAAATAATTAATCACTAATTAATCATTAATCACAAAAATGTCCACAATATGTCAAACAATAGAGAATTAATTGAGAAACAACATGCTATTTTTGGATAAATAAAATAAAGTCATGTAGAGGTCTAAAAGTAATAGGGAACACAGGGGAACAGATGCAAATAAAGATAAATAAAATAAACATAAAAAATGCAGTGGGGGACCTAAGCGTAATTACCAGAAATGGAGGGAGGCCTTCTGCAAAATGACTAGAGGGGCACGTACGTGGTACGTTCCCTCTGGGGGTGGACTGGTCTGCAATTCAGTGGAATCGGGGGGGGGGGTATGTAATTTTCCCATGGGGCACGTGACCCCAGGGGATGATGCTCCTCACATGTTCCCTCCCGTCGCGTGCCTCGCACACGGGGAGGGCCTCAGGCCTGAGCGCCCGGCCGCACGACGGAGTTGACGAGAAAGGCGGTGGAGGCCCAGCCGTGCTCTTGCAGTTGAGGCGAGAGAGCAGCTAAAGAGGTGGCCGGCCGATGGTCGTGAGAGGTGGAGGGGCGGCGTGACTCCAGTAGCGGCCGATGGTGAGAGCGTTGCGGCAGTGGCTTGACGTGGAATCGGAGCAAAGCTATTGGCGTTGAAGACAAGGGCGGTCGACGTCGGGCCGACACACGGCCAGGGGGCGGTGGTAGAGATGCGAGGTGGTGGAGACCCGGCTGGAGACGAAGGCTCGGAGGCAGACGGGCTTGAAGCTGCTAGAGCTGAAGATGCTGGCGTAGTCAGAGGAGATGTCGGAGATGGAGTTGATGGCAGTTGGAGTCGGATCAGAGAGGAAGATGGTGATCGAGAGAGAGAGAGATCGGAGATGGAGGTCGTGGATGGGAAGATGGGAGGTGAAGCGGAGAAGGTGTGTACCTGGGTGGGGGCTCAACGGCAGAGCGCCGGAGCTGGAGCAGCGACGAGAGGAGGGAGCAGCGACGAGGCACGAAATCTCGGATCACGCCGTGAAGGTGTTGGCTGGACTGTCACTCCTGGAGCGAAACCTCTGGTTGATCGGTGGATGAGGAGTCGGGGGGGGGGGATATGGTTGCAGAGGTAGGATAGGCGGTGGAGGTTACGCAGGCCATTGGCGGAGCGGCGGTTGCGGAGGCTGTTAGGTCACGGGGCAGTGGTTGGCGAGGATTGCGGCGGCGACCGCTTGTTTGGGAAAGGGGGCGCGGGAGGTTGAAGATGTACAACGACCGTTCGATCGGCCATGATCGAAACGGTTGTGGAGGCGCCACGTGGAGGTCAAGGGGGAAAGGCGAAGTATGTGCGGAGCACGTGCCTGAGAGGCACGTGCGGTGGGTAAAATAATTTAAATTTTTTTAATAAAAACGAATATAAAAGAGGCCAAAAATGCTGACACGTGGCGGCCCCAGGGGCTGCCACGTATCAAAACAAGAAAAATCCTTAGATAAAGATTTTGTAAAATAAAAAATATATAACAAATGACCTCGAATCGCAAAAGTTCCTTCACGAAAAATGCCCATCTTGATGAGATTTACAACTTTCATGAAGACATCAAGACCAAAATCGATCAAATGCGCAAAGTACAATTTTGGGGTATCCCATATACATAGAATACCTAGCTTTTTGGGTTTTTGAAATTTTTAGTCATTTTTAAACCAGATAAAAAATCCAGAAAAAATATTAAAATCAAAGATAAATAAAGACACTGAAATCTAATATTTTTGGATTTTTATTAATTAAGAAAATATGTACATAAAATATCAAGTCCAAAACCGCTAAAACACACAATGTACAAAAGAGGCCCAAAATCCAACTTTCATATATGAGCTCTGATTCACTTGAACTTGGTCTTGTTTTGAAGGTAATTGAATGTGTATTAGTTCAAAAATGAGTAGGATCAAAACGGACACTGGATGGGGATGATATGGGCTTTGAGTCCGGAAATCCTGAAACTAGGGTTTGGGTTTTTGGTCTACTTAACAGGATTAGTGATTTTTTTGTATTTTTAAATTCTTCTGAGTGATATGTACACAGTGGAGGTGTTTTTGGATCATTCAGAGTTAGCATGAAGGAATTAAAAATCCGGGAAGTCAGGCTATTTACAGGTCAATTTTGGCTGAGATTTTTGGCTTCTTATTTTGTGCAGAAATTAGTACTAAAATGCAATTCTTATGAAAACATGCATGAATGCTAATTATGCAGAATAAATACAGAAATTCTGTTGATTTTGAGAGACTTATGCTTAATAATTGAGATTTAGAGTGATGAATCTATGATTCATCAGCATGTCATCTCCAAAAGGGGAATGGTTGTTGACCCTGTCAAGGTGGAGATGATCAAGAAACTCGATCTACCTTCCAACGTGAAGTCAGTGAGGTCGTTTCTAGGGCATGTTGGATTTTATCAGAGATTTATTCAAAATTTTTCGAAGATTTCCCACCTACTGACTGAGCTCTTAGGGAAAGACAAATAGTTCATTGTAGATAAAAGGTATCTGGAGGCCTTTGAGCTCTTAATAGGAATATTTGTGCCTCTCCTATCCTACAAGCTCCTAACTTGTCTCTCCCCTTCGAGATTTTGACTGACACTTCAGATTTCTCTATAGGAGATGTATTAGGACAACGGTAAGAGTGGATCCCATTTGCAATCCATTACAGGAGCAAAGTATTAGACCCTACACAGAAGAATTACACAGTAACTGAAAAGGAAATGATCGTTGTAGTATGGGCCCTCGAGAAGTTCAGGTCGTATATTTTGGGCTCTAAGGTGACAATCTACACTGATCACACAATCATTCAATATTTAATGGAAAAGAAGGATGCGAAGGCACGTCTTCTTAGGTGGATTTTGCTGCTTCAGGAGTTGATTTGGAGATAAAATATAAACTTGGAGTGAAGACTGTTGTTGCTGACCATCTTTCTCGGATTGAACTCAAGGATTCCCTTAATTATGAGCGGATCAGAGAGACCTTCCCAGACCTGTAAACTTATATTATTGACTCACTCCCGTGGTATGCCAACACGGTGAACTATCTTGTCTCCAAGCAAGTTCCCCATGGTTGGACTAGGAGCAGATTGACCGACCGAAGTCGAATTCGAGGAGATACCATTGGGATGATACTTTTCTTTTCTTCGAAGGACCGAATTATGTTTGGAAAAGGTGTATTCCACAGGAGGAGTATTAGAGTGTCCTCGCATATTGTCGTTCACTTGAGGCTGGAGGACATCATTCAGGAAAGAGAACCGTTCACAAAGTACCCCAATGTGGACTGTATTGGCCAACCATGTTTCGAGATGCTATTGATTTTGTAAGGTCATGCCCAATTTGTTAAATGATGGCAGGGATAGTGGACAGAGAGATGATATTCCCATGTAGCCGGCGAATATTTGTGACGTTTTTGATGCATGGGGCATAGATTTTATGGGTCCCTTTCCCAACAGTCAAGGATATGCGTACATCTTCTTCATGGTTGACTATCTATCTAGGTGGGTGGTGGCCATCCCTACCTAAACCGCAGACAGCAAGACTGATTGTAAGTTTGTGAGACCATATTATTTCTAGGTTCGGGCTGCCAAAAGTTTCGATATTTGATGGGGGTAGCCACTTTATGAATCGAGATGTGTGATCTTTAGCTAAGGACTATGGATTTGAGAACAGAGTTACTAGTCTTACCACCAACAATCCATTGGCATGGCAGAGGTTTATAATAGAGAGGTGAAGAATAGTCTGCATAAGTTGGTTCGTCCCGATAGGAAGAATTGGTCCCAGCTCTTGGACCAAGTTCTGTGGGCCTATAGGACAACGTAAAAGACACCATTGGGTACTTCACCATTCAGAATGATCTATGGCAACCCATGTCATTTTCCGACAGAGTTGATTCATAAATCCGAATGGGAAATTAAGCAGATTACTTGGAGTTGTCACCTAGGGAAGCTTTGTCGAGACATGAACTTGAACGAGCTCATGGAAATATGAAACATGGCATATGACAACAGTTTGATTTATAAGGACAAAGTAAAGAGATGGCATGATTAACACATTAGGTGTAAAAACTGTGTCCCTATGCAAAAGGTATGGTTGTTTAATGCCAGGTTGAAGATGTTCCATGTCCCTTTGTTGCTAAGAAAGTGCACGAGAATGGAAGCGTAGAGATAGCTGATCTCATAGATGGTGCACAATCCCATGTGGTGAATGGACAATTGTTGAAGCATTTTGTAGATTCTAAAGAGCAGTTGGTCCATGTCGAGGTCATCAACTTCAGGCAGAGTGAGCATAGAGCAGATACATCATATTACTCTTCATGAAGGTGCAGCATCAAGATTCAACAACTTAGAAGACTCATTCCTCTTGTGCATTCTCCCTTCTCTGTACATGCTCAAGATAACGACAGTTCTCACACATACTCATGTCCTATACTTAGGCTGACTAGAGCCTCAGTATAGGGTGGATCAATGCCCACCATATGTATATACTCATCCATTTCTCCTCTTGACCTCGTCCACCCCCATTTTTTCTCTTCTTCTACACTTAGGCTGACCAAAGCCGAAGTATGGGGGGGGATCGACTTCTATCCCTTTTTTTATTTTAGCTCTCTTACGCTTAACACGAGCTATGTCTTTTTTCTCGCTTCTTGTGCTCAGAGGACACAACAAATGCTACGTGTATACATTACATATATACTTTACCCATAGCTCGTACTTTCACGTATTTTTGTATATATTATACAATAATTATGGCATGGGTCAAATTGGTAAAAATAAAAAAAATCCCTTTTTTTAAAAAACAGAATCTTTTCAAAAAAACTTTTTTTTTAAAAAAATGTGTCCTAATTTACCTTTCTTTTTTAAAGAATTTTTTTTCAAAAAAATCTCTTTTCCTTTTTTATGTCCTTTTAAAAAAATAAAAAAGTGTGTCTTTTTCAAAAAAACTTTTGAATTTTTTTTAAAAGTAGCAAAAACCTTTTTTCAAAATTTCCCTTTTTCCTTTCTTTTTCAAAAAAACACAAAAAATGAACTAATGAGTTGGATTAATCCCCGACACTTACACATTCACACAAAACTTGTGATGTTCAAGAACACTTGGTTTGTTAGGTCTTGAGATTTTGAGTTACATCCTTAGCCATTAGGGTCTTTGACTTAATTATTCACATTTCCCTATTTTGAAAGATTTGTGTGCTATATTGCACGCTTAGTCTATTCCTTAAGAATATGATCAACACCTCACATACACAAATGCAATTATGATGAGATGAGTTAAAATTTCACTTGAGGAACTGGGATGAGGGATTTGAGTTTGGACCTGATTTTATAATGCTCGAGGATGGGATAAAATCAATGAAGGCTTCATGAAACCTGAGTGTCAACATCTTAAGTCAGCATGAGAACATGGTTCTTGTACTATCTCTTGACATTTACCTATGCACCAGAGTGTGATGAAATTTAAAAAAATTATTGATCAGTGTGCATCAACTATTGGTAAAAGCATTAGAGCTAGACAAAATCAAAGAAAAGAAGGAAAGAGAAGTTGAAAGAAAAGCTCTCACCATACAAAGTCAAATATAAAAGAGCTTCCACCAAAGGCGAATGCTCCCAACCATTTCAAAGTGTCCAATTGGACCACCCCTATTAGGACCAAGGAGTCGGGCTAGCAACTAAAAAGGGCCCTGCATCGTATAGTGATACAAGTCTGGGTGTAGAAGGTATGGTAGTCAAAAAAGACACAACCCGGTATACTCTCAGGAAAACAAGTGCATACGATTCCGAATTCTCTTGATGGACACACTGATCAACAACCAATAAATTACATGTGTTGGGTTAATAAGGCACTCGAGAGGATCCTTGTTCTAATGAGAGGGAGAGAAGAAATGACACAATCCTATGCCCTCAATCAATTAGCCTTCCATCTGCACTTTTTAGTCTGACAACTAAAGAGACGGTGGATTGGATGCAAGAAATGATTTATTTCCTAGTGTTGGGGATCAGGTTCTTAGGAGTGTCTCTTGGATTGGAACCTTGGGTGATGTTGTGACTCTACTCTCGTAACTGTAGTCCACACTTAATGTCATATTTCTATTATATATGTATATAGAGAGAGTCCGATGATTAGGGAAATTGGATACCTTTTTACTAGAGCTTGGTTCAGCTTAAAATTTTAGGATCTATAAAACCAAGATTTCTTGAACAGATCAAGTCTTGTATTCACATGCACAGACTTGGGGTTAATCCATCTTATTCATTCCTTATTTGCTCGAGGACTGGTAAAGCGTAACTATAGGGGGGTGATGAATCCACGATTCATCATCGCAATATATTGATCTTAGCAAAAGCCCTGAGCAAATACACTAATTATTGTATATTATATTTTAATAAAATACACTAATTATTGTATATTATATTTTACAAAAAACATTAATAGTAAAAAGCAACAAAATAAAGGAGTTTTTCACCTGTAAATAGCTTGAAACTTCATGTATTTTTAATAATTTCGTTTAAATTCCTTTTTAGCTAATTCTTTTACTGACTTGTTTATAAAAATGTATATAAAAATAAAAAAATATAAAAAAAATTCACCTCAAAGAAATACTCCTAAATCCCAAAGAGAAAAAGCGGTAAGGTCCATCTTCCCAGCCAAATTCCCACTACGTTTGAACTCTAAATACACCAAAATCACTTTTAAAGTTTAAGTTAGAAAATTATCTATCCAATGAAGGTGGTTTCATTAATATCAGCGCTAATTTGCAAAATATGGATTTTTGGACCTTGGTGTACATTGTATGTTACGTAAATATTCATGCTTTCTTCGTATTTTATTTTATTTTTCTTAATAATTTGAAATCCAAAAAAATCATTTTGTGTTGTACTTTATTTTCAGTATTTTAATTTATTTTTATCTTGTAAATTTCCTTTATTAAAATACAAAAAAAATAAAATTAGAAAAGTAAAAAAATGTACAATATTCTTTATCTTAATTTTGTAAATTCACCATTTTTTCTCTCTTTATTTTGTTCTCCCTTTTTAATATCCTGCTTTTAATTAATTACCGTTCTCTATAATAACTTCTCTTATTCCATTAACCTCCATTCAACACCACCATTAATCTATCCTCCCATTCAACTCCACCATTAATCTAACCTCCCATTCAACTCCACCACCTTTTTAATCTCCCTTTCTCTTCTCTTTTTATTCATCTCTTCATCCTCATTTTTGCCCATCCACCTTTATGTGTGTGAGAGAGAGCTCGAGCTCCCTAAGTTATATCGGTGACAACGTGATAACCATGGTTGAGCGAAGATCGCATCCTTTCCAGTGAGATCCGTTGGCATTCTGGCCAACGTCGCAGCCGCCTCCACGTGTTGCTCGAGCTCACCGCTCACCAACGATTTGAGCAAAGAAGCATGCACCTCGTGAGAACTTCCCAGGCGATTCCCTTCCATCGTAGGTAAGTTCTCTCCTCGCGTTCTTTATTTCATCCTTGTTACATTTTGCATTTTTTTATATAACCACCATCACCCCACCATTATCTTGAACATCAACCACCAAATCACCACATCATCCTCTTTCCATTTTTTATTTCCTGTTTAAGTAAATTTAAAAAAAATAAAATCAAAATAATAACACAACAGTAAAAACTTTCAAAAAAATTAAAAAGGAAAGCAGCGCGACCCCTCCGTGCCACCGCCACCAGCCCACGCCTCCAGCCCGCGCCCCCACCACTGGTCCACAAACCATTAGTCGCGGCCTCCCTCCGCCCACCACCAGCTGTGGTCTCCCATCACTGCCAAGGCCACGCAGCTGTTGACCCCTTCCTCCTCACTCCTTCGTCACAGGCCGCCACCACCGCTCCTCCAAGCGGCCGCCTCTTGTAACCCCCCGTAGACACGGCCCCTCCGTGTCACCGCCACCAGGTCGTGCCTCCAACCCGCTGCTCCCCCTTTCCCGCACATCTGCCCCTCGCCACCATGCAGCGGGACACACCGCCGCATCCGCTCCTCGCCCTATCTCCCCTCATCTTGCACCCCATCCGCTGGAGAAGAAGGTCCATTTCATTTTTTTTAATTTTTCAAAGATTGCATCTTTCCCCGTTATGTTTCTATAATTACAAAGTAGTCCCTGTACAGAGTTTGTTTGAATGTTTTTGTTTTCTGACTTTGCATGGATAGCCATGTGTTTACATTTTAATTGGACCTCAATATTGCATCGTTTATTTCAATGAAAAATAGCATGATGTTGAGCAACTAATTGTCTATTATTTGGATATTTATTTGTATTTTTGTGACCTTTTGGTAATTAATTAAAATTATTCAAGTGAAATTTTGCATATTTTACCCATTGTGAGGTCTTAAATTCACATCTAACTTAAGGTTGCTTCAAAAATTCCTAAAAATTCAAAAATAATGCCTTGCTACATGCTTTAATTACTACCCAAATTTCATCTTAATTAGAATTGTCCTATGCCTTAAAGAAATTATAGAGTGATTTTTGTAATTGATTTTTAATTAAATCTAGACATATTATTTTTGAGAAATTCCAACTCTCATGAATTGCATATGAATATATCTTATTGAGATAATTATGTCTCTAGATGAATTAATATTATGGATTTATTAAGAATTAAGTACTCACTATCACGATGTTTTCATTAAAAAATCATAAAAATCATATATTTCCATAGAATTCCAAATAAATTAATATTGACTCATTGCATCATGTTTAAGTTCCAGTAAAATTTTCATAATTTTTTCATTCCGTTGGAGTGAAAAATTACGTAAAAATCCATAAAAGTGTGCATTTTTCTTTGTTGCATTTTAACCCCTAAAATTCCAAAAAATTGCATTCATCATTGGATTAGGTTTCTAGGAAAAATATAACTTATCTAAATTGAAATAATTTCACATTAAAATTAATTTGGCTAAGTTGTGTGTTTTCATATTAACTTAATTCACCCGTATTTTGCATTCACATTCATTTTGCAAAAAAATGCAAAAAAAATAACATTGGAAACCTAGACCCAAGTTTTCTGAATTAACCCAAAATTGTTCCTTTGCCTCCCTGTGTTTGACCCCGGACTTGCTCGTGATATAAATTTAAGCCAAGTCCACCTCGCAGAGATCTTTTCTTAGTTCTGACAGATTTGCTAAGTACCTGTATTACAACGAGTAAAAATTATACCATGTACGTAGAGGACGCATCATATACCATGTCCGTCTTAATGATCATACAACTGTTGATTTAATTATTGAATCATAGAGGTTGATGCTTAGATGAATATATAAAGAGTTAGATTAAGGACTCATCAAGTACCGGTAAATCATTATTAAGAGACGATCTCCAGCTTGAGAAGGAGATGTCAATCCTTTCTTAAAGGATGATATCTGACCGACCTCGTGATGCAGGTCCTCTACATAGGAATAGAGATTGAGAGGTGTTAGATAAGTTAGATCAAAGAGTTCACTTAACGAGATCGAGATAACCAAAGACCTATGTCGTATGCTGTTACTATATGTCTGAGTATGTACATTTGGCAGACTAATAGGTTGACTACCTAACCAAGGTCTATACATAGGCATGTTGGTGAGCATGCAAGGGCATATGAGTAATACGATCTCTCAAAGGGATCATACAGGTTCATTGCTCAATCAAAAGAAATGAGCTCACTCATGAGATACTGGGAAGAATCAAATTCCGTGCGCGGTCGTCTCTATTTGCAAGCTTGACTGAATTTGTAAGGTTTGAAATATGATTTTGGAAAGCATATGATCAACACCTTGGTATGATATATGCTTTTGGAATGTATATGATCGATACTGACCCCCAATGATCGAATGAGAAATGATAAAACCCTGAAAGATACAATCTAAAAGAGATCAAAAACATCGGGTTTATTCTGGGTCTTCCACAATGCAGGATGTACAGGTATTAGGAATGCTTGAGGGTGATGTGATCATAAACAATTGTATAACCATGAGGCTTCCATTCCGAGGGAGTGACGAAACAAGTCTAGATTTTAGTGACTCCTCTCATAGAGAAGCAATACGATCTTAGTCTAAATGTTGGAGACTGATCTGAATGTGATTCAGATGTAAGGAGAAGATTCGATTTGCGGTCTTGATTTAATCAATCATCTATGGGAGGTCCGTAAGATCTGAATTTGAGATGTGATCTCAATATCCAAGCCACTATACATGGAACAATACAATCGCCATGTCCTTATCTCCAAGTATCTGCAAAGAAAGCGTACTATCCATGAAAGAGTTCATGGATAATTTCATTGTTGATATATGTATATGATCATTAAGAAAATGAATAATTAAATGTGATTTGGTTGTCATGAATAATATGAATTTGATTCATATTATAAGGAGAGTTGTCTGAGATAATTAAATGCAATTTAATTATCAAATATGTGAATAATGTGAATGCGATTCATTTGGGCACATGTGAATAGAGATGCAAGATGATTAAATGTGAGTTAATTATCATGGATATGAATAATGTGGATAGCATTGTCCATATTAATCGTATATATTATAAATGTGATTTATAATATATTAGAGAGAGTATATTGTGATTTGTATTTGTTGATTAATTATTGATGTGAATTGGATTCACATTGAATGATTAATTGAAGATATAATTTACATTTAGTTTTGGGATGTGAATGTCATTCACATTTTTCCAATGGCATGATGCAATATTCACAAGATAATTATGAATTATTTTGTGAAATAATTACAACCATTGTTGTTGTAAATCTAGGAGATATCATGAGAAAATGAGATCTCATAAGATACTGAAGAGATAGACCAAGTCCACCTCAAAATGGTGGGCGGCCACCAATCTCCATAGGATAAGTGTGGCTGTCCCCCCCTTTTAGCAGATGATGTCTATCTCCTCATTATCTTAAAGGTTAATTAATTAATTTGATTTGAAATTAATTTATATTGATTTATCAATATATATTAATTTGAATTAAATTAATAATTGTTGTGTTTTTACAACAACATAATGGCCACTGAAAGAAATACAAATCAGTCTCATCCGCTGATTAGGCGTTGTCCATGGATTGAGATCCATGGACTCCCAAAACCCTATATAAGAAGAAGCGCCCCTTGCTCTTAGAGTTAATGTTAACTAATTCTCTATCCATCTCTTTCCACATGACAAGACTCTCTCCCTCTCTCTCATTGTGGTCATCCACCATGGATCCATTGAGAGAGTTGCCATCACCCCATCATCGTCGTTATGTTGTCAAAGTATTTGCTTGTGGATATCCGTCTCCTTCGGTATGCCTCACTCATGAAGAAGATGTCAGATCTTGTGTGATGAGATTAGGAGATTCATTTCTTGGATCATCAACATGGATTGCGAGGAGTGTGCATCTCATTAACGCGCTCGCAAGCGTCTCCTCCGTCGGATCAGAAATGAGACAGGAGGTCTCTTTGTTTAGAGACTCGATCGCAACCACGCTTCAAGAGGTAACCTTAATACCTATTTGGGGTTTAGATGAAATGATCCAAGAAGTATTCTTGAATCATCTGGTTTCATCTTTAAAAAATTTTAAATTCCGATGCCTTGAGCAACTAGTGCAACTAGTCACTCCCGATCACATATGATGCAATATTCATGCTTCCATGATGCACTTAAGGATCTTGCCATATCCTTCACAAAGAAGGAAGGTGGTCGGAGAAGAGATATGGGGAGTCAGTTCTGATTGGCGAGGGGAGAGAGATACACGGCGGAGGAGTGGTGGGTGGCGATGCCTGCCCGTTCTGGAAGGGGAAAGGGGACGAAGGTGACAGCACATGCTGGCACGTGCGGTGGAGGCACGTGCGCAGCATGTGCATGTATATATATATATTTGTTAAAACAATAATTAAAATAAATGAAAATAAAAGCCAAAAATGGGTGACATGTGACAGCTCCATGAGCGGCCACGTGTCACCACTAGAGAATTCGAAAATAAAATACAAATATAAATAAAAAAGAAATAGCAAATAATATCGGATCGAAAAGTTTTCTTCACAAGAGTTTCTTATGTTGATGATATCTACAACTTTCATGAAGAGAGCAAAACCAAATTTGATCATTTGCATAGAGTAATATTTTTGGGGTATCCCATGTACATAGAATACCTTGATTTTTAGTTTTAGTAAATTTTTTGTTATTTTTAAACCAAATAAAAATCTAGAAAAATATGATAAAATTAGAGATAAGTATTTACACATTTATATTTTTTTGGATTTTTAATAATTAATAAAATAAAGAAATGAAATAAAGTATGAAAAAGGCAACTTTTGCATAGACAATTAGTGAAGACTCAGACTTAGTTAGTTTCCTTGATCAAACTAATTTTTAATTTAGATTCTTGCACATTTTTATAAACCTTTATCAAAGAAAATAGATGAAAAAGAAATAAATTAAAAAGAGTTAGATATACATAAAATAATAGGTCAAAAACTACTAAGATATACAAGGTAGAAAAGAGTCTCAAAACCAAATTTCACATATGAGGTCCGATTCCCTTTAACGTGGTCTTGATTTGAAGGTAATTGAATATACATTAGCTCAAAAGTAAGTAGGATCAAATCAGACACTGTACGATGAAGATATTAGTGTTTTAATCCGGAAATCCTGCAATTAGGTTTTAAGTTTCTGGTCCACTTATTTTTATCCACCATGGATCCATTGAGAGAGTTGCCATCACCGCATCATCGTCGTTATGTTGTCAGAGTATTTGCTCGTGGATATCCGTCTCCTTCGATATGCCTCACTCATGAAGAAGATGTCGGATCTTGTGTGATGAGATCAGGAGATTCATTGCTTGGATCATCAACATGGATTGCGAGGAGCGTGCATCTCATTAACGCGCTCGCAAGCGTCTCCTCCATCGAATCGGAAATGAGAAAGGAGGTCTCTTTGTTTAGAGACTCGATCGCAACCACGCTTCAAGAGGTAACCTTAATACCTATTTGTGGTTTAGATGAAATGATCCATGAAGTGTTCTTGGATCATGTGGTTTCATCTTTAAAAAATTTTAAATTCCGCTGCCTTGAGCAACTAGTGTGACTAGTCACTCCCGATCACATACGATGCAATATTCATGCTTCCATGATGCACTTAAGGATCTTACCATATCCTTCACAAAGAATGAAGGTGGTCGGAGAAGAGATATGGGGTGTCAGTTCTGATTGGTGAGGGGAGAGAGATACACGGCGGAGGAGTGGTGGGTGGCGATGCCTGCCCGTTCTTGAAGGGGAAAGGGGATGAAGGTGACATCACATGCCGGCACGTGCGGTGGAGGCACGTGCGCAGCATGTGCATGTGTGTGTGTGTGTATATATATATATGTTAAAACAACAATTAAAATAAACGAAAATAAAAGCCAAAAATGGGTGACACGTGACGGCTCCATGAGCGGCCAGGTGTCACCACTAGAGAATTCGAAAATAAAATACAAATATAAATAAAAAAGAAATAGCAAATAATATCGGATCGAAAAGTTTTTTTCACAAGAGTTTCTTGTGTTGATGATATCTACAACTTTCATGAAGAGAGCAAAACCAAATTTGATCATTTGCATAGAGTAATATTTTTGGAGTATCCCATGTACATAGAATAGCTTGATTTTTGGTTTTAGTGATTTTTTTGTTATTTTTAAACCAAATAAAAATCTGGAAAAATATGATAAAATTAGAGATAAGTATTTACACATTTATATTTTTTTTGGATTTTTAATAATTAAGAAAATAAAGAAATGAAATAAAGTACGAAAAAGGCAACTTTTGCATAGACAATTATTGAAGACTCAGACTCAGTTAGTTTTCTTGATTTCAAACTCATTTTTAATTTAGATTCTTGCACATTTAAAAAAAACTTTCATCAAAGAAAATAGATGAAAAATAAATAAAGTAAAAAGAGTTAGATATATACATAAAATAATAGGTCAAAAACTGCTAAAATATACAAGGTAGAAAAGAGGCTCAAAACCAAATTTCACATATGAGCTCGGATTCCCTTTAACGTGGTCTTGATTTGAAGGTAATTGAATGCACATTAGCTCAAAAGTAATTAGGATCAAATCAGACACTGTACGATGAAGATATTAGTGTTTTAATCCAGAAATCATGCAATTAGGTTTTAAGTTTCTAGTCCACTTATTTTTGTTAGTGAATTTTTTGTATTTTTTATTTATTCTCGTTAGTAATATGCACACAATGGCGGTGGTTTTATTCATTTTGAATTAGAATGAATTATTTAAAAGTCATAGAAGTTAGTCTATTTTACAGGTCAGTTGGACTGTGTTTTTTGGCTCCTTATTTTGTGTAAAAATGAGTGATAAAATGCAATTATAATTTATACATGAATTAATGCTAATTATGCTATGGATAGAATGCAGAAGAATTTTTGGGATTTGAGCTAAATTAATGACTTTTAGAGTGATGAATCTGAGATTCATCATCCCCCTATACTTAAACCGTGCTTGTCCCCGAGCTTCTAAAGAAATGCAATGAGGTGAAATGATATTGGGTTCCATACCAAGTCCATGAGCAGAAGATGAAAATGGAAATAACCCTGACCTTTGGATTATTAGTTTGGTGAAACTTCTGTGAGATTTAGGGTTTTAAAATTAATAGCCTGAATGTTTTTCATATCATTGTCACATATTCGGCTCAAAAGTCATCTTAGATCAATCCTCTTCCCAAAGCATACCCCATGAACATTGAATAATCGACTCATATGTGTGAAAGGTTTTAGCTCTTCCCATCCAGAATGTTGTACTACCATGCAAACCTATCTTTCAACACTCGTCCTCGGGGAGTCACATATTTCCTTCCGAGGTCTATCGCGTTGTGTTCATTATCGAAAAAGGGGGATAAATTTGTAGAAGAAGGGGAAAAGAATTGGAGGGTGACCAATGTAGTCACCTCTCCTTGTGAAGCTGGCCAGTGTAGCCGAGTTTCCACCAAGATCTGCAAGTTTTCTTGAAGCTTGGACCTTTTCGATCAAATATTTATTTGGTAGTTGGCTTCTTTTTATTTGGAATTTTGGTAGCTCTGCGTGGATCTTGTTGTGCCCCTACAGATATAGAGTCTTTATTTCTTCACATATTTTGGGGTCTTAGAAAAATTATGCCCAACTGTCCGTCCTTCATCTGATGGTTTATTTCAACCTGTACTCCAGTCTTTAGATGTCCATGCTACTTGAAAAGAAACCCACACAGTCTTCCAACACCCCATCCGAGTTGAGCTAAGTGCATAGTACGAGAGTACAAATTAATTCCCTATTCCAGAGTTGTACCTAGAATGAGTGGACCAGGTTAGACACTAAGAGTCAAATCTTGCACATTGTCATGCGGAACTCGAAGAATTAAGTTAAAAATCTGAAGCTTCTAAAATCCTATTTCTCGGTGAAGTTCCTCTGAAAATTAGGGGATTAAGGTCAAGTCTAAACCACTCTCGGTTTCTTATCATGACTTGGTTCAGAACCCAAAGGCTTTTCACCAATGCGAATCCATGTAATGCTGGATGAAGTGCAAGTGCGGGAAATACAAACACATTTTTCTCTTTTTTTATGATTTTTTTGAGATTTTTTTGATGCTAGAATTTTTTCTTTTTGTTTTTTTTGCAAAAATGAATAAGAAGCCAATTTTCAAACACTTGGTTAGACAAAATTGGACACAGTAAATGTTAGTAGCAAAACTCCATTTATTGTTTGTTTTCTTTGTTGTTATTTTTTTTGTTTTTTTCTTATGTTAGTTACCCATCTCGTAAATACATATAGAATTACATGAAAGTAGGATCTGTGGTTAAAATATATACATAGTATATATACACACCCCCTATACTTAGAGCGTGATGTGTCCTCATAGCACAAGAAGCATAGAGAAGACATAACATAGGCTAAGCGTAAGAGAGTGAAAAAGAAAATCAATAGAAGTCGGCCTGCCCCCTTATACATAGACTATGAACAGTCTAAGTATATAAGAAGAGAGAAACTGAGGCGGTCTAGAGATGTGCATGAGGAGAGTATATTCAAATGGGCATTGGTTCCCCCGATACTTAGGCTCTTAATCAACCTAAAGATGGAAGAAGGGTAGAAATGGGGGCGATCGTGAAAAGCAGTTGATGAGGAGAATGGTATATACAGATGGCATTGGTCCCCCCATACTTGGGCCCTGGCCTAAGTAGAGAAAGAAGATGTACAAGGAGACCAATGGGGACGGGAGAGAGATATGGTAGCCAATGGTTAAGACAGTTTTTGGTCGATCTTTTTGTGAGCCTGTGATGGGAGATGTAATGATAAGAAGAAGATGAAGCATATGAGTCCCAAGCATTTTCAGTATTATCCTCAGAAAAATCATGCTAGAGAGTAGATGAAGCGTATGAATTAGATGATATCCAGCCATTGTCGGAATTATCATCATAAGAATAATACTTGAAGGTGGAGGTACTCTATAAATTCTTGTTCTTAAGTTGCTTTATCAGTTTGCCCTTAGTCTCGGGATCAAGCGATTCGTCTTCGAATGAATTCAAAAGCATCAGTCTCAGTATGGGCATAAGAGATTATTCCGGTATATTCAATGAGACTAGGAGAATCAGCTCTGGATGAATAATAGTGAGGAAAATGAGTCTTCTAATGGGAATCGGTGTTTGGATTCTTGCGTAGATAGGGTTTTAGAACTGCCGAACAAACCTCACTCATGTAGATTACCTTGTCCGGACCTGATGATGAATCATCAGACAATTCTTTTTCGGCATGTCAATGGTGACTTTCTTTTTAGATGAAGGAGCAACCATTTTGTTTCATGTTGTCTGTGATGATGCTGGTCCTCGGAGTGAGGTGTTCACAATAGAGTCTAGCTAAATAACCATTGAAATTTTTCTCCTTCGTCAGTGCACGTCCCAAGTATTTATTCTTAATTGTCTTAATGTTGGTGCACTCTTGAGTTGGATTGAATTGGCCAAGGTGGTCAAAGAAGATTTCGGTCGACTCAGGGTGACCCCATACATATGTTTCAGGATTATATAAGAAATCACAAATTCTATGTTCCATGGTGAGAGCAGTGGGAAATGGAATAGTGGGGAGAATCTCTGAACCAATGGTTAGTGCATGTCCTGCATATTTGTTATCAATTGACTTGATGTTGGTGCATTCCTGTGTCAGGTTTATTTGATTAAAGTGGTCAGAGCAGATTTCAGCTGACTCAGGATGAGCCCATGCATATATCTCAGGATCATATAAGAAGTCGTGTATTTGATGTTCCATGGTGAGAGCAGCTGGAAATGGAATAGTGGGAGAATCTTTGAACCAATAGTCTCCTCAACAACTGTTATCTCAGGTGTAGCAGCGGGGTAGGGCTCATCTACCGCTCGATGGTTACGACTGTTGATGGATTCGTGTGTTGCCTCAGGATAACGTGATTCCTCAAAGACTAGGTGAGATCGAAGTGCTCCCAATGCTGTAAAATTGATTTCTCAAGTCTCGCACTAAATAATTGCCTTAGCCAATGCCAAGAATATCATGAAGTTCCTCTCAGTCGTTTTATCGTTCGATCAGCTAGTTGAACGATCTCTCTTATCTTCTTGATAGGTCAAAGTTTGAGCATATAAAAGACAGAGGTCGGGAGGATATTGATTGGTGGGTCATCATCGATTCAAGTATAGGTAAATGTTTTCCACAGTCAAATCTAGGTAAACACTTCACTCTACAGCTCTTGGTTTTTCTCCTTGTCATCAAAGAGGTGTCCATTGACAAGATATGTCTTTCAGTCTTTGTTCTCGTCATGTCCAACTTTATCATCATTAATTTTCTCATTACAAATCCTTTAAGATCGGAATGTGTTCAATGACCTGTATTAATGGAAGTTCAAAAATCAATCTTTTCTCCCGTAGAGCAGGATCCAAATTCTTCAAATTCTCCTCACTTTCATTTTTTATGAATTTTCGCAGTTTTTGGTTTTTTAGTGTTTTTGAATATTTCAATTTTTTGGTATTTTCTGTGTGGTGTGTAGATGTTATTCTTTCTGTAGATGATGAAGGGTTTTGATTCACCAAATAAGAATCAAAATCAGAGTCATCCGTAGGGGAGTAATATGCAGAGGTGTTGTTATCAAAGCCATCCGTAGGGTGAACATAGTTGATGGGTTTCTAAATATCCTCAGGGCATTCAAGAGGAGATCCAACGATCTCATCTTCCACATTCATGCATGAGTTAGGAGAAGATCCTCTTAGAATATCCAATATATGATCGTTATTTTCTGAAAATTTCTCTTCAAAAATCATGGAAGGAGTCTGCTCAGTGGGAGGATTTTGCTGGAATCTGTAGGTCTTATACTCAGCATACCGTGACTCAGGCATGCAATGCTGGTTTGAGTATAGTCTACTTATATGGTCATGATTGATCGTATCCCCAAATAATGGAGTCATACAAGGTTTATATGTGTCGATATCATCAGTTTTATCCTATGTATGTGCGGGTTGTCTGAAAGAGTGGTATTCTAGTTGGTCAATAGGGATTTGAATTTAGGGTCAATCTTGTATGGTTGATCATTGGGTGCAGACCTATCCTTGTGGTTTGATCGGGCCATCATATTATTCCTAAAGGTCTAGTCTGGATGTATTTGTTGGACATGCGAGCCCACGGTGAGCCATTATGAAATAACTGTTATTGTGAATATCATTCCCTGATCTGAAATGAAGAATAACTAATTTGCATAATAGGTCCCTTAGTACAATTAGGGTTATGTACCATGGCCGTCTTAATGATCATACAGCTGTTGATTCAATTATTGAATCATAGAGGCTGGTGCTTTGATGAATATCTAAAGAGTTAGATTGAGAACTCATCGAGCACAGTCAAATGATTATTAAGAGATGATCTCCAGCCTGAGTAGGAGATGGCAATCCTTTCTCACATAGGCTGATATCGGACCGACCTCTTGATGCAGGACCTCTGCATAGGAATAGAGATACGGAGGTGTTAGATTAGTTAGGTCAAAGAGTTGACTTAACAAGATTGAGATAACCAAAGTCCTATGTTGTATGCTGTCACGATATAGGCACGCATCCTCTGACCGGAGACAGATGTGTTACTATATGTCTGGGTATGTACATTTGGCAGACCAATAGGTTGGTGACCTAATCAAGGTCTATACACTGGCACGTTGGTGTGCATATAAGGGCATATGAGTAATACGATCTCTCTAAGGGATCATACTGGTTCATTTCTTGGACCAGAAGACATGAGCTCACTCATGAGATATTGGGAAGAATCAAATTCCGTGCACGGTTGTCTCACTTTGGAAGCTTGACTGAATTTGTAGGTTTGATATATGCTTTTGGAAAGTATATGATCAATACCTGGGTATGATATATGCTTTTGGAAATTTTATGATCGATACCAACTCCCAATGATTGAATGAGAAACTTAATGATAAATCCCTGAAGTAGATAGTGTACAATTTATCTTATACTTCGGGTTTATTCTGGGTCTTCCAGTATGCAGGATGTACAGGTATTGGGAATACCTGAGGGTGATGTGATCATAAACGATTGTATAACAATGACACTTCCATTCCTAGGGAGTGATAAAACGTGTCTAGATTTTAGTAACTCCTCTCAGTAGAGAAGTAATCTGATCTTGGTCCAAATGTTGGATATTGATCTGAATGTGATTCAGATGCAGTGAGAATATTGGATCTACGACCTTGATTTAATCAAGCATCTATGGGAGATCCGCAAGATCTGAATTTGAGATATGATCTCAAAACCAAGTCACTATATGTGGAATAATACAATCAACCTGTCCTTATCTCCAATTATCCGTGGAGAAAGTGCATTATCCTTAAAAGAGTTCAGGATACTTTCATTGTTGATACATGTATCCGAGCATTGAGAAAATGGATAATTAAATGTGATTTATTTATCATGAATAATATGAATTTGATTCATATTATACAGAGAGTTATCTAAGATAATTAAATGTGATTTGATTATCAAATATGTAACTAATATGAATGTGATTCATATTATTTGGGCACATGAGAATAGAGCTCCAAGATAATTAAATGTGATTTAATTATCATGGATATTGAATAATATGTATAAAACTATCCATATTAATCATATATATTATAAATGTTATTTATAATATACTAGAAAGAGCTATTTGTAACTTATATTTATTAATTAAATGTTAATATGAATTGGATTCACATTGGACAATTAATTGAAAATGTAATTCACATTTTATTTTGGGTTGTGAATGTAATTCACAATTTTCCAATGGTAAGATTATAATATTCACAAAATAATAATGAATTATTTTTTTTGAATTATTTACAACAAGTGTTGTTGTAAAATCATGGAGATTTCCAAGGAATAATGCAATCTCACAAGATTGCATGAGATTTCCAAGATTGCATGAGATTTCCAAGAATGCATGAAATCTCCATCCAAATATCTCCATGTATGCTTGATTGATTTAATTTGGCATTAAATCATATTGATTTATCAATATATATTTAATCAAAATTAAATTAATTGTTGTTGGTTTTTTGCCATCAAAATCTTAGCCATTAAAAGAAACACAAATCAAGGAGAGCCATTGGATTTGTGTTGCCCATGGATTGAGATCCATGTATCCCAAAATAATATAAATAGAAGGACAACCCTTGCTCTTCATATTCTAATGAGAAACACAAGACTCCCTCCCTCTCTCTCATTCTCTAGACGCCCTCTCTCTCTCTCTCATATGGCCGTCCACCATGGAAGCCCTAGAGAGAGTCTCCATCGCCGCAGCGTCGTCGTTATGCTATCGGATCATTTGCTCGTGGATATCCATCTCCTTTAGCGTGCCTCATTCATGAAGAAGACGTCAGATCTCGTGTGTCGATATCAGGAGATTCGCCGCTTGGATCATCAACATAGATTGCGAGGAGCACGTGTTTCATCAACACGTTCGCAAGCGTCTTCTACGTCGGAGCGGACTTGAGACAGGAGGTCTCTTAGTTTAGAGACTCGATCGCAACCACGCTTCAAGATGTAATCATAATACTTTTTTGTGATTTAGATGAAATGATCAGAGAAGTTTTCTTGGATCATGTAGTTTCATCGCATGAAAAATTTTAATTTCCGATGCCTCAAGCAACTAGTGCGACTAGTCGCTCCCGATCACATATGATGCAATCCTCACACTTCCGTGATGCGCTTAAGGATATTACACATCCTTAAAGTGGTACCAGAGCCTTAGGTAGGAGGTTTTGGATGTAATCCATATACCTAGGAAGACTTGGGTTCGTTAGGGTTTGCAAATTTTTTATCGCATTTCATTTTCTCATCTCTATTTTGTGATATTTTTTCGGCCCTATTTAAATTGTTTAAATACAAAAATAATACTTGAATTTTGTTCTCCATTAAATAAGGAAATCGAAATATCTGAGTTTGCATGATTTCGAATCCGTTTGCTCAAGTTATGATCAAATTAGTGGACATGTATCCACTGTTTCGGGGACTGCAGATCTTAACGTAATTAAGGAGTTAATTACTGTTTGGAAACACCTTGAAATGCGTGAAAATCACTTTGATTCTGTTGTAAATAAAATTATCAAACTTTAGAAACTTACTTTGCTTAATTTGGATTTAAATTGATTGAGATGTGCTAATTTAAGTAAGTGGGGGTCACTACTGAATTACTTTCCTAATCAAGAATCTAGTGATTGCCATTTAATCAATTAGTGAAATTAAATGGTTTAATTTCCTGAAATAATTATGGATAAATATTTGTGAAATATTTGATGATAATTATTTTCTTAAATGGCATTGTCTTAACCAATAATTGATTAGATATGATCTAGATCATAATTGGTTACACAATCTACTTTCCAACAAACAAAGTTGCTTGAATAGGATTGGGGATTTGTTTAGAAAATCTCCTTATAATGTTAATTAAATAGTTTTGATTATTATTATATGGTATAACTTTGGTTGAAAAATCAATTATAATCTTAAGTACACAATGATCAATTTGGTATTATCTTTTCCCGAGGTGGATATGGTGTCTAGTCGGGGAGCGTTGGGGTAGCAAGTTGCACCATGTGCGGTTGTCCTACTCCCGTCAGTACTGGCCATGATAGCATGTAGGGACTTGATAATGCAAGAGAGATCACGGGGTATTGATGAATCTCCATTTCATCACCTTTATTCTATCATTTTGGCCTCAAAAACCCCAGCAAATGCATGTAAATAGCATCAAATTGCACATAATAGCATTCATTGTCCAGTGTATTTATTTTACATTAAATAAGGTTTTATTGCCAAAATTATAGAATAAAGAGAAGAAAAGAAAAAGGAATAAAATATTGTAAATATTTTATGACCCAAACCCCGAGACCAAGGCCAGCATGGTATTGGTCGATAAGGAATAAAGTAGGGGGAGATAAGGGCCAGAGGACAATAAATACCTCATTTATTTATTCATCCATGTATACATTTTTGATACCTATTTTGTACATAATTATTTATTCGTCAAATAAAGAAACTTTGTACATGAAAGTTGTAAATAATAATATGAATAAAAATGCAAAATTGAGTTTGTACAAAAATAATCCCCAGTGTACATTTTATACACAGAATAAAAAGCCAAAATCTCAACTTCACAGACCCATATCTTGCAAATAAAAACTCCAAATCACCCAAACTCACCTTTAATTGTATATAGCATTCCATAAACTATTTTATAAAATTGGTTTTATAATTTTTGGAGCTCATATGCAGAAGTTAGGTTTTTGGCCCTCCTTGTGTATAGGACTGATTAAAATATTCATTTTATTCAATATGCATTATTTGTATAAATTCATATTTTTTTAGAATTTTGTAAATAATGTACTTAATGCATACACATGAGAGAAGCTAAAGAAAACCAAAATTAATTTGTAAAATAAAATAAGCCTACAAATTCATAGACAAAATACCTATGATATGTACCTATCTATAAATAAAAGGGTTTTAATCCTTGATTCTTTTGCTCTTCTATATTTTTATAATAATGTATACATTATACATAACTCATTAAAAATACAAAACCAAAATAAAAATCAAGAAAACATATTAAATAAATTAAGTGTACAAAATACACAGATAAAATACCTATAAGTATACCTACATACACCTATGTTTATTTATTTAAAAATATAAATAAACTCATAAAAATCAAACAAAAATACCCTTATACTCACAAAAATAAATTATAAATTTATAAAATAAGCCAATAAAATAATAAAAGAAAATAAACAAATTAAAAATAAAATACATGAAAATACATGTAAATACATACATATACATATACATATTATTCAAATAAAACTATAATAAAACACCTCGAAAATTCAATAAAAATCATATATAAATACTAGATGAAATAATACACATTTTTTATTTTATAGTAAAAAATTAATAATATCATTTCGGGCGTCAAATAAATAAATCTTCCTTCAGATTTTCTATTTTGTCTCGTAGCAGCTGACGTGGCCCAATGAGGCGCCGGCCTTCGTTGACTTCCAGGTCAACTGTCCCATCCCTCACCTGGCGTCTCTGAACTGTCCATTCCCCCGATTTCATGCCTTTTTCCCGGGCACACCATCCATCAATCGACAACGCTTCCTTCACAAGAATTGTTCCCTAATCTTCCATGATGCCCGCCAAAATCATAGATCAACGAGATGTTCATTGGATCAGTTAATAATCGCCGGGTAATAAGGCCCCTTGCCAATGTTTATAAATAACAAGCTCCGCTTCCTTCCTCGAATTTGGCCCCTTTTATTCCAACCTAAAGCCTAGATCTTGCTTCTGGATTGTTCCTCGTGACAGGGGGAGTAGCCCAGCATCTTGACTCGACCGGAGGAAGGAGATTTTGACGCGGCGGAGCTCCGGCGTCCGCCTTGCTCCCTGGAGGCCCCCAGGTATAAGAGTTGACCTTCTATGCACTTTTAGTTAGTTTTAGATGTTAGTTTTTCATTCCAGTCATTAGATTAGGTTTTAAATCATGCTTGTAGTTTAAAAATCGAATTTCGAAGTTCACCGGAGCTCAGCTCCGGCGACTTCTCCACTGTGGGTCCGACTGTTTCCGACCTCCTCGTTCACCCCATATCGTTCCTCGATGCCTTCTCCATCTATTGTGCACATTTGTCCAACCCAGGACTCTAGGTCTTGGCGAATCGGGGCTCCTCCTCCGCCGTTCGTCGGAGCCCCTCCGCCCACCTTCATTTTGCATCGTAGCTTCAAAACCCTGGGTCGAGGAGAAAGCTCTCTCGCCCGCGGTTCTTCCTGTGCAGGTACTTCAAAGAATCGAGCCCAACTGGACTCGCACGGATCCGGGAAGAGGCACCTGGGGGTCTTCTCCTTCTTCGACCTCGCTCCATCGACTCGGACCCCCAGGAGCCATAAAAGCGCCATTAGTCGACGCGGGAGGCTTCCAGCTACCTTCAGAGCACCTCAGACGCACCGGAGAGCCCGGGAGGAGCCCGAGCTCCTCGATCAAAGTTCGCCAAGCGCGAGCTTCGTCCCAGTTCTTCCTGGGAGCTCTAGCGCCGTCGGATCAGGAGGGCCGTCCCAGATTCAACAGGAGCCGTCCGATGGAGCATTGCATCGACCGTCAGATCAGTTGGGCTGATCTAATCTCAGCCCCCCATCGGCGAAGCGTCATCGGGCGATCAGGAGACGACGCGTGGCAAGTGAAGAGAGCAGCGCCGTTGGATGCCACGCTGTATTTAGGGGTAAATTTCACATCTCACCCCCTGCTGTTTGTAGTTAGATTTTAAACCCAAAAATAAAAGTTTTAGTTTTAAATAAATTGTAAAAATTGTAGTTGGACCCCCTGATGTTTTCGTATTTACACTTTAGTCCTTCCGCGCCTCACGTGCAGTCCCAAGTGAGGCGCGTGAAATTTTGCATCTAAACCCCGCCGGGTTTCTGTATTTATTAAATGGTCCTGAAAATAAAACTTAAAGTTTATTTTTATTGTGATTTTTGCATGTATGCCCCTGTGAACTACTTTATTTGCAAAAAGACCCCTGCCAGGCCATTTAATTTTTGAATGCTTTGTCTATTTATTTTGCTCCTTATTAAATCGAAAAATCTTGCAAAAATGGACTTAAGCTCATGTTAGTGTACCCTTGCACGCCATATTTTTAGTTTCTCATTTTGTTGCATTTTTGCATTTATTAAAAATCAAAAACATGTCTTTTATTCCCTGTCTAACTTATAAAACCCCAAAAAAATATGAAAATGCCTCTAAAAATTCCAAAAAAATTATCTATGGTGTATTTTGACCTATATTAGTGTCATTCCAAAAATCCCTAAAAATCTCATAAGGAAAACCTTAAAAATGCTAAAATACCCAAAAACTTTAAAAAATATTAAAAATCAAAGAAAAAAATCAGAAAAATATAAACTCAGGCCCTATTTATGCTAGATTTTATTATCTTTATGAGAAAAATAGTGTGGAAATTTTTTTTGAGGCTGGTAACTGTTTTTAATGTTCATTTTTTATTACAGCCAGACCTTATTCCACTGTTTGCTATTATTTAGCTAGTTAAAAATATTAAAAGTATTCTCTAAAATCCCCAAAAATCACAAAAACAGTAAAAAATGATGAAAAACCCAAAAAGACTTTAATCCTTGATTTTGGACTATTTTTAAGTATTTTTGTAAATATTATAGTACCACTTTATGTATATATAGGTATTTCCCAAAGAAAAAAAAAGAGGAAAAAAATATTATATATATATATATGTAATTATTTACATGAATTCCCATTAGTCTTAATATCTAAAATAAATAAAAAAAATTAATTTAAATATATATATATATATTTATTTATTTTACTATATTTATATATACCTATATATAGATTGTAAGTATTATTAGCTATATACTAACCCTTTATAGGTTTACATGTATTTTTATTTATATTATATATATATATTACCTAATTACATTAAAAAAATTTAATAATAATATAATTAATAATAATAATTATAATATAAATCAGAAAAGAAAACCCACACAAGGATGACTGTGATTTACAAGTAGGCTATGACATTTTGTATTGCTCTCTGTGGTTCGACCTCTACATACTTGTCACTGTACATTTCATGGTAGAGTAAATAAAATTTAATTCACATTTATTTTTGAGCATGATTGTTGTATTTTTTTGGATTGTGGGTTAATTGCTGGTTGACTGGATGATTTGTGAGCGGTCGCCTCAGCGACACACTTTTTATTATTCATGGAGACCCTCGCAAACAGCTGGTTATCAGATGGCGCCGTTGCCGGGGAGCAATGAGCATAGACTAATTATTTTATCATTCTTGTATAAAAAAATTTTTTGATTCATCATGCTTTTTTGTGAGCAGCTATTTCTATTGCTATTAATCACCATGCTTCATTTCTTCATTTATTGTGATTATTTTCTCTGCTCTATTTAATTGATTGAGCTTTACTAATGCATTCTTTTTGTGACTTTGATGCGAGGGACCGCCATGCGAGGATGGCTTCTTAGGAGAACAATGCAGCCAAGCTTGGAGGAGGATGGTCTTCTTCTCATGACCATCTAGAGAGAGCACCAAAGAAGCAAGGAGATGTGCCTTAGTTAGAGCTAGATATTTAGGATTATTTATTTTGTAATTTATGGTGAGAGAGAGATTATTTTGGCATGTATATAAACAGGACTCTACTCTTCACAATGAGGTCCAGTGCCTAGGTGATTGTTCACCTGGGGGCCTCATCGCGGCTTTTTCGAGTTTTCATCGCCTTCTTTCCTTTTGTTTCCCGAAGTTTTGAGCTTTCCGCCTTTCTTTTATTTTGTTTTATGTGCTTGGAGCCCCTAGATATAGGTTGCTTGACTCGGTAGCTAGGTCCAAACATTAATAAGAATGCATGTTCCTATAGTTTACTTTGCTCGGATCTAGTCAAACTTAAACAAGTTGTTAATTTGTCTCTTAGCCCTCTGTGCCGTAGCGAACCCTGTAAAGCGCTTTCTCCTACACTCAATTTGTTGAGCAGAGGAGGGGTGAGCCAAGACCGGACTCTCTTGGGCTAGAGATGAATTAGCGGCTTATGGTTCTTCACGCTAGTAGCAGCTTATGTTTAGGGCGATTTTACGCCTTGCATATCGACATGTAGATAGGTTTAAAAATTCTGTTTTGCATACCGCATGGAGAGAGCTGGGATGCACTGTAAGTCTTCTAACTCAGCATGCATCATTCGGTTCAATGGTGAGATTTCCATCATGGAACCACTTGCACGGCTTTTCCGCTATCTCCCTCTGATTTTGAGCACCTAGGACTTTAATGAAAAATCTACAAAAACGTTAGGCGCTGGTATGAAACAGATCCAAAAAAAGTGAAAACCCAAAAAATTAAAACAAGGGGACTGCTAAATAAACTTTGACCTTAATTAAAATTCGTAATGGACTATCATTGTACTGGGTTCATAAAGCCCTCATTGTTTTCAGGTACCTTAGAGGGGGACCAAAACCCTACTCCCTTGAGCGAGTGCGACCCCTAAGGATTAAAGCCCAAAACCCAGTCTGCAACTGCCTTGTGTATCGCCTGGATTTCCGAAGTAATGGCGCTTCTATCGTACGTAGGCGAGTAGGACTTGGTCACCAATGGTGACTCTCTATTGTGAGAGCATCGACCCTGTCCGAAGTATTGAGCATAGGCCACGCCTTCACGGGGGTGTCTGTCTCATCGTCCTGCGTCCGAGTAGGTTCTTGCACGCTCACGGGTGATTCCGTTGCGAGCGAGAACCGAAGTATTGGTTTCGCCTATCGGCTTCCTCTCTCTTTTCTTTGGCTGAGTAGGGATCCAGGAAGGGTTACAAGGACTCCAAAAAGTACAGACTACAGGTTACACAGGAGGAGGACAAGTACGGGTACTCTTCCGGCAGTACTCTCTCTCCTATAGGGTAGCATACTAAGGACTTGTTATAAGATATGCTTGAAAATCACAACTCTAAAAATGAAAAGATAATAAATAGCCGAACTTTCACGGCTTCACATGGCGTGAGTTGGTGAACCCGATTTTTGTATTGTGTTTGTATGAATCTAGATTAAGGTTCAAAGATCAAGTCTCGCGCATTTGCGCACATTTTATTGTTTCTCCCTTTGACCACCCCGCTCAACCGAGCCTTTCTACTGTTTTACACTCCTTTTATTCGTCGTTGACCATCGTATCATTCTTCCAATAATCCGACATTCTCTTGCTTCGCGAAGTTGATCCATGGATGGTTTCGTCGGGACCATGCCGATACCTACATCGATTCCATAGACTCAACTCCGCCAATAATTTCGAGGCGATTCCCGAGAAACCGACCCGGACTTTGAGGATCGATCTCCAGACTCCTCGTTTTCTACCTTTCTCTTGGCCACCCAATAAATTGGGATCACTTTTGTCCCGCTTCCTCCATTGTGAATGGGAGTCGATTACAGTCTACATCCCCTTCCCATTCACAACATGCTGGGGTTGACCTGAATTCCAGCTTAATCACGGCAGCTGAAAGTTAATTGCAAGCGATCTGATTCGGACTATCTCATTCTGCAGATAGAAGCCAATGCGAGCCCTGGAGACTACTCCGAAGTTCATCTCGTCCGACTCAGACCCTGACATGGCTCCATGAGGAAAGGGCAAGGGTCAACAGCCACCCGTACCAGAGGGACAGGTGACAGATCAAAATCAAGTTAACGCACAGTTATTGGCATCCATCCAAGCCATACAGCAGCAGCTGATCGAGCAAGCCCTGACACAAACCACGTTCCAGGATATGTTGAATGACATGATAAACCGTGACGATGGAGGAGGAGGAAGAGGAAGAGGTGGCCGGGGAGGAGGAGGTGGAGGTGGAGGAGGTGATGATCCTCCTGATGATGAATTTGAAATGCCACAACCGAAGCCGACACTAAAAGAAACATACAACCCGGGAGACAGCCAGATGACCGAGTGGATTCTCATTCCACCGGTACACGCTCACTTTGAGCTGAAGCCCCAGTTCATAGCCCTTCTCCCTGCCTTTCACGAAAACACGAACGAAGAGCCGTACATTCACCTGCATCAATTCTCCCGCATTTGCCGCACCACCCACTATCTGAATGTCCCCCTGGACATTGTCAAGATGACGGCTTTCCCCTTCAGTCTACAGGACAAGGCCCTCTATTGGGTCAATCATATGGGAAAGGTCGTGACGACCTGGGAGGAGTTGAAATCTGCCTTCCTGCACAAATACTACCCTCTCGGTCAGCTCAACAAGATGCGAGCATGTATTAGTAATTTCTCCCAAGGAGCACATGAGTCAGTACACGAGGCTTGGGAGAGATTCACTGATCTGCAGGAGAAGTGTCCTCATCATGATATCCCGAAGACCAGCTTGGTCCAGCATTTCTTTGGGGGACTGAACATTGAAAGCCAAAGGCTCGTGGACGCAGCATGTGGGGGCTCCCATTTCAACAAGGATGAAGATGTTGTCTGGCAGATTTTTGAAGAAATGGCCGAAGGAGAGACCGCCCTCTCTTCATCCAAGGCATACCAGAAGCAGCCCCAGATCCTCCAGAAACAAGTTCACATGGCTGCATCCAAGGAAGCAGAGAGAGATGAGAGCTCCAACCTCAGCATCATCGGGGGCCATCTCTCTAAGGTAGATATCATTGAGAAGCGATCACAGGACCTCGAGAAACTCGCTGTGATCGAGAAGAGGACCCAGAACCTGGATAAGCTTGATCAGATCAACAAGAACCTCGAGCTGTTGGTCGGTACGATCAACTCTGTCCAGTCGGCTACACCATCAGACGCTCCCGCTGAGAAGAAGGACGAGCCGCAACCGCAGCATCAGCCTCAGCCGAGCCAGCAGCCACCGGTAGTCCAGCACGTGTACTACGTGCAGGCACCCGACCAGGGCCCGCCGTAGCAGCAGATGGTCGTCTACCAGCCAGAGTTCCTTTCTATTCCTGATCCAGTCTTCCCACCACCACCCCTTATCCAAGAAGTTAATGGGGTATGGAGTAATGATGCACAGCCGACCCGTCCCCAGGGACAACCCCAGGGTCAGCAATTTGCCAACCGGCAGTACCACCAACCTCAGGGTGGTCGTTTTGGTCAATCCTCCCAGCAGCACCAGCAGTACCAGCAGCCTCCCCAGTTTGCACAACAATGGAGGCAGAACTTTCCGTATCAACAACAGCCGTAGTACCGCCACTCGCAGCCGTATCACTAGTACGTGGCTGCCCCCTCTCCGCAATATCAGCAGTATCCTCCTCCGTCATATCAATAGCTTCAACTTCCTGCACCACCGCACCACCAACAACAGCCTCCCCACCCATTTACCCAACAGCAGCGTGGTTTGCACGCTGAGTCATTTGATATGTCCCCTGCTAGTCCCACCATGGAGTGTCTCTCCCAGCTTGTTAAAGGGCTGGCGGAGATGACAAAACGACTTGATGACCTGACCGCCACCCGAACCACTATTCCGGTGCAGGTCGAAGCCAACCCCAACAATTTCAAGAAGAAAGAGCAGGTAGAATGTGATGTCCAGTCCGTGTCTGAAAATGATATTACTATTTATTCTAATGCTGTTACTGTCAGGAGCGGTAGGGACTTGCCTCCGCCTGCTACTACCAGTGGGGTGAATAAAGAAACAGGTGGATCGTCATCTTCCGCATCAGCCGTGCCAGCTCCAGGGGCGGGTGAGGAGGAAGAGGAAGGAGAAGCCAGTCCAGCCGTCGTGCCTTGCCAGCATCAACCTCAGCCAAAAATACAAAAAAATCAGCAAAAGCAAAAACACCAAAAAGACGCTTGTAGCAGCAGTAAAGCAGCGCCAGCCTTGGAGGAGCCGCCAGCAGCAGCCGATCCCTCGCCAGCCGATGGAGCTGACGCTACTCTTTTTGACCGCACAGCAGCACCAGCATGTTTAGGTTCAGCTTGTACTCCTTTTTGTAGTCCAGATGTACAACATTCTGTGGGCGATGATTTTGATGTAAATAAGAACTCTAATTTTCCTGCCAGTAATGTGAATCTTCTTTTTCCGCATGCAATACAAAAATCCAAAAAAATTGCAAAACGAAAAAAGGCATTATCAGATCCAGGTGTTGTGGAGATTTTGGATAAAGTGACTGTTGAGATTCCCTTGTTGAAGGCCGTGGAATACATGCCAGCTGTAAAGAAAGGACTGAAAGAGGCATGTACTAACAGGCGTCGCCCAGCGCAAGACAACAGACGCAGAGAAGTAGAAAAGCACGTTCTCTCCATGGCCACAGTTGTAGCTATCAGCAACCTCCCCCAGAAAAAGCATGATATAGGAGCACCTCTCATCAGTTGTGTGATTTTTGACCAGGTTTTCGAGCGTACTCTTCTTGATAGTGGTTATTCCATCAACCTTCTGCCCTCGTCTATAATGCAAGAATTTGGGTTGGGACCGCTCAAGCAGACACGCATGATCCTTCAATTCGCTGACCGATCCATCAAGCGGCACCAAGGTCTGTTGGAAGACGTGATAGTTACCGTGCAGGAGATGAAATTCCCAGCTGACTTTGTAGTCCTTGATATGGACTCACCTACACCCCTGCTCCAGACCCCTATCATCCTTGGCAGGCCATTCCTCCGTACTTCAGGTGCCGTGGTTGATTACGGGTCTGGGAAGATCACTTTCAGCTCGAACACCCAACAAATCACGATAAACATGAACAAAGAGCAAAATGCCACGACTGATGAGAGCCAGGCAGCATCAGAAGCAGACTGTGATTTTATCGCAGAGATCAGAGATTCAGAGTTATCACTGGACGATCCATGGACTCGAGAAATCCTCACTCTTAAGGAGGGCTTGGAAAGCGCAGTCAGCATATGTTCCGATGATTCTTGGGAGACAGATTCTCAGATGCAGGCGCATCTTCTCAAGCATTCACTCCAGACCGAACATGATCAGCTTAGTGCAGACCCATTCGGTGCATTTTCGGGATCTCAACAGAATGATGAGGATGGTAGCAGTCTCAAAGTGCATTCCACCACCAGCATGGTATCTGAAATGACAGATAAAGTGGACAGATTAAAACCAGAACTCAGGCCACTTCTTGCAGGCCTGAAGTATGCTTTCCTTGCGGGTAATGAACACAGGTATCCGGTCATCATCAGCAGCAGGCTGAATCCGGATCAAGAATCTCGACTTCTCGAGGTTCTAGAAAAGAACCGCAAGGCACTTGGTTGGAGCGTATCAGACCTCCGAGGGATAAATCCAGCTCTGTGTTCACACCATATCTATCTAGAAGAAGATGCCAAGCCGTCCCGCGAATTTCAGAGAAGGCTGAACCCTAACCTTCGGGACGTCGTTATGAAAGAAATCATGAAATGGTGTGACGCAGGCTTCATCTATCCCATCTCCGATTCAAAATGGGTAAGACCACTGCATGTAGTTCCCAAGAAATCTGGGCTTACCGTGGTTACAAATGATAAAGGAGAGGAAATTTCAACTCGGGTACCGACATCCTGGCGGGTGTGTGTTGACTACTGCCGTCTTAATGCAGCAACCAAGAAGGACCACTTCCCCTTGCCATTCATTGATCAAGTTCTGGAGAGATTAGCAGGCAAGGAGTTCTTCTGCTTCCTGGATGGGTACTCCCGGTACAACCAAGTGGCGATCGCTCCTGAGGATCAAGAGAAGACTACCTTCACTTGCCCGTTCGGCACCTACGCCTTCAAGAGGATGCCCTTTGGATTATGCAATGCACCTGCAACCTTACAAAGATGCATGCTAGCAGTCTTCGCCGAGATGGTAGGCAGTTTTCTTGAGGTGTTCGTGGACGATTTCTCTGTCTACGGTGATAGTTTCGATGCTTGTCTTGAGCACCTAGACAGAGTGCTTCAGAAATGCCGTGAAGTCAATCTAGTGCTCTCATGGGAAAAGAGCCACTTTATGGTCACAGAAGGTATTGTGCTGGGCCATGTCGCTTCCAAACGTGGCATGGAAGTCCACCCAGCCAAGGTGGATGTCATTTCAAACCTTCAGCCACCTCAGTCAGTAAAGAATGTGAGGTCATTCCTGGGGCATGTGGGATTTTACAGACGATTTATCAAGGACTTCAGCCGCATTGCCCGACCTCTGACAGAACTCTTGTGCAAGGAGACTGAGTTCATTGTTGATCAGCCGGTTCTCCTTGCTTTCAATCAATTGAAGGAGCTTATCACTGAGGCTCCAATCTTACAGCCTCCCGACTGGACTCTTCCATTTGAGATAATGACCGATGCGTCAGATTTTGCAGTCAGAGCTGTTCTTGGACAGAGGAAAGACAAGGCACCCTATGCCATTCACTATGCCAGCAGAACATTAGATGAAGCTCAAAGAAATTATACAGTGACAGAGAAAGAACTGCTGGCAGTGGTTTTCGCCTTAGAGAAGTTCAGATCCTATTTGTTGGGGTCGAAGGTCACCATTTTAATAGACCACTCTGCTATACGGTACCTACAGCAGAAGAAGGATGCCAAGCCAAGACTGATTCGTTGGATCCTTCTCCTCCAGGAATTCGATCTAGAAATCAAAGACAAACCTGGAGTGCAGAATGTGGTAGTAGACCATCTATCCATAATAGAACAGCATGAGTCTCCTCTGAGCAATGCACCTATCACAGAAACCTTCCCTGACGAAGCTATCTTAGCATTGGATTCTCTGCCTTGGTATGCTGACATTGTCAATTACCTCGCCTCTGGGGTAATACCTTCGGATTGGACGAAGAATCAGAAGAACAAATTCATGTCAACCATCCGCTTCAACCAGTGGGAGGATCCTCTTTTATTCAGAGAAGGAACAGATTGTATTTGGCGCAGGTGCATCCCACAGACGAAGCAATCTAGTGTACTCAAGCATTGTCATTCGCTCGAATCTGGTGGGCACCATTCTGGAGATTGTACGGCAGCGAAAGTATTGCAGTGTGGCTTCTGGTGGCCCACATTATTCAAGGATGCAGCAGACTTTGTTAAAAGATGTATTGACTGTCAGCGACTGAAAGGTACACTCACTGCCAAAGATTCAATGCCTCTGAAAATTATTCAGATAGCTGATGTTTTCGATGCATGGGGCATTGACTTCATGGGACCTTTCCCTAACAGTCAAGGTTTTGAGCACATCCTTCTTGCCGTCGATTACGTGAGTCGTTGGGTTGAAGCTATTCCCGCCCGAGCCGCCGACAGCAAAACAGTTTGCCAGTTTCTGAAGAAGAACATCATTTCGCGGTTTGGGATACCAAAGATTCTCATCTCAGACGGGGATAGCCATTTCATCAACAAAGAGGTCAAGAAATTAACGAAGGAATACGGCATCGATCACCGTGTCGCATCTCCTTATCATCCGCAGACCAATGGCATGGCAGAGTTATCAAACAGATAAATCAAGACCATATTACAGAAACTTGTTAGGCCGAACAGAAAAGACTGGTCTCAACTTTGGACTCAGCTCTATGGGCGTACCGAACGGCCTACAAGTCTTCCTTGGGCATGTCGCCCTACCGTCTTGTATATGGGAAACCATGCCATCAATCCGTGGAATTAATTCATAAATCTCTTTGGGCAATCAACAATTGTAACTTGGACTCACGAAGAAGTGGTCAGAAGAGAAAAGACGATCTGAACAGGCTCTTGGAATTCCGAGACTGCGCATACGATAACACCTTGATGTACAAGGAGAAGGTGAAACGCTGGCATGACCGGCACATCAGACGAAAGACCTTCGACGTTGGACAGAAAGTGTGGCTGTTTGATGCAAAGTTACGGATATTCCCAGTCAAATTAAAGAGTAAGTGGACAGGGCCATTCCCAGTATGTGAGGTGCGTGACAATGGCAGCATCGTTATATCAGATTTGTCTCCTGATGCACAACCCTTCGTCGTCAACGGCCAACTACTGAAGCCGTACCTCGAACCAGACGCATTCTTGGCCGTTGTTAACTCTATTCAGCTAATGCACCATGATGACACCTTCACAGCACTTGCGGCATCGAAAGATTCAGATTATGCCATTCAACAACTATTTATCTGATTTTCTTCTTTTCTTCTTTTCTTCTTTTCATTTTCTATTTTTTTTGTTCATAACAAAAGGTGTCGCCCTTGTGGACAGTTTTCTATACTTAGGACGTACTTGGTCCTAAGTATAGGGGGGATGTGCACCCTGAGTTTTTCATTTCATTCCGATCCTCTCCATTATCTCCTCTTCTTGTCTATACTTAGGAGTATCTTACCCTAAGTATAGGGGGAGACAATCTGAGTACGATCTGTGTATTCCCACCCTTTACCCTCCCTGCTTTTTGTACAGTCTCCTATACTTAGGATTATTTGATCCTAAGTATAGGGGGGGGTGGTCAATTTCTCATTCATTCATTTTATTCATATTTATTCTTTAGATCTGTCTATACTCAGTACGAGTTATGTCTTTGCTTTTCCTTTCGATCTATGAGGACATAGCTCAATCAAAGTATAGGGGGGTCGTATATACCCTGTATATACTACAAGCCATAACTCATACTGAAAAATAAAAGACCATCTCATCATAAAATAAAATGTAAAAAGTAGCTCTATAAGAATGAAAGATGACTGTGAGTTCCTCGGACTCTTTGTAATTATACTGATTATTGAGTCAGAAAAAGGTTTTGTGCGAAACATTCTCTTTTGAAAAATCTTGTGAAATTTGTTTGAAAAGAGTGTGTACAAGTATTCAAAGTTTGAAAAATTAGTTTTGTGTGTAAAATTTATTTTCTTTGAGTGAAACCAAAAAGTGTGAAAATCAGTGTGCAAATGATTGTGAAAAATTTGATTGACAAAATTATTTTGAAAAATCTATCTATGTTGTGTAAAACCTTTGTAAAAGGATTTTCAAACGCGTGAACATGTTTGCAAGATTATTTTGGACTATAGTTTTCAAAATCCTTGTGGAAATGATTCTCAAGTAAGTCTGAGGAGTCCGCACAAAAATCTCTCATTTGTAAATAACGAATAAGACCAAATAGGCCTAAAAGAATCAAACCATATTATACATCAAATACTATTTTTCTTCTTTTGTACATACTGATTAATAAATCAGATACCTATACAGTATGCTTTGAAAAATAGTGTGACCAGTTTTGAAAAAAATTGATGTGAAATGATTTCAAATGTGTGAAAACATTTTGATTGCAAAATTTTTCTTTATGTGAAAGAAAGGATTTGAAAAACCTATGTGCAAATATTTTGAAAAATGCTTGTCAAAACTATTGTGAAAATTATACATATATAGTGTGACAAATCTTTGCAAAAATAGATTTCAAATGTGTGTAAATGATTGCGAAAATTATTGTGTACTATAGTTTGCAAAAGTATTTTCAAAACCTAATAAGAACACTCTTACAAACTCTTGTAAATCATAAATAAGACACATACAATTCTTTATGTACAGTTCTAAATAAACTACTCCATTCAAACATACATTTTGTGAATAAAGCAGCACGCCCGTGTAAATAAGTGTATATACTTTTTGTGTATGTCCAGTTCTTAGTTTATTTGCAAAAATTCTTCGTGTAAAAACATTCTTTGATTCTTTCCAAACTTTTTGTGAAAAAATTTGCATCATTCATTGTGCATAGCATAAGCATACCATTCGTATTCTTTTTGAGTGAGCTTGATGATTGAATCAGTCTAATAAAGTCTCAAATTGGAGCTTGGTTGGACCTTACCGCACCTAACTGCACTGGAACCTTATGGGAACTAGGTTTAAGGTACTTCAGGTCTATACAGACTTAATTCTTTGAGAAATCAGGGCTGGGTTCAAGTCACCTCAGTGGACTAACTAGAACTTTTCGAGACACACGTACGACTCTTGCCGACCGTGACCTAACTTGGACACTTGCACTTTTCACTTGGCTCAACTCAGTTGGAGTGGTGAGGGGGTTGGATTTGCCAGTCTAAGACGCACACGAGTGGAAACATTCGTCCTCGTCTAGGGAGGGAAGTGCACCCCAACCTGGTCCAATAGCCATGAGGTCTAAAGACAGGAGATTGTGGGTTGCGATAAAGCTTCAAAAGAGGGATAGTCTACTGGCTCAAGAGGAAAAACTCCTTATGTAAATGCTGTTGTGAACAGTATGTTAAAAAAAAAGAGGGGTCAGGCCTGTACAAAAATAAAATGCCTGCAAAGTATGTACAAAGTCAATAAGCAAGCTTGAGTTCCAAAGACAAATATGTGAGCCTGCAGCTGGATGACTTGACTACACTGGTCTTGCATCCCGGGATAGGTAGCTACACTGGCTACCGTCCATTCTTCTCTTCACCCCCTCCTCTTGAGTTGGTTGCCACTTGAACTTAGAAGGGAATACCCTGCTCCTCGAGGAAAGAGCTGTTGGATTGGGGAATCATTGGGTTGTCATTCTGGAGAAGTCAGCTCCTTTATCATTTCAGTTGGGGAGAGCCACTATCACTTACACCGTACAAGTTAGCTTCATAGTTATAAGGGTTTGCGTATGATGAAGACTAGTTCTGACCTGGCTATTGAGGTGGATCGAACCGAGTTCTGTGACTATCGAAGGCTGTTGTATTTTAGAGCTGGTTCCCGACTAGGTTCCACACACATTCACACCCAAGGTCTGACAGGAGCTCCAAATTCAGATTTTGTAAGGACAAGCATTGCACTGAAAGCACCCGTATTCACTCTATCTTTCTTTTATTCTCCTTTTTCTTTTCTTTATTCTTTTTGTACTTATTGCATAAGTGTTTGCTAGGGACTAGCAAAGGCAAGTATAGGGGGGTGATGAATCTCCATTTCATCACCTTTATTCTATCATTTTGGCCTCAAAAACCCCAGCAAATGCATGTAAATAGCATCAAATTGCACATAATAGCATTCATTGTCAAGTGTATTTATTTTACATTAAATAAGGTTTTATTGCCAAAATTATAGAATAAAGAGAAGAAAAGAAAAAGGAATAAAATATTGTAAATATTTTATGACCCAAACCCTGAGACCAAGGCCAACATGGTACTGGTCGACAAGGAATAAAGTAGGGGGAGATAAGGGCCAGAGGACAATAAATACCTCATTTATTTATTCATCCATGTATACATTTTTGATACCTATTTTGTACATAATTATTTATTCGTCAAATAAAGAAACTTTGTACATGAAAGTTGTAAATAATAATATGAATAAAAATGCAAAATTGAGTTTGTACAAAAATAATCCCCAGTGTAAATTTTATACATAGAATAAAAAGCCAAAATCTCAACTTCACAGACCCATATCTTGCAAATAAAAACTCCAAATCACCCAAACTCACCTTTAATTGTATATAGCATTCTATAAACTATTTTATAAAATTGGTTTCATAATTTTTGGAGCTCATATGCATAAGTTAGGTTTTTGGCCCTCCTTGTGTATAGGACTGATTAAAATATTCATTTTATTCAATATGCATTATTTGTATAAATTCATATTTTTTTAGAATTTTGTAAATAATGTACTTAATGCGTACACATGAGAGAAGCTAAAGAAAACCAAAATTAATTTGTAAAATAAAATAAGCCTACAAATTCATAGACAAAATACATATGATATGTACCTATCTATAAATAAAAAAGGGTTTTAATCCTTGATTCTTTTGCTCTTCTATATTTTTATAATAATGTATACATTATACATAACTCATTAAAAATACAAAACCAAAATAAAAATCAAGAAAATATATTAAATAAATTAAGTGTACAAAATACACAGATAAAATACCTATAAGTATACCTACATACACCTATGTCTATTTATTTAAAAATATAACTAAACTCATAAAAATCAAACAAAAATACCCTTATACTCACAAAAATAAATTATAAATTTATAAAGTAAGCCAATAAAATAATAAAAGAAAAAAAACAAATTAAAAATAAAATACATGAAAATACATGTAAATACATACATATACATATTATTCAAATAAAACTATAATAAAACACCTCGAAAAATTCAATAAAAATCATAAATAAATACTAGATGAAATAATACACATTTTTTATTTTATAATAAAAAATTAATAAAATCATTTCGGGCGTCAAATAAATCAATCTTCCTTCAGATTTTCTATTTTGTCTCGTAGCGGCTGACGTGGCCCAATGAGGCGCCGGCCTTCGTTGACTTCCAGGTCAACTGTCCCATCCCTCGCCTGGCGTCTCTGAACTGTCCATTCCCCCGATTTCATGCCTTTTTCCTGGGCACACCATCCATCAATCGACAACGCTTCCTTCACAAGAATTGTTCGCTAATCTTCCATGATGCCCGCCAAAATCATAGATCAACGAGATGTTCATTGGATCAGTTAATAATCACCGGGTAATAAGGCCCCTTGCCAATGTTTATAAATAACAAGCTCCGCTTCCTTCCTCAAATTTGGCCACTTTTATTCCAACCTAAAGCCTAGATCTTGCTCCTGGATTTGTCCTCGTGACAGGGGGAGTAGCCCAGCATCTTGACTCGGCCGGAGGAAGGAGATTTTGACGCGGCGGAGCTCCGGCGTCCGCCCTGCTCCCTGGAGGCCCCCAGGTATAAGAGCTGACCTTCTATGCATTTTTAGTTAGTTTTAGATGTTAGTTTTTCATTCCAGTCATTAGATTAGGTTTTAAATCATGCTTGTAATTTAAAAATCGAAATTCGAAGTTCGCCGGAGCTCAGCTCCGGCGACTTCTCCACTGTGGGTCCGACTGTTTCCGACCTCCTCATTCACCCCATATCGTTCCTCGACGCCTTCTCCATCTATTGCGCACATTTGTCCAACCCAGGACTCTAGGTCCTGGCGAATCGGGGCTCCTCCTCCGCCGTTCGCCGGAGCCCCTCCGCCCACCTTCATTTTGCATCGTAGCTTCAAAACCCCGGGTCGAGGAGAAAGCTCTCTCGCCCGTGGTTCTTCCTGTGCAGGTACTTCGAAGAATCGAGCCCAACTGGACTCGCACGGATCCGGGAAGAGGCACCTGGGGGTCTTCTCCTTCTTCGACCTCGCTCCATCGACTCGGATCCCCAAGAGCCATGAAAGCGCCATCAGTCGACGCGGGAGGCTTCCAGCTACCTTCAGAGCACCTCAGACGCACCGGAGAGCCCGGGAGGAGCCCGAGCTCCTCGATCAAAGTTCGCCAGGTGCGAGCTTCGTCCTAGTTCTTCCTGGGAGCTCTAGCACCGTCGGATCAGGAGGGCCGTCCCAGATTCAACAGTAGCCGTCCGATGGAGCATTGCATCGACCGTCAGATCAGCTGGGCTGATCTAATCTCAGCCCCCCATCGGCGAAGCGTCATCGGGCGATCAGAAGACGACGCGTGGCAAGTGAAGAGAGCAGCGCCGTTGGATGCCACGCTGTATTTAGGGGTAAATTTCACATCTCACCCCCTGCTGTTTGTAGTTAGATTTTAAACCCAAAAATAAAAGTTTTAGTTGTAAATAAATTGTAAAAATTGCAGTTGGACCCCCTGATGTTTTTGTATTTACACTTTAGTCCTTCCGCGCCTCACGTGCAGTCCCACGTGAGGCGCGTGAAATTTTGCATCTAAACCCCGCTGGGTTTCTGTATTTATTAAATGGTCCTGAAAATAAAACTTTAAGTGTATTTTTATTGTGATTTTTGCATGTATGCCCCTGTGAACTACTTTATTTGCAAAAAGACCCCTGCCAGGCCATTTAATTTTTGAATGCTTTGTCTATTTATTTTGTGCTCCTTATTAAATCGAAAAATCTTGCAAAAATAGACTTAAGCTCCTGTTAGTTTACCCTTGCACGCCATATTTTTAGTTTCTCATTTTGTTGCATTTTTGCATTTATTAAAAATCAAAAACATGTCTTTTATTCCCTCTCTAACTTATAAAACCCCAAATAAATATGAAAATGCCTCTAAAAATTCCAAAAAAATTATCTATGGTGTATTTTGACCTATATTAGTGTCAGTCCAAAAATCCCTAAAAATCTCAAAAGGAAAACCTTAAAAATGCTAAAATACCCAAAAACTTTAAAAAATATTAAAAATCAAAGAAAAAATCAGAAAAATATAAACTCAGGCCCTATTTATGCTAGATTTTATTATCTTTATGAGAAAAATAGTGTGGAAATTTTTTTTGAGGCTGGTAACTGTTTTTAATGTTCATTTTTTATTACAGCCAGACCTTATTCCACTGTTTGCTATTATTTAGCTAGTTAAAAATATTAAAAGTATTCTCTAAAATCCCCAAAAATCACAAAAACAGTAAAAAATGATGAAAAACCCAAAAAGACTTTAATCCTTGATTTTTGACTATTTTTAAGTATTTTTGTGAATATTATAGTACCACTTTATGTATATATAGGTATTTCCCAAAGAAAAAAAAGAGGAAAAAAATATATTATATATATATGTAATTATTTACATGAATTCCCATTAGTCTTAATATCTAAAATATAAAAAAATTTAATTTAAATATATATATTTATTTTACTATATTTATATATACCTATATATAGATTGTAAGTATTATTAGCTATATATTAACCCTTTATAGGTTTACATGTATTTTTATTTATATTATATATATATTACCTAATTACATTAAAAAAATTTAATAATAATATAATTAATAATAATAATTATAATATAAAATCAGAAAAGAAAACCCACACAAGGATGACTGTGATTTACAAGTAGGCTATGACATTTTGTATTGCTCTCTGTGGTTCGACCTCTACATACTTGTCATTGTACAATTCATGGTAGAGTAAATAAAGATTAATTCACATTTATTTTTGAGCTTGATTGTTGTATTTTTTTGGATTGTGGGTTAATTGCTGGTTGACTGGATGATTTGTGAGCGGTCGCCTCAGCGACAAACTTTTTATTATTCATGGAGACCCTCGCGAACAGCTGGTTATCAGGTATTTTTCTAATTATTAAAATTCATAATAATACATATTTGAGATAATACCATAATTCAAGTTACAATAAAGATTGTTTGTTGGATATTAATTGGATCATTAATTTAATATGATTAGATTAATTGGAAACCAATTAAAAATTAAATACTTTATTTTAATAGAGATGTTATTTCCCTTGAAAGAATTAATTATGTGAATATGATTCATAATAATTAATTAGAATTCGAACGTGATATGGAGGATCACATAAGTGACATCCATGGTCTCCCGTAAAGGCGAAGGATTCCATTGCTAGGGATTGTATGTAGGAGAAGCATATCCGAAGTGACAGCTCCTGTATGCAAGCGCATCTAGATCGGACTATTTGCTCTTCGAAAGAGTAAGGTCGTATACGTAGTGACCCCAATATCGGATCCTCATATTGTTGGGGCGATATTTGATTGTGTATAGCGAGTACTATTCCTGTTGATGATTGGTTAAATTAATGACGGGTCAACATCACCTTAGGGGTGGTGGGCCGTGGTGTTTAAGAGCAAATTGGGAATCCAAGTTTGACTTGCAAGGCAGAATGTATTTTCGCTTCTTTTTATCCAAGTTACAGGTTCTCATATTATTGGGATGTGACAAAGATAAGAAAGGAGATCTCAGATCCTGCTGAGATATAATGGTAAGTATATCTCTTACAGTGAAAGTGATTAAGGGAATGAAACTTCAGTGTTGACAAGGCAAGACAACTTTGATATAAAAATTTCTAAATCAAAGTAAAATGTGTATATATATTTTTATATATATTTATGCAAATTTCTTATTTCAGATAATCTTTTATAAACGCACTCAATAGTATACTCAATAATAACCAGTAAAATATCATGGATTGGATCCATAATCAAAATATTGTAATTGAAGTTGGACACATATTGTATGTGGTTGCAATGTGCATGTTTCCTCATAAGAATGAGGAATGTCAATTAAATAGACAATAGGACTACAACCCTAGGGTTTGTATGTCTCTGTAAGTCTTGATCTCATCGAACATACTTTGGAAGTGATATGTTGATGATGATCGTAATTGTCAAATAATCCTTATAAAATCTAAGAAGATGTTCTGGCATACATATGTGCTCTCGACATTTTATCATGAGTGACATGGTTCTCTACATCATGCAGAATGGCAGCTCTATAAGAGATGATGTATTCAAAATGTTTGAATACCTACATGAACCAAAGTTTTTTAGAGTTAAGATGTATGAAGATATGATGAATGTCATCATTATACTGTCTATACTCAAGTCATTCATGAAGCTTCATAATATTTACATTGTATGAATTGAATGAAGAGTGTATAAATGTTGAAATACTCTTACATTGAATTCTTTTGAATTTAACATAAGAGATCCCTTGTCTTAAGCAATGGTTGTTTATAGATGAAGGGAGCACAGTGGAAGCATGGGTCTGACCCATGTGAGAAGGAAAGTCAAAGAGTTGACTGTACTTCGGTGACTTCCATATGACATCCAAAGAGTTGGATAAATGCCAATACTGCAATAAGCTGATGTATTGATAGTGTGACTATCTAGTCTATCTAGGATCCTTATAGAAGGACCCGGATAGTACATCGGAATAATCTACATCTACATATAATCATTGAAATTGACTTTCTTATTTGATAAGATAAAGTTTAATAATTGTATCTCAATCTTCTAATAACACTTGCAATTGGTTGCATATGTATTAGAAGACTATAAAATTTGATTTTAAGGTTTAATAGTCATCCATATAGATATTGATGCAATTGTTGCAACAATCTCCATTGGATAGATGGACTTGTTATTTTCAGTGGGAGAGCCCTTAGTCTAAGATAATGTCTCTATAACCTAGATATTAGAATACACTCATTGCTTATTTCTAAATGTTGGAAATAAACATGAATTCTGTAATAGACCGTTATGATGGAGATATTTCAGATAGTAATCTAAAATCTAGTGGACTCTACTAAATTAGAAAATTAATGAAATATCGATTAACATTTCTAATACTGAAATTAAACCTTAAAAGATCAATAGGAGAATGAATATCATTTGAGAATGATATGCCATCAAGCCTTGATATTTATCTACTGATGAGATCAATGGACCAGTAAAATATGGAACTTTAGAATGTATGAAATTTCAAATCTTACATACTTATGAATATTGTATTCAAAGTAGAAAATGTCCAAAGTACCCTTCTCTGGGAATGGTGTAAGATGTTGATGTATTCAAGATCTCATACATATTGATATATGTGGATCATCTATATCATAATAAACAATATGGATATGTGATATCCATTGATGATTATTTGTGACATGAGATTTCTTCCCTTCACCTTAGAAAGCTTTGAAATGTTCAAAGATTTCACAATTTTGGTTTAGAATCAAAGTTTGAAGGAAGATGAAATGAATTTGATCTAATCTAGGTAGCTTGTACCTATTAGATGAATTCAGGGAATGCCTTATGGAGATATGAACATCATTCCTAAATCAATCCTCCTAATGTACCTAAACTCAATGGAGTTGTAGGGAGATACAATTTTTTATCATGTGTGACATGATTTGATCAATGATGAATCTTAGCATAATTACCTCTTAGTTTCCAAGGTATATATGTAGTAGAGACTACAATATCTATCCTCAATGAGGTTCCAAGCAAGTAAGCTGGAATTTAGCACCTGAGAGTGCTACTTCATTAGGAAAATAAAGGATAGTATTGGATACCTACTTTGTGATATTGAGATTCTTAAAAGATCTCATCTCTGAGAATGTGATTCTTTGATGATGAGACTCTTAAGAATCAAGATGAAAATGAAGTGAAGGAACTCATTTAATCTTGAGAACATATGAGGCTCCTGAAATCGGAAACTGAATAGACAATTAAAGATGAAATATTAATACCTCTTCGAATAAGTTTGAGGATGGATTCCATGTGTTTGTTAAATTTGACATGATCTAACTTCATATGATGAAGCTTCTAAAGATCATGACATGGAAAGATGGATGTTAGCAATAAAGCCTAATGTAGACTTCATATACAAGTGTTATATATAGACCCTCGAGGATCCACCTATATGGGTGAGATCCATTAATGTGTAAATGGATTTTCAAGAGAAACATGGAACCTGATGAGAAGGTAGAGACCTTCAAAGAACAGTTTGTAGCCATGAGCTACACACCGAAGAGAAGACATCGCTTGCAATGAGACTTCCTCTTCAGTGATCATGCTTGAACTCATCTGAATATTGCAAACTATAGCTACACAACTTGACTTTGACATCTTTAAGATGAAAGTCATTATTGTATTTCTCTATGAATAACTCTCTGAGGACATTCACTTGAAGCAGCCCCAAGGCTTCATGGTTGAGGAAAGCAAGATGTGCAAGCTATAGAAACTCCATCTATGGACTCAAATAAGCTTCTTGTAGTAGGAACATTAGATTTGATGAAATCATAAATGTTATGGTTTCAGATAGAATCTTGATGAACCATGTGAAGCTTCGTGGGAGTGCCATTGTGTTCATCGTGCTAAATGTAGATAATATCCTAATCATTTGAAATGATATAAGGATGATAATAATAAGTGTTTTATAATCTGGTTGTTCCATACCTCGAGATATGATCTCAAGGATACCTCTTAGATCTTAGTTCTGAAGTTGTTCATAAGTAAATAGAAGAGGGTATTGGGACCGTCACATTAATGGTACACCTTGGACATTTCCATATTTTGGAAAATTCCAAGAAAGGCGTCTTTCCCTTATGATATGGTACTGACCTATCTAAAAAGGGATAGCACCTCAAAGGGTTGAGGATGTGAATGCTAAAACTGCTTGCCCTTGTGCATCAGTTCTGAGAAGCCGGGTGTATGGTAGATGTATAGAAAAGCCAGATGTATGCCATGCAGTGGGAGTAGTAGACTATTACTAATTCTCCTATGGAGATAAAATACTTGATTGCAGTAATAACAATATCTTTAAAGATGACAAGACTTTAGATATAGTGATCTCTAAGTCTTATCTTCAAGAAATTAAGACTTTATAGATGGAAATCTAAAAGGTCTTAACTATGAATACATTAGGAGATAGAGATCTCTAGGAATAAGGGTATTCTAATAAGGATAATAGAAATTACATACTAGTTAAATAATTATTGAACTGTAGTGTCAAGGACACTATGACTCATATGATTGAATATTGGGTGCATAAGATGCAACATTCGCATTGGATGCGAACACTATTACTAGGAGATATGCAAGTGCCGTAAAAGGACTTGGCATAGTCTCTCGGGAATAGAGTGACTGATCAGCTTACCTAGCTATTTTTCTGTATAGCCTATGATTGTCACATGAGTGTGGGTTTAAATGATTAGACCCTTAGTGGCTCTTTGGGTTAGTGGGAGATTGTTGGACATGCGAGCCCACGATGAGCCATTATGCAATAAATGTTATTGCGAATATCAATCCCTGATCTGAAATGAAGAATAACTAATTTGCATAATAGGTCCCTTAATACAATTAGGGTTATGTACCATGGCCATATTAATGATCATACAGTTGTTGATTCAATTATTGAATCATAGAGGCTGGTGCTTGGATGAATAAATAAAGAGTTAGATTGAGGACTCATCGAGCACCATCAAATGATTATTAAGAGATGATCTCCAGCATGAGTAGGAGATGGCAATCCTTTCTCACATAGGTTGATATTTGGCCGACCTCTTGATGCATGTCCTCTGCATAGGAATAGAGATTCAGAGGTGTTAGATTAGTTAGGTCAAAGAGTTGACTTACGAGATCGAGATAACCAAAGTCCTATATTGTATGTTGTCACGATATAGGAATGCATCCTCTGACCGGAGACAGATGTGTTACTATATGTCTGGGTATGTACATTTGGCAGACCAATAGGTTGATGACCTAATCAAGGTCTATACACCAGCGCATTGGTGTGCATATAAGGGCATATGAGTAATACCATCTCTCAAATGAATCATACATGTTCATTTCTTAGACCGAAAGACATGAGCTCACTCATGAGATATTGGGAAGAATCAAATTCCGTGCACAGTCATCTCGCTTTGAAAGCTTGACTGAATTTGTAGGTTTGGTATATACTTTTGGAAAGTATATGATCAACACCTAGGTATGATATATGCTTTTGGAAAGTATATGATCGATACGAACTCCCAATGATCGAATGAGAACCTTAATGATAAAACCCTGAAGTAGACAGTGTAAAATTGATCTTATACTTCGAGTTTATTCTTGGTCTTCCAGTATGCAGGATGTACAGGTATTGGGAATACCTGCAGGTGATTGATCGTAAATGATTGTATAACCATGACGCTTCCATTCCTAGGGAGTAATGAAACGGGTCTGGATTTAGTGACTCCTCTCAGTATAGAAGTAATCTAATCATAGTCCAAATGTTGGACATTGATCAGAATGTGATTCAGATGCAATTAGAAGATTGGATCTACGACCTTTATTTAGTGAAGCATCTATGGGAGGTTCGCAAAATCTGGATTTGAGATATGATCTCAAATCCAAGTCGAGGAACAATACAATCGCCCTGTCCTTATCTCCAAGTATCTGCGGAGAAAGCACATTATCCTTGAAAGAGTTCAGCATAATTTCATTATTGATATATGTATCCGAGCATTGAGAAAATGGATAACTAAATATGATTTAATTATCATGAATAATTTTAATTTGATTCATATTATACAGAGAGTTATCTTTGATAATTAAATGTGATTTGATTATCAAATATGTAACTAATATGAATGTGATTCATATTATTTGGGCACATGAGAATAGAGATCCAAGATGATTAAATGTATTTTAATTATCACGAATAATGAATAATATGGATAATACTATCCATATTAATCGTTTATATTATAAATGTGATTTATAATATATAAGAGAGAGCTATTTGTAACTTACATTTGTTAATTAAATGTTGATGTGAATTGGATTCATATTGGACAATTAATTGAAAATGTAATTTACATTTCATTTTGGGTTGTGAATGTGATTCACAATTTTCCAATGGCAAGATTGCAATATTCACAAAATAATTATGAATTATTCTTGTTGAATTATTTACAACAAGTGTTGTTGTAAAATCATGGAGATTTCCAAGGAATAATGCAATCTCACAAGATTGCATGAGATTTCCAAGATTGCATGAGATTTCCAAGATTGCAAGAAATCTCCATCCAAATATCTCCATGTATGCTTGATTGATTTAATTTGGGATTAAATCATATTGATTTATCAATATATATTTAATGTAAATTAAATTAATTATTGTTGGTTTTTACCCACAAAATCTTAGCCATTAAAAGAAACACAAGTCAATGAGAGCCATTGGATTTGTGTTGCCCATGGATTGGGATCCATGGATCCCAAAATATTATAAATAGAAGGTCATCCCTTGCTCTTCATATTCTAATGAGAAACACAAAACTCTCTCCCCTCTCTCACTCTCTACACGCCCTCTCTCTCTCTCTCTCAATTAGCCATCCACAATGGATGCCCTAGAGAGAGTCTCCATCGCCGCAGCGTCGTCGTTATGCTATGGGATCATTTGCTCATGGATCTTCGTCTCCTTCAGTGCACCTCGCTCGTGAAGAAGACGTCGGATCTCGTGTGTCAAGATCAGGATATTCTCCGCTGGGGTCATCAACATGGATTGCGAGGAGCACGTGTTTCATCAACACGCTCGCAAGCATCTCCTCCGTCGGATCGGACTTGAGACAGGAGGTCTCTTTGTTTAGAGACTTGATCGCAACCACGCTTCAAGAGGTAATCCTAATAATTGTTTGTGGTTTTGATGAAATGATTCGAGAAGTGTTCTTAGATCATGTGGTTTCATTGCATGAAAAATTTTAATTCCCGCTGCCTCGAGCAAGTAGTGCGACTAGTCGTTCCTGATCGCATATGGTGTGATCCTCACACTCCCGTGATGCGCTAAAGGATCTTACATATCCTTTAGTATTTCTATGAGTTGTGGACCTATCCCAATAAGATTGTGAGGAAAGAATGAAGGAGGTTGGGTTTAGTGTCTCGAACAGTCATGAGGAGCAAAAGTGATTTGATCTTTAAATGGTTCATTAGTTTCAGCAAGAAACCAGGAATAAGATGATTCAATCCTGGATGGCAATTGATCATGTGTGGTCACAGGTGGTGGAGGTGAAAAATATGATGCTGTAGTGACCTTGATCGGATGATTCGAGTATAATGACTTGTAATTCATCTAGTTGGCTTGATTCATCCGAGAGTAAAAGTCTCCTGCAAATGTTGGAGGATTCTTGACTGAAGAGGGTTTAGACTATTTGGGTTTGACCGAGACAAATTCATTTTTTATAGTATAGATCAGATGGGTACTTGGACCATTGTCCCATCTTTGTCAAAGGGGGTTGATGATGAATCGACATGGTTGATCTAGGTGCAAGTGCATAGGATACTCACAAGAAGAAACCAAAAATTTTTTAAATCAAGGAGAGTGATGGCACAAGTGTGCAGTTTTTTATCTTTGAATTCGGTTCATTCACACCAATGCAAATGCAATACAAACCCCAGTTTCACCAACTTACACAATGAAGCCGCAGGAGTTAGGTAATTATCTTTTCAATTTTAGTTGGTGATAAGTGAATCTTGGAAAATAATTAGCGAGCTATTAGGTGCCAGAAATTTTCTTAAAGGCTGGCCCGAATTCTTACGACTAGTTGCACCTAATTTAAGCCAGTATGGGTGTAAGTATGGACCGCAAAACGACTACCCGTTACTTAAGGACGGAGACTTACACAATGTCCTTTAAACCGCCCACTCTGCTAAGGAAATCCGGATTGTCTACTGGCTACCCGTATTTCCTAATTGAGAAGTAGCTAATCATTTTTATATAATCAGTAGTCTGAATGAAGTTTTTATAGAATCGGTAGTCTGAATGAAGATTCCGGAGATAGGCTCTAGACTTAAGTGTTATCTCTCTCTCACTTAGACAGATGAATGAATCCAAGGTCGGAGTTTCTCTCCTGTAAAAATTCTTGATTTTATGAATTAATTGAAGTCAACCTTGTTTAGCAATCCCAATTTTGATTAGGTGATCACTGAAAAATTAGGTGAGCACAAATGTACGTCTATTGTCCAATCCCAATTTCTTTTAAAATTTACGTGATACAACAGAAGGGAGAAATTCAGGAAAAGTCGATGCACAAGAAAACGATGATGCATGCTCAGTTAGAAAACTTACAATGATACCTCGCAATCTCCATGTGGGATGCAATACAAGAATTAAAAATCATTCTAAATAAATACAAGTCGACAAAAACCATACCTTTCAGAAAGTTCTATTAGCCTTGAAGAATTGAGTTAAATAATTGACTAAATTTAACGATCTTATGTGCTTATCGATTTAGTGAAGTGTGGTCCTAGGTTCTACGAGAACAAACAATAGAATCCTAGGAGATATAGTAGTCGTATGTACAGGTCTAACCTATGAGCCTCTTAAGTCGGACCCCACCCTCAGTGGAGAGTGAAACATGTCACAACACACCACAGAAAAAGTTCAAGGTCTTGTTACACACGCGAGAGTCCAAATGGACACTGCTGTAAATGAGCGATTAATTACAAAAATTAAAATTTGTAGAAAATAAAATCCTAAACTCCACGCTCTCTTACTACTCGATTAGATCTTTTTTTATGCAGCATTCGGGTGTCGGTGAAGATGCATTTGTTTCAAAAGAACCGCTCCACGTGCGTCAAGTACCTTGCACGGAAAATAAGAGAGAGAGAGAGTGTGTGTAAGAAAGTGACACAAAAATAATCAAAAATAAAAGACAAAAAAATGCTGAAAATAAAATGCAAAAACGAAAAGAGAAAAAATATATAGAAAATATATAGTGATGAGCTTCGGGGGTCACAATACCTGAAAATATGGGAAACCTAACACTAATTTTCTAGGCAAAACGTAAGCCATTTTCCTCCTCGGCGACGGTGCCATCTGACGAGTCCGAGATTATACCCTCGTTAATTGTCGAGAGTTATTAATTAAGCATGCAGATAAATGAATATGTCATTTCATTGTAGGCGGGTATTCATAATCAATCAAGAAATAACAACAACTAATTTAATCAATTTTATTCGAAGTGGTTTTTATGTTTATTTTACTTAGGCAAGTCCCAAGGTCAAACTCAAGGAGGTAAAGGAACAACCTATAATAATGTCTATAGAATTTCGTGCGAGGTTTTCAAGGCAGAATGTTTTTGTATTTTGTATGCAATTTTGAAATGCAAAATGCAAATGCAATTGATGTTAAGGACTAGAAAATAAATATCAATCAAACGATGTCCAAAAATTATGAAACTTTGCCGAGATGTCAATTATGATGAAATAAATGCACTGTAATGTTATTGGAATTTTCTGATGCAAGATGAATAAGGAATTTTTTAATGCAAATAGAGTAAATTTCAATAATTAATTATAATAAATATTAAACCTATTTATTTTCAAAGAGTAAAATTATCCAAGATCTATCACTAGATGATTTATCTCAGAAAAATCCTAAAACTAGAAAATATGAGATTTAATACTTATTAAAAATTAAAGATTGAAATATACAAAATGATTTTTATAGATCAAACCATGCATACAAATGCAATTCTTTTTGGGCACAATGTCAAATATAATTAATTCTATAATCTGTGAATTTCAGTAGTTTTTCGAGCAGTGGTTAATTGACTATGAATTTCTAAGCATAGATTGGGTGAAATATGCAATTTTCTACAAGAATATTAATTATTAAATAACCATAGCATAGGAAAATACAATAATTATTCCATAATCTAGAGAGCTAATTGAAAAATACAATGCAATTTTTGAATAATAAAAATTATGCAATAAATAGACTCAAAAGAAAGGAGGAACACAAGGATCAGTTTGTAATTTACGATTATTAAATATAATTGAAAATGCAATAAGAGGGACTACTGTTTAATTACTTATGATCGATAAAACTCTCGAGATCCGGGTAAAGGTAAAAACACGGGTCGTTGCGACCCGAATCTCGAAGCTCAGTCAACAAGAAAAGAAGACCACCAAATCAATAACCAGTCAATTAAGCTAAATAACGGTCTCGCTATTTTATTTAACCTGATATAACGACCAAGGGTTGAACTCAAGGAGCACGGATTGGCTCGAGGCCTATGAAGTAGTCAAAAAATCAAATAAAAATAAGAAAATATTTTTGGAGGATTTTAGGGGTTTTTAATTTTCTTGTGATTTTTAATTATGAAGAAAATATAAAACAAGCCAAAAAGAGCACAATCAACTAATTATTAAACACTCAAAAACAAGTCAGAAAATTACAATAAAAATATTTTTGGATTTTACATTTTTTAAGTGTTTTTGGTAATTTTCTTAGATTTTTATAATTTTAGTTGATTTTATAAAAATGAAATAAGGCAGAAAATGGAAATCAATGTGCAGCCAGATTTGAAAGGTTATTTAAAAATATGAAAATAGCTCTAAAAATCTGGAGACAATTTCACGAAAAACTACAAATAAAAACTAAACTACAGGAAAAGAAATTGCATTTTTTTGAATTTTTTAGAATTTTCAATGAATTTTTTTAGATTTTTAAGGTTTTTCCATTTTTAGGGGTTTTATAGATCCAAATGTAGCAAAAATTGAACTGAAGCAAGAAGACAATAAAAGAAGCTAACATTAATTTTTTTTAGAATTTTTAAAAACTTTTTAATATTTTTAGTTGATTTTATAATTCAATCAGTAGCAAAAATGAGGGTTTTTAAATTTTTAAAAATAGAAAATCAACACAAAAATGTCCCAAAAATTTAGTGAACTTTTTACATAGTGGCAAGGGCCACATGTCCAAATTTCATAAAATTTGGAGTTGATTTGATATTTTATTCAACCAATAGAAAAGACACATCACACATGGACCTAAGTGAAACGAAACTAAGTTCCAGGGGCAAATGATAACACGTATTAAAAGTCTGGGGCTAAAGTTGCAAAAAGCCCAGAAGGTCACGAGGTACGCACATGATTCACACTGAGAGGGGCTAAAATGTCATTCTTATTTATAAAAGTTCAAACCATAACATTTAATAAACCCAAGCCCATACATGCAATTATCCCAAAAATATCACGTGTCGAAGCACGTGCACCACTCACAGAGGGACTAAAATGCAATATCTGAAACTCTAAGGTCCAAAGTACAGTTATCCCAAATTAAAAACAACATAAAATATTTGCAGGACTCAACGGAAATGCAAAACTAAGGAGGGCCTAAGTGATATTTACCCTTATTTTTAAGGCTGACGGCTGGAAAGGGATCCACTTAAGATTCAACGGTGGAGAGCAGATGGTACCCCTTCAGCGATCTACGTCTCGATCTGACCCGCAGATGGATCGAATGGTCAAGAGCCCCTCGTGAACGGATGGTGGAGATAAGACCTGGCGCGAGCGACTCGATCGAACAGTGAAGACGACCTCTGTATGAACAGTTCGCCGACGAAAATCTCCCAGTCGTTGCACGCGCCTGAGGGATCTTCCGGTGCTGCAGAGATGGGGAAAAGGTAGATGATGGTTGTCCGCAGCTGGTGGAGGTCTTCGATGAAGCCGGGAGCGACCGGGGTGCTCCGGAGACGAGGGGACCTGGTGCGCCTGTTCTTTAAGGGTCAGACCACCAGATGAGGTATGTTCTTCATCTCTCCTGCACAGAACAAACGTTGGGTCGAGGGCAAACTACCTCGACCTGGTTAAGGGCGAAGGGGGTGAATGGGTGTGGCAGAGCGAGGGTCTCCAGCGAGCGGCGACGGAGGAGATCCTAAGTACCTGTTCCGGGGCGAACCAGGGTGAATGGTTGGATGGAGAATGCGGAGAGAAGTCTCGCGGAGGTGAAGGGATGATCGGATGGTCGAATGGGTGATCGGAACGTTGGGGAATGGCTGATGGTCGGAAACCTAAAGATCGAAAGCTAGGCAAGGTTAAGGGCTACTGAAGCTACCTTATGGTCGAGTACGTCTGGGCTGGAGGTACTGGTCCTCCTACGATCTTTGCCTCGATGGAGCGATGCCTCCAGAGGCTCGAGCTCGCCGGTGGCGGAGCGCGGTGGGTCGCCGGACCTAGGGCTAGAGCGTCTCCTTCCTCGCTTCGACACTCCATCAAGCTTGCTGTCACTCAAGGCAAGGGAATGGAGGTCCTGGGAGTCGAAGATGGTGGCTGAAGATGAAGGAAATTACGGCTCCAGGCAAGGCTTTATAATACAGGGGTCCGAGAAAGATGGAGATCGGGCGTGAATCTCAGATTTCTGCTCGACAATCGGAGCCCGGGGTTTGAGGATATGGAGGTCGGATCATGATGCGAAAAATCGAAGAAATCGGGTCAAAGCGTGGATCCGTGAGAAGTGGTCCTGGGGGGGTAGTTGACTGGGGGTCAAATTTCCCCCGTGGACCAATGAAAATTAAGGATTCTGAAGATATTTATAAATTAAATAAAAAATAGGAAATGATTTTATTCCAAAATATTTTCATCATGAAAAATGTTTATTATTTTCCAAATTATTTTTTAGTGATATTTATTTATTTTTTTGAAAAATAAATTAATGTATATGCATAATATTATATTATTTACATGTATAAATACCTATGTATTTTACACTTTTATTTTAATTATTTTATTTTTATATAAAAACCCCAATTTTATATTTTATTTATTTACAACATAAAATTTGGGATCGAAAATAATTTTATTTTATTTTTATTGTGTATTTACAAGGTTAAAATAAATAAATGTATTATTTCTATATACATGGTATATGTACAATGAAGAGAGAGAGAAATTATTTCTTTTAGTTTTTATTTTATTTTTTTATTTTTATTTTGTTTTTATAAATATATACAAATTGTGAGAAACCCATATATATTTTTATTTCATGAAAATAATATATATATACCAAGAAGGAAATGTGCATAACCATGAATGGCCCTATCTCTCTCTACTTGATTTATTTTACGGTCAGGCCAATGCTTGGCCCTCCCTTGGGTTCAGGTCACTCAATATTTATTCTAAATATTTCCCTCTTTTTCTTTATTTCTTTATTATTTTATTTTTGAACAAAAAACATGCTAATTATTGTTATTTACACAAAGCATGCAGTTTGATAATTTATTATATTTACAAACATATACATGGTGTTTTGCAATGATTTTTAGCTAAAATAAAAGAATAAAGAGTGATGAATGAGGATTCATCACCCCCTATACTTTACTTCTACTAGTCCCTTAGCAAACACTTATTTGAAAAGGAAGTGAAAAAGTAGACAAAAAGAAAAAGAGGGGAAAGATGAATCAATGATGATTATTAAACTTGTCTTCATTTAATTGAAGTATGGAGCTTAGTCAGATCTTTGGATTATTAATGAGTCGGAGCCTTATTTGGACTTAGATTTAAAACTTAACATCCTCTAAGTTCCACTAATCTGTAGTCAAGACTCCTCAACAATCCAGATCAGAACAAGTCTACATACACAAATCCCGAAGACCATGAATCTTTTCTTGTACGGTGTAAGTGATATAGTTGCCCACCTCAGAAGTAGCAAAGTGACAACCCTCCACAACAAGGTAACTCTAATACCCTAGTCTGGCAACTCTTTCCTCGAGGAGCGGGGTATTCCCTTCTACGTTCAAGTTCAATCGGCTGAAGAAGAGGGGGAAGAAGCGAATGGACCATGGCCAGTGTAGCCATGTATCCTTGGGAGCTCAACCAGTGTAGCTAAGTCTCCCTGCTGCAAGCTTCATGAGATGGAACATGAATAACATAAGCTTTGCTTTATTGCACTATATACACTCCGGTGGGATTATCATTTTCTCTCAGACCCACCACTTTTTTTGAGTTATTCTTTTCTTTTTGCATTTCTTTGGTGCATATTTACAACATATCTACAAAGTGCAGCATATATACATATGGAGTTTTTCCTCTTGAGTCGGTAGACTATCCCTCTTTTGAAGCTTTATTGCAACCCACAACTCCTGTCGTTAGACGTCATGGCTACCAGACCAAGTTGAGATGCACTTCCTTCATTATAAGAAGAAGAGAGGTTCCGCCAAGAAGTACTACCCTCATATGCTACCCCATGTCAAAGAAGACTGCCTCCTCACCAACTCATCTGTAGAGAGCTCGGTGTAAAGTGCTGGTCCAAGTAAAGCCATTGTCTGTGAGAGTCATGTGTACGTTGTTAAGTGCTCTACATAGGCTCATCGAGATGACATATTATCATAGCCTTGTGGACTCAAAGAATTAAATTACCATGGACATGAAAAGTCTCAACCCTAAGCCCTATAAGGTTCCTCTTAGAATTAGGTGGATTAAGATCATAACCAAGCTCCATTTTTCAATTTAATTCCAAGTTAGTTTAAATGTCAACTATGATTCAGGAAAAACTGTACAGATATTTACAAAGATGCAATATTTACAAAATTTTTACAAGTGTGCAAAATTTTTGAAAAAATGCTTGAAAACATGGATGTATGCATGAAATGCAAGTTTTGCAAAATATTTACACACATTTACACAAGGTTTTTGCAAACTTTTGTTTTTCAAAATATTTTTCAAGAATTTTATACTATTTACATAATTTTGATATGAAAATATTTGCAAACTATTTACACAAAAGATTTTTATAAACATTATACAAAAATAATTTTGTACAAATAGCTATGTATGTGCATAAAAGAATTTTATTTACAAGGAAAATTTTTTAATTTTGATGGATTTTAAGGGTTTTTAGCTATTTTTATTTATTAACACGCTCACACAAAGAACGAGTTATGGCTAATGTATATATGGAATATATACAACACCCCCTATACTTAGCTCGAACGATGTCCTCAAAGTGTCAAGAGCGATGAAGAAGACATAACTCGTGCTTAGTATAGGGAAGTGAAAAGAAAGGCTATATACAATGATCAATGAAAGAATAGAAATGAAAAGGACTCTCGGGGTTTCCACCTATTCTTAGGATCAAGTAATCCTAAGTATAGCAGCTATACACAAAGGGAAATCCGAGTGAGAATGTACAGGGTCTAACTTCCCTATACTTAGGGTAAAATATTCCTAAGTATATGCAGCAAAACAGAGGTAGGAATGAATCAAAAGAAATTCGAAAGTCTCACCCCCCTAAACTTAGGGTAAAGATCACCCTAAATATAGCATAATCAAAGATGGAAATGGGGTGTTGGAATGAAGAATAGTGTGATGTGGACAACTGGATCTATACAAGTCGGGATAACATTGATAATCAGGTGTGAAATGCAATAGATGTGAGTCAAGAGACCAGATCTCACGCAAAATGAATACGGGCGACATCAACGACCAGCGGCTCATGATCTATATATGGTTTGAGCCGCTGCCATTTAACAAGAAAGGTACTCTCAGATGACAACTCAGATATGTCGATGCCTCTGTTGTCGTGTACCTTTCAGACCAAATAGGGTCCCTTCCATTTGCTTTGTAGCTTCCCTGGAAATAATCTCAACCTGGCATCGAACAACCATACTCGCTGTCCTGGCTCAAACTGTTTGTGGCTGATATGAGAATCATGCCACTCCTTCACTCTCTCCTTGTACTGAAGGCTACTCGAAAAGGCTTTGTCACGAAGCTCCTCCAGGGATGCTAACTCAGCCCTCCTCTGATGTCCTACACTCACTGGATCCATAAGAATATTTGTGACTGCCCAAAGTGACCTATGTCTTAGCTCAACAGGTAAATGGCAGGGCCTGCCATAAACGAGACGAAAGGGAGATGTACCCAAAGGTGTCTTGAAGGACATCCGATATGCCCACAAGACCGAGTCCAAAAGATGTGACCAATTCTTTTGGTCAGAGCAGACGACCTTCGGCAAAATAGTCTTGATATCCCTGCTCGACACTTCAACAAGACCATTGGTCTGAGGATGATACTGTGTAGCTACACGATGGTCTATGCTGAACTCGCTAGCGAGGGCCTTTACCTTGTCATTGACGAAATGAGACCCCCCGTAAGATATCAAAACTCTAGGAACCCCGAACCGTGAAATGATATTCTTCCTCAAAAATCTGCAAACAATCCTAGCATCTACGGTTCGGGCAGGGATGGCCTCAACCCAATGACTCACATAATCCACGACCAACAAAATGTACTCGAATTACTGACTCTTAGGGAATGGACCAATGAAATCGATGCCCCATGCGTCAAAAACCTCACAGAAGTGAATGGGCTGCATCGGCATCATATCACATTGTCCACAAGTGCCCATCCTCTGACAGTTAGTACACCTCTTCACGAACTCTTTAGAGTCCTTGAAGAGAGTAGGCCACCATAGGCCAGATTGGAGCATTTTCTGTGTCGTTCTCCTCCCAGAGTGATGTCCTCCTTCCTCAAGCCTACGACAATAAGTGAGGACGCTGTGGTGCTCATCCTGAGGAATGCACCTATGCCAGACGCTATCCCCTCCTTCATGATAAAGGATGAGATCCTCCCAATCGTAGAACTTGGCCTTCGTAAGGAAGGTCTCAAGTCGCTGCATGGGCCAATCTTGTGGAACTTTCTTAGCAACAAGATAGTTCACAATATTGGCATACCGTGGGAGAGAGGCGATAGCAAGGATTGCCTCATCTGGGAAGGTCTCACAAATAGGCTCAGTCTGCTCAGAATCCTCAAGAAACTCTAATCGGGAGAGATGATCCGCCACCACATTATTGACTCTAGGCCTATCCTTAATCTCTATATCAAACTCCTGGAGTAGAAGGATCCATCTGGTCAATCTGGCTTTGACATCCTTCTTTGCCATGAGGTACCTTATGGCGGTATGATCAGTAAAGATGGTCACTCTAGATCCAATGATGTAAGATCTGAACTTATCTAGGGCGAATCCTACGGCTAGCATCTCCTTCTTAGGAATGGTGTAGTTCCGCTGAGTGGCATCCAATGTCGGCTAGTGTAGTGAATAGCAAAGGGGACTACATCCCTCCTCTTTCCCAGCACAACCCCTACGGCAAAATCAGAGGCATCCGTCATGATCTCGAATGGGAGAGACCAATCAAGTGACTAGAGGATAGGAGCCTCTACAACTAGACTCTTAAGAGTCTCAAATGACGCAAGGCACTTATCATCGACTATGAACTCAGTGTCCTTTGTCAGCAAATCAGTCAACGGTCAGGCAATCCTACTGAAATCACGAATGAATCGCCCCTAGAAACCGACGTGCCCCAGAAAAGATTGTAACTTCCATAAGTTGGACGGTGGATTGAGTTTTATGATGGCATCCACCTTGCCCGTATCAACTTCCATGGCCCTGTTGGAGATGATATGGCCAAGCACCGTCCCTTGATTCACCATGAAGTGACTCTTCTCCCATGAAAGCACAAGGTTTACCTCAATGCATTGCTGGAGGACGCAGTGTAGGCAGTCAAGACAAGAATCAAATCCATCGTCGTAGATCGAAAAATCGTCCATGAAGACCTCCAAGCACTCCCCCACCATGTCTGAAAAGATGGACAACATGCACTTCTAGAGTGTCGCCGGAGCGTTGCACAATCCAAAGGGCATCCGTCTAAAAGCATATGTCCCGAAGGGACAGGTGAAGGTGGTCTTGTCCTGGTCTTCGGGCGCAATGGCCACCTGATTTTATCAGGAGTACTGATGAATCTCCATTTCATCACCTTTATTCTATCATTTTGGCCTCGAAAACCCCAGCAAATGCATGTAAATAGCATCAAATTGTACATAATAGCATTCATGATTCCTTGTAATTAATTATACATTCAATAAGGTTCTTAACGCCAAAATTATAGAATAAAGAGGAGAAAAGAAAAAAGGAATAAAATATTGCAAATATTTTATGACCCAAACCCTGAGACCAAGGCCAGCATGGTATTGGTCGACTAGGAATAAAGTAGGGGGAGATAAGGGCCAACTATACAATAAATACCCCATTGATTTATTCATTCATTTATGCATTTTTGACACCTATTTTGTATATAACTATTTATTCATCAAATAAAGAAACTTTTTTCATAAAAGTTATAGATAATAATGTAAATAAAAATACAAAATTGAGTTTGTATAAAAATAAGACTCAGTGTACATTTTATACACAAAATAAAAAGCAAAAATCTCAACTTCACAGACCCATATCTTGCAAATAAAAACTCCAAATCACCCAAACTCACCTTTAATTGTATATAGCATTCCAAGAACTATTTTATAATATTTGTTTATTGATTTTTGGAGTCAATCTGTGGAAGTTAGGTTTTTGGCCCTTCTTATACATAATACCTAACTAAAATATTCATTTTATTCAATATTTATTATTCTAACAAAATTATATTTTTTAGAATTTTGCAGATAATGTATATAATTCATGTACATACTAAAATTAGAATAAAACCAAAAATATTTTGTAAAATAAAATAAGTCTATGAAATATATATAGGCAAAATACCTATGAGAAGTATGTACATAAATAAAAGGGAAAAACATTCTTTAATTATTTCATTCTTTTATATTTTTATAATAATGCATATATTATATATAACTTATTAAAAATACAAATCCATGATAAAAACAAATAAAATTCATTAAATAAATAAAATGTATATAATATATAGGTAAAATACCTATAAGTATACTTACATACACACAAACACATTTATTTAAAAATATAAATAAACTCATAAAAATCAAATAAAAATATATTTATACTCACAAAAATAAGTTATAAATTTATAAAATATGAATATAAAATAATAAAATAAAAATAAATAAAATAAAATAAATATAAATAAATACACTTATAAATACACTATTTTAATAAAACCGTAATAAAATACTTCAAAAAAATAAATAAAAATCGTATTAAAATACTACATAAAATAATAAACAGTTTTTTATTTTATATTCGAAAATTAATAAAATCATTTACTATTTTAAATAAATTTTTCTTTAATAAAACTACTGTTCTGTCTTGTAGCGGGCTGAGGTGGACCAATCAGGTCCCTCTACGCGTTGACCCCAGTCAACCTGACCTGCAGCCGCCTGACTTGACGTGAACCATCTTTTCCCCCGATTTCTTGCCTTTTTTCTGCTCGATCTAGCGGTCCATCACTCTCGAATCCTTCTGACAAATTATTCTCTGATCATCCTTGATTCCCGCCGTGATCTTGGAACCCTTGTACATAGCCTGATTCATCAATAATCGCCGGTCCTTGGGGGTCTCCAGGAATGTGTATAAATAAAAGCTTCCTCCTCCTCAGCCGAATTTGGCCAATTTCATCCCCCTTATTTGAGCTTGAATCAGATCCTGGTGGAGCCCTCGTGACAGGAGGCGCTTCCCAGCACCTCGATTCGGTCCATGGAGGAGGAAATTTTGTCGCGGTGGCGCTCCGATGACCACCCTGCTCCCTGGAGGCCCCCAGGTATAAGAGCTGTGCATTTTATCTTTCTAGGTAGTTTTTACTTCCAGCATTTCATTTCTGCAATTAGTTTTATGTTTCGCTTATTAGTATAGCGTAGTTTAATGATTTTGTAGTTTGCCGGAGCTCCGCTGCGGTGAGCTTTTCACCGTGTTCCAGATTGTTCCCCGACTCGCTTCCACCTCCATTTCGTTCCCCTTCGCCTTCTCCACCTTCCAGCCACCTCCTATCAACTGGAGCCTCCTTGGTTCCGCGAATCGAAGCTCCTCCATCACCCTTCGCCGGAGCTTCTCCGCCCACCATCATCCACGTGCTTTCAGCTTCAAACCCCGGGTCGAGGAGCACCGCCTCGAGCCCCTCTATCTTTCTGTGCAGGTTAGGTGCCCCAAAGAGCACCAGGAGACGATTCCCAACGCGGCTGAGGTACCTGGAGCTCCGCTTCTTCTTCGAGCTCGTGGCGGTGCTCCAGGGCATCTCCGGCCGATCTACCAGCTCCAGCAAATAGAAGACTCTGCCAGGAAGCTTTTAGGATACTTCGGAGCAGCAAAGGTCGATGGAGATGCGAGTTCTCACCGGAGGAAGCTCGCCCAGGCAAGCGTTCTTCCCCGTTCTTCCAGCCGCCGTCTCCGCCGTTGGATGAAGAGCAGGTTCCAGATTGATTGCCAGTCGTCCGATGAAGCATCGCTCTGACCGTCAGATCACATTGGGTGATCTAATCCTCACCGCTCATCGGCGAAGCGTCATCGGCTCACGTGGAGGCGCCACGTGTATAAGTGACTCACATCCAGCCGTCCATCAGCGCCCACGTTGGGGGTAATTTGCACATCTAACCCCCGTCATTTTTGTATTTGATTTTTAATACTGTAAAATAATTAGCACGTTGTAAATAATGTGGAAATTTTGCATGTGACCCCCTGTATTGTTTTCATATTACACTTGGGTCCAGTCCACGTCACCTCACGTGTCGTCCCACGTGAGGTGGTAAAATTGCACCAGTCCCCCTGTATTTTTGCATATTCATATTTAGTCCATGAAATAAAATATAAAGTGTATTATTTTTGTGAAAAATTGCAACCAGGACCCTGTAGTTTCTGAAATTGCGTTTTGGTCCCTGTGAGTGCGGATCACGTGTAGTCCCACGTGATGGTTAAATTGCAAGGGGGCCCTGGCGGGTTTGTTTATTGAGTTTTAGTCCAAAAAATTGCAGAATACGTTATAATATTTTGGTGTTTTTGCACTGTAACCCTCTGAACTTATTTTATTTGCAAAAATGCCCCGGCCAGGCTTAATTATTTTTGTATCTTTTATCCATTTATTAAAAATATCTAAGTGGCTTCTAAAAAGTAACAAAAATTAGGGTAGATGTTTTATGCCATGCTCTTCCACGCCACATTTTATTTGGCATTTTTTCGCATTTTTCCTAATTATTAAAAATGAAATAGAAGCCTTTTTTGCACTGTCTAATTTATAAAATACAAAAAAAATTATAAAATGTTTTTGAACAATTTCAAAAAAATTATATATAGTATATTAATATATAAATTGAGTCCAGAAATTGAAAAACCCTAAAAATATGAAAAAGAAAAATAAAAAAATCAGAAAGCCCCAAAAGCCAACAAAAAATAGAAAAATCCTTTAAAACCCCCAAAAATATATTTTTCTCTTTTATAATTATCTATATATTATTATTAATGTATTAAAATTAATTTGGGAATTTTTCGAGTTTATTTTATATTTTTAAAACCCAAATTATATTCGGATAGTTAATTAGTCCTATATTAAGGGCATTTTTAAAAATTAAAAATACATAAAAAATTAGAAATATTTTAGAAAAATAACAAAAAAATTAGAAAATTATTAAAAAGCAAAAAAATTATATCTATGTATATATTTAGTATTTATGTCTCTATATATATACTATATTATTCCTCTTTCTCTCTCTTCTTATACATACATCTCTTTATATATATATCTCTTATATAACTTATATATCTATATATATCTATATATTATATCATTAAAAACATAAAAAGAAAATAAAAAAATATAAAATATAAAAACAAAATAAAAATCATAAAAACAAAAATATAAAAAAAATTTATAAAATCCAAAACCAACAAAAACAATAAAAGGACATGAACAATTGATTGAATAATTACACAACACACATACAACCCTTAGCCTCCCAGTGTTCGACCTCTACCTGTACTTACACCTATACACATTTGCATGTAGAGTTATAATAAATTTTAACTCCACATTTTTGGATATTCATTGCATATATTATTTTGGGTTAATTGTTGATCGATTTGGGGATTTCGTCTGAGGTCAACTCAGCGACTGTCTCTCCGCCTTGTGGAAAGATAGGACCTTAGCAAAATCCATTTTCATCAAATGGCACCGTTGCCGGGGAGGCAACGGATTTTGTATGATTTTTGTGAGCTTATTGGTTCATTTATTCAATTATTTGCTCATGTCCATGATTTGTTTATTTGTTTGGTTTTTGTTTCTATTTGATATTATTTGATTGATTGTTCTGACCACTTTGTGTCTTTTCTCTTTGATGCGAGGGATCGCCAAGCGAAGGAGGACCTCTTAGGAGGACCTATGCACCCGAGCAAGGTGGAGTTGGCTCTTCTATGCCAAGCCAACATGAGAGAGCATCCATGACAGAAGAAGGAGGAATTTTGAGGACAATCTCTATTTTTATGCATTTTATTTTATTTTCTTTTATTATGTATATTCATGTGAGAGAGTGACACTTGAATTTTGTAATAATACAGGACTCTCACAGGTACACTTCGACTCCCGAGGTCCAGTGCCCGAGGGATTGTTCCCTTGGGGGCCTCGATGATTTTGACGCTTTTCCTTTTCTTTATTTTATTTTACGTGAATGAGCCTTAGCTTAGGAGTTGCTTGCTCGTAGAGTTAGGTCCAAACACCCTAATTGATTGCATGTACCTATAGTTCGCTTTGGACCTAGATCAAACTCTAAACAACCGTTCATTTGTCTCTTAGCCTTTGTGCCACATCGAGCCCCGCAAAGCGCTTTCTCCTAAACTCAAGTGTGTTGAGCAGAGGAGGGGTGAGACAAGACCGGACTTTTTGAGGCTAAAGATGAATGAGCGACTTGTGGTGCTTCACGATAATAGCAATTTCTGAACCTAGGGCGATTTCTTCGGCTTGCATTTGCATATAGCATAGGTTTCAAATTCTGTTTTGCATCCTGCATGGAGAGAGCTGGGAGGCACTGTAAGTCTTCTTACTTAGCATGCATCATCGTTTTCCGACTTGCATGGCTTTTCCGATCTTCTCCCTCTGTTTTTGCCAACCTAGGATGCTTAATGGAAATTGGAACCTCGATAGGCACGTGCATTGAAAATACCTAAAAAAGTGATAACTTAAATAAAATCGGGACTGCTAACTCTATTGGACTTAAAAATAAAATATAATGCATTCCTTGTCTTGGGGAGAGCAACCCCCTCATTGGATGCATTTTAAGTGCTCACGTACACACTAAGGAGTAGAGCCCAAATCCCATCAGAGCCTCCTAAGTGATTGTACAATTTTTGTCATCTCACCTAACTCTAAAATCGAAAAGATAAATGACCGTCACCTGATGGTCTTCACTGTATTGATTAGGTGAATTGGGGGTTTGCCTTGTGTCTTGATTGTGACTTGGAATCCATTGTGTTTTTCTTTCATCCCTAGAGTAGTCGGTCCCACCGTGTGAGTCATGCATTTTTATCTTTGAGTCTCTCTACCTCTCTTATACATATATCTCCTCATGTTGCATCGAGTCGTGATATTGGCGCTTGAGCTCAATCATTCTTCGCCAAGTCTTTTGTTTCTCGCTTCTTCACCATCTTCTATGTATCCATCGTACCATCTTCTTCGGTTCGAGGAGAGACTGCTCTTCGGACCGCAATTTCGACGGTGTTCCCGCCTTGTGTGGAACACCCAATTTTGTCTATGTACCGATCTTCTCACCCGCCCTCCTCGTTCCCTTTGTGTCACCTTTCTACTACCCATGATATTGGCACGCCCGCTCAATCAGCTTCTCCACTTCCCTTTGTGTACCCTTCTTATCCATCTTCCTCGTATCCCCCGTATCATCCCTCCCTTTACCCGGGAATGCTAGGCATATTGATAAGGCCCGCATCGAGGATTATCTATACATATTATTTGTGTAAGTCGGGCCCATGATGTTGAGGTTGCTGAGATTGATATGATGGATTTGTCTTTGATACAAGCATATGAGCTTATTGAGGATTTTTAATGATACATAGAGCAGAGGTGTGGTGCATAATTGAGGAATTTCAGTTCTCGCACACCGGATTAAGGATGTCATATGAAGTGATGATTCGATGAAGAGTTCATGGTTATTCATTGATCCATATTGAGGTTCCACCCATCTTGATTTTTGAGGATTGACTGATTATTCTGATTTGGACTTCATAATATAGGTGTGCGGATCCTGCATGATCTCTCATCTTCTTATTTGCCCCATCCTTGATCTCCTGACTCTCAAATCCGCCCTGGCACTTAGAGGATTCCTGATTATTTTTCGTGCCATATCGGCTGACTAGATTGACCGAGGGGATGTTTGGTGACTGACATGATTATTTGCTCCCTTGCTAGATCTTATGCCCTCCGGATGATTGAGTGATTTATTGCTTTTGAGGACCTGATAAGACTTGCTAGCATTCCCAAAACCTACATTGATCTAACTCGCATTCCTCCCTGAGGACTATCTGCGAGAGAATGCGACAATTTCTAGGACTGCGGTTCCATTCACTGCTTGGGTCGCCATTGTGATGGGACCTGGAACCGAGTCATATGATATGCATGATTGGCCTCCCACTGAGATTGTGTGCCTGACCTGTCGGTACACGAGGCCAATGTACTAGACTCATCTGAGTCCGCTCTCCTTCACGGTCCTCGCAAGGCAGAGCTCCACTTTTCTGATTATTCTATGCCTAGCTCATAGCTCCCCGAGGGTTATCTGCGGGAGACTATGACATATTTCAGATATGATTGGTCTCTTCTGTTGGTAGCCGCCTTGTCGACTACTGAGACCACTATGTGGGTCCGTCTGATGGATCCGGCTCCTTTGAGCCCTCGTCTCTCCTTGGCGACCCTCGCAAGGTAGAGATACGTTCTGACTATTCTTTGCTTAGTTCACAGTACTCTCCGAGGACTATCTGCGGGAGACTGCGACACTCTCTTTACTCTCGGTTCCCACTGCTGACTGTGTCTCCGATCTGCGGAGCACGGAACCGAGTCGTCTGATATATATGATTTTTGGTTCCAACTTGAGTTGTGTATCCGATCTGTGGATCATGGGACCCATCTGATTAGAATTCTTTGAGTCTGCTCGCCTTGACAGTCCTCGCAAGGTTGAGCTTCTGATATCTGCTATTTTCATGCCTAGCTGGCAGCACACTCCCCGAGGGTTATCTGCGGGACGCTGCCACACTTTCTTGATTCGATGGTCTCTTCTGTTGATAGCCGCTCTGTCGCTTACCCAGACCATCCCTTTGATCCGTCCGATGGATCAGGCTCCTTTGAGCCCGCTCTCCTTGACGACCCTCGCAAGGGTGAGCTTCTGTGCTGATTATTCATTGCCTAGCATGTACTACTCCCTGAGGGTTATCTGCGGGAGGGTACATCACCTTGCAGGTACTCGGCTTCACTCCTGGTGTCTCCTCTCTGTTGGAGCACGAAGCCGAGTCTTCTGACCTTCGTATTCGGTCTCCTCCCTGGTTGTGTCTCCTCTCTGTTGGAGCACGGAGCCGAGTCTTCGGATTATTCTCTAATTCTACTCAGCTTGAGGACCCTCGCAGGGTTGAGCCATGTCCTGCGCTATTCGGTGTGTACTTATGATCTTTCCACCTCACCATCATCGGATACCATGGTATCTCCTATTCTCTATCTTCCATATCCATCTGAGACTGATTGACTGGAGGAGTCTGTACTGCTCTTTCGTCTGCCCGGTCCCACGGTATCGGCTCTATTCCCTCATGTTGACCCTATGAGCCGATTGACTGCTTCATGCTACCGAAGCCAATATCTAACATTTCGATCTATTGTCCCCGGTAGCTGACACCCACCTGACTGCATATCAGGGTGTCTTTTCACCTTCTGACTGCATCCTCATTCTCACAGGGAGACGACGACGATAGTACGGTAGTCGCTTACCAGACACCGTCCTGTGCTTCACCTGCTTCTCCAACAGTTGTATATATGTGTTTGTCTATTACTTCTTTCTCCAGTATGTTATGTGTGCCCCAGATCTATCGCCACATCTTTGTGTCTACACTTAGGACGTACCTTGTCCTAAGTATAGGGGGCATACAGCGAGTTGTTCTTTCCTTGCACATTTTCGTCACTCCTGTTCTTGCCTATACTTAGGGATATCTCACCCTAAGTATAGGGGGAGTGATGTGTAGAGTCTCCACGATCTTTTCATCAATCTGTATATATCTCTCTTTTCTTCTTTTCTTCTTTCTTCTTTTCCTTTTCATATTTCTTTATCTCAATAAAAGGTGTCGCCCCTTTGTGTCAGTTTCTGTACTTAGGACGTACTTTGTCCTAAGTATAGGGCGGTGCACCCCTGATTTGTTCATCTGTCTATTCCCACCCTTGACCCTCCCTGATTTGTGTACAATCTGCTATACTTAGGATTACTTGATCCTAAGTATAGGGGGGAGCGGTCAACTTTTATTTCCTTCATCTCTTATTCGTATATTCTTTAGACTTGTCTATACTCATTACGTGTTATGTCTTCTCTTTTCTTTCCGATCTATGAGGACATAACTCAAGCTAGTTATAGGGGGTCGTATATACTATGTATATACTTTAGCCATAACTCGTACTTTCGTATTCTCTTAATAATATGGCTAATAATTCTTTAAATTCATTAAAAACTCTTAATAAAAAGAGATGTGATTATTCCTCGAATTCTTTTTGTATATACTGATTAATAAATCAGGTGAAAATGTTTGAAAAATAGTTTGAAAATCATTGTGAACTTTTATTGAAGACTATTTTGAAAACGTTTTGTTACATGTTTTCAACCTGTGTAAAAATGTGTGGTTTGTAAAATTTATTTCCTTTGTGTGAAATAAAAGGTTTTGAAAAATGATTTGCAAATGGTTTGAAAAATGGTTGCAAAAATAGTTTAAAAAATCTATATATACTGTTTTGAAAAACCTTTGCAAAATGATTTTTCAAATGTGTGTAAAAATGATTGTAAAAATTATTTTGGACTATAGTTTTCAAAAATTATTTGAAAAATTTGTGTCAAATAAGTTTGAGGAATAGTCACATATAATAAATAACTAAAATACTACATAATAATAATAATAATAATAATAATAATAAAATAATAATAATAATAATAATAATAATAATTCTTTATAAGTGTACATATATACCTTTAAATAAAAACTAAATTCTAAATTCTTTAAAAATCATTACAATAAAGCGGCACGCCCGTGTAAATAATTGTACATATTTTATACTTTGAGTGGCAAAATTATTTGCAAAAAAAAAACTGTGTAAAAATTTATCTCTTTCATTTCAAAACTCTTGGGAAAATTGCATTATTCTTTGCATATTTGTAAATAGCATTTGCATAGCATTCTGATATTCTTTGATTGAGATTGAAGTTTGAACTAGTCCAATAAAGTCGAAGATTGGAGCTTGGTTGGACCTTACTGCACCTAACTGCACTGGAACCTTATGGGAACTAGATTTAAGGTACTTCAGGTCTATTCAGACTTAATTCTTTGAGCAATCAGGGCTGGGTTCAAGTCACCTCAGTGGACTAACTAGAACTTTTCGAGACACACGTATGACTCTTGCCGACCGTGACCTAACTTGGACACTTGCACCTTTCACTTGGCTCAACTCAGTTGGAGTGGTGAGGGGGTTGGATTTGCCAGTCTGAGAAGCACACGGGTGGAAACATTCGTCCTCCTCTAGGGAGGGAAGTGTACCCCAACCTAGTTCAATAGCCATGAGGACTAAAGATAGGAGATTGTGGGTTGCAATAAAGGTTCAAAAGAGGGATAGTCTTCTGGCTCAAGAGGAAAAAGTCCTTATGTAAATGCTGTTGTAAATAGTATGTTTGAAAAAAAAAAGAGAGAGAAAAAATGGTCAGGCCTGTATAAAAAAATGCCTGCAAAGTATGTATATAGAGAATAAGCAAGCTAGAGCATCAATGTTATACCATGTGAGCCTGAAGCTGGATGACTTGACTACACTGGTCTTGCATCCCAGGATAGGTAGCTACACTGGCTACCGTCCATTCTTTTCTCTACCTCCTCCTCTTGAGTCGGATGCCACTTGAACTTAGAAGGGAATACCCTGCTCCTCGAGGAAAGAGCTGTTGGATTAGGAAATCATTGGGTTGTCATTCTGGAGAAGTCAGTTTCTTTGTCATTTCAGTTGGGGAGAGCCACTATCACTTACACCGTACAAGTCAGCTTCATAGTCATAAGGGTTTGCGTATGATGTAGACTAGTTCTGACCCGGCTATTGAGGTGGGTTGAACCAAGTTCTGTGATTATCGAAGGCTGCTGTATTTTAGAGCTGGTTCCCGACTAGGATCCACACACACTCTCAAACCAAGGTCTAACCTGAGCTCCAAACTTTGATTTTGTACAGATGAGTTTAATAATCATGATCAATTCAATTTATTCTTTATTTTTGCTTTTTCTTTCCTTCTTATTCTTTATTCTTTTTGTACTTATTGCATAAGTGTTTGCTAGGGACTAGCAAAGGCAAGTATAGGGGGGTGATGAATCTCCATTTCATCACCTTTATTCTATCATTTTGGCCTCGAAAACCCCAGCAAATGCATGTAAATGGCATCAAATTGTACATAATAGCATTCGTGATTCCTTGTAATTAATTATACATTAAATAAGGTTCTTAATGCCAAAATTATAGATAAAGAGGAGAAAAGAAAAAGGAATAAAATATTGCAAATATTTTATGACCCAAACCCCGAGACCAAGGCCAGAATGGTATTGGTCGACCAGGAATAAAGTAGGGGGAGATAAGGGCCAACTATACAATAAATACCCCATTGATTTATTAATTCATTTATGCATTTTTGACACCTATTTTGTATATAATTATTTATTCATCAAATAAAGAAACTTTGTTCATAAAAGTTATAGATAATAATGTATATAAAAATACAAAATTGAGTTTGTATAAAAATAAGACTCAGTGTACATTTTATACACAAAATAAAAAGCAAAAATCTCAACATCACAGACCCATATCTTGCAAATAAAAACTCCAAATCACCCAAACTCACCTTTAATTGTATATAGCATTCCAAGAACTATTTTCTAAAATTAGTTTCATGATTTTTGGAGTCCATCTGTGGAAGTTAGGTTTTTGGCCCTTCTTATACATAATACCTAACTAAAATATTCATTTTATTCAATATTTATTATTCTTACAAAATTATATTTTTTAGAATTTTGTAGATAATGTATATAATTCATGTACATACTAAAATTAGAATAAAATCAAAAATATTTTGTAAAATAAAATAAGTCTATGAAATATATATAGGCAAAATACCTTTAAGAAGTATGTACATAAATAAAAGGGAAAAAACATTCTTTAATTATTTCATTCTTTTATATTTTTATAATAATGCATATATTATATATAACTTATTAAAAATACAAATCCATGATAGAAACAAATAAAATTCATTAAATAAATGAAATGTATATAATATATACGTAAAATACCTATAAGTATACCTACATACACACAAACACATTTATTTAAAAATATAAATAAACTCATAAAAATCAAATAAAAATATATTTATACTCACACAAATAAGTTATAAATTTATAAATTAAGAATATAAAATATTAAAATAAAAATAAACAAAATAAAATAAATATAAATAAATACACTTATAAATACAATATTTTAATAAAACCGTAATAAAATACTTCAAAAAAATAAATAAAAATCGTATTAAAATACTACATAAAATAATAAACATTTTTTGTTTCATACTCGAAAATTAATAAAATCATTTACTATTTTAAATAAATTTTTCTTTAATAAAACTACTGTGCTATCTTGTAGCGGGCTGAGGTGGACCAATCAGGTCCCTTTGCGAGTTGACCCCAGTCAACTTGACCTCCAGCCGCCTGACTTGACGTGAACCATCTTTTCCCCCGATTTCTTGCCTTTTTTCCGCTCGATCTAGCGCTCCATCACTCTCGAATCCTTCTGACAAATTATTCTCTGATCATCCTTGATTCCCGCCGTGATCTTGGAACCCTTGTACATAGCCCCGATTCTTCAATAATCGCCGGTCCTTGGGGGTCTCCAGGAATGTGTATAAATAAAAGCTTCCTCCTCCTCAGCCGAATTTGGCCAATTTCATCCCCCTTCTTTGAGCTTGAATCAGATCCTGGGGGAGCCCTCGTGACTGGAGGTGCTTCCCAGCACCTCGATTCGGTCCATGGAGGAGGAAATTTTGTCGCGGTGGCGCTCCGACGGCCACCCTTCTCCCTGGAGGCCCCCAGGTATAAGAGCTGCGCGTTTTATCTTTCTAGGTAGTTTTTACTTCCAGCATTTCATTTCTGCAATTAGTTTTATGTTCCTCTTATTAGTTTAGCGTAGTTTAATGATTTCGTAGTTCGTCGGAGCTCCGCTTCGGCGAGCTTTTCACCGTGTTCCCGACTGTTCCCCGACTCGCTTCCACCTCCATTTCGTTCCCCTTCGCCTTCTCCACCTTCCAGCCACCTCCTATCAACCGGAGCCTCCTTGGTTCCGCGAATCGAAGCTCCTCCATCACCCTTCGCCGGAGCTTCTCCGCCCACCATCATCCACGTGCTTTCAGCTTCAAACCCCGGGTCGAGGAGCACCGCCTCGAGCCCCTCTATCTTTTGGTGCAGGTTAGGTTCCCCAAAGAGCACTAGGAGACGATTCCCAACGCGGCTGAGGTACCTAGAGCTCCGCTTCTTCTTCGAGCTCGTGGCGGCGCTCCAGGGCATCTCCGGCCGATCTACCACCTCCAGCAAATAGAAGACTCTTCCAGGAAGCTTTTGGGATACTTCGGAGCAGCAAAGGTCGACAGAGACGCGAGTTCTCACCGGAGGAAGCTCGCCTAGGCGAGCGTTCTTCCCCGTTCTTCCAGCCGCCGTCTCCGCCGTTGGATGAAGAGCAGGTTCCAGATTGATTGCCAGTCGTCCGATGAAGCATCGCTCTGACCGTCAGATCACATTGGGTGATCTAATCCTCACTCGTTCATCGGCGAAGCATCACCGGCTCACGTGGAGGCGCCACGTGTATAAGTGACTCACATCCAGTCGTCCATCAGCGCCCACGTTGGGGGTAATTTGCACATCTAACCCCCGTCATTTTTGTATTTAATTTTTAATACTGTAAAATAATTAGCACGTTGTAAATAATGTGGAAATTTTGCATTTGAACCCCCTGTATTGTTTTCATATTACACTTGGGTCCAGTCGATGTCACCTCACGTGTCGTCCCACGTGAGGTGGTAAAATTGCACCAGTCCCCCTGTATTTTTGCATATTCATCTTTAGTCCATGAAATAAAATATAAAGTGTATTATTTTTGTGAAAAATTGCAACCAGGACCCTGTAGTTTCTGAAATTGTGTTTTGGTCCCTATGAGTGCGGATCACGTGTAGTCCCACGTGATGGTTAAATTGCAAGGGGGCCCTGGCGGGTTTGTTTATTGAGTTTTAGTCCTAAAAATTGCAGAATACGTTATAATATTTTGGTGTTTTTGCACTGTAACCCTCTGAACTTATTTTATTTGCAAAAATGCTCCTACCAGGCTTAATTATTTTTGTGTCTTTTATCTATTTATTAAAAATATCTAAGTGGCTTCTAAAAATTAACAAAAATTATGGTAGATGTTTTATGCCATGCTCTTCCACGCCACATTTTATTTTGCATTTTTTCGCATTTTGCTTAATTATTAAAAATGAAATAGAAGCCATTTTTGCACTGTCTAATTTATAAAATACAAAAAAAATTATAAAATGTTTTTGAAAAATTCCAAAAAAATTATATATAATATATTAATATATAAATTGAGTCCAGATATTGAAAAACCCTAAAAATATGAAAAAGAAAAATAAAAAAATCAGAAAGCCCCAAAATCCAACAAAAAAATAGAAAAATCCTTTAAAAACCCCAAAAATATATTTTTCTCTTTTATAAATATCTATATATTATTATTAATGTATTAAAATTAATTTGGGAATTTTTGGAGTTTATTTTATATTTTTAAAACCCAAATTATATTCGGATAGTTAATTAGTCCTATATTAAGGGCATTTTTGAAAATTAAAAATACATAAAAAAATTAGAAATATTTCAGAAAAATAACAAAAAAATTAGAAAATTATTAAAAAGCAAAAAAAATTATATCTATGTATATATTTAGTACTTATATCTCTATATATAGATAGACTATATTATTCCTCTTTCTCTCTCTTCTTATATATACATCTCTTTATATATATATATCTCTTATATAACTTATATATCTATATATATCTATATATTATATAATTAAAAACATAAAAAGAAAATAAAAAAATATAAAATATAAAAACAAAATAAAAATCATAAAAACAAAAAAATAAAAAAATTTATAAAATCCAAAACCCACAAAAACAATAAAAGGACATGAACAATTGATTGAATAATTACACAACACACATACAACCCTTCGCCTCCCAGTGTTCGACCTCTACCTGTACTTACACCTATACACATTTGCATGCAGAGTTATAATAAATTTTAACTCCACATTTTTGGATATTCATTGCATATATTATTGTGGGTTAATTGTTGATCGATTTGGGGATTTCGTCTGAGGTCAACTCAGCGACTGTCTCTCCGCCTTGTGGAAAGATACGACCTTGGCAAAATCCCCTTTCATCAAGTACCCGTCCAAGAAACAGTAGTGGATCTTCCTGGCAAGCCTCTCTATAATCTGATCAATAAAAGGCAGTGGGAAATGGTCCTTCTTGGTGGCCTGGTTCAATCGTCTGTAGTCCACACAGACCCGCCAAGAAGTGTGTACCCGAGTAGCGATCTCCTCTCCAAACTCACTGACAACTGTGGTGATTCCCGTCTTCTTGGGCACCACATGCAATGGACTGACCCACTTGGACTCAGAGATGGGGTAGATAAAATCGGCGCTCCACCATTTCGAGATCTCCTTCATGACAACATCTCGAAGGTTCGGGTTCAGCCGCCGCTTGAACTCACGCGATGGCTTCGCGTCCTCATCAAGATAGATATGGTGGGAGCACATGGCCGGACTTATCCCCTGGAGATCGGCTACACTACATCCTATCACCTTGCGGTTCTTTTCAAGAAACCCATCAGACGGGATTCTTGCTCTCTAGTCAAATCCGCTGAGATAGTGACGGTGTGCATCTCATGATCGCCCGCAAGGAACCTATACTTCAGCGGTGATGGTAGAGGCTTCAGCTCTGGACAACTCGGTGCTGGCGGATCTGGCCTCTGAAAGGTTTGAGTGAATGCGACCAAATCGGCATGGGAGAATGAGAAATCTAGCTGACAATCTAAATCTGGTGAAGGATGCTCTGCTGGTGTGTCTCTGCTCTGTGCAGGATCAGTCTCCACCCTAGATGTAGGCTCTGTGGAAGTCAGACTAGGAATCATATCATCAAACTCTGCCCAAACTATATCTGACTCTGAGGGATCTGTATCAGAATTACAAGAAAAATATGCCTCACGATCGGGAACCGACTCTGCTGCCTGAGATGTATCCTAGACCAGGAATGCTCTCTCCAAGCTCTACTCTGCTAGCATCTGTGGTCAGTGAATTCTGATGGTGAGAGGATGGCCTGTGCTGTTGGATATTCACAAACTGCCTCATCATCTGTAATCACAAAATCGTTGTCCTGGTGGATGTCTCGCCCTACCTCTATCATCTGCTCTGAATCTAATGCTGCTCTGAGCAAGAGGAATCTTTGGCTCTAGTCTCCTCGATCATCTCTATTTGTATACTCTCGCCCTCGACGTGAATGTATACCTTCCCACTATCATGATCGGACACTGCCTTGGCTGTGGCCAAGAACGAGCATCCTAAGATGATGGGGGTATCGTTCACTGACTCAGGGATCTCCATGTCCAACACTACGAAGTCCACGGGGACTTTCAAGCCCTGAATCGTGACGACAACATCCTTCAGCAACCCCTTCGGCCTCTTGACAGATCGATCAACAAACTGAAGGACCGTCCTACTCTGTTATAGAGGGCCTAGCTCGAAGCGGTCGAGTAAGGCTGCCAGAAGTAGGTTGATCTAAGACCCACTGTTTAATAGAGTACGATCGAACCTCTACTCCTGAATATGGCATCTGACATACGGGGCTCCTACATCTGGCCTCTTGGCTGGGAGACGGTTCTAGATCGCAAAGCATGTGGCGTGAGTGAGCACATGGATCTCTGACTGATGGTTCCGCCTATTCCTCCGAACTGTGGTCCAATCTCTGTGGGATCTCTAGAAGAGAGGTATGTGCTCCAAGGACTCCTGTAGGGTCAGCTGTATCTGAAATCAGTCCATCATCTGCTGGCTGAACTCTACCTGGTGGGACTTTTTTTGATTTTCTTTTTTAGGCCCCTTAGCCAAGCGGAGTGCTTGGGGAAAGGGAACGGCTAGGTCCTTCTCAGATGAAGGAATAGGATCGGGTCTGGGCTGCTCAAACAAAGCAGAATCCATACATACATCATCAATCAACACATGTGGATCCGAAAATAACAAACCTTTTCCTTTATTCGCAGAAATGTCCTGAGGTACATGAACTGAAGGGAAAACAACAGGACTAGAAGAACTGGAAATGATGGCCTCAGCACCACCCTCAGCATCTGGGCTCGCAGCATAAGTACCGTGCTCTGGCTCAGCCACTGGAATGGTGGCGTCAGTACCACCTCCTCCATATGGTGAAGCGATGACCTCAGTACCGTCGGCTCGATCAACGTCCACGGTGGCATCAACACCACCGTCATCATCATGTGTATGAGCGGCATCAGCACCGCTCTCCTCCTTGTCTGGTGCTCTTAAAGTGGCGTGAGGTCGACGCTCAGATGAGGCGCCTCCTGCTGGTATCCTACCGCAACTAAGTGTAACAAAATCAGTATCAAACATGTATGCAGAAACATCACCATGTGAAGCACTAAGAGTGGTAATCTCAGTGAACTATACCTTCTCAGACTTCCTCTTCAGGTTGTTCGGGTTCGGCTCTATCTGTGAAAGAATGGTGGCCTTCCCCTTCACGATCTCTCTCATGTCCTGTCTGAACTCGTCCATCTCCTGTCGGAAGGTAGCCTGTTGATCGGAGATGAGGCGAGTTAGGTCGCCTAAGGCTGGGTTCTCATAGGAGGGCCCCTGAGAACCTGACGGGTGGCCTCGCTGGTACTGAGGTTGCTGCTGTTGGTGAGAGAGATAAGGGGGCTGTAAGTGATACTGTTGTGGCTACTGAGGCTGCCTCCAAGTATATCCCTGCTGATAGGGATGAGGATCATACTGCTCTCTCTGGTGGGATGGCTGCTGATGTGATGAGAACTGGGGCTGCTACTGGTGATCTCGCTGCTGGCCGTACTGGCCACCCTGAACTAGAGGCTGCTGCTGGGAATTGGTGCCTCCAGCGAACCAGCGGAATTCGGGATGATCTCGTCGGATACCGGGCTGGGGTTGGTCATACCATATCCCGTTGACATCCATCAACGACTCTTTCTTGTAAGTGGGTGGTGGGAGTACTGCCAGGGGCTGGTCCGGTTGATACACCACCATCTGGCTGTCCTGAGATGGTGGTGATTGGACGTACTGCTGTTGCTGCGGCTGATAGGGCTCCGCCTGAACAAGGTGAACCTGTCGATACTAGGCGGAGGGCTGGGCTGAACTGCTACTACTGCCGGTGTCTGCCCGTGACCTGAGACGAGGCTGAGAAGCCATCTGTGCCTCTTGGAGACACATGATCTGTGTCTTCAGGTCACTCAGTGTCTGTGCCATCTGATTGATCTGCGTCATGCCCTGGAACTGCTTCTTTTCTATCAACTCCATCTGGTCGCAGCATAAGTACCGTGCTCTGGCTCAGCCACTGGAATGGTGGCGTCAGTACCACCTCCTCCATATGGTGAAGCGATGACCTCAGTACCGTCGGCTCGATCAACGTCCACGGTGGCATCAACACCACCGTCATCATCATGTGTATGAGCGGCATCAGCACCGCTCTCCTCCTTGTCTGGTGCTCTTAAAGTGGCGTGAGGTCGACGCTCAGATGAGGCGCCTCCTGCTGGTATCCTACCGCAACTAAGTGTAACAAAATCAGTATCAAACATGTATGCAGAAACATCACCATGTGAAGCACTAAGAGTGGTAATCTCAGTGAACTATACCTTCTCAGACTTCCTCTTCAGGTTGTTCGGGTTCGGCTCTATCTGTGAAAGAATGGTGGCCTTCCCCTTCACGATCTCTCTCATGTCCTGTCTGAACTCGTCCATCTCCTGTCGGAAGGTAGCCTGTTGATCGGAGATGAGGCGAGTTAGGTCGCCTAAGGCTGGGTTCTCATAGGAGGGCCCCTGAGAACCTGACGGGTGGCCTCGCTGGTACTGAGGTTGCTGCTGTTGGTGAGAGAGATAAGGGGGCTGTAAGTGATACTGTTGAGGCTACTGAGGCTGCCTCCAAGTATAACCCTGTTGATAGGGATGAGGATCATACTGCTCTCTCTGGTGGGATGGCTGCTGATGTGATGAGAACTGGGGCTGCTACTGGTGATCTCGCTGCTGGCCGTACTGGCCACCCTGAACTAGAGGCTGCTGCTGGGAATTGGTGCCTCCAGCGAACCAGCGGAATTCGGGATGATCTCGTCGGATACCGGGCTGGGGTTGGTCATACCATATCCCGTTGACATCCATCAACGACTCTTTCTTGTAAGTGGGTGGTGGGAGTACTGCCAGGGGCTGGTCCGGTTGATACACCACCATCTGGCTGTCCTGAGATGGTGGTGATTGGACGTACTGCTGTTGCTGCGGCTGATAGGGCTCCGCCTGAACAAGGTGAACCTGTCGATACTGGGCGGAGGGCTGGGCTGAACTGCTACTACTGCCGGTGTCTGCCCGTGACCTGAGACGAGGCTGAGAAGCCATCTGTGCCTCTTGGAGACACATGATCTGTGTCTTCAGGTCACTCAGTATCTGTGCCATCTGATTGATCTGTGTCATGCCCTGGAACTGCTTCTTTTCTATCAACTCCATCTGGTCCAGCTTCTCGCTGATGAAACCCATGTCGGCGACTGTCGACTCTGCCTGTGCTGCTACCGCTGATGAAGTAGAAGGACCGACATCGATCCGTGCTATCCTCTGAAACTGCACGGCCTGTGGCTGGGGTCATCCCTGAGTGTAGAGTCAGGTCTGGGACATCACTGTATAGTTCTCAGCCATCTCCTCATAGATGGCCCAGACCTGACCCTCATCCTTGGCGAAATAGGAGCCACCACAAGATGCATTCACCAACCCCTGCAGCTCGGGTGTAAGTCCGCAAAAGAAGCTCTGAACTAGGTTCGGCTTCGAGATATCATGGTGAGGGCATCTGTTAGTAAGCTCTCTAAACCTCTCTCATGCCTCGTGGAATTGCTCATTGGCAAGAATGGAGAAGTTGCTGATCAAGTCCCTCGCAGCATTTGTCCGACCGAGTGGATAGTACTTGTTCAAGTACTCGGTGCGAAGCTGCTCCCAGGTTGTAACAAGTCTCCCTAGATGCTTTAGCCAATTGGCTGCTCTATCTATGAGGGAGAACGAAAAAGCAATCATCCGGATAGCATCCTCGTCCACCTGCCGATCGTGGATAGTGCTGCAGATCATCTTAAACTCCTGGTGATGAAGGTAAGGCTCCTCGGTCGCGAGCCCATGGAAATAGGTAAGAAGCTGAATCGTCTGAGGAGGGAACTTTAAGTCCCCCACAATTGCTGGAAGTACGATCCACCGGTGTGTAAGTGTCGATCTGGGGTTGTGCAACTCCCACATTGGTCTGGTTGGTGCAGGCTGGACAGGCTCCTCAGGCTGGTCTAGAATATCACCCTCTCTTGCGGCTCTCGGCTGATCTCTATCTACTCTCATCCTTTCCATCTCTCTACGTATCTCGACCATGAAAGCTCCCTAGTCTATGATCTTCTACTACATCGTCTCGAGGGAAGCTATCAAGGTGTTGTTGATCGCACCCTGGTCCAACACGTATGTCTGCTTGGCTCCCGGGCCACCGGTGCGGTCCTCGCTGCTGGCCATGGTCTCTGCAAAGGCAAAAGACCCAAGCTCAGGTGCCAAAATATCATCTATCTGCTGCTCTCTCTGATCGGGCACCTCAGGAATATCAGAAGAAAGGTGGTCGGGGGGGGGGGGACAGGATGGAAGCGAACTTGAGTTCGGAGAGCGGGTCTCGGCTCTCACGAACCCACCTAGATGAGTGGGCCGGAGTGCTCGTAAGCGGTGCAAACAGAGTCTGCCTAAGGGACCTCCGACCCATCATCCTGATCTGGTGAGTTGGGCATATGGTATCTGGAAAGCAAACAGGATGGTCAAGCAAACCCCAAATTCATGAACGCAATGCGAGCTGATGACCGTAAGAGTTCGGTCTTTTATCTTGTCTTTTTTATTTTGGTGAGAAGACAGTCTATCAAAGCGATTAGCGAGTTGTTAGGAATCCAACACTCCCAGGAGACTGTCCTGATCCCGAACTAGATCTTTCCCAGCCAATACAAGCCACGGACCGTTTATCGGCTACTCGATCAGCTCGCTCTATTAAGGATATCGCGGCCCGCTTTACCGGAAATCAGAGTGATCCTCACTGGAGAAGGACTAGCCCAGAAGCAGTATTCTGAAAAGGGGTCAAATGCGGCTCTACCTAGGGTGCGGGTCACTCTCTTGCTAAATCAAACCGTCCAATGTGGGGGTTACTTTCCCAATACAAGTTTTTTTGTGAGATGATTTTTAGGTCCAATTTACATTAGCAGTCCCAATTTTATGGTTTATTTTTTTTAGGTAGTTTTCAGATAAAACAATCGGCTAATGAATTTTTCGATTCTCCTGATTTTATTAAGTCTAGAAATCGGGGGGAGAAGTCGAGAAAGCCGATGCGCGGTCAAACACGATGATGCATGTAGAGTAAGAGATGCGTACCTGACTCCAGCAGTCTACATGTAGGGTGATCCACGCAAAAAAGTAAAGACAGTAATAAAAATACCTATATGATGCAGCGAAGAAAACGGACTTAACAAGAATTTCTACAAGAAAAGAACGGTAGTTAACAGGTCAATGGGAGGGGTCGGAGTCCGGTCTCTGATGCCGATCAGTGTCCGCCACAACGGATCCTACCAGCACTGTATACGATCTTTAGCGGCGCGTGACCCCTCGAGTGACCAGGTTAGCTTTTTCTTATTAATTAATTAATTAATTATGTCCAATTAAATGGTCTATAAGAACATGCAGTCTAATTAGGTTGGGGTCCTAATCAATTACATCGCAAGTAAAGAAATTCCTAAGCCAAGGCCAAATCCTTGGAAAACAAAATAAAATAAAAGCCGTAAAAATCAAAACCGACGAAAAACTGCGATGGGGTCCCCCGAGCACACCGGTGCTCGGCGAAACAGACCCCAACAATCCATAAGTCTGAAAGTGCCTTGGTACCTGTATTATTACAATAAAGTCTGACAGAAAATAAACTAAGCTATCCTCTCCTCTCTCCTGCTCAACACCCTCGCGCTCTCATGCGGCTCTACGAAGAAAAGAGTCGTCTCCGGCTTCCGCGGTTGCTTCAGCTTTCTGAAGAAAGCTGCCTCGGTCCTTGGGCCCTCGCAAGAATATCAAACAAAAGATGTCAGACCACAGTTATTATAATAATGCAAATAAAAATAAAATAAAATGAAAATATTTGCAAAAATGGAAATAAACAAATAAAATAAAAACCAACAAAAGTAGAATAAAAGAAAATAAAAAGAAAACAAAAGAAGACGAAAAAGCCATGAAAAGCCACGAAAGAAAGAAAAGCCAAGAAACTAAAAATCGAAAACAAAAAACGACTACTAAGCCGTTCTCCCCGACAACGGTGCCATTTTGATGATCGAGAAAACACGGGTCGTTGTGACTCGAATCTCTAAGCTCAATCAACAAGAAAAAAAGACCACCAAATCAATAATCAGTCAATTAAGCTAAATAGCGGTCTCGCTATTTTATTTAACCTAGTATTGAGACCAGGGTCGAACTCAAGGAGCACAGATTGGCTCGAGGTCTACGAACTAGTCAAAAAATCAAATAAAAATAAGAAAATATTTTTTGGTGGATTTTAGGGGTTTTTATTTTTTTGTGATTTTTAATTATGAAGAAAATATAAAACAAGCCAAAAAGAGAAAAATCAACTAATTATTAAACACTCACAAGTCAGAAAATTGTAATAAAAATATTTTTGGATTTTATATTTTTAAAAGTATTTTTGGTCATTTTCTCAGATTTTTATAATTTTTAGTTGATTTTATAAAAATTAAATAAGGCAGAAAATAGAAATCAATGTGCACCTAGATTTGAAAGGCTATTTAAAAATATGAAAATAGCTCTAAATATCTGGAGATAATTTTATGAAAACTACAAATAAAAAGTAATCTACAGGAAAAGAAATTGCATTATTTTGAATTTTTTAGAATTTTTAATGATTTTTATTAGATTTTTATAGATTTTTAGGGTTTTTCAATTTTTAGGGGTTTTATGAGTCCAACTGCAGCAAAATTTGAACTGAAGCAAGAAGACAACAAAACAAGCTAACCTGCTTTTTTTAGAATTTTTGAAAGCTTTTTTATATTTTTAGTTGATTTTATAATTCAAATAATACTGAAAATGAGGATTTTTATTTTTAAAAATATAAAATCACCATATAAATGTCCCAAAAAATTACTGACAAAATTCAGAAAATTTGGAGTAGATTTGATTAAAACCAATAGAAAAGACAGATCATACAGGGATCTAAGTGAAAGGAAATTATGTTCTGAGGCCTAATGATAACACATGTTAAAAATCTGGGGCCAAAGTTGCAAAAAGCCCAGAAGGTCGCGAGGCACGCACGTAATTCACACTCAGAGGGGCTAAAATGTCTTCCTTATTTATAAAAGTTCAAACCATACATTTAATAAACCCAAGCCCATACAAGCAATTATCCTAGAAATATCACGTGTCGAAGCACGTACATCACACACAAAGGGACTAAAATGCAATGTCAGAAACTCTACGGTCCAAAGTGCAATTACCCCAAATTAAAAACAACTACATAAAATATTTACAAGACTCAAACGGAAATGCAAAACTAAGGAGGGCCTCAGTGATATTTACCCTTACTATTAAGATCCGATAGCTGGAAAGAGATCCACTTAAGATCCAACGATAGCGGCTAGTACCTCTTCAGCGATCTACGTCTCGGATCTAATCCGCAGATGGATTGAACGATCAAGAGCCCCTCGCGAACGGATGGTGGAGATAAGACCTGTCATGAGTGACTCGATCGAATGGTGAATACGACCTCTGGATGAACAGTTCGCCGGCTAACTTCGCCCGGCCGTTGCATGCGCCTGAGGGCTCTTCCGGTGCTGCTGAGATGGGGAAAAGGTAGCTGATGGTTGTCCGCAGCTGGTGGAGGTCTCTGATGAAGCCGGGAGCGACCGAGGTGCTCCGGAGATGAAGGCAACCTGGTGCGCATGTTCTTCAATGGTCAGACCTCCAGATGAGGTACGTTCTTCGTCTCTCCTGCATAGAACAAACGCTGGGTCGAGGGCAAACTGCCTCGACCCGATTAAGGGCGAAGGGGGTGAATGGGTGAGGCGGAGCGTGGGTCTCCGGCGAGCGACGGCGGAGGAGATCCTAAGTACCTATTTCGGGGTGAACCACGGTAAATGGTTGGATGGAGAACGCGGAGAGAAGTCTCACGGAGGTGAAGGGATGATCGGATGGCCGAATGGGTGATCGGAACGTCAAGGAATGGCTGATGGTCGGAAACCTAAAGATCGAAAGCTAGGAAATGTTAAGGGACTAAAGCTACCTTATGGTTGAGTATATCTGAGCCGGATCCTGGTCCTCCTAGGATCTTTACCTCGATGGAGCGACGCCTCCACAGGCTCGAGCTCGTCGGTGGCGGAGCGCGGCGATATGGGTCGCCGGACCTAGGGCTAGAGCGTCTCCTTCCTTGCTGCGACACTCCCCTAAGCTTATTGTCACTCAAGACAAGGGAATGGAGGTCCTGGGAGTCGAAGACGGTGGCTGAAGATGAAGGAAATTGTGGCTCCAGGCGAGGCTTTATACTGTAGGGGTTCGAGAAAGATGGAGATCTGGCGCGCACTCCGAGGAGCGGACCCTGAGGAAACGATCGGGCGTGAATCTTGGATATTTGCTCGACAATCGGAGCCTGAGATTTGAGGGTATGGAGGTCAGATCATGACGCGAAAAATCGGAGAAATCGGGTCAAAGCGTGGAGCCGTGAGAAGTGGTACTGGGGGGCAGTTGACCGGGGGTCAATCTTCCCCCTTGGACCAATGAAAATTCAGGATTCTGAAATTATTTATAAATTAAATAAAAAATAGTAAATGATTTTATTTCAAAATATTTTCAACATGAAAAATGTTTATTATTTTTCAAATTATTTTTAGTGACTTTTATTTATTTTTTTGAAAATAAATTAATGTATATACATAATATAATATTATATACAAGTATAAATACCTATGTATTTTACACTTTTATTTTTATTATTTTATTTTAATATAAAAACCCCAATTTTATATTTATTTATTTACAACATAAAATTTGGGATCGAAAACAATTTTTATTGTGTATTTACAAGGGTAAAATAAATAAATGTATTATTTCTATACGTGGTATGTGTACAATGAAGAGAGAGAAATTATTTCTTTTTGTTTTTATTTTATTTTCCTAATTTTTATATTGTTTTTATAAATATATACAAATTATTAGAAACCCATATATATATATATTTCATGAAAATAAAATATATATACCAAGAAGGAAATGTGCATAATGATGAATGGCCCTATCTCTCTCTACTTGATTTATTTTGCGGTCAAGCCAATGCTTGGCCCTCCCTTGGGTTCAAGTCACTCAATATTTATTCTAGATATTTCCCTCTTTTTCTTTATTTCTTTATTCTTTTATTTTTGCACAAAAAACATGCTAATTATTGCTATTTACACAAAGCATGCAGTTTGATAATTTATTATATTTACAAACATATACATGGTGTTTTGCAAAGCTTTTTAGCTAAAATAAAAGAATAAAGAGTGATGAATGAGGATTCATCAATTACCTAGAGGGGTTAATGTACAAAATCTCCAAGATGGGCAAGTAAACAACATGAGCCCTATAGTGGTTGGTGTCTTCTTTGAATAAATGGAACTGTGAGGGCATTTCTTTCAATATTCACCAGGGGTACATCTGGAATTATGGTGAACTCCATGGGCATTTGCACAAGTTCCCCCTCTTAACACGTACACCTCACATGTGGGGGGGGGGTCTCAGGCAGCAAGCCTGGTGGCTAGAGGAGTAGGCACGACAGTGGAGGCGAGGTGGTAGGCCGAGCAGTTGCGTCGAAGGCAGATGTTGGTATAATTCTTGAAGTACCCCAGTCGGCGATGGACGTGGCTGAGGGTTGGATCTTTACGAGGCCTTCTTGGAGGCTGTGAAGAATGGGGTTGCTGAAGCTGCATACCTTCGACTGGAAGGAGCTGGGAGCTAGGCAGAGCTTCTGGCAAGGAGACGATGGACCAACAACACAAGGAGAATGTGGCCGTTGATGTTGATGGTCGGCGAAGGCGAAATCTGTTGGAGGAGCAGATACACGGCGGCGTAGCGAGGCGAAGAGGAGTGGTTGATGACGATTGATGGCTCGATGGCACTATGATGGCGTAGGAGCGGAGTGGGCGAAGGGCAGAATCTCGTTGGAACAGATTGTGAACCATAGTGTCGATGATGTCGTTGCTCGAGCCACTAAAGGCAATCAAAGTAGCACTCTGTGATGGAAGCTACGACGAGGTTCCACGACCTCAGATCTCAGCGCACGAGGAGAGGAAGCGGTGGTGCTGTTACCACCACCAACCTGAAGTCCTCCACCTTTTGTGGGTGATATCGGTAGATGGTTTATGTCGGCCGGTGGCGATGGGTTCAATAGGATCGCAAGGGGTGAACAGAGAAGGAAGGTAGATGATTTGACGAGATCAGATGACGGAAAGATTGGGTGATGATCGGGAAGGCGGCATACGTGAGGGCAAGTCACGTCGGGCAAAGATGGCAGGAGGGATCAGGAATGGGATTTTGATAGGCGAAGGACGGGGCGACATGTTGGACAGCGAGCCCACGGCGAGCCATTATGCAATAAATGTTATTGCAAATATCATTCCCTAATCTGAAATGAAAAATACATAATTTGCATAATAGGTCCCTTAGTACAATTAGGGTTATGTACAATGGCCATCTTAATGATCATACAGCTGTTGATTCAATTATTGAATCATAGAGGCTGGGCTTAGATGAATATCTAATGAGTTAGATTGAGGACTCATCAAGCACCGTCAAATGATTATTAAGAGATGATCTCCAGCCTGAGTAGGAGATGGCAATCCTTTCTCAGATAGGTTGATATCTGACTGACCTCTTGATGCAGGTCCTCTTCAAAGGAATAGAGATTCGGAGGTGTCAGATCAGTTAGGTCAAAGAGTTGACGTAACGAGATCGAGATAACCAAAGTCCTATGTCGTATGCTGTCAAGATATAGGCACTCATCCTCTGACCGGAGACAGATGTGTTACTATATGTCTGAGTATGTACATTTGGCAGACCAATAGGTTGATGACCTAATCAAGGTCTATACACCGGCGCGTTGGTGTGCATATAAGGGCATATGAGTAATATGATCTCTCAAAGGGATCATACAGGTTCACTATTGAACCGGAAGACATGAGCTCACTCACGAGATATTGGGAAGAATAAAATTCCGTGCGCACGGTCGTCTCGCTTTGGAAGCTTGACTGAATTTGTAGGTTTGATATATACTTTTGGAAAGTATATGATCAAGACCTAGGTATGATATATGCTTTTGGAAAGTATATGGTCAATACCAACTCCCAATGATCAAAATGAGAAACTTATTGATAAAGCCCTGTAGTAGACAGTATAAAGTTGATCTAATACTTCGGGTTTATTCTGAGTCTTCCAGTATGCAGGATGTACATGTATTGGGAATACCTGAGGGTGATGTGATCATACACGATTGTATAACCATGCCGCTTCCATTCCTAGGGAGTGATGAAACGGATCTGGATTTTAGTGACTCCTCTCAGTAGAGAAGTAATCTGATCTTGATCCAAATGTTGGACATTGATCTGAATGTGATTCAGATACAAAGAGAAGATTAGATTTATGGTCTTGATTTAATCAAGCATCTATGGGAGGCCCGAGATCATGATTTGAGATGTTATCTCAATATCCAAGTCACTATATGTGGAAGAATACAATCGCCCTGTCCTTATCTCCAAGTATTCGCGGAGAAAGCCGATTGTCCTTGAAAGAGTTCATGGATAATTCTATTGTTGATATATGTATCCGAGCATTGAGAAAATGGATAATTAAATGTGATTTAATTATCATGATTAATATGAATTCGATTCATATTATAAAGAGAGTTATGTAAGATAATTAAATGTGATTTAATTATCAAAGATGTGAATAATGTGAATGTTATTCATATTATTTGGGAACATGAGAATAGAGATCCAAGATGATTAAATATGATTTAATTATCATGGATATAATTAATGTGGATAGCACTATCCATATTATTCATAATATATTATAAATGTGATTTATAATGTATTAGAGAGAGATAATTATAATTTATATTAATTAATTAATTATTGATGTGTATAGGATACACATTGTGTAATTAATTGAAAATGTAAATTATATGTTGTTTTTGGTTGTGAATATGATTCACAATTTTTCAATGCCAAGATTGCAATATTCTCAAATATAATTGTGAATTATTTTTGATGAATAAATCCCAACAAAAGTTGTTGGAAATAAATAGAGGAGAAATTCAAGGAGGCATGCAATCTCATGGAAATCCATGAGATTGCCCCACGTGGAATGTTATGGGCGACACTCATGTTCTATTTGGAATGGGTGGCCGTCCACCTTGATTATACATGGGAGATTTGATCTCTATCTCCTTATTTTGTTGATGTAATTTAGGATTGATTTATATTTGATTTTGTCAAATATATTTTAATCTAAATTAGATCATAATTTGTTGGCTTTACCAACAACAATCTTGACCATTGGATTGACATAAATCAATCTCATCTATTGATTTTATATGTCTCACGGATTGAGATCCATGGATCCCAAAACACTATAAATAGAGAGGTATACCATGCTCTCTAAGGCTATGCAATATTGGAGCAAACTCTCTCTCTCTCTTTCTCTCTACATACCATCTCTCTTCCTCTCATGGCCGTCCACCATGGATGCCCTAGAGAGGTTCTCCATCGCCGCAGCGTCATCGTTATGATGCCCGATCGTCTGCTCGTGGATCTCCGTCTCCTTCGGTGCGCCTCGCTCATGAAGAAGACGTCGGATCTCATGTGTCGAGATCAGGAGATCCACCGCTTGGATCATCGACATGGATTGCGAGAAGCACACGATTCATCCCCACGCTCGCAAGCGTCTCCTCCGTCGGATCAGACTTGAGACAGGAGGTCTCTTCGCTTAGAGACTCGATCGCAACCACGCTTCAAGAGGTAATCCTATTACTAGTTTGTGGTTTAGACGAAACGATCCGAGAAGTGTTCTTGGATCATGTGGTTTCATCGCATGAAAAATTTTAAATTCCGCTGCATCGAGCAACTAGTGCGACTAGTCGCTCCTCGTTGTATTTGATACGACGCTCACGCTTCCTTGATGCGCTTGGGGATTCTAACCATATCCTTCAAGTGGTATCAGAGCCAGGTTGAAGGTTTTGGATACGATCCATAAAACTGAAGGCGACATGTGTTCGTTAGGGTTGCGAAAGTTTTACCGCATTTCATTTTTGCATCTCTGTTTAGTGTAAATTTTCGGCCCTGTTTAAATTGTTTAAACACGAAAATAACACTTGGATTTTGTTTCTCATTAAATAAGGAAACCATTGGATCTGAGTTTACATAATTTGCATTCCGTTTGCTCTAGATATGGTCGTTTTAATGAACATGTATTCACTATTACGGGAAATGCGAATCTTAACGTAATTAAGGAGTTAATTACTGTTTAGAGACGCCTCAAAATGCGTGCAAATCACATAGGTTCCTTTGTAAATCAAATTAGCAAACTATGGAAACTTACTTTGCTTAATTTGGATTTAAATCGATTGAGATATGCTAATTTTAGTAAGTAGGGGTCACTGATGAAATTACTTTCCTATTCAAGAACCATGTGATTGTCAATTAGTGAAATTAATTGTTAATTTCATGAAATAATTATGAAAAATATTTGAGAAATATTTAATGATGATTATTTCCTTAATTGACTTGGCCTCAACCAATAATTGATTAGATTTTATCTAGATCAAAATTGGGAACACAATCATCAAACTCTTTGCTTGAATACGATTGGGAATTTGTCTAGCAAATTTCCTTATAATAAAAAATGTTTTGATTATTACTATATGGTATAATTTTAGTTGAAGAACCGATGATCATCTCAAGTACAAAGTGATTGACTCAGCATTATTTTTTCCCGAGGCGGATATGGTGTCTAGTCGGGGATCGCTGGGGTAGCGGGTTGCAACGTATGCGGTCCGTCCCACTCCCGCCGGTACTGGCCATGACAGCGGGTAGGGAACGAATGTGCCTGAGAGATCATGATGTATTTTTCTAATTATTAAAATTCAAATTAATACGTATTTTGAGATAATACCATATATTCAACTAAAATCAAGTTTGTTGATTGAATTGGATTGAAAATCAATTTAATATGATTAAGTTAATTATATCCAATTAAGAACACTCTATTATGAATAGAGTTATTATTTCCCTTGGAAGAATTAATCGTAATGAATATGATTCATAATGATTAATTAGAATTTGAATATGATATGTAGGATCACATAAGTGACATCCATGGTCTCCCGTCAAGGCGAAGGGTTCCGTCGCCAGATATTTGTATGTAGAAGACGCCTGTCCGAAGTGACAGCTCCTGCATACGATCCATTTTGATCGGGCTCGTCGCTTCTCGAAAGAGTAAGGACGTATGCGTAGTGACCCCAATATCGGGTTCTCATATTATTGGGGCGATATTGGATTGCGCATAGCGAGTTGTATTCCTGTTGACGGTTGGCTCAATTAATGACGGGTCAACATTACCTTAGGGGTGGTGGGCTCGGGTATTAAAGACCGAATTGGGAGATGCAAGTTGGACTTGCAAGGCGGAATGTGTCACCGCTTCTTTTTATCCGAGTTACAGGTTCTCATATTATTGGGATGTAACAATGATAAGGAAGGAGATCCCAGATCTTGCTTGAGATATAATGGTAAGTATATCTCTTACATTGAAAGTGATTGAGGGAATGAACTTTCATTGTTGACATGGCAAGACAACTTTGATATAAAATTCCTAAATCAAAGTAAATTATATATTTATATATGTTTACGCAAATTTCTTATTTCAGATAATCTTTCTTGAATCCCACTCAATATTATACTCAATAATAACCTGTAGAATATCATGGATTGGACCTATGATCCAGATATTGTACTTGCAATTGGACACATAATGTATGTGGTTGCATTGTGCAAGTTTCCTCATAATAATGAGGAATGATGATTAAATAAGATAATAGGACTAAAACCCTAGGGTTTGTATGTCTCTATAAGTCTTGATCTCATCGAATGTACTTTTGAAGTAATATGTCGATAATGATCGTAATTATCATATAATCCTTTTAAAATCTAAGAAGATGTTCTGGCATACATATGTGCTCTCGACATATAATCATGAATGACATGGTTCTATGCATTATATAGAATGGTGGCTCTATAGGAGATGTTGTATTCAAATTGTTTGAGTGCCTACCTGAACCTAAGTTTTAAGAGTTTAAATGGATGTAGATACGATGAGTGTCATCATTCTACTGTCTATACTCAGTCATTCATGAAGCTTCAAAATATTCATATTGTATGAATTGAATGAAGCATGTTGAAATACTCTTATATTGAAATTTTTGATAAGAGATCCTTGGTCTTGAGCAATGGTTGCTTATAGATAAAGGGAGCGTAGTGGAAGCATGGGTTGGACCCAGGTAAGAAGTATAGTCAAAGAGTTGACTATACTTCTGTGACTTCCATATGACATCCAAAGAGTTGGATGAATGCTAATACTGCAATGAGTTCATGTGTTGATAGTATGACTATCAAATCTATCTAGAATTCTTAGAGAAGGAATTGGATAATACATCAAAATAATCTACATATAATCATTGAAATAGACTTACTTATTTGATAAAATAAAGTCTAATAATTGTATCTCAATCTTCTAATGACACTTGCAATTGGTTGCATATGTATTAGAATATTGGAAATTTGATCTTAAGGTTTAATGGTCATCCATGTTGGAAGTGATGCAATTGTTGCAACAAATTTCACCGGATGAATATACTTCATATTTTCAGTGGGAGTCCTTAATCTTAGAGAATGTCTTTATGACCTTAATATTAGAATACACTCATTATTTATTTCCAAATGTTGGAAATAAACATGAATTCTGTAATAAATATATCATAAAGAGTTATGATGGAGATATTTCAGATAGTAATCTAAAATCTTGTGGACTCTAATAAATTAGAAAATTAATTAATGGTTCATTAAGATTTCTAACAACTAAAAACTAAACCTTTAAAGATCAATAGGAGGATATAGATCATTTGACAATGATCTGACATCATGTTTTGGACATATGTCTATTGATGAGATCAATGGACAAGTAAGAGATGAAACTTTAGAATGTCTAAAATTTCAAAACTTGCATACTTATGAATATTGTATTCAAAGTAAAATGTCCAATACACCCTTCTTTAGGAAAGGTGGAAGATGTCAAGGTATTCGGGATCTCATACATATTGATGTATGTGAATCATCTATATCATAGTAAACATCATGGATATGTGTTATCTAATGATGATTATGTATGATATGAAATTTCTTCTCTTCACCTAAGAAACCATTGAAATATTCAAAGATTTCTCAATTTTAGTTTAGAACCAAAGTTTGAAGGAAGATGAAATGAATTTGATCTAACCAAGGTAGCTTGTACTTATTAGATGAATTCAAGGAATACCTTATGGAGATGTGAATATCATTCCTATCTCAATCCTCCTAATGAACCTTAACCCAATAGAGTTGTAGGGAGATTCAATTGATCATGTGTGACATGATTTAATCAATGATAAATCTTAGTTTAATTATCTCTTAGTTTCCAGGTATATATATATAAATATATATATATATGTAGTAGAGAGTACATTGTATATCCTAATAAGGTTCCTAGCTAGTAAGCTGGAATCTAGCACCAGAGAGTGCTACTTCATTAGGAAAATAAAGGATGATATTGGATACCTACTTTATGACCTTGAGATTCTTAAAAGATCTCATCTTTGAGAATATGATTCTTATAGGATGACTCTCTTGAGAATCAAGATGAAAATGAAGTAAAGGAACTCATTTAATCTTGAGATGATAACGAGGCTCCTAGAATCAGAAACTAAAAAGACAATTAAAGATGAAACACTAATACCCCTTCAAATAAGTTTGATGATGGGTTCCATGTGTCAGTTGAATCTGACAAAGATCTGACTTCATGTGATGAAGCTCCTGAGGATCATGACATGGAAAGATGGATGTTAGCAATAAAAGTCTAATGTAGACTTCATATACAAGTGTTGTATATGGACCCGCGAGGATCCACCTATATGGGTAAGACCCATTAAGGTGTAAATGGATCTTCAAGAGAAAGAGGGAACCTGATGAGAAGGTATAGACCTTCAAAGCACGGTTCGTAGCCATGAGCTACACACCGAAGAGAAGGCATCGCTTGCGATAAGACTTGCTCTCCAGTGACCTTGCTTTAACCCATCAGAATATTGCTAACTATAGCTACACAACTTGTCTATGACATCTTCATGATGTGAGTCAAGATTGCATTCCTCTGTGAATACCTCTCTGAGGATATTAATATAAAGTAGCCCCAGGGCTTCATGGTTGAGGAAAGCAAGGTGTTCTAGCTGAAGAACTCCATCTTTGGACTCCAATAAGTTTCTTGTAGTTGGAACATAAGATTTGATGAAATTATAAATATTATAATTTCAGATAAAATCTTGATGAACCATGTGAAGCTTAGTGGGAGTGCCATTTGTGTTCATCATGCTAAATGTAGATATTATTCAAATCATTTATAATGATATAAGAATAATAATAAGTGTTTTATGATTTGGTTGTTCCATACCTTGAGATACGATCTCAAGAATACCTCTTAGATCTTAATTCTGAAGTCGTTCAGAAGCAAAGAGAAGAGGGTATTGGGACTGTCGCATTCGTAGTACACCTTGGACTTATTCCATTTTTATGGAAAATTCCAAGAAAAGCTTCCTTCCCTTAAGATGTGGTAGTGACCTGTCTAAAGGAATATCACCTCAAAGAGTTGAGGAAGTGAATGCTAGAACTGTTTGCACTTGTGCATCAGTTACGAGATGCCGAAGTGTATGCTAGATGTCTACAAAAGCCATATGTTTACCATGCAGTGGGAGTAGTAAACTATTACTAATCCTACTCTGGAAATAAAATACTTAGTTGTAGTAATAATAATATCTTCAAAGATGATGAAACTAAGAGATAGTGATCTCAAAGTCTTATCTTCAAAAGTTTAAGACCTTGTAGATAGTGATCTATGAGGGTCTTAACTGTAGATACCTTAGGAGATAGAGATCTCCAGGAATGAAGGTATTCTAATAAGGATTATGGACATACTGGCTATAATAATTAATCGAGCTATAGTGTCAAGGACACTATAACAAAATTGAGTATTGGTTGCATAAGATGCAACATTCGCATTGGATGTGAGCACTGTTAGTAGGGGATATGCAAGTGTCGTAAAAGGACTTGGCGTAGTCTCTTGGGAACAGAGTGACTGATCAGCTTACCTAGCTATTTTCTAAATAGCCTATGATTGTCACATGACTGTGGGTTCAAATGATTAGCCCATTAATGGCTCTTTGGGCTAGTGGGAGATTGTTGGACATGCGAGCCCACGGCGAGCCATTATGCAATAAATGTTATTGCAAATATCATTCCCTAATCTGAAATGAAAAATACATAATTTGCATAATAGGTCCCATAGTACAATTAGGGTTATGTACCATGGTCATCTTAATGATCATACGGCTGTTGATTCAATTATTGAATCATAGAGGCTGGTGCTTTGATGAATATCTAATGAGTTAGATTGAGGACTCATCAAGCACCGTCAAATGATTATTAAGAGATGATCTCCAGCCTGAGTAGGAGATGGCAATCCTTTCTCAGATAGGCTGATATCCGACCGACCTCTTGATGCAGGTCCTCTGCATAGGAATAGAGATTCAGAGGTGTCAGATCAGTTAGGTCAAAGAGTTGACTTAATGAGATCGAGATAACCAAAGTCCTATATCGTATGCTGTCATGATATAGGCACGCATTCTCTGACCGGAGACAGATGTGTTACTATATGTCTGAGTATGTACATTTGGCAGACCAATAGGTTGATGACCTAATCAAGGTCTATACACCGGCGCGCTGGTGTGCATATAAGGGCATGTGAGTAATACGATCTCTCAAAGGGATCATACAGGTTCACTATTGAACCGGAAGACATGAGCTTACTCATGAGATATTGGGAACAATAAAATTCCGTACTCACGGTCGTCTCGCTTTGGAAGCTTGACTGAATTTGTAGGTTTGATATATACTTTTGGAAAGTATATGATCAAGACCTAGGTATGATATATGCTTTTGTAAAGTATATGATCGATACCAACTCCCAATGATCAAAATGAGAAACTTACTGATAAAACCCTGTAGTAGACAGTATAAAGTTGATCTAATACTTCGGGTGTATTCTGAGTCTTCCAGTATGCAGGATGAACATGTATTAGAATACCTGAGGGTGATGTGATCATAAACGATTGTATAACCATAACACTTCTTTTTCTAGGGAGTGATGAAACGGATCTGGATTTTAGTGACTCCTTGATGAGCGAGCCGAGCGAGCGAGGTAAATCAGGTATATCTAATGCGGTCGTTGCGACCTTAGTCGCTCGTCACTCAAAAGCTCAATCAAGAAAAAGTCAGACCACCAAATAAAGGCAAAAATCGATGAAAACTCAAGGTAGCGGTCTCGCTAAAGGATTAACCTAGTATAGCACCCAGGGTCGACTTCAGAGAGCACGTGATGGCCTCGCGGCCTACGAAGTAGTCAGAAATAAAAACAAATAAAAGAAAATTATTTTTAGTGGGTTTTTAATGTTTTTATATCTTTTGGATTTTTAAAAAATAAAGAAAATAATAAAATCGAGAAAACAAGCAACTTCAAACAATTATTTAATCACTCAAAATTAATCCAAAAATTCAAACAAAAATATTTTCTTGTTTTTTTTATAATTTTTTATGTTTTGGTTAATATTTGGTATTTTTCTGATTTTTAGGGAATTTTATAAAAATAAAACAAGGCTGAAAATCATTACTGCTGTCCAGTCGGGCTCCAAAGACCAAAATAAAATATATATGACCTTTATTTAACCTGGAGGTATTTTTCCTATAAAATATAAACAAAGATGAAAATTCAACATCTGATTTTTTGAATTTTTATTTTCTATTATTTATTAGAATTTTTATGGTTTTTTAAGGCTTTTTCAATGTTTATAATTTTTATAAGTCCAAAAATGACCACAATTGGTCAGAAAATCAAACACAACAAAACAAACAAATTCTGATTTTTTTTTGAATTTTTAAAGATGTTTTAATATTTTTTGTGAATTTTAAAACTGGACAGTACGAAAAATGAGTGTTTTTGAATTTTTAAAAATAACAAAAATGTTCAGAAATATACCCAAAAATTAGAAAAAAATTTACATAGTGGCAGGAGCCATGTGTCCAATTTTCATCAAATCTAGGTTAAATTTGCTATTTTATTAAAATTAAAAATCAGCAAACAGTGCACGAGGACCTATCTACAATTAAAACAAAGTTCTGGGCCAAACTGTAAAACAGTTGAAAACCTTCGGCCCTTAAATGCAAAATGCCCACCGACTCACGTGCTAGGCACGTGGCCCAGGCTTAGAGGGACCAAAGTGTCATTCCTATTTTAAAAGATGCAAACAATAACAAACCAGGAATGCAGGGTATAGAATGCAAAATGTCCACTAAACCACGTATCGATGCACGCGTACACTACACATAGGGACTAAAATGCAAATATCTAAAACAGTAAGGTCCTTGGTGCAATATTTACAAAATAAAAACAACGGGAACAATTTTTTAAGGGCTAAAACTTAAATGCAAAAGAGAAAAGGGCCTACAGGTAATTTACCCTTTATTTAAGCAGATGGCTGGGATGGCTCCACGTACTGGATCAGGCGGTGGTGGATGGTGGTGCCTCTCCAGCTGATGGACGCTCCAGATGATCTCTGATCGCAGATCTGATGGCTGATGAACGCTTGGGGGCTCGCCACGTGTCAATCAAACGTCAGCTGCTGGTGACGAAACCCTGGGCTCGATCGGACCGCTCCTATCAAGTCTGGAGCTGCTCAGGGAGGATGGATGGTCAGGGAGGATCCACGAAGAACAGGTGGCCGGCGAACTTCGTCGGCCTAGTACACGCACGATGGTCCTCCTCGGGGGCTACTGAAGATCGGAGAAGAAGTGCTGAAGACCCCGCGTCTGAGGAGGGCCTCCGATGAGGCCGGAGGCGTCGGAGATGGTCCGGCAATCACGACGGAGCAGGAGCTGCTACTCCTGAACGTTCAATCCCTCAGATGGGCTTGTCTCGATCTGCAAAGTGGTGCAACAGACTCCTGGGTCTAGGGCAAAGTGCCTCGACACGGTTAGCGGTGATGGGGATGGTCGGTGCGTCGGTATGGACAAGCTCCGGTGAAGAGACGACGTGGGAGCTTGAATCCCAGTCCCTTTGCGAATTGGGTTGAATGGATGGTTGAAGAACGTGCTTGGGAGAAGTGCGAAGGTGATGGTCGAGTCCGATGATCGAGATGTGGACGGGGGTGGTCGGAATCGAAGGCGACGGTGAATGGGCGATTTGGGGCTATACGGAAATTAGTGAAAGCTATGAAGGTATATACAATACAGATTTTTAATTTTTGATTTTAATTAATTATTTTTGTACATTTTTATCCCAATTTTATATTTTATTTATTTACAAGATAAAATTTGGAATATTTTGGTGCTTTTATTTTATTTTTAGTATTTATTTACAAGGGTTAAATAAATAGTTATATATATTTATATACATGGTATATATACAATGTTTCTTTCGATTTTTATTTTTGTTCTTTTTATTTTATTTTTTTTATGGTTTTTATTTTTTTATTTACACCATGAAATATAGAATATATACAAGTTTTATGTGATTTTAATTTATTTAGTTATAGGGATAAATAAATAGCTAAGTGATCTTATGTACATGGTGGATATATACAAGGAAGGGTATTTTTATTTTATTTTTAATTTTTCTTATTTTTATTTTTAATTTAATATTTACAAATATATACAAATATTTACAACCCATTTTTATTTTTCTTTTTGGAGGAAAATATTTGTATTCTATTTACAGGTATATTTACAAACATGAGCTTCCTTATCTCTCTCTACTTGGGCTTTTATGCGGTCAAGCCCATGTTGAGCCCTCCCTTGGGATTAGGTCGCTCAATATTTATTCTAGATATCAACTACTTTTTATTTTAATTCTTTATTCTTTTATTTTTGTACAAAAACATGCTAATTATTTAATTTTATACAATGCATGCTTTTTGGTAATTACTTGTATTTACAGATATCTACATGTATTTGCAAAGGTTTTTGTAGCTAAAATATAAGAATAAAGAGTGATGAATGGGTATTCATCACCCTCCTATACTTAACTTTGCTAGTCCCTTAGCAAACACTTATTTGAAAAAGAAGTGAAAAAGAAAAAGAAAAAGAAAAAGAGGAGAATGTACATGGATCAAGGTTGGTTATTAAACTTGCCTTCATTAAATTGAAATATGGAGCTCGATCAGATCTTTGGATTATTAATGTGTCAGAACCTTATTTGGACTTAAGTTTAAAACTCAACAGCCTCTAAGTTCCACCAAACTATAATCAAGACTCCTCAACAATCCAGATCAGAACAAGTCTACAAACACAAACCCTGAAGACCATGGGTCTTTCCTTGTACTGTGAATGTGAAGTATAAGCTCTCCACCTAAGAAGTGGCAACTTGACAACCCTCCCCAACAAGGTAACTCTATGACCCCAATCTGGCCACTCTTTCCACGAGGAGCGGGGCATTCCCTTCTAAGTTCAAGTTCAACCGGCTCAAGAAGTGGGGGAAGAAGAGAATAGACCGTGGCCAGTGTAGCCATGTATCCTTGGGAGATCAACCAGTGTAGCTAAGTCTCCCTGCTGCAAGCTACATAAGGTAGGTCATGAATCTCAAGCTTTTCTTATTGCACTCTATACATACTCCGGTGGGATTATCATTTTCTATCAGACCCACCGCTTTTTTGGAGTTATTTTCTTTCTTTTTTTTTTCTTTCTTTTTTTTTTCAAGTGCATCTATACAACATATACATGTGAAGCATATATACAAGGAGTTTTTCCTCTTGAGCCAGTAGACTATCCCTCTTTTGAGGCATTATTGCAACCCACAACTCCTGTCGTTAGACCTCATGGCAACCAGACCAAGTTGAGACGCACTTCCTTCACTAAAAGAAGAAGAGAGGTTCCGTCTAGAAGTACTACCCTCAGATGCTACCCCAAGTCAAGGAAGATTTCCTCCTCACCACCTCATCCGTAGAGAGCTCGGTGCTAAGTGCGGTGTCCAAGTAAAGCCATTGTCTATATGAGTCATGTGTGTGTTGTTAAGTGCTCTACTTAGTTCATGGAGATGACATGTGACCATAGCCTAGTGGACTCAAAGAATTAAGTCACCATGGACCTGAAAAGCCTTAACCCTAAGCAATATATGGTTCCTCTAAGAATTAGGTGGATTAAGGTCTTAATCAAGCTCCATTTCCCAATTTAATTCCAGGCTAGTTTATATGTCAACTATAATCCAGGAAAAACTATACAAATATATACAAAGATGCTATTTACACAATATTTACACAAATGCAAAATTTTTTGAAAAATGTCTTCAAATCATGGATGTATGCATGAATGCAAGTTTTGCAAAATATTTACACAAATTTACACAAGATTTTTGCAAACTTTTGATTTTCAAAACATTTTGGAAAAACATTGTACTATATACATAGTTTTGATATACACATATTTACACAAACTTTACACAAAAAGTTTTTGAAAACATTTTTACAAAAATAATTTGTACACTAGCTATGTATGTGCAATAAAAGAACGATTATTTACAGGGAAAAATTTTAAATTTTTATGGATTTTAGGTTTTTAGCCATTTTTATTTATTTACACACTCACACAAAGTACGAGTTATGGCTAAAGTATATATGAAATATATACACACCCCCCTATACTTAGCTCGAACGATGTCCTCAGAGTCAAGAGAGAGAAGACATAACTCGTGCTTAGTATAGGGAAGTGAAAAGGAAGGCTATATACAAAGACGAATGAAAGAATAGAAAATCAAGAGAATCTTGGCTTTTCCCCCTATACTTAGGATCAAATAATCCTAAGTATAGCAGGCTTTACTCGAAGGGAAAACCGAGTGGAGAATGTACAGGGTCTACCCCCCCTATACTTAGGGTAAAATATCCCTAAGTATAGGCAGCAAAGACCGGGGTAAAAAGAATCAAAAGAATACCCAAGAGTCCTACATCCCCCCTATACTTAGGGTAAAGTACACCCTAAGTATAGCATAATCAAAAGATGAGAAAAGTGATGTGGGACTAAAGAATGGAATGATATGGACATCTGGATCTATACAGGTCGGGAGAACAGTGATAATCAGGTGTGAGATGCATTAGATGTGAGTCAAGAGACCACATCTCACGCAAAATGAATAGGGGCAACATCAACGACCCGCGGCTCATGATCTAGAAATGGCTTGAGCCGCTGGCCATTCACTCAAAAGGTACTCTCAGAAGACAACTCAAATATGTCAATGCTCCCGTTGTCGTGTACCTTTCTCACCAGATAAGGTCCCTTCCATTTGCTCTGTAGCTTCCCTGGAAATAGACAAAGCCTATCATCAAACAGCCATACTCTCTGTCCAGGCTCAAAATTCTTGTGGCTGATATGAGAATCATGCCACTCCTTCACTCTCTCCTTGTACTGTAGGCTGTTTGAGAAGGCGATATCACGAAGCTCCTCCAGGGCTGCTAACTCTGCCCTCCTCTGGTCTCCTACACTATCTGAATCCACAAGAATATCTGTAACTGCCCAAAGTGACTTGTGTCTCATCTCAACTGGTAAATGGCACGGCTTGCCATATACGAGGCGAAAGGGAGGTGTGCCCAAAGGTGTCTTGAAAGATGTCCTATATGCCCACAAGAAGACCGAGTCCAAAAGCTGTGACCAATCCTTTCCGTCAGGGCGGGCGTCTTTCTGCAAAATAGTCTTGATCTCCCTATTCGACACCTCGGCTAGACCATTCGTCTGTGGATGGTATGGAGTGGCAACTCGATGTTCTATGCCGAACTCGCTAGCAAGGGCCTTCACCTGGTCGTTGATGAAATGAGACCCCTTGTCAGAAATCAATACTCGAGGTACCCGAACCGCGTAATGATGTGCTTCCTCAAAAATCTACAAACTGTCCTGGTATCAGCGGTTCGGGCGGGGATGGGCCTCAACCCAATGACTCACATAATCATTGGCCAATAGAATGTACTCAAATCCCTGATTCTTAGAGAATGGACCCATGAAATCGATGCCCCATGCGTCAAAAACCTCACAGAAGTGAATGGGCTACATCGGCATCATATCACGATGTCCACAAGTGCCCATCCTCTGACAGTCAGTACACTTCTTCACGAACTCATCAGAGTCCTTGAAGAGAGTAGGCCACCATAGGCCGGATTGGAGCACTTTCTGTGCCGTTCTCCTCCCAGAGTGATGTCCTCCTGCCTCGAGCTTGTGGCAGTAAGTGAGGACACTATGGTGCTCCTCCTGAGGAATACACCTACGCCAGACGCTATCCCCTCCTTCATAGTAAAGGATGGGATCCTCCCAGTGGTAGGACTTAGCCTTCGCGAGGAAGGTCTCAAGTCTCTGCCTGGGCCAATCTTGTGGAACTTTCTTAGCAACAAGAAAGTTCACAATATCGGCATACCACAGGAGAGAGGCGATAGCAAGGATCGCCTCATCTGGGAAGGTCTCACAAATAGGGTCAATCAAGTCAGAATCCTCAAGATGCTCTAATCGGGAGAGATGATCCGCCACCACATTTGTGACTCCAGGCTTATCCTTAATCTCTATGTCGAACTCCTGGAGTAGAAGGATCCATCTAGTCAGTCTGTCCTTGGCATCCTTCTTTGCCATGAGGTACCTGATGGCGGTATGATCAGTATACAAGGTCATTCTAGATCCAATAATGTACGATCTGAACTTATCGAGGGCGAAGACTACGGCTAGCATCTCCTTTGCGCGGAATCCAATGGGCGGCTAGCATAGTGGATAGCAAATGGAACTCCATCCCTCCTCTATCCCAGCATGGCCCCCACAGCAAAATCAGAGGCATCCATCATGATCTCGAATGGGAGAGACCAATCAGGCGGCTGGAGGACAGGAGCCTCAACAACACATCTCTTGAGAGTCTCGAAGGACGAAAGACACTTGTCATCGATAAGGAACTCGGTGTCTTTCGTCAGCAGGTCAGTCAACGGTCGGGCAATCCTACTGAAATCATGAATGAATCATCGGTAGAAACCGACGTGCCCCAGGAATGATCGTTACTGCCGCAAATTGGACGGCGGTGGGAGTTTTCTTATGACATCTACCTTGGCCGGATCAACCTCCATGCCCCTGTTGGAGATGATATGGCCAAGCACCATCCCTTGAGTCACCATGAAGTGACTCTTATCCCAAGATAACACCAATTGAACCTCTATACATCGCTGAAGGACTCGGTCTAGGCAGTCAAGACAGGAGTCGAATCCATCGTCGTAAACCGAGAAATCATCCCTGAAGACCTCCAAGAACTCTCCTACCATGTCCGAAAAGATCGACAGCATGCATCTCTGAAAGGTCGCGGGGGCATTGCATAGCCCAAATGGCATGCGTCGGAAAGCGTATGTGCCGAAGGGACAGGTAAAGGTAGTCTTGTCGTGGTCCTCAGAAGCGATGGCCACCTGGTTGTAGCTCGAATACCCATCCAGAAAACAATAGTGGCTCTTCCCTGCCAGTCTCTCAATGATCTGATCTATAAAGGGTAGGGGGAAATGATCCTTCTTGGTAGCCTGGTTGAGTCTCCTGTAATCAACGCAGACCCGCCAAGAAGTGGGTACCCGTGTAGCGATCTCCTCTCCAGACTCGCTGATCACTGTAGTGATTCCCGTCTTCTTGGGCACCACATACAAATGGCTGACCCACTTGGAGTCGGAGATGGGGTAGATATAATCGGCGCTCCACCATTTCAAAATCTCCTTCTTGACAACCTCTCTCAGATTCGGGTTCAGCCGTCGTTGGAACTCACGGGACGGCTTTGTCTCATTCTCGAGATAGATATGGTAGGAGCACAGGGTCGGACTTATCCCCTGGAGATATGCTACGCTCCATCCTATCGCCTTGCGGTTCTTTTCAAGAACCCCCATCAAACGGGATTCCTGCTCTCCAGTCAAATCGGCGGAGATAATGACTGGGTACATCTCATGCTCAACCGCAAGGAACCTATACTTCAGCGACACAGGAAGTGGCTTCAGCTCTGGACAACTGGGTGCTGGTGGATCTGGCCTCTGAAAACTCTGCGTGAAGGCTGCCAAATCTGCATGGGAGAACTGAAACTCTCAGTCACTCTCTGAATCTGGAGAAGGCTGCCCTGATGGATTGTCTCTGCTCTGCTCAGCATCTACTTCCTCCCTAGTTGCAGGCTCAGTGGAAGTCAGATCTGGTATGTGATCATCATAATCTGCCCAGTCAAAATCTGACTCCGAGGGATCTGTATCATCCAAGGTGGCCTCAGTACCACCATCATCACATAAATCAGTCTCGCAGTCGAGAACCAGCTCTGCTACCTCAAAAGTATCCTGGACCAGGAATGTGCTCTCCAAGCTCTCCTCTGTTGTCATCTCTGCATCAACGGACTCTGAAAGTGAGAGGATAGCCTGTGCACCTGGATCTGCCCATACTGCCTCATCATCTATAATCACAAAGTCGCAGTCGTGGTGGATAGCTAGCCCAGCATCTATCATTTGCTCTGTATCTGAAGTAGTCTCTGAGCATGCTCTATCTCTGGCTCTGCTGTCCTCGACCGTCTCTATTTGTACACTTTCGCCCTCGACGCGAAGGTATGCCTTCCCAGTATCATGGTCAGTCATTACCTTGGCTGTGGCCAAGAACGGGCGACCGAGAATGATGGGGGTATCGGTCACTGAATCAGGGATCTGCATGTCCAACACTACGAAGTCCACGGGGAATTGTAGGCCCTGAATAGTGACGACAACGTCCCTCAGCAACCCCTTCAGCCTCTTGACAGATCGATCAGCAAACTGAAGGACTGTCCTACTATGTCTAAGAGTGCCAAACTCAAAGCGGTCGAGAAGGGCTGCCGGAAGTAGGTTGATCGACAATACGTTGTCTAATAAAGTACGGTCGAACCTCTGCTCTCTAATATGACATCTGACATACGGGCCTCCGGAATCTGGCCTCTTGGCCGGCAGACGGTTCTGTATCGTGAAACAAGTGGCTCTGGTCAGCACATGAATCTCTGCCAGGTGGTTCCTCCTCTTCCTCCTAACTGTAGTCCAGTCTCTAAGCGAGCGCTGGAGTCGAGGGATGTGCTGCAAAGCCTCCTGAAGAGTCAGCTGAATGTGGAAATGATCTATCATTTACTGGCTGAACTCTTCATGCTGCCTCTTTTTTGGATTTTCATTTTTCTTCCCCTTCCCCATTTGAAGGGCTCTAGGAAAGGGGATCACAGGGACCTTCTCAGATGAAGGACTAGGAAAGGGTCTAGACGGTTCGACGGCCAGATCCACACATACATCATGCACCACAGTGGGACCAGAAGAAAACAAACCCTTTCCTTTATTGTCAGAAATGTCTCTAGATACATCAGCTAAAGGAAAAACAACAGGAATCTCAGAAGAACTGGTGGCATCAGCACCACATCGGCCGGTAGATGGGCGGTCTCAGTACCGTGCTCTGGCTCGGCAACATGGGTGGCCTTAATACCACCTCCTCCAACTGGTGAAACGGCGGCCTTAATACCGCTGGTGGGATCAGCATCTGTGGTGGCATCAGTACCACCGTCATCATCTCTAGCGGCCTCAGTACCGCTCTCCTCCTTGCCTAGCGCTCTGGATGTATCCTCAGGGAGTCGCCACCTGCTGGCATCCTACCGCTCCTAAGTGCGACAAAATCAGTATCAAAAAGATATGCAGACATATCACAAAAAGTATCACTCGGAGTGGCATACTCAGTTTAAACTACCTGCTAAGATTTCCTCTTGAGGTTGTTGGGGTTCGGCTCTATCTAGGCAGGGATGGCAGCCTTCCCTCTCACTATGTCGCGCATCTCCTGGCAAAACTCATCCATCTCCCGTCGAAAAGTAGCCTGCTGATCTGTGAGAAGGCGGGCTATGTCATCCAAGGCGGGGCTCTCATAGGATGGCCCATGAGAACCCGACGGGTAGCCTCTCTGGTAGTGAGGCTGCTGGTGCTGTGGCTGAGAGGGGTAAGAATGTGGCTGATGCTGCGGCTGATGAGGCTGATCACGCCTCCAAGACTGTCCCTGCTGATAGGGACGAGGACCATACTTCGGTGACTACTGTGGCTATGGTTGGGTATGTGCTGGGGGCTGCTGCTGCTGCCGGTGATCCCTCTGATGGTTGTACTGGCCACCCTGTCCTGACGGCTGCTGCTGGGGCTGGGCACCTCCGGCCGCCCAACGGAATCCGGGATAGTCTCGTCGGATACCGAGCTGGGGGCAATCGTACCAAATCTCGTTGACATCCATAAACGGCTCTGAATTGTACTGGGGTGGCGGGAGCACTGCCAGAGGCTGATCCGGCCGGTATAACACTATCTGTGTGTCAGTGGATGGTGGTGCCTGGTAGGTGAGTTGCGGCTGCTGGTACGGCTCTGCCTGTACAAGATGGACCTATCTAGGCTGCTGGTGTGAGCTAGAGTGCTGGGACGAGCTGCTGCTGCTACTCGGATCACCTCATGCCTGAAGATGAGGCTGTGAAGCCGTCTGTGCCTCCTGGAGACACCTGAGCTTTGTCTTCAGGTCACTCAGAGTGTGTGCCATCTGCTCCATCTGCGTGATGCCCTGGCACTGCTTCTTCTCTATGATCTCCATCTGGTCCAGCTTCTCGCTGATAATCCCCATGTCTGCGGCTGAACTCTCTGCCTGTGCTGCTGCCGTGGACGAACTGGATGGAACGGCGTTAACCCGTGCTATCCTCTGGTACTGTACGGTCTGTGGCTGGGCTCTCCCCTGAGTGTACATCGGGTCTGGGACATCACCATGTAATTCTCAGCCATCTCCTCGTAGATGGCCCAGACCTGATCGTGGTCCTTGGCAAAATAGGACCCGCCACAATAAGTGTTCACCAAGCCTTGAAGCTCTGGTGTTAGCCCACTGAAAAAGCTCTGAACAAGGTTCAACTTGGAAATATCATGGTGCGGGCATCTATCGGTCAGCTCTCTGAACCTCTCCCATGCCTCGTGAAACTGCTCATTGGGGAGCATGGAGAAGTTGCTGATTAGGGCTCTAGCGGCGTTCGTCTGCCCGAGTGGATAGTACTTATGCAAGTACTCGGTGCGGAGATGCTCCCAAGTGTAGACGAACTTCCCCAAGTGCTTCAGCCAGGTGGATGCTCTGTCTGCTAAGGAGAAGGGGAAGGCAATCATCTGTATGGTGTCCTGGTCCATCTGACGGTCGTGGACTATGCTGCAGATCATCAGAAACTCCTGAAGGTGGAGATGGGGCTCCTCTGTGGCGAGCCCATGGAAACGGGGGAGGAGCTGCAAAGTGTTCGAGGGGAACTTGAAGTCCCCCACGATAGCTGGAAGTACGACCCAATGATGCATCAGTGTCAATCCGGGGTTGTGTAACTCCCGTATTGGTCTCGGCTGGTCTGCTCTTACCGCGGGGGCTGCTGCTGCGACTGCCTCATTGATGAATACCCATTCATCACTCTTTATTCTTATATTTTAGCTACAAAAACCTATGCAAATGCATGTAGATATGTGTAAATAGGAAAAGTTAGCAAAAGCATGCATGTTTGTAAATATAGATAATTAGCATGTTTTTGTGCAAAAATAAAAGAATAAAGATGAAAAAGAAAAAGAGGGAAATATTTAGAATAAATATTGAGCAACCTAACCCAAGGGAGGGCTCAGCATGGGCCTGACCGCATAAAAGCCAAGTAGAGGGAGATAGGGGCTCACACATGTATATATTTGTAAATAAATAAAATAATATATTTTCCTCAACCAAAAATATGTTGTACATATTTTGTATATATTTATGAAGCATAAAAACAAAACAAAAAGATAAAAATCAAAAATCCAAAAAGAATCCTTCACCTTGTACATAGACCATCATCCTCATCTATTTCACCTTGTAAATAAAGTTATTTATTTCCCAAAACTTTTTGTAAATATTCTATGTATATATTGTACATAAAATAAATAAAAAGAAGTAAAACAAAAATCAAATAAAAATTACAAAAATTAAAAACACAAAAACATATTGTATATATACCATGTATATAGTTGCACATAAATAATTATTTAACCTATGTATATAAATCATAAAAATAAAATAAAAATATCCTTTTATTCCTCATTTTATGCTATAAATAAATAAAATATAAAATAGGAATAAAAATGTATAAAAATAAACAATTAAAAATCAAAAATCCAAAATCAATATAGTGTATATATACCTATGTATAGCTACTATGTATATACCTTATTTTTATTTCCAAAAATTAATTAAAAATCACAAAAAAATAGAAAAAAATAAAATAAAAATATTTTGTGTTTTAAGTTTTTGAAAATTCGGCCATTTAAAGGCCCAAAAAAAATAAATAAACATTTAGGCCTTGGCGGGCTCTGATTGGTCCACGGGGGATTGTTGACCCCCGGTCAACACCTCCCCCAGGACCACCAGAGCCCGGGTCTGGTTCGCGGACCCAAACTCTCCCAATTATCTCTACCAAACCCGATCCCCATTTCGCCTAATCTAAGGTCCTAATCATCCCCCGTGCATCCGGGAAGCTCGCCCGATACTTCGCCTAGGGATCCGTGCTCCATGGAGCCGGACCCGAGCTCCTCTTCCCGGACCTGCACCCATATAAAATCTCAGCTCCGCCGCACTTTCATTCCATCTTTGGCTCTCCACCTTCACTCCCGTGACCTCCATTGCATTCAGCAAGGTGACAGCTTCCGTCTGCCGTGTTGCAGCGAGGAGGAGGGTGCCCGACCATCGATCCGGCAGCCGTACGCCGCCGTGCTCCGCCACCTAGCTGGAGCTCGAGCCTCAGGCAGTGACGACCTTCGAGGCGACGACCGGGAGTTAGCCACACTCCAGCACAGTCTTCCGCTCCACCCAGGTAGTCGATTAGCTCTTCCATTTCGCTTAATTTCTGATTTCGCCCAAATCGACTCTCCGACGTGTTCCCCTGATTCCGGCCATCTCGCGTAATATCTCGATCATCGGAGCACACCATCACCTTCGCCACTCCCTCACGCACGTTCTACGCCCACTCATTCAATCCAGCTCGCCCCGGAGCTGGGAGTCGAGCTCCCCCATCCCCAGCTCGCCGGAGCTCATTCGCACCGACCCACCAGCCACCGTCACCCCGCTTCTTTGGGTCGAGGCACTTTGCCCTCGACCCGCGAAGTTCCTGGCGTGTTTTGCAGGTCAGAAGGAGGGCATCTGAGCCCCCCTCACATCAGGTCCAGGAGCCACCGCCGCCGAGCTCGCCGGAGCCCCTCCAGGGCTCGGGTGGGCCATCGGACAGTACCAGCAGCTGCGGGACGCCGTCGCCTATCTTCCCCGATCATCAGGAGCAGCTGAGGAGGATTGCAGCTCACGCACGAAGCCGGCGAAGTTCACCGGTGGAGTGTTCTTCCACCATCCTCCAGCACCGTCCGATCAGCCCCCGCTCCCAGTTCACATCGCCACCGTCCATTTATCGAGGAGCAGCAGCCGTTGATCAGATCGAGGGGCTGATCAGGACCGTTCGCGCTGAGGGGAGAGACACCTGAGGCCATACCCGTCAGATCTTCCACGTGTCCTCGCCTCCACCGTCGATTAGGCCCGAGAGCTGAAGAAGGTGAGCGCCAGCCATCCAGGACCGACCGATCTTCCACGTGGCGCCTATCCAGCCGTCAACGAATAATGGGGTAATTTACTTAGGGCCCCCTCTTAGTTTGTCTTTTTATTTCTAGTCCTGTAAATATTTTAGAACTTTTATTTACGTAGGGCAAATTGCATTGTGGACCCTGTGCTTGGTTTTATTTGCATGTATGCCCCTGTGTATGTGTGACCACGTGCTTCGTCACGTGCTTGTTTGGGCTATTTACATCTTTTTCCCTGTAGTTCTGTTGAGTTCTGAAATGAATGAGAACTTTTTGATAATTGCATTTATGCCCCTGTGAGTGTTGTTTATGCGCATGTGCGGATTTTAGTGGGATTTTTGCATCCAAGCCCCTGGACTTTTGGTACGAGTTACCAAAAAGTCCAGAAACTTGGTTTTTATTACCAAGAGGCCCCTGAGTGCCCCAGCCATGCGCCACGCGCGTGACTTGCTGGGCTTTTTGCACCTTGGCCCTCAGACTTCAGGGTATTTGCACTTACGTCCCTGTGCACAGTGCCCCCTTCTTGATTTTTGAATAAATATCAAACCACCTCCAAATTCGATGAAAATTTGACACATGGCTCCTGCCATGTTGTTGGATTTTTGAGAATTTTTGAGGACATTTTTTATTTCATTTAGTATTTTTAAAAATTCAAAAACCTCCTTTTTAGCTACTGTCTAGGTTTAAAAATACCAAAAAATTTAAAATCACCTCTAAAAATTCTAAAAAAAATTAGCTACTGTTTCTTGCTGGTTGTTTGATTTTCTAGCCAATTTTGGCTATTTTTCATCTCTTAAAAACCCTAAAAATTGAGAAACACTTAAAAACTTACAAAAATTATGATAAATAATATAAAAATCCAAAAACAATAATTCAGGTGCCCAAATTTTCCTTATTCTTTCTAGATTACAGGAAAATTACCTCCAGGGCTTGTTGAGATCCATAAATATTTTATTTTTGGGTTTCAAGCCTTGCTGGCAGTACCTAGGTCTTTTAGCACTGTTTGATTTTTATAAAATAATTTACCCATTAGAAAAATATCAAAAATTCACCAAAAACACTTAAAAACTTAAAAAACATAAAAACAATTTTTCTTGAATTTTTGCTTGCTTTTTGGTGTGTTAAATAAATTGTGGAAGTTGGCTTGATTTTGCTTTCTTTACTTTTCTTCACATTTTAAAAATCCAAAAAAATACAAAAATTATTAAAAACCACTAAAAAACACTCCTCTTTTATTTTTATCTTATTCTTACTACTTCGTAGGCCCTAGGCCAATCCGTGCTCCTTGTGTTCGACCCTGGGAGTTATACCAGGTTAATCCATAGCTAGACCGCTCTTCTTTGTTTTGATTGATTTGATCTATTCTGAGTGGTTATTTTTCTTGATTGAGTGACTCTGAGTGTTAGAGGTCGCAACGACCTATTCAGTACCTTTACCTCGTTCCCTCGGTTTTTCGCTCATCAGAATGGCGCCGTTGCCAGGGAGCACGGCTTAGTAGTTGTTTTTGTTTTATTTTTCGTTTTTGTTTTCGCGGTTTTTCGCGGCTCTCCGGAGCCCGCGGCTTTTCGCGGTTTTTGTTCATAGTTCCTTTTTGATTTATTTTGTTTTATTTTGATTTTCTTTTCTTTTTATTTTTGTTTTATTTTGTGTGATTATTTTGTTTCCATTTCTGCACATATACCCTTGTTTTTATTTTCATTTATTATTTGATTATTGTTTATTGGTCTGACCACTTTTCCTGTCTTCTTGCGAGGGCCCGAGGACCGCGGAGGCGACTTTCGAGGAGCCGGTGCAGCCGCGAGACTCGGAGGCGGCTTCTTTCTCCACGAAGCCGTAGGAGAGAGCGAGAGGAGAGAGTTGAGTGGGGTGAGGCAGTAGGATAGTTTATTTCAGTTTATTCATTATTATTTGTAATAATACAGGCCTTTCTGAGACTGTTTGGACACTTGAGACCGTAGCGGGTCTGTTTCGCCGAGCACCGGCGTGCTCGGGGGACCCATTAGGACCCCTCGGTTTTTCGCGGCTTTTTACGCGGCTTTTATTTTCTCTTTCTTTCTGTCATTTTCCGGATTTTTCGCGGTTTTTGCTCGAGCCCTTAGATTTAGGACTTTGTGGTGATTGTGCCGTAGCTGAGTAGGATCCAAACACCTTAAGGCTTATCTGTTCCTATAGAACGTAATTGGACCTACTTAAAATAAATAATAAAAATAACCGACTCGCTAGCCTCCGTAGCCTACGCGCCGAGTGCCCATCCTATAAAGCGCACTCCTACCCCCGATTTATCGGGCAGGGGAGGGACAGGCCAAGACCGGACCCTTTGGCTTGGAGGTCGGTGACCGGTTAGACGGTTCATCGCTAGAAAGTGCTCGTTTAGGACTCAGCTTTTTACCGTTGCATCATATAGCTTAGTTTAATTTCTGTCTTTATTTTATGCGCGGATCACACTGCATGTAGAGAGCTGGAGGCAGGTACGCTTTTTTGACTTTGCATGCATCATTGATTTCTCGTGCATCGGCTTTTTCGACTTCTCCCCCCGTTTTTGACTTAATAATCAGGAGAATCGAAAAATTCGTTAGGTGTTTTTGTTTGATTTGAAAAATACCTAAAAAGAGAAATCATAAAATTGGGACTGTTTAAAATTATCGACCTTAAAACTCGCTCACCCTAAAAATTTTGTATTGGGGAGAGCAACCCCCTCATTGCTTGGTTTGCATGTGCGAGAGAGTGACCCGAACACTAGGTAGAGCCCCCCGTTGCTATACTTGACTGACTACTGACTCTTCCGTGCGGGCCAGTCGGTTGGGTTAGCAGCGGATATCCCAACAGGTCACGTAATCGCTCTGATATTTGTGTGTTCACCAAATAAAACAGACAAGATAATTTGACCGAACTTTCACGGTCTTCAGCTCGCGTTGCGTTGGTGAACTGGGGGTTTGTTTTCAGATCATAGCTTTTCCAGATCCCATCTGCCCTACTCGCCAGATCAAGATGATGGGTAGACGGTCTCTTAGGCAGCCTCTGGCTGCACCGCTTTCGGGCGCGTCTACCTCATCATCTAGGTTGGCTCGCGAGAGCTCAGACCCGCTCTCCGAGCCCGAGTACGACTCCACCCTGTTCCCCCTCGATCCCCTTTCTGATCTACCCGAGAGACATGAGCCCGAGGAGAGATTGATTCATTTGACAGCACCTGAGTTGGGCTCCTTCGATTTTGCAGACATCGAGATGGCAGGCGCAGGCAGTTCTGACGATCACTCCCGTCCCGAGCACTTTGTACTAGACCAGGGAGCGATCAACTCCACCCTGATCGCACAGTTAGAGACAGTCCAGCAGCAGCTCCGCGATCAGGGAGCTTTTATGATAGAGATGAGGCGTGAGATGGAGAGGCTCAGAGCAGAGAGAGATGCACAGAGCGAGCCCGAGGAGATCCCCGATGAGGCACAGGCACGAGCCGCAGCAGCAGCAGCAGCAGCCGCGGCCGCCGCCGCAGCGGCAGCAGCCGTAGGAGGAGCAGGACCACCTAGACCGATGCGGGAGTTGCACAACCCCGGATCTACTTTGATGCACCATTGGGTTGTGGTTCCAGCCATCGTGGGGGACTTCAAGTTCCCCCCGAACACCTTGCAGATGCTTCCGTGGTTCCATGGACTGGCTACTGAGGAGCCCCATCTCCACCTACAGGAGTTTCTCATGATTTGCAGTACTGTCCACGACAGGCATGTGGACCAGGATACCATACGGATGATTGCCTTCCCCTTCTCACTGGCAGATAGAGCAGCCACTTGGCTGAAGCATTTGGGGAGATTCGTGTACACCTGGGAGCAGCTCCGCACCGAGTACTTGAACAAGTACTATCCACTCGGGCGGACGAACGCAGCGAGGGCCCTGATCAGCAACTTCTCCATGTTCCCCAACGAGCAGTTCCATGAGGCTTGGGAGAGGTTTAGAGAGCTTTTGGACAGATGCCCACACCACGATATCACGAAGCCGAACCTAGTTCAGAGCTTTTTCAGTGGGTTGTCACCAGAGCTACAGGGCCTGGTGAACGCTTCTTGTGGCGGGTCCTACTTCACCAAGGACCATGACCAGGTCTGGGCTATTTTTGAGGAGATGGCAGAGAATTACATGGTGATGTCCCAGACCCGTCTCTACACCCAGAAGACCCAGCCACATCAGCCAGGACCCGTGCAGTACCAGAGGATAGCACGGGTAGATGCAGGTCCATCTAGTTCGTCCGCAGCCACAGCAACAGCACAGTTAGAGTCGTCAGCTGCGGACATGGGCATCATCAGCGAGAAGCTGGACCGCATGGAGCTGATAGAGAAGAAGCAGTGCCAGAGCATAGCACAGATGGATCAGATGGCACAGGTCTTGAGCGACCTGAAGACATAGCTCATGTGTCTCCAGGAGACACAGACGGCTTCTCAGCCCCGTCTTCAGTCGCGAGGCGACGCCGGCAGCAGCAGCAGCTCGTCCCAGCGCTCCAGCACCCCAGTGCAGCCTAGACAGGTTCACCTTGTACAGGCGGAGCCGTACCAGCAGCCGCAACCCACTTTGCAGTCACCACCATCTCCAGAGATGCAGATGGTGGTCTACCAGCCGGATTAGCCGTTGGCAGTACTACCCCCAGCCCCCTTTGATGCAGAGCCGTTGATGGATGCCAACGGGATCTGGTACGACCGTCCCCAGCCTGGGATCCGACGAGATCATCCCAGATTCAGGTGGGGGAGTGGTGGTGCCCAGCCCCAGCAGCAGCCGTCAGCACAGGGAGGGCAGTACTCCCAGTCGAGGGACCATCACCAGCCGCAGCAGCAGCCCCCAGCCTACCAGCAGCAGTCGTCCTACGTCCCTCGTCCCTATCAGCAGCAGGGACAACCTTGGAGACGTGAGCAGCAGGCTCACCAGGGATACCAGCACCAGCAGCACCCTCCTTCCTACCCCTCTTACCCTTACCAGCAGTCACAGCCTCATCCACAGAGAGGCCACCCGTCGGGCTCCCACGAGAGCCCCGCTTTGGATGATATCACCCGCCTCCTCACGGACCAGCAGGCGACCTTTCGACGGGAGATGGACGAGTTCCGCCAGGAGTTGCGGGACCTGGTGAGAGGGAAGGCCGCCATACCCGCCCAGATAGAGCCGAACCCGAACAATCTCAAGCGGAAGTCTGAGCAGGTAGTACATACTGAGTTAGCCACTCCTAGCGATCCATTTGATGATACTTCTTCAGATCTTTTTGATGTTGATTTTGCCACGCTTAGGAGCGGTAGGACCCCAGCCAGCGGTGGCGCCTCAGCTGAGCACCATCCCGAGGCGCCACAGGAGGAGGAGGAGAGCGGTACTGAGGCCGCTCCAGATGATGACGGTGGTACTGAGGCCACCAAGGATGCTGATCCCACAGGCGGTACTGAGGCCGCCACTTCACCAGATCTAGGAGGTGGTACTGATGCCACCCATGCAGCCGAGCCAGCACGCGGTACTGATGCCGCGGGACGTCTACCTTCAGCAGCAGCAGCAGAGCAGCCCGCCCGTGGTGGTACTGAGGCCACCGGTGTTTGTACAGATAGTGGTGTTGTTTTTCCTCATGGTCATGTATCTCGGAACTCTGCTATGAATAAAGGAAAAGGTTTATTTTCTTCTGGTCCCACTGTGGTGCGTGATGTATGTGTGGATCCGGTCCTTGAACCGCTTAGACCTTTTCCTAGTCCTTCATCTGAGAAGGACCCAGTGATCCCCTTCCCTAGAGCCCTTCAGATGGGGAAGGGGAAGAAAATTGATCCAAAAAAGAGAGAGCTTGAGGAGTTCAGCCAGAGCATGATAGATCGGTTTCACATTCAGCTGACCCTCCAGGAGGCTTTGCAGCACATCCCACTTCTCCAGAGATCTTTGAGAGAGAGGACTACAGTCAGGAGGAGGAGGAGGAACCACACTTCAGAGATACATGTGCTGACCAAAGCCACGTGCTTTGCGATCCAGAACCGACTGCCAGCCAAGAGGCCGGATTCAGGGGCCCCGTATGTCAGATGCCAGATTAGTGAGCAGTGGTTCGACCGTACTCTTCTAGATAGCGGATCGTCAATTAACCTTCTTCCGGCAGCCCTTCTCGACCGCTTCGAGTTGGGCACTCTTCGACAGAGCAGGACAGTCCTTCAGTTCGCTGATCGATCTGTCAAGAGGCCGAAGGGGTTATTACGAGACGTTATCGTCACGATTCAGGGTCTGCAATTCCCCGTGGACTTCGTAGTGTTGGACATGGAGACCCCTGAGTCAGTGACCGATACCCCCATCATCCTTGGTCGTCCGTTCTTGGCCACAGCCAAGGCGGTGACTGATCATGATAGCGGGAAGGTGTACTTTCGCGTCCAGGGCGAGAGTATACAAATAGAGACGGTCGAGGACTATAGAGCCAGATCCAGATCCCGCTCAGATGCGAGTACCGATTCAGAGCAGCTGACAGACGCAGAGCCAGACATCCACCCAGACTGTGATTTTGTGATCACAGATGATGAGGCAGCTTGGGCAGACCTTGAGGCACAGACTACCCTCTCACTTTCAGACACAGCTGAGGCAGAGATTATAGCAGAGGAGAGTCTGGAGAGCACAGACCTAGTTCAGGATACCATTGCAGCAGCAGAGCCGGTCCTTGATCGCAGCACGATGATTTGTGATGGTGGTGCTGATGCCACCTTGTTTTCTGGTGGTGCTGATGCCACCTTGTTTCCCGGTGGTACTGATGCCACCGTTTCTGATACAGATCCCTCGGATTCAGAGTCTGATTGGGTCGATTGCTATGACCAGATGCCAGACTCGAGTCCCGTTGAGCCTATTGATGAGGAGGAGGTAGATGCAGAGCCGAGCAGAGACAGTGCAGTTGAGCAGCCTCCTCCCGATCCAGTTTGCGAGAGTATGCTTTCACTTTCCCAGGCAGATTTGGCCGACCTTGCAGCATTCACTCAGTTTCTTCCACAGCCAGATTTGCCGGCACCCAGCATTCCAGAGCTGAAGCCGCTCCCTACTTCGCTGAAGTATCGATTCCTTGCGGGCGATCCAGAGATGTACCCAGTCATCATCTCCGCCGAGTTGACTGGAGAGCAGGAATCCCGTTTGATGGGGGTTCTTGAAAAGAACCGCAAGGCGATCGGATGGAGCGTAGCAGATCTCCATGGGATTAGTCCATCAGTGTGCTCCCACCACATCTATCTCGAGGATGGGGCGAAGCCGTCGCGTGAGTTCCAGCGGCGTCTGAACCCCAACCTGAGAGAGGTTGTCATGAAGGAAATATCGAAGGGGTGGGGTGCAGGTTTTATTTATCCCATTTCCGACTCCAAGTGGGTCAGCCCCTTGCATGTGGTGCCCAAGAAGACGGGCATCACGACTGTGATCAGTGAGTCGGGAGAGGAGATTGCTACACGAGTACCCACCTCTTGGAGGGTTTGTGTTGACTACAGGAGACTCAACCAAGCCACCAAGAAGGACCATTTCCCCCTGCCTTTTATTGTCCAGATCATTGAGAGACTAGCAGGGAAGAGCCATTATTGCTTCCTGGATGGGTACTCGGGCTACAACCAAGTGGCCATCGCTCCTGAGGACCAGGAGAAGACCACCTTTACCTGTCCCTTCGGCACATACGCTTTTCGACGCATGCCATTTGGGCTATGCAATGCCCCTGCGACTTTTCAGAGGTGCATGATGTCGATCTTCTCGGACATGGTAGGGGAGTGCCTAGAGGTCTTCATGGATGATTTCTCGATCTACGGCGACGGATTTGATTCTTGGGAGTGTCTTGACTGCCTAGATCGAGTACTTCAGCGATGTATTGAGTATCACTTGGTGCTATCTTGGGAGAAGAGTCACTTCATGGTGACTCAAGGGATGGTGCTTGGCCACATCATCTCCAACAGGGGCATGGAGGTTGATCCGGCCAAGGTTGATGTCATTAGGAAACTCACACCGCCGTCCAATCTGAGACAGTTACGGTCATTTCTGGGGCACGTTGGATTTTATAGGAGATTTATTCATGATTTCAGCAGGATTGCCCGGCCGTTGACTGATCTCTTGACGAAAGACACCGAGTTCCTTGTCGATGACAAGTGTCTTTCGTCGTTTGCTACTCTCCAGCAGTGCGTGATTGAGGCTCCTGTCCTCCAGCCACCTGATTGGTCTCTCCCATTCGAGATCATGACGGACGCCTCCGATTTTGCCGTAGGGGCAGTGTTGGGACAGAGGAGGGATGGAGTACCATTTGCTATACACTATGCTAGCCGCACATTGGATTCCGCCCAGCGGAATTATACAGTCACAGAGAAGGAGATGCTAGCAGTAGTGTTCGCCCTGGATAAGTTCAGATCATATATCATTGGATCCAGAGTGACTTTGTTCACAGATCACACCGCCATCAGGTACCTCATGGCAAAGAAGGATGCCAAGGCCAGACTGACTAGATGGATCCTTCTACTCCAGGAGTTCGACATTGAGATTAAGGATAAGCCTGGAGTCAAGAATGTGGTGGCGGATCACCTCTCCTGATTAGAGCAGCCTGAGGAGACTGAGCAGATTGATCCTATCAGAGATACCTTCCCAGATGAGGCGATCCTTGCTATCGCCTCACTCCCATGGTATGCCGATATTGTGAACTTTCTCGTTGCTGGGAAAGTCCCACAAGATTGGCCCAGGCAGAGGCTTGAGACCTTCCTAGCGAAGGCCAAGTCCTACCATTGGGAGGATCCCATCCTTTACCACGAAGGAGGGGATAGCGTCTGGCGTCGGTGTATTCCTCAGGAGGAACACCATAGCGTCCTCACTTACTGCCACAAGCTTGAGGCAGGAGGACATCATTCTGGGAGGAGAACGGCACAGAAAGTGCTCCAATCCGGTTTGTGGTGGCCTACCCTCTTCAAGGACTCAGATGAGTTCGTGAAGAGGTGTACTGACTGTCAGAGGATGGGCACTTGTGGACAGCGTGATATGATGCCGATGCAGCCCATTCACTTCTGTGAGGTTTTTGACGCATGGGGCATCGATTTCATGGGTCCATTCCCTAAGAGTCAGGGATTTGTGTACATTCTGTTGGCCGTTGACTATGTGAGTCGTTGGGTGGAGGCTATCCCCGCCCGATCCGCTGATGCGAGGACAGTTTGCAGATTTTTGAGGAAGCATATCATCACGCGGTTCGGGGTTCCACGAGTTCTTATTTCTGATGGGGGATCTCACTTCATCAACGACAAGGTGAAGGCACTTGCTAGCGAGTTCGGCATAGATCATCGTGTTGCTACACCATACCATCCACAGACGAATGGTCTAGCCGAAGTGTCGAATAGGGAGATCAAGACTATTCTGCAGAAAGTCGTCCGCCCTGACCGAAAGGATTGGTCACAGCTATTGGACTCGGTCTTGTGGGCATATAGGACGTCTTTCAAGACACCTTTGGGCACATCTCCCTTTCGCCTCGTATATGGCAAGCCATGCCACCTACCTGTTGAGCTGAGGCACAAGTCACTTTGGGCAGTTACAGACATTCTTATGGATCCAGATGGTATAGGAGACCAGAGGAGGGCAGAGCTAGCTGCCCTGGAGGAGCTTAGAGATGCAGCTTTCTCGAGCAGCCTACATTATAAGGAGAAAGTCAAGGAGTGGCATGATTCTCATATCAGCCACAAGCATTTTGAAATTGGACAGAGAGTATGGCTGTTTGATGCGAGGCTTAGATTATTTCCAGGGAAGCTACAGAGCAAATGGAAAGGACCTTATCTGGTTCGGAAGGTACACGACAACGGTAGCATCGACATATCTGAGTTGTCTTCTGAGAGTACCTTCCGAGTGAACGGCCAGCGGCTCAAACCATTTCTAGATCATGAGCCGCGGGTCGTGGATCTTGCCCCTATTCATTTTGCGTGAGATGTGGTCTTTGACTCACATCTAATGCATCTCACGCCTGAGCTTTACTGATCCTCCGCTGTATATAGATCCAGATGTCCATATCACCATATTCCTTAGTCCCACATCCCTTTCTCCATCTTGTGATTATGCTATACTTAGGGTGCACTTTACCCTAAGTATAGGGGGGATGTGAGACCTTTCGGGTATTTCTTTTGCTTTTGTTTACCCCTGTTTTGCTGCCTATACTTAGGGGCATTTCACCCTAAGTATAGGGGGGGTAGACCCTGTACATTCTCCACTCGGTTTTCCCTTCGTGTACAGCCTGCTATACTTAGGATTACTTGATCCTAAGTATAGGGGGAAGACCCGAGTCCTTTTTGACTTTTTCATTTCCTTTTGTATAGCCTTCCTTTTCACTTCCCTATACATAGCACGAGTTATGTCTTCTTCATCGCTCTTGACTCAGAGGACATCGTTCGAGCTAAGTATAGGGGGGTGTGTATATATTTCATATATACTTTAGCCATAACTCGTACTTTGTGTGAGTGTGTTAATAAATAAAAATGGCTAAAAACCACAAAAATTAAAAATTTTCATGTACATAATCTTCTTTTATTTGCACATACATAGCTAGTGTACAAAGTATTTTTGTAAAAATGATTTCAAAAATCTTTTGTGTGTAAAGCTTGTGTAAATATTTTCTGTATCAAAATTATGTATATAGTACAAAATTTTTCCAAAATGTTTTGAAAATCAAAAGTTTGCAAAAATCTTGTGTAAATGTGTGTAAATATCTTTTTGCAAAACTTGCACTTCATGCATCATCATTCATGATTTCAAAACATTTTTTAAAAATTTTTCATGATTGTAAAATTTGTGTAAATATGCATCTTTTTGTACATATGTATATAGTTTTTCTGGATGATAGTTGACATTTAAACTAAGCCGGGAATCAAATTGAGAAATGGAGCTTGATTAAGATCTTAATCCACCTAATTTCTAAGAGGAACCTTATAGGGCTTAGGTTTAAGGCTTTTCAGGTCCATGGTGACTTAATTCTTTGAGTCCACTAGGCTATGATCACATGTCATCTCAATGAGCCTAAGTAGAGCACTTAACAACAACACATGACTCATATAGATTATGGCTTTACTTGGACAACCGTACTATGCACCGAGCTCTCTACGGATGAGGTGGTGAGGAGGCAGTCTTCCTTGGCTTGGGGTAGCATATGAGGGTGGTATTTCTAGGCGGAACCTCTCTTCTTCATTTAGTGAAGGAAGTGCGTCTCAACTTGGTCTGGTTGCCATGAGGTCTAACGACGGGAGTTGTGGGTTGCAATAAAGCTTCAAAAGAGGGATAGTCTACTGGCTCAAGAGGAAAAACTCCTTGTATATATGCTGCACATGTACATGTTGTATAGATGCACTCAAAAAAAAATGCAAAAAAAGAAAAGAACTCCAAAAAAGTGGTGGGTCTGAGAGAAAATGATAATCCCACCGGAGTATGTATATAAGTGCAATAAGCAAAGCTTGGTTTCATGATCCATCTGTTGTAGCTTGCAGCAGGGAGACTTGGCTACACTGGTCAAGCTCCCAAGGGTTCTTGGCTACACTGGCCTTGACCCATTCTCTTCTCCCCCTCTTCTTGAGCCGGTTGTACTTGAACTTAGAAGGGAATACCCCGCTCCTCGAGGAAAGAGTGGCCAGATTGAGGTCATAGAGTTACCTTGTTGGGGAGGGTTGTCAAGTTGCCATTTCTGAGGTGGAGAGCTTAGACCTCACTTTCACAGGACAAGAAAAGATTCATGGTCTTCAGGGTTTGTGATTGTTGACTTGTTCTGATCTGGAGCATTGAGGAGTCTTGGTTATAGGATAGTGGAACTTAGAGGCTGTTAGGTTTGAAGCTTAAGTCTAAATAAGGTTCCGACACATGAATAATCCAAAGATCTGATTAAGCTCCATACCTCAATTTAATGAAGGCAAGTTTAATAATCAACCTTGATCCATGTACATTCTCTTTTTCTTTTTCTTTTTCTTTCTTTTTCACTTCTTTTTCAAATAAGTGTTTGCTAAGGGACTAGCAAAGTATAGTATAGGGGGGTGATGAATACCCATTCATCACTCTTTATTCTTATATTTTAGCTACAAAAACCTATGCAAATGCATGTAGATATGTGTAAATAGGAAAAGTTAGCAAAAGCATGCATGTTTGTAAATATAGATAATTAGCATGTTTTTGTGCAAAAATAAAAGAATAAAGATGAAAAAGAAAAAGAGGGAAATATTTAGAATAAATATTGAGCAACCTAACCCAAGGGAGGGCTCAGCATGGGCCTGACTGCATAAAAGCCAAGTAGAGGGAGATAGGGGCTCAGACATGTATATATTTGTAAATAAATAAAATAATATATTTTCCTCAACCAAAAATATGTTGTACATATTTTGTATATATTTATGAAGCATAAAAACAAAACAAAAAGATAAAAATCAAAAATCCAAAAAGAATCCTTCACCTTGTACATAGACCATCATCCTCATCTATTTCACCTTGTAAATAAAGTTATTTATTTCCCAAAACTTTTTGTAAATATTATATGTATATATTGTACATAAAATAAATAAAAAGAAGCAAAACAAAAATCAAATAAAAATTACAAAAATTAAAAACACAAAAACATATTGTATATATACCATGTATATAGTTGCACATAAATAATTATTTAACCTATGTATATAAATCATAAAAATAAAATAAAAATAGCCTTTTATTCCTCATTTTATGCTATAAATAAATAAAATATAAAATAGGAATAAAAATGTATAAAAATAAATAATTAAAAATCAAAAATCAAAAATCAATATAGTGTATATATACCTATGTATAGCTACTACGTATATACCTTATTTTTATTTCCAAAAATTAATTAAAAATCACAAAAAAAATAGAAAAAAATAAAATAAAAATATTTTGTGTTTTAAGTTTTTGAAAATTCGGCCATTTAAAGGCCCAAAAAAAATAAATAAACATTTAGGCCTTGGCGGGCTCTGATTGGTCCACGGGGGATTGTTGACCCCCGGTCAACACCTCCCCTAGGACCACCAGAGCCCGGGTCTGGTTCGCGGACCCAAACTCTCCCAATTATCTCTACCAGACCCGATCCCCATTTCGCCTAATCTAAGGTCCTAATCATCCCCCGTGCATCCGGGAAGCTCGCCCGATACTTCGCCTAGGGATCCGTGCTCCATGGAGTCGGACCCGAGCTCCTCTTCCCGGACCTGCACCCATATAAAATCTCAGCTCCGCCGCACTTTCATTCCATCTTTGGCTCTCCACCTTCACTCCCGTGAGCTCCATTGCATTCAGCAAGGTGACAGCTTCCGTCTGCCGTGTTGCAGCGAGGAGGAGGGTGCCCGACCATCGATCCGGCAGCCGTGCGCCGTCGTGCTCCGCCACCTAGCTGGAGCTCGAGCCTCAGGCAGTGACGACCTTCGAGGCGACGACCGGGAGTTAGCCACACTCCAGCACAGTCTTCCGCTCCACCCAGGTAGTCGATTAGCTCTTCCATTTCGCTTAATTTCTGATTTCGCCCAAATCGACTCTCCGACGTGTTCCCCTGATTCCGGCCATCTCGCGTAATATCTCGATCATCAGAGCACACCATCACCTTCGCCACTCCCTCACGCACGTTCTACGCCCACTCGTTCAATCTAGCTCGCCCCGGAGCTGGGAGTCGAGCTCCCCCATCCCCAGCTCGCCGGAGCTCATTCGCACCGACCCACCAGCCACCGTCACCCCGCTTCTTTGGGTCGAGGCACTTTGCCCTCGACCCGCGAAGTTCCTGGCGTGTTTTGCAGGTCAGAAGGAGGGCATCTGAGCCCCCCTCACATCAGGTCCAGGAGCCACCGCCGCCGAGCTCGCCGGAGCCCCTCCAGGGCTCGGGTGGGCCATCGGACAGTACCAGCAGCTGCGGGACGCCGTCGCCTATCTTCCCCGATCATCAGGAGCAACTGAGGAGGATTGCAGCTCACGCACGAAGCCGGCGAAGTTCACCGGTGGAGTGTTCTTCAACCATCCTCCAGCACCGTCCGATCAGCCCCCGCTCCCAGTTCACATCGCCACCGTCCATTTATCGAGGAGCAGCAGCCGTTGATCAGATCGAGGGGCTGATCAGGACCGTTCGCGCTGAGGGGAGAGACACCTGAGGCCATACCCGTCAGATCTTCCACGTGTCCTCGCCTCCACCGTCGATTAGGCCCGAGATCTGAAGAAGGAGAGCGCCAGCCATCCAGGACCGACCGATCTTCCACGTGGCGCCTATCCAGCCGTCGACGAATAAAGGGGTAATTTACTTAGGGCCCCCTCTTAGTTTGTCTTTTTATTTCTAGTCCTGTAAATATTTTAGAACTTTTATTTACGTAGGGCAAATTGCATTGTGGACCCTGTGCTTGGTTTTATTTGCATGTATGCCCCTGTGTATGTGAGACCACGTGCTTCGTCACGTGCTTGTTTGGGCTATTTACATCTTTTTCCCTGTAGTTCTGTTGAGTTCTGAAATGAATGAGAACTTTTTGATAATTGCATTTATGCCCCTGTGAGTGTTGTTTATGCGCATGTGCGGATTTTAGTGGGATTTTTGCATCCAAGCCCCTGGACTTTTGGTACGAGTTACCAAAAAGTCCAGAAACTTGGTTTTTATTACCAAGAGGCCCCTGAGTGCCCCAGCCACGCGCCACGCGTGTGACTTGCTGGGCTTTTTGCACCTTGGCCCTCAGACTTCATAGTATTTGCACTTACGTCCCTGTGCACAGTGCCCCCTTCTTGATTTTTGAATAAATATCAAACCACCTCCAAATTCAATGAAAATTTGACACATGGCTCCTGCCATGTTGTTGGATTTTTGAGAATTTTTGAGGACATTTTTGATTTCATTTAGTATTTTTAAAAATTCAAAAACCTCCTTTTTAGCTACTGTCTAGGTTTAAAAATACCAAAAAAATATAAAAATCACCTCTAAAAATTCTAAAAAAAATTAGCTACTGTTTCTTGCTGGTTGTTTGATTTTCTAGCCAATTTTGGCTATTTTGCATCTCTTAAAAACCCTAAAAATTGAAAAACACTTAAAAACTTACAAAAATTATAATAAATAATATAAAAATCCAAAAACAATAATTCAGGTGCCCAAATTTTCCTTATTCTTTCTAGATTACAGGAAAATTACCTCCAGGGCTTGTTGAGATCCATAAATATTTTATTTTTGGGTTTCAAGCCTTGCTGGACAGTACCTAGGTCTTTTAGCACTGTTTGATTTTTAGAAAATAATTTACCCATTAGAAAAATATTAAAAATTCACCAAAAACACTTAAAAACTTAAAAAACATAAAAACAATTTTTCTTGAATTTTTGCTTGCTTTTTGGTGTGTTAAATAAATTGTGGAAGTTAGCTTGATTTTGCTTTCTTTACTTTTCTTCACATTTTAAAAATCCAAAAAAATACAAAAATTATTAAAAACCACTAAAAAACACTCCTCTTTTATTTTTATCTTATTCTTACTACTTCGTAGGCCCTAGGCCAATCCGTGCTCCTTGTGTTCGACCCTGGGAGCTATAACAGGTTAATCCATAGCTAGACCGCTCTTCTTTGTTTTGATTGATTTGATCTATTCTGAGTGGTTATTTTTCTTGATTGAGTGACTCTGAGTGTTAGAGGTCGCAACGACCTATTCAGTACCTTTACCTCGTTCCCTCGGTTTTTCGCTCATCACTCATCGGGGATCCTCAGCCCGTCTCTGCACTACTCTCGGTCTGCTCTCAACTGCTCCATCTCGCGCCTCATATCTAACATGAATGCTCCGTCTCAAGGGAGGCGATCAGGGTGGAGTTGATCGCACCCTGGTCCAGAACGAAATGCTCATGATGCGGACCTCTGGTGTGATCATCACTACTACCGGCCATAGTCTCTGCAAAATCAAAACATCCAAACTCAGGTGCCGATAAATCATCTGTCTGTCTCTCCTTTGGCATTGGTATCTCGGTCTCAGAAGAAGGGGGGTCGAGGGGGAACAGGGTGGAGTCGTACTCGGGTTCGGAGAGCGGGTCTCGGCTCTCGTGAACCAACCTAGATGAGCGGGTAGACGTGCCCAAAAGTGGTGCAGCCAGAGGCTGCCTAAGAGATCCTCTGCCCATCATCTTGATGTGGCGAGTAGTGCGGATGAGATCTGGTAACAATTATGATCACAAGCAAACCCCCGATTCACCAACGCAACACGAGCTGAAGACCGTAAAGGCTCAGTCAATTATCTTGTCAATTTTATTTTGGTGATCAGTCAGGATAGCAGAGCGATTACGTGACCTGTTGGGTTACCCGATATTTTCTCAACCGACTATCCCGTACAGAAATAGCCGGTAAACAGTCGAGAAGAATATCGGAGGGCTCTACCTAGTGTTCGAGGTCACTCTCTCACACAAGCAAACCAGACAATGAGGGGGTTGCTCTCCCCAAGACAAAACTTTTTTAGGTGCGGTGTCTTTAAGGGTCGATAGTGTTAGCAGTCCCAAATTTTATTGTTTTTCTTTTTAGGTATTTTTCAATAAAAGCAAAAACGCCTAACGAATTTTTCGGTTCTCCTGGTTATTATGTCCAAAACAGGGGGAGAAGACGAAAAAGCCAATGCGCGATGAAATCAATGATGCATGCAGAGTATGAAATGCGTACCTGACTACAGCAGTCTACATGCAAGATGATCCGCGTAGAATTGACAGATAGAAAATAAACTACCTAAATGGTGCAAGTAGAAAATCGAGTCCCTAAACAGCAATTTCTACTCGAAAGAACAACTAGTTGACCACCAGCCTCCGATCCAAAGGGTCCGGTCTCGGTCCACCACTCCTCCTCTCGACAAATCGGGTTCAGGAGCAGCACTTGGCAGGGCGGGTTGCGGCACGTAGGCTCGAAGGAAGCGAGTCAACTATTTTTATTAATCTTTTATTATAGGTCCAATTACCGAATTATAGGAACAGACAAATGTATTAGGGTGTTTGGATCCTATGAATTACGTCACAATCAAATAGAAATTCCTAAGGCTAGGGGATCGAGAAAACCGCGAGAAACCGGAAAAGGCAGTGAAAAATCAAAACCGCGTAAAAAGCGGCGAAGAAAATCGAACAAGCTAAGGGGTCCCCCGAGCACGCCGGTGCTTGGCGAAACAGACCCCAAAAGTGTCTAAGTTCAAGTGTGTTGTCCCTATATTATTACAATAATTCAAATAGCTGAAAATAAAGGCTAATCTAATCTAAGCTAATCCTCTCCCACTCAGCTACTCCCTCACGCTCTCCTGCAGCTCCGTATAGAAGGGAGCCACCTCCGATCACCGTAGTTGCATCGGCTTCTCGAGAGTCGCCGCCTCGGTCCTCGGGCCCTCGCAAAAAACAGACGAGTGTCAAACACCAGATAAAAAATGAAACAGATAAACAAACAGGGTACGTATGCAAAAATGCAAATAAAAATAAACAAACACAAACAAAAATAAAAGAAAAGAAATAAATAGAAAATAGAAATAAAAATAAAAGAAAAATAAAAGCTACGAAAAGCCGCGAACTCGGAAAGAGCCGCGGAAAGCCGCGAAAAATAAAACGAAAATAAAATAAAAAATAAATGGACTACTAAGCCGTGCTCCCCGGCAACAGCGCCATTCAGATGAGCGAGCCAAGCGAGCGAGGTAAATCAGGTATATCTAATGCGGTCGTTGCGACTTCAGTTGCTCGGCACTCAAAAGCTCAATCAAGAAAAAGTCAGACCACCAAATAAAGGCAAAAATCGATGAAAACTCAAGGTAGCGGTCTTGTTAAAGGATTAACCTAGTATAGCACCCAGGGTCGAACTCGGATAGCACGTGATGGCCTCGCGGACTACAAAGTAGTCAGATATAAAAACAAATAGAAGAAAATTATTTTTTTGTGGGTTTTTAATGTTTTTATATTTTGTTGGATTCTTAAATAATAAAGAAAATAATAAAATCGAGAAAACAAGTAACTTCACATAATTATTTAATCACTCAAAATTAATCCAAAAATTCAAACAAATTTTTTTTATGGATTTTATAATTTTTTATGTTTTTGGTTAATTTTTGGTATTTTTCTAATTTTTTGGGAATTTTATAAAAATAAAACAAGGCTGAAAATCACTGTTGCTATCCAGCCGAGCTCCAAAGGCCAAAATAAAATATATAATGGCCTTTAATTAGCCTGAAGGTATTTTTCCTATAATATATAAATAAAGATGAAAATTCAGCAACAGAGTTTATGAATTATTGATTTTTCTATTATTTATTAGATTTTTATGGGTTTTTAGAGCTTTTTCAATTTTTATAATTTTTATAAGTATAAAAATGAACAAAATTGATCAGAAAATCAAACACAACAAAACAAACAAATTCTGATTTTTTTTAAAATTTTTAAAGATTTTTTACAATTTTTTTATGAATTTTAAAACTGGACAGTACGAAAAATGAGTGTTTTTGATTTTTTCAAAATAACAAAAATGCTCAGAAATATACCCAAAAATTAGAGAAAATTTTACACAATTGCAGGAGCCACATGTCCAATTTTCATCAAATCTGAGTTAAATTTGCTATTTTATTAAAATTAAAAATCAGCAAACAGTGCACAAGGACCTATTTGCAATTAAAACAAAGTTCTGGGCCAAACTATAACACGGCTGAAAACCTTGGGCCCTTAAATGCAAAATGCCCACCGACTCACGCGCTAGGCACGTGGTCTAGGCTTAGAGGGACCAAAGTGTCATTCCTATTTTACAAGATGCAAATAATAACACACCAGGAATGCAGGGTATAGAATGTAAAATATCCACTAAACCACGTGTCGATGCACGTGCAACCTACACACAGGGACTAAAATACAAATATCTAAAACAGTAAGGTCCTCGGTGCAATATTTACAAAATAAAAACAACGGGAACAAATATTTACAGGGCTAAAACTTAAATGCAAAAGAGAAAAGGGCCTACAGGGTAATTTACCCTTTATTTAAGCGGATGGATGGGATGGCTCCACGTATTGGATCAGACGGTGGTGGATGGTGGCGCCTCTCCAGCTGATGGATGCTCCAGATGAGCTCTGATCGTGGATCTGATGGCTGATGAATGCTTGGGGGCTCGCCACGTGTCAATCAAACGTCAGCTGCTGGTGACGAATCCCTGGGCTCGATCGGATGGCTCCTATCAAGTCTGGAGCTGCTCAGGGAGGATGGACGGTCGGGGAGGATCCACAAAGAACAGGTGGCCGGCGAACTTCGCCTGCCTAGTACGCGCACGGTGGTCCTCCTCGGGGACTATTGAAGATCGGAGAAGAAGCGCTGAAGCCCCCCGCGTCTGAGGAGGGGCTCCGATGTGGCTGGAGGCGTCGGAGATGGTCCGACGACCACGGCGGAGCTGGAGCTGCTACTCCTGAACGTTCAAGGCCTCAGATGGGCTTGTCTCGACCTCCAAAGTGGCGCAACAGACTCCTGGGTCGAGGGCAAAGTGCCTCGACCCGGTTAGCAGTGATGGGGATGGTCGGTGCGTTGGTATGGACAAGCTCCGGCGAAGCGATGGCGAGCAAGCTCGAATCCCAGTCCCTTTGCGAACTGGGTTGAATGGATGGGTGAAGAACGTGCGTTGGAGAAGTGCGAAGGTGATGGTCGAGTCTGATGATCGAGATGTGGACGGGGGTGGTCGGAATCGAAGGGCGACGGCGAATGGGCGATTTGGGGCTAAACGGAAATTAGTGAAAGCTATGAAGATCTAAGGCTACCTGAAGGTCGATGTCGACTGTGCTTGAGCTGCTGGAGCTCCTGGTCGAGCCTCGAGGGCCGTCGATGCTCGAGGCTCGAGAACCACGCTGGTGGCGGCGCACGGCGACGCTAGGTCGCCGGATCGATGGTCTGGACACCCTCTCCTCGCTGCGACACTACCCTCAGCTTGCTGTCACTCAGGCGAGAGCAATGGAGGTCCTGGGGTGGAGAATGCACGAGCCAAAGATGACTGAATCGTGCGGCGGAGCTAAGATTTTATACGAGTGAGGGTCCGGCTAGATCGAGTCAGGCATGGGCGCATGAAGCACGGATCCCTAGGCTAACGACCGGGTGTGGATCTGGGTGGATCAGGGAATAATTAGGACCCGAGGTTAGCGGTTCTGGGGCTCGGATCAATGCGCCATAAATGGGAGAAGAAGCGGGTCGGGCGCAGATCCGCGGGGGAGTGGTCCAGGGGGGGAGTTGACCGGGGGGTCAACATCCCCCGTGGACCAGTGGAATGCGACCACGTGGAAATGATTTGGAAATTCAAATTAAAATAGAAAATGGCCGAATTTCACAAAAGTCAAAACATGAAAAATGTTCTTTTTTTATTTTTTTTATTTTTAATAATTTTTTTGAAATAAAAATAAAGTATGTACAATATAGTATAATATACATAGGTATATACAATATAGATTTTTAACTTTTGATTTTTAATTAATTATTTTTGTATATTTTATCCCAAATTTATATTTTATTTATTTACAAGATAAAATTTGGAATATTTTGGTGTTTTTATTTTATTTTTAGTATTTATTTACAAGGGTTAAATAAATAGTTAAATATATTTATATACATGGTATATATACAATGTTTCTTTTGATATTTATTTTTGTTGTTTTTATTTTATTTTTGTTTTTATGGTTTTTATTTTATTTATTTACACCATGAAATATAGAATATATACAAGTTTTATGAGATTATAATTTATTTATTTATAGGGATAAATAAATAGCTAGGTGATCTTATGTACATGGTGGATATATACAAGGAAGGATATTTTTATTTTCTTTTTAATTTTTCTTATTTTAATTTTTAATTTAATATTTACAAATATATACAAATATTTACAACCCATTTTTATTTTTGTTTTTATAGGAAAATATTTTTATTTTATTTACAGGTATATTTACAAACATGAGCTTCCTTATCTCTCTCTACTTGGGCTTTTATGCGGTCAGGCCCATGCTGAGCCCTCCCTTAGGATTAGGTCGCTCAATATATATTATAAATATCTCCCTCTTTTTCTTTTAATTCTTTATTCTTTTATTTTTGCACAAAAACAAGCTAATTATTTAATTTTATACAATGCATGCTTTTTGGTAATTACTTGTATTTCCAGATATCTACATGTATTTGCAAAGGTTTTTGTAGCTAAAATATAAGAATAAAGAGTGATGAATGGGTATTCATTACTCCTCTCCGTAGAGAAGTAATCTGAACTTGATCCAAATGTTGGACATTGATTTGAATGTGATCCAAATACAATGAGAATATTAGATTTACGGTCTTGATTTAATCAAGCATCTATGGGAGGCCCGAGATCTGGATTGGAGATGTTATCTCAATATCCAAGTCACTATACGTGGAACAATATAATCGCCCTATCCTTATCTCCAAGTATTTGCGGAGAAAGCGCAATGTCCTTGAAAGAGTTCATGGATAATTCTATTGTTGATATATGTATCCAAGCATTGAGAAAATGGATAATTAAATGTGATTTAATTATCATGATTAATATGAATTCGATTCATATTATAAAGAGAGTTATCTAAATAATTAAATGTGATTTAATCGTCAAAGATGTGAATAATGTGAATGTGATTCATATTATTTGGGAACACGAGAATAGAGATCCAAGATGACTAAATATGATTTATTTATCATGGATATGATTAATGTGGATAGCACTATCCATATTATTCATAATATATTATAAATGTGATTTATAATGTATTAGAGAGAGCTAATTATAATTTATATTTGTTAATTAATTATCGATGTGTATTGGATACACATTGTGTAATTAATTGAAAATGTAAATTATATGTTGTTTTGGGTTGTGAATATGATTCACAATTTTTCAATGGCAAGATTGCAATATTCTCAAATATAATTGTGAATTATTTTTGATAAATAAATCCCAACAAAAGTTGTTAGAAATAAATAGAGGAGAAATTCAAGGAGACATGCAATCTCATGGAAATCCATGAGATTGCCCCACATGGAATGTGGTGGGCGGCACTCATGTCTTATTTGGAATGGGTGGCCGTCCACCTTGATTATACATGGGAGATTTGATCTCCACGTATATTCTCTCCTTATTTTGTTGATGTAATTTAAGATTGATTTATATTGGATTTTGTCAAATATATTTAATCTAAATTAGATCATAATTTGTTGGCTTTACAAACAACAATCTTGACCATTGGATTGACATAAATAAATCTCATCCAATGATTTTATATGTCCCATGGATTGAGATCCATGGATCCCAAAACTCTATAAATAGAGAGGCATACCATGCTCTCTAAGGCAATGCAATATTGGAGCAAACTCTCTCTCTCTTTCTCTCTACACGCCATCTCTCTTCCTCTCATGGTCGTCCACCATCGATGCCCTAGAGAGGTTCTCCATCGCCGCAGCGTCGTCGTTAAGCTGCTTGATCGTCTGCTCGTGGATCTCCATCTCCTTCAGTGTGCCTCGCTCGTGAAGAAGACGTCAGATCTCATGTGTCGAGATCAGGAGATCCACCGCTTGGATCATCAACATGGATTGCGAGAAGCACATTATTCATCGCCACGCTCGCAAGCGTCTCCTCCGTCGGATCGGACATGAGACTGGAGGTCTCTTCGTTTAGAGACTCGATCGCAACCACGCTTGAAGAGGTAATCCTATTACTTGTTTGTGGTTTAGACGAAACGATCCGAGAAGTGTTCTTGGATGATGTGGTTTCATTGCATGAAAAATTTTAAATTTCGCTGCATCGAGCAACTAGTGCGACTAGTCGCTCCTCGTCCTATTTGATACGACGCTCACGCTTCCTTGATGCCTTTGGGGATTCTAACCATATCCTTCACGGCGACACCGATTTTGGAAGGGAATTAGTGACCAAAGAAGGAAGGTGGTCAGAGAAGAGATACGGGGAGTCAGCTCTGATTGCGAGGAGAGATAGATAAGCGACGGAGGAGCGACAGGTGGCGGTGCCCGCCCGTTCTGGAAGTGGAAAGGGGATGAAGGTGACAGCACATGCTGGCACATGTGGTGGAGGCACGTGCGTGTCTATATATATATATATATATATTTATATATATATATACAAAAAATTTTTAATTGAAATAAACGAAAATAAAGGCAAAAAATGGGTGACACAAGCCAACTCCATCAGCGGCCACGTGTCACCACTAGAAAATTCGAAAATAAAATAAAAAACATAAATAAAAAAGAAATAGCAAACGATCTTGGATTGAAAATTTTTCTTCATGAAATTGCTCGTCTCAATGAGATAGACAACTTTTATGAAGAGACCAAAACCAAAATTGATCATTTACTTAAAGTGATATTTTTGGGGTATCTCATGTACATAGAATTTCTTGATTTTGGATTTAATAAATTTTCTATTATTTTAAACTAGATAAAAATACGGAAAATTTATGATACAATCAAAGATAAATATTTACACATTGATCAAATTTTTTGGATTTTTAATAATGAAGAAAATGAATAAATAAAATAAAGTATGAAAAAGGCAACTTTTGTATAGATAATTAGTGAAGACTAGGACTCAATTAGTATCTTTGATTTTAAGATCATTTTTTATTTGGATTCTTGCATATTTTAATAAAACTTTCATCAAGGAAAATAGATGAAAAAGAAATAAAGTAAAAAGAGATAACTATATACACAAAATAATAGATCAAATACAACTAAAATATACAAGGTACGAAAGAGGCCAAAAACCCAACTTTCATATATGAGCTTTGATTCACTAGAACTTGGTCTTGATTTGAAAGTAATTGAATGTGCATTAGTTCTAAAGTGAGTAGTATCAAATTGGACGATGTATGAGGAAAATATCTGTGTTTTAGTCTGAAAATCCTGCAAATAGGTTTTGAGTTTCTGGTCCACTTATTTTTATTAGTGATTTTTTTATTTATTCATGTTAGTAATATATACACAATAGAGTGGTTTTAGGTCATATGGAGTTAGCATGAATTAGTTAAAAATCATGGAAGTTAGGCTATTTTACAGGTCAACTGGACTGTGATTTTTGGCTCCTTATTTTTTGTAGAAATGAGTGATAAAATACAATTATTATTTATACATGTGTGGATACTAATTATGCAGAATAATGAATATAATGCAGAATAATGAATAGAATGCAGATGAATTTTGGAGATTTGAGATTAATTAATGACTTTTAGAGTTATGAATATGAGATTCATCAGTGGCAACGGTATAGAGACGATGAAATCATGTTGAGATGGTATGTATGTTTTTGTGGAATTAAAATGGAGAAATCATGGAGAGGGAGACCCAGAGAATTACCTGGAGATGGAAGAACAAAGTCAGTTTTGAAATGGAGGCTTGTGCTGGAATTTCTATGACTCCGACTCTTCACTCTACATGCTTGGCGATGTAGTGGAGCTCAAGAAACACCTAGAGGATGGCTACAACACGATGGCGCCACCGTCGATCTCACTGAAGTAGATACGTGTCTTCGCTCTACCTCTCTTTCTTTCTCTGTCATAAGAAGCAAGGAGGGGGTCATAGATGGCATAAGCAATGGTAGGAATGGTGCAATTGATGCCTCCCCTCATGTTTTGATCTGAGATGCAGTTGGGGAGGCATCGATTTCAACTGAATACTAGCTGCTATGCTGAGGTGGATGGCTATCAAGGAGGAAATTACGAAGAAGAATAAAATGTTTGTCGAACGACACTTGAAGGATAAGTACTGGTCAGTGGAGTAGTGGTTGGAAATGGTCAGTGAGAAGGTTAGACACAAGAGGAGGCAACTAGAGAAGGTTGAAAATGATAGAAGACAGACTGATTATCTGATCAGACAACCTCTGGTTTGGTGCGGATGGACTGATCAACACCATCTAATCATTTGATCAGAAGGGTATGGTTTAGGCACTAATGGGTCATAGAGGGCCATAAGATTACTTTTTCAAATGGTCCAGATGAGCGGTGAGTGAGAGTGAAAAGGTCGGTTACATGGCTCACCAAAAGCTGACAATGTGGCCCAATGAAAAATTCAAAAACCAAAAGTAAAAGATAAATCAAAATAAAATAATAAATGAAGTCAAATAAAAAAGTGTTCAACATGAAAGTTGTGTATCTTTTCTACATCTATAACTTTCATGACTCAAAACAAAAATACATTACATATGAAGAACACAATTTTTGTAGGTATTTTTTAATTATTTTACTTATTTTTTGATATTTTAAATAAATTATATATTACCTAAATTATGCACATTATCAATGAAAAAACTATGGATTTTGTAAATTAATAAATAACACATAAAATCAAAGAGAACACATGGTAAAATATGTAAAATATTTACAAGGTAGTTTGATCTATTATTTATTTACATAATTATCATTAATTATATACGTAGAATATAATGTTAATTTAATGTAATTAGGGGTTTTATTTAGGTGTTTGGTTTAGACAAAGGGCTAAAATATCACTAATAAGAGAATGAATCTAGGATTCATCGGCCTCCTACTAGATGCTAGCACAGACAAGGTATCCTTTTGCTACTTGTTGCTCTTACAAGATATCCACGACTATTGGCACAAGGCATGGGGTGTAGCAGTTCTTAAACCATACTCTATGCATTTGATCTCTATTTTAATGTGGATTCCTGATAACTGTCGATCTGGTGAGGGTCTAAAATGATCCTCACTAAAGATAATACAGTTTGTCACTGAGGTGACTGCTCACCAAAACTCAAGTTAATCAACAAATACCCACCCTCAATTAATGAATCAACTAAATTCCTAAATTTGTGAGTTACTATTTATTTTTAACTCTACAAACAAAATGTATACCATGCATGCATGTGTAGAGGTCGAACGCAGAGAGCAAACTAGGTAGCCTATGATTATTGCTAATCAATGTTTATTATGTACACATGTCCTTTTATTTCTATTTTTGTGTGGGTTCTTGATGAATTTTTTCATCATTTTTTTATATTTAGATTTTAAATTATGTATTTTAATTAATTATATGTATACACAATATATATGAATATAAAGAATATATATGTAATGAGAACAATAAAATATACATAATGATTTTTTAAATTTTTTTATTTTTAAATTTTTAGGGTTTTCATTTCGCAAATTTTGTAGTTTCTTTTTAATTTTTGAATATAAAATAATATAGTATATAATATAGGGTATATAGTATATATATGTATACATAACTAAATATAATACATACATATAGATAAGAATAGCTTACAAATATAGGAAAAATATTTTTTTATATTTTGCTAATGTTTTGTGATTTTTATTGTATTTTTACATAATTTTATGAGGTTTTAAATAATACAAAAAGGTAAAACATTGAAATAATGCACCCGAATGTTTTTTTAATTTAAAAATATTAAATAAGTCTCTAAGGAATACCACATAACAAAAAACAATACTTTTGGGTTTTTAGAATACTTTTTATGATATTTATGAGCTTTTGAGTGTTTTTTTATTTTTATGTTTTTCTTCTGCTATTTTTATGAGATTTTTTGTATGGAGTGACAATATAATGAATACATATAATATAATTTTTTTTGTAATTTTCAAAGGTGGTTTAGTATTTTTTATGATTTTCATATCTAAATATGAAAAATAAAGGTACTATTCACTTATTGATAAATACCTAAATTCCTTAAAATCCAAATTAAAATTATAGCAATTAAATACATCATCTGAGGCATACAGGATGAATTTTGCAAAATAAAAATCAAGCATGGGGTATTTTTAACCAAAATCCCAAGAGAATACAATGCATTTATTGGAAAGGACCAAATTGCAATAATAGTATAAGTTCTCTTCATTTTCGAAGCTTCAATACAAAATACAAGGCCATACTTGCAATTTTAACGTAAATAAAAAAATTTTATGCGCTTAGGAGGGGCATGAATACAAATAGACAAAACTTTTGGTCCTTTGTGCAATTTATCCACAAAATGTACAGTACATATATAAACTTCTAGACTAAATATAAATACAAGAAACAAGAGGGTGTGCATGCAAAATGCCCAGCCTCACCTGGTACCCCACGTGAGGTGAGCTGGCACAAACAGATGAGCAAATACACGAAACCATAAGGGGTTATTACAATATCTACCAAACTATTTACACTCCAAACATTATTTAATATACTAAAAATAAAATAAAAAACAGAGTGGGCTCTATGGAATTTACCCCACTTGTGCGCCATTGTGCGATGCAGATTATTTCACTTATGCGTGATTGGACAACTCTAGTGCATGACATTCAGTCCCGCATCCAACGACTACGATTAGATCTGGAGTTCGGCTGAGGATCGGACGATGACTGCTACTATGGAAGAACAGGGTAGAACAACGAACCCCTGGACCATCGATCGATGATATCTCCACCGTCTAGTGGTCTCTTTGATGTTATTGGGCTATGCACCTCCGGAGGACTCTTCCGTAGTGACTGAGTTGCTCAAGAGGATCCAGGAGCATCGATGGGGTCCTGGCACGTCAAGGTAGCCAGAGCACCTGGAACATCTCTGGTAGGCTCAAAATTGACCTGAGAGGGCTTGTGGAAGCTTGGACCTGCATGTAAACATTGCTGCATTTTGAAGTTGAAAAGCATGATCGAGGAGGTGGATGGAGAGACACCGACAGAAGGATGGAGAGCCCCGATTCATCGATCCAACGAGGAACGGGGGGTCCAGATAGGTCGATCAGGTGAAGAACGCATCGAGAAGTGAAATGTAATGAATGGCAGAGGAGGATACAATTGAAAGCACGGTGGATTGGGCAGAGCCCTTGTGGCTTGGACAAATAAAAGATCTAGAATTATGCTGCCCTATTGAATCAAATGCGAAACTAAAGACAAAATTTAAAACTTGGAATGAAAAACTACCTTGAAATGTAAAAATGTATAGCTCTTATACCTTTTGGTTGGCAGGGAGCAGGGTGGTCGGAGAACCACCGTGGATCCCCTCCTCTCCTCGCTCTACTATCTTTGAGCATGGGGGAAGGTGCAGCTATCACCTGGCCATCAACACACATGCGGGACACAGGAAGAAGCTCCAAGAGGGATCAAGAGGAGGAGGATAAGAGGAGGTTCTTATTTATAGACCCATTGGGGACCCTTATTGACGGTGATTTAGGATGAATCTAAGATATGTAGAGAGGTTTAGAGGGTATGGCATGGATTAGGTATGATCAGAGAAAAGTTTGGTGAAAAATCAACTCAGAGATGAGTGATTAGAGGTCTGGTAAAAAGGGGAGAAGGCATGCATCTTCTCGTCTGATGGGGGTAGGTGATCTGGGTCAAAGAGTTGACCTAGGTCAACTAGGGTTTGATTTTGGTTTGTCAATGTGGACCAACCAGAAAATTCCACTAGAGAAATTATTGGTAAAATCAATATTAAATAGCTAATGAATTATCTAATTTTAGAGTATAAAATGAAAAAGGTTTGTCATTTATGTAGTATTTAATTATTATTTTTATTTATTTTTATGATGTTATTTATTACAAGTTGTTATTTACAACTATACTTATAGGTATATTTTCCTATATCTTGTATCTTGTATATTTTATTTTTTTCTTTTTATTTTCTTATTTTATATATTTATAGATTATTTTTATATACAGAAATATATTTTTATTTTATTTTTAATATATTAATACACTAAATAAAATAGGGGTGTATATTAAATAAGTAGAAGTATAGATATTTCATCTATGTATTTATATATGCTATTTTATTTTTATGTTTTCTTTATGATTTTATTCTATTCTGAATATGTACATATGTTATAAATAATATTTACAAAATTAAAAAAATACAAAATTATAAAATGGTCAAGAATAATTAAAATAAATATTTTATTCGGGTATACTATAAAATAGGGGTCCAAAACCTAACTTTCACACCTTAACTCCAAATTAAATTAAACCACCTTCATTAAATAGCTTATTAAAAGTTATATACAATTAAAGAGATTTTGATACATTTTGACTTTTTATTTAGGAGATATGGGCTTGATAAGTTTGCATTTTGGCTTTTTTTAGTGTAAAATGTATACTATATATATATGTATTATTTTTGTACAAACTCAATTTTTTATTTTCCTATGTAATATTTCTTACAACTTTTATGCACAAAGTTTCTTGATTTGAGGAATAAATAATTAAGAATAAATTGGGTCCCAAATTGAATTATAGATGAATGTGGTTTTTATTGAATATTTGGCCCTTATCCCTCTATTTTATTCCTTGTCGAGCAATTCAATGACTTGGTCTCGGGAGTTTAGGATCATAAAATACCTTTTGTATATTATTTGTTTCCTTTTCTTTTCTTTATTCCATAATTTTGGCATTAAAAATAATATTTTATGTACAATAGATATAATAAATAATGAATGTTAATATACAAAATGATGCTATTTACGTGCATTAGCTTGGGTTTTTAAGGACAAAATGATAAAATGAAGGTGATGAAATGGAGATTCATCAATGCCCTTATTAATTAGCTAGTGCTTATTGACTGGCCACGCCATTTAGAGATGGTCCCGGGAACTCATTTACATCAATCGTCCTAGTCCATGTCATCTAAACCAAGAGATACTTCGAATAGCTCCCTACGCATCTAGGTACTATATGCTTCCATTCCAAGGACACCCTCATGTATTCGGTTAGGTAGATGGCAAGTAGGAGGTCAAATAGAGAAAATGCATCCACCCGCCATTTATCATATTATCGCAAAGAGCTGGACACACAAGCGAAGCATCCTATATGGGAAATGCTTTGTTGTTACCATGTTTGTCATATAAACCATTTTTATTGTCATATATCCTGAACAGATTAGGTAGACACCATGATGACCATGTTGTAGCGAATATATCTTTGATATGCTGTGAAGGTCATGTTGCCTCGTGTTCAAAAACAGATCTGATATCCGTCAACATTGTTGCAATGCATGAACCAGATCATGGAATGCAACAATTTAGCCCACGAGAACACGTTCCAAAGATGATGCCCCAAATTGCCTCTTTCGACAAGCGTGCCATACCAATAGATGACGAGCCCTATGATTGGAGGAGATACCATCGGGATTGGTTGCATTAGTGGGACCAACGAAGGGAGACTATCATGGTGGAAAGTGATCTGGATAGGCCAAATCATATTGTTTTGATTGAGAAACTTACATGGTATTGGCATGTTACATATCGTTGAATCATCATAGCTATACCACCATCTCGCCATGATTATGAGCCACACTGAGGTGGACATAATTAGTACGTAATAAATAACGGTTATTCTACAAAGATATATGTATATTCACTAATAAATAATTTTTTATAGGAGAAATCCTTATTCTGAGTGAAGGATATTATGATAGAAGATCACATGAGCACAAAAATGCAACAACTGATTAGTTATTGATGAACGTTGATGATCGAAGTGTCTAACATCTAGTCTTGGAGGTCCTGTGGTGTCCTACAACTCAGATCTGGAAATCATTCTGTCGGTCGCTCTCACAACACTCAACACTTAATAAAAGCATGCAATCAACAATTAACCCACACTAACGCTCAATCAATAAATAATAGTGATCTAAAATTTATGTTACCTACGTAAAGATATGTATAATATGAAAGTGTAGGGGTCGAACCACAAAGGCGCAACGAGAATAGACCACAAAAAATGACTAAAAGACAACAAATGGTTTTGTGCTCTAAAGGGATTTTTTATTACTTTTTGCAGGTTTTTAATGTTTAAAATTTGGATTTTAATTTATATAATTTTTTATTTTGTTTGTAACTTTATAATTTTTACATTATCGGATTTTTTGTTTTCTTTTTAATATATAAAGATTACCATAAGTGTAGTCTTTTTATTTTTTTAAGTGTTTTTAAATTATATAGGGAATTTTAAATAATAATAAAGGGAATAAATATAGTTATATATAGTATATAGACTAATATATATAGATATAGATATAAATATTCAAAATAGCCCAAATATAATTTTTGTTTTTATCTTTATTTTCTTTTATTTTTGACTAATTTTTTATATTTTTAATTGGATAGAAACAACAAAATAGTGAGTAATCATATGTAGTCGGATTGTTTTAAATTTAAAAATAGCTAAATTGCTCAAAAATTTCCAAAACTAATTTTATTATACAATATATAAGATAAGTAACATACAAAAATAGAAAATGGAATTTTGGAATTTTTAGGAATTTTTATGATTTTTTAGGGTTAGAGAGGTTTTGTAATTTTTGGTTTTTCTATTGTATTTTTGTGATTTTTGGTCTATAGGGTCAAAATATAGTAATAAATAACTCCTCATTTTTTAGAATTTTTCAAAATATTTTTCTATTTTTTATGTATTTTTTAATGCAAATAGGGACTAAATGCAATGTTATCGATATTTTAAATATAAGAAAAAAAATTTAAATGTCCTTGAAAAAAATATATGTGAATGAATATGCTGTCATGCACTTAAAATAATTTCCTATTAATTTTTAATGTAAAATGATATTTTTAATGCAAGAAATACAAGAAATAAAAATACATTACTAGAAAGGACCTAAACACAATTATAAATAAATAAAAATTTAATCCAGAACATAGAATACAATGTCTAGAGGCCTCTACATAATTTTTCCTGAATATTTAATTTATACAACGATGGTAGGGGTGTAAATGTAGTTTTCAAAAGCGACAGAGCACAATGGAATTTATCCAAATAGTTTTGAACTTAATTACAACCTTTTTGGACTAAATAATTAACCAAAACATGTAAGGGGTCCCTTGCAAAAAGCCCACCCCTTACACACACGAGCATGTGAGGTGACATGCAAGGGATCTTGTTGCAGAAATGGAAGCTTGGAGGTCCCGCTGCAAATATTACAAAAAATTTTGAACTAAAAAATGAACTTTAAGGACTAAATAAAAATTAGAAAAAATAGGGGGGGTCGTAGTAGTGCAAAATCATCCTCCCGTGCATTGATGGATGGTACGATGCGCTTCACTAAACAACATGGTAGCTCCTCAATGCTAGATGGTGATTTGGCGACGGACATGTGGATTAGATCATAATGGGCAATCAGGCAATCGAGGTGTGTCACGATCCAACAGTTGGGCTTTAATCTGGAGTGAGCGATTAATCTAGTGGTTGTTGCTTCTCATGAAGAACAGGGAAGAACACCTATAGAAGCGAACTTCGATCTGTCCTCAAGAGTAGATCCAGCTATTAGAGGGGCTCACAAGTGGCCTAAAAGATCGCTAGGAGGTTCCTGCATTTGCTGAGAGTGTCAGATGGCTCCAATGTTTGCCGTAGGGGTCTCAGGAGGTCAAGGAAGATAACGGATAGCTTGAACCTCCTTTGACAAAATTGCCTCAGTAGAGGCTTTAGACCTCCATAACCTGCACGTGAAGCTCAAATACATGAAATGGGGGTTTCTGGGGGTATTATTAGGTAGAGATGGATGAAGGTGGAGTTGGGTGGAGCTCTCTCCTGAGGCGGTGGAGGTGGAGAGTCGATACCTCGATCTGAGCAAGATTGATGAGGTTGGAGGTGCTTGAGATGCAACTAAAATGAAATGGAAGGAAATGGAGATTGAATGCGGGTCAAAGTACGTCTAAGGTATTATGAAACCATGGTCGGAGCTCAGCTCCGATGAATGACAAATCGATGATTTGACGGAAAATAAAGAAACAACGATTGAAGTAAAAGCTAAACTATGCTAAACTAGATAAATTTGAATGAAAAGAAAGTTAAGACTAGGGATAATGAATCTCCATTTCATCATCTTTATTATTTCAGTTTGGCCTCTAAACCATAACTAAATGCATGTATATAACTTTATTTTGCATAAATTAATATTCATTATTTATTGTGTAAATATTGTGTAAAATAAATTGTTGAAAGCCACAATAAAAGAATAGAGAAAAGAAAAGAAAAAGGAATAAAATACCAAAGGTATTTTATGAACCTAATCCCCAATACCTTGGCTTCTTTGTGACTGATTCGATAAGGAATAAAGTCGGGGGAGATAAGCGTCAAAAACCCTAGAGAAACCCTAATTTTTATTCTCCAATATTACATTTTTTGGACCTAATTTTATTTTAATAATTTATACCTCAAATAAAGAAACTTTGAACATGACAGTTGTAGATAAAAATGAATAGAAAAATATAAAATTAGGGCACACAAAACAAATAAACAATGTACATTTTATACACAATATAATTAGCCAAAACCTAAACTTCTTAGACCCATATCTTCTCCATATGAACTTAAAATGAACCGAATATACATTTAATTGTATATCGTTTTTATAATCTATTTAATGACAGTGGTTTCATTCAATTTGAAGTTAAGATATAAAAGTTAAGTTTTTGACCCCTATTGTACAATATACCTCAATAAAATAATCATTTTATTTATTCTTTATAATTTTATAAATAGTATTTATATTATATTTAAATATTTAGATTACAATAAAATTGTAAAGAAAACAATAAAATAAAACTGTATGTAAAAATTCATAGATGAATAGACACTACTTATACATATACATTATATTATTTTATTTATTTAATTATACATAATACGTCACAAATATATATATATGTATATAAAATAAGGTATAAATATATAAATTATGTATATAAAATAACAAAATATAGAATACAAAATAAAAATAAAACATAGGTAAATATGCATTTAAATGAACCCCTAAAAAGTAACATGTACCAAATAAAAGTGTAAAAATAAATAAAAATCGTACTAACATACTAAATAAAAATAATAATTTTATTATGTTCTAACCAATAATTAATAAAATCATTTACTATTTTTAATTGAATTAACAAAGGATTTAATATATTTTTTGTATTTTAGCAACTGTCGTGAACCAATCAGGGTTCGACCCTAATTGACCTAGGTCAACTTCCCTTTCCCCCAAGGCCTGCCGCTGTCAGAACAATACCCCCATCGTCATTGACTTCTCCCCTTCGTATCTTTCAATATTTTGGCTCGATTTCTTCTTCAATCTTGCATATCGATCGAAGCTCTTTCACACCAATATCATTTCTCGATCAAGGTGCCTCTGAATCGAGCATCTTGTCCTGATGAAGAACCTCGGTATGTATACTTCACTCCACACCTCAGTTGAATTTGATCCTTATTCTGTCGACTAAATCCCTAACCAGAGCCTCATATCAAGTGTTAGTGAGAGCTGCACCCCCTATGACTATTTAACAATGCAGACGGGCATCGAATCGAGATGATCCAGAGCTCCATTACCTCCTCTTCCAGACGCTTCACTCCATGTGGTACCAGTACGTTGAGCTTATCCTTTCTTTGTTCTTTCTAGTCCTTAGAGTAGCAGCATAGTTGAGTCAATCTTTATCTCATTTAATTCTGTCTTCCCTTTTGTAAGATAAAAGATCCATCTTTGTTAGAGATGCGGCTCCGTCGTTTGCTCCTAACCAGCCCAGCTACCCCTTGACTCCACTTTCACCACCATAATCTCCCCATCGCCTGCTCTTTGCCCCCATACGCTTTCGTTCACCCTGGTCTCGCTAAGACTAGAAGATCTGGGTCTCCCTCTCTGCCCTTCACCGGAGACCATGGCACGAGCCCTTTACGCCTTGCCTCTGCCACCTAAATCTTCCCAGAGCTTCGCCTTTTCACTGCCAACAATCCCTCGCAAAAAACAAAGAAGAACTACTCCCTTCGAGGAGACTTCAAGGCTATTTTTGCTGCTCTAGGACTTGAGCTCCGTCAGCCATTGCCGAAATGCCTCGAGTCATCTTGAACCCTCCAGCTGCTTCAGTACATCTCCAGGAACGTTTTTCACCCTTTGGATCAGCTCTAGGTGGTCAAAGTTGCCCAACATTATCGATTGAAGCTCGCCCACATCCGTGTTCTTCACTGTTCATCCATGGAGGTTCGTAACTGGTAAATACCATTAATTTTTACAAATTAATATTCATTCTTTGTTGTGTAAATACTATATAAAATACTACTTTTAAATCCAAAATTATAGACTAAAGAAAGAAAAGAAAAGGAATAAAATACCAAAGGTATTTTATGACCCTAAGCGCTGAGACCTAAGCATCTTGATGACTAGGTCAACAAGGAATAAAGTAGGGAGAGATATGGGCCAATAATACAATAGAAATCTCGTTTATTTAATCATCATTTTATTCATTTGTGGCACCTATTTCTACTTTTTATACCTCAAATAAAGAAACTTTGTACATAAAAGTTGGAGATAATAATGTATAGAAAAATACAAAATTTTTTCATGTAAAAACAATATATAGTATACTTTTTATACCCAAAAAGCCAAAACCCAAACTTCTCAGATCCATATCTCTCAAATAAAAACTCAAAATGTATCAAAATATTTAATTGTATGTAACCATTAATAAGTTATTTAATGAAGGTTATTTCATATTTTTGGAGTTAATATGTGAAAGTTAGGTTTTGGACCCCTATTGTACTATATACCTGAATAAAATATTTATTTTATTTATTCCGTGTTGTTTTTATAACTTTATATTTTTATAATTTTATAAATATTATTTCTAACATATGTACATATTAAAATTAGAATAAAACCATAAATAAAACACTAAAAGAAAATAATGTACAAAAAGACATAGATGAAATACATGTACTTATACCTATATAATTTATACCCCAATTATTTAAGTGCACAAATAGTAACAAAAAATATATTAAAAATATATTTATACACCTAAAAATAAGTTAAAAATATAAAAAAATAGCGAATAAAAAAATTAAATAAAAAATATAAAATAAAAATAAAAGTGCCACAACATGGATGGATAAACTTATAAATATACCCCTAAAAATTAACAATTTTTCTTTTATAATAAAAAAGTTATAAAATAATTTACTGTTTTAATTAATTATTTTTGAATAAATGATGCTCTTTTGTACTGTAGCAGGTTGAGGGCTTCCAGGGATTGTTGACCTCGGTCAACTCCTCATCTTTAATCTGACTTATATCAGAAGTCTCTAGCTGCCTGCCTTCTTTGTTTTTCTAGGACACCATGTTGCTTCTTCCACCTTGTGCTCTTCATAGATCCCATTCCCATCATGATCCTCTCTCATGCTGGATCTTAAGGTCCTTCTGATCTTCCTCGAGCGTGGCAATAAGCGACGTCAAAGTCTTATAGAGCCTTCTGTCTATCAGTAATCCGTCGAGCTCCTCCTTCCCTTATTGATTCCTCCCAGAGCCTTTGATCAAGTCTAGGTGTTCGTGAGTGAAGTTTAGGTGACAGCCGAGTCTTCCCCGCACCTGGAGTGCGTCAGAGCAAGGAGAGGAGGAGGTCCACGATGAGTGCTCCCTGAGCTCCCTCTCAAGTAAAAGAGCTACTTTTCTTTCTTGTTTTAGGTAGCTTTAACTCCCGTATTTAATTTTTGGTCTTTAGTTTCGCATTTTAATCAATAACTTAGTGTAGATTTGTCAAAGGCCCTCACCGGAACTCTAATGCTAAGGCATGATTTCACCGTGATGCGATCATTTTCCGACCCCCTCATTACATCCATTTCTCTCCCCTGTGCATTTTCCATCTAATCCATTCGTCAAGACCCCCTGATCTAGCCAGGATCGATGATTCGAGGGTCCTCCTCCGCCTCGCACTAGACTCTCTTCGCCCACCTCACATTTTGTGCATTTTAGCTTCATCCTTGGTCGAAGCGAGTCGCATTGAAACACCCATCTTCCCTGTGCATGTCTCGAGTGCCAAGGCACCCTTTTAGGCTGGGATTGACTCACATAGTGGTTCAAAAAGCCCTCTGCTGACATTGAGATCGTCCGACTTCTTCTTGAGGTCCTGGACCATTTCGAGGGCATCACCAGCTGCGGGCGAGCTTCCCGGAGGTCTAGAGAGAAATGCCATCGATAAAGACCATCGGATGGAGGAGATAGGATCGATCGAAGGCAGGGATTCTTCAATGTTCTTGGAAGAGAGCAGATACCATACGATATTGGGAGGAGCCCCAAGTTTAATCGTGTCCATTCGTTCAACACAAGTTTCGTCCATCATATGGAAGTTCAAATTCAATAACGACCGCAGATCGGTGAAGCGCCATCCAGCAATCACCTGCTGCCACGTGTATAAGAGAAATGATCAGTGTCGTCCGTCTATGCGCGCATTAGGGGTAATTTTCACATTTTCTACCAAAATTTTTGGTATTTATTTATTAATTATGTAATGAAAATATGTATAGTAAATAAATGTGGATTTTTGCATTCAAGCCTCTATATTTATTGTAAATGGCAAATGGGTCCAATTCACGTCACCTCACATGTCGTCCCATGTGAGGTGGCAAATTTGCAGAAATACCCTTGCGAATTTTTATATTTAACTTAAGTCCATTAAATTTTCATCTACATTATGTTTTTTGGTAAAATTGCTTGTATGTCCCTTGCCTTTATTTTATTTGTAACTCTACCCTCGTAGTTTATGTATTTTGGTGCTTGAATTTCATTTATTAAAAATGGCACCCATGCTTTAAAAATTATGAAAAAAAGGTTATATGTCTGCTAACATGTGCTTTCACGACCCATTTTTATTTTAGCATTTTGGGCATGTTTACTATTTGTTAAAAATGAAATGAGCATTTATTTATCCATGTTTATATTACAAAATACTACAAAAATAGAAAGAAATATTGAAAAATTAAAGAAAAATCATATGTTGTCTATTTTATCATGTTTTAACTCCAGATCATAAATCCCTAAAAATAGAAAAAGACTAAAAATTAAAAATTTCCAAAATTCCAACAAAAATTATTAAAAATCTTTTAAAAATCTTGGATATGTTTTGCTATTTTTAGTCTTCGTGTCAATCTTGTTCTTCTATTTAATCCTTGATTTGGGATATTTATAATTTTAAAATGAATAAAAATTAGAAAAATCACAAAAACATTAGAAAATATGCAAAATGAAAAAAATAATTTAATTTCTCTATTTTATTTTTTACTAGTATTTATAATTACATTACTCGTTATTGTATATATAGCCCTATTATTCTATTATCTATTAAAAAGAAAAGGAAATAAAAAATAAAATGTAAAAAGAAAATACAAAAGTATAAATCCAAAAACATATATATATATATATGTGAACTAAAAATCCAAAAAATATATACAAGTTAAAACCCACAAAAAATGTATATATATATACATATAAAGGACATGTTTATACATAATGCACTTGGATTGGCAATAATCATATGCTACCAATTTTGCTCTCTGTGGTTCGACCTCTACATGCTTAAACCTATAGCACTTAATTTTGTCGAGAAAAAAATAAATTTTAACTCCAACTTTTTGATATTCATTGCTAGATATATATCATGGGTTAATTATTGATTAATTGGGATTTATTGAATGGTCAATGCATCGACTGTGGTTTCACCTTGTCAAATTGTACGACCATTGTTATTTCTCAGTTATCAAATGGTGCCGTTGCCGGGGAGCAATGTGCGTAGCCTATATTGTAGTTTAGTTTGTACATCCATTTGCTTATTCATTGACTCAGTGATGTAATAAGTGAATATTTTTGCTTGCACATATTTATTCAATTCTTTTTTCTATATAGCTCATTTTGATGACAATATTTGATTATATGTGCTAACATATATCTCTTTATAAATATATTATGATGGTCCGCTACACGAGGACAGCTTCCTAGAAGACCGGTGAAACTGAGCTTGGTGGAGACTTGTGTTCACCTCTGACCAGTTGGAGAGGCGACAAATGAAGCAAGGAGAAAATATTTATCATAGAATTTATTTCGATTTATTTATTTAGTGGTGAGAAAGATACACTCACTTATTAATTTGTAATAATTAAGACTTGGACACTACTCTTCACAACGAGGTCTAGTGCTCAGGTGTCTCTTCACCTGGGGTTCATCGTAGTTTTCCGTGTTTTAACACCTCTTATTTTGTTTCCCATTGTTTTGAGTTTTACGCCTTCTTCTTATTTGTTTTGTGTGCATGGAGCCCCTAGACATAGGTTGTTTGTCTTGGTAATTAGGTCCAAACCCTAATTTGAATGCATGTATCTATAGTCTCTTACGTTTGGATCTAGACAAATTAATAAATGTTAGCTATCTGGACGTGAGACCACATGCCGAGAGAGGTCATATACAATGCTTGCAGGACCCGTTGTGGCGGGCACTGATCGACATTAAAGACCAGATCTTGGTCTCATTTTTGAATAATTAACATAAGTTTCTTCACAATAATAGCATCTACTGTTTAGGGCAGTTTTGCCGATTGCACTCCGCAATGTGGTTGGGTTTAAAAATTGTATTTTGCATACTGCATGGAGAGAGTAGGGAAGCACTGTAAGTCCTCTAACATAGCATGCATCATTAGATTCAATGGTGAGATTTCCATCATCGAATCAACTTGCACGACTTTTTCGCTATTTCCCTCTGATTTGAGCACCTTGAACTTAAATGAAAATCTCCAAAAAAATGTTAGGCTTTGTATGCAAAAATATATAGAAAAAGGTGAAAACCCAAAAAATGAAAAAAAGGATACTGCTAAATAAACTTTGACCTAAATTAAAATCAGTAACGGACTAGCATTGCCGTGGGTTCATAAAGTAGTCATTGTTTTCATATACCTTAGGAGGGGACCAAAACCCCTCCCATGAGCGAGGCACAACCGACAAAGTATTAGAGCCAAAAACCTAGTTTGTAATTGCCTTGTGTATCGCCTGGATTTCCTAAGTAACGACTCTTTTATCATACGTGACCGAGTAGGGCCTCTCAGAGATGGTGTTCCCACCTTGTGTGGAACATCGACGTGGTCTAAAGTACTAAGCTTAGGCCATGCCTTCACGGGTGTGTCTGTCTCATCGGGTTGCATCTTGCACGCTCACGGGCGATTCCATTGCGAGCAAGGATCAAAGTAGTGGTTTCACCTATCGGCTTTCTCTCTCTATCTCTTTGGCTGAGTAGGGATCCAGGAAGGGTTACAAGGACCTCAAAATGTGCAGACTACATGTTACAAAGGAGGAGGATAAGTACAAGATACTTTTCTCATTGTACTCTCTCTCCTATAGGGTTAGCAAGCTAAGGACTTGTTAAAAGATGTCCTTGAAATAACAACCCTAAAATTGAAAAGATAATAAATAGCTGATCCTTTATGGCTTCACATAGCGTGAGTTGGTGAACCCAATTTTGTATTGTGTTTTATGGATCTAGATTAAGGTTCAAAGATCAAGTCCCGAGCACTTGTGCAAAATTTCTCATATGTGTCTTCTTTTGACCCTCGCACAGTTCGAGCCCTTCTACTGTTTTACACTCCTTATGTTTCTCCATAATGGAGATCCGTGGATTATTTACTCTGGATCCTGCTGATGTGCACATCGATTCCATGGACTCAACGTCGTCAATAATTCGAGGAGATTCCCGAGAAATCAGCCCGGACCTTGCGGGCCGATCACTAAACTCCTCTTCTTCTTCCCATCTCCTTTAACCACCCAACAAATCGGGACCACTTTTTTTCCACATTTGCTGTTGTGAATGGGAGTCGATTTCAGTCTACATCTTTTCTCCATTCACAATAATCTGGGATTGACCCTAATCTCATATTCATCTTGGTAGCTGGGATTTAATTTCAAGTGGTCTCATTGGGATTCTTTCACATTTCAGATAGTAGACAACCCCAGTCCTGGATCCTGATACAGAATTCATCTCCTCCAACTCAGACCCAAAGATAGCAGCTTAGGGAAAAGGGAAGGGACAGTTGCCTCCACAGACAGAGTCAGTACGTGGACTTGACCAGAACCAAGTCAACACTCAGTTGCTAGCCTCCTTATAGGCCATACAACAGCAGTTGACAGAGCATGATCCCATCCAGATTGCATTTTAGGACATGTTGAATGATTTACGGAACCGACCTGTAGGAGGAGGAGGAGACAAACCCCGTGATGACCCTAACAAAGAAGAACATGAACCTGAGAGGCAGAAATCGACAATAAAGGAGATATACAAACTTAGAGACAACCAGATGACCGCGTGGATCCTCATTCCATCGGTACATGCTCCCGTTGAGCTCAAGCCTCATTTCCTCGCTCTTCTACCATCATTCTACGAGAACACCAATGAGGAGTTGTATATCCACCTGCAGTAGTTCTCACTCGTCTACTGAACTACCCACTACCTCGACATTCCGTTGGATGTAGTAAAGATGATGGCGTTCCCCTTCACTCTATAAGATAAGGTCCTATACTGGGTCAATCATCTGGGAAAGGTTATGACGACCGGGAAGGAACTTAAATCTGTGTTCCTTCACAAGTTCTACCCTCTAGGTCAGCTTAACTAGATGCAAGGCAGGATTAGCAACTTCTCCCAGGATACTCATGAGTCTATTTATGAGGCCTAGGAACGATTGACAGACCTGCAAGAGAAGTGCTCCCATCATGAGATAGCGAAGACCAGTCTAGTCCAGCACATTTTTGTGGGCCTGAATGTAGAGAGCCAAAGTTAAGTAGATGTTTCATACAGAGGATCTCATTTCAATAAGGATGAATATGTGGAATGGCAAATTTTTGAAGAAATGGCCAAAGGAGAGGCCGCCCTATCTTCATTACATGCATATTAGAAGCAGCCGCAGGTCCTCCAAAAACTAGTGCACAAGACAGTAGCCTTAGAGGCAGAAAAAGATGAGAGCTCCAACCTCGGTATCATCGATGACCATCTCTCAAAGGTTGACATTATTGAGAAGCGGTCATATGGACTTGAGAAGCTAATTGTGATCGAACAAAGGACTCAAAACCTGGATAAGTTGGACCAGATCACCAAGTAGTTAGAGTGCTAGTAAGCACCATTAGTGTTATTCAGTCGGCAATGCCATCTTTAGAGACTCCAACTGAGAAGAAAGATGAGCCGTCACTACCACATCAGCCTTAGCCGAGTCAGCAGCCACTGACCATCCAGCACCTGCAGGCACTCGAGCAGGGCCCGCCGTAGTAGTAGATGGTAGTTTACTATCCAGACTTCCTTCCCCCTTTAGATCCATTATTTCCACCTCCACCATCGATTTAGGAAGTCAATGATGTATGGAGAAATGATGCCCAGCTAACCCACCCTACGAGGCAACTCCAAGGTCACCCACATGCTAATCAACCTTGACAACAACCTCAGGGTGGGCATTTTAGACAGTTCTTCCAACCTCATCCTCAATACCAAAATCACCTGTCTCCACAGTATCATGGCAATTGGAGACAGACATGGTAGTATCCCCAGCCACAGTACTGCCACCCACAACCATATCATCAGTACGCGGCTAGTCAGCAGCAGTATCCCCCTCATCTGTATCAATAATATCAGCTTCCTCTTCCACAACACAATCAAACGTCCCATCCGCAACTCCCCAATAGTCAGCAACAGTGTCTCTGCACGCTGAAACTTTTGAGGTGACTCCAGTGAACCCAACCCTATACTGCTTGGCCCAACTTGTGAAGGGTCTAATAGAAATGACAAAGAAGTTTGATGAATTGACCGCCACCAAAACTCCCATTCTGGCATAGGTCGAAGCAAACCCTAATATTTTTAAAAGAAAAGAGCAAGTAGAATGTGATGTCCCGTTGATGCTTGTCAAGTCAGATAGCCATGATTATGTTTTATCTAATGCTGTTACTCTCAGGAGCAGTATGATTTTAACTCCATCTGCCACCAATCAAAGGATGAATAAAGCTTTGATAGGTGAATCGTCATCTTTTGCATCAGTCACGCCAGCTACAGGTTCAGTAAGGAAAAAAAAGAAGGAGGAGGAGCCATGCCAGCTGCCATCCATCTCCACTGCTGCCAACAAAAACAACAAATAATCAGAAAATTCAAAAAGACCATAAACATGTTCGAAGTCAATGTGAAACCGTTCCTGCCATGGAGGAGCCACCCACAACAGATGATCTTACGTCAGCCGACGGAGGAGAGACAACACCTTTTTCTTGTCCATTAGTAGTAGAATCTTCAATTCCATCTCGTACACCTTTTAGTGATCTGGATATACCAAATTTTGTGGACAAGAATCTTGGTGTATAAGAACTCTTCTTTTGATTTCAGTAATGTAAATATTCCTTTTCCTAATGCATTGGAAAAAAACAAAAAATAATTACAAACAGAAAAAGTGCATTATCTGATCTTAAAAATTTGAATGTTGAAATGACATTGATGAAAGCCATGGAATACATGCCCGCTGTGAGAAAAGGGTTGAAGGAGGCATGTACAAACAAGCGTCGATCAACATGCAACAACAGATGCCGGCAAGTAGAAAAGCATGTCCTCACCATGGCCACAATCGCAACCATCAGCAATCTCCCTCAAAAAGAAACTAGACAATGGAGCACCTTTGAATAGATGTGAGATATTTGACCAAGTCCTCAAGTGGACTCTTTTTAGCAATGGCTCTTCCATCAACATCTTGCCCTCGTCATCACTTTAGGAATTTGGGTTGGGTCCATTGAAGTAAACACACATGATCCTGTATTTTGCAGATCGATCCGTCAAATGACCCTGAGGCTTGTTGGAAGATATTGTGGTAAAGGTGCACAATATGCGATTTTCTGTAGATTTACTGGTAGTTGACTACGGGTCTAGCAAGATCACGTTGTGCTCGAGCAATCATAGCGTCACAATTGACTTGGTCAACGAGCCTCAAGTAATATCAGATGAAAGTCATGTAATACCACCTGATGCAGATTGTGATTTCATTGTAGAGATCAGAGATACGATCCTCTCTTTGAACGACATTTGGACCCTATAAATCCTCTCTCATATGGACATGTGGGAAAGCACAATCGACACAAGCTCCGATGGCACACAAGAGATAGAATCAAATTCATTGATGTATCTCTTTAACATGGATTAGTCATTCCAGCCCAAACACGATGAATGCATTGCAAATCTGTTCAGTACATTGTTAGTTGAGCAACAAGTCATTGAGGCGAGAAGCAAGTCATATCATTGAATGACCAACATGGTTTCCAAAGAGACCAAGAAGGAGGACAGACCAGAACCTGAATTAAAGCCACTTCCGATAGGCCTTAAGTATGATTTCCTTGTGGGTGCAAAAAACATGTATTCAGTCATCATCAATAGCGAGCTGACCCCGAAGCAAGAATCTTGACTTCTCGAGGTTCTAGAGAAAAACCGCAGGCACTTTATTAGCACATCTTAGGTCTCCACGAGATAAATCCTGCTCTGTGTTCACACCACATTTATTTGGAAGAAGATGCCAAGACATCTCGAGATTTTCAAAGAAGACTGAACCCAAATCTGTGGGATGTCGTCATGAAAGAAATCATGAAATGGTGTGATGAAGGCTTCATTTATCCCATCTCCTATTCAAAATGGGTGAGCCCCCTGCATGTTGATCCGAAAAATCAGGGCTCACCATGGTTACAAATGACAGAGGAGAGGAGATCTCTAATCGGGTACTACAATCCTGACGTGTATGTGTTTACTATTGCCGTCTTAATGCAGCAACCAAGAAGGACCACTTACCTTTGCCATTTATTGATCATGTTTTGGAAAGACTGGCAGGCAAGGAGTTCTTATGTTTTCTAGATGGGTACTCTGAGTAAAACCAAGTGATAATCACCCTTGAGAATCAAGAGAAGACTACCTTCCCTTGTCTATTAGACACCTACGACTTCATAAGAATGCCCTTTGGACCATGCAACGCACCAATGACATTCCAGAGATGCATGCTTGCAGTTTTTGAAGAGATGGTAGGCAGTTTCTAGAGGTGTTTATGGACGATTTCTCTGTCTTCAGTCACAGCTTCAATTCTTATCTTGAGCACCTGGATAGAGTACTTCAGATATCCTATGAACTCAATCTAGTGTTATCATGGGAAAAGAGCCACTTCATGGTCACAAAGGTGATTGTGTTAGGTCACGTCATTTCCAAAAGTGGCGTGGAAGTTGACCCGACAAAGGTGCATGTGATTGCCAATTTAGAGATACCTCAAATAGTAAAAAATGTGAGGTCATTCCCGGGGCATGTCAGATTCTACAGAAGATTCATCCGTGACTTCATCTGCATCGCCCGAACTCTTACGGAATTGTCATGCAAAGAGATTGAGTTCAAAGTCGATCACTAAGTTCTCCTTTCTTTTAATAAGCTAAAGGAGCTCATCACTCAATTTACAATCCTATAGACACCTGATTGGCCTCTCCCTTTTGAGATCGTGATGAACATGTCAGACTTTATAGTCCGGGCTGTTCTAGGATAGACGAAAGATAAGGCGCCTAATGCCAATCATTATGCTAGTAAAACACTAGATGAAGCTCAAAGAAATTACACCATGACAGATAAAGAATTGCTGGGTGTGGTATTCATCCTTGAGAAGTTCAGATCCTATTTGCTTGGATCTAAAGTTACCATCTACACTGACCACTCTGTTATTAGCTATTTACAACATAAGAAAGATGCCAAGCCTAGATTGATCACATGGGTCCTGCTCCTCCAGGACCTTGATTTGTAGATCAAGGACAAGCCTGGAGTTCAGAATGTGGTAGTAGATCACCTCTCCAGAATTGAGCAGCAAGAGCCTCCCCTGAGCAGTGCACCCATCACAGACACCTTTCCTGACGAGTCAATTCTGGTCGTGGATTCACTCCATTGGTCTGCTGATATTGTAAACTACCCAGTCTTGGGCGTAGTTACTAAAGATTGGATGAAGATCCAGAAGGACAAATTTATGGCAACTATCCATTTCTACTAATGGGAAGATCCTCTCTTATTTAGGGAAGGAGCAGATTGCATTTGGTGCAGGTGTATCCCACAGGGGGAGTAGCATAGTGTCCTCGATCATTATCATTTGCTCGAATCTGGTGGGCACCACTCTGGACATAGAATGGCAATGAAAGTATTACAGTGTTGCCTCTGGTGGCCTACACTATTTAAGGATGATGCAGCATATGTCAAGTGTTGCATTGACTGTCAAAGATTGAAAGGTGCCCTTACAACTAAAGATTCCACGAACTAAAGATCATTCATATACTAGTTGATGCTTAGGGCATCAATTTCATGGGACCCTTCCTTAACAGTCTGGGGTATGACCACATCCTTCTTACTATTGATTATGTGAGTCGTTGGGTTGAAGCTATCCCTACTCGAGCCGTAGATAGCCATACAGTTTGTCACTTTTTGAAAGAGAACATCATCTTGCGGTTTGGGATTTCAAAGATACTGATATCAGACGAGGGCAGTTACTTCATCAACAAAGAGGTTAAGAAATTAACAAATCAGTACGTCATTGAGCACTGAGTTGCATCTCTTTACCATCCTCAGACCAATAGTATGACTGAACTATCAAATAGGGAAATCAAGACGATCCTCCAAAAGCTTGTCATGACGGACAGGAAAAATTGGTCCCAACTCTTGGACTCAGTCGTTTGGGTGTACAGAACCGCTTACAAGTCTCCGTTGGGCATGTCACCCTACCATCTTGTGTATGGTAAGCCATGTCATCTGCTAGTGGAGTTGATTCATAAATCATTGTGGGCAGTCAACATTTGTAATCTGGACTCACAACAAGGTAGTCAGAAAAGAGAAGAGGATCTGAACATGCTCCTGGAAGTCAGAGACTATGACTACGATAACATACTAGTGTACAAGGAAAAGGTTAAACTCTGGCACTACCGACACATCAGACGAAAGGCCTTCGAGACTGGATAGAAAGTGTTGCCATTTGATGTAAAGTTGAAGATCTTCTCGGGCAAATTAAAAAGTAAAAGGACATGGCCAATCAGAGTTCAAGAAGTGTGTGACAACAGAAGCATTGTAATACGAGAATTGTCTCATAACGTACAACCATTTGCAAGAAACAATCAGCTACTAAAGTCATACCTCGAGCATGAAACTTTCCCGGTCGTTGTCGACTCTGTCCAAGTACTATGCACTGAAGGAACATCCATAACCGTAGCAGCATCACAAGATTTAGGTAATGTCACTAAGAAACTCTTCCTTTAAGCCTTCATATTTCTTCTTTTCGTTTTCACTTTTCTTTACCTAACAAAAAAATTGGGTGTGTGTCTCACCCCTTTTTGCCAGACTTCTAAACTTAGGATGTACTTTATCCTAAGTTTTGCGGGGGGGGGGTGCACCCAGAGTTTGTTCATTCTATAATCCCCTCCACCATCTCCTCTTCTTATCTATACTTAGGGATATCTTACCCTATGTATAGGAGGAGATAGTTCGAGTGGTGATGTGTTCATTCCTACCCTTGACCCTCCATGCGTTTGTGTACAGTCTACTATACATAGGATTATTTGAGCCTAAGTATAGGGGGATGGTCGACTTCTCATTCCTTTATTTCCTTGTTCATTCGATTATTCATTATGCTTTTCTATACTCAGTATGAGTTATGTCTTCTCTTTTTCTTTCGATTTATGAGGACACAGCTCAAGCTAAGTATAGGGGGTAATATATACTCTGTATATACTTTAGCCATAACTCGTACTTTCCTATTTCTAATACTTCATTATGACCCTGCTCACTTTGAGCTATCTACTATTTTACACTCATTTTATTTCTTGTTCATCTCTTTATCATTCCTCCACCATCTATCTCCTTTTGACTCTCTCTGTTATCGACTCACGGATGGTTTAGTCGAGACCCTGTCAACACCCACATCTAGTATGTGTCGCCGATATCTCCAATAATGCAGGGCGATCTCCAAGAAACCTGTTTGGACCTTGAGAACTTCTCCTTGGACTCCCTGATCCTTTCTTCTTTCAACACCTACCTTTCACCAATAAATTCGTTGTTCAGGATGTATTCTCTACCCGAACTATAACTCCCTCTTCAAATAACTTGGGATTACTAGTGTCCTATAATCAACCCCTTATGGACGGAGATCAATTTCAGTCAAAATCCTATGATCCATTCACATCCATCTGGGATTGACTCTAGTCCTAGACTCATCTCAGCATTTGCTGCTTTAACAGAGACCGATCAGGGTTTATTCAACCATGCAGACCAAGAAGCTGATCCAGAGCCAGAATCACAAGCAGAATAAGAAATGGCTCCTACGGGGAGAGGGAAGGGATCGCAGCCCCAACAACCAGAGCAGATATAACTCGGAGATGGGCAGCTGATGAATCTCCATTTCATCACCTTTATTCTATCTTTTTGGCCTTAAAAACCCTAGATAATGCATGAAAATAGCATTATTTCATACAAATTAACATTCATTATTTATTCTATTTATTGTATATAAAAAATAGTTTTTAATGCCAAAATTATAGAATAATGAAAAGAAATGAAAAAGAATAAAATGTCAAAGGTATTTTATGACCCTAAACTCCGAGACCTAGTCATCTTGATGATTGGGTCAATAAGGAATAAAGTAGGGGGGATAAGGGTCAAAAACACAATAAAATCCCCAGTTTATTATGCCAAGTAAATCAATTTTATGGGACCTTTTTTATTCTTGATTGTTTATAACTCAAATCAAAAAACTGTGTACATGAAAGTTGTAGATAATAATATATAGAAAAATACAAAATTGATTTTATAAAAAATAATCTGCAGTGTATATTGTAAACTCTAAATAAAAAGCCAAAATCCAAACTTCCCAGACCTATATCCTCTTTATATGAACTCAAAATGTACCAAAATAACCTTTAATTTATAACTTTTAATAAGTTATTTAATGAAGGTGGATTCCTTTAGTTTGGAGATAAGATGCAAAAGTTATGTTTTGGACCCCTATTGTATAGTTTACCTGAATAAAAAATCATTTTACTTATTCTTTATTATTTTAAAATTTTATATTTTTATCATTTTATATATTATTTATAGTATATTTAAATATTTAGAATAAAATAAAATCGTAAAGAAAACACAAAAAATAGTCTATATAAATACGTAGATGAAATACTTATAATTATACCTATATAATATACACATCCATTTATTTAATTGTACAAATTATATAAAAAATGTAATAAAAATATATTTATGTGTATAAAAATAAGTTATAAATATATAAAACAGGAAAATAAAATAATAAAATCAAATATACAAAATAAAAAAGAAAATATACAAAATATAGGTAAATATACCTACAAAAACCCTTAAAATGTCACTTGAAATAAATAAAGCCATACAAATAAATAAAAATCATAATAAAATAGTACAAAAAAATAACGAACATTTTTATTTTATAACTTAAATTTAATTAATTATTTAAATAATTATTATTGATTTTATAAATAATTTCAGGGTGCTTTTTTTCTAGTTGGTCCACGTGGACCAACCGAGGAGGTCAAGAGTTCACCTCCATCAACTCTTCTCCCAGGCGTGTAGGCCTATCAGATTAGCATTTGACCCAGACTCTCCCTTTTTACCCGATCAATGTAGACATCGATTTGGGATGCTTCCTTCTTTAATTTTTCTCCTCGTTCAGTGAGCTTTCACGTGCCATTGACTCCTCTGGGATTTATCATCTTAATCACCCGTGCCACCTCCTTCTTTATCGCCTGATTACCATCCTGTACATATACCCGAGCTCCTCTATTTTTCAAATTTGAATCTCTTCTACCCCATTTTCTACCCTCCTTTTGTGCCTGAAGGCTAGAGCTTCGTGACAGAGAGCTCTCCCTGCACTTAGGAGGATATAGGAGGCGGAGTAGAGGTCGGTTCCACCATCTCCGTTGCTCGCTGGCATGAGGTACCTATCTCGTGGCTCTAGCCATTTAAGCTTCATATTATTTGTGTTTTAACTAGATGTTAGGTGTAGTTTTTATTTCCTGCTATTAGTTTAGTGTTTTATCACTTGTTTAGCATAAAATCAACCCTTCGTAGTTCGCTGGAGTTCTGCTCCGGTGAACCCTCCACCATGCCTCTGTAGTGCTCCGATCGGCCAAATACTCTCATTTCTTCCCCCTTTCACTTTTTGTATGCCCCATGCACCTCCAGCTCACTAGATCCTTCTTGGATGGATTTGGGTGCTCCACCACCACCAGCTCGCCAGAGCACCTATGCCATGCCCCACCTTTCACCCATCTCCATTAATAAAGCCCCCAGGAATCCCATTTTTCTTGTGTGAGATTTTCCTACAGACCTAGAGGCTAAGGACCCATTGGGGGTCGATTTGAGCAGAATAAAGGTACCTGGAGCTTTGAACTTCACCGATCAATTGGGATTTAGCCGTTGGGCCCCGACCATTTTTGAAGCACCCAAAAGCTGCAGACACCTTAGAGGATCGTTTCAAGCCTTAGAGGAGGGCGAGAGACCACTGGAGTCGTGAGTGGGAGGCGATTGAAGGAGCCCCGATCGAGTTTTCTTCCTTGCTCTTAAGGAAGAGAAGTAGATGTTGGATCCTTCGATCACCCCAGTTTTGATCGTGGGCGTCCAATTGTGAGGATCTGAAGCCGCTTGATCTCTCCCAGGATCAAGCCACAACCGTTCATCATCGAACCGTCATCGCACGTCTGGAGGCTGCCATGTGGATAAGTCAAGCGCCTATGACCGATCAATCCGTGTTTTGAGGTGTAATTTACGTATTATACCCCTGATTTTTTATTTACTTTTTAGCCTTGTATTGTATTTTAGACGTTTAATGTTTTTTTTGTAAAAATTGCATTAGGACCCATGCTCTTTCTGCTAATTATTTCAAGTCCAGTCCACATCACCTCACATGCGATCCCACGCGAGGTGGTGATTTTGCATTGAAGCCCCTACAACTATTGTATTTTGCTTTTACAATACAAACCTTAAATATTTGTTACATAATTTTGGATATTTTACATAAACAACTTTGCACTTTATTTTTATTGCATAAATGTCCTTGCGAGTTCATAAATTTGTATGTTTGTTCTTATATATTAAAAATATCATCCATGCTTCAAAAAATCGCAAAGAATAGGATTAAGTGCATGTTAGCATTTACATTCACGCCATATTTTTATTTTTGCATTTTAGGCATTTTAAATATTTATTAAAAATAAAAAACATTTTTTTGTCTTTGTTTGGTCTATAAAATATCAATAAAATAATAGTATTTTCAATAATTTCCCCAAAAATATATTTTGTGTATTTTAATATTTTCTAACTTTAGACCAAAAATCTATAAAAATAGCAAAAGAAATTGACTACAAATGAAAAAGCTCCAAAATCCAATAAAAATGATAAAAAATCCTCAAAAATTCCAAAAATATTCATTTTGTTTCTGAATTTTCTTATAATAGTATCTATCTATTTAAATTGATTTGGAAAATCTGGGATTTTATTTGCTATTCTTAATCTCCAAATTAATTCACTCTATTTATTTAATCCATGTTTTGGGATATTTTTTACTTTAAAAATACCTAAAAACTAGCAAAATTATATAAAAATAAAAAAAATAGTAGAAAATAGTTAAAATAAGAAAACATTTTATTTCTTGTAATTTGATTTTTTAGTAGTATTTATAAATATATTACACTATATTATATATAGCCCAATATATTATTATATAACATATTTAAAAAGAATGAGAAATTAAAAATTAGAGAATATAAAAAGAAAATAAAATTTATAATATTAAAAACAATTAAAAATATATAAAAATAAAATTCAAAGAATATACAAAATTAAAAATCCACACAAAAACATTCACACAAGAAGAAGAACACAAATTTTGGAATTCATTTTCCCGATCTATCTAGTTTGCTACCTGTGTTCGACACTCTACACAAACTTGCATATATACACGTCATTTGTAGAGTTATAATAAATTTTAACTCCACGTGTTATTTTCATGGCTTGATTTATGTTGTGGGTTGATTGTTACATTCCTTAGGGTTTCATGAGTGTCGCTTCAGCGATAGTGTAATTCTTGCCTTGTGTAGAATATAGTAGACCATTGTGAAATCCGAGTTTTCAAATGGCGCCGTTGTCGGGGAGAAACTGTACATAGATTGGATTTCTTTGTTTGTGCCTTCTTTTCTATATTTTCCCATTATTTATTTTCTATTTTATTTGATATTATATGTGAATTGTCTAATCACCCTCTTTGTTTGACTTTGTTGCGAGGGAACATGGATCAAGGGAGGTACTCCTAGAAGCACCTACGCACCCACGTGGAGCAGGCTCAACCTTTTGACCTAGCAGTAGAAGAGGACTTGGAGGATTTTTGAAGATAGAGCTTTTTGTACTTTATTGAATTTTATATTAATTTGATAATTTGAAGTGAGAGAGAGAGACATTATATTTGTAATAACTTAGACTCTCTAGGATTTCACACTTCACGGTGTCCACTGCCCGAGTGATAGTTCACTAGGTGGGATCGTCGATTTTTTTCGTGCTTTCATCATATTCTTTTTATTTGTTTCAAGCTTTTATTTTTTTTGTTTTGTGTGATTGAGCCTCAGTTCTAGGAGTTGCTTGCTCGATAGATTATGGTCCAAATCCCTAATAAATTTGCATGTACCTATAGGTTCACTTTTGGACTTAGTCAATCATAATTATTGAATATTTAGACTTGAGACCATGCACCGAGAGAAGCTTTATACAGTGCATGCAGGAACTGTTGTGGTAGACATCGATGATCTTCCGAGACCGGACCCAAGGTGTCATATCTAGATAGTTAGCATTTGGTGCTTCACGCTAATAGTATATTCTACTCTAGGGCAATTTCATCAAATTGCATTTGCATATAGATAGGTTTCACTTCTGCTAAGCATCCCTGCATGAAGATAGCAGGTAGTAAGGTGAGCATTTCTCTAAGAATTCATCATTGATTTCACCTCCCATTACTTTTTCGACTCTCTCCCTCTGATTTTGTCACTTAAGATCTAAAAGGAATTGACTCCTCGTTACGTTTCGTGCATTTTTATTAAAAATAAAAAAAAGTGATAACATATAAAATTGGGAGTGCTAAATTTACTCAATCCTAAAATAAAAAAAGAAAAATACTTGTCTTAGTGAGAGTAACACCCTCATTGTTTGTGCAGTTTATTTATACGTACACACTAAGGATTAGTTCCCCCATCCCAGACCTTACTACGTGATTGTACAACCTTATGTTTATCACCTAACTCTAAAATTTGAAAAGATAAAAAGAACAAACTTTAACGGTCCTCATTATGTTGAGTAGGTGAATTGAGGGGTTTGTTTTGTATGTATTTGATAGTATTTGTGCATACTCTATATTCTTTGTGCATTTGCGCCTTTTTATCACATATCTTGATTTGACCTTTGTGATCTCCCAATCCCTTTGTTTTGTTTCAGAGGTGGCTGGCTAGAGCGATTTTTATCCGGACATTACAGATCCCTCGTACCCTCTAGCCGGTGCACCTCCATTTTACGAGGAGGACATTGCTCCTGATTTTTCTTTTTTTACATATCCTCCTAATCCACTATTTCTGGCATCAGATTTTGAGTTTCCCCACCAACACTATCCTAACATTTTGAGAATCCATTTTTTTAGGAGGACTTTGCTCCTTATTCTGATTTTTATCAACCACCACCCTCACATGTTCCACCATCTCACTCACTTGATATTGTTATTTTGAAGTCACGTCTCATGAAGACCGCTCTTGAGTACATGACCGGGTTAGTGGATCAAAAGAATATGAGGATAGATGACCTCACTAGCCTAAATAAGAGCCCCATTGATACTTAACCTTCTAGATTTATGGATTCATTTGAGGACATCCATGAGATCTTGCAATCACCAAATTACAAAAAATGAGAATAATTTAAAAATACAAAAAGATTTCGAGAGACACACGATCGAGTCAGCTTGTGAGGAAAGGCATCCATGCTAGATCCTATACTCACAAACACACAGACTGGTTCCCACCTTTGACCTCAAGGATGACACTGTATACACTACACTTAGTTATCCTTGTGTAGATGATGATTATGATCTCTTCCCTTGTATGAAGGAGATCCTAAATCTCAAAGAATGTTGACCGGACCTTAAGTGGTGGCAGCTATTCATGAGATCATTGAGGCTCCACTTGTCTTGGCCATGGCCCAATTATTTGCTCCTAAACCCAAGAAGAGAAAGCGAAGGAGTAGATCTAAGTGACACATTTTGACCATGGCCACTACCTACGCCATCTCTCACCATCCACACATTAGGAAAGGGAACACTGTCACGCCTCTTGTGAGTTGCACCATCTCTTACTATTCTTGTGATAACATTCTCTTTGATGGTGTCACTTCAATTAATATAATGCCCCCCTCACTGGTATAGTCTCTTCACTCAGGGCCTCTGAAAAAAACAAGGATGATTTGTCAATTTGCTGATGGATCAATAAAGAGACTAAGGGGTATTCTAGGGAACACTGTTATTCAGATTCAAGGCATGAGATTTACTGTTAACTTTGTCATATTGCCCATGGAGACCTCCACCCCTGTGGAGCATCCTCCAATCATCCTAGGACGGCCTTTCCTCGCCTCAGCAAGAACCGTTATTGATTATGGATATGGAGAGATTTGCTCCCGTTCTTATATGGGGAGCGATGTGTAGATCACTACACTCATTGTTGACCATAGACTCGCATCCCACGAGAGAATGACCATGTTAACCGACCCTGAGGACTATGACCTCGATGATGATATCATAATATTCTGCTATATGTTGGATGATATTGAGACCTGGGAATTCCTCTCCAAGGAGGAAGACTCGGAAAGCATAGACCTTGGATTTCCCCCTTTTGGTGAGTGGTGATGCATTGATGACATCTGTAGTATTTACACTGTAGATGCTTTAGAGCAGAGGGCTGATTAGTAGAGACTGCAGAGGTCAAATTTGAACTTATTCCTTTCATCAAAGAATTCGGGCCTTTTGATTATGACATAGCGGAGACTTCCCAGGTCGAGCATGGCCACACTACTTCCACTGAGAAATTCATGCCTTTTCGCTTCGAGATTGCTGAAGATCTTCATCAGGTCGATCTTGATCGATTTGTGTTTACTGATGACCCCGATATCGACCTATACTTTGTGAGATCTATTCCTCGGCAATCAGGCAAGAAGGTCAACTTTCTACCTTCTTGATCTTTGTATATCCATCTTTTTATACATCCTCTTTCATTTTATTTCCTTCCATCTACCATTTTTCTCATACACCTCAGTCAATGTGTTTTGCCTTGCTTAGGACATACTCTGTCCTAAGTATAGGGGAGCTGGATGAATTGAGTGATCTTTCTTCTTTTCGTTCTAATTTTTCTTTTTCTTCCAAAAGGTGCCACCCCTTCCTCACTGCTATATTTAGGACGCACCTTGTCCTAAGTATATGGGGGTGTACAACCCGAGTGTTCTTTCTTTATTCTGCTTCATCACTCTTGTTGTTGTCTATACTTAGGGCTCTCTTACCCTAAGTACAGAGGGAGCGATGTGTATATTCTGCCCTCATACATTTTCTTTCCATTTGATTTTTTTATTGATCCCCTATACTTTCTCCCTTATCTATACTGAGGGATATCTTACCCTAAGTATAGGAGGAGACCGTCTGAGTGTGGTCTATTTATTCCCACCCTCGACCATCCTTGCATGTAGATACAGCCTGCTATACTTAGGATTATTTCATCCTAGTATAGGGGGACAGTCGACTTTTCATTCATTTATTCCTTCATTCTTTATCATGTCATTGTTGTATAGGCTCTTTAGTACTCAGTACGAGTTATGTTGTCTCTTTTTCTCTTTGATCTATGAGGACATAGCTCAAGCTAAGTATATGGGGTCATATATACTTCGTATATACTTTAGCCATAACTCGTACTTTTGTATTTTCAATAATATGGCTAATAATAAAAACTAAAACACGTACCCAGTTATGTGTATATACTTATTAATAAATCAGGTTAAAAATGTTTTTTGTAAAATGTTTAAAAATAGTTTGAAAAACCTTTTGAAAAATATTTTGAAAACTATTTGGATAATGTTTTGTTAAATATTTTCAACCTTTGTAAAAATGTTTTTATTTGCATTTTTTTTGAAATAAAATTTTTGAAAAACTATTTGCAAATGATTTTGAAAATTGTTTACAAAAATATTTTGAAAAATCTATATATATATATCTATATATACATATATATTGTTGAAAAATCTTTGTAAATGATTTTCAAATTTTGTAAAATGTTTGTAAAACTTATTTGTCAAAATTAGATTGTAAAATAAAGTTTTAAAAAATAGTAGTAAAAGTATTTCAAATGATTTTTGAGAATTAGGTATATAATAAAATCCTTTATAAAACTTGTATAAACATGTTACGAGATGCATGCTCATGTAAATATATGTACCTAGTTCTTTGCCAAAACTTTTTATTTTCAAAAATCCCTAAATAATTGAAAATAAAAAAAATCCCAAAAACATTTGCAAAATATTTTCAAAAATCCAAAAAAAAGTTCAAAATTAGGAAATTGCATCAAAAAAACATTTGTTGCATTGTACATATCATTTGTATTTTTCGGATTGAGTTTGATAATTGAACTAGTCTAAATAAAATCCGAAGATTCGAGCTTCGTTGGGCCCTAAATAACCTTAATCACAATAACCTTAAAGGAACTAGAATTAAGATACTTCAGGTCTAGTTGACTTAATTTTTTGAGATCACGAGACTTGATTCAATATCGTCTTGACTACCTAAGTAGAATATTTCAGAGCACAGCATGACTCTTGTTGATAATGGCTTAAATTGCACATCTTCATCTTACACTTTTCTCACCTCAATTTAAGTGGTAGAGGGCTGGATTTGCCGACATGAGACACAAGCCAACAAAAGCATCGGAAGTCACACATTTGTGGCCATTGTACCCCGACTCGATCCAATGGAGACGAGGTCTAAAGACAAAAGTTGTGGGTTAAAATAAAGCATCAAAAGAGGGATACTCTGCTAGCTTAAGAGGAAAAAGTCTATATGCAAATGTTGTTGTATATAGTATTCAAAAAACATGAAAAATCAAAAGCTCCAAAAAAATGGATAGGACTGATTTAAAAATTAAATGCTTGCCGAAGTGTACATATTTCAATAGTCAATAAGCAAGCTTGAGCTTCAAAGTCATATGTATGTGAGCTTGCAGTCGGATGAACTGGATACACTGGTCAAGCATCCTAGGATAGGTATCTACACTGGCTACCATCCATTCTTCTCTCCACCTCCACTTCTTGAGCTGGTTGTACTTGAACTTGGAAGAAAGTGCCCCGCTTCTCTAAGAAAGAGTTGTTGGATTGAGGAATTAGGGTCACCATGTTGGAGAAGACTGACTTTTACCGTTTCAGCCGAGGAGAGCTTCATATTTGATGATTACAATATATATTGATATAATATGATTAAATTATGTGAAAACCAACTTTAATGTTTTATATAGACACTTCAATCTCGCATAAATCACATTTTATTTATTCCATGCATACAAGAAAGAGTAATTACATAAAGTCGGTTAAACCATAGCATAAATTGACAGATCATGATAATATATCCTGATGAAATGATTCAACAATCTTTATTTTATATACTACATATAAATTATATTGTGAGAATACATTCAGTACTAAGATTGATAATTATCCATGTCCATCATCAAGATATAATTTAAAATAATTGTCTTTATAATATAACAACTCATATTCATAAATATTATACTAAGGGAGAAACTAAAAATTTATTGAATTTATATTTATAGCACTGAATTGAATTAATAGCCAACACATTATTCTATTCAATTTGGCTCTCTATTTCCCTTAACATTTTTTGTTGGAGGGAAAATGGGAGGGAGATTTTTGCAAGATTTCCTTTCTTTATTCTCATACATACAACCCGTTCCCCATGTGCATAGAGCACCGCATAACCCTTTCCCATGAAATATTTGTTTCCCATGCAAGTTCTTTCTCTTCCCTTTCCCATGCATATATTTAAGTTTTGCCTCTATGTGCATGATTCTCTTCATTTTTCTTTATAGGTAGCTGCCCATGGCAAGTCTGTAAAAAAGCCCTCTCACGCCCATGCAAGGCATGTGATCTCTTCATCTCGTAGATACCAGCTCTCGTGCAATCTCTCTCCCCAACTCCAGCACTCTCTCTCCATCATCTTCTCCTGTGGCCATCCTAGTCGACCGCATCTCCTCCTCGACATCTTCCACGTGTGCAGCATGCACGTGCCGACCTGCAACCTCTCTAGCCCGTGGCTCCTCCTACAAGCCCATGCACGTCAAGCCTCTCATGTGCGCAATCAACCCCTGCCAGCGTACCCCCAGCCCGTGGTCACCACCTCGCGCACCAGCATGCACTCCATCCCGTGACCACCACCTCGTGCACGAGTCCTTCCTCACGAATGCGTCCAGCAACCCACACACGCCACCTCCCTGTGAGCGTCCATCTCCTCGATGCGACTGATGAATCCCTGATTCTCACTCTTTATTCTTTTATTTTAGCTATTTATCTTGGCAAAGCATCATGTAAATAGGTGTAAATACAATAAGTTAGAATTCAGCATGCGTGCGTTAAATAGTGTATATTTAGCATGTATATGTGCAAAAATAAATGAATAAAGGAAAAGAAAAAGGAAGGAGGTATTTAGAATGAATACAGAGTGACCCGAACCCTAAGAGAAGGTCAAGCCTTGACCTGATCGCCAAACAAAATAAGTAGAGAGAGATAGGGCCTACTCTATATTTTACATATTACTTATATCTGTAAATATTTTATTTTAGATAAAATAAAAATAAAACATTCTTCTTAATCCTTTTATATAGTCCTAAAAATAAAACAAAAATAAAAAAAAATCAGAAAAATAAAATAAATGCAAGAATAAAATCCTTTTACTTGTACAAAATACATGTACATAGATAACATCCCCTATTTATTTCAAAATTGTACATCACTCATAATATAAATTGAAAAGTATTTTATACCCCTAAAAATATGTTGAAAATAAATAAAATACAAATGTGGGGTATTTTTTTGAAAATAATAAAATAAAAATACTTGTATAAAATACATAGGTATATCATACATGTTTATAATACTTTATATTGTATATTGATTAATTTATTTTTCATAAAAATAATTAAAAATCACAGAAAAATAGTCTGAAAAATAATGAACTTTTTTTATTTTATATACTTTTTATTTTGAAGGCATTTACTATTTTTATCAATTTTAGAAATATTTTGTAAATTCCTTTTTTCTGATTGGACGAGATCGGGTGTTGTCCTCTAGTCAAGGCCCTCTTCCAGGCTTGACCCGACCCGACCCCTCTTGTTAGAGTCAGTTCTCCCTTTTTACTCGGTCGGGTTGAGCCTCCTTCTGATCCGAATCTTTGCCCGCACCTCCTCCTGAGATCCAGCACCTTCGCGGATCCCTAGGAAGGCATGGATCTTCCTAAGGATGCGTGCCTTCGCTCGATTCTCTCACATCCCCGGAAAGCCTATATAACATCTCCTTCGACCTCCTTGCACAGTAGCCCGTTCCTCGCTCCCACTTCTACCCCTAGTCACCTTCAACTGAGTGACGGTTGCTCGGAGAGTCCCTTGGAGATCGATTTGGTGCAGTGATAACGTAGCTCACCCTTCGTGGTCGGAGATCTACCGCGAAAATCCTCCCCGCCTTCCGCAGCGAGGTTAAGGCCATAACCTAAACTCCCATCTTCGCCTGAAGCTCCGGAGTTCATCCACATCCTCATGTATTACCCATCTCACTTACATTGCCATGTTCGATTCAATCACGCATCTCGCCTCCGTCGCACATTCTTGTGCTCCGACCACCATGGTAGGAGCCTCGATACCCACATCCAGCCATTCAAATTGACCCACAGTCTCACCTTCCATCTTCATCCGCAGCCTGATCATCCTTAGCCTAGACCTTCAGTTTGAGATTAGGGAGAGGATCTCCCTCTATCGCCTTCATCGGAGATCGAATGCCATCCACCATTGCTTATTTCCCTTCTTGCTTAAATAATCAGACCGGAGAACACCCCTGAGTCCCAGCTTTATATTGCAGGTACCCCCATGCAACAAGAACCTTTTTTGGACCTTCAGCTTCTCGACGGGTCAGCTCTAGGTGGAGCTCCCTTGTCCCGGCCATTCGACCATCTTCCCGTTGATCCGCCTCCAGCATTCGACACGGAGCACCTCTCCGGAGGTGTATGACCATTTGGAGGCTCGATCAGCCCAAAGGATGCACACCCATCCTTGATCCAAGTTCGCCTTTCACATGTTCATGCACCATCTTCTGCCATCATTAGATGAGGAGCAGAGCACTAGTTTGGATCTGAGCCGCTCGTCGCTGCAGCTTTTGGACCGTTGATCTGGCATGCCCTGACACATCTGCGCCACCCGTAGCTGACATTCCCAAGGCGTCAGATCTGACATCGTAGGCAATCTGCATCGCACGTTCCCACCTCCTTCAGAGCTTGCCACGTGCCACCTCACACCCTCCTCACGTGCCTCAGGGTACTTTGCATCTTTTATCCCGCACTTTCTATGCTTTATTAGTTAGTTCAATTAATAATTTTGTATGCACAGACACTTTGTAGTTGGACCCTTGCTATTTTCCGTATTTACATTTTAGTCTTGTTTGACTTAACCCATGTCTGTCTCACGTGAGTAGCTAGTGTAATTGCATTCCACACAATTGTGCTTTTCTCTTAATGTTTTAAGTAAAAAATGTTGGGTATTTGCAGTTATACCCCTGTGCGTGGTTTATTGAACATGTGCATGTATTATTTGGATAAATTACAAGTCAAGCCCTGAACTTTTTACTAATTTATTATTTGGCCCTGAAGCTTTCAAATAATTGCAAGGAGGTCAATGTGTGTTGTGTGTGTTGATTTTAATCAAATAATTACTAAATTAACTACAAAAATTCCATAAAATTACAGTTAGCTCCTGCTAACACTTAATATTTATGGTAATTTTTGTAACTCAATTTAGTTTTATATGATATTTTCTAAAAATCAAAAACCTTTAAAAAGTGTTTTGTCTATTTTCTAAAGTACCAAAAAATATAAAAATGTTTTACAAATTCCATAAAAATTTCTGTGTGTTTTTTTGTTGTTTTCTTTTCAGTACCATTTTTGCTGCATTATCCTTTATAAAAACCTTAAAAACTAAATATCCTAAAAATCTTATAAAATCTTTAAAAATTCTAGAAAAATAAAAAAAAGGATTTCAGTTCTTGTAGTTAGATATTTTTATTTTCTTTTTCATAAAAAAATCACAACCAGGACTTTGAGGTATTTTTAATGTTTTAAACTTGACTTTTATTTTAGGTTGTACATTATTTCCATGTTTTGATTTTGTTTTATATTTATAAAATTATATGAAAACTAGAGAAATCCCATAAAATCAACAAAAATATCTGAATATTTGAAAAACACAAAAATATTTTTACTTCCTGTTTTTGAGAAATTCTTAGTCTTAATAAAAATTGTTGAGGCTTGCCTTCACTTAGTTTATTTTATTTTTGTTCCTAGTTTTCTTAGTGTTGAAAATATAAAATATTGCAAATTAAAAACCGCAAAAATTTGCCTTTTATTTTCTGATTAGGACTACTTCGTAGGTTTCACTCGTGCTCCTCGTGTTCGACCCTGGTCGTTATACCAGGTTAAATAAATAGCGGAGACTGCAAACATTGATTTTCATGCTTTAATTGATTTATTTATCTAAGTGGTTTCTACTTTCTTGATTGACTGAATTGATTGGCTAGGAACAACGACGCTTTCTTACTTTTCCATCTTAGTCTATTGGATTTTCGCTTCATCAGCGACCACCAGCTCGCATAGGCCATCAGCTCGCACACGTTCTTTTCACAACCGTCTTTGCATCCATCTTTGTCACCTCGATTCTGGATTCCGAATAGAGAAGAATTCCTATCACCTTCTCATTAGTCTCTTGCATTTTTTCCTTAGTCATTTTATTTAAGTTCAACTTGTAGGAAAAAATTCCCACGTTATAAGCTCTCTTGCATATTTAATATTAATGGTTTTATTTAAACTGAACTTGAAAGCATTTTTATTTTGTAAGGTTCCATCTCAACTCTAAGTTTTCTTTAATATATTGCATATTTATTTCCATTATTTTGTTTTGAAATATTGAAAATGTCACCTTATTTCTTCTATCTTAATTTGCAATTCAGTCCCGGTTTTCTTAGTTTGTTGCCCTCATGCCCTCCTTCGTCTACTTTAAGTTCTAAAATATGTTGTCTCCTTAGATTACATTTTTTCATCAAGATCTCTCTAGCATATTTTGTCTTTCATTGCAATATATTAAATTTGAATCATGTTTGAAACAAGAACGGAAATTGCGAGTTTGCTTGGTCCCTACAGAATACGAACCTCTACTGGCACTATACTTCTTGTGTATTTTCATTATGCTTGTGGTTGTAACTTTATTTGTTTGATTACGGTTTTGGGTGGAATAACAACGATGCAGTAAAATCAACTTCTTAAACCGCATAAAATTGCATTAATATTTTGGCACCGTTGCTAGGGACTAGGCAACATTTGCATTTTTTCCTCATTTATAACTTATTTTGTTATTCTAATCCGTGTAATTTTTCAGGTAATTGGACTCCGAAAAGAAAAAATAGAATTGCTTGCCATCAACATGACAAAATATTATGTATATTTCGCCAAAAGTACATGCACTGTGAGCATTCTATTCACTTAGGCATTTTAGGATTTAATTTTCTGCATTTCGTTATGCTCTGAATTAAACCAAAATAATAAAAAAAAGTGTTCTTGATTGAATCATCTCTGTGGTCTTCTCCCTATGTGATAATATAATTCAAATACCACTAAAATCATGTTTGATTAGATAAAAATTAAGCATCCGAAAATTCACTGTATGGCTCGGATTTTAAGCGGACTGAAGTGCTTGAAGTGTTGCACCTTGTTCACAATATCATGTACACAAACAAAAAACTTAGGTCAGAGTCTAAAATCCTACATAGATTTATTGACTACTAAATCAAAGTTTAGCCTCTTTTCAGTGAGGGAACCTTAGCAGAGTGGGTGATTAAAGGACAACATAATTGGCATCATCCTCAAGGAATACGGGTAGCCATTTTACGGTCTGTATACTTGTATCCATAATTGCTGAAAGTGGATGAAACTAAACATATAAAATCAGACCAGTTGTTAATCTACAATTAGATTTTAGGTCAATTTTTTGTATACTTGATTTTCTGAGGAGCAAATAAAATTGAAAAGATAACCGCATCTGTGATAATTTGTGTGGAGTCGGTGAAAAATAATTGTTTTGTGTTTGTGCTATGTATGCTTAGTCGTAGATCTCTGAAAATCCACTATAACAACCACTTGATTACAATCCAATCTATCAAAAAAAAATCCCACCCATCTAGTTCGAGTGAAAAATATGAGGATACACCTGACATAGGAGCCATCAGTGAAAGAACCGTCCCATCTCAATGGATATTATCCTATAGCAACTGCAATTATTGAGAGAAGAAAATGTTGCGATTCAAAAGACCATTGCTCCACTGAACCGTCCACCACCTATTAGTACACACTATAATCCCGTGACTGAAAATCTAGTCAACTATGTCCAGATTCCACCTGAGGTAGGAGACTTTGAGATGAAACATGCAACTATCTCTTTGATATCGATATTTTATGAAAATGAAATTGAATATCCACTGCTACACATTCAAGATTTTCGGTCCGCTTGTGACACAATAAGCATCCCCAGGATAGAAAGAGATTGCATTTATATGAAGGCCTTCACTTTCTCTATGAAAGAATGAGCTCAGTCGTGTCTCTGAAATTATAGAACTCCTATCACATCATGGGATGCTTTAAGAGAGGCCTTCATAAAAAAAATATTTTCACATAGGAAAAACCAATGCCCTGGGACAAGCTATCTCATCCTTTACTCAAAGAAACAAAGAATCTATTCACGAGGATTGGTCGCGCTTCAAATAGTTACTTAGGTAATGCCCTCATCATGCAATCCCCAAAGGGAAATTAGTTCAAATATGTTATGAAGGCATAGACACATCTTTCAAGAGAGTTATCGATGGCTCGTGTGATGGGAATCATATTGGCCCCGATGAACACTTTGTGGACCTTATTTGAGAACATGGTAGATAATTCAGTGAACAACTCCTCCATTGAACAATATAGGGGCCACATGAGACCAGTCAATGTAGTCGATCATAAGAGATCCACTAGTAACTCATCCAAGCAAAATACTGATAGATGAGAAACCCTCTTTAAACAAATGGATCTCATGACCCATGCAATCGGTAATTTGGCTTTGATTAAATCCTCGAACAACATCTGTGGGGTTACTTCTAACGCTAACATTCAAGACATTGGCAATATACCAGTCACTTCTGACTAAGAAATGACTCCCAAGACTGTAAACTGGATGCAACGAAATCTAGGAGGGTCATTCTCAAACACCCAAAATTCAGGAAGGAGAGAACAATCATATGATGGGTGGAATGGACATCAGAATTATCACTTCCAAAATCACAACTAGCCTAAACAATAGATGGGACCTCCAATAACTAAACCTCCCTCAGTTATGAATTTTGATGATCTAACCCATACTATTCAGCAACTTGCTGCAGCACAACAACAAACAAACCAAGCACAACAACAAGCCAATGCTGAAAATGCTCGGACATTTGTTGAGATACGATCTTACATTCTAGCACTGTCTCCTCAACCTCTGCCTAACCCAACATCAACAAGGCTAGTTCATATTTATTACTCCAAACTTCACCACCTACCAGGTCTTTCACTTCACCCCCTGGATTTCAAAACCAAAATTAAGCATTTTCCACACCTCAATCATAATATCAAAGATTTTTTGCCCTATCACAAAAGACCATTAATTCAACCCTAGAGATCACACAACAACCCCCTAGGAATCAGGTAAGTTTCAAAATCCCAACCCGTTACAACCAATCGGCTAATACCATGACCCTTCGAAATGGGAAGAGCACAACTCCTTACACAACACCACATGCTATTGAGAATCGAGTTGAACAGAAAGAGGACATCGACAATGAAGATGAACCAACTAAGACCTCCACCCCTCCTCCTTCCTGTATAACCATAACCATTCCTTTTCTTAAAGCTCTTCACAAGAAAAACACTAGATCATCCACTATCGGAATTGGAAAAAAATGTTTTCGGGCATTGTCATTGATATTCCACTCCCAAAATCCCTCGAATAAGTCCCAACCTTCTCCTGCTTTTTGAAAGAAAAATGCACGCCGAAGAAGAAATCAAAGGGAAAAAATAAGAAAGAGAAGAAAAACATTGAAAAATATGTGCTCCCTCACGCAACATCCTATGCCATTTCCCTATTCATGCCCACCAAGAAGAAAGAGTCGGGAGCACCTCTAGTTAGATGCATAATTGGTGAATTGACTTTCGAGCGCACACTGTTGGATAATGGTGCCTCAATTAACCTCTTCCCTACTGAGGTTTCGGAGCAATTTGACTTAGGGAAACTAAAACCCATCTCGATAATTCTACAAATGGTTGATCGTTCTATGAAGATACCGAAAGGACTACTTGAGGATGTATTAGTTACCGTTCAAGGACACCAATACCCAGTTGACTTCGTTGGGATGGATATGGATCCAATCAATACATTGAATAACACACCCATCATATTTGGACGACCGTTCTTAGCCACTACTAAGGCACACTTTGATTTTGAACATGGAAAAGTGCAATTTAATATCAATTGCAAGATTGTCCCTTTTGATCTTGTCATTCCCAAATCCATTGATTTTGAGACTGAAGACTATGGTTGGATATTGAAATGTGTGGTACTCAACATAAAAAATGATTTTGCCCCTATCTATCTTTCCAAATACCCTATGGACGTTAGTTTGAACACCTCTAGCTCCACTTATAAGGATATGTCTCATCAGATTGCCACATACAATCTGAACTCTACACTCGAAGCTCCATTGTGCCCTCTACTAGTAGGAATTTTTTGAGTTAGATGACTCATGGGATATATTGTATACTAAACTGGCATTGACTTCAGCCTTGGTCATGCCCATGATGGAGCCACCATTTGAGACCATTTCATCGAAAAACACATCAGAAGAATCTGCCCCTCTGACCCCATCGATCCCCAATGTTGAACTGAAATCCTTACCGCAAGATCTAAAGTATGCTTTCCTTGATGATGCACACGCTCTACTGGTCATCACTAATGCCAATCTAGATCACACTCAGGAAAGCCAACTTATGGAAGTTTTGAAGAGGAATTCTCAAGCTATTGGATGGAAAATAACTAATTTGAATGGAATAAGTACGACATTAGTACACACCACATATACTTGGAAAAAGACAGTAAATCCTCTCAAGAAATGCAAAGATGATCAAATCCTAATCTACGAGAGGTTGTGAAGAATGAAATATACAAGTGGTCGAGTTCCGGCATCATTTATCCAATAGACGATAGTCCTTGGATCAGTCCTCTCTAGGTCATACTCAAGAAAGATGGATTAACAATTGTAAAAAATAAAAAAGGCAAGGACATACCTACTTGAGTAGCAACATCTTGGAGAGTCTATGTCGATTATAGAAAACTCAATAAGGCTACATGAAAAGACCACTTTTCACTACCATTCATTGACCAAATCATTGAGAAACTAGTTGAAAAAGAATTCTTTTGCTTCTTGGATGAATATTCCAGGTACAGTCACGTGGCAATAGCACCGGGGGATCAAAAGAAAACCAACTTCACATGTCCTTTTGGGACTTAAGCATTTCGATGCATGTTGTTCAGATTATGTAATGCCCGTGAACTTTTCGAAGGTGTATGATGGGAATCTTTGCTGATATGATTTATGACTTCATGGGAGTATTTATGGATGACTTTTCAATCTTTGCAGTCTCCTTTGAGGAAACACTTGAATTTTTATATAAAGTCTTAGAAAAATGCATTAAAGTGAACTTAATTTTGTCCTAGGAAAAGTTTCATTTCATGGTAAGACAAGGGATTGTGCTGAGGAACATTGTATCTAAGAAAGGGATGGAAGTGGATCCCTCAAAAATAGAGACCATCACCCACTTGTGCCCGCATGTTAATATAAAAGGAGTTCTGTCCTTTCTTGGTCGCGTCGGTTTCTACCAATGATTTATGAAGGATTTCTCAAACATTACCCACCCATTCACCAAATTACTTGAGAAGGAACAAGATTTTACATTCACTGAGAAAGCATTTGAGTCTTTCACTCTTATGACAAAAATCATCACTGAGACACCCATATAACAGCCCCATGATTGGACCCTTGAATTTGAAATCATGTGTGATGCTTCTGATTATGCTATTGGGGCAGTTTGGGGACAAAGTATGGATGGAAAGCCTTATGCCATCAACTATGCCATCAAGACCATGGATGATCCCCAAATGAACTATATTGTGGCTGAGAAAGAGTTTCTAGTTGTGGTATTTTCACTTGAAAAATTTCGATCTTACATCTTAGGGTCTCACATCATAATTTACACAAACCACTCTACTCTAAAGTATCTCTTCACAAAGAAAGATGTCAAGCCTAGACACATTAGGTAGGTATTATTGCTCCAAGAATTTGACTTGGAAATTCAAGCCAAAGCCAAAGCAAAGAATGCCATAACCGATCACTTATCAAGGCTTCCATCGTCACCTTCACTGATCAACAACATGGTCCCGATTTCTTATACTTTCCCAGATGAGAGTATAATGTATGTCCCACAACTCCATTATTATGTAGACATTATCAATTATGTCATCACTTCTACATTACATGATGACTGGTAGAGCCATAAGAAAGATAAAACCAAAACCCAAGCCCGATACTATTGATGACCGTCCAAATGACTAAGGCAATCAGGTGTCTATAAGGTCGTTGAGACCTCAATCACTCAGACTCGGGTCAACAAGAAAAATGAACCACTCGCGAAGAATAAAATCAATCCAAACAAAGAAGAAGCGGTCCTGTTATGTGATTAACCTGGTATAGCACCCAGGGTCGAACTCAAGGAGCACGGATTGGCCGATGGCCTACGAAGTAGTAAAAACAAATAAAATAAAGAAATAAAATCTTTTTAGTGGTTTTTAATTATTTTTATATTTTTTTGGATTTTTAATTGATTAAGAAATTAAGAAAAACAAATACAAGCACACTTTAGCAATTTATTTAAAGCAACAAAAATCAACCCAAAAATTAAAACAAAAATATTTTTACGTATTTTATATTTTTTAGTGTTTTTGGTGAATTTTTGATAATTTTCTGATGTGTATTTTATTTTCTAAAAATCAAACAGTGGCAAAAACAAGGGGTACTGTCCAGCCGAGCCAAGAAGCCCTAGATAAAATACCTAAGGGCCTCAAAATGGCCTGGAGGTAATTTTCCTGTAAATTAGGTAAAACAAGGAAAATTTAGGTACCAAATTTTTTCTTTTTGGGTTTTTAATTTATTTACTAGAATTTTTAGGGGTTTTTGAGTGTTTTTAAGTTTTTAAGGTTTTTGAGCAATGAAAAATAGCCAAAATTGGCTAGAAAATCAAACAAACTAAACTAAACAGTATGTAATTTTTAGGGAATTTTTATATTTGTTTGAGATTTTTCAATCTAGACAGTAACAAAAATTAAGGTTTTTGAATTTTAAAAATAGCAAACAAAATCAGAAATGTCCTCAAAATCCGTGAAAATCCTACACCATGGCAGGAGCCATGTGTCAAATTTTCATTGGATTTGGAGGTGGTTTGATATTTTATTCAAAAATAACAAAAGGGTACTGTGCACAGGGACTGGAATGCAAATACCCAAAGTTCTGGGGGTCCCGGTGCAATTAACCCAGCAAAACACGCGCCAAGTGTGTGCCTGGGGCACTCAGGGACCTATATGTAATAAAACTAAGTCCCGAGGACTTATTGGTAACACGTACCAAAAGTCCGAGGGCCTTATCTGCAATTTACCCAAAATAAAACGCACATGCGGAAATAAAGCATTCACAGGGGTATAACTGCAATTAAAATAAACTTTCATTCATTTCATAACAACCAGAACTACAAGGGCATATGCTGCAAATAACCCAAAATATCACGTGGCAAAGCACGTGGCTCACAACAGGCAGGGGTATAAATGATAATATCTAAAGCTCAGGGTCCTCTATGCAAATAAACCTAAAACTAAACAACTGACTGAACTATTTACAGGACTAATACGAAATAAAGCAAAGATAAGGGCCTAAGGGTAAATTACCCATCATTAACCGGAGCGGCTGGATGACTGCCACGTGGAGATCGGACGGTCCAAACGGGGGCGGCTCTCAGCGCTGGAACTGCTCTGGTTGATCCAATGGTCTAGGTCAGGACACGTGTAGATCTGACGGTCCGGATCAGTCGCCTCAGATCTGACGTCGAGGGGCGGTCCAGGAACCAACGGTCAGGATGGCGTCTGGAGCTGGGGGCTGATCCAACGACGCTGGAGGGTGCTGGAAGAACTGGTCCCCGGCGAGCTTCGCCGGGCTCGTGCTGGCGCTGGCCTCCTCCTCGGAGCGCTCTGATGAACGGAGAAGAAAGCTGGTGCGCTCCTGCGTCTCCTGCGACACTCCGATAATCGACCCGAGCTCGGAAGCGCTCAGGGGCGGTCGGCAGAGCTGGTCTTCTGGCCGAATGACGGAGAGCCTCAGATGGCCCTCGTTCTGACCTGCAAAGTGGACCAAAAGACTCGCGGGTTGAGGGCAAATTGCCTCGACCCGGTTAGGCGATGTGAAGGTGGCTGGTGCGTCGGGGTGGCGGGCTCCGGCGAAGGTGGTGGACGGAGGAGCCCAGTTCCAAGCTCCTGTGCGAGCTGGGTTGCGTGTGTGGGTGGAGAACGTGCGGCGGAGGAAGGCGAACGTGAAGGTCGGGTCCGATGGTCGGATGGTGGTCGGAACCGGGGTGAGTCGAAGAAAGATGACGACGGCGCAAATTGGGGGTAAACGAAAATAGAACGAAATGGCGGAGCTACGGGACTACCTGGATGAACGGTGAGACTGGGGAAGAGCAGAGGGTGCTCCTGGTCGTCGCCTCAAGGGTCGTCTCGGCCCGAGGCTCGAAGCTCGCTCAGGTGGCGAAGCTACGGCGCCTACGTTGCCGGATCAATGGATTTGCCGGCTCTCCTCGCTGCAACAGGTCAGGGATGCGAGCTGTCACCTCACTCTCTCTCTGGAGCTCACTGGAGAACGAAGCAAATGGCCAAAGATGGAAAGAGAAGATGGCGGAGCAGCGCCTTTATATGGCTAGGGGTCCGAGAAGAAGGGGTCCGGGCAAGCTCAGGAGCGCGCGGATCCCGAGGGAGCAGCTCCGGCGAGGATGTCGGATGCAAGGAGAATGATTCGGACCCGGGTTTTGGCGAATTGGTGATCGAGTCGAGTGGGTATTAGTTGGAGAAATCGGGTCAGGAGCTCGGACCCGTGGGAAGTGGTCCTGGGGGGGCTAGTTGACCGGGCGGTCAACATCCCCAGGAGCCAATGAGGTTCGGCCACGTGGCTGGATCTTGAGGTGACAAATAGAGGTAGCTAGGGGCCGAATCTGCAAAAACTCCAAACATGAAATATTTTTCTTTTATTTTTTTCTATTTTTTGGTGATTTTTAATTAATTTTTGGAAATAAAAATAGGCTATATACATAATATGTGCAATATATATAGGGTTTTGATTTTTGATTTTTATATATTATTTTTATACAATTTTATTCCCATTTTATATTTTATTTATTTACATTATAAAATAAGTAATAAAAGGGTGTTTTTATTTTATTTTTATTATTTATATACATAGGTAAAATAAATAGATATGTACATCTATATACATGGTATATGTACAATGTATTTTTGTATTTTTGATTTTTCTATTTTTATTTTGTTTTGATTTTAATTGTTCCTGTTTTATTTATTTACAATATATAACATAGATTATTATAAAAATTACTTTTGTATATTTACAAAGCTAAATAAATATATAGGTGTGGTTTATGTACATGATGAAAGGGGTATTTTTGATCTTTTTGATTTTTTTAACTTTTTATTTTGTTTTTATCTTTTATGAATATATACAAATATTTGCAAGCATATTTTTGGGTGAGGAAAATATAGTTTTATTTATTTACACAAATATTTATCAAGAGCCCCTATCTCCCTCTACTTTGGCTTTTATGCGGTCAGGCCCATGCTGAGCCCTCCCTTGGGTTAGGTTGCTCAATATTTATTCTAAATATTTCCCTCTTTTTCTTTTTAATCTTTATTCTTTTATTTTTGCACAAAAACATGCTAATTATAGATTTTACACAATGCATGCTTTTGGTAATTATTCCTATTTACATATATCTACATGCATTTGCAAAGGTTTTTGTAGCTTAAATATAAGAATAAAGAGTGATGAATGGTTATTCATCAACTATCACTAGGATGAACCTCTACTTTTCAAAGAAGGCGCTGACTTGATATGGAGACATTGTATCCCTGAATATGAAGTCACTAGTGTCCTATCTCATTGCCACAAACTTGGATGTGGATGATACCATTCGGGAAAGCGTACAACTGTTCAGGAACTACAGTGCGGTTTCTATTGGCCTTCACTATTTAAGGATGCCCATCATTTTGCCCAAACTTGCCCTGCTCGTTGAATAATGGAACAATGACCCGTCGCAACATAATGCCTCTCCAACCAATACAAGTAGTCAAAATAATTGACACTTGGGGCATAGACTTCATGGGACTTTCAACACATCACGCTGCTACCAACACATCCTTCTTACTGTTGACTATATCTCCTGCTGAGTTGAAGCCATTCCCACTCGCATTGTTGACAGTGCGACTATCGTCAAATTCTTGACCATCCTCTTCTCTCGATTTGGATTACCTAAGGTGGTCATTAGAGATGTTGGAACCCGCTTTCTGAATACATTAGTGAAAAAGCTACTTAAAAAGAATGGAGTTGAACACTGTGTCTTAAATGCCTACCACCGACAAACAAATAGAATGGCCAAGCTATCAAAGCAAGAAATTAAAACCATGCTACAAAACATTGTCTGATCCGATTGTAAAGACTGGTACCAACACTTTCCATCTACTCTTTGGGCCTACCATACAGCCTTTTGCACGCCTATAGGAATGAGCCCGTCTATGGAAAACCATGTAATTTACTTGTTGAGATCCACCATAAGTCAATCTAGTGATAAGGAATTGCCATTTGGATTATGATGATGTTGTAAAAAGAAGATTAGTAAATTTAGATGAATTGGAAGAACTATGGTCACAAGCCTATGATAACAACTTGATCTACAAGGAAAAAAATCAAAATATGGCATGATGCCAACATTTCAAGGAAAATATTTCATGAGAATCAAACAATGATGCAAAATTAAAACTATTTCCTGGAAAGTTGAGATCAAATGAAAAGGATCATACATTATAGCCCATGTTTTTGACAATAGTTCAATAGAAATATCTGACCCAAACACTAAAGCCACTTTTTGAGTCAATGGTCAACGATTGAAACCTGTTGTTGAACCCTCTTGTCCCATGCCTATTTGTGCAACATACTTTCTACTGGAACAGTAAGAAGTACACATCGTCGAGTTGAGGTGTTAAACCATGCATTCTCGTGAGTCTCTCCTCATATGTATCTTTTCTACTTATTTATCATATATTTATTTTTTTGTATGGCATTAGATAAGTATGAGGTTACACCTCTATACTTCAAAAAAACAAAAATAAAAACAAAAAAACTCAACAAAAACATAAAAATACTTTTTCACGTCACTCACCCAATCTGTAGTTCCACTTATTAATTGTTGTTTTCACCATGAGGACATGGTTTCTAATAAGCATGGGGGCATGTTTTCATTTTTTTCAAAATTTCTTAATTTTTCTTGAAAATGTTTTCCCAAAAAATCTTTTGCGTACTCAAAAATCAAATAATAATTTGCAAAATTCCCTTAAAATAATTTCTAAAAAACATTATAAAATCTTTTCAAAAAACTACCAAAATTATGTCCTTCCTTCCCATTTTATCCTATTTTTAAGAAACCAGCTCTTCATTGCATAGAACATAGACTGAACCTGAGTTGACCCTAACTCACATAATACCATCAGAATTTCACTAAGCATGAGTTTTAAGCCTTCTTCATGTCCATACGGACTTTCTTCTCTTAATTCCGCTTCTACTGGTGAATGAACTTCTGTATCTAACTAGATCACCTAAGCAATTTGTGCACTCTTAAACTCTTCATTCGATATTAAACAACTGCACATTCCATTTAGCTTGACTGAGCTTATTTTATGAGATATGGTTAAAATCTAGTTGAGGTGAGGAGCTGTCCACTTCGTTGTGTTAATGCTTGAACCTTGTCAATGGTTAATGAAGAAACTTGATTCAGGAGTAACATAAGCTCTCTAGTTTAGGTATGTCGGCAAATAAGTTGGTATCGTGTTTCAGAAGTCATTATTAAACCAATATTACTTTGATGTCACATCCAAAGCAAAAACACCATAAAAAAACATACCACAATACAAAAGAAGGCCAAACACCACCCATCATACAAAAATGTGCAAAGCAAAGAATGAAGGAAGATCTATCAAATAACACTACTCCACTAAAAAGCCAAGGCAACAGTCCAATGATGCTACCTAACCTCTTAAAAGAGGCCAAAGAGGCCTAGTGTTATACTCTGCAAAAGGAAAAGTACGAGAGTAATAGACTAAAGCGGTCTACGGAAAACCCTGAAAATTAAGTCCCATACTTCATATGAATTGCTCCTTATTTTTATGTTGACATACTTAGGTGAAAAGAGACTATGCTTGAACTCAGGTGAGGACCAAGACTATAGACATAGGGAATCATTCGGTACCTTATTCGATTGTACAGTTATCTCATTCTCTCGACTCGTAAAAGCTACAACATCATAACACTGTTTATATCCACTCAAGGTCAAAGAGAATACTTGTTGATTAGAATGGTCTGACTTGATCGACTTTCAGAAATCACTCGATTTTGTCGAAACTAAAAGGCTACTGAAACTATAAACACGAGTCAAGTCGATAATTCGAACAATCTTTAATCCATGAGTCGATTCTACTGAAGTTTGTGTATTTGTGTGGTTTGGATGATGAAAACTCAAGATTTTATGGGTGTGTCTGTTGCAAACCCTCATCCAGTCCATTTTGATTATTTCTCTCGACATTCATTATTATTTATTTTATTCTTGCTTGAGACTAGCAAGATTTAAGTATGGAGTGTGATGAATGCAATATATATTGATATAATATGATCAAATTATTTGAAGAATAAGCATAATGTTTGATATATACACTTCAATCTCACATAAATCGCATTTTATTTATTACATACATAGAGCAGAGAAAACCACCGTAATTACACAAAGTCGATTAAACCACTGCATAAATCGGTAGATCATAATATTATATCCATATGAAATGATTCAACAATCTCTATTCTATATACTACGTATAAATTATATGGTGAGAATACATTTAGTACTAAGATTGGTAATTAAACTTAACTTAAAATAATTATCTTTATAATATAACAACACATATTTATAATTATTATAGTAAGGGAGAAAATAAAAACTCATTAAATTTATATTTATAGCATTGAATTGAATCAATAGCCAACACATTGTTTTATTCAATTTGGCTCTATATTTCACTTAACATTATTGTTGAAAAGAAAAGGGGAGAGGGATTTGTGCAAGATTTCCATTCTTTATTCCCATGCATATAACTCCTTCCCCATGTGCATAGAGCACCCACGTAACCCTTTCCCATGCAATATTTGTTTCTCATGCATGTATTTAAGTTTTATCTTTGTGTGCATGATTCTCTTCATTTTTCTTTGTAGGTGGTCACCCATGACAGAGCTATACAAAAGCCCTCTCACGCCCCATGCATGGAATGCAATCCCTCGCTCTCACAGATACCAGCTCTCACGCACTCTCTTCCCCCGACTCCAGCACTCTCTCCATCATATTCTCCTGCAGCCATCCAAGACGACCACATCTCCTCCTCGACATCTTCCTCGTGTGTAGCATGCATGTGCCGACCTACGACCTCTTGATGAATCCACGATTCATCATCTTAATATCTTGATCTTAGCAAAATCCCCGAGTAAAATCCCAGAAAAATGTCCATAAAATCAATAAATTAACAAAATAGCTCTTGTAAATAAAACACACTAATTATTGTATATTAAATTGTACAAAATAAATTAAAATAAAAAAGCCGCAAAATCACAGGAGTTTTATACATGTAAATGGCCCAAAACTTAATGTATTTTTAATAATTTCATTTCAACTCCTTTTTACCTAATTCTTTCTATAACTTGTTTATAAAAATGTACATAAAAATATAAAAATACAAAACAAATTTCATCTCGAATAAATGCTCCTAGATCCCAAAGAGAAAAAGCCGTAAAGTCCAACTTCCAAGCTAAATTCCCACTCCGTATGAACTCTTAATTCATCAAACACACTTTTAAAGTTCAAGTTAGAAAATTATCTATCCAACGAAAGTGGTTTCATTAAAATCGGAGCTCGTTTGCAAAAGTTGGGTTTTGGGATCTAGATGTACATTGTACATTATGTATATATTCATACTTTCTTCATTTTTTATTGTATCTTTCTTAATTATAAAAAATACAAAAAAATCATACTTGTGTTGTAATTTAATTGTAGTATTTTATTATATTTTTCTGTTGTAAATATCTCTTCTTAAAAAAGATAAAAAAAATTACATATTAGAAAAGTAAAAAAAATGTGTACATGTTGTATGTATTTACTTGTAAATTCACCACTATTTTTTTCCCTCTTTATTTTTGTTGTATTTAAAGTAGCATACTTTATATCATTATTTATTTATTTATTTTTTCCCATTCTCTACAATAACTTCTCTACCACCAACTTCTATTCAACTCCACCTCTTTTAATAACTCCCATTCCACTCCATATTCTTCCACCAACCTCCCATTCAACTCCACCAATAATACAACTTCCCATTCAACAACACCACCATTCTAACCTCTCTTTGTCTTCTCTTTATATTCATTTGTACATCCTCATTTTTTTGCATCCGCCATTCATATAGAAAAATGAGAGAGCTTGGAACGTGGAGTTGGTGACAGCGGCGAAGCGTCTTCCTCAAGCGACGACCTCTTTCAGGCGAGATCCGCGGAGCTCCGATCCGCTTCACGAGTTCCCCATCGAGCTCGCGTAGCTTCTCCGATTTTTGTTTCGCCAATCGGATCGAAGCGACGACAGGAGTTCAGCGTAGCTGCTCCGCCAATCCGGCGAAGATTCAGGTAAGTATTTCCCTTCATTTATCTTGTTGTTTTATTTTATCTAAAATTTTGTTTTCCTTGTTGTTTCATAAATAGATCATTACCATCATCTTCCCCATCATTCACCAACCGCATCATACTACCACTATCACCATCACCTTCATCACATCACCACCATCATATCCCTTACATTTACATTCCTTGTATTCACATCACCACCATCATATCCCTTACATTTAAATTTTATTTCATCACTCCTCCTTTTCCATTTACATTCCTTGATTAACAAAACAAAAAAAATATAAAAAAAATTAAACAAAAAAATATAAATTTTCATTATAGAAAAAAAAAGAAAAAAAACAAAAAAAAACAAACAAGCGCCGCAGCGGTGGGAACACCCACCGCCGCCGCCTCCTCTTCCAACCGCCGCCAGCCGGCGACCTCCTCGCCGCCCGCACCGCCCCTTCGGCCTCCGCCGACCGCGCCCACCTCTTCCACGCCTCCGCGCGGTGGCCTGCACCTCGCGCAACCGTCGTGCGCCGCCCAGCTCTCCTCAGCCCGCAGCCACCTCCATGAGGCCACGCCGCCCTCTCCTCCGCTGGTGGCCGATCGCCGCCGTCCCGCCTCCTCCGCGCGCCGACGTGCGCGCCGCCCCTCCGCCGACGAAGGCCGCTGACCCCCTCTCCACTTTGGGTTCATCTCCACGGTCTCAAGGAAGAAGGTGCTTTTCCCTTTAAATTGTTTTAATGTAAGAATTGCATTTTCTTTATTTATAGTTTCTGTAATTGCATACCAGTCCCTGTATATATTGATGTGTGTTTTAGTTGTTTCTAATTTGCAAGGACACCCCTATGTTCGCACCTAAATTTGGACATCAATATTGCACCTTTTTATTCAATGAAAAATACCTTTGTGTTGAGCAACTAATTGTCTACCATCAGGATATTTATTTATATTTTTCTGATCCTTGGGTAATTATTTAAAATTGTTCAACTGAAATTTAGCATAGTTTACCCATTTTGAGCACTTAAATTCATATCTAACACACGGTTGCTCTAAAAATTCCACAAAAATTATATGTGATACCTTGATATGTGATTAATTTTCTGTCCAAATTTCATCTAAAATGGAGTTGTCTTGTTCCTGGAATAATTTGTAGAGTGGATATAGTATTTGATTTTTAATTAAATCTACATAAATCATTTTTGCGAAATTTCAACTCTCCTGGATTGCTTATCTAAATATCTTTCTGAGATAATTCACATTCTGCTTAATTTGACAATGTGGATTTATTAGAAATTATTTACTCACTATCACTCTATTTTCACTAAAAAAATCCATAAAAAATTCATAACTTATCAAAAAATTACAAAAAATTACTGTTAGGAAGCATCATGTTTTAATTCCAGTAATATTTTCATAATGTTTCCTTACTGTTTGTGTGAGAAATTGCGAAAAACCCCATAAAAAGTGTGTATTTTTATTTATTGCATTTTAAACCTAAAAAATACAAAAAAATGTGTTTTGTGTTCCCCACTGGATTAAGACTTTAGGAAAAATATAATTTGGTTGAATTGGATTAATTTAACATTAAAATTAATTTGGCTAAATTGTGTGATTTCTTAGTGTTCTTGTTCAGTCGCATTTGCATTTTCTTCGGTTTTTTGCATAAAAAAATGTAAAAAAAACCCACGTGGAAATATAGACCTAAGTTTTTGAATTAACCCGAAGTTGTTCCTTTGCCTCCCTGAGTTCGACCCCGGACTTGCCCGGGATATAAATTAAGCCGAGACACTCTTCACGGAGATCTTCTCTCGGTTCTGACCGAAATGCTAAGTACACGTGCTACAACGTGACCGAATTAGTATCATATTTAGCGACACGTCACCTCTCCAACCCATAACTCCTCCTTTAAGCTCACACAACTCTAACCTCTCATGTACGCAATCACTCCCTGTCAGTGCACCCCCACCCCGTGGCCACCACCTCATGCACCAACACGCGCTCCACCCTATGTCCACCACCTCATGCACGACTCCTTCCTCGTGCATGCGTCAAGTAACCCGTGCACGCCACCTTCACGCGGGCATCCATCTCCTCGATGCAACCAGTAGCCCATAAACGTCATCAGCCCACACGCGTTCTCCTCGCAACCGTCTCCACGTCAGTCTTCGTTGTCTCGATTATGGATTTCGAATAGAGAAGAATTCCTATCACGTTCATCATTTGTCTCTTGCATTTTTTTTCCTTATTCATTTTATTTATATTAAAATTGAAGGAAAAAAATATCATGTTATAAGCTCTCTTGCATTTTTTTATATTAGTGGTTTTGTTTAAATTGAACTTGAAAGCATTTGTTGTAAGGTTCCTTCTCAACTCTAAGTTTTCTTTAATACATTGCAAGTTTACTTTCCATTATTTTGTTCTGAAATATTGCAAATGTCACCTTATTTCCTCTATCTTAATTTGCAATTCAACCCCCATTTTCTTATTTAGTTAGATTCATGCTCTCCTTTGTTTAATTTAAGTTCTATAATGTGTTGTCTACATAGATGACATTTTCTTGTCAAGATTTCTCTAGCATAATATTTCTTTCATCACAGTAGATTAAAAATTGAATCAAGTTTTAAAGAAGATCGAAAATTGCTAGTTTGCTTAGTCCCTACGGATACGAACCTCTACTTGCACTATACATCTTGTGTGTTTTCATTATGCTTATGGTTGTAACTATATTTGTTTGATTACAATTTTTTATGGAATAACAATGACGTGGTAAAATAAACTTCTTAAACTGCATAAAATCGCATCAACAATATCTCACATATTGTCGAAGATAGATTCATAGTCATATGGGTTTGCGTATGAGTTGATTTGTTCTGACCTGGCTATCGAGGAGACTTGAGTAGAGTTTTGTGACTCTCAGAGGTTGTTGTGTTTCAAATTCGATCCCCAATAAGATTCTGATCGCACCTAAATCCGTCAGCCCGACTTAAAACTCTAAACTTTGATTTAATGAAGACAAGTTTGAGAATTAAAACCAATCAAATTTCTTTCTTTTTATTTTCATTTTCTACACTTATTGCATAAGTGTTTGCTTGGGACTAACAAAGGCAAGTATAAGGTGGTGATGAATCTCCATTTCATCACCTTTATTCTATCATTTTAGCTTTAAAAACTAATGCATGTAAATAGCATTATACAAATTAATATTAACTATTTATTCTATTTATAGTATATAAAATATAGTTTTTAATGCCAAAATTATATAATAAAGAAAATAAAAAGAATAAAATGCAAAAGGTATTTTATGACCCTAAACCCTAAGACCTAGGCATCTTGATGAGTAGGTCGACAAGGAATAAAGAGGGAGATGATGAATCTCCATTTCATCACCTTTATTCTATCATTTTGGCATTAAAAAACCTAGCTATTACGTGTAAGTACCCTTAATTTGCATAATTAACATTCTTTATTTATTGTATAAATACAGTATAAAATACTATTTTTAATACCAAAAATATAGAAAAAAGAAAAGAAAATAAAAGAAAAAGAATAAATTGGAATAAGTATTGATGACCCTAAATACTGAGACCTAGGCATCTTGATGACTAGATTGACAAGGAATAAAGTAGGGGGAGATAAGGGCCAGAAATTCAATAAAACTCCCATTTATTAATTCATTATGTATTCATTTTTGGGACCTATTTTATTTTCTACTTTTTATACATCAAATAAAGAAACATTGTATATAAAAGTTTTATATAATAATTTATATAAATACAAAACTGATTTCATACAAAAATAATACACCGTGTAAAAGTTATACTGTGAATAAGATTCCAAAATCCCAAATTCCCAGACCCATATCTCTCAAATAAAAACTCAAAATATATCAAAATCACCTTAATTGCATATAACTTTTAATAAGCCATTTAATGAAGGTGTTTCATATTTTTTGGAGTTAAAGTGTGAAAGTTAGGACTTGGAACCCTATTGTATAATATGCCCGAACAAAATATTCATTTTTATTCTTTATTATTTTTATATTTTTATAGTTTTATAGTTTTGTAAATATTATTTATAATATAGCTACATATTAAAACTAAAATAAAGCAATGAATAAAACATATAAATAAAATATGTATATAGAACATATCGATGAAATACCAAAAACTATATATATACAATAATTATATCTATTTATTTAAGTGTAAATAATATATCAGAAAAATATAATAAAAATATATTTAAGTATATAAAAATAAGTTATAATTATATAAAAAATAAAAAAATAAAAAAAATCAAATATATAAAATAAAATTAAAATGCGCAAAACATAGAAGAATATACCTATATATACCCTAAAAAGTAAAATGTAATTAAATACCGTTGAAAATTAAATAAAAAACATAATAAAATTCTACAAAAAATAATATATATTTTATATTTTTAACTTTATCTTAATAAAATCATTCAGTAATTATTATCTACTTTACAATAATTCCAGGGTTGATTTTTCTTGGTTGGTCCACATGGACCAACCAGGTTGATTGGAGAGTTGACCCTAGTCAACCCTCTGACTCGCCCATGTAGCTTCTGACAGATTGCCTTTTTCCATTTTTCACGCCTGATGCGTTGCTCAAGGAGATTAGGTCCCTTCATGAGATCTTTTCTATATACATCCAGGATCCACACCGTGCCTTTTCCCAGGGCAAAACATCTTTGAGTTGCCTGTGATCTCTCCTTGAACACCTCGCTACCACTCCCTGTACAAAACCTCCCTCGATTCCTCCATTTGATTTTGAATCCCCTTTGACCGAGTTTAGCACCCCCTCATGTGCTCTGTATCAAGGAGGGTGACAACCTCCTCTCTAGCCCTATTGTTACGGAGTTGAGCATGGACTAAGGTAGGTTCCATGACCTCCGACGAGCTCGCCGTCGAGGTTCCTACTTCCTAGTCTAGGTTGGTGGATGTACATTTCTTGTATTTTCTAGGTAGCTTAGATCCTAATGTTTTATTTATGCTTTTAATTTTGCATTTTAGTCAACTAATCGCCACCTTCGTAGTTCGTCGGAGCTCTACTCCAGCGAAGACTTCCACTTGTCCACGACCGTTGACCGACCCCGGTACTGTTGCACCTTCTTTCCCAGATGTTTCCCCATGCTCCACACCACTACATTCACCTTGGCTCCTCCAGTAACAAGATCTGGGTGTTCATCCTCCCGCGCCTCGTCGGAGCACCTCCGCTCGACTACCCCACATGTCCATTTGCCCCCTTCACCATCGAGGCATTTTCCCTTCGATTGTTCCTTGTGTCATGAGTAGGTTTGAAGCCTATAGACCCTATTGGTGCAATTTTGGCCCCACGCTGGAGATGCCTGGATCTCCTCACCTTCCCCGACTCTGTGTGGGAGCTCTAGTGAACCTCGAGGCCCTTTTGAGCTTCCATCTGACAGACGAAGCCTCTAGGAGCATTTTTCAACCTCAGCAGTGAGGAAGGAGCTCTGGACTTGCAGATACGGCCGATCAAAGTTCGCTACAGCGGGGCTTCGTCCCAGTTCTTCAACAGCCATCCTGCGCCATTGGATCTCATCGTGTTCTTCACGAAGCATAGCGGACGTTGGATCTTCCAATCCTAGGATGGATGATCTCCAATCCGAGATCTAATATGTGACGTCGTTTTATGATGATATCATCAGCCATTGTGGGCACAACACGTGGCTTAGTGAGCTCCATCCGATAGTTGGTCTGCGTGCATACAAATGGGTATTTTGCACTTTTAACGCAGTCATTTTTGTATTTAATATTTAAACCTTAAACTTTCCTTTGTGGTTATTTAATCTCTGTAATATTAGCAAAAAGCCCCTCCAACTATTATTATTTGCACCTTGGTCCACGCCAACTCACCTCACAAACGCTCCCACTTGAGGTGGGCATTTTGTAGGCATGCCCTTAGGTTTTGGTATATTTCATTTTGGCCTAGAAAAATTTTATTCCAGATGTAACTTTTTGGTAAATTGTAGAAAGGCCCTCGTACTTTATTTTAATTACGTATATGCCCCCATCATTAATTGATTTTTGTGTGTTTGTTGTATTTAATTAAAATAACAATTATGCCCAAAAAAATTCCCAAAAAATACGTGTAGGTTCCTGATTACCCCTAATTCCACGCCCTAATTTTATTTTGTAACTTTGGTATACATTATTATTTATTAAAAGTCATTTATGGCACTTTTGTTCCCTGATTTGCTTGTAAAATTCCCAAAAATATAAAATCTTTTTGAAAAATTCAAAAAAAATATTTTTTTATTAATTTTTTTACAACTTCAGACTAAAAATCACTAAAACTAGAAAAACAAAACTCCAAAAAATATAAAAACCCTAAAAATCCTTATAAAAATATGTAAAATTCCAAAATTTCAAAAAATTCCAAAAATAGTATTTTCTGCTTTATAATTTTCTTCATATTATTATTGAACTATTAAAATTGATTTGTAAAATTTTGGACTAGATTTTTTATTAGGTTCCATTTCAATTTCGGCCTTTTATTTTATCCCTATTTTAAGCCATTTTTCTCGTATATATGTTTAATAGATTTTCACTGCTTCATATATTTGTGGGTAAATTGTTGATTGTACCGGGTTTCGTGAGCGGTCGCTTCAGCGATACTATAGTTCTATCCCTGTGTAGACTACTTTAGACCTCTCACAAAGCCCATGTTATCAAATGGCACCGTTGCCGAGGAGCAATTGCGCATAGATTAGTTTTTGTGTGATTGTGATTTCTTTGCCTTCTCTTTACTCGCATAGATTAGTTTTTGCTTGATTGTGATTTCTTTGCCTTTCTCGTTACTTTATTTACTCTCTTTTATTTGATGTTAATTGATTGAATTGGCCAATCCATTCTCCTTATCTGAATTTGTTACGAAGTACTGCTGGACCGAGAGAGGCTCTCTTAGGAGCACCTGCACACCGATGAGGTGATTTCTCTTTTTGACCTATTTTTCAGAAAGGACTCGGAGCAAAGGAAGCTTGGAGACAATTTTGAAGATAAGGTATTTTGAGCATTTTGTTTTATCTATTTATTTGTGTAATTTAAAGTTAGAGAGAGATATTATTTGTAATAATTCAGGACTCTCCAGGACTCTATACATTTCACGAGGTCCAGTGCCCGAGGGATAATTCCCTTGGGGGCCTCGTCAGTTTTTCGTCATTTTTATCACCTTTCCTTTTATTTTGTTTCACGATTTTATTTTCTTTATTTTGTGTGATTGAGTCCTAGTTGTAGGATTTGCTTGTCGATAGATTAAGTCCGAACACCTAATCACCATTGCATGTACCTATAGGCTCGTTTAGACTTAGTCAAATTTAATTGTCAATTATTTATACTTGAGACTGTGTGCTGAGAGAGGTCGTATATAGTGCTTGCAGGACCAGTTGTGGTGGGCACCGATAGGCATCGAAGATTGGACCTTGATCTCATTTCTGAGTAGTTGACATCTTGTGCCTCACGATAATAGCAATTTCTCATCTATGGTGATTTCATCGATTTGCATTTGCATATAGATAGATTTCATTTCTGCCTAGCATCCTTCCATGAAGAGAGCTGGAGGTAAGGTGAGCATTTCTCTTTAGCATACATCATCGTTGTCGCCTCACATTGCTTTTCTGACTCTCTCCCTCTGATTTTGATCACCTAGTTTGCTAAAGGAATTGACTCCTCGTTAGGAGCATGCATTTCTTAATAAAAAATACAAAATAGTGATAACAAATAAAATTGGGACTATTAACATTACTCGACCCTAAAAAGACCAAAAAGAAAATCATTGTCTTAGGGAGAGTATTCCCCTCATTGTCTTCGCTTTTACTTGCTCAACGTGCACACTAAAGTTAGTGCCCAAATCCCATAAGCCAACCTAAGTGTTTGTACAATTTTGTGATTCTCACCTAACTCTAAAACAGACAAGATAAAAAGATCGAGATTTCACGATCTTCACCGAGTTGAGTAGGTGAATTGAAAGATCGTGTTTATTTTATGTGCATTTGTTTGTGATTGTTTGTGTGTATACTCGATCTCTCTATGCATTCATGTCTTTATTCTCAGATCTCTTGATTTCACCACTGTGCTCTCTTGATCATTTTTCTCTTGTTTCGAGATGGCCGACTGGAGCATTTTTTTTCTAACTTTCACAGATCCTTCTTACCTCCAACCGGTTCACCTCCATTTTTCCAGGAGGACTTTCTCCTGACTTTTGTATATATCCACCTCAGCTACAGTTTCAAACCTCAGATCTTTACCCACCACCAGCACCCTCACACTACCCTCCATCGCATCCTACTGAGACTCATCTGTTGGGGTCACCTCTCATGGAGTCCACACTTGGGACCTTGAACTGAATGATGGAGAAAATGAATTCGAGGATTAACTATCTCTTTTGCATAAATAAGAACCAGAATGTCGCTTCACTATTTGAGGATATGGATTCACTTCAGGATGATCATGAGAGCTTGCAATCACCCAAAATAGAAAAAAAATGAGAAAAATATAAATAACCAAAAAGACTTCGAGAGACATATGGTTTATTCGGACTGTGAGGAGGAGGTACTCATGCCAGATCTTTTACCCACACACACATTCACACCTTGCCCCACCTTTGACCTCGAGGATGAAACTATACATATTGCTCCTACTCGTCCTTGTATAGATGATGATTCTGATCTCCTCCCTTGAATGGAGGAGATCCAAAAATTCAAAAAATGTTGACTGAACCTGATGTGGTAGCCACTATTCATGAGATCATTCAAGCCCCACTTCACCAAGCCATGACCCATTTATCTGCTCCTCTACCTAAGAAGAGAAAGCGGAGGAGCAGATCTGAGCATCATATCATGACCATGACCTCAGCCCATGCCATCACCCACTGTCCATCTTCTAGGAAAGTGAACATTGCTACACAATTCATTAGATGCACCATTTCTGAGTTCACATGTGATCACACTCTTCTTAATGGTGGTGCTTCAATTAGCATCATACCCTTCTCGCTGGTACAGTCTCTTCACTTATAGCCTCTCAAGAAAATCAGGATGATCATTCAGTTTGCTGATAAATCAATGAAGAGGCCGAAGGGTATTCTAGCGAACGTTGTCATTTGGATTCAGGGCATGAGCTATACCGTCGATTTTATCGTATTGCCCATGGAGATCTCAACTGGGGAGCCCTCTCCAATTATCCTCGGACGACCCTTTCTCGCCTTTGCGAGAGTCATCATCGATTATGGATCAGGAGGGATTCGCTAACCTACTATAGACCAAAGAATTGCATCTGATGTGACCTCACCTATCTTAGCTGACCCAGTGGACTATGACCTTGATGAGACCATTGTGATGTGTTGATGACATCCACAGGATTTACACAATTGATGCCTTAGAGCAGAGGGTAGACATTTGTGAGCCTGAAAAGGATAAATTTGATCTTGTTGCATTCATCCATGAATTCGGGTCTTTCTATGAGAATGATAATCCGGTTGAGACTTTAGAGGATGAACATGTCTCGACTACTTCCACATATGAGTTCATTCCTTTTAGTTTTGACCTCGGAGAGATTCACCAGGATGAACTTGAGTTTACTTATTCCGATTATGAGTTCGAGCCTTTTCACTTTGATGACATACGCGAGATACCCAAGGTCGGACCTAGCCACACTACTTCCACTGACCCGCCTGTGCCTTCTCACCCTAGGACCACTGAGGACCTTTATCAGGTCTATCCTGATCAGCTTATGTCTATTGAGGACCCCGATATCGACCTGCATCTTGTCAGATCCATTCCTCAGCTGTCCCGCAAGAAGGTTCGCTTTCTACCTACTTAACCTTTGTGTGTCCATCCTCTTGTATTTTCTCATTCGTTTATCTCCTTCCATCCACTGTTTTGCTTATCCACCCCATTCTCGTGGGTGCCTTACTTAGGACGTACTTTGTCCTATGTATAGGGGTAGTGGACGAGCCGAGTGTTCTTTCTTCGTTACGCTTTGTCACTCTTGATGTTGCTTATACTTCGGGATCTTTTACCCAAAGTATAGGGGGAGTGGTGCATACATTCTCTACGATCCTTTCTTCTATCTTCATATGTCTTTTCTTATTTTCTTCTTTTTATTTTCATTTTTCTTTTTCTATCGAAAAGGTGATGCCCCTTTTTGTCAGTATTCAATACTTAGGACATACTTTGTCCTAAGTATAGGGGATGTGCACACCGAGTTCTTTCATTCTTTGATCCTCTCCACTGTCTCCTCTTCTTGTCTATACTTAGGGATATCTTACCCTAAGTCGAGGGGGAGACAGTCTGAGTATGATCTGTTCATTGCCACCCTCGACCCTCCTCGCCTTGTGTACAGACTGCTATACTTAGGATTATTTGATCCTACATATAGGGGGGACGATCAACTTATCATTTTCTTATTCATTCATCAATTCATTTATTCTTTAGACTTTTCTATACTCAGTATGAGTTATATCCTCTCTTTTCTCTCGGATCTATGAGGACATAACTCAACCTAAGTATAGGTGAGTCGTATATACTGCATATATACTTTAGTCATAACTCGTACTTTCTTTTTTCTAATAATAAACAAGGCCAAAATATGGTATAATATACTATAAAATTAATTAAAAACACACAATAAAAAGATAAATATCATTCCTCAAATTCTTTGTGTATATATTGATTAATAAATCAGGTAAAAATATTTTTTACAAAATGTTTGAAAAATAGTTTGAAAATCTTTTTGAAAAATCTTCTAAAAAGTATTTGGAAAACATTTTTATAAATATTTTCAACCTTTGTAAAATATTTTGTTTATAAAAATTTCTTTTCTTTGAGTGAAATAAAATGTTTGAAAAATGAAGTGCAATTGTTTGAAAAATGATTGCAAAAGTATTTTGAGAAATCTATATAAACTGTCTAAAAAACCTCTGCAAGATGATAATAAATGTTTGTAAATTTTCGCAAAAATTATTTGTAAAAATTCTTATGGACTATAGTTTTTAAAATTATTTATAAAATGATTTTCAAATAAGTTCGAGGAATATATGCATCACACTAAAATTCTTTATTAATTATTTATGCATACCTATAAAAATGATCACATAGCCCTTGTAAATTCTTGAAGTAACCAACTCTTGAAAATATAAGATGCATCCCCGTGCAAATATTTGTACCTTTTATATCCAAAATCTTTTGTTTTCAAAAGTCACAAAAACATTTGCAAAGCTAAAAATCCAAAAAACAATTGCAAAAATCTTTTTGAAAATACCAAAAACATTTGCAAAACCTTTTATTTTAAACTAATAAAAAGTTCAAAACTTTGAAAATTGCATCACAAAAATATTTTCTGCATTGTACATAGCATTTGCATAGCATTCACATTTTTCAGATTGAATTTAGTAATTGAACAAGTCTAAGAAAAATCCAAAGATTTGAGGTTGGTTGGACCTTAAATCTACCTATTTACATGAACCTTATATGAACTAGAATTGAGGTACTTCGGATCAAGTTGACTTAATTCATTGAGAGTTGTGTGATTTGGTTCAATGGATTCTTGGCAGCCTAAGTAGAGTACTTCGGAGTACACGCACGGCTCTTGTTGATAATGACCTAACTTGGACACCTGCACCTTTCACTTGGCTCAACTCAGTTTGAGTGGTGAGGGCATTGGATTTGCCAGTATGAGACGCATACAAGTGGAAACATTTGTCCTTGTTTAGGGAGGGAAGTGCACCCCAACCCATCCAATAGCAGAGACGTCTAAACACAGGAGAGTGTGGGTTGCAATAATGCTTCAAAAGAGGGATAGTCTACTGGCTCAGGAGGAAAACTCCTTATATAAATGTTGTTGTATATATTTAAAAAACAATATAAAAAGCAAAAACTCCAAAAAAGTGGATAGGCCTAATGAAAATAAAATGCATGACAGAGTGTATATATTTGTATAGTCAACAAGCAAGCTTGAGCTTCAAATTCATACCTTGTAAGCTTGCAGCTGGATGACTTGACTACACTGGTCATGCATCCTGGGATTGGTATCTACCCTTGATATCATCCATTCTTCTATTCACCCCCTACTCTTGAGCCGGTTGCCACTTGAAGTTAAAAGGGAATACCTCGCTCCTTGAGGAAAGAGTTGCTGGATTGGGGAATCGTTAGGTTGTCATGATGGAGAAGTCAGTCTCATTGTCGTTTCAGTTGGGGAGAGCCACTATCACATACATTGTACAAGTCAGATTCATTAGTCGTAAGGGTTTTTGTATGAGTTGAAGTATTCTGACCTGTCTATTGAGGAGGCTTGAGCAGAGTTTTGGGATTCCTGAAGGCGGTTGTATTTCAAATCTGATTCCCAATAAGGTTCTACCTGCACTGAAATTCCAAAGGTCCGACTTAAGCTCCAAACTTTGATTTTGTAAAGACAAGTTTATGAATTAAATTCAATCCACTTTTTGGATCCCGTTTTGCATCTGTCTTCTCCATTTTTCTTGCTACTACTATGGATTCTTAGAAGTCTAGATAGACCTTCCAGTATCTATCGATTGGATCTGGGTGGTGGAAAGTCAACCCGATAGAAGGTCACACTGATCAGCCAGCCTGAGGTCGATACCTCACTTCCCCTCTTGGCTCAACATGATGAGTGGTAGGGGCTTCAGAGCTATGGAAAAGCTATGCCGTCTTCGCTTACGGCTCGTTCTTTCTACTTACTCTGTCCCTATCATCATAGATCAAGTTGCCAAGATGAGTTCTGATCTTCTTTCTTTATCAGAAATCAGAGAAGATTCGTGAAAGAAGAAAGTCTGAATCGAAGGATGAAGCTAATCTAGCCTTTTCCGATAACCATTGTGTGAGTCTGTCCTATGAAATCCAGGAGGCCGGCCATAAAGAAATCGGTTAGATCTATAGGTTAGGATAAACTGTGGAAGTAGAAAGGTTCAAACCAGCATGGATCCCTTCCCCGGGCAATTCAACAAGCACTAACTGACACAAGGAAGAGAGAGACTTTGTTTTTCATTTTCTACACTTATTTCATAATTGTTTTCTAGGGACTAGCATAGGCAATATAGAGGGATGATGAATCTCCATTTCATCACTTTAGTCTATCATTTTGGCCTAAAAAACCCTAGTTATTGCATGCAAATGTCCTTAATTTCCATATATTAATATTCATTCTTTGTTGTATAAATACTATATAAAATATTATTTTTATTGCCAAAAGTATAGAATAAAGAAAAGAAAATAAAAAGAATAAAATGCCAAAGGTATTTTATGACCTAAATCCCAAGACCTAGGCATCTTTATGACTATGTCGACAAGGAATAACGTAGGGGGACATAAGGGCGAGAAATTCCATAAAATTCCCATTTATTAATTCATTATTTATTCATTTTTGGTACCTATTTTATTTTCTACTATTTATACCTCAAATAAAGGAACCTTGCATATGAAAGTTCTAGATAATATATATATAAATACAAAATTTCTTTCATATAAAAATAATACACAGTGTAAAAGTTATACTCTGAATAAGATTCCAAAATCTCAAAGTTCTCAGACTCATATCTCTCAAATAAAAACTCAAAATATATCAAAATCATGTTTAATTATATATAACTTTTAATGTGCTATTTAATGAAGATAGTTTCATATTTTTTGGAGTTAGGGTGTGAAAGTTAGGTCTTGGATCTCTATTATATTTTATACCCAAATAAAATATTCATTTTATTATTATTTAGTAATTTTATATTTTTATAATTTTGTAAATATTATTTTTAATTTATATACATATTTAAAATAAAATAAACAATGAATAAAATATCAAAATAAAATATGTATATAAAACAAACTGATGAAATACAAATAAATATACCTATACAATAAATATACCAATATATTTAAGTGTAAATAAAATATCAAAAAAATACAATAAAAATATATTTAAGTTTATAAAAGTAAGTTATAATTACATAAAATAATAAAATCAAAGAATAAAATCAAATATACAAAATAAATTTAAAAACACAAAACATAGAAGAATATACCTATACATACCCTAAGACCATGTTGGGCTTGGGGTTAAGCCCCCCTTTACCCCCACAAACCTCCCTTTTTCTCTCTCATGTGGGGACCAATTTTCCTCTCTTTTTTAATATATTAAATCAATCATTTCTCTTTTATCTATTCTAAAAATTAATATATCATCCCATCAAATCATCTAAAAGATATAAACTACTCTACTTCTACCTACTTTTTCAAACTCCAATACAATCACATCACAATAACTACTCAGTTTTCCAAACTTCAATACAATCATATCACAACAAACCCACCCCCAGTTTAACCCTCTATCCAAACACTAAAACACAAAAACGGGTTACCCCCTACCAGTTTACCCCGTGGTAACCCGCATACCAAACACACCCTAAAAAGTAACTTGTAATTAAATACCTCTAAAAATAAATAAAAATCATAAAAAATCTATAGAAAAAAATAAACATTTTTTATTTTATAACTTTAATAAAATTATTATTAATTATTATCAATTTTACAATAATTCTAAGGTTGATTTTTCCTAGTTGGTCCACGTGGACCAACTAGGTTGCTTGGAGAATTAACCATAGTAAACACTCTAACTCGCTCCTGTAGCTTCTAACAGAGTGCCTTTTCACTCATTTCTCATATTTTTCACGCCTGATGTATTGCCCGAGGAGGTTAGGTCCTTTCATGAGATCTTTTCTCTATACATCCAGGATCCACATCGTGCCTTCTCTTAGGGCAGAACATCTTCGAGTCGCCCTTGATCTCTCCATGAACACCTCGCTACCACTCCCTATACAAAACCTCCCGTGATTCCTCCATTTAATTTTGAATCCCCTTTGACTGAGTTTAGTGCCCCCTCTCGTGTGCTTTGGATCGAGGAGGGTGAAAACCACCTCTCCAGTCCTTTTTGCGGCGGAGTTGAGCAAGGTCTATGGCAGGTTCCATCGCTTGTGGCGGGCTCGCCGTCGAGGTCACCACTACCTTGTCTAGGCTGGTGGAGGTACTTTTCTTGTCTTTTCTAGATAGCTTAGATCTTAAGGTTTTATTTCTACTTTAATTTCGTATTTTAGTTGCTTAATCGCAACCTTCGTAGTTCATCGGAGCTCCACTCTGGCGAACACTTCCACATGTCCCCGATCGTTGACCGACCCGATACCATCGCCACCTTCTTTCCTAGTCGTTTCCCCACGCTCTGCACCACTCCATTCACCTTGGATCCTTCTAGAGCATGATCCAGGTGTTCCCCCTCCCACACCTTGCTGAAGCACCTCCATTCACCTTCCCCATGCATCCATTTTCCTCTTTCACCATCGAGGCATTTTGCCATCGATTGTTCCTTGCATCTTGTCCAGGTCTGAAGCACAGAGACCCCGCTGGAGTAATGTTAGCCTCATGCCGAAGATACCTAGAGCTCCTCACCTTCCCTGACTTCGTGGAGGAGCTTCAGTGAACCTTGAGGCCCTTTTGATCTTCCATCGGACAAACGAAGCTTCCAGGAGCATTTTTGGACCATCAACGGCAAGGAAGGAGCTCTGGTTTGCAGATACAGCCGACCGAAGTTCGTTGCAGTGGGGTTTCATCCCAATTCTTCCATAACAATCTTGCGCCATTTTATCTTGTTGTGCTCTTCGTGAAGCACAACCGACATCGGATCTTCCAACCCTTGGACCGTTGATCTCAGATCTGAGATCTAATCTGGGACGTGGGTGTGCGTAGTGTCATCAAGCATTGTGGGCGCGACATGTGGCTTACTGAGCTCCATCCGACCTTTGGCCCGTGTGCATAGGACTGGGTATTTTCCACTTTTAACCTGGTCATTTTTGTATTTAATATTTAAGCCTTAAACTTTCCTTTGTAGTTATTTAATTTCTATAATATTTGGAAAAAGCCCCTCCAACTATTATATTTGCACCTTGGTCTGCACCAGCTCACCTCACATTCACACCAACGTGAGATGTGCATTTTGCATTCGTGCCCTTGGGATTTTGACAAATTCCATTTTTGGCCCAGTAATATTTTGATTATAAATTTTTGGTAAATTTGCAGAAAGGCCCTCGTGCTTTATTTTAATTATTTTTTGCCCCCTGCTAGTAATTGATTTTTGTGTGTTTGTTGTATTTAATTAAAATAGATATTATAGCCCAACAATTCCCAAAAAAATACATGTAAGTTCTTGATTGCCCTAATTCCACACCCTAATTTTATTGCAATTTTGGACCTCTTATTATTTATTAAAAATCATTTATTGACTTTTGTTCCCTAATTAGTTTGTAAAATACCAAAAAATGAAATCTTTTTAAAAAATTCCAAAAAATATTCTTTTTTATTTAGTTATTTTACAACTTCATACATAAAATTGCTAAAAATAAAAAAAACAAAACCCTTAAAAATAGAAAAACTCTAAAAACACTTTTAAAATCTATGAATTCCTAAAAATTCTAAAAATAGTATTTTCTATTTTATAATTTTCTATATTATTGTTTTACTATTAAAGTTGATTTGGATTGGACTTGATTTCTATTTTTAATTTCCATTTCAATTTCAGCCTATTATTTTATCCCTATTTTAAGCCATTTTCAACTTTAAAAATATTAAAAATAGCAAAATTCACTAAAAATCACAAAAATAGTAAAAAATTATTTAAATCCCAAAAATATTTATTTCTAGAATTTTTAATTATTTTTAGTTATAAGTATGGAGAGTTTTAGGTGAGTGTGGTTTGACTTAGCTTACAAATCTATACAATGTTATTTGGCGAAGCAAGAAAATGCCTAAAGATTGGAGGAGGAGTATCGTGGTGCCTCCTTATAAGAATAAAGGAGACATTCAAAATTGTTCAAATTACTATCAAGCTGATGAGTCACAATATGAAAATTTGGGAACGTGTGATCGAAAGAAGGCTGAGGCAAGTTTCCAACATAAAATAAAACCAATTCGAATTTATGTCAGGTCGCTCAACTATTGAAGCCATCCATTTGCTGAGGAGAACAATGGAGATTTATAGAGCTAAAAGGAGGAACCTCCATATGATCTTTATTGATTTAGGGAAGGTTTATGATTCTGTCCCACGAGAGATATTGTGGAGAGTTTTGAGAAGAGACAAGTACCTATCCTATACATTAACCTCGCAAAGGGCATGTATGATAGGGCTTTTATCTTGTGTAAGGACCCCATTTGGGAAGACTCACTATTTTGACATCAACATTGGTTCACATCAAGGTTTGGTTTAGAGTCCATTTCTTTTTAGTTTGATTATGGACGAGTTGACAAGTCACATTCAGGATGAGTTACTTGGTGTATGTTATTTGTTGATGATATTGTGTTGAATGACGAGACTAGAGATGGAGTAAATGAGAATTTTGAGGTCTGGAGACATGCACTGGAGACTAAAGTATTTCGTATAAGTAGGGATAAGACGGAATATATGGAGTGCACCTTTGATGGAAGCAATGGTGAAGGGATTAAGGTGAAGATTGTTGACAATAACATTCGGAAGAGAGATTATTTTAGATATATGGGATCTATTTTGCAATGGGATGAGGAAATTGGTAGATATGTTACTAATAGAAAAAATGCAAGCCTGCTAAATTGGAGAGGAGCCTCTGCTATTCTCTGTGATAAGAAAATTCGTTTTAAAAGCAGTCGTGACACCTGCTATGCTCTATGGATCTGAGTATTGCCATGTGAACCATAGACATGTGCAGAAAATGGTTGTAGTAGAAATGAAAATGCTAAGGTGGATGTGTGGACACACACGTAAAGATTGGATTCGGATGATGTAATCAGAAAAAAAGTTGGTGTAGCTTCGATCGAGGATAACCAGAAAATCGCTTACGATGGTTTTGGTCATTTGCAAAGAAGATCAGTGGATGCACTAGTTGGGAGATGCGAGTGCTGGTATGTTGAGTCGGATAAGAGAGCGCGAGGGCGGCCCAAAGAGTGTTGGAAGGAGACTATACGAAGGGATCTTAGTTTTTTGGATATAAGCCCGAGATTGACCCAAGATAGATCTGAATGGTGAAGAAGAATCAATATAGCTGACCCTACTTAATTGTGAGAAAATGCTTTGTTGTTGTTGTGATTTATATCTTTTATATCTATTCTTGTATATATATATTCTTATATATCTTATATTAGATATTTAAAAGAAAAAGAAATATAAAATCTAAAAATATAAAAAGAAAATGTAAAAATACAAAATTAAAACCAAATATAAAAATATATAATACAAAAAGAAAATAAAAAATACAAAATTAAAAACCCACATAAAAACATATAGATAAAGAAACACACAATTACTTTTATGCATTTAATTGCCTGATCTATTCATTTTGCTGCATGTGTTCAACCTCTACATACTTGCACACTATACACATCTACTTTAGAGTTATAATAAATTTTTACTCCACACATTTATTTCCGTTTCGTTGCTTTATATATGAGTGGGTTAATTGTTGATTCACCCGAGTTTCGTGAGAGACCGCTTCAGCGACACTGTAGTTCTCGCCCTGTGTAGACTACTTTAGACCCCTGCAAAACCTGTGTTATCAGGGGAGATAAGGATAAAAACACAATAAAATCCCCAGTTTATTTTGCCAAATAATCCATTTTTGGGATGTATTTTATTCTTTATTATTTATACCTCAAACAAAGAAACTTTGAACATGAATGTTGTAAATAATATTATATAGAAAATTACAAAATTGATTTTACATAAGAATAATCTACAGTGTACATTTTATACTCTAAATAAAAAGTAAAAACCCAAACATCCCAGACCCATATCTTCTCCATATGAATTAAAAATTTACCAAAATAAACTTTAATTGTATATAACTTTTTATAAGCTAATTAATGAAGGGGTTTCATTTAAATTGGAGTTAAGTTGCAAAAGTTAGGTTTTGGACCCCTATTGTATAGTTTACCTGAATAAAATATTCATTTTGATTATTCTTTATTCTTTTTATAATTTTATATTTTTATAATTTTGTAAGTATTATTCGTAGTATATGTAAATATTTAGAAAAGGATAAAACCATAAAGAAAACAAAATAATAGTCTATATAAATACATAGATGAAATACTTATAATTATACCTATATAATATACACCTCTGTTTATTTAAGTGTAAAATCTATATGAGAAAAATATAATAAAAATATATTTATGTATATAAAAATAAGTTATAAATATATAAAATATAAAAATAAAATAACAAAATCAAAAATATAAATTAAAATTAAATATAGAAAGCATAGGTAAATATACCTATAAATACACCCCTAAAAAGTCACTTGTAATAAATAAACCCATAAGAATAAACAAAAATCATGATAAAATACTACAAAAAATAATAAACATTTTTTTATTTTATAACTTAATTTAATTAATTCATCTACCAACTATTATTTATTTTATAAATAATTTCGGGCTGCCTTTTTCTGGTTAGTCTATGTGGACCAACCTGGGGGAGTGAGTAGCCATGTCAGACTAACGTGTGACATGTTTTCTACCTTTTCCCCTGATCGATGTTCTCATCTATTTGGGATGCTTCCTTCATCAACTTTTCTCCTTGTTCATCGAGCTTTCAAGCGCCATTGACTCCTCGAGGATGGATCATCTGAATCAGCCGCGCCACCTCGTTCTTTGTCACCTGACCACCACTTGTACATATATCTGAGCTCCTCCATTTTTCGCATTTGAATCTCTTCTACCCCATTTTCTCCCCTCCTTTTGCGCTTGGAGGCTAGAGCTTTGTGATAGGGAGCTTGCCCTACACTTAAGAGGATAGAGGAGGCGGAGTAGAGGCCAGTTCCACCAACTCTGTCGCTCACCAGTGTGAGGTACCTATCTCGTTGCTCCGACCATTTGAGATTCATTTTCTTTGTAATTTAACTAGATCCTTAGTTGTAGTTTTTATTTCATGCAATTATTTTAGCATTTGATTCACTTGTTTAGCGTAAAATCATCCCTTCGTAGTTCGCTGGAGTTCTGGTCCGACGAACCCTCCACCATGCCTCCGCGTGTGCTCCGACCCACCAAACGCCCACAATTCCTCCCTTTCGCTTCTTGTATGCCCCATGCACCTCCATCTTACCAGATCCTTTGTGGATATGGATTTGGGTGCTTCACCACTGCCACCTTGTCGGAGCACCTCTGCCACGCCCCACCTTTCACCCATCTCCACTAATAAAACCCCACAAGAACACCACTTTGCTTGTGTGAACTTTTCCTGCAGGACCTGGAGGCTAAGGACCCGTTGGGGGGTCGATTTTTAGCAAAACGAAGGTACATGGACCTTTGAACTTCACCAAGAAGCTGGGACTCAACTGTTGGGCCCCGACCATTTCTGAAGCATCCGGCAGTTGCGGACACCTTTGAGTATCGGCAAAAGTTGGAGGAGGGCCAGAGACCGCCGGAGTAACGAGTAGGAGGCGATTGAAGGAGCCCCGGTAGAATGTTCTTCCATGTTCTTCAGGAAGAGAAGTAGCCGTTAGATCCTTTAATCACCCCAATTTTGATCGCGGGCATCTGATTGTGAGGAGTTGTGGCCATTGGATCTCATCTAGGATCACCACTATCATTCATCGCCGCATTGTCAACGTGCGTCTGGAGGCTGCCACATGGATAAGTCAAGCACATGCGACCATTCGGGTAATTTTCACATTATACCCCCGCTTTTGTTTATTTGTTATTTAGCGCTCTATTGTATTTTAGATGTTTAAAGTTTTTGTAAAAATTGCATTGGAACCCTTGCTCTTTCTATTAATTGCTTTCATGTTCAGTCCATATGACCTCACATGCGGTCCTACATGAGGTGGTGATTTGGCATTGAAGCCCCTATGGCTTTTATATTTTGCATTTAGTCCAAAAACTTAAGATATTAGTTATATAACGTTGGATATTTTACAGAAACAACCTTGTACACTATTTTTGTTGCATAAATGCCCCCGCTAGATCATTAATTTTTGTGCATGTTCTCCATTTATTAAAAATATCTTCTGTACTCTAAAAAATCTTAAGAAATAAGATTAAGTGCATGTTAGCATCTACATTCATGCCATATTTTAATTTTGGCAATTTAGGTATTTTGAATATTATTAAAAATAAAAAGAACATGATTTTATCCCTTTTTGAATTATAATTTACCAACAAATTATAAAAATGTTTTGAAAAAATTCTCAAAAATATATTTTGTGTGTTTTAGTATTTTATAACATCAGAATAAAAAATCATAAAAATAAAAAAGACTAAAAATTAAAAAGCTCCAAAATATAATAAAAAAATCTCGGAAAATTCCAAAAATATTCATTTTTGTTTCTGAATTTTCTTTATAATATTATCTATCTGTTTAAATTGATTTGGAAAATTTAGGACTTTATTTGCTACTTTTATTCTCTAAATAAATTCATCCTATTTATTTAATCCTTGTTTTGGTATATTTTTTACTTTAATACTTAAAAACTAACAAAATTATCTAAAAAATCACAAAAAATAGGAAATTATAAATACAAAAACATTTTATTTCCTATATTTTTATTATTTTTGGTAGTATTTATAACTATATTAGTCTATATTATATATATATCCCCATATATTCTTATATAATATATTTAAAAAGAAACAAATCATAAAATATAAAATAAAAATAAAAGTTATTAAATTGAAAATAATTAAAATATATATATAAATTAAATTCTAAAAAGTATACAAAATTAAAAAACCACAAAACAACATTTAGACAATAAGAAGAACACAAATTTTGGAATTCTTTCTCCCGGTCTATATAGTTTGCTCCATGTGTTTGACACTCTACACATACTCACGCCTATACACATCATTTATAGAGTTCTAGAAAATTTTAATTCCACATATTATTTTTCATTGCTCGATTTATATTGTGGGTTAATTGTTGAATTACTTTGGGTTTTATGAGCGGTCGCTTCAGAGACAGTGTAGTTCTCGCCTTGTATAGACTACATTAGACCCTCGTAAAGTCTGAGTTTTCGGCAGCATACCACTTAGAATGATGTCAACAGCCAGCTCATCACTTCAATCCAAGCAATTTAGCAGTAGTTGATGAATCAAGGATTGGCCCAGGTCACCATCCATGTAATGCTTAATAATTTGAGGAGGACTGATGAGAGAGAGGCCAAGATAGAGGATGAATTTTACGGAGAAGACGAGATGAATAGGGAGAATGTGGAAGACAACTATTCTGTAGGTGGACCCCATCACCAGGACAGAGAGGCATGACCACCTCCGCTAAACCCACGATGAAGCAGACTTTCAACCCTGGGGATGGCCATGTCACCGAGTGGATTTAGATTCCACCCATCCTTACCCATTTTGAGCTAAAGCCATCATTCTTGTCTCTAATCCAAGCCTTCCCCGGTTATACAATGGAAGTATCGTACATCCACTTACAACAATTCGATAGCATATGTGCAACAACCCATTACCCCAATATTCCTTTGGGGTTGATTAAGGTGACTGCTTTCCCCTTCATCCTCCACAATAAGTGTTGGAAATGCGAGCCCACGGCGAGCCATTATGCAATAAATGTTGTTGCAATTCACTCCTTGATCTGAAATGAAGAATACATAATTTGCATAATAGGTCCCTTAGTGCAATTAGGGTTATGTACCATGGCCATCTTAATAATCATACAGCTGTTGATTCAATTATTGAATCATAGAGGCTGGTGCTTAGATGAATATCTAATGAGTTAGATTGAGGACTCATCAAGCACCGTCAAATGATTATTAAGAGATGATCTCCAGCCTGAGTAGGAGATGGCAATCCTATCTCATTTAGGTTGATATCTGACCGACCTCTTGATGCAGGTCCTCTGCATAGGAATAGAGATTCGGAGGTGTCGGATGAGTTAGGTCAAAGAGTTGACTTAACGAGATCGAGATAACCAAAGTCCTATATCATATGTTGTCATGATATAGGCACACATCCTCTGACCGAAGACAGATGTGTTACTATATGTCTGAGTATGTACATTTGGCAGACCAATAGGTTGATGGCCTAATCAAGGTCTATACACCGGCACGCTGGTGTGCATATAAGGGCATATGAGTAATACGATCTCTCAAAGGGATCATACAGGTTCACTACTGAACCAGAAGACATGAGCTCACTCATGAGATATTGGGAAGAATCAAATTCCGTGCGCACGGTCATCTCGCTTTGGAATCTTGACTGAATTTGTTGGTTTGATATATACTTTTGGAAAGTATATGATCAAGACCTAGGTATGATATATGCTTTTGGAAAGTATATGATCAATACCGACTCCCAATGATCGAATGAGAAACTTACTGATAAAACCCTGAAGTAGACAGTATAAAGTTGATCTAATATTTCGGGTTTATTCTGAGTCTTCCAGTATGCAGGATGTACAGGTATTGGGAATGCCCGAGGGTGATGTGATCATAAACGGTTGTATAACCATGACGCTTCCATTCCTTGGGAGTGATGAAACAGGTCTGGATTTTAGTGACTCCTCTCAGTAGAGAAGTAATCTGATCTTAGTCCAAATGTTGGACATTAATCTGAATGTGATTCAGATTCAATGAGAAGATTAGATTTGCGGTCTTGATTTAATCAAGCATCTATGGGAGGCCCGAGATCTGGATTTGAGATGTGATCTCAACGTCCATGTCACTATACGTGGAACAATACAATCGCCCTATCCTTATCTCCAAGTATTCGCAGAGAAAGCGCATTGTCCTTGAAAGAGTTCATGGATAATTCTATTGTTGATATATGTATCCGAGCATTGAGAAAAATGGATAATTAAATGTGATTTAATTATCGTGAATAATATGAATTTGATTCATATTATAAGGAGAGTTATCTTAGATAATTAAATTTTATTTGATTATCAAAGATGTGAATAATGTGAATGTGATTCATATTATTTGAACACATGAGATAAAGAGATCCAAGATGATTAAATATGATTTAATTATCAAAGGATAAGAATAATGTGGATAGTAATATCCAATTATTCAAAATATATTATAAATGTGATTTATAATGTATTAGAGAGAGTTAAATATAATTTATATTGGTAAATTAATTATTAATGTGTATTGGATACACATTGTCTAATTAATTGAAAATGTAAATTACATTTTGTTTTGGGTAGTGAATATGATTCACAATATTCCAATGTCAATATTGCAATATTCCCAAAATTAATTGAGAATTATTTTGGTGAATTAAAATACCAACAAATTGTTGTTGGAAAATAAGTAGAGAGAAATTCAAGGAGATGTGCAATCTCATGGATTGCCATGAGATTGCCCTCCCTTTTGGAAAGAGGGGGGCGGCACCAATTTCCTTGTGAAATTGGTGGCCGTCCCCCCTTCCAAAGAGGAAGGTTGATCTCTCTCTATTCCTCTCTCCTTATTTGATTGATTTAATATGGTATTAATATTTATTTGATTTATCAAATATATTTTTATCAAATTAAATCACAAGTTGTTGGTTTTTACCAACAACAATCTTGACCATTGGATTGACATAAATCAATCTCATCCATTGATTTTATATGTCACATGAATTGAGATCCATGGATCCCAAAACCCTATAAATAGAGAGGCATACCCATGCTCTCTCTTTACACACAATGCTTGAGAAGCATCTCTCTCTCTCTCTCTTTCTCTCTAGAGGTCAGCCCTCTCTATCCCTCTCATGGCCGTCCACCATGGATACCATGGAGAGGTTCTCCATCGCCGCAACATCGTCGTTATGCTGCCCGATCGTCTGCTCGTGGAACTCCGTCTCCTTCGGTGCGCCTCGCTCGTGAAGAAGACGACGGATCTCGTGTGTCGAGATCAGGAGATCCGCCGCTTGGATCATCAACATGGATTGCGAGAAGCATGCGGTTCATCCCCGCACTCGCAAGCGTCTCCTCCGTCGGATCGGACTTGAGACAGGAGGTCTCTTCGTTTAGAGACTCGATCGCAACCACGCTTCAAGAGGTAATCCTATTACTTGTTTGTGGTTTAGACGAAACGATCCGAGAAGTGTTCTTGGATCATGTGGTTTCGTCGTGAGAAAATTTTTTAAATTCCGCTGCATCGAGCAACTAGTCCGACTAGTCGCTCCTCGTCGTATTCGATACGACGCTCATGCTTCCGTGATGCGCTTGAGGATCTAACCATATCATTCAAGTGGTATCAGAGCCAGGTTGACAGTTTCGAATAGTGATTCGTTAACCAAGGACGACTTGGGTTCGCTAAGGTCGCGAACGTTTTCATCGCATTTGATTTCGCAGATCTGTTTAGTAAATAAATTCGGCACTGTTTAAATTGTTTAAACACGAATTTTATACTTGGATTATGTTCCCCATTAAATAAGGAAACCATAGGATCTGAGTTTGCGTAAATCGGATTTCGTATGCTCGAGATATGGTCGTTTTAATGAACATGTATGCACTGTTGCGGGAACTGTGAATCTGAACGTGATTAAAATGTTAATTACTGTTTAGACTTGCCTCGAAATGCGTGAAACATCACTTAGGTTCTGTCCTAAATCAAATTAGCAAACTTTAGAAATTAACTTTGCTTAATTTGGATTTAATATGATTGAGATATGCCAATTTTAGTAAGTAGGGGTCACTGCTGAAATTGCTTTCCTAATCAAGAACCATGTGATTGTCAATTAATGAAATTAATTGTTAATTTCGAGAAATAATTATGAAAAACATTTGTGAAATATTAGAGAATGATTATTTCCTTAATTGACTTGGCCACAACCAATTAGTTGATTAGATTTGATCTAAACCATAATTGGAATTACAATCATCAAACTTCTTGCTTGAATAGGACTTGGGAATTTGCCTAGCAAATTTCCTTAAAATCAAAATTGTTTTGATTACTATATGGTATAATTTCGGTTGAAGAACCAATGATCATCTCAAGTACAAAATAATCAATTTGGCATTATCCTTTCCCGAGGCGGATATGGTGTCTAGTCGGGGATCGCTGGGTCAGCGGGTTGCAACGTATGTGGTCTGCCCCACTCCCGTCGGTACTGGCCATGACAGCGGGTAGGGCCGGGATAATGTCCGAGGGATTATGATGTATTTTTCTAATTATTAAAATACGAATTAATACTTACTTTGAGAATAATACCATATATATATATTCAAGCATAAAATTAAGTTTGATTGATTAAATTGGATTGATAATTAATTTAATATGATTAAGTTAATTATATCCAATTAAGAATACTCTAATATGATTAGAGTTGATAATTCCCTTGGAAGAATTAATTATATGAATGTGATTCATAGAGATTAATTTAATTTGAATAAGATATGGAGGATCACATAAGTGACATCCATGGTCTCCCGTCAAGGCGAAGAGTTTCGTCGCCAGATATTATATGTAGGAGACGCCTGTCCGAAGTGACAGCTCCTGCATATGATCCATTTGGATCGGGCTCGTCGCTTCTCGAAAGAGTAAGGACGTATGCGTAGTGACCCCAATATCGGGTCTTCATATTATTGTGGTGATATTGGATTGCACATAGCGAGTTGTATTCCTGTTGACGGTTGGTTCAATTAATGACGGGTCAACGTCACCTTAGGGGTGGTGGGCCCGAGTATTAAAGACCGAATTGGGAGATGCAAGTTGGACTTGCAAGGCGGAATGTGTTCCCGCTTCTTTTTATCCGAGTTGTAGGTTCTCATATTATTGGGATGCAACAAAGATAAGGAAGGAGATCCCAGATCTTGCTTGAGATATAATGGTAAGTATATCTCTTACATTGAAAGTGATTAAGGGAATGAACTTTCATTGTTGACATGGCAAGACAACTTTGATATAAAAATTCCTAAATCAAAGTAAAACATGTATATATATAAATATATATCCTTATGCAAATTTTTTATTTCAGATAATCCTTCATTAAACCCACTCAATGTTATACTCAATAATAACCAGTAAAATATCGTGGATTGGACCCTTTATCCAGATATTGTATTTGCAATTGGACACATAATGTATGTGGTTGCAATGTGCAGTTTCCTCATAATAATGAGAAGTGATAATTAAATAAGACAATAGGACTAAAACCCTAGGGTTTGTATGTCTCTATAAGTCTTGATCTTATCGAATGTACTTTTGAAGTGACATGTAGATGATGATCGTAATTATCAAATTAATCCTTATAAAATCAATAAAGATATTCTGGCATACATATGTGCTCTTGACATTTAATCATGAATGACATGGTTCTCTACATCATGTAGAATGGTAGCTCTATTAGAGAAAATGTATTCAAATTTTTTGAGTACCTACCTGAACCTATGCTTTAAGAGTTTGGATGTATGTAGGTGATGAGTGTCATCATTCTGCTATCTTTACTCTAGTCATTCATGAAGCTTCATAATATTCATATTGTATGAATTTAATGAAGCATGTATAAGTGTTGAAATACTCTTATATTGAAATTTTTGATTTTAAGATAAGAGATCCTTTAGTCTTGAGCAATGGTTGCTTAGAGATAAAGGGAGCGCAGTGGAAGCATGGGTTGAACTCAAGTAAGAAGTATAGTCAAAGAGTTGATTGTACTTATGTTGCTTCCATCCAAAGAGTTGGATGAATGCCAATACTGCAATAAGTTGATGTGTTGATAGTATGACTATCAAATATATCTAGAATCCTTAGAAAAGGAATCGGATAGTGCATCAGAAAAATCTATATATAATCATTGAAATTGACTTACTTCTGTGATAATATAAAGTCTAATGATTGTATCTCAATCTTCTAAATCACACTTGCAATTGGTTGCATATGTATTAGAAATTTAATCTTAAGGTTTATTGATCATCCATGTTTAAAGTGATGCAAGTATTGTAACAGTTTCCATGAGATCAATAGACTTCATATTTTCAGTGGGAGTCCTTAGTCTTAGAGAAAGTCTCTATGACCTAGATATTAGAATACACTCATTGTTTATTTCTAATTGTTGGATATAAACATGAATTCTGTAATAAATCTATCATAAAGAGTTATGATAGAAATATTTCAGATAGTAATCTAAAATCTAGTGGACTCTATTAAATTAGAAAATTATTGAACGGTTCATTAAGATTTCTAATACTGAAAATTAAACCTTTAAAAGATCAATAGGAGGATAAAGATCATTTGACAATGATCTTGCATCAAATTTTGGACATATGTCTGTTGATGAAATCAATGGACTGGTAAGACATGAAACTTTAGATTGTCTAAAGATTCAAATCTCACATACTTGTGAATATTGTATTCAAAGTAAAATGTCTAATACATCCTTCCTTGGGAAAGGTGTAAGATGCCTAGGTATTAAGGATCTCATACATATTGATGTATGCAGATCATCTATATCATAGTAAACATTATGGATATGTGATATCTGTTAATGATTATGTATGATATGAGATCTCTTCTCTTCACCTAAGAAACCTTTGAAATGTTCAAAGATTTCGCAATTTTGGTTTAGAACCAAAGTTTGAAGGAAGATGAAATGAATTTGATCTAACTAAGGTAGCCCGTACCTATTAGATGAATTCAAGAAATACCTTATGGAGATATGAATATCATTCCTATCTCAATCCTCCTAATGAACCTTAACTCAAAGGAGTTGTAGGGAGATACATTTGATCATGTGTGACATGATTTAATCAATGATTAATCCTAGCATAATTATCTCTTAAGTTTCCAAGATATATATGTAGTAGAGACTGCATTATATACTTAATAAGGTTCCATGCAAGTAAGCTGGAATCTAGCACTAGAGAGTGCTACTTCATTAGGAAAATAAAGGATGGTATTGGATACCTACCTTATGACCTTGAGATTCTTAAAAAAAATCTCATCTTTGAGAATATGATTCTTATAGGATGACTCTCTTGAGAATCAAGATGAAAATGAAGTAAAGGAACTCATTGAATCTTGAAAAGATAATGAGGCTCCTGAAATCGGAAACTAAAATAGATAATTAAAGATGAAACATTAATACCTCTTCAAATAAGTTTGAGGATGGATTCCATGTGTCAGTTAAATCTGACGATGATCGGATTTCATGTGATGAAGCTCCTGAGGATCATGACATGGAAAGATGGATGTTAGCAATAAAAGTCTAATGTAGACTTCATATACAAGTGTCGTATATGGACCCTCGAGGATCCACCTATATGGGTCAGACCCATTATGGTGTAAATGGATCTTCAAGAGAAAGAGGGAACCTGATGAGAAGGTATAGACCTTCAAAGCACGGTTCGTAGCCATGAGCTACACACCGAAGAGAAGGCATCGCTTGCGATAAGACTTGCTCTCCAGTGACCTTGCTTTAACCCATCAGAATATTGCTAACTATAGCTACACAACTTTTCTATGACATCTTCATGGTGTGATTCAAGATTGCATTCCTCTATGAATGCCTCTCTGAGGATATTCATATGAAGTAGCCCCAGGGCTTCATGGTTGAGGAAAGCAAGGTGTGCTAGCTGAAGAACTCCATCTTCGGACTCAAATAAGTTTCTTGTAGTTGGAACATAAGATTTAATGAAATTATAAATGTTATGATTTCAGATAAAATCTTGATGAACCATGTGAAGCTTAGTGGGAATGCCATTGTGTTCATCGTTCTTAATGTAGATATTATTCTAATCATATAAGAATAAATAATAAGTGTTTTATAATTTGGTTGTTCCATACCTTGAGATACGATTTCAAGGATACCTCTTAGATCTTAATTCTGAAGTCGTTCAGAAGCAAAGAGAAGAGAGTATTGGGATTGTCGCATTAGTAGTACACCTTAGACTTATTCCATTTTCTGGACAATTCCAAGAAAAGCTTCCTTCCCTTAAGATGTGGTAGGGACCTGTCTAGAGGGATAACACCTCAAAGAGTTGAGGAAGTGAATGCTAGAATTGCTTGCACTTGTGCATCAGTTATGAGAAGCTGAATGTATTTTAGATGTGTACAAGAACCAGATGTCTACCATGCAGTGGGAGTAGTAAACTGTTACTAATCCTGCTATGGAGATAAAACACTTGATTGCAGTAATAATAATATCTTCAAAGATGATAAAACTTGGAGATAGTGATCTCAAAGTCTTATCTTCAAAAGTTTAAGATCTTGTAGATAGTGATCTATAAGGGTCTTGACTGCAGTTACCTTAGGAGATAGAGATCTCCAGGAATGAAGGTATTCTAATAAGGATTATGGGAATACTGGTTATGATAATTAATAAGATGTAGTATCAAGGACACTATAACCAACAAAATTGAGTATCGGTTGCATGAGATGCAACATTCGCATTGGATGCGAGCACTGTTACTAGGAGATATGCAATTGTCGTAAAAGGACTTGGCGTAGTCTCTTGGGAACGGAGTGACTGATCAGCTTACCTAGCTATTTTCTAAATAGCCTATGATTGTCACATGAGTGTGGGTTTAAATGATTAGCCCATTAATGGCTCTTTGGGCTAGTGGGAGATTGTTGGAAATGCGAGCCCACGGCGAGCCATTATGCAATAAATGTTGTTGCAATTCACTCCTTTATCTGAAATGAAGAATACATAATTTGCATAATAGGTCCCTTAGTGCAATTAGGGTTATGTACCATGGCCATCTTAATAATCATACAGCTGTTGATTCAATTATTGAATCATAGAGGCTGGTGCTTAGATGAATATCTAATGAGTTAGATTGAGGACTCATCAAGCACCGTCAAATGATTATTAAGAGATGATCTCCAGCCTGAGTAGGAGATGGAAATCCTATCTCATTTAGGTTGATATCTGACCGACCTCTTGATGCAGGTCCTCTGCATAGGAATAGAGATTCGGAGGTGTCGGATGAGTTAGGTCAAAGAGTTGACTTAACGAAATCGAGAAAACCAAAGTCCTATATCATATGCTGTCATGATATAGGCACACATCCTCTGACCGGAGACAGATGTGTTACTATATGTCTGAGTATGTACATTTGGCAGACCAATAGGTTGATGGCCTAATCAAGGTCTATACACCGGCGCGCTGGTGTGCATATAAGGGCATATGAGTAATACGATCTCTCAAAGGGGTCATACAGGTTCACTACTGAACCGGAAGACATGAGCTCACTCATGAGATATTGGGAAGAATCAAATTCCGTGCGCGCGGTCGTCTCGCTTTGGAAGCTTGACTGAATTTGTTGGTTTGATATATACTTTTGGAAAGTATATGATCAAGACCTAGGTATGATATATGCTTTTGGATAGTATATGATCAATACCGACTCCCAATGATCGAATGAGAAACTTACTGATAAAACCCTGAAGTAGACAGTATAAAGTTGATCTAATACTTCGGGTTTATTCTGAGTCTTCCAGTATGCAGGATGTACAGGTATTGGGAATGCCTGAGGGTGATGTGATCATAAACGGTTGTATAACCATGACGCTTCCATTCCTAGGGAGTGATGAAACAGGTCTGGATTTTAGTGACTCCTCTCAGTAGAGAAGTAATCTGATCTTAGTCCAAATGTTGGACATTAATCTGAATGTGATTCAGATTCAATGAGAAGATTAGATTTGCGGTCTTGATTTAATCAAGCATCTATGGGAGGCCCGAGATCTGGATTTGAGATGTGATCTCAATGTCCATGTCACTATACGTGGAACAATACAATCGCCCTGTCCTTATCTCCAAGTATACGCGGAGAAAGCGCATTGTCCTTGAAAGAGTTCATGGATAATTCTATTGTTGATATATGTATCCGAGCATTGAGAAAAATGGATAATTAAATGTGATTTAATTATCGTGAATAATATGAATTTGATTCATATTATAAGGAGAGTTATCTTAGATAATAAAATGTGATTTGATTATCAAAGATGTGAATAATGTGAATGTGATTCATATTATTTGAACAATGAGATAAAGAGATCCAAGATGATTAAATATGATTTAATTATCAAAGGATAAGAATAATGTGTATAGTAATATCTAATTATTCATAATATATTATAAATGTGATTTATAATGTATTAGAGAGAGTTAAATATAATTTATATTGGTAGATTAATTATTAATGTGTATTGGATACACATTGTCTAATTAATTGAAAATGTAAATTACATTTTGTTTTGGGTTGTGAATATGATTCACAATATTCCAATGTCAAGATTGCAATATTTCCAAAATTAATTGAGAATTATTTTGGTGAATTAAAATACCAACAAATTGTTGTTGGAAAATAAGTAGAGAGAAATTCAAGGAGATGTGAAATCTCATGGATTGCCATGAGATTGCCCTCCCTTTTGGAAAGAGGGGGGCGGCACCAATTTCCTTGTGAAATTGGTGGTCGTCCCCCCCTTCCAAAGAGGAAGGTTGATCTCTCTCTATTCCTCTCTCCTTATTTGATTGATTTAATATGGTATTAATATTTATTTGATTTATCAAATATATTTTTATCAAATTAAATCACAAGTTGTTGGTTTTTACCAACAACAATCTTGACCATTGGATTGACAAAAATCAATCTCATCCATTGATTTTATATGTCACATGGATTGAGATCCATGGATCCCAAAACCCTATAAATAGAGAGGCATACCCATGCTCTCTCTTTACACACAATGCTTGAGAAGCATCTCTCTCTCTCTCTCTTTCTCTCTAGAGGTCAGCCCTCTCTATCCCTCTCATGGTCGTCCACCATGGATACCATGGAGAGGTTCTCCATCGCCGCAGCATCGTCGTTATGCTGCCCGATCGTCTGCTCGTGGATCTCTGTCTCCTTCGGTGCGCCTCGCTCGTGAAGAAGACGACGGATCTCGTGTGTCGAGATCAGGAGATCCGCCGCTTGGATCATCAACATGGATTGCGAGAAGCACGCGGTTCATCCCCGCACTCGCAAGCATCTCCTCCATCGGATCGGACTTGAGACAGGAGGTCTCTTCGTTTAGAGACTCGATCACAACCACGCTTCAAGAGGTAATCCTATTACTTATTTGTGGTTTAGACGAAACGATCCGAGAAGTGTTCTTGGATCATGTGGTTTCGTCGTGAGAAAATTTTTTAAATTCCGCTGCATCGAGCAACTAGTCCGACTAGTCGCTCCTCGTCGTATTCGATACGACACTCACGCTTCCGTGATGCGCTTGAGGATCTAACCATATCATTCAATAAGGCCCTCTATTGTGTGAACCATTTGGGGGAAAGTAGTGATGACATGGGAGGAGCTGAAATCCACATTCCTTCACAAGTTTTATCATCACGGTTGCTTGAATCAGATGTGCGCATGCATCTCCAATTTCATGGAGCAGCCCCATGAGACGATCCATGAAGCATGGGAATGATTCAGAGATTTGAAGGACAAGTGTCCCCACCACGACCTCTTGAAGATTAATCTGGTTCGACATTTCTTTGGTGGGATGACACTTGAGAGTCAAGGATTTGTTGATGCTTCTTGTGGTGTCTCGTATTTAACAAGGACGAGGACGTAGTATGGGGAATCTTTGAGGAGATGGCTGAAGGAGAGGCTTCTCAATCCTCGTCGGGAGCCTACATGTAGGTGCCCCCAGCCAGCCTCAAGCCTGTCAACATGGCAGCTCATTCCGAGGATAAGGACAAGAGCTCCAACCTTAGCACCATCGGGAGCAACTTGTCCAAGGTGGACATCATTGAGAAGAGGTTGCAAGACCTCAAAAATATCCATCATTTTGAAGAGAACCCAAGGTCTGGACAAGCTCGACCAGATTGCCACACGGCTGGAGTTGCTTGTCTTAACCATCAACGTCTGTAACTTTTGATCGCTACTGCCAAGATTCTTGTTGAGCATAAGGAGCCTGCACTGACACTACTTCCTCGGTTGTGTCCTCCGCCATCTCATCCTGTCTAGCACATATACTACGTGCTGACCCCTGAGCATTAGCAACGACAGCAATAGGCCCAGGTGGTATTGTACCAACTTGATCCCCAGCCTGTGTATCATGAGTAGTTCTTTCCACCCATGGCACAGATTCGGGAAGTGAATGGTGTGTGTGGGAAAATGAACGATAACTGACCCGTCCTCTGGGACAATTCCATGTTTAGAACTTGACCAATTGGCCATACCACCACCAGCAACAGGGGGTAGGAACTTCTTGCCCTACGATCCCAGTACCATAAGCCTCCACAACATGGAAACATCATGGTTACTTAGCTGAGATATCTTTTTACTTACTCTTTATATTTAATTATTTTCTTACACTTGTTTGTATCTTTATTTGCTTGATTAGTTTTCTATTTTATTTTCTTCTTTTTTATTTGCTCATATTTTTCATAATTATTTATCTGGAATATCTCTTATTTATCTCTTTCTTGTGAGGTCCCGACGAGCGAGGGTCGCATTCTTAGGAGTGCTGGCACACCCGAGCAAAGCGAAGGCGGTTCACTTCTTTATTGAGCAACAGGAGAGTGTAGGATATAAGAAACATGATATTTAGAGAATCACTTTGAGCATTTTTATTTTTAGCATTTATTTCCATTTTATTTTTGTAAATAATTTGTGATAATTGTTGGTGCTTGCCTTTTTTTCTGTTTTTATTTGGACATTAGACTCACTTTGGATTTTTGGGTCTGTTTCATCAAGTGTCGGTGCACTTGGGGGACCTCACTGTGTTTTGATTTTTATCGCTTTTATTCTTATTTATTTCACACAGATTATTTTGCTTGAGCCCACTAGATTTAGGTTCCTATTTGATTGAGCCAGATAGCATTAGGTCCAAAGCCCTTAAAAGAATATCTACTCCTATAGACATCGTTGGACTTAGTCAAATAAACCCATGCTTCATGATAATAAAAATTTATGTTTAGGATGATTCTCACATCTCATTCATTTAGATTATTTTAATTTCTATGCGTGAATCATATTGCATGTATATCGTTGGAGAAACATACACCTTCTATCTCGTGCATGCATTCATAGATTTTATCACAAATCAGCTTTTCCATATTCCTCCCTTTGTTTTCTAGACTTAGTAATAAAAAGTAAATCAGGAAATTTATTAGTTGTTTCATTGAAAAAAATACAAAAATAAGAGAACCAAAAAATTAAAAATTGGGACTGCTAATTGAACTTGATCCATAAAACTAAACGTAACTGATTCACTTTATTATTTTAGGGAGGGAAAGCCCCTCATTTTTTACAAGTACACTCCAGAACAATTGAGTTACACACACCTAAGGATTAGAGCCCAAAGCCCTAAACATGTGCCCTAAGTGTTTGGACTGACTTTTTGGTCATGTTATTGCTGCAAGCACTTACCTCTGACTTTAGTATTAGTAGTCGTATTTGAGTTGGTGTGTTCCGCCGACTCAGACATAAACTAACTCATGAGACTGCACATATGAGTTTGATAATATATTTGTTTGATCACCTAACTCTATTATTGACAAGATTAATGACCGATCCTTCACGATCATCATTGAGTTGAGTAGGTGAATTGGGGGTTTGCTTTAAGTTTGTATGTGATTGGTGTTGAGTTGGTTGCGTTCAACTTTTTCTTGGTCATTAGCAGTCACCTTCTATTTCCTTCTGACTTCAATCTATTTTCTTTTCTTTTCACCCTCCCTCCCACCCTTATATGACTTCTTCATTCGTCATTTCTTTTGTTTTCTTGAGTCGTGATGATGGATCGATGTTCGATTCAGCTGGATCTTGCGGCTCCATTTTTTCATCCCTATCATCATCGTCCACCGTGTTAAGAGGTTGGAACTCTAACCAACCTCTCACATTTGTCTCTTACCTCATATTCTCTTTCTCTTTCTTCATCTTCTTCATCCTTGCCCACTTTGTTCCCTCCTGATCCACTTCCCATTTCTACTAGGCATGTTGAGTTAGGTGTTGAGGCCCATGGAGATTACACTAAGAAGATGAGAGATACGAGCAATTTTTCTATTGGGATGATAGTGTTGTCATTGGTAGTGATGAATCCATTATTCACATCCTTTTTTATTTTGTTTTAGCTAAATTCTCTATGCAAAATATCTATAAATATAGATCAAATACAATAAATTAGCATTGTGCATGCATTTGTTAATATTGCGAAATTAATATTATTTTTTACCAAAATAAAATAATAAAGAAGAAAAGAAAAAGGAAAAGAAAAGGAATAAAATAAGGATGTATTTGTGCAATAAATGCAGACTGACCCAAACCTCGATAGGCCAAATATTGGCATGATCGACAAGGAATAAAGTAGGGAGAGATAGGGTCCTTATTCACCATATATATTGATCACTACTCATCATATATATATATATACTTCACCTATTTTCATCTCTAAATAAAATAATCTCAAAATAATTCAATTTTCTTAATAAAATTTGTAAATAAAAATGTAAATAAAAATAATTATAAAATAAGATTGCGTACAAGTGTACAACATCCATACTTGTAGATATCAACTTGTTTATTTTTTCTAAATAATTTGTATATACTTTGTATTTTTGACACTTATATATATATATATATATATATATATATTCCTAATAAATATATAAAATTTAAATAAAATTCATAAAACTTAAATTCAATTAAAAATAAAATCCTCTATTCATTGTACAAATTGCCAAACATGTATATATTGTACATAATAACTAATTGTTTTAATACCTATAATTAATTTGTAAAAATCAAATGAAAATGTTTTTATACATTTTAAATTATTTTGTAAATAAATAAAATATAAATTTTAATATATTTTTTGTACAAACAATAAAATAAAAATGCATGTATAGGTATAGTATACATATACATAAAAGTATATATTGTATTTACCATAATATATTTACTATTAAAAATTTTTTAAAAATCATGGAAAATTTACTTTAAAATAACTAACCTTTATATTTTTATAATTTTTATTTTAAATTCATTACTAGTTTTAATTTAATTTTCATTTATGGTTGTATATTCTTGAATTCTGATTGGTCGACCCGGGTTAACCCTGCCTCCAATCAGGTCTGACCCAACTCTCCTTCGTTGGGCCCAATTTCTCTACATTCTCCCGCTGGACTCTATACAATTCTTTCCTTGGATTGCAGACCCTTCACTTCACTGCAGATTTGTGGTACTCACGAAACCCTAGACAAGTCTGGATCTCCCTAGGGTTTTAGGCTTTTACTCAATCTTTTTAGACCGCTTGGATGCCTATAAAACATCTCTTCCCCTAGACCACGCAGAGTAGCTCATTCCTCACCACTGATTCTTTTCACCTTCTTCTCCAAGGTAGTGACAAGACTCGGGAAGACCTTTTGGAGCTCGGATTACAACTGGGTTGAATGCAACTCGTACATGGCCGGAGCAGCTCCACTACGTTCAGCCTCCTCCGCCTTCCGCATCAGAGTTGAGGCCATGACCTCACCTCCACTTCCTTTTCTCTTCGTCGATCATAGCAATAACCTCAGGTATCACTCTTTCCCTTTCCTTTTTGCTCAGTTCATTCGATTGATCCATCAACCACCGTTAGCCATCAAAGCTCTGACCATCGGGTCAGAGCTCCATTCTCCACATCCAGCAACATTGACCGATGCCCCATCTTACCACCATCCTTCTTAAATGCCCTAATCATTCCTAGACCAGCTCATGAGATCTGGATTAGGGTGAGACTTCCTTCTATCACTTTCACCGGAAGTTGAACACCATCTCCCCTTCGCTTCTTTCAACTTCTCTACCAATAACCCGTGGTCGAGGCTTCGCTTTCGAATTGCGGCACTCCTTGCATGTTCAGGTGTGTGGGTGGAGCTCAATTCGTACCTCAGTTGAGTAGCGGAGCAGCTCCAGGTGCTCCACCCTCCATATCCTTATACAGCCATTCACCATGCCATTTGAGGCTTTTACTCGACGCAGACCACCTTCAAGAAGGTGTTGGACCTCTCAGCTAGCTGATCCGAGCTCTGCAGCACGAGTTATACCAGATCGAAGTTCGGCATCTGGCCCCTTTTTCACAGTTCTTCCAGACCTCTTCACCATCGTCAAATGATGAGATGCTCCTCCAGATTTAATCTGAACCGTTCATCCATGTCTAAACGCTAACAGTTCGATCAAAGCTTTATCAGATCTGCAGTGCATGTTCACGCTTTAGCCAGAGATGTCAGATCTTTGCCAGACCACCATCTGACCGCATGTCCCCATCATTCCCTCATCTGTCAGATTCCTTCTAGACGTCATCAGAACCGTATGTCTATGTCGAGCCTAGCACCATTAGATCCCTCCAGAGCCAAGTGTCGTTAGCGCCTGCCCGGGATATATTTCCTTTTTACCCTTGCATTTTATGTTATTTCCATTTAGTCCATACATATGAAGTTGAAAACATTTTGTAGTAAGGTTGTCGTATTTGTGTTATTTTCATTTCAGTCCAGCCGAATTTGAGTCATATTTGTCCTCACGTGTATACGTGGGATATTTGCAAACTTATCCTAGTGCTTTATTTGGTTATTGAAATAGGAGTCTCTGTTACTTGTAATTATGCCCCTGTGAAGGTTCTGTCACGTGAAGTGCATGGTTGCTCTAGTTTATTTGCATTGGGGACCCTCATACAATTATTGCGTGTTATTATTTGGTCCTAGGATTTGAAATAATTGCATATTGGTCCTGCTACATTGTTTCATTTTTTTCTCTCTTTTATTAAATGCAATAAATAGAAAAATCACTCCAAAAATTATCTAAAAATTACGTGTAGCTCCAGCTATGTTGTTTCATTTGTAGTGAATTTTTTTATTATTTTTCCTTTATTTGAAATTATTAAAAATTGAAAAAAAAACCTTAAAAGTTTCTTGTTTACAGCAGAAAATTTATCAAAATTCTTAAAATATCTTAAAAAATCTAAAAAAATAGACTAGCTTTATTTTGAGTTGTTTTATTTCTATCTAATTTTCATTGCATTTTCTTTTATAAAAATCTAAAAATTTGAAAAAATTCTAAAAATCTTGTAAAAATTGTATAAAATCCGAGAAAAATCCAAAAATGATGTTCTTGGTTTCTGTTTGTAGATATTTTTCTCTAGTTTTTGATAAATTAGTTTCTAGAGTTTTGAGCATATTTCCTATTTTTAAATTGGTGAATACTCCTGCATGTGCACTATTTCTTAATTTTTAATTTATTTAAAAATAAAAAAAATCTAAAAATCTTTGAAAAAATTGCCAATAATAGTATAAATCCCATAAAACATTAAAAATATTTTTGTTTCTTATTTTTGCATTTTTACTATATTTAAAAAATCAAAAAAAATAGCTTGTTTTTCTTCTCATATTAATTGTTTTTTATTTGCCTTATTTTCAAAATAAAATTTGCAAAATTTACAACCACTAAAAAGAAAGTAAAAATCCCAAGAATCTTTATGATTTGACTACCTAGGTTTAATTGTGTGCCTTGTGTTCAACCTCGGTCGCTATATCAAGTCAATAAAAATAGCTAGACCACTTGCTTGACTTACTTGATTTGTTGTGTGGTTAAATAATTTTCTCGATTGTCACATAATTGTCTTTGGTAACAACGACATCTTAATTAATCAACTTAGCCTGAGCTAGCTCTGTTTGTTAACAAAATGGCACCATTGCTGGGGAGCACAGCTAGGTAGTTGGGATTTTTGTGTGTTACTTGATTTCTTATTTCTTTCTTGCTTTCTTTTCCTCTTTATTTTCTTTTATTTGTTTATATTTTTTATAAAATCTTTTCTAACCAATGTTCTTATTTCTCTTTGTTGCGAGGGACCGTGGAGTAAGGGATGTGATCTTAGGAGAGCCAACACAAACAAGCGAGGCAGAGGATGGATGTTCTATACCGACCGGCATGAGAGAGCAGCTTAGGTGGAGTAGTGATGAATGTACGTTTCATCATCTTTATTCTATCATTTTGGCCTTAAAAACAATAGTAAATGCGTATAAATAGGCGTAATTCATGCATTTTAGCATTCATGTATATGTGTGTAAATATTGTATAAAATACGGTTTTTAATGCCAAAATTATAGAATAAAGAAAAGAAAAGAAAAAGAATAAAATATTGTAAATATTTTATGACCCGAAACCCCGAGACCTAGGCATCTTGATGAATAGGTCGACAAGGAATAAAGTAGGGGGAGATAAGGTCAAAAACACAGTCCAAATACCTATACATTCTATTCATTTCTTATTCATTTTGGGACCTATTTTTGGTTCCACTTTTTATACATCAAATAAAGAGACTTTGTACATGAAAGTTATAGATAATAAAATAAAGAAAAATACAAAATTGATTTCACAGAAAAATAATGTACAGATAAAAAGATATGGTCTGAATAAAAATCCAGAAGCCCAACTTCCCAGACCCGTATCTCACAAATAAAAACTCCAAATGCAGCGTACTCACCTTTAATTGTATATAGAAGAAAATAAGCTAATTAATGGTGGTGGTTTCACATTTGGCGGAGCTACGGTTTGAAAGTTGACTTTTGGACCCTCATTGTACAGTGTACCGAATAAAATATTCAATTTATAAATTATTTATTATTTTTATAATTTTATATTGTTATAATGTTGTAAATATTACTTATAATAATTATATACATTAAAATTGGAATAAAAACATAAATACAACTCAAATAAAAATACTTGTATACTCAAAACATATGTATTATACTTACATACATACCTATATAAACTATACTTATATTTTATTAATTATACAAAACATATCAGAAAAATTAAATAAAAATATATTTGTGTAGATAAAAGTATTTTATAATTTTATAAAATAAGAAATAAAGATAATAAAAATAAAATGTACAAAATAAAAAAAATACTAAAAGATATAGATAATATACCTATATAGGGGTATAAAAGCAACTTGTAAAAATATACTTCATAAAAATAAATAAAAATCACTATAAAATACTTTATAAAATAATAAACATTTTTTATTTTATAATTAAAAATCAATAAAATCGTTTGCTATTTTAATTTGATTTTAGAAATCTTTTTCTCCAGGTTTTTCCTGGTTGGTCCACGTGGACCAACCAGGGGGCTAGGAGAGTTGACCTTGGTCAACTCTCTGTCCAACACCTGGGCTGTGTCAGAACAAGATTTTTTCCTCGACTTCGCGGATTTTTGGAGACCGCTCCTTTCACCGAATGAGGTCGAGATCTTCACAAGAAATGTAGCCCTACTATAGGACATTCACGCCCAGCCATTGGTTTGGCGTTTGAATCGAAGTTTCGCCCGTGATCGCTCCTTGAACATCGCGCCAGAGCCAAGTTTCAAAACCGACCCCCTTTCCTCCATTTTCCCTCTGAACCCTCTTTGACCTTCTTCCCACTCTTTGATTGCGAGTTCTGGATCGGGTCTGGTGACAGGAGATCCTCCAACTCCTCGGGGGCGGTGCTAGTCGACCAAGGAGGTGCTTCCATCACCTTCGGCCACCCGTGGCCGTTGAGGTCCAACCTTGGGTTTTTCAACCCTCGAGGTCCACTTTCTTCTTCATCTTTCTGTCCATTTTCTTGCTATTTTATCCTCTGTTAAGATTAGGCGTTTATTCACGCATCTAACTGGTCCTTTCATCGAGTAAATCACTCCTAATCTCCTCGCCGGAGTGCTGCGGTTCCGTCCACCACCACCACTATCCACCCACTCCTATTCCGCCCTTACCCCACTGCTGGAGCCCCCAGGACCCCTTTTTTTGTCGTTTGATCTTTATTTGCAGGACTTGGAGGCTCAAGACCCTGCTGGGGGTCGGTTTTTGAGAAACGACAGGGCACCTGGGCACCCCGCCTATCTCCGACCTTGGAGGCTTCCCGGAGACCTGCTGGAGCTCGCCCTCACCCATCGTGGGCGCGTAAGACCTCCAGGAGGATTCTGCGCTCCATGGGAGGCTCTCCTCTGGCTGGCGGAAGGAGCTTTTAGCGTGTGAAATCCGAGCTCGGCCGGATTCGTCCCAGTTCTTGCGAGGGAGGTCCTGGCCGTCCGATCACAAATGGGTGCCAGACATAACAGCTACCGTCCGATGCTTTGAACTTACACCGTTGATCGATGCCTACAAGATCTAATCCAGGCCGTGGATTTCGAAGCGGCATCGTGCATTCGCAGATCGACATGTGGTATAAGTGTGGGATCTGAACCGTTGACTCCCGCCTTCGTGGGTAATTGTTTTCATTCGACCCCGCGGTTTTTGATATTTCATCAACAACACCCAAACATTCCTCTGCTGTAAATATGTTTTGTAACATTTATAAGTAGACCCCTAATATCGTAGGTAAGTGCATTTTGGTCCAGGCGCACATGCTCAGCGCATGCGTCGTGGACATTTTGCAGTAGTTACCTTGTCTCTTTTTGTTATTTACAATCAATTGTGCAAAAATTTTTGGTTCAGACTATATTTTTGTGAGGAATTTGCGGGTGAGCCCCTAAACTCTCCTATATTTACTGAAGTACCCCTGCACTCATGCCTTTTCTTTATGCTTCTAGTAATTTTTGCATGCATCTCTAAAACCCCAAAAAATACCCAAAAATCACAAAAACAGTAAAAAAGCATAAAAAGACCCAAAAAACTTTATTTGCTAATTTTTGGATATTCTTATCTATTTTTATAAATATCTCTTTTTCTCTTTTATTACATTGTCTTTATTTTCCAATATTGAAAAAGAAAATAAAAAATATAAAATATAAAAAGAAAATATAAAAATCAGTAAATTAAAAATCAAAATATAAAAATATAAAATTAAAAATTAAATAAAAAATATAAAATTAAAAACCCACAAAAAAATAGCATGGTAGACACTTGATCACTTTCACACACATTTCGAGCATTCTTGCCCCGATCTACCTGTCTGCTCCCTGTGTTCGACCTCTACACATACTTGCACTATACACATCTTGTTGTAGAGTTATAATAAATTTTAACTCCGCACATTTACTTTCATTGCTTGATTTAGCTGTTGTGGGTTAATTGTTGTTTGAATTAGGATTTCTCGTGGGTCGCCTCAGCGACATTGTGATCCTGCCTTGTGTGGATTACTTTAGACCTGTGAAAAATCTTGTTCAACAAATGGCGCCGTTGCCGGGGAGCAACAGCGCTTAGTTCGGGTCTTGTTTGTGATTGTGATTGATTGTTTATTTCGCGGCTTTTCTTTTTGCTATTTTATTTATTTTTGATATATCTGTTGAGTTGTCTAGTCCCCTCTCTTGTTGACTTCGTGCGAGGTACCGCGGATCGAGGGAGGCGCTTCACCCTAGGCGCCTACGCACCCACGTGAAGCCGGCTTAGCCAGCCTAGCACCGAGGAGACGAGGAGAGATTTTTGAAGACCGAGCTCCACCTATAGTTGTAGAATTTATTTCCTGCATTTATTTTTGTAATTTGTAGTGAGAGAGAGACTATTAATTGTAATAATACAGGTACCCCCGGACTTGGACTCTTGAGCCTAATTTCCAAGTGATTGTTCACTTGGGGGCTCATCGCGACTTTTTCGTGTTTTCTCGCATTCTTTTTATTTTGTTTTGTTTTTCGATTTTATTTATTTTGTGTGATTGAGCCCCTAGTTCTAGGATTGCTTGCGATAGACTAAGGCCAAACACCTAATACTTTGCATGCACCTATAGTCTCGTTGGGACTTAGTCAAATCTTAAACAGTTGATCATTTAGCTTTTGATCCACGCGTCGCGAGCTCATTCGCACACAAAGCGCTTTCTCCTAACTCAAATGTGTTGAGCAGAGGAGGGGTGAGCCTAGACCGGACATTAGGATTGAGGGTTGGTGGTCAGCTTGTGGTTCTTCACGATAATAGCAATTTCTGAAACTTAGGGCGATTTCATCGGCTTTTGCATTTGCATATAGATAGGTTTCAATTTTGTTGAGCATCCTTGCATGTAGAGTGCTGGAGGCAAGGTGAGCATTTATGCTTTAGCATCCATCATCGTTTTGATCGCTTGCATTGCTTTCCCGCCTCTCTACCTCTGATTTTGCCAACCTAGGATCATAAAGGAATTGAATCCTCGTTAGGCGCGTGCATTTCTTATTTAAAAAAAATCCAAAAAAAGTGATAATTAATAAAATCGGGACTGCTAATTTTACTTGACCCTAAAACCGATCAAAAAGAAAAATCTTGTATTGGGGCGAGTAATTCCCTCATTGTCTTCGTTTTACTTGCTCGCGCACACACTAAGGTTAGTGCCCAAATCCCATCAAGCCGCCTAAGTGTGTGTGAAATTCTTTGACTTCTCACCTAACTCTAAAACAGACAAGATTAAAAGACCACATTTTACGGTCTCTACCGAGTTGAGTAGGTGAATTGAGGGTTTGTCTTGTTTAATTTTTGTCTGTGATTGTTTTTGTGTGTCCTAGATCATCTCTGCGCATTTGCACTTTCTTCTCACTTCTCTTGACATTGACCATCGTGCTCTCCCGATCATTTTCTTTTGTTTCGAGATGGCCAGCTGGAGCGTATTTTATCCGGACTTTGCGAATCACTCGTTCACTCCAGCTGGTCCACCTCCTTTTTTCCAGGAGGACTTTGCTCCTGACTGTTGTAAATATCCGCCTCAGCCACAGTATCAGCCCTCGGATTTCTATCCACACCCACTTCCACATCCGTATTCTCCACATTCACATCCACCCGAGGCTGAGCTGTTGGAGTCACCTTTCATGGAGTCCACCCTTAAGCACTTGACCCAGATGATGGATCATATGAGACAGAGGATTGACCACCTCACTAGTACCAATAAGAGCGACCATGATATACCACCATTTGATGATATGGGTTCGCTCGAGGATTTCCATGAGAGCTAGCAATCACCAAAATTACAAAAAAAATGAAAAAAATTTAAAAATACAAAAAGAGTTCGGGAGACACATGATCGAGCCAGACCGTGAGGAGAGGTACCACCTGCCAGATCCTTTGACCACACAACCTCTCACACTTTGTTCCACCTTTGACCCCGAGGATGTCGCGGTACAGACTGCTCTTGGCAAGCCTCGTGTATATGCTGATTTCGACCTTCTCCCTTGTATGGAGGAGGTCCAAAAATTCAAAAAAATGTTATCTGAACCCGAAGTGGTGGCTACTATTCATGAGATCATCCGTGCCCCACTTCAGCAGGCCATGACCCATATGTCTGCTCCTCTTCCCAAAAAGAGAAAGCGGAGGAGCAGATCTGAGCGTCATATCTTGACCATGGCCACTACCCACGCCATCACACACCGTCCCATTCCTCGGAAGAGGAACACTGCCACACCTTTCATTAGCTGCACAATCTCTGACCACACATGTGATCACACTCTCCTAGACGGAGGTGCATCGATCAGTATCATACCCTTCCCGCTGGTACAATCTCTTCACTCAGGGCCTCTCAAGAAGACCAGGATGATCGTACAGTTTGCTGATGGATCAATAAAGAGGCCGAAGGGTATCCTTGAAAACGCCGTCATTTCGATTCAGGGCACGAGCTACACTGTTGATTTAGTCGTATTGCCCATGGAGACCTCCACGGGGGAGCATTCTCCAATCATCCTGGGACCATTCCTCGCCTTGGCGAGGGTCGTTATCGACTACGGATCAGGAGAGATTTGCTTCCGTCCTGCTGACGAGGGCGAAGCAGTGATCACCGCACCCACTGCTGACCAGAGACCCGCACCTGATGTGACTTCACCTATCTTGGCTGACCCCGAGGACTATGATCTATATGAGGATATCAGAGAGACCTTCTTCATGACCGATGATGAGACCCGAGAATTCCTCTCCAAGGAGGAAAACTCGGAAAGCATAGACCTTGGTGTTGCTGCTTCCTGTGATTGGCGATGTGTTGATGACATCCGCGGGATTTACACGATTGACACCATTGAGCGGAGGGCAGATTTAGAGACTAAATAGGACGGACATGCTCTGACTACTTCCACTGATGAGTCCGCTCCTGCCCATGAAGATACTGATGAAACTAAGGTCGAATTTGATTTAGTTGCTTTTATTCAGAAATTCGGGCCTTTTGATGAGAAAGATGATCTAGTTGAAATTATAAAGGACGACCAGAGTTCGACTACTTCCACCGATGATTTCGTGCCTTTTGATTTTGACCTGGATGACACCTCACAGGACGACTCCGAGTACACTACGTCCGATGATGATGAGTTCGTCCCATTCCACTTCGATATCAGCGAGACTCCTAAGGCCGGACCTAGCCGCACTTCTTTCACTGATCCGTCTGTTCCTTCACACCCTAGGGCCAGTGAGGACTTACACCCCGTCGACCCTGATCGGATTCCGTCCACTGTGGAGCCCGATGTCGACCTGCATCACACCAGATCCATTCCGCAGCGGTCCTGTAAGAAGGTTCGCTTTCAACCTTCTTGATCATGTGTACATCCACCTCTGTTGTACAGTCATGTGTTTTTCTCTGTCTCTTCCATATTTCTCGTCCATCCATTCTCGTGTTTGCCTTGCTTAGGACGCACTCTGTCCTACGTTTAGGAGGGGTGGACGAGCCGAGTGTTCATTCTTCGTTCCGTGTCATCACTCCTATTGTTGCCTATACTTAGGGCTTCTTCTACCCTAAGTATAGGGGGAGTGGTGTGTACATCCCCATGATCTATTTCATCTCTTGATTTATTTTCTTCTTTTCTTCTTTTCTTCTTTTCCTTGTCTATCTTCTTTATCTATCAAAAAGGTGTCGCCCTTTTTGTCAGTCTTCTATACTTAGGACGTACTTTGTCCTAAGTATAAGGGGGCGTGCACCCCGAGTTGTTCTATTCTTTGATCCTCTCCATTGTCTCCTTTTCTTGTCTATACTTAGGGATATCTTACCCTAAGTATAGGGGGAGACAATCAGAGTACGATCCGTTCATTCCCACCCTTGACCCTCCCTGCTTTGTGTACAGTCTGCTATACTTAGGATTATTTGATCCTAAGTATAGGGGGGACGGTCAACTTCTCATTTGTTCATTCATTAATCTATTTATTTCATTTATTCTTTAGATTTTCCTATACTAAGTACGAGTTATGTCTTCTCTTTTCTCTTTGATCTATGAGGACATAGCTCAAGCTAAGTATAGGGGGGTCGTATATACTGTGTATATACTTTAGCCATAACTCGTACTTTCGTATTTTCTTAATAATATGGCTAGAAAAATTCTTTAAAATCCATTAAAAATCTTTAATAAAAAAGTGTTTTATTCCTCAAATTCTTTTTGTATTTACTGATTAATAAATCAGGTGAAAATTTTTTTTGCAAAATGTTTGAAAAATAGTTTGAAAATCTTTGTGAACATCTATTGAAAACTATTTTGAAAATATTTTGTTACATGTTTTCAACCTTTGTAAAAATGTGTGGTTTGCAAAATTTATTTTCTTTGTGTAAAATAAAATTTTTGAAAAATGATTTGCAAATGGTTTGAAAAATGGTTGCAAAAATATTTGAAAAACCTATATATACTGTTTTGAAAGCCATTGCAAAATGATTTTCAAATGTGTGTACATGTTTGCAAAAATGTTTGTAAAAACTATTGTGGACTATAGTTTTCAAAAATTGTGTGTAAATTGTTTTCAAATAAGTTTGAGGAATACATACATCTCACCAAAATCCACTATATTTATATGTGTATAAAATTGATCACTTACCCTTGTAAATCCTTCAAATCCACTTCTTGTATATATAAGAAGCACTCCCGTGTACATATTTTAACCTAGTTTTAAGCCAAAACCCTTTTGTTTTCAAAAAATTCCAAAAACATTTGCAAAATTAAAATCCAAAAACATTTGAAAAATCTTTTTGAAAAAGACAAAAAAAATGCATATGCATCATTATCATATTTTCAAAAATCCCTAAAAAGTTCAAAACCTTTAAAAATTGCATCACAAAAATATTTTCTGCATGGCATTTGCATGGCATTCGCATTTTTCGTATTGAGTTTGATAGTTGAACAAGTCTAAGTAAAATCCGGAGATTGGAGCTTGATTGGACCTTAAAATCTACCTAATAACAGGAACCTTATAGGAACTGGGTTTGAGGTACTTCAGGTCTAGTTGACTTAATTCTTTGAGGATCACGGGACTTGGTTCAATGGATTCTTGACTGCCTAAGTAGAGTATTTCGGAGCACACGCACGACTCTTGTTGATAATGACCTAACTTGGACACTTGCACCTTTCACATGGCTCAACTCAGTTGGAGTGGTGAGGGGATTGGATTTGCCGGTATGAGACGCACACAGGTGGAAACATTTGTCCTCCTCTAGGGAGGGAAGTGCACCCCAACCCGTCCAGTGATTAGGAAGTCTAAAGACAGGAGGCTGTGGGTTGCGATAAAGCTTCAAATGAGAGATAGCCTACTGGCTCAAGAGGAAAAACTCCTTATGTAAATGCTGCTGTATATAGTATTCAAAAAAAAAAAGTTCAGGCATGTACAAAAATAAAAAGCCTGCAAGTATGTACAAAGTCAATAAGCAAGCTTGAGTTCCAAAGTCAAATATGTGAGCCTGCAGCAGGATGACTTGACTACACTGGTCTTGCATCCCAGGATAGGTAGCTACATTGGCTACCATCCATTCTTCTCTCTTTGCCCCTCCTCTTGAGCTGGTTGCCACTTGAACTTAGAAGGGAATACCCCGCTCCTCGAGGATGGAGTTATTGGATTGGGGAATCATTAGGTTGTCGTACTGGAGAAGTCAGTTTCTTTGTCATTCTAGTTGGGGAAGAGCCACCATCACTTACACTGTACGAGTCAGATTCATAGTCGTAAGGGTTTGCGTATGAATTGAGATATTTCTGACCTGGCTATTGAGGAGACATGGGCAGAGTTTTGGGATTCTCAGGGACTGTTGGATCTCAAATTTGGTTCTCAATAAGGTTCCTCCCGCATTAAAATTCCAAAGGTCCAACTTAAGCTCCAAACTTTGATTTTGTGAAGACAAGTTTGATAATTAAATTTAGTCCATCTTTCTTCTTTTTCTTTTCATTGTTTTTCTTTTCTGCACTTATTGCATAAGTGTTTGCTAGGGACTAGCAAAGGCAAGTATAGGGGGATGATGAATCTACATTTTATCATCTTTATTCTATCATTTTGGCCTTAAAAACCCTAGTAAATGCGTATAAATAGGCGTAATTCATGCATTTTAGCATTCATGTATATGTGCGTAAATATTGTATAAAATACGGTTTTTAATGCCAAAATTATAGAATAAAGAAATGAAAAGAAAAAGAATAAAATATTGTAAATATTTTATGACCCGAAACCCCGAGACCTAGGCATCTTGATGAATAGGTCGACAAGGAATAAAGTAGGGGGAGATAAGATCAAAAACACAATCCAAATACCTATACATTCTATTCATTTCTTATTCATTTTGGGACCTATTTTTGGTTCCACTTTTTATACATCAAATAAAGAAACTTTGTACATGAAAGTTATAGATAATAAAATAAAGAAAAATACAAAGTTGATTTCACAGAAAAATAATGTACAGATAAAAAGATATGGTCTGAATAAAAATCCAGAAGCCCAACTTCCCAGACCCGTATCTCACAAATAAAAACTCCAAATGCAGCGTACTCACTTTAATTGTATATAGAATAAAATAAGCTAATTAATGGTGGTGGTTTCGCATTTGGCGGAGCTACGGTTTGAAAGTTGACTTTTGGACCCTCATTGTACAGTGCACCGAATAAAATATTCAATTTATTAATTATTTATTATTTTTATAATTTTATATTGTTATAATGTTGTAAATATTACTTATAATAATTATATACATTAAAATTGGAATAAAAACATAAATACAACTCAAATAAAAATACTTGTATACTCAAAACATAGGTATTATACTTACATACATACCTATATAAACTATACTTATATTTTATTAATTATACAAAACATATCAGAAAAATTAAATAAAAATATATTTGTGTAGATAAAAGTATTTTATAATTTTATAAAATAAGAAATAAAGATAATAAAAATAAAATGTACAAAATAAAAATAAAATACTAAAAGATATAGATAATATACCTATATAGGGGTATAAAAGCAACTTGTAAAAATATACTTCATAAAAATAAATAAAAATCACTATGAAATACTTTATAAAATAATAAACATTTTTTACTTTATAATTAAAAATCAATAAAATCGTTTGCTATTTTAATTTGATTTTAGAAATCTTTTTCTCCAGGTTTTTCCTGGTTGGTCCACGTGGACCAACCAGGGGGCTAGGAGAGTTGACCTCGGTCAACTCTCTGCCCAACACCTGGGCTGTGTCAGAACAAGATTTTTTTCCTCAACTTCGCGGATTTTTGGAGACCGCTCCTTTCACCGAATGAGGTCGAGGTCTTCACAAGAAATGTAGCCCTACTATAGGACATTCACGCCCAGCCATTGGTTCGGCGTTTGAATCGAAGTTTCACCCGTGATCGCTCCTTGAACATCGCGCCAGAGCCAAGTTTCAAGACCGACCCCCTTTCCTCCATTTTCCCTCTGAACCCTCTTTGACCTTCTTCCCACTCTTTGATTGTGAGTTCTGGATCGGGTCTTGTGACAGGAGATCCTCCCACTCCTCAGGGGCGGTGCTAGTCGACCAAGGAGGTGCTTCCATCACCTCCGGCCACCCGTGGCCGTTGAGGTCCAACCTTGGGTTTTTCAACCCTCGAGGTCCACTTTCTTCTTCATCTTTCTGTCCATTTTCTTGCTATTTTATTCTCTGTTAAGATTAGGCATTGATTCACGCATCTAATTAGTCCTTTCATCGAGTAAATCACTCCTAATCTCCTCGCCGGAGTGTTGCTGTTCCGGCCACCACCACCACTGTCCGCCCACTCCTATTCCGCCCTTACCCCACTGCTGGAGCCCCCAGGACCCCTTTTTTTGTCGTTTGATCTTTATTTGCAGGACTTGGAGGCTCAAGACCCCGCTGGGGGTCGGTTTTTGAGAAACGACAGGGCACCTGGGCACCCCGCCTATCTCCGATCTTGGAGGCTTCCCGGAGACCTGCTGGAGCTCGCCCTCACCCATCGTGGGCACGTCAGACCTCCAGGAGGATTCTGCGCTTCGTGGGAGGCTCTCCTCTGGCCGGCAGAAAGAGTTTTTAGCGTGTGAAATCCGAGCTCGGCCGGATTCGTCCCAGTTCTTGTGAGGGAGGTCCCGGTCGTCCGATCAGAAATGGGTGCCAGACATAACAGCTACCGTCCGATGCTTTGAACTTACACCGTTGATCTACGCCTACAAGATCTAATCCAGGCCGTGGATTTCAAAGCGGCATCGTGTGTTCGCGGATCGACATGTGGCATAAGTGTGGGATCTGAACCGTTGACGCCCGTCTTCGTGGGTAATTGTTTTCATTCGACCCCGCGGTTTTTGATATTTCATCAACAGCGCCCAAACATTCCTCTGCTGTAAATATGTTTTGTACATTTATAAGTAGACCCCTAATATCGTAGGTAAGTGCGTTTTGGTCCAGGCGCACATGCTCAGCGCATGCGTCGTGGACATTTTGCAGTAGTTACCTTGTCTCTTTTTGTTATTTACAATTAAGTGCGCAAAAATTTTTGGTTCAGACTATATTTTTGTGAGGAATTTGCGGGCGAGCCCCTAAACTCTCCTATATTTACTGAAATACCCCTGCACTCATGCCTTTTCTTTATGCTTCTAGTAATTTTTGCACGCATCTCTAAAACCCCAAAAAATACCCAAAAATCACAAAAACAGTAAAAAAGCATAAAAAGACCAAAAAAACTTTATTTGCTAATTTTTGGATATTCTTATCTATTTTTATAAATATCTCTTTTTCTCTTTATTACATTGTCTTTATTTTCCAATATTGAAAAAGAAAATAAAAAAAAATATAATATAAAAATCAGTAAATTAAAAATCAAAATACAAAAATATAAAATTAAAAATGAAATAAAAAAATATAAAATTAAAAACCCACAAAAAAATAGCATGGTAGACACTTGATCACTTTCACACACATTTCGAGCATTCTTGCCCCGATCTACCTGTCTGCTCCCTGTGTTCGACCTCTACACATACTTGCACTATACACATCTTGTTGTAGAGTTATAATAAATTTTAACTCCGCACATTTACTTTCATTGCTTGATTTATCTGTTGTGGGTTAATTGTTGCTTGAATTAGGATTTCTCGCGGGTCGCCTCAGCGACATTGTGATCCCGCCTTGTGTGGATTACTTTAGACCTGTGAAAAATCTTGTTCAACAAGTAGGAGACATTTTTAGATTAGATTTTATTTTCCCTCATTTTTATTTCATTTGTGTAAATTTGTAATAATTATTAGGGGCTTTGTACACTCTTATTCGGGGTATGTTTCGCCAAGTACCGATGCACTGGGGGGACCTCACAAGGTGTTCATCGTTGTTTTCATTATCTTTATTTTGTTTTATTTTCTGTATGTGAGCCCTAGACTTAGGCTTTTATTTGGTTGATCCAGGTAGTGATTACGTCCAAATACCTAATGGAAAATTTGTTCCTATAGAATTGATTGGACTTAGTCAAATAAATAAATTATTAATTATTTAGATTTGAGACCATGCACCGAGAGAGGTCGCATACAGTGCTGGCAGAACTGTTGTAGCAGGCACTGAGTAGCATCGAAGACCCGACCACGATCTTACTTCTAGATAGTTAGCACCTTGTTCTTCCCGTAATAGAAGTTACTATTTAGGGCAATTTTTTCTTACATCATATAGGTAGTTTACTTTTTGTCTTTATGTTTATGTGCGGATCATATTGCATGTAGACTGTTGGAGTAAGGTATGCCTTCTATCTCATGCATGAATCATTGATTTCATCACGCATCGGGTTTTCCATCTTCTTCCCCTTGTTTTATTAGACTTAAGAAATCGGAAAAATTGTTAAACATGTCCTTATTCAAAAATGCAAAAAAAGTGATAACCCAATAAAATCAGGACTACTAAACAAACTCGACCCTAAAATAAATGTAAAGATGATATTAGTTATTTTAGGGAGAGTAACCCCCTCATTATTTGACTTTACTTGCAGAGTGAGTGAGAGATAGACACTAGGATAGAGCCAAGCTAGGATTCTCATTTAGACTACTGATTCTATAAAAAAAATATTAGCTACTTCTCAATGAGGCAACATGGGTAGCCGGTTAATGTTCTATATTTCCTGTAAGGCTCTGTCCTTAAGTAATAGGTAGTCGTTTTATGGTCTGTACTTATAATTGTATTGGTTGAAAGTAGATGCACCTAGTCGTATGAATTCGGGTAGACTTCAGGGGAAATACTAGCACCTAACAGCTTTCTAACTCTGTTTTAAGACTACATTATCACTAAACTCTAAAATAAAAAAGATTAACGACCGAGCTTTCATGGTCATCGTTGTATCGAGTTGGTGAATTGGGGGTTTAGTTTCTCATCATTGTTTTCAGTCCAGATCTACTCTTCCCTACTCTCCACATCATGATGATGGGCAGGCAGTCTCTTAGACTACCTTCGGTGGCACCGCTTCATTGCCCACATGTCCATTCATCTAGGGAGGTTCCTGAGAGCTTAGATTTGCTCTCGGAGCTCGAGTATTGCACCTCCTTCTTCTTCGACCTTCCTTACCCATCACTTGAGGTACAACAGCCAGAGTAGTGAGAGCAGATTTTTGTAGACTTGGTTACACTTGAGATCCAATATTTTTCCTTTTCAAAGTCTAACAAGATGGCCCAAGAGTGGAGAGATGATGAGCAGCCAAATATTCACAATGTATTTGAGCAAGTGACAATCAACAACACCCTTCCGGCATCCCTAGAAACAATGCAATGACAGATCTGGGGCTAAGGGTTGCTCATGACAGAGGTAGGTGGGAGTTAACTCAAATGAGAGATGGGTGGGCAGATGCGAGAGATGACAGAGCAGACGGTGGAGGACGAGAGATACCTGAGCACTGAGCAGATGCCAGATTTGAGAGATGCCTAGAGGAGGTTCGTGATCTACAAACACCATTGCGCACTATGAGAGCGTTTCACAACCCTGGTGCAACTCTCACCTGTAAGTGGATTCACTTTTAAGACATTCTTGGTGATTTTGAGCTATGGCCCCAAACGATTCAGTTGTTGCCCAAGTTTCATGGGCACAAAACTGAGGAGCCCCATCTAAATCTCCATGAGTTTTAGATGATTTGCAACACAGTCCATGACAGATTTGTGGACAAGGACACGATCAAGATAAGAGCCTCCCCTTTTTCCTTGGTTGACAGAGTAGCCTACTAGCTGAAGCACTTGGGGAGGGTTGTCACCACTTGGGAGCTGTTGAGGACCAAGTACCTCAACAATTACTATACAGTCAGTTGGACGAATTTAGTTTGAGCCATTATCAGTAATTTCACCATGATTCCAAATGAGCAGTTCCATGAGGCTTGGGAAAGTTTTAGAGAGCTCATTGCCAGGTGTCCACATCACGATATTAGCTAGTCCAACTTAGTCCAGAGTTTGCGGGCTGACACCTGAGCTGCAGAGTCCAGTCAATGCCTTGTTGGACATGCGAGCCCACGGCGAGCCATTATGCAATAAATATTATTGTGAATATCATTCCCTGATATGAAATGAAGAATAGATAATTAGCATAATAGGTCCCTTAGTACAATTAGGGTTATATACGATGGCCATGTTAATGATCATACAACTGTTGATTCAATTATTGAATCATAGAGGTTGGTGCTTGGATAAAGATCTAAAGAGTTAGATTGAGGACTCATCAAGTACAGTCAAATGATTGTTAAGGGATGATCTCCAGCCTGAGTAGGAGATGGCAATCCTTTCTCACTTGGTTGATATCTGACCGACCTCTTGATGTAGGTCCTCTGCATGGGAATAGAGATTCGAAGGTGTCAGATTAGTTAGGACAAAGAGTTGACTTAACGATATTGAGATAACCAAAGTCCTATGCCGTATGTTGTCACGATATAGGCACGCATCATGTGATCAGAGATAGATGTCTTACTATATGTCTGCGTATGTACATTTGGCAGACCAATAGGTTGATGACCTAATCAAGGTCTATACACCGGTACATTGGTGTGCATATAAGGGCATATGAGTAATAAGATCTCTCAAAGGGATCATATAGGTTCATTACTGAACCGAAAGACATGAGCTCAATCACGCGATATTGGGAAGAATCAAATTCCGTGTGCGGTCGTCTTGCTTTGGAAGCTTGACTGAATTTGTAGGTTTGATATATACTTTTGGAAAAGTGTATGATCAACACCTTTGTATGAAATATGTTTTTGAAAGCATATGATCTATACCAACTCCCAATGATCGAATGAGAAACATGATGATAAAACTCTAAAGTAGACAGTGTAAAATTAATCTTATACTTCGGGTTTATTCTGGTTCTTCCAGTATGCAAGTTGTACAGGTATTAGTAATGCATGAGGGTGATGTGATCATAAACGATTGTATAACTATGACGCTTCCATTCCGATGGAGTGATGAAACAGGTCTGGATTTTAGTGACTCCTCTCATAGAGAAGTAGTCTGATCTTGGTCCAAATGTTGGACATTAATCTAAATGTGATTCGGATGTAATGAGATTAGATTTGCGGACTTGATTTAATCAAGCATCTATGGGAGGTCCGCAAGAATTGGATTTGAGATGTGATCTCAATATCCAAATCACCATACGTGGAAAAATACAATCGCCATGTCCTTATCTCCAAGTATCCGTAGAGAAAGCGCATTATCCATGAAAGAGTTCATGGATAATTTCATTATTGATATATGTATCCGAGCATTGAAAAAATGGGTAATTAAATGTGATTTAATTATCATGAATAATATGAATTTGATTCATGTTATAATGAGAGTTATCTGAGATAATTAAATGTGATTTAATTATCAAAGTTTTGAATAATGTGAATGTGATTCATATTATTTGGGCATATGAGAATTGAGATCCAAGATGATTAAATGTGATTTAATTATCATGGATATGAATAATGTGGATAGCACTATCCATATTATTCATGTATATTATAAATGTGATTTATAATATATTAGAGAGAGCATATTGTGATTTATACTTGTTGATTTATTGTTAATGTGAGGTGGATTCACATTGAACGATTAATTGAAAATATAATTACATTTAGTTTTGGGTCATGAAGAGATTCACATAATTTCAATGGCTTTATTGAAATTTTCTCACAAGATAAATGTGAATTACTTTTTGAGAAAAATATTTACAATAAGAGTTGTTGTAAAACTTGGAGATATCATGAGATAATGAGATCTCATGAGATAATGAGATGTCATGGGATGATTGGTAGACGTTCCCCCTTTTCTAGGGAAAGAGGTTAGTCTTCTCATTATCTCATCTCTTGTCAAAAGTGATTTAAATTGGAATTAATTGTGTTGATTTATCGATATAAATAATTCAAATTAAATGAATTGTTGTTGCATTTTTACAACAACATCTTAGCTAATAAACGAAACACAAATCAATCTCAACCATTGATTGTGTGTTATCCATGGATTGAGACCCATGGACTCCCAAAACCCTATATAAGAAGAGGCACCCCTTGCTCTTCGATGAACACGTTTTACGACAACAACGAATGCTCTCTCCCTCTCTCTCTTTACATGTCATGTGCCTCTCTCCCTCTCTCTCTCTTATGGTCGTCCATCATGGAGCCATTAAGAGAGTCGACATCACCACAACATCATCGTTATGTTGCCGTAGTACTTGCTCGTGGATCTCCGTCTCATTCGGTGCGCCTCGCTCATGAAGTATACGTCGGATCTCGTGTGACGATATCAGGAGATTCGCCACTTGGATCATCAACATGCATTGCGAGAAGGATGCATCTCATCAACATGCACGTAAGCGTTTCCTCTGTCGGATCGGACTTGAGACAGGAGGTCTCTTGGTTTAGAGACTCGATCGCAATTCGCAACCACGCTTCAAAAGTTAACCTTAATATCTATTGTGGTTTTGATGAAACGATCCGAGAAAGGTTCTTGGATCATGTGGTTTCATCACATTTAAAATTTTAAATTCTGCTGCCCGAAGCAACTAGTGTGATAAGACGCTCCCGATTGCATTCGATGCGATCCACACGCTTCCGTGATGTGCTTGAGGATCTTCTCATATCCTTCAAGTGGTATCAAAACCAGGTTATGGGGTTTTGAATACGATTCATTAACCTATGAAGATTTGGCTCGTGAGGGTTCGTGAAAGTTTTATCGCATTTCAATTTTCAGTGGGAGAACCATTAGTCTTATAGAATGTCTCTATGACCTAGATATTAGAATACACTCATTGTTTATTTCTAAATATTAGGAATGCCCTATTTTGAGATAAAATTTCGGCCGTGTTTAAAACATTTAAAAGAGAAATTTTAAATTGGATAATGTTCTCTATTATTTAAGGAAATCGAGGGATTTGAGTTTGTCTGATTTTGAATCCGATAACTCAAGATAAACATATATCCACTATTTCGGGACTGGCGAATAATGACATAATTAAGGAGTTAATTACTACTTTAAAATGCCTGGAACTGCATGCTAATCATGTAGGTTCTGTTTTCAATCAAGTTAGCAAACTTTAGAAACTGATTTTGCTTAATTTGGATTTAAAATGAATGAGATATGCTAATTTTAGTAAGTGAGGGTCAGTGTTGTAAATTGCAATCCTAATCATTAACCTTGTGATAGTCATTTAAGAAACTTGTGAAATTAATGGTTAATTTCCTGGAATAATTATGGATAATATTTGGAAATATTGGAATGATAATTGTTCCCTTAAATGACATTACCTCAACCAATAAATGATTACATATGATATAGATCACCAATTGGTTACTTGATACACTTCAATAAACATGTTACTTGAATTTGGGAATTTGTCTAGCAAATTTCCTTATAATCAAAATGGTTTTGATTATTATTATTATATGGTATAATTTCGGTTGAAAAACTGATGAACATCTCAAATACACAATGATCGATTTGGCATTATCCTTTCCTTAGGTGGATATGGTGTCTAGTCGGGGAGAGTTGGGGTAGCAGGTTGCATCGTGTACGGTATGTCCCACTCTTGCCGGTACTGGCCATGATAGCGGGTAGGGACTCGATAATGCTGGAGAAATCATGGTGTATTTTCTAATTATTAAAATATGAATTAGTACGTACTTTGAGATAATACCATATATTCAAGTAACAATCAAGTTTGTCGATTGAGTTGGACTGGTAGTTGATTTAATATGATTAAATGAATTATATCCAATTAAAACACTCTATTATGAATAGAGTTGTTATTTCCCTTGGAAGAGTTAATCATAATGAAGAGGATCACATAAGTGACATCCATGATCTCCCGTCAAGGCAAGGGGTTCTGTCGTCAGATTTGTATGTAGGAGACGCATGTCCGAAGTGACAACTCCTGCATACAATCCATTTGAATCAGGCTCTTCTCTTCTCGAAAGAGTAAGGACGTATGCGTAGTGACCCCAATATAGGGTCCTCATATTACTGGGGCGATATTGGATTGTGCATAGCGAATTGTATTCTTGTTGACGGTTGGTTCAATTAATGACGAGTCAACATCACCTTGGGGTGGTGGGCCCAGGTGTTAAAGACCGAATTGGGAGATGCAAGTTGGACTTGCTAGGAGGAATGTGTTCTCGCTTCTTTTTATCCGAGTTACAGGTTCTCATATTATTGGGATGTGACAAAGATAAGGAAGGAGATCCCAGATCTTGCTTGAGATATATTGGTAAGTATATCTCTTACATTGAAAGTAATTAAGGGAATGAACTTTCAATGTTGACAAGGCAAGACACTTTGATATAAAAATTCCTAAATCAAAGAAAAATGTGTATATATATTTATATATATTTATGCAAATTTCTTATTTCAGATAATCCTCATTAAGCCCACTTAGTACTATACTCAATAATAACCAGTAAAATATCATGGATTGGATCTACGATCAAGATATTGTACTTGCAGTTGGACACATAATGTATGTGGTTGCAATGTGTAAGTTTCCTTGTAATAATTAGGAATGACAATTGAATAGATAATAGGACTACAACCCTAGGGTTTTATGTCTCTATAGTCTTGATCTCTCATCGGATGTACTTTGGAAGTGACATGTCGATGATGATCGTGATTGTCAAATAACCCTTATAAAATCTAAGAAAGTGGTATGGCATACATATGTGCTCTCGACATTTAATCATGAATGGCATGGTTCTCTGCATTATGCAGAATGGTGGCTCTTTAAGAGATGATGTACTCAAAATATTTGAGTACCTACCTGAACCTAAGTCTTTAAGAATTATGATGTATGTAGATATGATGAGTGTCATCATTCTACTATCTATATTCCAGTCATTCATGAAGCTTCATAATATTCATATTGTATGAATTGAATGAAGCATGTATAAATGTTGAAGTACACTTATATTGAAATCTTTTGAATTCAACATAAGAGATCCTTTGTTTGAAGCAATGGTTGTTTAGAGATGAAAGGAGCGCAGTGGAAGCATGGGTCGGACCCATGTTAGAAGGAAAGTCAAAGAGTTGACTGCACTTCTATGGTTTCCACACACATATGACATCCAAAGGGTTGGATGAATGCCAATACTACAATGAGTCGATGTATTGATAGTATGACTATCAAGTCTATGTAGAATCCTTAGAGAAGGACTCGGATAGTGCATCAAAATAATTTACATCTACATATAATCATTAATATTGACTTGCTTGTTGGATAAGATTAAAGTCTAACAATTGTATCTCATTCTTCTAATAATACTTGCAATTAGTTGCATATGTTTTAGAAGACTAGAAAACTTGATCTTAAGGTTTAATAGTCATACACATGGTTATTGATGCAATTGTTGCAACAGTCTCTGTTGGATAGATAGACTTCATATTTTCAGTGGGAGAGCCCTTAGTCTTAGAGAATGTCTTACTACCTAGATATTAGAAGACACTCATAGTTTATTTCTAAATTTGGAAATAGACATGAATTCTGGAAAAGACCTATCATAGAGAGTTATTATGGATATATTTCAGATAGTATTCTAATATCTGGAGGACTCTACTAAATTAGAAAATTATTGAATGGTTCATTAACATTTCTAAACACTGAAAATTAAACCTTATAAGATCAATAGGGGGATAAAGATCATTTGACAGCGATCTGGCATCAAACCTTGGACATTAGTCTGCTGATGAAATCAATAGACTAGTAAGAGATGAACTGTAGAATGTCTGAAATCTCGAATCTTACATACTTTTGAATATCGTATTCAAAGTAAAATTATCTAATGCGCCCTTCTCTGGGAATGTTGTAAGATGCCAAGGTATTCAAGATCTCATACATATTGATGTATGTGGATCATCTGTATCATAATAAACATCGATGACATGTGATATCATTTGATGATTAATTGTGATATGAGATTTCTTCCCTTCACCTAAGAAAGCTTTGAAATGTTCAAAGATTTCATATTTTTTGGTTTAGAAACAAAGTTTGAAGGAAGATGAAATGAATTGTATCTAGCATAGGTAGATTATACCTATTAGATGAATTCAAAGGAATACCTTATGGAGATAAGAATGCCATTCCTATCTCAATCCTCCTAATACACCTAAACTCAATAGAGTTGTAGGGAGATACAATTAGATCATGTGTGACATGATTTTGTAAATGATGAATATTAGCATAAATACCTCTTAGTTTCCAAGGTATATATGTAGTAGAGACTACAATATATATCCTTAATAAGGTTCCATGCAAGTAAGCTGGAATCTGGCACTAGAGAGTGCTACTTCATTAGGAAAATAAAGGATGGTGTTGGATACCTACTTTATGACCTTGAGATTCTTAAAAGATCTCATCTCTAAGGATGTGATTCTTAGAGGATGACTCTCTCGAGAATCAAGATAAAAATGAAGTAAAAGGAACTTATTTAATCTTGAAAAAATAATGAGGCTCCTAAAATCGGAAACTTAAAGGACAAATAAAGATGAAACACTAATACCTCTTCAAATGAGTTTGAAGATGCATTCCATATGGCAGAGAAATATGACAATGATCGAACTTCATATGATGAAGCTTCTGAAGATCATGTCATGGAAAGATGGATGTTAGCAATCAAGTCTGTAGTAGACTTCATATACAAGTGTTGTATATGGACCCTTGCGGATCCACCTATATGGGTAAGACCCATTAAGGTGTAAATGGATCTTCAAGAGAAAAAGGGAACCTGATGAGAAGGTACATACCTTCAAAGCACGGCTCGTAGCCATGAGCTACACACTGAATAGAAGACATCACTTGCGATGAGACTTGCTCTCCAGTGACCATGCTTAAACTCATCAGATTATTGCTAACTATAGATACACAACTTGACTTTGGCATCTTCAAGATGGAAGTCAAGATCGCATTCCTCTACGAATATCTCTCTAAGGATATTCACATGAAGTAGCCCCAGGGTTTCATGGTTTAGGAAAGCAAGGTGTGCAAGCTAAAGAAACTCCATCTATGGACTCAAAATAAGCTTCTTGTAGTTGGAAGATAAGATTTGATGAAATTATAAATGTTATGATTTCAGATAGAATCTTGATGAATTAACCATGTGGAGCTTAGTGGGAGTGCCATTGTGTACATCGTGCTAAATGTAGATAATATCCTAACCATTTGGAATGATAATAATAAGTGTTTTATAGACTGGCTATTCTATACCTTGAGATATGATCTCAAGGATAACTCTTAGATCCTAGTTCTGAAGATGTTCAGAAGCAAAGACAAGAGGGTATTGGGACCGTCACATTAGTAGTACACCTTGGAAATGTTCCATTTTCTGGAAAATTCCAAAATGGTTTCCTTTCTTTAAGATATGGTACTGACCTAACTAAGGGATAACACCACAAAGAGTTGAGGATGTGAATGCTAAAACTGCTTGCCCTTATGCATCAGTTACGAGAAGCCGGGTGTATGCTCCATGTGTACAAAAGTCAGATATCTGTCTTGTAGTGGGAGTAGTAAATGTTACTAATCCTACTAAGGAGATAAAACACTTGATTGTAGTAATGACAACATCTTCAAAGATGAAAAGATTTTTGATTTAGTGATCTCAAAGTCTTATCTTCAAGAATAGATAATGATCTAAAAGGTCTTAACTGTGGAGACCTTAAGAGATAGCGATCTCCAGGAATAAGAGTATTCTGATAAGGATTATGGACATATTGGTTATAATAATTATTATGCTATAGTGTCAAAGGATACTATAACTGACAAGGTTGAGTATTCGTTGCATAATATGCAACATTCATATTGGATGCGAGCATTGTTACTAGGGGATATGCAAGTGCCGTAAAAGGACTTGTCGTAGTCTCTCGAGAACAGAGTGACCGATCAGCTTACCTAGCTATTTTTCTAAATAGCCCATGATTGTCACATGAGTGTGGGTTTAAAGATTAGCCCATTACTGGCTCTTTGGGCTAGTGGGAGATTGTTGGACATGCGAGCCCATGGCGAGCCATTATGCAATAAATATTATTGTGAATATCATTCCTTGATCTGAAATGAAGAATAGCTAATTTGCATAATAGGTCCCTTAGTACAATTAGGGTTATGTACCATGGCCATCTTAATGATCATACAATTGTTGATTCAATTATTGAATCGTAGAGGCTGGTGCTTGGATAAATATCTAAAGAGTTAGATTGAGGACTCATCAAGTATCATCAAATGATTGTTAAGATATGATCTCCAGCTTGAGTAGGAGATGGCAATCCTTTCTCACTTGGCTGATATCTGACTGACCTCTTGATGCAGGTCCTCTGCATGGGAATAGAGATTCGGAGGTGTCAGATTAGTTAGGACAAAGAGTTGACTTAATGAGATCGAGATAAACAAAGTCCTATGTTGTATGCTATCATGATATAGGCATGCATCCTCTGACCGGAGACCTATGTGTTACTATATGTCTAAGTATGTACATTTAGCAGACCAATAGGTTGATGACCTAATCAAGGTCTATACACTGGTGCACCGGTGTGCATACAAGGGCATATGAGTAATACGATCTCTCAAAGGGATCATAGAGGTTCATTACTAAACCGAAAGATATGAGCTCGCTGACGAGATATTGGGAAGAATCAAATTCAGTGCACGGTCGTCTTGCTTTGGAAGCTTGACTGAATTTGTAGGTTTGATATATACTTTTGGAAAAGTGTATTGTCAACACCTTGGTATGATATATGTTTTTTGAAAGCATATGATCGATACCTACTCCCAATGATAGAATGAGAAACAGAATGATAAAACTCTGAAGTAGATAGTGTAAAATTGGTCTTATACTTCGAGTTTATTCTGGGTCTTCCAGTATGAAAGATGTACAAGTATTAGGAATGCCTGCGGGCAATGTGATCTTAAACGATTATATAACCATGACGCTTCCATTCAAATGGAGTAATGAAATAGGTCTGGATTTAGTGACTCCTCTCATAGAGAAGTAATATGATCTTAGTCTAAATGTTGGACATTAATCTGAATATGATTCGGATGTAATGAGAATATTAGATTTGCGGTCTTGATTTAATCAAGGATCTATGGGATGTCCGTAAGATCTGTATTTGAGATGTGATCTTGATATCCAAGTCACTATACGTGGTACAATACAATCGCCATGTCCTTATCTTCAAGTATCTGTGGAGAAAGCGTATTATCCTTGAAAGAGTTCATGGATAATTTCATTGTTGATATATGTATCCGAGCATTGAGAAAATGGATAATTAAACATGATTTAATTATCATGAATAATATGAATTTGATTCATATTATAAAGAGAGTTATCTGGGATAATTAAATGTGATTTAATTATCAAAGATGTAAATAATGTGAATGTGATTCATATTATTTGGGCACATAAGGATTGAGATCCAAGATGATTAAATGTGATTTAATTATTATAGATATGAATAATGTGGATAGCATTATCCCTATTATTCAGGTATATTATAAATGTGATTTATAATATATTAGAGAGAGCATATTGTGATTTATATTTGTTGATTAGTTGTTAATGTGAATTAGATTGACATTGAATGATTAATTGAAAATATAAATACATTTAGTTTTGGGTTGTGAATGAGATTCACATAATTTCAATGGCTTTATTGAAATTTTCTCATAAGATAATTGTGAATTATTTGTTGAGAAAAATATTTACAATAAGAGTTGTTGTAAATCTTGGAGATATCATGTGATAATGAGATCTCATGGGATAATGAGATATACGGAGATATTGAGATCTCATGAGATGATTGGTAGTTGTTCCCCCTTTTGTAGGGAAAGACGTTAGTCTTCTCATTATCTCATCTCTAGTCAAAAGTGATTTAAATTGAGATTAATTATGTTGATTTATCAATATAAATTATTTCAAATTAAATCAATTGTTGTTACATTTTTACAACAACATCTTAGCCATTGAAAGAAACACAAATCAATCTCAACCATTGATTGTGTGGTGTCCATGGATTGAGATCCATGGACTCCCAAAACTCTATATAAGAAGAGGCACCCCTTGCTCTTTGATGCACACTTTTTACGACAACAACGAATGCTCTCTCTCTCTCTCTATACACGTCATGTGCCTCTCTCCCTCTCTCTCTTATGGACGTCCACCATGGAGCCATTAAGAGAGTCGACATTACAACAGCATCGTCATTATGCTACCAGAGTACTTGCTCGTGGATCTCTGTCTCCTTCGGTGTGCCTCACTCATGAAGAAGACGTCAGATCTCATGTGACGAGATCAGGAGATTCGCCACTTGGATCATCAACATGGATTGCGAGAAGGACGCGTCTCCTCTGTCAGATCATACTTGAGACAGGAGGTCTCTTGGTTTAGAGACTCGATCGTAATTCTCAACCATGCTTCAAGAGGTAACTTTAATATCTATTGTGGTTTAGATGAAACGATCCGAGAAAGGTTCTTAGATCATGTGGTTTCATCACATTTCAAATTTTTAATTTACGATGCTTGGAGCGACTAGTCGCCCGATCGCATTCGATGCGATCCACACGCTTCTGTGATGCGCTTGAGGATCTTCCCATATCCTTCATGCCTCTTGTGTAGGGTCATATTTTTCCAAGGACGGGGACCAGGTTTGGGCCATCTTTCAGGAGATGGATGAAAACTACATTGTGATGACCCAAGCCCGTGTCTACACTCAGGGGAAGACTCCTCCATAGGCATTGTCTCACCACAGAGTTGCACGCATTGAGGCAGGTCCATATTCATCTTCTAAAGCTGCAGCACTAGTAGAGTCATCAGCTGCGGACATGGGCATCATTAGCCAGAAGTGGGATCACGTAGAGAGTATAGAGAAAAAGACGTGTCAGGGCTTAGACAAGCTAAATAGGATTGACGATATGGACCAGACTTTGAGTGACCTCAAGACACATATCATGTGCCTCCAAGAGGCACAGATGGCTTCTATGCCATAATCTAGGCCACATGCTGTTCAAGGGAGCCGATCATCACCGTCGTCCACCTCATATAGACTAGTCAACCATATTTAGGTGGAGCATATTCAGCCAGCCCCCCACTACCAATTGCCACCACCACCTACACCAAACACATAGATGGTGGTCTATTAGAATGATTAACCATTGGTGTCCCTCCCCCCACCAGTGCACGAGCAGTCGGAGCCCTTGATGGAAGTCAATGGGATTTGGTATGGACAGTACCAGTAGCAACCCGATATCCGTTGGGATCACCCGAGTTTCAGATGGTCTACTGGAGGTGATCAGTCCTAGTAACAGCCTCTAGCACAATTAGGGCAGGGCACGTAGCATATATATCCCCAGTACTCCTAGCACACAGTTCATCATCCCTAGTACCAGGGTAAGCAGTGGAGGCAGCAGCAACCTCATTCTCAGTTTCACCAGCCTCTCCGTCACTTTTACTAGCAGTAATATAGCCAGCCTCAGCACTTCCAGAGAGGCAACCCATCCGGTTCTCATGTACCCTCGTATGAGAACCCAGCTTTAGAGGATCTCTTCTGTATGCTACCAGAGCAGCAGACTACTTTCAGGAAAGAGATGGATGAGTTCGGGCAGGAGATGAGAGAGATTGTCAAGGCCAAGGCCACCATACCTGCACAGATTGAGCCCAATCCGAATAATCTAAAGAGAAAATCTGAGCAGGTACAATCTACAGAGTCTGACGCTCCTAGTGAGGTACTTGATGACATGCATTATTGATTTGATGTTGATTTTACGACACTTAGGAGCAATAGGATGCCATCCAATGGTGACTCATTTGGGAGACATCCAGAAGCAGACTTCAGAGTGTCAGATGAGTGAGAGAGCAGTGCTAATACTGTTGATGATGCTGATATTGGTTCTGATGCCACCCATTTTGAGGATGATCCAGTCAATAGTGCGGATGTCGTCCCTTCTCTAGATGCTGCAGATGGTGGTGTTGATGCCATCGGTATTTCTTATGATGAGCCCGAGTATGGTACTGATGCCGCTACTCCAGATGTTGTTGGTGGTTCTAATGCCACCAAGAGTCTATGTAAAAATGCTCAAGTTGTTTCAACTACTACTCCTGTACCAGAGGATGATTTCCTGAGATAAATACAAAGAATGGAAAAAAATTGAAAAACAAAAAAATAGGTAAAGGAAAGGTTTATGTTTCTTCTTGTGTTCCATTTGACGTGATTAATGATGATTATATGGATTCCAGTCATTTGCTTAGAGATCTTTTCCTTCTTCGGACCCTCTAGTTCCTGAGGAGAGTCCCTCTATACCCCTTCCCTCAAGCACTCCGCTTAGGGAAGGATCAAAAAATAGAAAATCCTAAAAAGTGATAACAGTTAGAGTTTAACGAGCAGATAATAGAAAGATTCCTTTTCCAGTTGACTCTTCAGGAGGCATTAGAGCACATTACTCTCTTCCAAAATAACCTTAGAGAGAAGACTACGGTCCGTAGGAGGAAGAGGTGCAACCACAATGTAGAGATTCATGTGTACACTTGCGCCACGTGCTTCGTTATTCAGATGTGATTGCCAACTAAGAGACTAGATGTAGGGGCTCCATATGTCAGATGCCACATCATGAGTAGTTGTTCGATTGTATGCTATTAGAGAGCGGGTCTGATTTCACAAAGTATTATCACACCTTTAGACTCAACAGATTCACAGATATCAGCTTATGAGAGTTTGGAGAGCACATTTGTTGCATAGGATACATTAGAGGCTGACGATGCAAATTCTGGTAGCGAGGTTGATTTCATTTCATGCCATTCAGATTCAGATCCCTCACTCAGACACGGATTTTGATTGGCCAGATTTTTATGGTTATTTGTCATGTTTGATGTCTACAGAGCCTACACCCAAGACTGAGACAAAGCTGGTGCAGTTAATAGAGACAACAGTAGAGCCATCTTTGCCGAATTCAGAGATGCGGTGAGAGTTCTCCCATTTGGCAACCTTCACTCAACTTTTCAGAGGCCAGATTTGCTAGGTCCCACATGCCCAAATCTGAAGACCTTACAACATAGCATGAAGTATAGATTCCTTGTGGGAGAGCTAGATTTGTTTCCAGTCATTATCTCAGTAGATTTGACTAATGACCAAGAATGTCATTTGATGGAGGTTCTTGAGAGGAACAGCAAGTCAATCGATTGGTCTGTAGTAGATCTACATGGGATAAGTCTGGCCCTGTGCTCCCACCACATCTATCTCAAGGCTGACGCTAAGCCTTCGCATGAGTTCCAGCGAAGTCTAAACCCAAATCTTTGAGATGTGGTCATGATGGAAATATCTAAGTGGTAGAGCGTTGATTTTATCTACCCCATCTCTGACTACAAGTAGGTTAGTCCATTACATCTGGTGACCAAGAAGACGAGTATCACTATAGTTGTGAGTGAGTCTAGAGAGGAGACTGCTACCCACGTACCCACTTCTTAGAGGGCATGTGTGGACTACAGATGATTGAATCAAGCCACGAAGAAAGATCAATTCACGCTTCAAATCATTGATCAGATTATTGCATGATTAGTTGGGAAGAGTCATTATTACTTTCTTGATGGGTACTCGGGGTATAATTAGGTGGCCATTACGCCAGTAGACCAGGACAGATGACATTCACATGTCCGTTTGGGACGTATGCTTTTAGACGGATGCCCCTTCGATTATGTAATGCCCTAGATACATTCCAAAGTTGCATGTTTTTCATCTTTTCTGACATGGTGGGTGAATGTTTAGAGGTCTTCATGGATGATTTTTTGGTCTACGACGATGGGTTTGATGCTTGTCTTGCTTACCTAGACCGCGTGCTTCAGTGGTGTTGAGGTCAACCTTATTCTATCTTGGTAGAAGAGTCATTTCATGATGGCTCAATAGATGATCCTTGGTCATATCATCTCCAACAGGGGCATGGAGGTTGATCCGTACAAGGTGGAAATCATCAGGAAACTCAATCCACCATCCAATTTGAAGCAGTTACGGTCTTTTCTAGTGCATGTTGGCTTCTACCGATAGTTCATTCAGGACTTCAGTCATATTTCCTGACCGCTTACTGATCTTTTCACAAAAGACACAGAGTTCATTGTAGATGATAAGCGTCTTTCGTCATTTGAGACTCTCAAGGATTTGGTTGTGCAGGCTCCTGTCCTTCAGCCACATGACTGGTTTCTCCCATTTCAGATCATGATTGATGCTTCTGATTTTACCATAGGTGTTGTGCTAGGACAGAGGAGGGATGGATTGCTATTTTCCATACATTACGCTAGCAAGACTTTGGATGCCACTCAGTGGAATTATATTGTTATAGAGAAGGAGATGCTAGCTGTTGTATTTGCTTTGGATAAGTTTTGATCTTATATTCTCAGATCTAGGGTGACTATCAACGATGATCACATCGCCATCCGATAATTAATGGCTAAGAAGTATGCCAAGGAACACTTGACTATATAGATCCTTCTACTCCAGGAGTTTTATATTGAGATTAAGAAGGAGTCAATAATGTGGTAGTGGATTATATCTCTCGATTAGAGCATCTTGAGGATTCTGAGACTACCACACCTATCACTAAGACATTCCCAATTGAGGGGATTCTTGCTATAACCACTCTCCCATGGTATGCTGACATTGTGAACTATCTTCTTACTAAGAAAGTATCACAAGGTTGGACCAAACAACGACTGGAGACTTTCCTAGCGAAGGCCAAGTCGTACCGTTGGGAGGATTCCACCCTTTACCACGAAGGGGTGGGAGAGTGTCTGCATCATTGTATTCTCAGAAGGAGCACCATAGCATCCTCACATATTTCCACAATCTTGAGGCAGGAGGATATCACTTGGGAGATGAACAACACAAAAGGTTCTACAATCCGGCCTTTGGTGGCCAACACTCTTTAAGGATTCAAATGAATTTATTAAGTGTTGTACTTACTGTTAGAGGATGGATAGTTGTGGTTATAGAGAAATGATGTCGATACAACCCATTCACTTATGTGAGGATTTTGACGCATGGGGCATCGATTTTATGGGCTAGTTCCCTAAGAGCCAGGGGTTCGAGTACATTTTGTTGGTTGTGGGTTATGTGAGTCGTTGGGTTGAGGCCATCCCGCCTGAACCCCTAAGACAAGGACTATTTGGAGAGTTTTGAGGAAGAATATCATATCATGGTTAGGGGTTCCTAGATTTTTGATTTTTGAGGGGAGGACTCATTTTATCAACAACAAGGTAAGGGCCCTTCCTAACGAGTTCAGCATAGACCATAGAGTTGCCACTCCATATCATCCACAGACAAATGGTCTTGCTGAGGTTTCGAACCGGGAGATCAAGATGATATTGCAGAAGGTTGTCTGCCCAGAACAAAAGGGTTGGTCATAGCTTTTGGACTCGATCTTGTGGGCTTATAGGACATCCTTCAAAACATCTTTGGGTACATCTCCTTTCCGACTCATTTATGGCAAGCCATGCCACTTACCAGTTGAGATTAAGCACAAGTCACTATGGGCAGTCATAGAGATGTTGTTGGATCAAGGGAGTATAGGAGATCAGAGGAGAGTAGGGTTGGTAGCCTTTGAGGAGCCTAAAGATATAGTCTTTTCGAATAGCCTTGAGTATAAGGACCGAGTGAAGATATGGCATGATTCACACATCAACCATAAGAAGTTTGAGCCTAATCAGAGAGTATGGCTAATTGATGCATGATTGAGATTATTTCCAGGGAAATTACAAAGCAAGTGCAAGGGTCCATACTTTGTCATAAAGGTGCATGATAAGGATGTATTGATATATCTGAGTTGTCTTCTGAGTCCATGATGAATCTCGTATTCATCACTCTAAATCTCATTTATTAAGCTCAAATCCCTCAAAATCAACAGCATTCTTGCATCTATTTTGCATAATTAGCATTCATGCATGTTTCCATAAGAATTGCATTTTAGCACAAAAATCTGCACAAAATAAGAAGCCAAAAATCCAAGACAAAATGACTTGTAAATAAGCCTAACTTCCCAGATTTTTAACACATTCATGCTAACTCCGAATAACTCAAAACCACTTCCACTGTGTACATATCAATAATAAGAATAAAGGAAAACTACAAAAAAATAACTAACCAAAATAAGTGGACCAAAAACCCAAACCCTAATTTCAGGATTTTCGGACTAAAAGCCACATATCTTCCCCATCCAGTGTCCGATTTAATCCTACTCACTTTTGAACTAATGTGCATTCAATTACCTTCAAAACAAGACCAAGTTCAAGTGAATCGGAGCTCGTATGTGAAAGTTGGGTTTTGGGCCTCTTTTGTACATTGTATATTTCACGGTTTTTGACCTTGTATTTTATGTATATATTTTCTTAATCAATAAAAATCCAAAAAAAATAGAATTGAGTGTCTTTTATTTATCTTTTATTTTTTTTATATTTTTTCGGATTTTTATCTTGTTTAAAAATGACAAAAAAATTATAAAACCCAAAAATCAAGGTATTCTATGTACATGGGATACCCCAAAAATTCACTTTGTGCAAATGATCGATTTGTTTTTTGATGTCTTCATGAAAGTTGTAGATCTCATCGAGACGAGCAATTTTCGTGAAGAAAGTTTTTCGATCCGAGGTCATTTACTATTTATTTTTGATTTTACAAGATAATTATTTTCTGAATTTTCTGGTGCTGACACGTGGCAGCACCTGGTGCCACCACGTGTCAGCCTTTTTTAGCCTTTTTATAAATTGTTTGTATTAAAAAAAATTAATTTATTAAAAAAATAAATAAAAAAAAAACGCACGTGCGTCGCACGTGCCACCCCAGGCACGTGCTCCGCACGTGCCTCCATCGGCTCCCCCTCTTGCACCCACGTGGATCAATCACGGCCGTCCGATCTCGGCCGATCGGACGGCCGCTGTACGTCGTTCTTCCTCCGGCCCCCCTTTCCCAAATCAGAGATCCGCCGCCCGCGTTTCTCCCTGCGAATCTCGCCGATCTCGCGATCTCCGCCCATCTCCGATCTTCTCGCCCAGTCGAATCCCCTCGGCCGATCCCCCATCGTCCCTGATCTCCAACCATTTTTGGCGAGGAGCCCCTTCTCCTATTTAAGCAACGCACCGCCTTCAAGAGAGCGGCATCCGCCGATCTTCATAGCAGAGCACCACCTCCGGTCGTGACACCCGCGAGGCCCCCTCGTCGCCAGTGTGATCCGAGGCTCTCTCCGCCTCGTCGCAGCTCCGCCCCGAGCGTCGCTGCTCGCTCCGGCCGCCCAACGCCGTCGAGCTCCTTCAGGTATACCCTCTTTCTCTCTCTCTTGATCTCTCTCCCTCTCTCTCTCCATCTTGCCTGCTCCACCACCGAGTCCACCGCCCCCACCTCGACGCCATCGCTCCGCCTTCACTGACATGACGCCAACCTCCATCACCAGTAGCTTGCGACGCCACCGGAGCTCCGCGGTTCGGCCACTCCCTCGCCACCGAGCCACTCCATCTCCGCCTTCGTCTCCTTCACCGTCAGCGCCTTCATCGTCGAAACCACCACGCCATCGACCCCTCTTCCTCAACCACCGCAGGAGGCGGCCGTGTGTCGGCCCTGGAAGTCCTTCTTCTCCACTGCGCCAGGAACCTAACCAACCACAGGAGGCGGTGGTTCTTCAGCCCACGCCACAGCAGGGGCGTACCTCCGCCTGCCAGCCACCCCGCTTCGGCCGAAGCTTTGGCCAGAGCCAGCCTCCGCTACTCCGCCAGGTCCACCACACCGATCGGCCGGGCTCGAACCCCGAAGCCCCCGCACGCCCCTCGCACGTGCGTGGGGAACGTCCCCAGCAAGCAACCCCCAGGGGTCACGTGCTACGCACGTGTCCCTTGGGCAATTTACAGAACCCCCCCCCCCCGAAGGTTCTCCCATTTGCTGATCAGCCCCGCCTCTAGAGGTCACGTGCACAGCACGTGACCTATTGGAAATTTTGCAGCAGTACCCCCTTCTACTATTGGTAATTACACAAAAGCCCCCCCTCTGCTTTTTATATTTTATTTATTTATTTGCATCTGTACCCCTGCATTCCCATTGTGTTTTGAACATCTTATCTACATTATTTTCTTAATCCAAAAAATTGCATGATGTTGGTTAATTGATCATCTACGCTTTGACATGTTGTGGATATTTTTGTGACGGACGGTTAATTAATAAATAATTGTTTCGTGAAAATTGTCGTATTTTACCCATTTACTGCTCTGAAATTGATAAGTGACTAACCGTTGTTCTAAAAATCCCCGAAAAATCACATATTGTAGAGTTAATTATTCTTAACACTGTTCCCAAAAAGATTTACATTTGCATGCATATTTGTCCTGTAAAAATCATTTTGCATCTTTTAGTATTTAATTTTTAATAGGTATTAAACCCCACATTTTCGAGGTTTAGGATTTTTCTGAGATCCGTCACCTAGTGATAGATCCAGATAATTTTGATTCTCGAAAATAAGTAGGTTTGATATTTATTAAAATTAAATATTAAAAATCATTTTGTTTGCATTGAAAAATCCCATGAAAAATTCATATTGCATCCAAAAATTCCAAAAAAAATTACAGTGCATCCATTTCATTATAGTTTACATTATGGCCAAGTTTCGTATTTTTCGGACATCATTTGATTGAAATTTATATTTTAGTCCCTAAAAGAAGGCCAAATTTGCATTTTGCATCCTTTAGTGCATGTAAAATTCCAAAAAAAGACCGCCTCGAAAACCGAACATGAGCTTTGACAGACTTAATTCTAGGTTGTTCCTTTGCCTCCTTGTGAACGACCTTGGGACTTGCCCAAGTAAAATAAACATAAAACCACGATATTAAAAAATTGAATAAATTTTGTGGTATTTTCTTGATCGTTTCCGATTGCCGCCTACAACGCACGACACGATAAAAACAACTTCTTAAAAGCGACATTTTCGGATACGTCAGATGGCGTCGTTGCCGAGGAGGCAAACGGCTTAGATTTTTGTCTGAAAAATTTTGTTCGGTTTTTTCGCATTCGGGTAGTCTGACCCCCGAATTTTTCTTTGCAATTTATTTTCAGCATTTATTTTTCATATTATTTTGAGTCACCCTCTTACAATTTCTCTCTTATTTTTATTACGAGGTACCTTGTACGTGGAGCGGTTTTCAATAACCGACGCAACTTCACCAAAAAACCACAATTAATTTAAGAACGAGTCGAGTCGTGAGAGAGAGTAGAATCTAGATTTTTAATTTCTGCACTTTTAATTTCTGCAATTTTACAGCGGTGTCCGTTTGGACTCTCGCGTGTGTAGAAAGACCTCTAAAACTTTATTCTGTGGTGTGTCGTGGCCTGTTTCACTCTCCGGCGAGGGTGGGCCCGACTTGAGTGGCGAATAGGATAGACCTGCACATACGGCTCTCAGAGCATTTATATTTTTGCTTGTGCTCGTAGGATCTTAAGCCACACTGCACTTTAATTGAGACGCACGTAGATCGTTCAACTTAGCCAAATTTAAATCAATTCTTCCGCTAATAGAACTTTCTGCTTAGGTGCGGTTTTTTCCTCGGTTTGCACATCATATAGAATAATTTTTAAATTCTGTCTAGCATCCCACATGGAGATTGCGAGGATTCACTGTAAGTCTTCTCACTGAGCATTCATCATAGTTTTCCGCGTGCATCGGCTTTTCCCGAATTCCTCCCTCTTGTTTTATAACATAACTTTAAAAGGAAATTGGGACTGGACGGTAGACGTGTATTTCTCTCATCTAATTTTTCAGTGATCACCTCATTAAAATCGGGACTGCTAAATATATCTGATCTCAAATAACCCATAAAATCAAGAATTTTTGCGGGAGAGCAACCCCGACCTTGGATGATTTTATTTTTCTTAGTGAGCGAGAGACGACACTTAAGGATAGAGCCCAAATCCAAAATCTCCGATCGCTAAAATTTTGCCAAGATTGAATTATCACCAACTAAAATTGAAAAGATAATAGCCGAAATCTTACGGCTTCATTGTGTGAGTTGGTGAACCCAGGGTTGATTTGTGTTTGTATTGGTGTGCGTGAACCGATATCGAAGATCAATAGCCGCACTTTTTGATAAATTTTCTGTCCCATACAATCATCTCTCTCATCTCTTGATTTTAATCTCATCATGGAAATTTTTCCAAATTTCAGATCCAACCCATCATTATTCTCAACTATGACCGAACATCACTATGAAAACAAATCTGCCTCGGTTTGGCCCAAATCAATTGCATCCTCTTCTTTCAATAATCCTCCAATATTTGTGGGAAACTTTCAACCGCAAATGAGTTTGGCCACCTCATTGAATCCTTACTCAAAACATCCAACCAGCAATGACCACTTACCATCTTGGACTGAATCACCTCATTCTCAATCTCTCGCCAAAGAACCCTTTCAAAATCGAAATCCCTTTAAATCCCATGACTGGCAGAGAAACCAAACTCAGATGGAAGGACATGCACTTAATGATCATCAGCGTTGGATTGACCACGACAGACCCCTCGTCAGACATAATGCTCATACAGAGGACTGGACAGACCTCCTAGACACATATAAACCCTGTATGTTGACTCCACAATATCAAGATCTGACCAAACATGATCAAAGGACCGAACTCTACTCAGATCAAATACACATTCCTGGATCATATGAGCAGCCTCCTTCCATAATTATTGAGGAGATATTTTCTAAAAATAATGATCATATGTTGGATATTCCAAGAAATTCTCCTCTCCGTACGTACAGAAAAATGGAAGACGGAATCATTGAACAAAATCCGAGTGCTCCCATGGTTAATCATGAACAAAATTGTGAGGATAATGTTTCGAGGATAAAAACAAGATTTGAATTGATGGAGGATAGATTTCAAAAATTTGCCGACCGAGTAATCTCATTCTATGGTGGATCGGATGTAAAACTAAATGAGGAAATGATTGGATTCCATGATGAAAATTTTAAGGATATTCAAAGACCTAGGGATGACTTTAATATCAAAACTTCTGCTCATTATTCCCCTAGGAATGACTATGCCTCTGACCCAAATTCTGAATATCAAGGCCCCTTCTCATCTAAGGAAGACACCACATCGCCACACCACACAGAAAATACAAAAAAAATTTGAAAATACAGAAAAATCCATAAAAATTGAATCTGAAGAAGATCTAAGGAATTTGGATCCTGCTTTACGAGAAGCACTGGAAAAATACTTGATTTTTGAACTTCCCATTATAAAGGCCATTGAACACTTCCCTGACCTTAAGAAATTTCTAATGGACAGATTAATCATCAAAAAGTCAGGAAGGATTAGAATAAAAACTGAAAGACATATCTTGTCAATGGCCTCCTCCTTGGTGTTGAGGAGAAAAACCAAGAGCCGCATAGTGAAGCGGTTGCCCAGATTTGACTTCGAAATCAAAGACACAATTTCCACACATGCTCGTATTGATGACGATTCACCGATCAATATCCTCCCGACCTGTGTATTTCAGGAACTCAAACTCGGACCGATTCGGAAGATAAGAGAGCTTGTACAATTAGCGGACCGATCGATAAAAAGGCCGAGAGGAACCATATCTGTCATCATGAAATTCCAAGGTGCTCCGCTCAAGGTAGAATTCACGATCATTGATATTGAGCATCAAGGAGAATTCACCCAGTCTCCAATCATTCTCGGAAAACCATTCTTGGCATTGGCCAAGGCGAATATCGATTGTGAGACTCGGGAAATAAATTTTACGGCATTGGAATCACTACGATCTGATACAATCTTTGAGGAAGCACGATTTTCTGAGGTAACCCACGAAGTCCCCAACAACCGCAACAATGAAATGGTAGAAGAGCCCTACCCCACTGCTACACCTGAGATTGCGTTTGTTAATGAGACTATTGGTTTAGAGACTCTCCCCGATATCTCAATTCCCGCAGCTTTCTACTACGATCCTGAGACATTTGCATGGTCGCACCCTGGAGCAACCTACTCTGATTATCTTGACCAAATCCTCCCAAATCAAGAGTGCACCAACATTCAGGAAACAAAGAACGAACACGTAGCCCGAACTCTGACCAAGGAGAAGAATTTTAATGGCTATTCATCCGGGTACTCAAGTGAACCAACATCTTCACGAAACAAGAAAAAGAAAGTCACCTTTGATCTTTCGGAAGAGGAATCGGTCGATGATCCCTCATCAGGTCCGGAAAAGGTAGTCTACATGAGTGAAGTCTGTTCGGCAACTCTAAAGCCATATCTCCGCAAGGATCCAAAATTCGATTCTCGCTGGACAACTCCCGTTCCTAATTATTATTCATCCAAAGCTGATGCTCCTACCTTCCACAAGTACACTGGAATTATTTCTTATGAGCTGACTGAGACCGGAGCATCTGAATATTCATCTGAGGACAAATCGACTAATCTTAAAAAGGAACGAAGCTTGAGGAAACAATTGAAGAAACAAAAAGACATGAACATCTGGAGTGGGTCCACTTTCAAATACTATTCCTCTGAGGATAACTCTGATGATGGTTACTTTTCATCTGACTCAAATATTTCATCTACTATCCATCATGATATTTCTGAGGATGACACTGATAATAGTTGGGAATCATATGCTTCATCTCAAACTCATTACGATCTCCGACCGCAGGCTCACAAGAAGATTAGCCGAAAACCGCCTTAATCATCGGCTACCCACCCTCCCTCCCGACCACATCAGTCTCCTTGTACAGCTTCTTCCTCTACTTATGCCAAGGCCTAAGTATAGGGGGGACTGATGCCATCTGTATATTCCATTTCCCATCACACTCCTCCAGATCGACTCGCTTCCACCCTTCTTCTATACTTAGGCAGACCATAGCCTAAGTATAGGGGGAACCGTCACCCATCTATATATACCCTCCTCATTTACATACCCTGACCGCTTCATTTCTTTTTCTTTTCTTTTCTTTTCCGCTCTTCTTTTATACTTAGACTATTCACAGTCTAAGTATAGGGGGGCGATTTTGTAAATCTTGTTCTTTTTCACTCTCTTACGCTTAGCCCGAGCTATGTCTTCTTTACGCTTCTTTTGCTCTGAGGACACAGCACTCGCTAAGTATAGGGGGGTCTGTATATATACTTTGTATATATTTTAGCCATACCTCGTACTTGAGTGTAAGTCTATATGTATTTACGGGGTGGTTAATTTTTCAAAAAAAAAAAAGCTTTTTGCCACTAACACTGACTATGCCCAAAATTTTTGAAAAATGGCTTCTTATTCATTCAAAAAAAAAATAAAAACACACAAAAATCCTTTTCATAAAAAAAAGTGTCTGCATCTCACACACCTGCACTTCATCCAAGCATCGCGTTTGCATATGTGAAAAGTCATTGGGTTCTGAACCGAGTTATGAGCCGAAACCGAGAGTGGTCTGGACTTAACCTTAATCCACCTAATCTTCAGAGGAACTTCACTGAGAAATAGGATTTTAGAGTCTTCAGGTCTTTGACTTAATTCTTTGAGTTCCACATGACAATGTACAGCGTTTGACTCTTAGTGTCTAACATGGTCTCTTCATTCTGGGTACAACTCTGGAATAGGGAATTAATTTGTACTCTCGCACTATGCACTTAGCTCAACTCAGACGGGATGTTGGAAGACTGTGTGAGTTTCTTTTCTTGTAGCGTGGAAATCTAAAGACCGGAGTACAGGTTGAAATAAAGCTTCGGAAAAGGGATGGACGGCTGGGCACAATTTTTTCTAAGACCCCAAAAAATGTACGGAAACAAAAGATTCTATATCCGTAGGGGCACAACAAGATCCAAGCAGAACCACCAAAAATTCCAAATACAAAGAAGCAACTACCAAATAAAATCTGACCAAAAAGGTCCAAGCTTCCAGAAACCTGCAGATCTTGGTGGAGACTCGGCTACACAGGCCATCTTCACAAGGAGAGGTGACTACACTGGCCACCCTCCAGTTCTTTTCTCATTCTTCTATCTTCTCCCCCCAATTCGGTGGTGAACACAGCGCGACAGACCTTAGAAGGAAATACCTGACTCCCCGAGGACGAGTTATTGGAGAGGAGGCTTGCGCGGTAGTCCGGCATTCTGGGTGGGAAGAGCTAAAATATTTCACACACAAGAGTCGGTTATTCAATGTTCATAGGGTATACTTCGGGAAAATGATTGATCTAAGATGACTTCTGAGCTGAAACTGTAGCAATGATGTGTAGAACTTGAGGGCTGTTGATTGTAAAATTCTAAGTCTCACAGAAGTTCCGACACACAAATAATCCAAAGGTTGAGTTTAGGTTCACTTTCACCTTTAGCTCATGGTCTTGGTTTGGAACCCAATCTCATTTCACCTCATGGCATTTCTTTTTGATGCTCAGGGACGAGCATGGTTTAAGTATAGGGGGATGATGAATCTCGTATTCATCACTCTAAATCTCATTTATTAAGCTCAAATCCCTCAAAATCAACAGCATTCTTGCATCTATTTTGCATAATTAGCATTCATGCATGTTTCCATAAGAATTGCATTTTAGCACAAAAATCTGCACAAAATAAGAAGCCAAAAATCCAAGCCAAAATGACCTGTAAATAAGCCTAACTTCCCAGATTTTTAACACATTCATGCTAACTCTGAATAACTCAAAACCACTTCCACTGTGTACATATCACTAATAAGAATAAAGGAAAAATACAAAAAAATAACTAACCCAAATAAGTGGACCAAAAACCCAAACCCTAAATTCAGGATTTTCGGACTAAAAGCCACATAACTTCCCCATCCAGTGTCCGATTTAATCCTACTCACTTTTGAACTAATGTACGTTCAATTACCTTCAAAACAAGACCAAGTTCAAGTGAATCGGAGCTCGTATGTGAAAGTTGGGTTTTGGGCCTCTTTTGTACATTGTATATTTCGCGGTTTTTGACCTTGTATTTTATGTATATATTTTCTTAATCAATAAAAATCCAAAAAAATTATAATTAAGTGTCTTTTATTTATCTTTGATTTTTCTATATTTTTTCGGATTTTTATCTTGTTTAAAAATGACAAAAAAATTATAAAACCCAAAAATCAAGATATTCTATGTACATGGGATACCCCAAAAATTCACTTTGTGTAAATGATCGATTTTGGTTTTGATGTCTTCATGAAAGTTGTAGATCTCATCGAGACGAGCAATTTTCGTGAAGAAAGTTTTTCGATCCGAGGTCATTTACTATTTATTTTCGATTTTACAAGATAATTATTTTCTGAATTTTCTGGTGCTGACACGTTGCAGCACCTGGTGCCGCCACGTGTCAGCCTTTTTTAGCCTTTTTATAAATAGTTTGTATTAAAAAAAATTAATTTATTAAGAAAATAAAAATAAAAATAAAAAAAATAAAAAAATGCACGTGCGTCGCACGTGCCTCCCCAGGCACGTGCTCCGCACGTGCCTCCACCGGCTCCCCCTCTTGCACCCACGTGGATCAATCACGGCCGTCCGATCTCGGCCGATCGGATGGCCTCTGTACGTCGTCTTCCTCCGGCCCCCCTTTCCCAAATCAGAGATCCACCGCCCCGCGTTTCTCCCCGCGAATCTCGCCGATCTCGCGATCTCCGGCCATCTCCGATCTTCTCGCCCAGTCGAATCCCCTCAGCCGATCCCCCATCGTCCCCGATCTCCTACCATATCCGGCGAGGAGCCCTTCTCCTATTTAAGCAACCGCACCGCCTCCAGAGAGCGGCATCCGCCGATCTTCTAGCAGAGCACCACCTCCAGTCGTGACACCCGCGAGGCCCCCTCGTCACCGGCGTGATCCGAGGCTCTCTCCGCCTCGTCGCAGCTCCGCCCCGAGCACCGTTGCTCGCTCCGGCCGCCCAATGCCGTCGAGCTCCTTCAGGTATACCCTCTTTCTCTCTCTCTCTCTCCCTCTCTCTCTCCATCTCGCCTGCTCCACCACCGAGTCCACCGCCCCCACCTCGACGCCATCGCTCCGCCCTTCACCGACATCACGCCAACCTCCATCACCAGCAGCTTGCGACGCCACCGGAGCTCCGCGCTTCGGCCACTCCCTCGCCACTGAGCCACTCCAGCTCCGCCTTCGTCTCCTTCACCGTCAGCGCCTTCATCGTCGAACCACCACGCCATCGACCCCTCTTCCTCAACCACCGCAGGAGGCGGCCGTGTGTCGGCCCTGGAAGTCCTTCTTCTCCACTGCGCCAGGAACCTAACCACCGCAGGAGGCGGTGGTTCTTCAGCCCACGCCACAGCAGAGGCGTACCTCCGCCTGCCAGCCACCCCGCTTCGGCCGAAGCTTTGGCCGGAGCCAGCCTCCGCTACTCCGCCAGGTCCACCACGCCGATCTGCCGGGCTCGAACCCCGAGGCCCCCTGCACGCCCCTCGCACGTGCGTGGGGGAACGTCCCCAGCAAGCAACCCCCAGGGGTCACGTGCTACGCACGTGTCCCTTGGGCAATTTACAGAACCCCCCCCCCCCCCCCGAAGGTTCTCCCATTTGCAGATCAGCCCCGCCTCTAGAGGTCACGTGCACAGCACGTGACCTACTGGATATTTTGCAGCAATACCCCCTTCTACTATTGGTAATTACACAAAAGCCCCCCCTCTACTTTTATATTTTATTTATTTATTTGCATCTGTACCCCTGCATTCCCATTGTGTTTTGAACATCTTATCTACATTATTTTCTTAATCCAAAAATTGCATGATGTTGGTTAATTGATCATCTACGCTTTGACATGTTGTGGATATTTTTGTGATGGATGGTTAATTAATAAATAATTGTTTCGTGAAAATTGCCGTATTTTACCCATTTACTGCTCTGAAATTGATAAGTGACTAACCGTTGTTCTAAAAATCCCCGAAAAATCATATTTTGTAGAGTTAATTATTCTTAACACTGTGCCTAAAAAGATTTGCATTTGCATGCATATTTTGTCCTGTAAAAATCATTTTGCATCTTTTAGTATTTAATTTTGTAGGTATTAAACCCCACATTTTTGAGGTTTAGGATTTTTCTGAGATCCGTCACCTAGTGATAGATCTCAGATAATTTTGATTCTTGAAAATAAGTAGATTTGATATTTATTAAAATTAAATATTAAAAATCATTTTGTTTGCATTTAAAAATCCATGAAAAATTCATATTGCATCCAAAAATTCCAAAAAAATTACAGTGCATCCATTTCATTATAGTTTACATTATGGCCAAGTTTCGTATTTTTCGGACATCATTTGATTTGAAATTTACATTTTAGTCCCTAAAAGAAGGCCAAATTTGCATTTTGCATCCTTTAGTGCATGTAAAATTCCAAAAAAAGACCGCCTCGAAAACCGAACACGAACTTTGACGACTTAATTCTAGGTTGTTCCTTTGCCTCCTTGTGATCGACCTTGGGACTTGCCCATGTAAAATAAACATAAAACCATGAATATTAAAATTGAATAAATTTTGTGGTATTTTCTTGATCGTTTCCGATTGCCGCCTACAACGCACGACACGATAAAAACAACTTCTTAAAAGCGACATTTTCGGATACGTCAGTCCACCTTTCTAGTCACGGTCAGTGCCTGAAGCCCTTTTCTTGATCATGACCCATTGACCCATTTATGTTGCCCCTATTCATTTTGTATGACGTGTGTCCTTTGACTCTCATCTTCCGTGTCTCAAACCAGAGTTGCACTTCTTTTTGCCTTTTTGTGTAATGTCATCTATATTCATTCATTCATTCATCAGTTATGTTTAACACTCCATGCCTCATCCTGTGATTTTTGCTATACTTAGGATGCACTTTATCCTAAGTATGGGGGTGTTGAACTTGTGTTGTTCATATTTCTGTTTGTCCTATTACCTCTGTTTTGTTGCCTATACTCAGGGACATCCGATCCTAAGTATAGGAGGAGGTAATATCTATTTTCGTTCCTTTGATTGCTCACAATTTGTCCCTCAACTATTGGTATATGTTTCTATACTTAGGGATATTTTACCCTATGTATAGGGGGACAAATCGAGTTGTTTATTTTGTGTATATTCTTTTCCCATAAGTATAGGGGGATCACCAACTTCCATTCACTTTATTCTTTGAGTCATTGTAGTATAGGATTCTTTTCACTTTTCTATAATCAGCACAAGTTATGTCTTCATTTTTCTCTCACTGATCACTCTGAGGACATCGTTCGAGCTAAGTATAGGGGGTGTTTTATATATTGTATATATACTTAAGCCATAACTCATACTTTGGGGTTAATAACATGACTATTATTTAAAAATTTGGTATAAAAATATATATTTTGAAAAATATTTTGCAAAAATGTGTGTAAATTTTTTTGTAAATAGTTTTGAAAAACTTTTTGTAAAAATATTTGTAAAAGCCTTTGTAAAAATTATTTTTGTGCAATTTTTTGTCAAATGTTTGCAAAAACATTTTGGTTGTAAAATTTTTGTAAATTATTTTGTGTATAAAAATTGTGTATATGGTATAAATGTTTTTAAAATGTGTGAAAGCAAAATGTTTGTAAAAACCTTTTTGAAAAATTGTTTAAAGAGATTTGTAAATTAGCTTGTAAAACTAGTTTTGAAAAAGGTTTTGAAAATATTTTGAAAGTTTTTGTAAAATAAATTGTGAAAATTTTGGTAAAATATTTTATCACATGGGTTTAAATTATGGGTATATCAGTAGTTATAAATTCTTTATAAATAAAACCTATACTTATTTTTAAACTTTATATATAAAATTCTTGTATATAAAATCCCTTTTATAAAATTCTTGTAGATGAAATGCACATGTGTAAAAATTGTATATGAAACTTGTGAATAAAACCGTTGTAACTATGTACAAATTCTTGTAAATATTTATAAAAACTTTGTTTCTTTTCTTTCTTATTAAAAATACTATAAAATTTTGCAAAATTTTCTTTGAAAAACTTCTCAAAATGATTTGTTTATTTTATCTTATCTTTTATTTTATTTTATTTTCAAGTATTTTGTAGATATTCATTGCATGTGCATATGCATTTTTCAGAATAGTATTGACATTTAAACTAGTCTGGAATAAATAAAAGAATGGAGCTTGGTTAAGACCTTAATCCACTTAATTTCAAAGGAACCTTATAGGAACTGGAGTTGAGACTTTTCAGATCCTAGAGACTTAATTCTTTGAGTCCACAAGACTATGTTCACGTGTCATCCTTATTGGTCTAAGTAGAATATTTCACGACATATGCATGATTCTTCTAGACAGTAGCCTTAACATGGACAAGCACTCTGCACGTAGCTCTTCATGGATGAGGTAGTGAGGGGGCATAATCCTTTGGCTTAGAGTAGCACAATGGTGTGTAACAACTAGTGGGAGCATCTGTCTTCCACTAGGGTGGGAAGTTCATCTCAACCTGGTCTAGTAGCATTGAGGTTTAACGAGATGATGTTGTGGGGTTGCAATAATGCTTCAAAAGATGGATAGTCTACTGACTCGAAAGGAAAAACTCATTATGTACATGTTGCACCTCATAGATATGTTTTATATATATGTCATAAAAAATGAATGAAAAAAATGTAAAAAAATCAAAATAAGGGACATGCCTGATTGAAAATAAAATACTTGCAGAGTGTATATAGTTGAATAAGAAAATCTTATGCGATACATTGTCTCATCTCAGGGAAGCTTGCAGCTGGAGACTTGGTTGCACTGGTCATGATCCAAGGGATACACTACTACACCAGCCACGATCCATTTTCTTCTCTCCCCTCATCTTGGAGCCAGTTGCACATGAACTTGAAGGGAATACGACGCTCCTCGAGGAAAGAGTTACTAGATCGTGGGACTAGAGTTACCTTGTTGAGGGAGGCTATTTCTTTGCCATTTCTAAGGTGGGGAGCGATATATCACTTACACAGTATAAGTAAAGAATTCATAGTAATAAGAGTTTGTGTATGTAGACTTGTTCTGACTTGACTATTGAGGCGACCTGAAAGGAGTCTTGTGGAACTTAGAGTCTGTTACGTTTTAAGTCCATTACCTAATAAGGTTCTGCCAAACTACTAATCTAAGGTCTGACCGAGCTCCATACTCCAATTTCATGAAGATAAGTTTAATAACCATTATTGTTCTAAATTCTTGGCTTTTTCTTTTCTATAATTCTTTTTCACTTGTTTTTCAAATAGGTGTTTGCTAGGGGACTAGAAAGGTAAAGTATAGGTGAATGATTAATCCATGATTCACATCCATTATTCTTTTATTTTATCCAAATTCCCTCTGTAAAATATCTGTAAATATAGATCAAACACAATAAATTAGCAATGTGCATGCATTGTTAATATTGTGTAATTAACATTCTTTTTTACCAAAATAAAAGAATAAAAAAAAGAAAAAGAAAAAGAAAAGAATAAAATAAAGGTGTATTTATGCAATAAATGCATACTGACCCGAACCCCTAGAGAAGGCCAAATATTGGCCTGATCAACAAGGAATAAAGAAGGGAGAGATAGGGTCCTTATTCATTGTATATATTCATCACTACTCATCCTATATATATACTCACTTATTTTCATCTCTAAATAAAATAATATCAAAATAATTATATTTTCTTAATAAAAATGTAAAAAAAAATAAATACGAAATAAGATTTTGTACAAGTGTACAACACCTATACTTGTATATATCTACTTAATTTTTTTTTTATAAATAGTTTGCATAAACTTTGTATTTTTGAGACATATATATATTCCTAATAATTATATAAAATTGAAATAAAATTCATAAAATATAAATTGAATGAAAAATAACTTTTTATTTTACAAATTGCCAAACATGTATATGTGTACATAATACCTATTTGTTTAATACCTATAATTAATCTGTAAAATCAACTAAGAATGCTTTTATGCACTTTAAATTATTTTTAAACAAATAAAATATAAAATTTCATATATTTATTGTAAAATATATTATAATAAAAATACATGTATATGTATAATATACTTATGGATAACATTATATACTTTATTTACCATAATATATTTATTATTAAAAATATTAAATATCACAGAAAATTTGTTTATAAAATAAATAAATAATTATATTTTAAAATTTAAATTCATTTAATATTTTTAATTTAATTTTCTTTTATGTTGTATATTCCTGAATTCTGATTGGTCGACACGAATTTGGCGACCGGGTCATCCCTTCCTCCAACCAGGTCTGACCTGACTCCACTTCATCAAACCTGATTTCTCAGTATTCTCCCACCTGCCTCGTCCAATTCTTATATTGGATTGCACACCCTTTATGTCCCTATAGATCCATGATCCTCGCAAATCCCTAGACAGGTCCGGATCACTCTAGGGTTTCACGATCTTGCTTGATCTTTCTAGACCCCTAGGATGCCTATAAACATCTCTTCCCCTCTGCTGCGCAGAGTAGCTCGTTCCTCGCCAACTTTTTCTCTCTACCTTTGTCTCCAGGGTAGTGACAGGAATCAGTAGACCTTTTTGGAGCTTGGATTATAGTCGGGTTGTATGCAGCTCGTTCGTGACCAGAAAACCATTGTATTCAGCCTCCTCCGCCTTCTACATCAGAGTTGTAGCCACGACCTCGCCTCCACCTCCATTTCTCTTCAACGATCATAGCAGCACCCACAGGTATCGCTTTTTCCCTTTCCATTTTGCTAAGTTCATTCGAGCGATCCATCAACCACCGTTAGGTATCTTAGCTCCATTATCCACATCCAGCCGCATCGATAGATGCCCCATCTCGCCCTCATCCTTATTACACATCGTAATCATCCTTAGACCAGCTCATCGGACCTGGATGAGGGTGAGACTTCCTTCTATCACTTTTGCTGGAAGTCAAACACAATATCCCTTTGCTTCTTTCATTTTGTTGTCAATAACCCCTGTCGAGGCTTCGCCTTTGAGCCACAATACTTCTAGCAGGTTCAGATGTGTAGGTTGAGCTCGATTCATGCCCCAGTTGAGTAGCGGAGCAGCTCCAGGTGCTCCACCCTCCATATTCATTTCCAGTCGTTCGCCGATTTATCTGAGGATTTTAACCGATGCGAACCACCTTCAGGAAGGTGCTGGACCTCTCAGCTAGCTGATCCAAGCTCTACAGCATGAGCTATACCCAATCGAAGTTCGCCAACCGACCCCTTCTGCACATTTCTTCCAGACCACTTCACCACCACTGAATGGTGAGATGCGCCTCCAGATTGAATTCTGGATCGTTCATCCCTACCTAAAGGCTAGCAGTTTGATCAGATCTTTATCAGATATGCAGTGCACGTTCACGCATTAGCCAGAGACATCAAATCTTTTCAAGACCACCATCTGACTGCACATCCTCAACATTTCCTGAGTCATCCGATTCCTTCTAGGTATCGTCAGAACCATACGCCTGTGTTAAGCCTAGCAGCGTCAAATCTCGCCAGAGCCCCATGTCATCAGCGCCTACTCGGGGTATATTTCCTTTTTACCCTACATTTTATGCTATTTCCATTTAGTCCAATAAATGTAATATGTAGTTGAAAACATTTTATAGTAAGGTCCTCGTATTTGTGTTATTTGCATTTCAATCCAACCGAGTTTGAGTTATGTGTGTCCGCACGTGTATCTGTGGGAAACTTCTCCGTGAGCTTTATTTGGTTAATGAAATAGAAGGAGTTTTTATTATTTGTGTTTATTCCCTTGGGAAGGTTTTGTCATTTGAAGCACACAGTTGCTCTAGTTTATTTGCACCTGGGACCCTCGTACTTTTATAGGATGTTCTTATTTGGTCCTAGGACTTGAAATAATTGCATCTTGATCCAGCTGTACTGTTTCATTGTTGCTCTCTTTAAATGTAATAAATAGAAAAATCACTCCAAAAATTACACAAAAATTACCTATAGCTTCTGATATTGTATTTCATTTGTGGTGGTTTTTGTTTCCTTTTTCTTTTATTTGATATTATTAAAAATTCAAAAAACCTTAAAAAGAACGTTGTTTATAGTAAAGAATTCATAAAAACTCGAAAAATGAATTAAAAATTCTAAAAAAATTAGAGTAGCTTTATTTTGGGAAGTTTTAATTTCTTTAAATTTTCAAATATTTGCTTTTATAAAAATCTAAAAATTTGCAAGATTCTAAAAATCTTATAAAAATCATAAATAAATATGAGAAAATCCTAAAATGTGTTCTTCATTTCTGTTTTTAGATATTTTCCTGTAGTTTTTGTTAAAATTAGTTTCCAGGAGTTTTGAGCATATTTTCTATTTTTAAAATGAAAGAATACCCTTGACTATGCACGGTTTGCTTGTTTTCTTAGTTTTTGGTTTATTTAAAAATCTTATAAAAACTTAAGAAACTTTGAAAATATACCAAAAATAGTAGAAAACCCGTAAAACATAAAAATATTTTTATTTGAGGTTTTTAAGTAGTCTACTATATTTAAGAAATCTAAAAATAGCTTGTGTTTCTTCTTTTTTTCATTATTTTCAATTGCCATATTTTTAAAATTAAAAATTTGCAAAATAAAAAAAACACTAAAAGGAAAATAAAAATCCTGAGAATCTTTATGATTTGACTACTTAGTTTTAATTGTGCTCCTTGTGTTCGACCCGGGTCGCTATACCAAGTTAATAAAAATAGCTAGACCACTTGCTTGACTTCCTTGATTTGTTGTGTTGTGAAATATTTTTCTCTATTGTCACATAGTTGGCTTAGGTAACAACGATACGTTAATTAATCGACTTAACCCAAGATAGCTCTGCGTGTCATCAGGTAGATATTAGTGAGAAGCCAGTTTCTACATTGAGTCCCTTCACCCTAGATTTAGAGTTTGTTCAAATTTTGCTGAAGTTTTCAGGAGATGTGCATGAGGAGTTTGCATATCTATGAGTTTGAGGAGTTTTGTGATTGTATATGCAGATACCACTTTTGAGGAGTTGAGGCTGATGACCTTCTCTTTCCCACTTTAGGCTAGAACAAGGAGATGACATAGAGAGTTGGGTAGGAAGATTGCTACATAGGGCAACCTTCGGTCTTTGTTCTTGCAGAGATTTTACTCCCATCTTAGAGCAAATTTGATGTAGTCTATTATCAGAGATTTTACCCTAGACCCCTAGGAGCCATTGCCTGATTAATGGTAGTGGTTTCTTGACCTCTTGAGGAGATTTCCAGATCATGGAATCTCAAAGACTAAACTTGTACAGATCTTTTATAGAGGGATGATCGTCGTGCAGTAGAGACTGGTCGATGCCTCGTGTCATGGTTCACTCTACAATATTGATTTTCATTCACATTGGATTATCTTTGGAGAGCTTTCTAACATCTTGTTGACTTCCCAGTCTTCACAATATGATTTAGTCGAGACAACACTTGAGAGAGATGTAGCACCAGTCATGTGTGAGACACTTCATGAGGATTCAGAGATCATACACCAGCCAGTAGGCGCGGATAATAGAGCAGCATAGATGATAGCCAACGAGACTATTACTGTGAGTCCATCTCCAGAGACTGACCGAGTTTTCGTTGGTCTTCCAACAAGAGTTTGAGTCAGTTCCGCACTTCACAGTTCAGGACTCTTGGATACCAGTTCTTCTAGTATTCCAAAAGATAGAGGAGGAGTCCACGTTGTTTCAATCATTCTTTCAACCTTTCCAGTTCCCATGTCCATAACAGCCAGAGTTCTTTCCTCAGAGGTACTTCTTATATTCTTGTGGACATTTTGATCCAATCCAGAAACCAGAACTAGATGAGGGACACTAATATCATTTCTCAGATATTGATAGTCCCATATTTGAGACTTTAGTCCTCCAGTTTGACAAGATAGATGCATTTCCTGAGGACTAGATGATAGCCACCATTCTTGTATCTCGAGATCAGTTTCCACACTTCGACAGCTTTCGAGTTGTTGACCAGTACCACTTCTTGTTTCCAGATTGTTCAGAGGCAGATTTCAGCTGGTGAGGCCTTTTGGTTGCTCGGCGGCATTGCAGATTTCCAGTTAGATTCTGATTCCTCTTTCATCATTGATGAGTTTGCATTACTCCCCAGGGTTATCTGCGGGAGGATGCCATGTACTATGTGCAGTCGGTTTCACTTTCTGGAAGTACATCTGATTTGTCAGATCACTAGACAGAGTCTTTTGATTTTTCTGCTGAGTCTAAGTTTTCTCTCCTTGACAACCCTTGCGACGATCACCCGATCATTGATATATTCAATGAGTTTTCTTATTTCTCTACATTATATGCATCAAATATCAGTTTTCCTAGTGAGTCTCCTGATCTTGACTTTCTATATTATTTTTAGATGATGATTGACGTGGAGGATTCCATGACTGGTCCTTCTTTCGCCACATTTGATTTCTTTATCTCTACCATGTCACTCCATTCTGATCTTGAGCTGAGGATTTCATTTGTGCTACTGATCCCTGATTTTATTTTCACTGTTATTTACTTAGTAGAAGACACCCGTCTAATTGTTTATTGGGGTGTCCTTTTTTACATGGTTAACTTCATTGGTGTTCTCACACTAAGATTACAACGACAGTATGACATTCGCATTACAGATACCTTTCTGATACTCGATATTATGTTGTCCTAGCCTTTGCGCTCAGCTAGGGGCATTAACTCTAACGCTTATTGAGAGTCACCTCAACATTGTGTACTTTGTATATATGTTTTTTGTCTTGATTTATTCCTTGTTTCTTTCATTTTTGTTTTACGCCTCAGGTCTTGCTTAAAATTGTTGGGTGTGTAAACGTGGAGTTGTTCATTTTCATTCTGTTTCATTACTCATGTTGTTGCCAATACGTAGGGATCTTTTACCCTAAGTATAGGGGGAGTGATGTCATTACTTTTCATCTTTTTGTTTTCGTCTTAGTTTCTTCGCTTGTCCCTCAATTGTTGATATTCTTTTCTATACTTATGGATCTTTTACCCTAAGTATAGAGGGACAATCGAGTAGTTAATTTCGTGTACATTCTCTTCCTCGATTTTCCCTGCTTATACAGACTTCTATACTTGGGACTATTTGATCCTAATTATAGCGGGATCACCAACTTATATTTATTTTATTTTTATTATCTGAGTTGTTGTAGCATAGGATTCTTTTCACCTTTCTATACTTAGCATGAATTATGTCTTCCTTTGTCGCTTCTTGGACACTATGAGGACATAGTTTAAGCAGAGTATAGGGGAGGCATATATATTTTATATATAATTTAGCCATAACTCGTACTTTTTTAAAAAATATGGCAACTATTTATAACATTGGAAGAAAAATGTTTTGAAAAATGATTTGTAAAATGTTTACAAATTTTTTTGTGAACTCTTTTGTAAAACCTTTTTGTAAAATATTTTATAAAATTATTTGTAAATATTTTGTAAATTATTTGTAAAAATCCTTTGTAAAGACCTTTGTAAAAATATTTTGTGTACAAATTATTGTCAAATTGTTTGTAAATTTATTTTGTTTGTAAAATGTTTGAAATTATTTTTATATCAAAATTATTTATATTGTATAAATGTTTGTAAAATGTGTGAAAACAAAAATGTTTGCAAAAACCTAGTTGTAAATTGATTTGTAAAAAGTTTGTAAAATTAGTTTTGAAAATCTTTTATAAATGTTTTGAAAATATTTTTGTAAAAGGTTTTGAAAAAGGTTTTCTAAATTATTTGTAAAATATTTTGAAAATGTTTTGTAAATGTTTGTAAAATGGCATGTGTGGCTACACTGGTCACAGTCCATTCTCTTCTTTACCCCCTCTTCTTAGTTCAGCTGCACTTGAACTTAGAAGGGAATATCCCGCTCCTTGAACATAGAATTGTGGAACTTGAAGGCCGTTAGGTCTTAAATCCATTTCCAAATAAGGTTCCACTAAACTAATAATCCAAAGGTCTGACCGAGCTCCATACTTTGATTTTATGAAGATAAGTTTAAACATCAAAATTTTTCTATGTTCTTTCCTTTTCTTTTCTTATTTTTCTCACTTCTTCTTTGAATAAGCAGTTGCCATGGGACTAACAAAGGTAAAGTATATGGAAATGATGAATCTAGGATTCAACATCTTAATTCTTTTATTTTAGCTAAATTCCTTGGTAAAACACATGTAAATATTAATTATCATTATTTGTCATCTATCATTGATTTTTTAATAATGTATGTTTATCATTCTTTTACGAGAAATAAAATAATAAAGAAGATAAGAAAAAGAAAAGAAATAAAGAACGATGTATTTACAAAAAAATGCAGACTAACTCGAACCTCGCGAGAAGGTCAAGGCTTGACATGATCGACCAGGAATAATGTAGGGGAAAATAGGGTCCACAACATATAGAAATCAAGAAACCCAATTCTCACCTGTATGTATTCTTTATTATTTATCTTGTAAATATTTTTAACATATTTATTCATTAATAAAACAACCTCAAATAAAAAAATCTTTCCTTCTTGAAAGTTATTACCAATAATATATATATATATTTATATAATTATTAGAAAAATTATTTACTAAATAAATAAATAAATACAATGAACCAAAAAAGCCAAAAAAAATCCAACTTCCCATTTTCATAACTATTTACAAAAAACTCCATATTAACTAAACTCTCTTTTAAACTTCATTTTGTAACTAGTGGTATTTATTAAAAATTCGAAAAAAATAGCGGAACAGATCCATTTAACTTAATTCTTTTTTCTAAATTGTTCATAAAAATAATAAGAAAATACAAAAATATAACTTAAGAATAATTGTGAATAAATACCTATAAATCCCAAAATCTAAAAGATGCAAATCATAACTTTCGAACCTCATAACTCGGCCATATGAACTTCGATTTGGGTGTACTCACTTTTAAAGATTGTTTTATAAAATTATCTATCAAATAAGATCGATTTCACTAAAATCAGAGTTATTCAAAAAGTAGATTTTAGGATCCTATTGGTATACTTGTACAAATGTGTATATATTATACATATTTTTATTTATTTATTTTCTTGTATATGTGTGCACATGTTGTATTTTTAGATATTTTGTATATATTTATATTAATTATATAAATCAAAAATAAAAAAAGAAAATTCAAAATAAATCAAAAATAAAATAATGTATTTATTATGAGGTAAATGGGGCTGCCCCCAAGGAGTAGCCAACTTGGCTAGTCCCACCCCTATTTTTCCCTCATTTTTTTATTTTTTTGAAAAATAAAAATTTGTATATTCATCATTATATCCCTCTCACATTCTATTGAAATTTTGTCAGAAATAGAGACTCCTACGGCCTCCATCCAAACATGGTCGATTTAAAAAATCCTGCGACCGTTAAAAAAATGACGTCTGGATGGAGGGCTTAGGAGTCTCTGTTTCTGATGAATTTTAACAGAATGTGGGGGGATATAATGATGAATATACAAATTTTTATTTTCCAAAAAAAATGAGGGAAAAATAGGGGTGGGAGTAGCCAAGTTGGCTACTCCCTGGGGGCAGCCCCATTTTACCCATTTATTATATAGGTATAATGTACCTATTTTATACATACTCCTATTTATATTAACTGATTCAGTTTTTAAAATAAACTAAAAATATATTTAAAATCCTTATTTAATTCGGTAAATAAATAAATTATTAAATTATGTAATTATTTGTAAAAAAATTTATTCAAAATTGGGTTGTTGTATATATAGGTATTTTATACCAATGAATAAAGGTTTTTATTTATTTTTTACTTTATGTAGTTAATGTATTTAATTCACTAAAAATATCCAAAAAATAATTTATTAAATTAGTAACATTATTCATTTTGGTAATTTTTAAAATTAAAGTCATTTCTAATTTATTTTATTTATTATTTATTTATTGGGTTTTTATCAGTTGTGCCCCTCCGAGATATTAGAATATCAGTTATGCCCCAATTTTTTTGGAAATATCAGTTGTGCCCTCAACTTCTTGTTGTTCTATCACTTTTGCCCCTCGAGTTAGTTGCCATTCATTTCCAATGCAAACGGACGTTAACTTTGGGACATAACGGGAATTAAATTTAAAATAAAGGCTGAAAAGTCCTTTTATCATCCCTTTCTTCCTCCTTCCCCATCCTCTTTGTTTTCATCCTCTTCTCTTCCTACTCCCTAGCACCCTGCTCCTCTACCGTCTTCTTCCCCACCCCCAGGTGCGCCCTCCGCCCCGAGATCCTTCCCCATTCCTCGCACAGCCTCCTCTGCACTCTGCCCCCTGCCGCCTCCAGGACACCACCAGCCCCGCCGGCCCCACGACCCGAGGTCGCCCCCTGCCCTGCCTCCACCCGAGCCCCCTACCCCACCGCCCCCAGGTCAGCCCCCTTCCTTGCCCCCCCCCCCCCCCCCGCCCCGCCCCGCCCGCCCCCACATCGCCACCCTAACCCCTCCGCCTCTAGGTCAACCCCTGCATGCCTCCCCCCTAGCTCCCAGGTCACCCCCTAGCCCTACCGGCCCCGCGCCCCCAGGTCGATGATGGTTGTATCAAGCACCTCTTCCCATCTCTGCTTCGAGATGATTGGGTTGTTGATGAGCCGTGTATCCTCTCACAGATCCGGATCAGGTATGAAATCAATCAAGGGTCGTTGCGACCCAGATCTCGAGACTCAGCTTAATCAAGAAATAAACGAACCACCAAAATCAAAGATAAAATCAATAAAACACGAAGCGATCCTCGCTATTTTATTAACCAGGTATAGCGACCAGGGTCGGACTTAGGGAGCACGAGATGGCCGAGACGGCCTACAAAGTAGTCTAAATAAATAAACAAAATTCTTTTTGGTGGATTTAAATCTTTTTAATTTTTTTTGTATTTTAAATAATAAGGAAAAGATAAGAAAATGAATAAAAGAACAAATACAACAATTTATTTGCACACTCAAAAATGCACAAGAAAATTTAAATAAAATTAATTTTGTGTGATTTTTAATTTTAAGTGTTTTTGGTAATTTTTCAAAATTTTTCAATTTTTGTTAATTTTATAAAAATCAAGAAAAGGGAAAATAGTGGAAAAATGTACAGTCAGATTTGAAAGGCCAACTAAAAATATAAAATTGGCCTATAAAAATCTGATGTAATTTTTATGCAAAGTAAATACAAAAACTGAACTACAGAAAAAGAGTTTGCATTTTTTTATTTCTATAGAATTTTTTAGAATTATTATAAGGTTTTTAATTTTTTTTATTTTTTTGGGTTTAAAAAGTCCAAATAGCATAAAAATTGGGCTGAAGCTAATAAACAACAGAACAAACAATCACAAATTTTTTTTGAATTTTTAAAGGAACTTTTATATTTTTATTTGATTTTCTATGTTAGACAGTAACAAAAATCAATGTTTTTGATTTTTTAAAAATAACAAAAAGTCTCGAAATGTCCCAAAAATTTAGGGAAAATTTTACACAGTGGCAGAAGCCACGTTTCCAAATTTCACCTAATTTAGAGTTCGATTGATATTTTATTCAATAAAAACAAGGCACACAGCAAGCAAGGACCTAAATGCAAGAAAACATACTTCCAGGGGCTAAATTGTAACAACTATAAAAAACCCAAGGCATGGAATGCAAAAAGCCCAACAAAGCACGTGCAACACATGTGACTGGCTCAAAGAGGGGTATAAATGCAATTTCTATTTAAAAAGATGAAATCAGTAACACACTGAAAGTACAGGACTAAAAACGCAAATAACCCAAGCCTCACATGTCGATACACGTGTCTCAAATAAACAAGGACTGTTTTGCAAATATTAAAAGCCGAAGGTCCTAGATGCAATTATTCCAAAATAAAAACAACTTAAACTAATATTTACATGACTAAATAACAAAACGAAAGAGGACAGGGGCCTAAGTGAAATTACCCCTATTATTAATGATCGACGGCTGGAGATGTGCCATGTGGAGATCTGACAGTGGAGAAGTGTGCACGCCTTTTCGTTGGATCGATGCTCCCGATCTGATCCTCAGATGGATCTACGACTGGAGCCTCCCGTAAATGGACGGCGACGATCTAAATTGGTGGAGGAGGCTCAATCGGACGGTAACTGGAGGTCCTCCAAGAACACTTCACCGGCAAAGTTCGCCGGTACAATGTGCGCGGTGGAGAGGTCCTCCGGAGCTGCTGAGATGTGGAAAAGAAGGCCTACGATGGTCTGCAGCTGGTGGATGGCTCCGATGAGGCTAAGGAGCTCCAGAGAGCTCCGGCGACGAAGGTGGCTCGGAGCTGCTGTGCTCGAATGACCCGACCTCCAGATGAGGTCGATTTGACCTGCAAGCTGCACAGACAAAAACCTGGTCGAGGGTAAAGTACCTTGACCTATTAGCGGGCGAAGGGGTGGTTGGAATGAGGCGGAGCGGGGGTCTCCGGTGAAGTGACGGCGAAGGAGACCCGAGCCTTGGTTCCGGGGTGAACCAAGGTGATCGGAGGTGCTGAGAAGATGGAACGAAGTCTCGTGAAGGTGAATCCAGGGTCAGATGATCGAATGGGCGAATTGATCGGAGTGAATCGGCCGGTGAAGGTCGGCGGCGCAAATTGGGGTATCGGGGGTATCGGGGGTACCTGATGGACGTAGTCGACTATGCTGGAGGTCAGGAAACTCCTGGGGTCTTTGCCTCGATGGCTCGTCGAAGACAGAGGCTCAGCTCGCTCGGTGGCGGTGCACGGCGGCGAAGCTCAGCGGATCAGTGGCTGCAGCCCTTCACTCCTCACTGTGACAACCTCACTTGATAGCTGTCACTCTAAGGAGAAGGATGGAGGTCCTGGTACTGGAAGACAAAGGCCAAAGATAGGGGAAATAGAGGGCGGAGCTGAGATTTTATAGCTCTAGGGGTCCGAGAAGATGGGAGTCGGGCACGCTCTTCGATTTTTAACTAAAGGAAAAGAATAAAGAGTGATGGAAGATGGGAGATGAGATTTTATAGCTCTAGGGATTCGGGAAGATGGAGGTCCTGGTACTGGAAGACGAAGGCCAAAGACAGGTTTTTAGCTAAAATAAAAGAATAAAGAGTGATGAATGAGGATTCATAACCCCCCTATACTTAACTTTGCTAGTCCCTTAGCAAACATTTATTTAAAAAAGAAGCGCAAAAGAAAAGAAAAAGAAAAAGAGGGGAAAATGAATGAATCAATGCTGATTATTAAACTTGCCTTCATTAAATTGAAATATGGAGCTCAGTCAGATCTTTGGATTATTATTGTGTCGGGACCTTATTCGGATTTTGGTTTAAAACATAACATCCTCTAAGATCCACTAATCTATAGTCAAGACTCCTCAACAATCCAGATCAGAACAAGTCTACATACACAAACCCTGAAGACCATGAATCTTTCCTTATACAGTGTAAGTGAGGTATAGCTCTCCACCTCAGAAGTAGCAAAATGACAACCCTCCCCAACAAGGTAACTCTATGACCCTAATCTGGCCACTCTTTCCTCGAGGAGCGGCGTATTCCCTTCTAAGTTCAAGTTCAACCGGCTCAAGAAGAGGGGGAAGAAGAGATTGGACCACGGCCAGTGTAGCCATGTATCCCTGGGAGCTCAACCAGTGTAGCTAAGTCTCCCTGTTGCAAGCTTCATAAGATGGAACATGAGTCTCAAGCTTTGCTTATTGCACTATATACACTCCGGCGGGATTATCATTTTCTCTCAGACCCACCACTTTTTTGGAGTTATTTTCTTTTTGCATTTTTTTTCGACGTGCATCTTTACAACATATCTACAAAGTGCAGCATATATACATAAGGAGTTTTTCCTCTTGAGCCAGTAGACTATCCCTCTTTTGAAGCATTATTGCAACCCACAATTCCTGTCGTTAGACCTCATGGCAACTAGACCAAGTTGAGACATATTTCCTTCACTATAAGAAGAAGAGAGGTTCCACCTAGAAGTACTACCCTCATATGCTACCCCAAGTCAAGGAAGACTGCCTCCTCACCACCTCATCCGTAGAGAGCTCGGTGTAAAGTGTGGGTCCAATTCAAGCCATTATCTATATGAGTCATGTATGTGTTGTTAAGTGCTCTACTTAGGCTCATCGAGATGACATATGATCATAGCCTAGTGGACTCAAAGAATTAAGTCACTATGGACCTGAAATGTCTCAACCCTAAGCCCTATAAGGTTCCTCTTATAATTAGGTGGATTAAGATCTTAACCAAGCTCTATTTTTCAATTTAATTCTAGGCTAGTTTAAATGTCAACTATGATCCAGGAAAAATTATACAAGTATTTACAAAGATGCTATTTACAAAATATTTACACATGTGCAAAATTTTGAAAATTTTTTTGAAAACATGGATGTATGCATGAATGCAAGTTTTGTAAAATATGTACACAAATTTACACAAGGTTTTTGTAAACTTTTGATTTTCAAAACATTTTACAAAAATTTTGTACTATATACATAATTTTGATATGGAAATATTTACATGCTATTTACACAAAAGATTTTTACAAACATTTTTACAAAAATAATTTGTACAATTAGCTATGTATGTGCAATAAAAGAATTTTTATTTACAAGGAAAAATTTTAATTTTTATGGATTTTTGGATTTTAGCCATTTTTATTTATCAACACACTCACACAAAGTATGAGTTATGGCTAAAGTATATATGGAATATATACACACACCCCTATACTTAGCTCGAACGATGTCCTCAAAGTCAAGAGCGATGAAGAAGACATAACTCGTGCTTAGTATAGGGAAGTGAAAAGGAAGGCTATATACAATGACGAATGAAAGAATATAAATATAAGAGATCTAGGGGTTTCCCCCTATACTTAGGATCAAATAATCCTCAATATAGCATGTCGTACACAAATGGAAAACCGAGTGAGAATGTTCAGGGTCTACCTCCACTATACATAGGGTGAAATATCCCTAAGTATAGGCAGGAAAATAGAGGTAGAAATGAATCAAAAGAAACTCAAAAGTCTCACACACCCCCATACTTAGGGTAAAGTGCACCCTAAGTATAGCAACGTCGAAGATGTAATGGGGTGTTGGACTGAAGAATGGCGTAATTTGGACAACTAGATCTATACAAGTTGAAAGAACAGTGATAATCAGGCGTGAGATGTAATAGATGTGAGTCAAAAGACCACATCTCATGCAAAATGAATCGGGGCAACGTCAACGACCAGCAGCTCATGATCTAGATATGGCTTGAGCCGCTGCCCGTTAACGCGAAAGGTACTCTCAGAAGGCAACTCATATATATCAATATTCCCGTTGTCATGTACCTTTCTAACCAAGTAGGGTCCCTTCCATTTGCTATGTAGATTCCCTAGGAATAGTCTCAACCTGGCATCGAACAACCATACTCGTTGACCCGGCTCAAACTCTTGTGGATTATATGAGAATCATGCCCCTCCTTCACTCTCTCCTTGTATTGTAGGCTGCTCGAAAAGGCTGCATCACAAAGCTCCTCCAGGGCTGCTAACTCTGCCCTCCTCTGGTCTCCTACACTCACCGGATCCATGATGATGTCTGTAACTTCCCAGAGTAACCTATGTCTAAGCTCAACATGTAAAAGGCAGGGCTTGCCATAAACGAGGCGAAAGGGAGATGTACCCAGTGGTGTCTTGAAGGACGTCCGATATGCCCACAAGACCGAGTCCAAAAGCTCTGACCAATCCTTTCGGTCAGGGCGGACGACCTTTTGTAATATAGTCTTGATCTCCCTGTTCAACACTTCAGCAAGACCATTGGTATAAGGATGGTACGGTGTGGCTACTCGATGGCCTATGCTGAACTCGCTAGCAAGGGCCTTTACCTTATCGTTGACGAAATGAGACCCCCCGTCAGATATCAACACTCAAGGTACCCCGAACGGTGAAATTATATGCTTCCTCAAAAATCAGCAAACAGTCCTAGCATCTGCGGTTCGGGCGGGGATGGCCTCAACCCAACGACTAACATAATCAACGACCAACAGAATGTACTCAAATCTCTTACTCCTAGGGAATGGACCCATGAAATCGATGCCCCATGCGTCAAAAACCTCACAGAAGTGAATTGGCTGCATCGGCATCATATCACGATGTCCACAAGTGCCCAACCTCTGACAGTCAGTACACCTCTCCACGAAATCATCAACGTCCTTGAAGAGGGTAGGCCACCATAGGCCAGATTGGAGCACTTTTTGTGCCGTTCTCCTCCCAGAGTGATGTCCTCCTGCCTCAAGCTTGTGGCATTAAGTGAGGATACTGTGGTGCTCCTCCTGAGGAATGCACCTACGCCAGATGCTATCCCCTCCTTCATGATAAAGGACGGGATCCTCCCAGTGGTAGAACTTGGCCTTCGCGAGGAAGGTCTCAAGTCTCTGGCTGGGCCAATCCTGTGGGACTTTCTTGGCAACAAGAATGTTCACAATATCGGTGTACCACGGGAGAGAGTCGATAGCAAGGATCGCCTCATCTGGGAAGGTCTCACAAATAGGCTCGATCTGCTCGGAATCCTTAAGATATTCCAATCGGGAGAGATGATCTGCCACCACATTCTTGACTCCAGGCTTGTCCTTAATCTCTATATCAAACTCCTGGAGTAGAAGGATCCATCTGGTCAATCTGGCTTTGGCATCCTTCTTTGCCATGAGGTATCGGATGACAGTGTGATCAGTGAAGATGGTCACTCTAGATCCAATGATGTACGATCTGAACTTATCTAGGGCAAACACTACGGCTAGCATCTCCTTCTCAGTGACTGGGTAGTTCCTCTGAGTTGCATCCAAAGTCCGGCTAGCGTCGTGAATAGCAAAGGGGACTCCATCCCTCCTCTATCCCAGCACGGCCCCTACGGCAAAATCGGAGGCGTCCGTCATGATCTCGAATGGGAGAGACCAATCAGGCGGCTGCAGGACAGGAGCCTCGACAACTAGACTCTTGAGTGTCTCAAATGACGCTAGACACTTATCATCCACAATGAACTCGGTGTCTTTCGTCAGCAGATCAGTCAACGGTCGGGCAATCCGGCTGAAATCATGAATGAATCGTCGGTAGAAACCGACGTGCCCTAGTAAAGACCGTAACTGCCGCAAGTTGGACAGTGGACTTGGTTTCCTAATGATATCCACCTTGGCCGGATCAACCTCCATGCCCCTGTTGGAGATGATATGGTCAAGCACCATCCCTTGAGTCGCCATGAAGTGACTCTTCTCCCAAGAAAGCACTAGGTGCAACTCAATACATCGCTGGAGGACGCGGTCTAGCCAGTCAAGACAGGAGTCGAATCCATCGCAGTAGACCGAAAAGTCGTCCATGAAGACCTCCAAGCCCCCTACCATGTCTGAAAAGATGGACAACATGCACCTCTGGAATGTCACCGGAGCATTGCACAATCCAAAGGGCATCCGTTTGAAAGCATATGTCCCGAAGGGATAGGTAAAGGTAGTCTTGTCCTGGTCCTCTAGCGCAATCGCCACCTGGTTGTATCCGGAGTACCCATCCGAAAAACAGTAATGGCTCTTCCCTACCAGTCTCTCAATGATCTGATCAATAAAGGGCAGGGGGAAATGATACTTCTTGGTGGCCTGGTTGAGTCGTCTGTAATCCACGCAGACCCGTCAATAAGTGGGTACCCGGGTAGCGATCTCCTCTCCAAACTCGCTGACAACTGTAGTGATGCCCGTCTTCTTGGGCACCACATGAAACGGACTGACCCACTTGGAGTCAGAGATGGGGTAGATAAAATCAACGCTCCACCATTTCGAGATCTCCTTCATGACAACATCTCATGCCGCCGTTGGTATTCACGCGACGGCTTCGCGTCCTCCTCGAGATAGATATGGTGGGAGCACAGGGCCGAACTTATCCCTTGGAGATCGGGTACACTCCATCTGATCGTCTTGCTGTTCTTTTCAAGAACCCCCATCAGACGGGATTCCTGCTCTCCAGTCAAATCCGCTGAGATAATGACTAGGTACATCTCATGCTCTCCCGCAAGGAACCTATACTTCAGCGATGAGGGAAGCGGCTTCAGCTCTGGACAACACTGTGCTGGTGGATCTGGCCTCTGAAAGGTCTTAGTGAATGCGGCCAAATTTGTATGGGAGAATGGAAACTCTCTCTCGTAATCTGAATTAGGCGAAGGCTGCTCTGCTGGTATCTCTCTGCTCTATGTGGAATCAGCCTCCTCCCTAGCTGTTAGCTCTGTGGAAGTCAGATACGGTATCAAATCATCAAACTCAGCCCAGTCGAAATCTGACTCCGAGGGATCTGTATCAGAATCACTAACAAACTCTGCCTCGTGATCGAGGTTCGGCTATGCTACCTGAGATGTATCCTGGACCAGGGGTGCGCTATCCAAGATCTCCTCTGTTGTCATTTGTGCATCAACAAACTCTGAAGGTGAGAGGATGGCATGTGCTACAGGGTCTGCCCAAACTGCCTCATCATCTGTGATCACAAAGTCGCAGTCCTGGTGGATGTCTCGCCCTGCATTTGTCATCTGCTCGAAATCGAAAGTCTGCTCGGAGCAAGCTAAATCTCGGGCTCTAGTCTCCTCGATAGTCTATATTTGTACACTCACACCCTCGATGCGAAAGTATATCTTCCCGCTATCATGATCGGATACCGCCTTGGCTGCGGCCAAGAACGGGCATCCTAAAATGATGGGGCTATCGGTCACAGACTCAGGGATCTCCATGTCCAACACAACGAAGTCTACGGGGAATTTCAGGCCCTGAATCGGTGATGATAACGTCCTTCAGCAACCCCTTCGGCCTCTTGACAGATCGATCAGCAAACTGAAGGAACGTCCTGCTCTATCGTAGAGGGCCCAACTCGAAGCGGTCGAATAGGGATGCCGGAAGCAGGTTGATCGAAGACCCATTGTCTAATAGAGTGCGATCAAACCTCTGCTCCTGAATATGGCATATGACATATGGGGCTCCTGCATCTGGCCTCTTGGCTGGCAGACGGTTCTTAATCACGAAGCATGTGGCGTGAGTGAGCACATGGATCTCTGACTGATGGTTCCTCCTCTTCCTCCTAACAATGGTCCTGTCTCTGAGTGATCTCTGGAGTAGAGGTATGTGCTTCAAGGCCTCCTGTAAAGTCAGTTGTTTGTGGAATCGATCTATCATCTGCTAGCTGAACTCTATCTGATGGTTCTTTTTAGGATTTTTTTCTGCCCCTTAGCCAAATTGAGTGCTCCGGGGAAGGGGACTACAGGGTCCTTCTCAGATGAAGGACTAGGAGAGGGTCTAGGCTGCTCAAGCACGACAGAATCCACGCATACATCATCAATCACCACAGGTGGATCAGAATAAAACAAACCCTTTCCTTTATTCACATAAATGTCCTGAGGTACATGAACAGATGGAAAAACAACAGGACTCGTAGTAGAAGTGTTGGTGGCCTCAGCACCACCCTCGGCATCTGGATGTGTGGCATCAGTACCACGCTCTAGCTTGGCATCACGTCTAGTGGCATCAGTACCACCTCCTCCATTAGGTGAAATGACGGCCTCAGTACCATCAGTTGGATCAATGTCTGAGGTGGCGTCAGTACCACCGTCATCATCTCTAGCGGCCTCAGCACCGCTCCTCTCCTTGCTTGTGACGTGTCGCTAAATACGATGTTTAATTCGTGTTCGTTGTAATACGTGTACTTAGCGATTCGGTCAGAACCGAGAGAAGATCTCCGTGAAGAGTGTCTCGGCTTAATTTATATCCTGGGCAAGTCCGGGGTCGAACTCAGGGAGGCAAAGGAACAACTTCGGTTTTAATTCAAAAACTTAGGTCTAGATATCCAATGTGGTATTTTTTAGATTTTTTAATGCAAAAAGATTATCAAATATAAAATGCGGGTAAATTAAGTACTAAGAAATCACACAACTTAGCCAAATTAATTTTAATGTCAAATTAATCCAATTCAGCAAATTATATTTTTCCTAAAGTCCTAATCCAGTGGGGAACATGAAACACATTTTCTTGTATTTTTTAGGTTTAAAACGCAACAATGAAAAATGCACACTTTTTATGGGTTTTTTCACAATTTATCACACATACAGAAAGTAAAAGTTATGAAAAAATTACTAGAATTAAAACATGATGCAAGGAAGCTACACTAATTTTTTTGGAATTTTTTGACAAGTTATGATTTTTTTTGGGTTTTTAGTGAAAACAGAGTGGCAATGAGTAATTAATTTCTATTAAATCCACGTTATCAAATTAGTCAGAGAGAAAATTATCTAAAATAGATATTTTCATGTGCAATCCAGAAGACTTGAAATTTCGCAAAAAGGATAACGTGGATTTAATTAAAAATCAAACACTAAATTCACTCTACAAATTATTCCAGGCACAAGTCAATTCCATTTTGAATGAAATTTGGACAGTAAGTTAATCACATATTAAGGCATCATCACAAATTTTTGTGGAATTTTTAGAGAATATATGTGGCAGTTATCTATTTAATAGCACGAAATGGGTAAAATATGGAGAATTTCAGTTAGACAATTTTAATTATTTACCCATGAGTCACTAATTATAATTAAATAGTCAAAATGTAGAAAATTAGTTGCTCAACATGAAAACATTTTTCATTGCATAAAATGATGCAAATTAGTTGTCCAAATTAACACACAAACATAGGGGTGTCTCTGCAAATTAAAGAAAATAACTTACAACAGAAAACATGCACAAGGACCTATTTATAATTACAAGAACATAACAAGAAACATTTGCAATTTATACAATAAAATAATGAAAGAAAAGTGACCTTCTTCCTCACGGATGCGCGCAGGAGAAGAACCCAAAAAGTGGGGGATCGGTGCCAGGCGGCGCGGCCACGCGCGGCCGCGAGGAGGCGGCGCGCACTACGCGCAGGCGGCTGGAGGCGATGGCTGGCGGTGGAGTCGCGGCGGTCGGCGGTGGGGAGGAGGCAGCATGGCAGAATCCGGCGGTTGCTGGGCGGAGGCGCACAGCTGGAGAGGGTCTGGGCGGAGGTGAGCGGGTGGAGTCGAGGACGGCGGCGCCACAGAGATGCCCGTGGTGGGGGCGGCTGAAGGCGAGGAGGCCGCCGGCTGGCGGCGGTGGCAACCGGCTGGAGGGGGAGGGGGCGGCGGCTGCTGCCTCCTTCCTCTTCCGTTTTTTCAATTTTTTAGTTTTTTTTAGTTTTTTTGTTTTGTTTTGCTGCTTGTAATAATAAAAAGAACTTTTTTGTTTAAATTTTTTTATATATTTTTTAAAATTTTCTTTAAACAGTGAATGAAAATGAAAATGAGAATGATGGGATATTATAGTGATGGTGGTATATGATAAACAAAAGGGTATGGTGGAGGTGATATGTGGTGGTGAAACAACAAAAAAAATTGTTACAAAAAAAATAACAAGAGATATGAGAGGGATAACTTACCTGATGTCCGTCGGATTTGCGGAGCAGCTACGCTGGACTGTTGTCATCGCTTCAATCCGATTGGAGAAATCAAAAATCGGAGAAGCTACGCGAGCTCGATGGGGAACTCGTGACACGGAGCAGAGCTCCGCGGATCTCGCCTGAAGGAGGTCGTCGCTTGAGGAAGACGCTTCGCCGCTGTCACCAACACCACGTTCCAAGCTCTCTCCTTTTTCTATAAGAATGGCGGATCCGAAAAATGAGGATATACAAATGAATATAAAGAGAAGAAGAATGGGAGTTAGAAAGATGGTGGAGTTGAATGGGAGGTTAAAAAAAATGGTGGAGTGGAATGGAGGTTAGATGAAGACTTGGTGGTTAATGGAGGAAAATGGAAGTTATTGTAGAGAATGGGAAAAAAATAAATAAATAAATAGTGATATAAAGTATGCTACTTTAAATACAACAAAAATAAAGAGGGAAAAAAATAGTGGTGAATTTACAAGTAAATACATACAACATGTACATTTTTTTGTTTGCTTTTCTAATATGTATTTTTTTGTCTTTTTAATAAGAGATATTTACAATGGAAAAATACAATAAAATACTACAATTAGAATACAACACAAGTATGATTTTTTTGTATTTTTAATAATTAAGAAAGATATAATAAAAAATGAAGAAAGTATGAATATATACATAATGTACAATGTACATCTAGGTCCCAAAACCCAACTTTTGTAAATGAGCTCCGATTTTAATGAAACCACTTCCGTTCGATAGATAATTTTCTAACTTGAACTTTAAAAGTGAGTTTGGTGAATTTGGAGTTCATACGGAGCGTGAATTTAGCTTGGAAGTTGGTCTTTATGGCTTTTTCCTATTGGGATCTAGGAGCATTTATTTGAGATATAATTTGTTTTGTATTTTTGTATTTTTATGTACATTATTATGAACAAGTTAGAGAAAGAATTAGCCAAAAAGGAGTTGAAATGAAATTATTAAAAATACATGAAGTTTTGTGCTATTTACAAGTAAAAAACTCCTTTATTTTTGCGGCTTTTTATGTGTAATTTATTTTGTACAATCTAATATACAATAATTAGTGTGTTTTATTTACAAGATTTATTTTGTTAATTTAATGATTTTATGTACATTTATTTGAGATTTTACTCGGGGATTTTGCTAAGATCAAGATATTACGATGATGAATCGCGGATTCATCACCCCCCTATACTTAAACTTTGCTAGTCCTCGAGCAAATAAAGAATGAATAAGTTGGATTAACCCCTGACTGTGCATGTGAATACAAGACTTGATCCGTTCAAGAACTCTCGGTTTTAGAGATCCTAAAATTCTAAGCTGAACCAAGCTCTAGTCAAAAGGTACCCAATTCCCCTAATCATCAGACTCTCTTTGTATACGTATATATAAGGGATATGACTTTAAGTGTTGACCGCAGTTACAAGAGTAGAGTCACAACGTCACCCAAGGTTCCAGTTTAAGGGACTCTCCTAAGAACCCGATCCTCAACACTAGGGAATAAACCATTTCTTGCATCCAATTCACCGTCTCTTTAGTTGTCAGACTTAAAAGTGTAGATGGAAGGCCAGTTGATGGAGGGCATAGGATTGTGTCATTTCTTCTCTCCCTCTCATTGGAACAAGGATCCTTTCAAGTGCCTTATTACGCAACGCATTCTTTTTGGTGTTGATCAGTGCGTCCGTCAAGAGAAGTTGGAGCCGTCTGCACTTGTTTTCATGGGAGTACACCGGGGTGTGCCTTTTTGTGTACCTATCATACCTTCTACACCCAGACTTGTAGCATTTACGATGCAGAGCCTTTTTTGGTGCAAGCCCGACTCCTGTCCTAATAGCGGTGGTCCAAGTGGACACTTTGAAATTGTTGGGAGCGCTCTCCTTTGGTGGAAGCTTTTTGATAATTGACTTTGTGGAATGAGATCTTTTCTTTGACATTTTATTGCTTTGTAGTATTTTGGCTAGCTCCACTGCTTTTACCAAGCGTTGGCGCACACTGATCAACATTTTTTTTATTTTATCACACCCTCGCAAATAGGTAAATGTCAAGAGATAGTACAAGAACCATGTTCTCATACTAGCTAAAGATGCTGACACTCAGGTTTCATGAAGACTTCATTGATTTTATCCCATCCTCAAGCATCATCAAATCAAGTCCAAACTCAAATCCCTCATCCCGGTTCCTCAAGTGAAATTTCAACTCATCTCATCATAACTGCAGTCGTGTATGTGAGGTGCTGATCATATTCTTTAAGGTAGAGACTAAGCATGCAATATAGCACACAAATCTTTCAAACTAAGGAAATGTGAATAATTAAGTCAAAGACCCTAATGACTAAGGCTGGTTAACTCAAAATATCAAGACCTCATAAACCAAGTGTTCTTGATCATCACTAGTCTTGTGTGAAAGTGAATTGTGTCAGGGATTAAACCAACTTATTAGTTAGTTTTTTTAGTTAGTTTTTTTTAAGATTGATTTTTTAAAGTTTTAGAAAAAGCTTTTTTTTTCAAAAAGTTTTTTTTGAAAAAGATAGGTAAATAAGAAAGGACTTTTTTTGAAAAAGAAGAGTTTTTTTTAGAAAAAAGTTTTTTTTTGAAAAGGTTTTTTTAAGAGATTTTTTTTAGTTTTGAGAAGACTTTTTTTAGGAAAACGTTTCTTTTTCTTTTTTTTGTTTTTTTTACCCACCCCATAATTATTGTATAATATATACAAAAATACATGAAGTACGAGGTATGGGTAAAGTATATATGTAATATATACATGCCCCCCTATACTTAGCTTGTGTTATGTCCTCATGGCACTAGGTGACAAAAAGCCATAGCTCGTACTAAGTATAAGTGGGTGAAAGGAATAGAAGTGAAAAAAAATGTGGATAATACACAACGGGCATTGGCCCCCATATACTTAGGCTCTGGTCAGCCTAAGTATTGGAAAGAACACAAGAATGGGGGACCGATGAGAATGGGAAAGAATATACAAAAAGAAAATAAAAAGAAGAGAAGGAGCAAATCGGGTCACTCACCCCCCTATACTTAGGATCTAGTCATCCTAAGTATAGCCACAAAATGAAAATGATACGGAACTGGGGTGAGTGATGCGAATCATGAGGGAGGGAGGTGAATAAAGGAAGGAAAATATGTACAAGGAGGAGGAAGAATATACAAGGATCAAGAAGGTTTGTGACGGACCTTCTTGCGGGAGAGATGGGGTGGGTAGTATACACATGTGTCGCTGTCAGAATCGTCCTCCGAAGAATAATAGTAAGGTGTGGGAAACGTCCAACGAGGGTCGACACACGGCTGCTTGCTCAAATATGGTTTTAGAACAGCCGAACTAAGCTCACTCATGTAGATCACCTCATCCGGACCTGATGAGGACTCCTCAGAAAGTTCCTTCTCTGGAATATCAAAGGTAACCTTCTTAGTCGGTTTTCTAGAACCTAAAGCATCAAGAGAAAGAGGAGATTGATACGTCTTAAGGAGTTCGGGGGAACACCTCGAGGAATCAACTCCCGTCTTCTTCTTACCATATGACCGACTAGAGGATGGAGCAACCGATTTATCAAGATTGGTCAATTTGGTCCCAGTTGTCTCCTTTGGTGTATGTCCTGGATGTGGTGTGTGTGAGGTTCTGACCAGAGGCTCATCATCAGATGAGTCACCATATGCATTGTAATACTCCTGCAGGGTCAGCACACGTCTCTGATAAGGCACAGTGTTCTCAATTGGCTTGATATTGTTGGGTTCTTGTGTCAGATCATCGAAATGATCAAGGCAATCCACAAAGGTCATGTCCGACTCAATGATAGCTTCTGGTCGTGAGTCCTCTCTAGAAGCTGTCGTGGCGGTGGTGCAAGCAGTAGGGGGTGTGTGGTTGTACTAAACCAATGGTCATATGGACAGTCGGTATCTCAGGTGTAATAGAGAGATGGGACTCAACTGTCTATCGAATGTCACGACTGTCTGCAACTTTACAGGTTACCTTGGAATATCGTGTGTCCTCAAAGATCGGGTGAGGTCGGAGTGCTCCCAATGCAGATAAATCGATCTCCCGAGTCTCACAATCTATAGTTGCCTTGGCCAAGGCTAAGAACGGCTTCCCAAGAATGATCGGAGACTGGGTGAACTCTCCTCGGTGCTCAATGTCAATGATCGTGAAGTCTATCTCTAGTAGAGCACCTTGAAAAGTGACGATGACTGAAATTGTTCCTCTCGACCGTTTAATGGTCCGATCTGCCAACTGAATGATCTCTCTTGACTTCTTGGCATATCCGAGTTTGAGCTTGGCAAAGACGGAGGTCGGGAGGATATTAATCGGTAAGTCATCATCGATTCTTGCATGGGTGAATGTGGTATCTTTGATTTCACAATCAAATCTAGGTAACCGCTTTACTCTGCGGCTCTTGGTTTTTCTCCCTATCATCAAAGATGTGGCCATAGACACTATATGTATCTCAGTCCTTGTTCTCTTATTGCCCGACCTTTTAGGCATCAATTTACTTCTCACAAATCTTTTAAGGTCGGGAAAGTGCTCAATGGCCATTATTAAGGGATGCTCAAAAATCAACTTTCTATCCAATGCTTCCCTAACCGCAGGATCCAATTTTTTTAGATCTTTTCCTTTTTCAATTTTTATGGTATTTTCTGAGTTTTCAAATTTTTTGATCTTTTTGGTAGGTGAAGGAGGACTAGGAGAATGTACATACTCTGGTTTGGAGGGAAAGTGGTTAGTAGAAGAGGGAGGTAGAAGGGACTCCAACTGTACATGACGTGTGGTCAATCTGGTGTCTTCCAGTTTTTTAAGATTCAATCCGCGAAATCCATGATCCACATTCCTACCTGGACTCTTGATCAGTCTACAAATGTCATCCTCCAATAGGTTCTCATGACACATCATGAGAGAAGTCTGCTCAGTTGGAGGATACTGCTGAGAATTTGGGCTCTTATACTCAACACACCTTGACTCGGGCGTGTAATACTGGTTTGAGTATAACCCTTCTGTATGGCAGATGTTGGTCGGAGCCCCATAAGGCGGATTCAGTAGACAGGGAGTCTGTAGATCGGTCGCATGAATCCAATCCCCTGTATATGTCGGCTCTCCGAATGGGTGATATGAAGGTTGGTCAATGTGGTCTCTATCACTCAGGTCAATCAAGTCAGGAAGATTGTACGGTGCAGGCCTCTCCATTCGATTTGTCTGGTCGACCATGTTGTACCCTAAGGTTAAGTCGGGATGTGAATATGGAAATTGTTGTTCTGTCCCAACTCGAGGTGAAAGTGAGGTATGTGGGGTCAACTGATTATGCCAATCATTCATCTCAGCAGTCGCTTGCTCTTTGATTTGTTCCTTGATTCCAGCAAGCGGACGAGAATATAGTGAATCAATCCAAGGTGGTTGTGGGTCAGGGGTGCAAGAATGTGGGGTAGGTGAGAAGGATGAAGAAGTAGAGAAGTCAGTCGGAGTTCTGACTTCGCGGTTGGGGTGTGGGTATGAAGAGGAATGAGAGGGTGGAGATGATCGAAATATGGTCAAAGAAGAATGACGTGGATATGATGACCAATATTCTGACATCTTGAAGGTAAAATGGGAGAATGAAGTGGATCGAGGAAGAAAGCGTGCAAGTGCACCGAATAACACACAAAACAAACAAACACAAGAGCAAACCTTGAGTTCACCTACTCAACACAGTGATGGTCGCAAAAGTCCGACCGTTTATCTTTTCAGTTTTAATTAGGAGATAAATCAAGATATCAATACAACTACGCAAGGCTCAAAAGTAGGTTTTGGGCACTATCCTAGGGATGCGTCCTCACCTCTCAACAATCACAATTAGTCAAGCATACAATGAGGGTTTTGCTCTCCCAAAACAAGTGTTAGTTTTAATCAGTTTTTTTTGTCAACTCTGATTAGCAGTCTCGGTTTTAAGTTTGGTTATCACTTGATTAGTCCACCAAACAAAGCACGCCTAACGATCAGTCCCGATTTCCTTTTAACCTAAGTTTCAAAAACCAAGGGGGGAAGTCGAGAAAAACCGATGCAAATAATGAGATCAATGATGCATGCCCAGTTCAGAAGACTTACAGTGATCCTCGCGCTCTACATGCGGGATGCAAGGCAGAATTGAAATTTTATACTATATGAATGCAAACGAGAAAACCGTTCCTAGACAGGCAGTCTTATTAGCGAGTGATGAACAAGTTAAATTTGACTAATAGCCCATCGGTCTAAGTGCGTCTCGTTAAATGTGATGTGTGGTCTTAAAAATTACGAGCAGAAGCAATAAAGATATTCTAATAAAATGCTCTAAGAGCCGCGAGTGCAAGTCCTATTCTACATCAATCAACCACACGACCACGAGCGGGTCCAAAGTCCAGTCCGGATACAAACGTGAGCTCTCAAACAAGAGCCGCTGGAAAGAGCGAATTACCTAAGTTATTACAATAATTACAAAAATTCTCTCAAAAATAAACTAATTCTCCTTGATCTTCAGCAGTAGGCACGCATCACGTCCGTCGACCTCTGATGCACTCCAAGTTCACCGGGCCCTCGCAAGAAAAATAAAATTTATGTTAGAGAGATAAAAACAAAATATATATAAGAATATTAAGAGAAATAATTGGAAAAAAAATGGAATAAATATAAGGTGGCTCGGGGGTCAGACTACCCGAGTAAAGAAAATCTAAATCCAAATTTTTACATTAAACCCTAAGCCGTTTGCCTCCCTGGCAACGTCTCCATCTGACGAGTCGCTAAATACGATATTTAATTTGGTCACGTTGTAGCACGTGTACGTAGCGATTCGGTCAGAACCGAGAGAAGATCTCCGTGAAGAGTATCTCGGCTTTAATTTATATCCCGGGCAAGTCCGGGGTCGAACACAGGGAGGCAAATGAACAACTACGGGTTTAATTCAAAAACTTAGGTCTAGATATCCAATGCGGTATTTTTTATATTTTTTTATGCAAATAGAAAATGCTTATGCAAGATGCGGGTGAATCAAGATACTACGAAAGCATACAACTTAGCCAAATTAATTTTAATGAGAAATTAGTCCAATTTAGCCAAATTATATTTTTCCAGTAAACTTAATCCAATGACGAAATGCAAAACATATTTTTTTAGAATTTTCAGGGTTAAAATGGAATAATGAAAAATGCACACTTTTTATGGGTATTTTCGCAATTTTTCACACAAACAATAAGCAAAAATTATGAAAACATTACTGGAACTAAAACATGATGCAAGGAAGCTACAATATTTTTTTGAAATTTTTTGACAAGTTATGAATTTTTTATGGATTTTTTAGTGAAAATAGATTGACAGTGAGTAAATAATTTCTAATAAATCCACATTGTCAAATTGATCAGAGTGTGAATTATCTAAGAAAGATATTTAGATAAGCAATTCAGTAGAGTTGAAATTTCGCAAAAAGGATATAACGTGGATTTATACAAAATTTCAAATACTAAAAATACTCTATTATTTATTTCAGGCACAAGACAACTCCATTTTAGATGAAATTTGGATAGTAAGTTAATCACTTTTCAAGGCATCACATATATTTTTTGTGGAATTTTTAGAGCAACCATGTGTGAGATATAATTTTAATAGTCCAGATTGGCTAAAATACACAGAATTTCAGTTAATTATTTTTAATTAATTACCCAAAACTCACAAAAATACAAATAAATAGTCAAAATATTGACAATTAGTTGCTCAACATGAAAACATTTTTCATTGCATAAAATGATGCAAATTAGTTATCCAAATTAACACACAAACATAGGGGTGTCTCTGTAATTTAAAGAAAATAACTTACAATAGAAAACATGCACAAGGACCTATTTATAATTACAAGAACATAACAGGAAACATTTGCAATTTATACAATAAAATAATGAAAGAAAAGTAACATTCCTCCTCACGGATGCGTGCAGGAGAAGAACCCAAAAAGTGGGGGGTCGGTGCCGGGCGGCGCGGCCACGCGCGGCCACGAGGAGGCGGCGCGCGCCGCGCGCAGGCGGCTGGAGGCGATGGCTGGCGGCGGAGTCACGGCGGTCGGCGGTGGGGAGGAGGCAGCGTGGTGGAATTCGGCAGTTGCTGGGCGGAGGCGCGGAGGCGCGCATCGGGAGAGGGTCTAGGAGGAGGTGCGCGGGTGGAGTCGGGGACGGCGGTGCCGCGGAGATGCCCGCGGTCGGGGCGGCTGAAGGCGAGGAGGTCGTCGGCTGGCGGCGGTGGCAACCGGCTGGAGGGGGAGGGGGCGGCGGCTGCTGCCTCCTTCCTCTTCCGTTTTTTTAAATTTTTTAGTTTTTTTTTGTTTTGCTGCTTGTAATAATAAAAAGAACTTTTTTTGTTTAAATTTTTTGATATATTTTTTTTAAATTTTCTTTAAATAGTGAATGACAATAAAAATGAGAATGATGGGGATATTATAGTGATGGTGGTGTATGATAAAAAAAACTTACCGCACGGCTCGATGAATCGTCGAATGAATTTAAGATGTGATTTTATGTTTATTTAGCCTGGGCAAGCCCCAGGGTCGACTCAAGGAGGCAAAGGAACAACTCGGGATCAAGTTAGATGTATAAGATTATGGTTTTCCAAGCGGGATTTTTTTGGTATTTTTTTATGCGATAAAAATGCCAATGCACAACTGCGGTTGAATAAGGTTAATACGAAAATAAGCGACTTAGCTTAATTTAATTTTAATGTGAAATTAGTTCAAATAAGCCAAGTGATATTTTTCCTGTCAACCTAATCCAACAATGAATGCAAAATAGATTTTTTTTGAATTTTTTGGATTTAAAACATGCAAATGAAAAATGCAAACTTTTTTGGGGTTTTTAAGCAATTTTTCGTGCAAATGAAACGCAAAAATTATGAAAAATTTACTGGAAGTTAAATATGATGCAATGAAACTACACTAATATTTTTAGAATTTTCTGACACTTTTTCATTTTTTTATTAAATTTTTTACTGAAAATAGAGCGACTGCGGGTATTTAATTCCTAATTAATTCAGGAAATCAAATTATCCAGAGATTGATTTATCTCAAATAGATATTTTAATGACGAATCTAGGAGAGTTGAAATTTCTCAAAAATATTATTCGTGGAATTAATTAAAAATCAACTACAAAAATCACTCTAGATTTTATTTCATGCAAACGACAACACTTAATTGGACAAAATTTGGACTATAATTAAAGCACATTTAAAGGCATCATTGACAATTTTCTCATAATTTTTAGAGCAATAAATAGGCCTGTGCGAATTTCAGAGCGTGATTGGGTAAAATATTACTGATTTGTAGTCTCTGATTTTTAATAAACAATCTAGTGCCCACAAAAATATAAATAAATAGCCAGGAGATAAGGAATTAGATGATCTACAAACTGCTATTTTTGATGAAACAAAATGATGCAAAAATGCCTTCCAAATTAAGGCTCAAAAGTAGGGTGTCTTTGCAAACAGAATTGAAAGAATAAACAAACAACTGTGCCTAAGGGCACTTTGGCAATTACTGAAACTTAAAAAGAAGTATATGTAAATTTCACAATATAATAAGAAAATGGAAGGAGACCTTTAGTGCTAGGGCACACAAGTTGGAAACGGCGGGCGTGGGCGGCGGCCTTGGAGGGCGGCGGGCGTTGGTGCAACGACGGAGGAGGTGCAGCGCGAGGACGGGGCGGCGTGTTCTGCGGCGGCCGCTGCGGAGGAGATGGGGAAGGAGCACCGCGGGCAGCGTGGAGGACAGCGCCTGGTGCGGCTGCGTGGGTGCACGCGGGAGGCGGTCCGCCGCGCTGGGCGGAGCAGGGGCGTCGAGGCGGCGTAGGAGATGCGTGCGGCTACGGGGAGGCGCACGAGGCAGAGTCGGCAGGGGCGTCGAGGGTGGCGCCGGAAGCGGCGGTTGCAGCGGCGTCTGAGCGTCGCGTGGGTGCTCAGGGGGATGGGCGGCCTGGTCGCCGCTGGTGGGGCGGCATTGCAAAGCCGCTATCGGGCGGACTTGGAGGCGGAGGCACCACTCGCGGGCAGCCGGAGGCTGGACGGCGGGGAGGGCCACTGCACGGGAGTGGCGGTGACGCGAAGGGGTGGGTCACCGGTTTGCGCACGCGCAGGGGCGCGGTTGCGCTGCAGGGGCTGCGAAGCAGTCGACGGTGAGGATGACGCTGGGAGCTCCTCGCTCGTCGACACACGACGGAGCAGGAGAAGGGGGATTGCGGCCTAACTGGGGTGTGGCGGCCACGCTCCTGGGTCGGTGCTGCTTACGCTGGGCGGTTGGTACCGCACCGCTGTGGGTTGGGCGGCCGCGCACACAGCGGTGGAGGACGGCGGCAGTTGGCGTGAACAGGCGGGCACCACTAACTGCGGCATGAAGGGACGGCGAGGTGCTGGCGGGGGAGCACGGCCGTCCAAGGAGACCTGGAGTTGTTTTTTTTTGCAATTTTTTTTGTAATTTTGTTGTAAACAGGAAGCAATGGTAGAAATGAAATGAAGTGGTAATTGTGGTAGTGATGATGATGGTGGTGTAATTGATGTGGTTTGGATGTGATGAACAAGATAAACAAATTATGTTAGATAATAAAAAAAATGACAAGATAAAGATAGAGAATTTACCTGTATTCGTCGGCTTGTGGAGCCGTGTCGTGCGGCTTCCGGTTGTTGCTGGGTTGAATGAGTGGGCGCAGCACGTGCGTGAGGGAGTCGCGAAGGTGATAGTGTGCTCCGATGATCGAGAAAGTATGCGATGATGCCGGAATCAGAGGAACACGTCGGAGAGTCGATTTGGGCGAAATCAGAAATTACACTAAGTGGAAGGGCTAATCGATTACCTGGGTGACGCGGGAGACTGGGCTGGAGCTTAGCTAGCTCCTGGTCGTCGCCTCGAAGGGCATCAAGGCCTGAGGCTCGAGCTCCGGTCGAGTGACGGAGCACGGCGGCGCGAAGCTGCCGGATCAGTGACCGGCCACCTCCTCCTCGCTGCAACAAGGGCCAACGCGAGCTGTCACCTCGGTGGTTACGATGGAGGTCACGGGAGTGAAGGTAGGGAGCCAAAGATGGCGAGAGGAAGGTGGTGGAGCTCAAACTATATAGTGTGGAGGGTCCGGCAAGAAGGTTGCGGGTAGGGCGAGCTGATGCGCGGATCCCGAGGCGAAAGCTCCGGCGAGCTTCTCGGATGTGACGTGATCAATGCGGACCCGGATTTGGGGCGAAAGGGATTCGGGTCATCAAAAGAAAAATCCGAGAAGATGGGTCGGGTGAACAGACCCGGGCTCTGGTGGTCCTGGGGGAGGTGTTGACCGGGAGTCAACAGTCCCCCGTGGACCAATCAGAGCCCGCCAAGGCTTAATTTTTTATTTGATTTTTTTGGTGCCTTAAATGGCCGAATTTTCAAAAACTTAAAACATAAAAAATATTTGTTTTTAATTTTTTCTATTTTTAGTGATTTTTAATTAATTTTTGGAAATAAAAAATAAAGTATATACAATATATAGCTATACATAGGTATATATACAATATATGATTTTTAATTTTGATTTTTAATTAGTTATTTTTATACATTTTTATTCCTATTTTATATTTTATTTATTTATAGGGTAAAATGAGGAATAAAAGGCTATTTTTATTTTATTTTTATTATTTATATACATAGGGGAAATAAATAGTTATTTACAACTATATACATGGTATATGTACAATATGTCTTTGTGTTTTTAATTTTGTAATTTTTATTTGATTTTTGTTTTGTTTCTTTTTATTTATTTTATTTACAATATATAATAAAGAGTATTTACAAAAAGTTTTGAAAATAAATAAGTTTATTTACAAGGTGAAATAGATGAAGATGATGGTCTATGTACATGGTGAAAGGTTCTTTTTGAATTTTTGGCTTTTATCTTTTTGTTTTGTTTTTAATAGCTTCTAAATATATACAAAATATATACAAACATATTTTTGGATGAGGAAAATATTATTTTATTTATTTACATAAGTATGTACATATGAGCCCCTATCTCTCTCTACTTTTGTTTTTATGCGGTCAGGCCCATGCTGAGCCCTCCCTTGGGTTAGGTTGCTCAATATTTCTTCTAAATATTTCCCTCTTTTTCTTTTTCATCTTTATTCTTTTATTTTTGCACAAAAACATGCTAATTATCTATATTTACAAACATGCATGCTTTTGCTAACTTTTCCTATTTACACATATCTACATGCATTTGCATAGGTTTTTGTAGCTAAAATATAAGAATAAAGAGTGATGAATGGGTATTCATCACCCCCCTATACTATACTTTGCTAGTCCCTTAGCAAACACTTATTTGAAAAAGAAGTGAAAAAGAAAGAAAGAAAAAGAAAAAGAGAATGTACATGGATCAAGGTTGATTATTAAACTTGCCTTCATTAAATTGAGGTATGGAGCTCAATCAGATCTTTGGATTATTAATGTGTCGGAACCTTATTCAGACTTAAGCTTAAAACCTAACAGCCTCTAAGTTCCACTATCCTATAACCAAGACTCCTCAATGCTCCAGATCAGAACAAGTCATCAATCACAAACCCTGAAGACCATGAATCCTTTCTTGTCCTGTGAAAGTGAGGTCTAAGCTCTCCACCTCAGAAATGGCAACTTGACAACCCTCCCTAACAAGGTAACTCTATGACCTCAATCTGGCCACTCTTTCCTCGAGGAGCGGGGTATTCCCTTCTAAGTTCAAGTACAACCGGCTCAAGAAGAGGGGGAAGAAGAGAATGGGTCAAGGCCAGTGTAGCCAAGTACCCTTGGGAGCTTGACCAGTGTAGCCAAGTCTCCCTGCTGCAAGCTACAACAGGTGGATCATGAAACCAAGCTTTGCTTATTGCACTTATATGCATACTCCGGTGGGATTATCATTTTCTCTCAGACCCACCACTTTTTTGGAGTTCTTTTCTTTTTGCATTTTTTTTTCGAGTGCATGTATACAACATGTACATGTGCAGCATATATACAAGGAGTTTTTCCTCTTGAGCCAGTAGACTATCCCTCTTTTGAAGCTTTATTGCAACCCACAACACCCGTCGTTAGACCTCAAGGAAACCAGACCAAGTTGAGACGCACTTCCTTCACTAAATGAAGAAGAGAGGTTCCGCCTAGAAGTACTACCCTTATATGCTACCCCAAGCCAAGGAAGACTGCCTCCTCACCACCTCATCCGTAGAGAGCTCGGTGCATAGTGCGGTTGTCCAAGTAAAGCCATAATCTATATGAGTCATGTGTTGTTGTTAAGTGCTCTACTTAGGCTCATTGAGATGACATGTGATCATAGCCTAGTGGACTCAAAGAATTAAGTCACCATGGACCTGAAAAGCCTTAAACCTAAGCCCTATAAGGTTCCTCTTAGAAATTAGGTGGATTAAGATCTTAATCAAGCTCCATTTCTCAATTTGATTCCAGGTTAGTTTAAATGTCAACTATCATCCAAGAAAAACTATATACATATGTACAAAAAGATGCATATTTACACACTATTTTACAATCATGCAAAAATTTTTGAAAAATGTTTTGAAATCATGAATGATGATGCATGAAGTGCAAGTTTTGCAAAAAGGTATTTACACACTTTACACAAGATTTTTGCAAACTTTTGATTTTTCAAAACATTTTGGAAAAATTTTGTACTATATACATAATTTTGATACAAAAATATTTACACAAGCTTTACACAAAAGATTTTTGAAATCATTTTTACAAAAATAATTTGTACACTAGCTATGTATGTGCAAATAAAAGAAGATTATGTACATGAAAAATTTTTAATTTTTGTGGTTTTTAGCCATTTTTATTTATTAACACACTCACACAAAGTACGAGTTATGGCTAAAGTATATATGAAATATATACACACCCCCCTATACTTAGCTCGAACGATGTCCTCAGAGTCAAGAGCGATGAAGAAGACATAACTCGTGCTATGTATAGGGAAGTGAAAAGGAAGGCTATACAAAAGGAGAATAAGAAGTCAAAAGGGACTCGGGTCTTCCCCCAATACTTAGGATCAAGTAATCCTAAGTATAGCAGGTTGTATACTAAGGGAAAACCGAGTGGAGAATGTACAGGGTCTACCCCCCTATACTTAGGGTAAGATATCCCTAAGTATAGGCAGCAAAACAGGGGTAGACAGAAACAAAAGAAATACCCGAAAGGTCTCACATCCCCCCTATACTTAGGGTAAAGTGCACCCTAAGTATAGCATAATCACAAGATGAAGAAAGGGATGTGGGACTAAGGAATGTGGTGATATGGACATCTGGATCTATGTACAGCGGAAGATCAGTGAAACTCAGGCGTGAGATGCATTAGATGTGAGTCAAAGACCACATCTCACGCAAAATGAATAGGGGCAATATCAACGACCCGCGGCTCATGATCTAGAAATGGCTTGAGCCGCTGGCCGTTCACTCGGAAGGTACTCTCAGAAGACAACTCAGATATGTCGATGCTACCGTTGTCGTGTACCTTCCGAACCAGATAAGGTCCTTTCCATTTGCTCTGTAGCTTCCCTGGAAATAATCTAAGCCTCGCATCAAACAGCCATACTCTCTGTCCAATCTCAAAATGCTTGTGGCTGATTTGAGAATCATGCCACTCCTTGACTCTCTCCTTATAATGTAGGCTGCTTGAGAAAGCTGAATCTCTAAGCTCCTCCAGGGCAGCTAGCTCTGCCCTCCTCTGATCTCCTATACCATCTGGATCCATGAGAATGTCTGTAACTGCCCAAAGTGACTTGTGCCTCAGCTCAACTGGTAGGTGACAGGGTTTGCCATATACGAGGCGAAAGGGAGATGTGCCCAAAGGTGTCTTGAAAGACGTCCTATATGCCCACAAGACCGAGTCCAATAGCTGTGACCAATCCTTTCGGTCAGGGCGGACGACTTTCTGCAGAATAGTCTTGATCTCCCTATTCGACACTTCGGCTAGACCATTCGTTTGTGGATGGTACGGTGTAGCAACACGATGGTCTATGCCGAACTCGCTAGCAAGTGCCTTCACCTGGTCGTTGATGAAGTGAGATCCCCCATCAGAAATAAGAACTCGTGGAACCCCGAACCGCGTGATGATATGCTTCCTCAAAAATCTGCAAACTGTCCTCGCATCAGCGGCTCGGGCGGGGATAGCCTCCACCCAACGACTCACATAATCTACGGCCAACAGAATGTACTCAAATCCCTGGACTCTTAGGGAATGGACCCATGAAATCGATGCCCCATGCGTCAAAAACCTCACAGAAATGAATGGGCGGCATCGGCATCATATCACGCTGTCCACAAGTGCCCATCCTCTGACAGTCAGTACACCTCTTCACGAACTCATCTGAGTCCTTGAAGAGGGTAGGCCACCACAAGCCGGATTGGAGCACTTTCTGTGCCGTTCTCCTCCCAGAATGATGTCCTCCTGCCTCAAGCTTGTGGCAGTAAGTGAGGACGCTATGGTGTTCCTCCTGAGGAATACACCGACGCCAGACGCTATCCCCTCCTTCGTGGTAAAGGATGGGATCCTCCCAATGGTAGGACTTGGCCTTCGCTAGGAAGTCTCAAGCCTCTGCCTGGACCAATCTTGTGGGACTTTCCCAGCAACGAGAAAGTTCACAATATCGGCATACCATGGGAGTGAGGCGATAGCAAGGATCGCCTCATCTGGGAAGGTATCTCTGATAGGATCAATCTGCTCAGTCTCCTCAGGCTGCTCTAATCGGGAGAGGTGATCCGCCACCACATTCTTGACTCCAGGCTTATCCTTAATCTCAATGTCGAACTCCTGGAGTAGAAGGATCCATCTAGTCAGTCTGGCCTTGGCATCCTTCTTTGCCATGAGGTACCTGATGGCGGTATGATCTGTAAACAAAGTCACTCTAGATCCAATGATATATGATCTAAACTTATCCAGGGCAAACACCACTGCTAGCATCTCCTTTTCTGTGACTGTATAATTCCGCTGGGCGGAATCCAATGTGCGGCTAGCATAGTGTATAGCAAATGGTACTCCATCCCTCCTCTGTCCCAGCACTGCCCCTACGGCAAAATCGGAGGCGTCCGTCATGATCTCGAATGGGAGAGACCAATCAGGTGGCTGGAGGACAGGAGCCTCAATCACGCACTGCTGGAGAGTAGCAAATGACGAAAGATACTTGTCATCGACAAGGAACTCGGTGTCTTTCGTCAAGAGGTCAGTCAACGGCCGGGCAATCCTGCTGAAATCATGAATAAATCTCCTATAAAATCCAACGTGCCCCAGAAATGACCGTAACTGCCTCAGATTGGACGGCGGTGTGAGTTTCCTAATGACATCAACCTTGGCCGGATCAACCTCCATGCCCCTGTTGGAGATGATGTGGCCAAGCACCGTCCCTTGAGTCACCATGAAGTGACTCTTCTCCCAAGATAGCACCAAGTGATACTCAATACATCTCTGAAGTACTCGATCTAGGCAGTCAAGACAAGAATCAAATCCGTCACCGTAGATCGAGAAATCATCCATGAAGACCTCTAGGCACTCCCCTACCATGTCCGAAAAGAACGACAACATGCACCTCTGAAAAGTCGCAGGGGCGTTGCATAGCCCAAATGGCATGCGTCGAAAAGCGTATGTGCCGAAGGGACAGGTAAAGGTGGTCTTCTCCTGGTCCTCAGGAGCGATGGCCACTTGGTTGTAGCCCGAGTACCCATCCAGGAAGCAATAATGGCTCTTCCCTGCCAGTCTCTCAATGATCTGGTCAATAAAAGGCAGGGGGAAATGGTCCTTCTTGGTGGCTTGGTTGAGTCTCCTGTAGTCAACACAAACCCTCCAAGAGGTGGGTACTCGTGTAGCAATCTCCTCTCCCGACTCACTGATCACAGTCGTGATGCCCGTCTTCTTGGGCACCACATGCAAGGGGCTGACCCACTTGGAGTCGGAAATGGGATAAATAAAACCTGCACCCCACCACTTCGATATTTCCTTCATGACAACCTCTCTCAGGTTGGGGTTCAGACGCCGCTGGAACTCACGTGACGGCTTCGCCCCGTCCTCGAGATAGATGTGGTGGGAGCACACTGATGGACTAATCCCATGGAGATCTGCTACGCTCCATCCGATAGCCTTGCGGTTCTTTTCAAGAACCCCCATCAAACGGGATTCCTGCTCTCCAGTCAACTCGGCGGAGATGATGACTGGGTACATCTCTGGATCGCCCGCAAGGAATCGATACTTCAGCGAAGTAGGGAGCGGCTTCAGCTCTGGAATGCTGGGTGCCGGCAAATCTGGCTGAGGAAGAAACTGAGTGAACGCTGCAAGGTCAGCCAAATCTGCCTGGGAAAGTGAAAGTGTACTCTCGCAAACTGGATCGGGAGAAGGCTGCTCCACTGCACTGTCTCTGCTCGGCTCTGCATCTACCTCCTCCTCGATAGGCTCAGCTGGACTCAAGTCTGGCATCTGATCATAGCAATCGGCCCAATCAGACTCTGAATCCGAGGGATCTGCATCAGAAACGGTGGCATCAGTACCACCGGAAAACAAGGTGGCATCAGCACCACCACCACTAGTCATCGTGCTGCGATCGAGGACCGGTTCTGCTGCCGCAATGGTATCCTGAACCAGGTTTGTGCTCTCCAGACCCTCCTCTGCTATCATCTCTGCCTCAGCTGTGTCTGAAAGTGAGAGGGTAGTCTGTGCCTCAAGGTCTGCCCAAGCTGCCTCATCATCTGTGATCACAAAATCACAGTCCTGGTGGATGTCTGGCTCTGCGTCTGTCAGCTGCTCTGAATCAGTACTCACATCTGAGCGGGATCTGAATCTGGCTCTATAGTTCTCGACCGTCTCTATTTGTATACTCTCGCCCTGGACGCGAAAGTACACCTTCCCGCTATCATGATCAGTCACCGCTTTGGCTGTGGCCAAGAACGGACGACCGAGTATGATGGGGGTATCGATCACTGACTCAGGGGTATCCATGTCCAACACTACGAAGTCCACGGGGAATTGCAGACCCTGAATCGTGACGATAACGTCTCGTAATAACCCCTTCGGCCTCTTGACAGATCGATCAGCGAACTGAAGGACTGTCCTGCTCTGTCGAAGAGTGCCCAACTCGAAGCGGTCGAGAAGGGCTGCCGGAAGTAGGTTGATCGACGATCCGCTATCTAAAAGAGTACGGTCAAACCACTGCTCACTAATCTGGCATCTGACATACGGGGCCCCTGAATCTGGCCTCTTAGCTGGCAGTCGGTTCTGGATCGCAAAGCACGTGGCTTTGGTCAGCACATGTATCTCTGAAGTGTGGTTCCTCCTCCTCCTCCTGACTGTAGTCCTCTCTCTCAAAGATCTCTGGAGAAGGGGAATGTGCTGCAAAGCCTCCTGGAGGGTCAGCTGAATGTGAAACCGATCTATCATGCTCTGGCTGAACTCCTCAAGCTCTCTCTTTTTTGGATCATTTTTCTTCCCCTTCCCCATCTGAAGGGCTCTAGGGAAGGGGATCACTGGGTCCTTCACAGATGAAGGACTAGGAAAAGGTCTAGACGGTTCAAGGACCGGATCCACACATACATCATGCACCACAGTGGGACCAGAAGAAAGTAAACCTTTTCCTTTATTCATAGCAGAATTCTGAGATACATGGACACGAGGAAAAACATCAGATCTCTCTCTACAAACACCGGTGGCCTCAGTACCACCACGGGCTGGCTGCTCTGCTGCTGCTGAAGGAAGACGTCGCGCGGCATCAGTACCGCGGGCTGGCTCGGCTGCATGGGTGGCATCAGTACCACCTCCTAGCTCTGGTGAAGTGGCGTCCTCAGTACCGCCGGTGGGATCAGCATCCTTGGTGGCCTTAGTACCACCGTCATCATCTGGAGCGGCCTCAGTACCGCTCTCCTCCTCCTCCTGTGGTGCCTCGGGATGGTGCTCAGCTGAGGCGCCGCCGCCTGCTGGGGTCCTACCGCTCCTAAGTGTGACAAAATCAGCATCAAATAAATCCGAAGATGTATCATCAAATGGGTCACTAGGAGTGGCTGACTCAGTAGGTACTACCTGCTCAGACTTCCTCTTGAGGCTGTTCGGATTGGGCTCTATCTGGGCTGGTATGGCGGCCTTCCCTCTCACCAGGTCCCGCATCTCCTGGCGGAACTCGTCCATCTCCCGTCGGAATGTAGCCTGCTGGTCCGTGAGGAGGCGGGCTATATCATCCAAAGCGGGGCTCTCGTGGGAGCCCGACGGGTGGCCTCTCTGTGGATGAGGTTGTGGCTGCTGGTAAGGGTAAGAGGGGTAGGAAGGAGGGTGCTGCTAGTGCTGGTATCCCTGGTGAGCCTGCTGCTCACGTCTCCAAGGCTGTCCCTGCTGCTGATAGGGACGAGGACCGTAGGCTGACTGCTGCTGATACGCTGGGGGCTGCTGCTGCGGCTGGTGATGGTCTCTCTGCTGGGAGTACTGCCCTCCCTGACCTGACGGCTGCTGCTGGGCCTGGGCACCACCACTCCCCCACCTGAATCCGGGATGGTCTCGTCGGATCCCAGGCTGGGGACGGTCGTACCAGATCCCGTTGACATCCATCAACGACTCTACATCCAAGGGGGCTGGCGGGAGTACTGCCAGAGGCTGGTTCGGCTGGTAAACCACAATCTGCATCTCTGGAGATGGTGGTGACTGGTAGGAGGGCTGCGGCTGCTGGTACGGCTCCGCCTGTACAAGGTGAACCTGTCTAGGCTGCACTGGGGTGCTGGAGCGCTGGGACGAGCTGCTGCTGCTGCCGGCGTCGCCTCGCGACTGAAGACGGGGCTGAGAAGCCGTCTGTGTCTCCTGGAGACACATGAGCTGTGTCTTCAGGTCGCTCAAGACCTGTGCCATCTGATCCATCTGTGCTATGCTCTGGCACTGCTTCTTCTCTATCAGCTCCATGCGGTCCAACTTCTCGCTGATGATGCCCATGTCCGCAGCTGACGACTCTAACTGTGCTGCTGCTGTGGCTGCGGACGAACTGGAAGGACCTGCATCTACCCGTGCTATCCTCTGGTACTGCACGGGTCCTGGCTGATGTGGCTGGGTCTTCTGGGTATAGAGCCGGGTCTGGGACATGACCATGTAGTTCTCTGCCATCTCCTCAAAAATAGCCCAGACCTGGTCGTGGTCCTTGGCGAAGTAGGACCCGCCACAAGAAGCATTCACCAGGCCCTGTAGCTCTGGTGACAGTCCGCTGAAGAAGCTCTGAACTAGGTTCGGCTTCGTGATATCATGGTGCGGGCATCTGTCCAGGAGCTCTCTGAACCTCTCCCAAGCCTCGTGAAACTGCTCGTTGGGGAACATGGAGAAGTTGCTGATCAGGGCCCTCGCTGCGTTCGTCCGCCCGAGTGGATAGTACTTGTTCAAGTACTCGGTGCGGAGCTGCTCCCAGGTATAGACGAATCTCCCCAAATGCTTCAGCCACGTGGCTGCTCTGTCTGCTAGTGAGAAGGGGAAAGCGATCATCCTGATCGTGTCCTGGTCCACATGTCTGTCGTGGACAGTGCTGCATATCATAAGAAACTCCTGGAGGTGGAGGTGGGGCTCCTTTGTAGCAAGTCCATGGAACCGAGGGAGCATCTGCAAGGTGTTCGGGGGGAACTTGAAGTCCCCCACGATGGCTGGAACCACAACCCAATGGTGCATCAAAGTAGATCCGGGGTTGTGCAACTCCCGCATCGGTCTAGGTGGTCCTGCTCCTCCTCCGGCTGCTGCCGCTGCAGCGGCGGCCGCGGCTGCTGCTGCTGCTGCTGCGGCTCGTGCCTGTGCATCTGCATCCGGGATCTCCTCGGGCTCGCTCTGCTGGTCTCTCTCTAGTCTGAGCCTCTCCAACTCATGCCTCATCTCCATCATGAACGCTCCCTGATCGCGGAGCTGCTGCTGAACTGTATCAAGTGATGCGATCAGGGTGGAGTTGATCGCTCCCTGGTCTAGTACAATATGCTCTGGTCTGCGGGAGTGATCATCAGAACTGCCTGCTCCGGCCATCTCGACGTCTGCAAAATCAAATGAGCCCAACTCAGGTGCTGTCAAGTGTATCAATCTCTCCTCGGGCTCATGTCTCTCGGAAAGGTCAGAAAGGGGATCGAGGGGGAACAGGGTGGAGTCGTACTCGGGCTCGGAGAGCGGGTCTGAGCTCTCGCGAGCCAACCTAGATGATGAGGTAGACGCGCCCGCAAGCGGTGCAGCCAGAGGCTGCCTAAGAGATCGTCTACCCATCATCTCGATCTGGCGAGTAGGGCGGATGAGATCTGGAAAAACTATGATCTGAAAACAAACCCCCGGTTCACCAACGCAACGCGAGCTGAAGACCGTGAAAGTTCGGTCAAATTATCTTGTCGATTTTATTTTGGTGAACACACAAATATCAGAGCGCTTACGTGACCTGTTGGGATATCCGCTGCTAACCCCAACCGACTGGCCCGCACGGAAGAGTCGGTAGTCAGTTGAGTTTAGCAACGGGGGGCTCTACCTAGTGTGCGGGGTCACTCTCTCGCGCATACAAACCAAGCAATGAGGGGGTTGCTCTCCCCAAGACAGAATTTTTAGGGTGAGCGAGTTTTAAGGTCAATAGTCTTAGCAGTCCCAATTTTATGGTTACACTTTTTTAGGTATTTTTCAAATCAAACAAAATCGCCTAATGAATTTTTCGGTTCTCCTGGTTATTAAGTCCAAAATCGGGGGGAGAAGTCGAAAAAGCCGATGCACGAAAAATCAATGATGCATGCAAAGTCAGAAATGCGTACCTGCCTCCAGCTCTCTACATGCAAAATGATCCGCGCATAAAATAAAGACAGAAATGTAAACTAAGCTATATGATGCAACGGTGAAAGCCGAGTCCTAGACGAGCAACTTCTAGCGAAGAACTGTCTAACCGGTCACCGACCTCCAAGCCAAAGGGTCTGGTCTTGGCTCGTCCCTCCCCTGCCCGACAAATCGGGGGTAGGAGTAAGCGCTTTACAGGACGAGCTACGGCACGTAGGCTACGGAGGCTAGCGAGTCGGTTATTTTTATTATTGATTTTAAGTAGGTCCAATACGGTCTATAGGAACAGATAAGCCTTAGGTGTGTGGATCCTACTCAGTTACGTCACAGTCACCAGAAAGTCCTAAGTCTAGGGGCTCGAGCAAAAACCGCGAAAAATCCGGAAAATGACAGTAAGAAAGGAAAAAGAAATCCGCGAGAAAAGCCACGAAAAAGCCGCAGGTCCTAATGGGTACCCCGAGCACGCCGGTGCTCGGCGAAACAAACCCGCTACGGTCTAAGTGTCCAAACAGAAAGGCCTGTATTATTACAATTAATAATGAATGAATAAAACTATCCTAATGCCTCGCCCACTCACTCTCTCTCTCTCTCGCTCTCTCCTGCGGCTTCGTAGAGAAAGAAGCCGCCTCCGAACTCCGCGGCTGCACCGGCTCCTCGAAAGTCGCCTCCGCGGTCCTCGGGCCCTCGCAAGAAAGACAGAAGAGTGGTCAGACCAATAAACAAAAATCAAATAATGAATAAAAATAAAAGCAAGGGTATATGTGCAAAAATGGAAATAAAATAAACACTCAATAGAAAACAAAAATAAAAATAAAAGAAAATCAAAATAAAACAAAAATAAAACAAAAAGAAACTAAATACAAAAGCCGCGAAAAAGCCGCGAGCTCCGAAGAGCCACGAAAAGCCGCGAAAATAAAAACGAAAATAAAAACAAAAATACTACTAAGCCGTGCTCCCCGGCAACGGCGCCATTCTGATAACACGAGGTTTCTCGAAGAACTGAGGTGAAGGTATGGAAATGAGGTCGTTGCGACCTCAGTCACTCGAATGCGTGTATCAAGAAAAATCAACCACTCAAACAGATAAAAATAATCAAGCACGAAAGCGAGCGGTCTAGCTATAAGATTAACCTGGTATAGCTCCCAGGGTCGAACACAAGGAGCACGGGTTGGCCTAGGGCCTACGAAGTAGTAAAAAGAAAATAAAAGGAAAAACAAGGATTTTTAATGGTTTTTAATAATTTTTATATTTTTTTTTGGATTTTTGAATTATAAAGAAAATAAAAGAAAGTAAAATCAAGCCAACTTAAGCAATTTATTTAACACACCAAAAATTAAGCAAAAATTAAAGAAAAATTGTTTTTATGTTTTTTAGGTTTTTAAGTGTTTTTGGTGAATTTTTGGTATTTTTCTAATGTATATTTTATTTTATAAAAATCAAATAGTGCTCAAAGGCCTAGGTACTGTCCAGCAAGGCTTGAAACCCAAAAATAAAATATTTATGGATCTCAACAAGCCCTGGAGGTAATTTTCCTGTAATCTAGAAAGAATAAGGAAAATTTGGGCACCTAAATTATTGATTTTGGATTTTTATATTATTTATTATAATTTTTATGAGTTTTTAGGGGTTTTTAGATTTTTAGGGTTTTTAAGTGATGAAAAATAGCCAAAATTGGCTAGAAAATCAAACAACAAACAAAAAACAGTAACTAATTTTTTTGGAATTTTTGAAGGTGTTTTTATATTTTTTTTGGTATTTTTAAACCTAGACAGTAGCTAAAAAGGATGTTTTTGAATTTTTAAAAATATTAAATGAAATCAAAAATGTCCTCAAAAATTCTCAAAAATCCAACAACATGGCAGGAGCCATGTGTCAAATTTTCATCGAATTTGGAGGTGGTTTGATATTTATTCAAAAATCAAAGAGGGGGCACTGTGCACAGGGACGTAAGTGCAAATACCCGCAAGTCTAGGGGCCAAGGTGCAAAAATCCCAGCTAAACACGCGCGTGGCGCATGCCTGGGGCACCAGCGCTGTATGTGACTCCTCACGGCACGTGGTCTCAAATCCAATTAAACTAACTTTTTCAGTGAATTTTATTAAGGTCCAATTACGTTCTATAGGAACATATATTCTATTAGGTGTTGGGCCTTAGAAATCTACGTCACAATCAATCAAAATTCCTATGTCTAGGGGCTAAAACCGCGAGAAACACCGGAAAAGGCAGCTAGCTATAAAAACCACGATAAAAGCCGCGAAAATCCAAATGGGTCCCCCGAGCACACCGGTGTTCGGCGAAACAGACCCGCTAAGTTACAAATGTCCACAAGTGTTTAAGTCCTAAATTATTACAAAAATATTGTTCTCTCAAATAAATGAAATTCTTCTTCTTCTTCTCCCTGCTCTTCTTCTCGTGCGGGTCCTCAAAAAAAATGTACTTCAAGTTCTCCACGCAGTACCTCGCACAAAAATTAGAAAGAGAGAGTGTCAGAAAACAGTGATAATTTAGAGAGACAATATGGAAAAATGACTACAAAGCCGTGCTCCCCGGCAACGACGCCATTCTGACGACGCGAAATCCCGAACAACTGAGGTAAAGGTATAAAATGAGGTCGTTGCGACCTCAGTCACTCGAATGCGTCAATAAAGAAGAAATCAACCACTCACAGAGATAAAAACAAGCAAGCACGAGAAAGAGCGGTCTAGCTATAGGATTTAACCTGGTATAGCTCCCAGGGTCGAACACAAGGAGCACAGATTGGCCTTACGGCCTACGATGTAGTCAGAAATCCAAGGAAGTCTTTTTTAGTGTTTTTATTTGTTTTTTATAATTTTTAGATTTTTTTTAAAATGATGAGAAAATGAAATAAAATGAATGCAAGACAACTTCAACAATTTATAAAACACTCCAAAAATAATGCAAAAATTAAGGAAAAATGGTTTTTATGTTTTTTAAGTTTTTTACTGTTTTTGGTGAATTTTTGGAATTTTTCTAATGGGTAAATTATTTATTAAAAATCAAACAATGCGAAAAACAAAGGGTACTGTCCAGCAAGGATTAAGACCCAAAAATAAAATAATTTTGGATCTCAAAAAGCCCTGAAGGTAATTTTCCTATAATCTAAAAAGAATAAGGAAAATTTAGGCACCCTAATTGTTGTTTTTGGATTTTTAATTAATTTATTACAATTTTATGAGTTTTTAGGGGTTTTTCAATTTTTAGGGTTTTTAATAGCTGCAAAGTAGCCAAAATTGGCTAGAAAATCAATCAACAAGCAAGAAACAGTACCTAATTTTTTTAGAATTTTTGGTGGAGTTTTTATATTTTTTTGTTATTTTTAAAGTCAAAAAGTAGCAAAAATAGGGGTTTTTGAATTTTTAAAAATAATAAATGAAATCAAAAATGTCCCCAAAAATCATAGAAATTCCTACACCATGGCAGGAGCCATGTGTCAAAATCTCATTGGATTTGGAGGTCGTTTGATATTTTATTCAAAAATAAAGGTGGGGCACTGTGCACAGGGACCTAAGTGCAAATACCCAAAAGTTCTGGGGTCCTGGTGCAAAATACCCAGCAACACACGTGCCAAACACGTGCCTGGGGCACACAGGGACCAAATGGTAATAAAAATAAGTTCCGAGGGCTTATTGGTAACAAGTACCAAAAGTCCAGGGGCTTATATGCAAATAACCCAAAATAATTCGCACATGCGCATAATCAATGCTCACAGGGGCATAAATGCAATTATTAAAAAGTTTCTATTCATTAAAGAACATCCAGAACTACAAGGGGTCTTATGCAAATATCCCAACAAAACACGTGACGAAGCACGTGGCCCTCTACTGGCAGGGGTATAAATGCAAATAAAAATAAGTACGAGGTCCTTGGTGCAAATATCCCAGAAAATAAACACTTGAATTAAAAATTACAGGACTGAAAAGAAATGGAACAAACTACGAGGGGGCCCTATGATATTTACCCCTTTATTAGCCGACGGTCGGATGGGCGCCACGTGTATGATCTGACGGCTGGATGTGCGGGCGCTACTCCTCTCTTCTCCTCTTCGGCTCGATCGACGGTGGGGAGAGGCCCACGTGTATGATCGGACGTCTGAAACGCTGGCACCTCTCTCCTCTGCTATCAATGGTCCAGATGCGCTCCTCGGGTGGATCGACGGCTGCTGCTCCTTCGAGGATGGACGCTCAGGATCAGAACTGGAGCTGGAGCGTCATCGGACGGCTCTGGATGATGGAGGAAGAACTCGACGCCGGCGAAGTTCGCCGGCCTCCTGCGTGCGCTCCGGTCCTCCTCAGCTGCTGCTAATGATCTGAACACGTTCCTGGTGGCTCCCCGCAGCTGACGGTGATGGCCAATGGCCCAGCCGAGCCCTGGAGGGGCTCCGGCGAGGCCTGGCGGCGCGAAGCTCCGGTCTGAACGATAGGGGGGCTCAGATGCCTCCCTTTGGACCTGCAAAGTAGACACGAAGGTTCGCGGGTCGAGGGCAAAATGCCTCGACCCCAGAAAGTGGGGTGAAGATGGTCTGTGCGGTGGGGCGAGCGAGCTCCGGCGAGGTGGAGACGATGGAGCTCGATTCCCAGATCCTGTGCGATCTGGGTTGAGTGAAAGGGCGTAGAAGGTGCACGGGGATACGGCGGAGGTGATGAGATGGTCCGATGATCGAGATATAGAGCGAGGCAGTCGGAATCAACGGAACACAGCAATGGATCGATTTGGGGGTAATCTGAAATTACACTAAATGGGTAGGAACTAGGGTTACCTGATGGATGCTGGAGACTATGCTGGAGCTGCTCTTGCTCCTGGTCGTAGCTTCGAAGGGCGTCAAGGCCTGAAGCTCGATGCTCGACGCTGGTGGCGGAGCACGGCGGCGAAAAACGCCGGATCGATGGTAGGGACACCCTCACCTCACTGCGACAGGGGCTAACGCGAGCTGTCACCTCGGGCTTCGCTCTGGAGGTCACGGGAATAAGGATGGCGATCCAAAGATGGGGCGCGGAGGCGGCGGAGGTGCGAATATATAAGGTGGCAGCGTCGATTAGGGTTGAGTGGAGACGGCGATGGAAAGCGTTGATTTCATGGCGAAGGATCCGGCGAGGGAGAGGGATGAACGGCGAAGAATCCGGGCATGGGGTATGCGTGGGAGACAGCCTGGAGGCGCGTGGGAAAATCGGAGAAGGCGGGGCGGCGCGCGTCGTCCAGAATAGGAAGGAGTCCGCGGGGGAGTTGACCGGGGTCAACAGTCCCCCGTGGACCAATCAGGAGCGGCCACGTGTGCCCGATTTTTGTTTTTTTTATTTTAGGGTAGAAATAGGCCGAATTAAAGAAAACTCAAAACATGAAATATTTTTCTTTTATTTTTTTCTATTTTTTGGTGATTTTTAATTAATTTTTGGGAATAAAAATAGGGTAGCTATATATATAGGTATATGTACACTATATGGAATTTTTATTTTTGATTTTTTATTTGTTATTTTTATGTATTTTTATGCTTATTTTGTATTTTATTTATTTACAAGATAAAATGAGGAATAAAAGAATATTTTTATTTTATTTTTATCACTTATATACAAGGGTGAAATAAATGGTTGAATACATTTATATACATGGTATTTATACAATGTATTTTTGTATTTTTCATTTTGTAATTTTTATTTGATTTTTGTTTTGTTTCTTGTTATTTAATATATTTACAATATGTAACATAGAATATTTACAAAAAGTTTAGAAAATAATTGAATTTATTCACAAGGTTAGATAAATACATAGGTGATGGTCTATGCACATGGTGAAAGGGTATTTTTTGACTTTTTGATTTTTTAAATTTTTATTTTGTTTTTGAGGGTTTCTAAATATACACACAATATGGACAAACATATTTTTGGGTGAGGAAAATATAAAGTTTCATTTATTTACAGAAGTATATACACATGAGCTCCTATCTCCCTCTACTTTGGCTTTTATGCGGTCAGGCCCATGCTGAGCCCTCCCTTGGGTTAGGTTGCTCAATATTTATTCTAAATATTTCCCTCTTTTTCTTTTTTCTCTTTATTCTTTTTATTTTTGCACAAAAACATGCTAATTATAGGTTTTTACACAATGCATGCTTTTGGTATTTATTTGTATTTACACATATCTACATGTATTTGCAAAGGTTTTTGTAGCTAAAATAGAAGAATAAAGAGTGATGAATGGGTATTCATCACCCCCCTATGCTTAACTTTGCTAGTCCCTTAGCAAACACTTATTTGAAAAAGAAGTGAAAAAGAAAGAAAAAGAAAAAGAGGAAGAGGATGTACATGGATCAAGGTTGACTTATTAAATTTTCCTTCATTAAATTGAAATATGGAGCTCGATCAGATCTTTGGATTATTAATGTGTCGGAACCTTATTTGGACTTAAGCCTAAAACTCAACAGCCTCCAAGTTCCACTAATCTATGGGCAAGACTCCTCAATAAACCAGATCAGAACAAGTCTACATACACAAACTCTAATGACCATGAGTCTTTTCCTTGCGGTGTAGGTGATATGTGGCTCCCCACCTCAGAAGTAACAAAGAAACAACCTCCCTCAACCTGGTAACTCTAATGCCTCAGTCTAGCAACTCTTTCCTCGAGAAGCGGGGTATTCCCTTCTAAGTTCAAGTGCAACCGGCTCAAGGAGAGGGGGTAGAAGTATAGAGTTTTGGAAGCTTAGCCAGTGTAGCTAAGTCTCCCGCTGCAAGCTTCATGAGATGTAACATGGATACCATAAGCTTTTGCTTTATACTCCGGTGGGGTTATTAAATTTTCAATCCGACCCACCACTTTTTTGGAGTTCTTTTTGCATTTTTGCATTTTTTTTTTCAAGAACTTCTGTACAACATATCTACATGGTGCAGCATATATAAGAAATTTCCCCTTGAGCCAGTAGACTATCCCTCTTTTGAAGCTTTATTGCAACCCACAGCTTCTGTCTTTAGCTTTCAACACCACTAGACCAAGTTGAGGTGCACTTCCTTCACTATAAGAAGAAGAGAGGTTCCGCCTAGAAGTACTACCCTCATATGCTACCCCAAGCCAAAGGAAACTGCCTCCTCACCACCTCATCCGTGGAGAGCCATGTGTAAAGTGCAGGTGCAAGTGAAGCCATTGTCTTTGAGAGTCATGCGTGTGTTGTTAAGTGCTCTACTTAGGCTCATCAAGATGACATATGCTCATAGCCTAGTGGACTCAAAGAATTAAGTCCTTATGGACCTGAAAAGCCTTAACCCTAAGTCCTACAAGGTTCCTCTTGAAGTTAAGTGGATTAAGATCTTATTCAAGCTCCATTTCTCAATTTAATTCCAGGCTTAGTTTAAATGTCAACTCTCATCCAGGAAAAACTATATACATATATGTACACAAGATGCTATTTACAAATATTTTACAATCATGCAATATTTTTGAAAAAATGTTTTGAAATCATGAATGAATGATGCATGAAGTGCAAGTTATGCAAAAAGATATTTACAAACATTTACACAAGATTTTGCAAACTTTTGATTTTCAAAACATTTTGGAAAAATTTTGTACTATATACATAATTTTGATACAAAATATTTACACAAACTTCACACAAAAGATTTTTGAAATCATTTTTACAAAAATACTTTGTACACTAGCTATGTATGTGCAAGAATAAAAGAGGTTTATGTACATGAAAAATTTTTAAAATTTTGTGATTTTTAGCCATTTTATTTATTAACACACTCACACAAAGTACGAGTTATGGCTAAAGTATATATGAAATATATACACACCCCCCTATACTTAGCTCGAACGATGTCCTCAGAGTGATCAAGAGCGATGAAGAAGACATAACTCGTGCTTAGTAAAAGGGAAGTGAAAAGGAATGGCTAAGTACAGGAACGAATAAATGAATAAAATGAGAGGAACTCGGTGGTCTCCCCCTATACTTAGGATTAACTAATCCTAAGTATAGAAAGCTGTACATGAAGGTAAAGCCGAGTGAAGAATATACAGAATCTGCCCCCCCTATACTTAGGGTAAAATATCCCTAAGTATAGGCAGCAAAAACGAGAGCAGAAAGAATAAAAAGAATACTCACAGGTCCGACATCCCCCCTATACTTAGGGTAAAGTACACCCTAAGTATAGCATAATCATAAGATGAGAGATGGGGTGTGGGACTAAAGAATAGAATGATATGGACAACTGGATCTATACAGGCGGAGGAACAGTGAAAATCAGGCGTGAGATGTAAAAGATGTGAGTCAAAAGACCACATCTCACGCAAAATGAATAGCGGCAACAATAACGTCCCGCGGCTCATGATCTAGAAATGGTTTGAGCCGCTGGGCGTTCACTCGGAAGGTACTCTCAGAAGATAACTCAGATATATCAATGCTACGTTATCGTGTACCTTTCTGACCAAGTAAGGTCCTTTCCATTTGCTCTGTAGCTTCCCTGGAAATAATCTAAGCCTTGCATCAAACAGCCATACTTTCTGTCCAATCTCAAAATGCTTGTGGCTGATATGAGAATCATGCCACTCTTTGACTTTCTCCTTATAATGTAGGCTGCTTGAGAAAGCTGCGTCTCTAAGGCTCTTCCAAGGCGGCTAACTCTGCCCTCCTCTGGTCTCCTATACCATTTGGATCCATAAGAATATCTGTGACTGCCCAGAGTGACTTGTGCCTCAGCTCCACTGGTAGGTGACAGGGTTTGCCATACACGAGGCGAAAGGGAGATGTGCCCAAAGGTGTCTTGAAAGACGTCCGATATGCCCACAAGACCGAGTCCAAAAGCTGTGACCAATTCTTTCGGTCAGGGCGGACGACTTTCTGCAAAATATTTTTGATCTCCCTATTCGACACTTCGGCTAGACCATTTGTCTGTGGATGATACGGGTGTAGCAACACGATGATCTATGCCGAACTCGGTAGCAAGTGCCTTCACCTGGTCGTTGATGAAATGAGATCCCCCATCAGAAATCAGAACTCGTGGAACCCGAACCGCATGATGATGTGCTTCTTCAAAAATCTGCAAACTGTCTTCGCATCTGCGGCTCGGGCGGGGATAGCTTCAACCCAACGACTAACATAATCTACGGCCAACAGAATGTACTCAAATCCCTGACTCTTAGGGAATGGACCCATGAAATCGATGCCCCATGCGTCAAAAACCTCACAGAAATGAATGGGCTGCATCGGCATCATATCACGTTGTCCACAAGTGCCCATCCTCTGACAGTCAGTACATCTCTTCACGAACTCATCAGAGTCCTTGAAGAGTGTAGGCCACCACAAGCCGGATTGGAGCACTTTCTGTGCCGTTCTCCTCCCAGAATGATGTCCTCCTGCCTCAAGCTTGTGGCAGTAAGTGAGGACACTATGATGCTCCTCCTGAGGAATACACCGACGCCAGATGCTATCCCCTCCTTCGTGGTAAAGGATGGGATCCTCCCAGTGGTAGGACTTGGCCTTCGCAAAGAAGGTCTCAAGCTTCTGCCTGGGCCAATCTTGTGGGACTTTCCCAGCAACGAGAAAGTTCACAATATCGGCATACCACGGGAGTGAGGCGATAGCAAGGATCGCCTCATCTGGGAAGGTATCACAAATGGGATCAATCTGCTCAGAATCCTCAGGCTGCTCTAGTCGGGAAAGATGATCCGCCACCACATTCTTGACTCCCAGGCTTATCCTTGATCTCAATGTCGAACTCCTGGAGTAGAAGGATCCATCTAGTAAGTCTGGCCTGGCATCCTTCTTTGACATGAGGTACCTGATGGCGGTGTGGTCAGTATACAAAGTCACTCTAGATCCAATGATATATGATCTGAATTTATCTAGGGCAAATACTACTGCTAGCATCTCCTTCTCTGTGACCGTATAATTCCGCTGGGCGGAATCCAATGTGCGGCTAGCATAGTGTATCGCAAATGGAACTCCATCCCTCCTCTGTCCTAGCACTTCCCCTACGGCAAAATCAGAGGCGTCCGTCATGATCTCGAATGGGAGAGACCAATCGGGTGGCTGAAGGACAGGAGCCTCAATAACACATTGCTGGAGAGTTTCAAAGGACGAAAGACACTTGTCATCGACAAGGAACTCGGTGTCTTTCGTCAAGAGGTCAGTCAACGGTCGGGCAATCTTGCTGAAATCATGAATGAATCTCCTATAAAAACCAACGTGCCCCAGAAATGACCGTAACTGCTTCAGATTGGACGGCGGTGTGAGTTTCCTAATGACATCGACTTTGGCCGGATCAACCTCCATGCCTCTGTTGGAGATGATGTGGCCAAGCACCGTCCCTTGAGTCACCATGAAGTGACTCTTCTCCCAAGACAGAACCAAGCGGGTAGCAATACATCGCTGGAGCACTCGGTCTAGGCAGTCAAGACAGGAATCGAATCCGTCGCCGTAAACCGAGAAGTCGTCCATGAAGACCTCCAAACACTCCCCTACCATGTCCGAAAATATCGACAGCATGCATCTCTGAAAAGTCGCAGGGGCGTTACATAGCCCGAATGGCATGCGTCGAAAGGCGTAAGTACCGAAGGGACAGGTAAAGGTGGTCTTCTCCTGATCCTCAGGAGCGATGGCCACCTGGTTGTAGCCCGAGTACCCATCCAGGAAGCAGTAATGGCTCTTCCCTGCCAGTTTCTCTATGATCTGGTCAATAAAAGGCAGGGGGAAATGATCCTTCTTGGTGGCCTGGTTGAGTCTCCTGTAGTCAACACAGACCCGCCAAGAGGTGGGTACTCGTGTAGCAATCTCCTCTCCCGACTCACTGATCACAGTAGTGATGCCCGTCTTCTTGGGCACCACATGCAAGGGGCTAACCCACTTGGAGTCGGAAATGGGATAAATAAAATCTGCACTCCACCATTTTGATATTTCCTTCATAACAACCTCTCTTAGGTTGGGGTTCAGTCGCCGCTGGAACTCACGCGACGGCTTTGCCCCTTCCTCGAGATAGATATGGTGGGAGCACAACGAGGGACTAATCCCATGGAGATCTGCTACGCTCCATCCAATTGCCTTGCGGTTCTTTTCAAGAACCTCCATCAGACGGGATTCTTGCTCTCCAGTCAGATCGGCAGAGATGATGACTGGGTACATCTCAGACTCTCCCGCAAGGAATCTATACTTCAGCGAAGTAGGGAGCGGCTTTAGCTCTGGACAGCTGGGTGCTGGCAAATCTGGCTTCTGAAGAAGATGTGTGTATGCGGACAATTCTGCCAAATTTGCCTGGGAAAATGATAAAGAACTCTCACAAACTGGATCGGGAGAAGGCGGGTCCTCTACATTGTCTCTGATCTGTTCTGCCCCTACCTCCTCCTCATCTATAGGCTCAGGTGGATCCAGATCTGGCATTTGATCATCACAATCTGCCCAATCAGATTCTGAATCCGAGGGATCTATATCAGACTCGGTGGCATCAGTACCACCGGAGAACGAGGTGACATTAGCACCACCATCACTGGAAATCGTGTCGCGATCAAGGTCCGACTCTGCTGACTCAATAGTATCCTGAACCAGGATTGTGCTCTCCATACTATCCTCTGCTATCATCTCTGCATCAGCTGTATCTAAATATGAGAGGATGGTCTGTGCTGCAGGATCTGCCCAAGCTGCCTCATCATCTGTGATCACAAAATCACAGTCCTTGTGGATGTCTGGCTCTGCGTCTGTCAGCTGCTCTGAATCTGTTCTGCCATGTGAGCGGGATCTATCTCTGACTCTGTGGTCCTTAACCTTCTCTATTTGTATACTCTCGCCCTGGACGCGAAAGAATACCTTCCCACTGTCATGGTCAGTCACTGCCTTGGCTGTGGCCAAGAACGGGCGACCGAGGATGATGGGGGAATCGGTCAACGAGTCAGGGGTCTCCATGTCCAGCACTACGAAGTCCACGGGGAATTGTAAACCCTGAATCGTGACGACAACGTCTCGCAACAACCCCTTTGGCCTCTTGACAGACCGATCAGCAAACTGAAGGTATGTCCTGCTCTGTCTAAGAGTGCCCAACTCTAAGTGGTCGAGAAGGGCTGCCGGAAGAAGGTTGATCGACGATCCGCTATCTAATAGAGTGCGGTTGAACCTCTGCTCACTAATCTGGCATCTGACATACGGGGCCCCTAAATCTGGCCTCTTAGTCGGCAAATGGTTCTGGATCGCGTAACACGTGGCTTTGGTCAGCACATGGATCTCTGCAGTTTTACTCCTCTTCTTCCTCCTGACGGTGGTCCTGTCTCTCAAGGACCGCTGAAGAAGAGGAATGTGCTGTAAAGCCTCATTGAGGGTCAGCTGGATGTGAAATCGGTCTATCATGCCCTGGCTGAACTCCTCCTGCTCTCTCTTTTTTGGATCTTTTTCCTTTTTCTTCCCCTTCCCCAACTCAAGGGCTCTAGGAAAGGGGATCACAGGGTCCTTCTCAGATGAAGGACTAGGAATAGGCCTAGATGATTCGATGACTGGATCCTCACAAACATCATTCACCACAGTGGGATCAGAAGAAACTAAACCTTTTCCTTTATTCAAATTAGAGTTCTGAGATACATTCATGCGAGGAAAGACAACATTTCTATCAGAATAGATGTTGGTGGCCTCAGTACCACCTCTAGCTGGCTCTGCATCTAGACGTCTTGCGGTCTCAGTACCGCGGTCGGGCTCGGCTCTGCTGGTGGCGTCAGTACCACCTCCTCGATCTGGTGAAACGGTGGCCTCAGTACCGCCGGTGGAATCAGCATCTCGGGTGGCATCAGTACCACCCTCATCTTGATGTGCGGCTTCAGTACCGCTCTCCTCTTCCTCATCTGGCGCTCTAGATGGATCCTCGTGTTGTCGCTCAGATGAGGCGTCGCCTGCTGGTCTTCTACCGCTCCTAAGTGTAACAAAATCAGCATCAAATAGATCCGATGAAATATCATCAAATGAGTTACTAGGAGTGGTAGGCTCAGTGTGAACTACCTGCTCAGATTTCCTCTTTAAGTTATTCGGATTAGGCTCGATCTGTGCAGGGATGGCGGCCTTCCCTCTCATCAGGTCCCGCATCTCCTGGCGGAACTCGTCCATCTCCCGTCTAAATGTAGCCTGCTGTTCTGTGAAGAGGCGGGCTATATCATCCATGGCGGGGCTCTCATGGGAGCCCGACGGGTTGCCTCTCTGGTAATGAGGCTGCTGGACCTGGTGCTGCTGGGGCTGAGAGGGGTAAGAGGAATGATGCTGCTGCTGGTGAGCCTGCTGCTCACGTCTCCAATTCTGTCCCTGCTGCTGGTAGGGACGAGGTACGAAGGATGATGGCTGGTATGCTGGGGGCTGCTGGTGATCTCTCTGCTGGGAGTACTGCCCTCCCTGACCGGCTGGCTGCTGTTGGGATTGGTTACCCCCATTCCCCCACCTGAATCCGGGATGGTCTCGTCGGATTCCAGGTTGAGGGCGGTCATACCAAATCCCGTTGACATCCATCAACGGTTCCGCATCGTAAGGGGCTGGTGGTAGTACATCCAGAGGCTGATCCGGCTGATATACCACCATCTGTAAGTCTGGAGATGGTGGTGACTGGTAAGAGGGCTGCTGCTGCTGGTACGGCTCCGCCTGTACAAGGTGAACTTGTCTAGGCTGCTGCAAGGAGCTGGAGCGCTGGGACGAGCTGCGGCTGCCGCCGGAATCGCCTCGCGACAGAAGACGGGGCTGAGGAGCCGTCTGTGCCTCCTGAAGACACAAGAGCTGGGTCTTCATGTCGCTCAGAGTTTGTGCCATTTCCTCCATCTGAGTTATGCCCTGGCACTGCTTCTTCTCTATGATTTCCATGCGGTCCAACTTTTCGCTGATAATCCCCATGTCCGCAGCGGCCGACTCTGCCTGTGCGGCTGCAACTGTGGACGAACTGGATGGACCTGCATCAACCCGTGCTATCCGCTGATACTGCACGGGTCCTGGCGGCTGCTGAGATCTCTGTGTGTACAACCGAGTCTGGGACATCACCATGTAATTTTCTGCCATCTCCTCGTAGATGGCCCAGACTTGGTTGTGGTCCTTGGCAAAGTAGGACTCGCCGCAAGAAGCGTTCACCAGACCCTGAAGCTCTGGCGTCATCCCACTAAAGAAGCTCTGAACTAGGTTCGGCTTCGAAATGTCGTGGTGTGGGCATCTATCCAGAAGCTCTCTGAACCTCTCCCATGCCTCGTGAAATTGCTCGTTAGGGAGCATGGAGAAGTTGTTGATCAGGGCCCTTGCTGCATTTGTCCGCCCGAGTGGATAGTACTTGTTCAAGTACTCGGTGCGGAGTTGCTCCCAGGTGTAGACAAACTTCCCTAGATGTTTCAGCCAGGCGGCTGCTCTATCTGCCAGTGAAAAAGGGAAGGCCATCATCCGAATCGTATCTTGGTCCACACGACGGTCGTGGACAGTGCTACAGATCATCAAAAACTCCTGGAGATGGAGGTGGGGTTCCTCAGTGGCGAGTCCGTGAAAATGCGGAAGCATCTGCAGGGTGTTCGGAGGGAACTTGAAATCCCCCACGATAGCAGGTATCACCACCCACTGGTGCATCAGTGTAGATCCAGGGTTGTGAAGCTCCCGCATCGGTCTTGCTGCGGCGGCGGCTGCCGCTGCTGCGGCAACTGCTGCTGCGGCTGCTGCCTCTGCATCAGCGTCAGGAATGTCCTCCGGCTCGCTCGGCTCGTCTCGCTCTCTTCGGAGTCTCTCCAACTCCCTCCTCATCTCTATCATGAATGCCCCCTGATCACGTAACTGTTGCTGTACTGTCTCTAATGACGCGATCAGGGTGGAGTTAATCGCTCCCTGGTCTAAGACAAAATGTTCGGGCTGGCGATCGTCTGAACTGCCGGCTCCGGCCATAGGGACGTCTGCAAAATCAGATGAGCCCAATTCAGGTTCTGTCAAATTAATTCGTCTCTCCTCGGGCTCATGTCTCTCAGTAGCAGAAGAAAGGGGATCGAGGGGGAACAGGGTGGAATCGAACTCGGGCCCGGAGAGCTGGTCTCGACTCTCACGGGCCAACCTAGATGATGGAGTCGACGCGCCTGAAAGCGGTGCAGCCAGAGGCTGCCTAAGAGATCGTCTACCCATCATCTTGATCTGGCGAGTTGGGCGGATGGGATCTGGAGAAAATATGATCGCAAAGCAAACCCCCGGTTCACCAACGCAACACAATCTGAAGACCGTGAAAGATCGGTCAATTTATCTTGTCAATTTTATTTGGTGAACATGCAAGATATCAGAGCGCTTACGTGACCTGTTAGGATACCCGATGTTACTCCAACCGACTGGCCCGCACGGAAGAGTCGGTAGTCAACTAGAAATAACACCGGAGGGTTCTACCTAGTGTGCGGGTCACTCTCTCGCGCATCCAAACCACACAATGAGGGGGTTGCTCTCCCCAAGACAAAATTTTTTAATGTGAGTGTCTTTTAGGGTCAATAATGTTATCCAGTCCCTAATTTTTTGTTTTTCTTTTTAATTTTTTTCAAAATAAATACAAGCGGACTAACGGTTTTTCCGATTCTCCTGATGATTAAGCCAAAAACAGAGGGAGAAGACGAAAAAGCCGATGCGCGAAGAAATCAATGATGCATGCAGAGGAAGAAATGCGTACCTTGTCTCCAGCACTCTACATGCAAGTGATCCGCGCAGAATTTAAAGACAGAAATAAAACTACCTAAATGGTGCAACGGGAAAAACCGGCCTTAGACAAGCAATTTCTATTGATCGTGAAGAACAATAGTTAGCTAACCGAATCGAGTCCGAAGTCCGATCTTGGGAGTCACTCGGTGCCCGCCACAACGGGTCCTGCCAGCGCTGTATGTGACTCCTCACGGCACGTGGTCTCAAATCCAATTAAACTAACTTTTTCAGTGAATTTTATTAAGGTCCAATTACGTTCTATAGGAACAGATATTCTATTAGGTGTTGGGCCTTAGAAATCTACGTCACAATCAATCAAAATTCCTATGTCTAGGGGCTAAAACCGCGAGAAACACCGGAAAAGGCAGCTAGCTATAAAAACCACGATAAAAGCCGCGAAAATCCAAATGGGTCCCCCGAGCACACCGGTGTTCGGCGAAACAGACCCGCTAAGTTACAAATGTCCACAAGTGTTTAAGTCCTAAATTATTACAAAAATATTGTTCTCTCAAATAAATGAAATTCTTCTTCTTCTTCTCCCTGCTCTTCTTCTCGTGCGGGTCCTCAAAAAAAATGTACTTCAAGTTCTCCACGCAGTACCTCGCACAAAAATTAGAAAGAGAGAGTGTCAGAAAACAGTGATAATTTAGAGAGACAATATGGAAAAATGACTACAAAGCCGTGCTCCCCGGCAACGACGCCATTCTGACGACGCGAAATCCCGAACAACTGAGGTAAAGGTATAAAATGAGGTCGTTGCGACCTCAGTCACTCGAATGCGTCAATCAAGAAGAAATCAACCACTCACAGAGATAAAAACAAGCAAGCACGAGAAAGAGCGGTCTAGCTATAGGATTTAACCTGGTATAGCTCCCAGGGTCGAACACAAGGAGCACAGATTGGCCTTGCGGCCTACGATGTAGTCAGAAATCCAAGGAAGTCTTTTTTAGTGTTTTTATTTGTTTTTTATAATTTTTAGATTTTTTTTTAAATGATGAGAAAATGAAATAAAATGAATGCAAGACAACTTCAACAATTTATAAAACACTCCAAAAATAATGCAAAAATTAAGGAAAAATGGTTTTTATGTTTTTTAAGTTTTTTACTGTTTTTGGTGAATTTTTGGAATTTTTCTAATGGGTAAATTATTTATTAAAAATCAAACAATGCGAAAAACAAAGGGTACTGTCCAGCAAGGATTAAGACCCAAAAATAAAATAATTTTGGATCTCAAAAAGCCCTGAAGGTAATTTTCCTATAATCTAAAAAGAATAAGGAAAATTTAGGCACCCTAATTGTTGTTTTTGGATTTTTAATTAATTTATTACAATTTTTATGAGTTTTTAGGGGTTTTTCAATTTTTAGGGTTTTTAATAGATGAAAAGTAGCCAAAATTGGCTAGAAAATCAATCAACAAGCAAGAAACAGTACCTAATTTTTTTAGAATTTTTGGTGGAGTTTTTATATTTTTTTGTTATTTTTAAAGTCAAACAGTAGCAAAAATAGGGGTTTTTGAATTTTTAAAAATAATAAATGAAATAAAAAATGTCCCCAAAAATCATAGAAATTCCTACACCATGGCAGGAGCCATGTGTCAAAATCTCATTGGATTTGGAGGTCGTTTGATATTTTATTCAAAAATAAAGGTGGGGCACTGTGCACAGGGACCTAAGTGCAAATACCCAAAAGTTCTGGGGTCCTGGTGCAAAATACCCAGCAACACACGTGCCAAACACGTGCCTGGGGCACACAGGGACCAAATGGTAATAAAAATAAGTTCCGAGGGCTTATTGGTAACAAGTACCAAAAGTCCAGGGGCTTATATGCAAATAACCCAAAATAATTCGTACATGCGCATAATCAATGCTCACAGGGGTATAAATGCAATTATTAAAAAGTTTCTATTCATTAAAGAACATCCAGAACTACAAGGGGTCTTATGCAAATATCCCAACAAAACACGTGACGAAGCACGTGGCCCTCTACTGGCAGGGGTATAAATGCAAATAAAAATAAGTACGAGGTCCTTGGTGCAAATATCCCAGAAAATAAACACTTGAATTAAAAATTACAGGACTGAAAAGAAATGGAACAAACTACGAGGGGGCCCTATGATATTTACCCCTTTATTAGCCGACGGTCGGATGGGCGCCACGTGTATGATCTGACGGCTAGATGTGCGGGCGCTACTCCTCTCTTCTCCTCTTCGGCTCGATCGACGGTGGGGAGAGGCCCACGTGTATGATCGGACGTCTGAAACGCTGGCACCTCTCTCCTCTGCTATCAATGGTCCAGATGCGCTCCTCGGGTGGATCGACGGCTGCTGCTCCTTCGAGGATGGACGCTCAGGATCAGAACTGGAGCTGGAGCGTCATCGGACGGCTCTGGATGATGGAGGAAGAACTCGACGCCGGCGAAGTTCGCCGGCCTCCTGCGTGCGCTCCGGTCCTCCTCAGATGCTGCTAATGATCTGAACACGTTCCTGGTGGCTCCCCGCAGCTGACGGTGATGGCCAATGGCCCAGCCGAGCCCTGGAGGGGCTCCGGCGAGGCCTGGCGGCGCGAAGCTCCGGTCTGAACGATAGGGGGGCTCAGATGCCTCCCTTTGGACCTGCAAAGTAGACACGAAGGTTCGCGGGTCGAGGGCAAAATGCCTCGACCCCAGAAAGTGGGGTGAAGATGGTCTGTGCGGTGGGGCGAGCGAGCTCCGGCGAGGTGGAGACGATGGAGCTCGATTCCCAGATCCTGTGCGATCTGGGTTGAGTGAAAGGGCGTAGAAGGTGCACGGGGATACGGCGGAGGTGATGAGATGGTCCGATGATCGAGATATAGAGCGAGGCAGTCGGAATCAACGGAACACAGCAATGGATCGATTTGGGGGTAATCTGAAATTACACTAAATGGGTAGGAACTAGGGTTACCTGATGGATGCTGGAGACTATGCTGGAGCTGCTCTTGCTCCTGGTCGTAGCTTCGAAGGGCGTCAAGGCCTGAAGCTCGATGCTCGACGCTGGTGGCGGAGCACGGCGGCGAAAAACGCCGGATCGATGGTAGGGACACCCTCACCTCACTGCGACAGGGGCTAACGCGAGCTGTCACCTCGGGCTTCGCTCTGGAGGTCACGGGAATAAGGATGGCGATCCAAAGATGGGGCGCGGAGGCGGCGGAGGTGCGAATATATAAGGTGGCAGCGTCGATTAGGGTTGAGTGGAGACGGCGATGGAAAGCGTTGATTTCATGGCGAAGGATCCGGCGAGGGAGAGGGATGAACGGCGAAGAATCCGGGCATGGGGTATGCGTGGGAGACAGCCTGGAGGCGCGTGGGAAAATCGGAGAAGGCGGGGCGGCGCGCGTCGTCCAGAATAGGAAGGAGTCCGCGGGGGAGTTGACCGGGGTCAACAGTCCCCCGTGGACCAATCAGGAGCGGCCACGTGTGCCCGATTTTTGTTTTTTTTATTTTAGGGTAGAAATAGGCCGAATTAAAGAAAACTCAAAACATGAAATATTTTTCTTTTATTTTTTTCTATTTTTTGGTGATTTTTAATTAATTTTTGGGAATAAAAATAGGGTAGCTATATATATAGGTATATGTACACTATATGGAATTTTTATTTTTGATTTTTTATTTGTTATTTTTATGTATTTTTATGCTCATTTTGTATTTTATTTATTTACAAGATAAAATGAGGAATAAAAGAATATTTTTATTTTATTTTTATCACTTATATACAAGGGTGAAATAAATGGTTGAATACATTTATATACATGGTATTTATACAATGTATTTTTGTATTTTTCATTTTGTAATTTTTATTTGATTTTTGTTTTGTTTCTTGTTATTTAATATATTTACAATATGTAACATAGAATATTTACAAAAAGTTTAGAAAATAATTGAATTTATTCACAAGGTTAGATAAATACATAGGTGATGGTCTATGCACATGGTGAAAGGGTATTTTTTGACTTTTTGATTTTTTAAATTTTTATTTTGTTTTTGAGGGTTTCTAAATATACACACAATATGGACAAACATATTTTTGGGTGAGGAAAATATAAAGTTTCATTTATTTACAGAAGTATATACACATGAGCTCCTATCTCCCTCTACTTTGGCTTTTATGCGGTCAGGCCCATGCTGAGCCCTCCCTTGGGTTAGGTTGCTCAATATTTATTCTAAATATTTCCCTCTTTTTCTTTTTGCTCTTTATTCTTTTTATTTTTGCACAAAAACATGCTAATTATAGGTTTTTACACAATGCATGCTTTTGGTATTTATTTGTATTTACACATATCTACATGTATTTGCAAAGGTTTTTGTAGCTAAAATAGAAGAATAAAGAGTGATGAATGGGTATTCATCAGTAGCCTCCGATGGCCCACCCGAGCCCTGGAGGGGCTCCGGCGAGCTCGGCGGCGGTGAGCTCCTGGACCTGATGTGAGGGGGGCTCAGATGCCCTCCTTCTGACCTGCAAGATGTACCAGAAGCTTCGCGGGTCGAGGGCAAAGTGCCTCGACCCGAAGAAGCGAAGTGAAGGTGCACAGTGGGTCGGGATGGATGAACTCCGGCGAGCGGAAGGTGGTGGAGCTCAACTCCCAGCTCCGGGGCGAGCTGGGTTGAATGAGTGGGCGCAGCACGTGCGTGAGGGAGTGGCGAAGGTGATAGTGTGCTCTGATGATCGAGAAAGTATGCGATGATGCCGGAATCAGAGGAACACGTCGGAGAGTCGATTTGGGCGAAATCAGAAATTACACTAAGTGGAAGGGCTAATCGATTACCTGGGTGACGCGGGAGACTGGGCTGGAGCTTAGCTAGCTCCTGGTCGTCGCCTCGAAGGGCGTCAAGGCCTGAGGCTCGAGCTCCGGTCGAGTGGCGGAGCACGGCGGCGCGAAGCTGCCGGATCAGTGACCGGCCACCTCCTCCTCGCTGCAACAAGGGCCAACGCGAGCTGTCACCTCGGTGGTTACGATGGAGGTCACGGGAGTGAAGGTAGGGAGCCAAAGATGGCGAGAGGAAGGTGGTGGAGCTCAAACTATATAGTGTGGAGGGTCCAGCAAGAAGGTTGCGGGTAGGGCGAGCTGATGCGCGGATCCCGAGGCGAAAGCTCCGGCGAGCTTCTCGGATGTGACGTGATCAATGCGGACCCGGATTTGGGGCGAAAGGGATTCGGGTCATCAAAAGAAAAATCCGAGAAGATGGGTCGGGTGAACAGACCCGGGCTCTGGTGGTCCTGGGGGAGGTGTTGACCGGGGGTCAACAGTCCCCCGTGGACCAATCAGAGCCCGCCAAGGCTTAATTTTTTATTTGATTTTTTTGGGGCCTTAAATGGCCGAATTTTCAAAAACTTAAAACATAAAAAATATTTGTTTCATTTTTTTCTATTTTTTTGTGATTTTTAATTAATTTTTGGAAATAAAAATAAAGTATATACAATATATAGCTATACATAGGTATGTATACAATATATGATTTTTAATTTTGATTTTTAATTAGTTATTTTTATACATTTTTATTCCTATTTTATATTTTTTTTATTTATAGGGTAAAATGAGGAATAAAAGGCTATTTTTGTTTTATTTTTATTATTTATATACATAGGGGAAATAAATAGTTATTTACAACTATATACATGGTATATGTACAATATGTCTTTGTGTTTTTAATTTTGTAATTTTTATTTGATTTTTGTTTTGTTTATTTTTATTTATTTTATTTACAATATATAATAAAGAGTATTTACAAAAAGTTTTGAAAATAAATAAGTTTATTTACAAGGTGAAATAGATGAAGATGATGGTCTATGTACATGGTGAAAGGTTCTTTTTGAATTTTTGGCTTTTATCTTTTTGTTTTGTTTTTAATAGCTTCTAAATATATACAAAATATATACAAACATATTTTTGGATGAGGAAAATATTATTTTATTTATTTACATAAGTATGTACATATGAGCCCCTATCTCTCTCTTCTTTTGTTTTTATGCGGTCAGGCCCATGCTGAGCCCTCCCTTGGGTTAGGTTGCTCAATATTTCTTCTAAATATTTCCCTCTTTTTCTTTTTCATCTTTATTCTTTTATTTTTGCACAAAAACATGCTAATTATCTATATTTACAAACATGCATGCTTTTGCTAACTTTTCCTATTTACACATATCTACATGCATTTGCATAGGTTTTTGTAGCTAAAATATAAGAATAAAGAGTGATGAATGGGTATTCATCAGCGGCCTCGATTCAATTCGACGAAAAATCAAAGAAGCTCGGTTGTGATCTGAAGTGATGCACAACGACACGAGGAGCCTTCGTGGATCTCGCCTCGAAAACCGTTGTTGCTCGACCGAAAAATATTGGCGCTGTCACCGTCAACACTCGGGGGTTGTTGGTCTTTCTCCCCATCACCAAGGAGGTGGCCATAGACACTATGTGTCTTTCAGTCCTTGTCCTCTTATTGCCCGACCTCTTGGGCATCAATTTACTTCTCACAAATCGTTTGAGGTCGGGAAAGTGATCTATGACCTTTATTAAGGGTAGTTTGAAAATCAGTTCTTCATCGAGTGCTTCCCTTAAGGCAGGGTCTAATTTTTTTAGGTCTTTTTCATTTTCAATTTTTATGTGGTTTTTTGGTTTTTCAATTTTTTTGGTATTTTTGACGGATGAATGATCAGACTCTGGATTGGAGGGCAAGTGTTTAGTAGAAGAGGGAGATAGAATGGACTCCAGCTGTACAGACGGTGTGGGTTCCCTAATGTTTGCTTGATTTTCAACCTCAAAATTACTCATATCCTTTTCCACTTTCATTTCCATGCTGGAAGAAATTGAGTTCAATATTTCCATGACATTTCTCAAGTTGTTACCTAATATTTCATTTTTCACGATAAGTCGAGAAATGTCATCCTCCACAAAATTCTCATGACAAATCATGGGAGAGTTCTGTTCAAGTGGAGGACATTGCTGAGATATTGGGGTCTCATACTCAACATACCTAGACTCTGGCATGTAATTCTGGGTCGAGTATGGACCATCTAGATGGCATATATTGGTAGGAGCCTCATATGATGAAACGGGGACTGATAAGTCTAGCTCATGAGTCCAATCTTGTGAGTGAATAGGCTCTCCGAATGAAGGCTGGTTAATGGAATCTTGATCACTAAAGTCAATCAAGTCTGGGAAATCATGATGTGCAGACCTCTCCATTCGAGTTGCTTGATCAACCAAGTTATGCCCTAAGGTCAAGTCGGGATGTGTATATGTAAATGGTGGTATGATCCCTACTTGAGGTGAGAGTGAATTATGTGGGGGCATATAATTTTGCCAATCATCTATCTCAGCAGTGGCTTGCTCTTCATCAAATTCTTTGATTCCTGCAAGCTCACGAGAATAAGGACAGTCAGCCCAAGATGGAAGTGGATCCAGAGTTTAGAATATGGAGTAGGTGAGAAATGTGAAGAAGTGGAGAAGTCAGTCGAGGTTCTGACTTCATAATCGGGTTGAGGTGGAGCCGACCACGGGTAAGGATCTCCCATGGGTGGCGGAGGATACATGAAAGAAGGTGAAGGTGAAGATGAACGGTATATGGTCGAGGAGGATTGACCAGAGGTCACAGGGTATGGGGACCAATATCCCGACATCTTGGAGAGGAAAGGAAGAAGATTGAGGTAGAAAATGTGCAATTACACAGGATACCGCACATGGACAGACACAAAGAAAAACACAGGAGCAAACCCTGAGTTCACACTCAACACGGTGAAGGACCTGAAAATCGAGTCTGATTAGTCTGATTGATTTTAAGTGTGATTGTTCAGACAAGATAGCAAAGGTTACGCGGCCTAGAGGGAAGTCGGCTCAGAGCCGGATGCGTCTTCCCTGTTTAACATGTCGCCTAAGATACCGACAGTCCTTCCTTTCTTCACTCCTATCCCAAGTTGATGGATTCAAAGACCTTCCCCTATCTACCTGCAAGCAGGCGGAGACTGACAAGGCCGGAACTGCACCCCTGGGGGTTACTGGCAACTTGTCGCGAAGTACCGCAATTTCGCCCCTATCAACCTGAGACAGGCGGAGGCTACTTGGTACTAGTCAATGAACCTTAATAAATTCAACATGTGATATTTGCTAGGATTAGTCGGAACGTGATATGGAAGGTGGGGATTTGGGCTCTGCCTTAAGGTGTTCACACACACTCAAGTACCCTCACTCAGCCTGAAAACAAGGTCGGGGTTAATCTCCCGCAAACAAGGGTTAATTTTAATTAATTGTTTTTGGTCCAATTCAATTAGCAGTCCCAATTTTAGAGATTAGTTGTCACTGATATTAATCCACACAAGCAATCACGTCTATCGTTCAGTCCCAATTCCTTTATCCTAGGTTTAGAAAACCGTGAGAGAGAGAATTGGAAAAAGCCGATGCAATCGAGAAAACGATGATGAATGCTTGTTAAGAATACTTACAGTGCCTCCAGCTCTCTACAATGCAGGATGCAAGACTGAATTGAAATTTTACACTAAATGATATGCAAGCGATGAAAAGCCGCACCTAGATAGGCAGTCCTATTAGCGAGTAAAGAACAGGTTGATTTGACTAGATCTGCGGTCTAAGTACGTCTTTTAAGTGATGTGTGGTCCTAAAAAATTACGAGCACAAGCAAATCCTAGTGGGGATCGAGGAGCCGCTAGTGCAAGACTAGTCTAGACATTCAAACCACACAGCAGATAGGGACACAGTTTTACTATGCTTACACACGCGAGGACCCAAACAGGAACCGCTGGAAATGCAACTTTTTTACAAATTAATAATAAAAAAAATGGAAAATACCTTTTGGCGTCTCAACAGCCGACTTGATCCACGAATCGTCGGCCTCCGATGTACTTCAAGATGCGTCGACTTCAAGAAAGCCGCTCCAAGTCCACCGGGCCCTCGCATAAAAAGATATAAAAAAATGTCAGAGAGAGGAAAAATAAAAAATAATAAAAATAAAAATAGAAAAAAATGAAATAATTACAAGGCGGTTCGGAGATCAGACTACCCGAGTGATTGGAAAGCCTAAATCTAATTTTCTATGGATTTTTTGAACGAGGTCCAAATTAAAGTGCGAACACAGGGGTGTCTTTGCAAAACAAAAATGAGCTTAACCAATATAAACTATGTACAAGGACTTGGTTGTAGTTACAGAAACTCGACGGGAACTATGTGCAATTTGTACAGAAAATAATAATAGAAAAAGGGAACCTTCTTCCTCCTTGAGCTTGGGCGTGGGCATAACCCAAAGGGCGGAGGCACCAGCGGCTGCGCGCGGCGGACTCGGGCGGCGTGGGGAGAAGGCGCGACGGCCGGCGGAGGTGGCTTGGGCACGCGGCGTGGGGACGCGAGCTGCGGCGCTGGCACGCAGTGTGGAAGGAGCGAGCCGCGGAGGGTGCTCCTAAGGCTGGAGTCGGAGTCGGGCGGTCCTGCGGAGGAAGGGCGGGCAGCGAGCCACGCACTGGGTTGCGCCGCCGGAGGGTGGAACGGAAGGTCTGCGGCGTTGCCGCTGTTGGCGGCGCGGCCGCGATGAGGAGAGGGGGTGGGGGGCGGCGGCGTGGAGCTGTTGTTCCCCCCCCCTCCGTTATTTTTTTTAATTTTTTTAACTGTTTTGGTTAAAAAAAACTGTTGTAAGGACAAATTTTTTTGTTTTAATTTTTTAAAACTTTTTTAAATTTTTTTAACAGAGAATGGAAATAAAATTGAGAATGATGGGGATATTATAGTGATGGTGGTTTATGATAAAAAAATGGTATGGTGGAGGTGATATGTGGTGTTGAAACAATGACAAAATAAAAAAATGTTAGAAAAAAAATGACAAGATATGAGAGGGATAAATTACCTGATGTCCGTCGGATTTGCGGAGCAGCTACGCTGGACTCCTGTCGTCGCCTCGATCCGATTGGCGAAATAAAATCGGAGAGGCTACGCGAGCTCGATGGGAAACTCATGACGTGGAGCGGAGCTCCGCGGATCTCGCCTGAAGGAGGTCGTCGCTTGAGGAAGACGCTTCGCCGCTGTCACCAACTCCACATTCCAAGCTCTCTCCTTTTTCTATAAGAATGGCGGATCCGAAAAAATGAGGATGTACAAATGAATATAAAGAGAAGAAGAATGGGAGTTAGAAAGATGGTGGAGTTTAATGGGAGGTTAAAAAAAATGGTGGAGTGGAATGGAGGTTAGATGAAGACTTGGTGGTTAATGGAGAAAAATGGAAGTTATTGTAGAGAATGGGAAAAAATAAATAAATAAATAGTGATATAAAGTATGCTACTTTAAATACAACCAAAATAAAGAGGGAAAAAATAGTGGTGAATTTACAAATAAATACATACAACATGTGCATTTTTTTGTTTGCTTTTCTAATATGTATTTTTTTATCTTTTTAATAAGAGATATTTACAACGGAAAAATACAATAAAATACTACAATTAAAATACAACACAAGTATGATTTTTTTTGTATTTTTAATAATTAAGAAAGATACAATAAAAAATGAAGAAAGTATGAATATATACATAATGTACAATGTACATCTAGGTCCCAAAATCCAACTTTTGCAAATGAGCTCCGATTTTAATGAAACCACTTCCGTTGGATAGATAATTTTCTAACTTGAACTTTAAAAGTGAGTTTGGTGAATTTGGAGTTCATACGGAGTGGGAATTTAGCTTGGAAGTTGGTCTTTACGGCTTTTTCCCATTGGGATCTAGGAGCATTTATTTGAGATATAATTTGTTTTGTATTTTTGTATTTTTATGTACATTATTATGAACAAGTTAGAGAAAGAATTAGCCAAAAAGGAGTTGAAATGAAATTATTAAAAATAATGAAGTTTTCTGCTATTTACAAATAAAAAACTCCTTTATTTTTGCGGCTTTATATGTGTAATTTATATTGTACAATCTAATACAATAATTAGTGTGTTTTATTTACAAGAGTTATTTTGTTAATTTAATGATTTTATGTACATTTATTTGAGATTTTACAGGGGGATTTTGCTAAGATCAAGATATTGCGATGATGAATCGCGGATTCATCAGCCTGGTGCTCCTAAATTGGCATCTGGTCGTCGCTCAGATGAGGCGTCGCCTGCTGGCATTCTACCGCTCCTAAGTGTAACAAAATCAGCATCAAACATGTATGCAGACATATCACCAAGTGAAGCATTAAGAGTGGTAATCTCAGTGAACTCTACCTGCTCAGACTTCCTCTTGAGGCTGTTGGGGTTAGGCTCAATCTGGGCAGGGATGGTGGCCTTCCCTCTCATGATCTCCCTCATCTCCTGATGGAACTCGTCCATCTCCAGTCTATATGTGGCTTGCTGCTCGGTCATGAGGCGGGCTAACTCATCTAAGGCGGGGTTCTCATAGGTCGGTCCATGAGAACCTGACAGGTAGTCTCGTTGGTAGTGAGGCGGCTGTTGCTGCTGGTGAGGGTGAGAGGGGTACTGCTGATGATGATACTGCGGCTGATGAGGCTGCTCTCGCCTCCAAGATTTTCCCTGCTGATAGGAACGAGGACCATATTGCTGCTGATGGGATGAATGCGGTTGATGGTGTACTGGGGGCTGATGCTGCTGGTGTTGCTCACGCTGCTGGTCGTGCTGGCCACCCTGGGCTGGAGACGGCTGCTGGGAACTGCCGGCTGACCAACGGAATCCGAGATGGTCTCGTCGGATACCGGACTGAGGTCGATCGTACCATCAACGGCTCCTAGCCGTACGAGGGCGGGGGAAGTACTGCCAGCAGCTGATCCGGCTGGTAAACCACCATCTTGGTGTCTAGGGATGGTGGTGGCTGGTAAGACTGCGGTGGCTGCTGGTACGACTCCACCTGGACATGGTAAACCTATCTAGGCTGGCTTGAGTGCTGGGACGAGCTGCCACTGCTACTCGGATCTCCTCGTGACCTAAGACGGGGCTGAGAAGCTGTCTGTGCCTCCTGGAGACACATAATCTGTGTCTTTAGTTCACTCAGCGTCTGTGCCATCTGATCAATCTGCGTCATGCCCTGACACTACTTCTTCTCTATAAGCTCGATCCACTCCAGCTTCTCGCTGATGATGCCCATGTCTGCGGCTGTGGACTCGGCCTGTGTGGCTGCCGTGGATGAAGTGGAAGGACCGGCATCGACCCGTGCTATCCTCTGGTACTGCACAGTCTATGGCTGGGGGCGTCCCTGAGTGTAAAGGCAGGTCTAGGACATTACTGTATAGTTCTCGGCCATCTCCTCGTAGATGGCCCAGACCTGATCCTCATCCTTGCCGGAGTAGGATCCGCCACAAGAAGCATTCACTCGGCCATGCAGCTCTTGTGTCAACCCTCAGAAGAATCTCTGAACTAGGTTCGGCTTCATGATGTCGTGGTGCGGGCATCAGTCGTAAGCTCTCTGAACCTCTCCCATGACTCGTGAAACTGCTCGTTGGGGAGCATGGAGAAGTTGCTGATCAGGGTCCTCGCTGCATTGGTCCGCCCGAGTGGATAGTACTTGTTCAAGTACTCGGTGCGGAGCTGCTCTCAGGTGTACACAAATCTCCCTAAATGCTTCATCCAGTTGGCTGCTCTGTCGGTGAGGGAGAAAGGGAAGGCAATCATCCTGATAGTGTCCTCGTCCACCTACCGATCGTGGACGGTGCTACAGATCATCTCAAACTCCTAGAGATGTAGATGGGGCTCCTCAGTAGCGAGCCCGTGGAAGCGGGGGAGGATCTGAGGTGTCTATGGGGGGAACTTGAAGTCCCCTACGATCGTCGGAAGTACCACCCACGGTGCGTAAGTGTCGATCCGTGGTTGTGCAACTCCCGCATCGGTCTAGATCCTACGGCTATTGCGGCTGCTGTGGCTGCTGCTCCCAGCTGGGCTGGCTCATCGGGAATCTCTGGTCGATCTCCCCCGAGCCTGTGTGGCTCGCGGTCGGCTCTCATCCACTCCATCACTCTCCTCATCCCAATCATGAACGCCCCTGATCCCTAATCTGTTGTTGCATCGTATCGAGGGAGGCGATCACGATGGTGTTGATCGCACCCTGGTCCAGGATGTAAGTCTGCTCTGGTCGCGGACCTCCAGTGCGGTCATCACTGCTGTCGACCATGGCCCCTGCAAAGGCAAAAGACCCAAACTCAGGTACCGATAAATCATCTGTCTGCTGTCTATCATCTGGTGCAGGCATCTCAGGACTGGTAGAAGGGTGGTCAAGGGGGAACAGGGTGGAATCGAACTTGAGTTTGGAGAGCGGGTCTCAGCTCTCACGAACCAACCTAGATGAATGGGCTGGAATGCTAAAAATCGGTGCAGCCAGAGGCTGCCTAAGAGACCTCCTACCCATCATCCTGATCTTGGCGAGTCAGTAGGATTAGATCTGGAAACACACAAGATGAGCAAACAAAACCCCAAGTTCACCTACTCAACACAGAGCTGAAGACCGTAAAGGTTCGGTCAATTTATCTTGTCAATTTTTATTTAGGTGATCAAGTCAGGATATCAAAGCAGTTAACGAGCTGGTAGGAATACGACGCCCCCAGGAGACTATCCCGATCCCGAACTAGATCTTTCCCAGCTAGTACAAGCCGCGGACCATTTACCGGCTACCCGATCGGCTCGCTCTATTAAGGATATCGTGGCCCGCTTTACCGAAGACCGGAGCGATCCTCACTGGAGAACGAGTAGACCAGAAGCAGTAGTCTGAAAAGTGGTCAGATGTGGCTCTAGCCTAGGGTATGGGTCGCTCTCTCGCTCATATAAACCAGACAATGAGGGGGTTGCTCTCCCAAAGACAAAATTTTTATGGTGAGGTGTCTTTTAGGATCAAGTGTGTTTAGCAGTCCCAATTTTATAGTTTTTCTCTTTTTTAGGTATTTTTCAAAGCAAACAACGCCTAACGAATTTTTCTGTTCTCCTGGTTATTTAAGTCCAAAAACAAGGGGAGAAGAAAAAAAAGTCGATGCGTAATAAAATCAATGATGCATGCAGAGTAAGAGATGCGTACCGGACTCCAGCAGTCTGCATGCAAAGTGATCCGCGCATAAATGTAAAGACTGTAATAAACTACCTATATGATGCACGAGAATCCGGCCTTAGACGAAGCAATTTCTACATGTAAAGAACCGATGACTAACGGGTCAACAGGAGGGGTTGATGTCCGGTCTCGGATGCCGATCGGTGCCCGCCACAATGGGCCCTACCAACGCTGTATACGGCCTCTAGCGGTGCGTGACCCCTCAAGCGACCAGGTTAGCCTTTTTTATTAATTTTTAATTAGGTCCAATTATGGTCTAATAAGCACAGGCAGATATTAATTGTTTGGATCCTAATTATTACGGCTCAAACAAAAAAAAGCCTAAGCTAAGGCAAAAACCGTGAAAATCATATGAGCGGTTAAAAAGAAAATAAAAATTGAAAAACATGAGAAACCGGTGAAAAACTCGGTAAGGTCCCCCGTGCATACCGGTGCTCGGTGAAACAGACCCCAGTAGATCACCGATAAGTCCAAGTCCTATCCTTGTATTATTACAAATAAATGTTTGCAAGAAATAAAACTAATCTAGACTACGGCTATTCTGCGGCTATTCTATAGCTCCCGCACTTCGGTTCTCCTCCTCGCGCTCTCCTGTGGCTCCGTAAAGAAGAGAGCCGCCTCCGAATTCCACGGTTGCTTCGGCTTCCGAAAAAGTCGCCTCAATCCTCGGGCCCTTGCAAGAAATAGAAACAAAAGTGGGTTAGACCAGATTATTAAAAAAATAAACAAGACAAATAATAAAAATAAAATAAATTAAAATGACACTATATGCAGAAGTGAAAATAAAGACAAATAAAACAAAACAAAAACAAAAATAAAGAAAATAAAATAAAAAGAAAACAGAGAAAAACAAAAAACCGCAAAAAGCCGCGGAAAAAGCTGCGAAAAACAAAATCAAATAAAAATGAAAAACAAGACTACTAAGTCGTGCTCCTCGGCAACGGTGCCATTCTGATGAGCCGTGTATCCTCTCTAAGATCCGGATCAGGTATGAAATCAATCAAGGGTCGTTGTGACCCTGATCTCAAGACTCAGCTCAATCAAGAAATAAAGAACCACCAAAATCAAAGATAAAATCAATAAAAATCGAAGCGGACCTCGCTATTTTATTAACGTGGTATAGCGACCAGGGTCGGACTCAGGGAGCACGAGATGGTCGAGACGGCCTATGAAGTAGTCTAAAGAAATAAAATAAAATAAACAAAAGTCTTTTGGTGGATTTAAATCTTTCTAAATTTTTGTATTTTAAATAATAAGGAAAAGATAAGAAAATGTATAAAAGAACAAATACAACTATTTATTTGCACACTCAAAATGCACAAAAATATCAAATAAAAATATTTTGGTGTGTTTATATTTTTAAGTGTTTTTTGTTGAATTTTTCAGAATTATTCAATTTTTAGTTAAATTTATAAAAATCAAGAAAAGGGAAAACAGTGGCCAAATCTACAAGCAGGTTTGAAAGGCCAATTAAAAATATAAAATTGGCCTATAAAAATCTAATGGTAATTTTTATGCAAAGTAAATACAAAAACTGAACTACAGAAAATGAGTTTGCATTTTGATTTTTTATAGAATTTTTTAAAAATTTTATAAGGTTTTTAATGTTTTTGAAATTTTTTGGGTTTTAAAAGTCCAAACAACACAAAAATTGAGCTAAAGCTAATAAACAACAGAACAAACAATCACAAAATTTTTTGGAATTTTTAATGGAATTTTTATATTTTTCTTTAATTTTCTATGTTAGACAGTAACAAAAATCAATGTTTTTTATTTTTTAAAATAATAAAAAGCCTCGAAAATGTCCCCAAAATTTAGGAAAATTTTTACACAGTGGCAGGAGCTTCGTATCCAAATTTCACCTAATTTGGAGTTCAATTGATATTTTATTCAATAAAAACAAGGCACACAGTAAGCAAGGACCTAAATGCAAGAAAATATACTTCCAGGGGCTAAATCGTAACAACTATAAAAAGCCCAGGGCCTGGAATGTAAAAAGCCAAACAAAGCACGCGCAACACACGTGACTGGCTCATAGAGGGGTATAAATGCAATTTCTATTTAAAAAGTTATAATCAGTAACACACTGAAAGTACAGGACTAAAAATGCAAATAACCCATGCCTCACATGTCGATGTGCGTGTCTCACATAAAGAAGGACTGTTTTGTAAATATTAAAATCCTATGGTCCTAGATGCAATTGTTCCAAAATAAAAAAACTTAAACTAATATTTACAGGACTAAATGACAAAACGAAAGAGGACAGGGGCCTAAGTGAAATTACCCTTATTATTAATGACTGACGGCTGGAGGCGCGCCACATGGAGATCTGACGGTAGAGAAGCGTGCACGCCTCTTCGCTGGATCGACGCTCTCGATCTGATCCTCAGATGGATCTACGGCTGGAGCCCTCCCACAAATGGACGGCGACGATCTAAACTAGCGGAGGATGCTCAATCGGACGGTAACTGGAGGTCCTCTAAGAACACTTCGTCGGCGAAGTTCACCGACCCAATGCGCGCAGTGGAGAGGTCCTCCGGAGCTGCTGAGATGTGGAGAAGAAGGCCTACGCTGGTCCGCAGCTGGTGGATGGCTCTGATGAGGCTAAGGAGCTCCATAGAGCTCCGACGACGAAGGTGGCTCGGAGCTGTTGTGCTCGAATGACCCGACCTCAAGATGAGGTCGATTTGACCTGCAAGCAGCACAGACAGAAACCTGGGTCGATGGCAAAGTGCCTCGACCCGTTAGCGGGCGAAGGGGTGGTCGGAATGAGGCGGAGCGGGGGGCTCCGACGAAGCGACGGCGAAGGAGACCCGAGCCTTGGTTCTGGGGAGAACCAAGGTGATCGGAGGTGCAGAGAAGATGGAACGGAGTCTCGTGAAGGTGAATCCGGGGTCAGATGATCGAATGGGCGAACTGATCGGAGTGAATCAGTTGGCGAAGGCCGGCAACGCAAATTGGGGAAATATGAAATTAACCTAACCTAAAGGGTATCGGGGGTACCTGATGGACGTAGTCGAGTATGATAGAGGTCAGGAAGCTCTTGGGGTCTTTGCCTCGATGGCTCGTCGAGTCCAGAGGCTCAGCTCGCTCGGTGGCGGAGCACAGCGGCGAAGCTCGCCGGATCAGTGGCTGTTGCCCTTCACTCCTCGTTGTGACACCCTCACTCGATAGCTGTCACTTTAAGGAGAAGGATAGAGGTCCTGGGACTGGAAGACGAAGGCCAAAGATAGGGGAAATGGCGGGCGGAGCTGAGATTTTATAGCTCTAGGGATCCGAGAAGTTGGGAGTCGGGCACGCTCGTCGATGCACGGACCCCTAGGATGAATGTCGGGCGAGGATCTCGGATCAATGAACGTCAAATGGAGCTCGGGGTTTGAGCGAATGGCAGGCGGATCGAGGCACAAAAAATCTGAGAAGTCGGGTCAAAAACCCGATCCACCTGGAAGGTGGTCCTGTTGGGAGAGTTGATCGGGGGTCAACAATCCCCCGTGGACCAATCAGAATGCAGGATTTATTAAATATTTGGAAATTCAATTAAAAATAGAAATGACCTTATTTTAAAATATTTACAAACAAAAAATATTTATTTATTTTCAATGAATTTTTTATTGATTTTTATTTATTTTTTTTAAAAATAAATTAGTTATTTACATTATATTATTATTATATATAGGTATATTTACAAATGGATTTTTTAATTTTTTTTAATTGTTTATTTTTATACAAATATTCCATTTTTATATTTTATTTATTTATAACATAAAATTTGGAAAAAAAAAGGTATTTTTATTTTATTTTTATGATTTATTTACATTAGTTAAATAAATATATCTATATACAAATGTACATGGTATATATACAAGGTGGGAAATTAATTTTATTATTTTTCTTTTTATTTTTCTGATTTTTATTTTATTTTTATAAATATGTATAAGGTATTAAAAAAATTTTATTTAGAGGAAAATAAAATTATTTATATACAGGTGTATGTACAGGCATGATTGACCCTACCTCCCTCTACTTGGTTTCTTTTGCGGTCAGGCCAAGGCTTGGCCCTCCCTTGGGATTAGGTCACTCAATATTTATTCTAAATATTTCCCTCTTTTTATTTTATTTCATTATTCTTTTATTTTTGCACAAAAACATGCTAATTATTGCTATTTACACAATTCATGCATTTTGGTAATTTATTTTATTTACACAAATATACATGGTGTTTTGCACAGGTTTTTAGCTAAAATAAAAGAATAAAGAGTGATTAATTAGGATTCCTCAGTTGTTCTCATAGCCCACTTCATTGTTGTTGATCATGTCAGACACATCTTCGATGTTGACTCCACACCGATGACTTCGAAGTTGGAACAGTACAATGTTATGGTGATCGTTGTGGAGGTTCTGTTCAATCACTTTAGTTCTGGCGATGTTCATGAGAACACCCTTATTGTTGTGATGGGTGATCATAGGCAGAACATAAATGGTGACCATGGCAGAGGTGCTCTTGAAGAGGTCGAGACGGCATTGTTCGCTTTGAATTTAAAGAGTCCTCCCAATATAGCGCCATCCATCCTTGAATCTGATTCTTGTGGGATAAATGTTGAAGGTGAAAGCATCTGTGTTGGATCTATACAGTAGATTGATTTTGCAGTGACAATAGCAGCGCTTCTTGGTGTTCTTATTCCTTTCGGAAGCATTGTTTGGATCCATGCAGGCTTTTTTCCGGATATGCCCCTCTTAAATTTACCATAGTTTGATTAAACTATGGTTAAGTTCAACTCTTTGGCGGTTGAAGTAACAGAGGGGCACAAGTGATAGAACGGCTGAGAAGTTGGGGGCACAATTGATATTCCGAAAAAGATAGGGGCATAACTGATATTGCAAAGAGGGACACAACTGATAAAAACCCTTATTTATTTTATCTATATTTTCACGTAGTGACTTATATCTTAATCTCCGTTGTGCTTGATTGGGCCAGGTCAGCTTCATTGACTTGGGTCAACTGGCCCTCTCCCTATGACACCCGCTTCTGCTCTCGTCAACCCAATCTTCACCAAATTTCTTAGATTCGATCTACCCTCCTTCAGCCTCGATTCTGGTGTCCAATTAGACAGCAAAGACCCGAGATCCATGCATGCATTCCATTTCCTCAATTCTAACTGATTTCACGTGCATTCTTCCGATCATTCTAGACTCTCTACTTTGCCTATTTAATACCCTCCATGTCTTCCTTTGCTTGTTGATCCTTGTGTGACGTCTCTCTATCAACTGAAGCTCTAGACTCGTGACAGGAGTTCTGGGCATCCTTTGGAGGAGGAACTCGACGCCAAAATCGACGAGATCCATGTCGGCCGCAACTCCACCATAAAATTCAGCCTCTTCATCATCTTGTACCTGGATCCGAGGCGATAACCACCGCCACTTCATCGATATCTCATTTCTGATCATTCCATAACATCAGGTAATCATAGACCCTTTGATTTCTTAGCTTGTTCGTTCGATTCCAAATCCATAGTAGAGTTTTTGAATCCCAACTCCGATCATCTTGATCGGGGCTTATCCTCATCTGATTTCACGCCGAAATCTATTGCATCTCGCCTTCTGAATCGAATCCGCTTCGTTGTTCTTCGATCTACAACCTGGTCCCTTCAGATTGAGATGGTCTGAGCCCGATCTCTAATATATTACCATCATTACATATTCTCCCCATTCCGCCTAGTTTGTTACATAATAATGTATGATCGAGGCTTATAAAGCATCGAGCATAGCCAGTAACCACTTATAGGTACAGAACCTGGGCCTGATTTTATCTTCAAGAGCTGTGAGAAGAGAAGAAATACCATATCCCACTCCAACAAGATCTGGTATTTCTGACCACCTTCAGTTGGAATGGATCATCATTTAGAGTTCATTAAAACCCTTGTCAAGCCAAATAGAGTTAGAATCGAGCAAATTGAGGCGATCTAAAGTTTCCAAGAGCTTCCCTCTTCCGTGTTCTTCCCATCATCTTGATGAATATGTGATTCATCGCTCTAAAAGTTGAAAATAGAGCTTTGTTCTTGAATAATTAGTTGTATTTCTCCATTTATTCTGCATAATTATCATTCATGCACTTATAAATAATATATGCATTTTAATATTCATGTTTGCATAAATAAGAAGCATGAAATCATTTGTACATATTCACCTGTATATTAGCCAAATTCTCCTATTTTTATTTATTTTATACTAACTCCAAACTAATAAAACTAACTTTAGAATGTAAATATAACTAACACTAATAAAGGGAAAATATCAAAAAAATACTTGTAAAATTGTCTAATAAAAGCCAAATCCAAGTTTGAGACTATGAACCTTAAAATATGAATATCTCTCTCATGCAGTATCCGATTTAGGTCTACTCACTTTTAAAGTAATATACATTTAAAGACCTTCAAAACAAGATCAGTTTTATAAAAATTGGAGAACGTGTGTGAAACTTGGGTTTTGGACCCTATTGTATACTGTATATATTAACCCAAATACCCTTCATTTTATCTTTTTATTTTCTTAATTATTAAAAATCCAAAAAATAGATTAAGTTGTAAATATTTCTTTCATATCGTTGCTATCTTTATTTTGATTTTTCTCTTATTTAAAAATGACAAAAAATGCAAAAGATAAAAAATAGGTATTTTATACATATGAGATACCACCCAAAAATACACTTTGTACATATGATTTATTTTGGTTTTCAATCCTTCACGGAAATTGTAGATCTTCTCAAGACAAGCAACTTCTATGTTGACTACTTTTAGATTTGATCACTTTGTTATTTATTTTTTATTTGGGATTTTTACCCATCAGACCCTATAAACATTTTAAAATGCCTCTATGACCTTTTACATAACGTAATTACCCCATTGCCCCTATAAATTACCTCAAGAACCCCCACGAGCTTAAAACATATTACCCGGAGGGTTCATGGGGTAAGAGTTGGAAAGTTTAGGGGGCCAAGGGGGGAATTAAGTTGTTTCAAAGGGCATAGAGGCATTTTAAACGTTTATAGGGCATGCTTTGTAAAAATCCCTTTTTATTTTCTTTACATTTAATTTTTTATTTTTCTTTAGATTTAATTTTTTATTTTTCTGGGATCGACACGTGGTAGCTCTTGGAGCCTCCACATGTCATCCATTTTTATAAATTTTTATTTTATTTTTACTTTATTTTTATTACTTTAATTAATTTATTTTAATTATTTTATTTATTTTAATTACTATTTACCCTGCCACGTGGTCGTAACCTGTGCGCCACATGGCGTCTACACCCCTCTCCTTCTCTCTCCAGCTGGTCACGTGCCTAGCACGTGACCACTCCCCTTCCACCTCGCGTATCCAGCAACCCAACCCTCTGTGCTTCCTCTGCCTGCTTCCTCTGCATCTCCCATTATTCACTAACCATGAGGAACTTTCACGATAACTGAAACAAGTGGAGGAATTGACTGAGAACATAGCCAAGATACTACTACCTGCCCCTTCTGCACCACTTGCACCTGCACGTGAAGTTCACTTAGTACAAGATCAGGTACAGGGGACTCAGAGCAGTTGGGTTGAGGAGGAGCAGTACACTCAGCAGGAGCAGCATGCACCCACACTGGTGGAGTCAGTCTACGAGGAGCATCCGTAGATCTTTGAGATCAACATGATGTGGTACAACCATGACCCCGTCGGCAGACAGTCGGGCATAGGGAATGGTCAGCCACACCCCCCCCAGCTTACCAGGAAACCAGCTCCATCCCCACACCGTGTTTTGTGCAGTCCCATACAGGACAAGGATACCAGGCTCAACAACACCAGCAGCAATGCACATTCCATTCGGACCAGCAGGGCCCACCACCACCTTACACCTCACAGTCCCACCCACAACAGTATCGACAGGGCCAGTAGGGCCAATATAGAGAACAGAATCACCCCAGCAGCAGCAAACCCCACTCACGAGTGATCTGAGGTCCCTCATCTTGGCCATCAAGTCTTTGGCCGATAGGGTTCAGTAGATGTAGAATGATTACCATGACATAAGGACAGATCTGAATCGTGTCTCACGTCACCAGGATCAGCATATGGCGCCAAGGACTCCAATTCCTACCCAAGTTCATGCTAACCCCAATAGCCTGAATCAGGGTTAGCAACGACCACGAGATAAGGTATACTATTTAGATTTTTTCCTATCTGAACATGAGATCCTTTCATATGATAATGTGAATCATATGTCCTTCAGGAGCGGAAGGACAATGACCATACCTGATCGGGCACGGGAATATGAGGAGGACGTCGCCAAGTCTCTACATGAGGAGAACTTGGAGGCAAAGGAGCAGCATCATCACCACCTCCACTTTCAACAGAATAAAAGGGATTTGAAATCCCCAAAATCTCAAAAAAAATCAGAAAAACAAAAAGAACAAAAAGACGAAGGGGAGTACCAGCAGTGAATCAAATGAGCCTGATGAAGATCTTGCACCTCCATCTGAAGAGGACACACCCCCTATTTCCTTTCATTAATTTCGTTCCAAGCAGAATCAGAGTCGTAGTCCTGTAGAAAACTATGTTTCCTGTTTGAATGAAATTATTTTAGTTTCAGAATCTGAATTGTCTTCAATAATCCCTTTCCCCTGTGCTCTTAAGGGAGGAAAGAAGAAATCTAAAAAATCCAACAAGATGGCCCTGAGATAGAAGAGTTTTGCAACAAATATATCAAGGTCAAAATCCCCTTTGACAAGTACATGGATCTGACACCTGCGTTCCAGAAGTACCTTAGGGTTAGATGCACACCTACAAGTGTTGAGAAACACGTTCCGTCAATAGCCACTACTTGCATCATTAAGAATGCGTTTCTAAGGAAACGAAGGGACATGGGTACCCATTATGTGGTGAGTCATGTCGATGACACTACGATTGCACGCATTGTCTTGGATAATGGATCCTCAATTAACCAGATGCCAACAACCCTTTATGAGCGACTAAATCTAGGGCTCATTAGGAAATCTAGAGCCCTACTCCAGTTTGCTGAAAAATCCACTAAGAGGTCTAAGGGAGAATTGAGGAACATTATCATCAATGTTGAGGGACAGGATTGCATGGTGGACTTTACAGTCCTTGATATGGAGACCCCTCGAAATTGGAGAGATTTCCATATCATTCTTAGAAGGCTCTTCCTAAGGACAGCAGGGTCCTTATTTGATTATAAAGTCAGGAAAATTCAGTTCCAAACTCCAGGAGGAGATGAGGAACTAGAGATGATGTAGACAAGGTGGCAGAGGCTAGATTCTGAATCTAGCACCGAGTATACTTCATCAGAAGCATATTACGTTCATGTAGACACCGTTGGGCCATGGAGACAAAATCCAGCCAGCACCGATGAGTTCCTCTACGCCAAAGAGAATCTTGTACATGAGACAGTTTGTGAGATCCATAGGAAAGAACAAGGTGCATATCATACAGAGAGTGCATCCCCCTACATCTTCGATGACATAGAGACCCAGTTGGGTATGTTCGTCCTTCCCTCTTTAGGACAATCATAATATGAGGATGATGAGTTGGACATAGCTTTCACTGATTGCTTTGATACTTTTGATGATCCGACTCCAGATCTGAGTCAGTTAGTGGCAGTTACTTCAGAGACAGATCCAACCTTTATCAACACAAAGCCAGAATTGATTGAGCCAGACTTTCTCGATGACCACACCTTACCTGAGTTCAAACCATTACCCACAACACTAAAATATGCCTTCCTTGTGGACAAGAGAGGAAGTTTTCGATCATCATCAGTTCGTGATTGACCGAGGAGCAGGTATCTTGCTTGCTAGAGATCCTGGAGAAAAACCGTAAGGCGATAGGCTGGAGCATCTCTGATCTCCAAGGGATATCCCGCTCTTTGTTCGCATCATATCTACCTTGAGAATGAAGAAAAACCCTCTCGTGAATTCTAGTGCAGGTTAAATCCAAATCTAGGAGAGGTCGTGAAGAAAGAAATTGAGAAATGGTGCGACACGGGTTTTATTTATCCCATCTCTGATTCCAACTGGGTGGCACCTATCCATGTTGTCCGGAAAAAGTCGAATTCCGATGACCACCAACGAGAATGGAGAGGAGATTGTGACACGAGTACCCACGTCGTAGTGTGTCTATGTGGATTGTAGACTCTTGAATGTCATGACAAAGAAGGATATTTTCCCTTACCATTTATCGATCAGATCTTAGAGAGATTAGAGAGAAAGGAATTCTTCTGCTTCTTAGATAGGTTCTCTAGCTACAACCAAGTAGCAATTGCTCCTGAGGACCAGGAGAAAACTACATTCACATGCCCCTTTGGTACCTATGCTTTCAGACACATGCCCTTTGGGTTATGCAATGCTCCCAATACGTTTCAAAGGTGCATGATTGATGTATTAGTGGAGATGGTCGGTGAATTCCTGGAAGTCTTCATGGATAACTTCTCAATCCACGATGATTCTTTTAATTCTTGTCTTAGAAATTTGGACTTGGTCCTCAAACGATGTTGTGAGGTAAATCTGGTGCTCTCTTGGGAGAAAAATCAATTCATGGTGACGGAGGGCATTGTGTTGAGATATGTCATCTCCAAGAGAGGAATGGAGGTTGACTCTGCCAAGGTGGATGTGATCAGATGACTCCATCAACCAACCAACGTAAAACAATTACAGTCATTCCTCGAGCATGTTGGATTTTACAAAAGATTCATAAAAGATTTGTCAAAGATCGCTCGACCGCTAACTGAGCTTTTATGTAAATACATAGAGTTTATTGTCGATCATAAATCTCTTGATGCCTTTAAGCTACTTCAAGGCATGATCACGGATGCCCCGATCCTGCAAGCCCCAGATTGGTCTCTTCCTTTTGAGATCATGATGAATGCCTCAGATTTTTTTGGACATGTGATAGGACAGAGAAGGGACGGTATTTCGTTCGTTATACACTATGCAATAAAAGTGCTTGATCCTGCTCAGCGTAACTATATAGTTATAGAAAAGGAGATGCTTGCAGTAGTGTTCGCCTCAGATAAGTTCAGATCTCAACTTATTGGATCCAAGGTTATTGTGTTCATAGACCATACAGTACTACGGTACCTCATGGAAAAGAAGGACGTGAAGGAAGAATGTAGTGGCTGATCACCTCTCTCATCTCAAGATTCTTGATGCATCTGATGATGCACGTATTCGAGACCCCTTCCCTGATGAGTCGGTTTTTGTTATCGACTCACTCCCATGGTACGCCAATATAGTGAACTATCTTGTCTCCAAGAAAGTTCCCGAAGATTGGCCAAAGAGCAGCATAGACCGACTCAAGTCGAATTTGAGACACTACCATTGGGAAGATCCGGTCCTTTTCTTTGAAGGATCGGATTGTGTGTGGAGGAGGTGTATTCCTCAAGAGGAATACAAGAGTGTCCTTACTTTCTTCCATAGTCTAGAGGCAGAAGGACACCACTCTGGGAAGAGTACTGCATGGAAGGTATTATAGTGTGGCGTATACTGGCTGACTCTATTTCGTGATGCTCTCACCTTTGTGTAGTTGTGCCTAGTATGTCTGCAAATGGGAGGAACTGTTGGTTCAAAAAGTGAGATGCCAATGCAGATTGTCATCATTTGTGATGTCTTTAACGCATAGGGCATCGACATCATGGGCCCATTCCTAGTTAGCCATGGTTTTGAGTATATCCTTCTTGTGGTAGATTGCCTGTCAAGGTGGGTGGAGGCTATCCCGACCAGAGCCGTAGACAACAAGATTTTCAGTAATTTTATCAAAGATCATATCATTTCTAGGTTCGGGGCCCCCAAAGTTTTGTTATCCGATGGGGGTAGCCATTTTGTTAACAGATATGTGAAGAAACTTGTGAAGGATTACGGCATCGAGCATCGTGTCGCTAGTCCTTACCACCCACAGACCACTGGCATGGTAGAGGTGTCGAATAGGGAAGGTTAAGACCATATTACAGAAGCTTGTCTGCCCAGACAGGAAGGAATGGTCTCAGATCTTGGACCAAATATTTTGGACCTACAGGACAGTTTACAAGACACCATTAGGAACCTCCCCATTCAGAATGGTATTTGGTAAGCCATGCTACTTACCTGTAGAGTTAGTGCACATATCAACATTGGAAATTAAGAAGGTCAATTAGAACACACACCTAGGGAAGAAACATAGAGAGATGGATCTAAGATGAACTTGTGGAGATCAGAAACTGAGCATACAACAATAATTTGATGTACAAGGACAAGGTAAAGCATTGGCAAGATAGATTTACTAAACGAAAGACCTTTGTTCCTGTACAGAAGGTATGGTTGTTTAATGCGAAGCTGAAGGTTTTCAAAAGGAAGCTCAAATCCAAGTGGATAGGTTTGTTTATAGTCCATTCGGTGCATGACAGTGGATGTGTAGAGATCTCAGATCTTACAGATGGAGCACAGACATCCCTGGTGAATGGACAACTGCTGAAACACTTTGTCGAACCAATTGAACAGTTAGTTCATGTTGAGGAGGTTGTTTTCATGCGTGAGACAGATTCATAAGACACACATAGAGCCATGCATGAAGCCTTGCAACATTGATCTATAGCCATCAACAGCATCAAAAAGATTCAGATCACGATCTATTTGTATATTCTTACCCATCCATGTATAGATTTTCTTTCTTTTATTTCCATCCCTTCCTAGTGATTCGTATCACTTACCCTAGCTCCATATCATTTCATTTTATGGCTATACTTAGGATGACCAGATCCTAAGTATGGGGGGAGAGTGACCCGAGTCTCTTCAAAATTCTTTGTATATTCTCCAGTTCTCATCGATTCTCACACTCATTCATGTCCGAAACTTAGGCTGACCAGAGCCCAAGTATAGGGGGAACCGATGCCCATCATGTATATATACTCATCCATTTCCCTCTTAGCCTCGCCTTCCCCATTTTTGATCTTCTTCTACACTTAGGCTGCCAGAGCCTAAGTATTGGGGGGAGAAGCGACTTCTGTACTTTTTGTTATTTTAGCTCTCCTAAGCTTAGCATGAGCTATGTCTTTTTCCTCACTTCTCGTGCTCTAAGGACATAGCACATGCTAAGTATTGGAGGGTGTGTATATAGTACATATATACTTACCCATAGCTTGTCTTTCACGTATTTTTGTAGATATTATGCAATAATTATGGGGTTGATAAAAATTGAAAAAAATAATACATCTATACTAGTTTGTATATTGTATATATTCGTATAATACTTATAAAATTCTTGTAAAAATGTAAAAATGGTTGTAAAATAGGGGTATACCAGAAAATTAAAAAAAAGTTTCTTATTTACTCTGCAGATCATTCTTGCATTCAAAAAAAGTGTCTTGCACTTCATTCATCTACATAGCATGTCATCTGCATCTCGTCTGCATATTTAGCATATGTTGTGTTAAATGTTAGTGGGTTCTGAACCAAGTTATGAATAGATGTCGACGATCGATTTGATTTGACCTTAATCTACCTAATTTCAGAGGAACCTTATAGGAATTGGAGTTAAGATTTTTCAGGTCGAGTGACTTAATTCTTTGAGTCCGGAAGTCTATGTTCACATGTCATCTCGATTGGTCTATATAGAATATTTCATAGACACACATGATTCTTTTAGATAGTGGCCTAACTTAGATAAGCACCATGCACATAGATCTTCATTGATGAGGTGGTGAGGAGGTAAAATCCTTTGGCTTGGAGTAGCACATGGGTGGAAACATCCGTCCTCCTCTAGGGAGGGTAGTGCATCTCAACTTAGTCTAGTGGCGTTGATGTCTAATGGTCGGATGTTGTGGGTTGCAATAATACTTCAAAAGAGGGATACTCTACTGGCTCAAGAAGAAAAACTCCTTATGTACATGCTGCAACTTGTATATTTGTCAAAAAGAGAGAGAGAGAGAGAAAGAATCTCTAAAAGTGGACAAGCCTGATTGAAAAGTAAAATGCCTGCCAGAGTGTATATACAAGTTTAGAAAAATAAGAATAGCTTCAAAGATTACAGCTGGATGACTTGGCTACACTGGTCAAGCATCCTAGGATAGGTAGCTACACTGGTTACCGTCCATTCTTCGCTCCACCCCCTCTTCTTGAGCCGGTTGCACTTGAACTTAGAAGGGAATACTCTGCTTCTCGAGAAAAGAGTTGCTATACCGGAGAATTAGAGTTACCTTATTAGAGGAGATTGTTTCTTTGCAATTTCTGATGTGGAGATCTATATTTCACTTACACAATACAAGTAAGATTCATAGTCATCAGAATTGGCGTATGAAGATCTGTTCTGACCTGACCGTTGAGGCGACTTGAATAAGAGACTTGTGGAACATAAAGGTCGTTAGGTCTTAAATTCAATTCCCAATAAGGTTCCGCCTCACTATTAATTCAAAGGTCGAGTCGAGCTCCATTTTCACCTTTTGTTCATGACCTCGGTGTGGAACCCAATTTCATTTCATTTTTACATTCCATTTTAGTTGCTCGGGGACGAGCAATGTTGAAGTATAGGGGGTTGATGAATATGTGATTCATCACTCTAAAAGTTGAAAATAGAGCTTCTTTTCCGAGTAATTAGCTCCATTTCTCCATTTATTCTGCATAATTATCATTCATACACTTATAAATAAAATTTGCATTTTAACATTCATGTTTGCATAAATAAGAAGCCTGAAATCACTTGTACCTATTCATCTGTATATTTGCCAAATTCTCCTATTTTTATTTATTTTATACTAACTCCAAAACCAATAAACTCAACTCTATTGTGTATACATTACTAACACTAATAAAGGAAAAATATCAAAAAAATACTAACTTGTAAAATTGTCCAATAAAACCTAAATCCAAGTTTGAGACTGTGAACCTTAAAATGTGAATGTCATACAGTATATGATTTAGGTCTACTTACTTTTAAAGTAATATGCATTCAAAGACCTTCAAAACAAGACCATCTTCATAAAAATCGGAGATCGTATATGAAACTTGGATTTTTGGCCCAATTGTATATTGTATATATTGACCAAAATACCCTTCATTTTATCTTTTTCATTTCTTAATCATTAAAAATACAAAAAAATAGATTAAGTTGTAAATATTCCTTTCATAATTTCTCTAACTTTATTTTTATTTTTCTCTTATTTAAAAAAGACAAAAAATTGCAAAAGATAACATTTTGGTATTTTATGCATATTAGATACCAGCCAAAAATTCACTTTGTACATATGATTTGTTTTGATTTTCAATCCTTCAGAAAGTTGTAGATCTTGTTGAGACGAGTAGCTTTCATGTTGATAAATTTTTGATTCGACCCCTTTTGTTATTTCTTTTTTATTTTTCTTTACATTTAATTTTTGATTTTTCTGGGATCGACATGTGGCAGCTCCTGGAACCGCCATGTGTCACTCGTTTTACTTATTTATTTTTATTTTTATTATTTTAAAATATTTATTTTAATTATTTTATTTATTTTAACTATTATTTACCCCGCCACGTGGACGCACCCCAACGTGTCACGTGGCGCCTACACCCCCTCTCCTTCTCTCTCCAGCTATTCACGTGCCTAGCACGTGACCACTCCCCATCCACCTCGCGTGCCTAGCAACCCAACCCCATACTCTTCCTCCGCTCACTTCCTCCGCATCTCCCACTGGTCAACCACAACCGTCGGCGCCTACACCGGCCACCCCTTCCTCTATCACCACTCCTCCACATCACGCGAGCAAGTACCCGCACACGCCGCTCCGTGCTTCGCGATGGGGCCGCAACTGTCGTGGATGCACGCTCCTCTTACTACCTCCTGCTGAAACTGCCTGCGCCACTGACCCACTCCCATGCACACTCGTCCTTGCCCCTTGCGGCCTAGGCAACCACCACCTATGTCCGCATCGCACGCAACACTCACCTCCACTCCTCCCTCACCGACTCGCCAACTTCCTTTAAAAGGAGCTGCTCTGCCACCGTTGCACAGCATCTGCCACTGACGCGAGGTGAGAGGGAGCTCTAGAATCAGGGTCGTCAGTGACAGCGAAGGCTCTTCCATTAAGCGACGACATCTCTTCCTCGCGGTGCGATCCAGAGGTGGTTTCACCTTCGTTGCAGCCAAGATCCTTGAGTTGCTCGAGCTCCGCCCCCTGCCGTGGCCTTGAGCGACGACCAGAGAGGTGAGCATCTCTCTCTTTCCCTGGGCATCTATTTCCATTCTCATGAGGTAAACTATTTCTCTCTTCGTCTCTTCTTCCCTGTTGTATTCCCCTTCTCTTCTTCCTTTGTTTCTTTTGCTTTCCTTTGTTCTCCTTCCCTGTCGAACTCCTCATCACTCACCCACTCTCCATTCTCATTTAGCTTCGTCCTTACAAAGGAGGACTCATCTTCCTACACATGTCCTTTTCTTCTCTGCATTCATATCCACTAATAAGGAGGAGAACCAGTAGCTCGGTCATCCCATTTGCCCTCAAGCAACAACAGTGCCTCCGTCGTGGTGAGATCCAAGGAGGTAACAAATCCTTGTCATGGTTCCTCCCAGAGCAACCGCACAGCTCCGGCAAGCTGTGTCATTAAGCCATGATCTGAGGAGTGCTTTTGCACATCTTCTCTCCCAGGAACTACTTCATCCCCAATCTCTTCTTCCTCTGTTCTTTCCCTTCCTACTTCAATGTTCCTTGATCCATCTTCACGTCAACAAACAAAATCACCCCACCTTTCTATACACCTCTTCGCTTCCCTTCTTCTCTAACGCTAACTATCATCTCCAGCCAAGTTCGTGGTCGGAGCAGACGGTCCCTTCCTCCACCGTGCACAGGGACCCAATCCCACTCACTAATTCTTCGAACATCGTGTCTGAGCATTCTTGCTCGAGCATTGACCACCTGCTTAGTCCTTGCAAAGGATCGGGCACCGCAACATCTTGACCACCTTCATCGCCCACCGGTCGCCATTGTCTGTCGTGACCTGCTCCACTTCAACTCCTCCGCAAGTCTTCACCCCATCGATGAACGTGCCACACCACCAGAGCTCTGCCCAGAGGTCAAAGCCTCTCCACTGTCGTTGCTCCGCCGCATTCGAGGTTGGAACCCTCACGTCTCCTAAACAACATCCTAGGGCGTGTATTGCCTGCAACTGCACACAGCAGCAAGACGTGTCCACTCTGACAGCCTGCACGAGGACCACGACCACCTCAGCATTATCGCCTCTCGTCGACCGACTATGCTCACTCCTTGGGCTGGAAGACTCTACACTTCAGCAATATCTTACGACGTGCCACCCTCGGAGCCCTCGCTCCTCTACCTCCTCACAACACCAGCGCCCTCCGCACCAGTGGCACGCTTAGCATCAGCTATGCCAGCTTCTCCTTGGGTTCAACGCGAGCCACCGCCCAGTTCACCCTTCCTCTGTACGTGAGGAGCAAGTGGGGGAGGGGATATTTACAGCATGACCCCTGTCACTTTAGCAAAATCGTATTCACAACCCTGCCCGCCAGTTCCCACGTGCCACACACGCTCTTGGTGGAGAAATTGCGTCCGCACCCCTGAGCTTCTAGAGAAATATGCACCTCCCCTCCTACAAGTTGAAACTCATGCGCGGCACATACCCTCCTCTTGTGAAAATGGCATTCAGTGCCCCAGCGTCTAGGTAATTGCATTTAAGTCCTTATCAGTATATTTTGTATTTATCAATTTTATTTCTGTATTGCACTTAGAACAATGTGTTTGCATTTTAATTTGAATCCTCACATAGCATCATTTTATTATTTTGAAAATTGCTTATTGTAGAAAAATTAATTCTTTATCTAATGGATGTTTATTTGTAATTTTGTGAGAATTGGCTTATTTACTATAATTGATTTGGTGGAATACTGTACATTTTACCCAATATTTATTCTAAAATTGATATTAAATTAATCCATGCTCTAAAAATTGTGAAACAAAATCACAGTAGGTAGTATTTAAGATGTTCTAAATTATGCCAAATTTTCATAAAATTGCATGCATATCGAGGTTGCAATAAAATATTTTGTGATTAGAGTAATTAATTTTTAATAGACTGAAAACTCAATACTTTTAGGGTTTATAATTTTTCCTTGATAGATCACCATTAGATACATGTAGGATAATTTTATTTCTTGAAAATAATTAGGTTTGTTATTTATTAAAATTAAGTTTCTAAAAATCACCAAGTCTGCATTTTTATACATAATTAATTCATATTAAGTCAAAAATTTCTTAAAAAAATTGCAGTAGCTTCATTTCATAATATTTCATATTCTGGATAAGTTTAAGAATTTTTTAGCATCATTTGATCATAATTTGTATTTTAACCCTCAAACTAACCTGAAATTTCATTGCATTTATCACTTGCATTTAAAAATACCAAAAAAAAATATTTCCTTGAAAACCTAATCTCCATATTGACTTTAAATAAACCTAAGGGGAAAGTGGCTTTCATGAGTTCGACCTTGGGCTTGCCCAAGTAAAAAAATTGACTGCTTGCTTGTAATTGAAAAATTAATTAAGTGGTTTTTTATCGATCTGTAATTGCCTGATTGCAATGAATAAAATTTTTAATGTTAATTCACACGATTAACTGAGGACAATTTAGGGTTTTTCATATCTCTAGCACCATTAGATTAAGAGCAAGGGCTCAAGTTTTGATCCACGTCGTATGTGAGCGCCCAATTATGGACCGCTCGATCAGATATGGGAGTTCATCTGAGCCGTACATCACTTCAAATATCTCGTGTGCCTCGCATGAACCTTTGGGTTTATTGCACACTCACTTCTGCATTTTATTTTATTTCTTTTTAATCCATATTTTGTAAATAACATTTTAAAACGTCTGTTATTCAATCCTTACAGTTTTATTAATTTGCACTCCAGTCCTTCCTCTCTGTAATCACTTGTTGTTCCGCATGTTTGTGTGGTTGATTTGCAAGGTTGCCCTTGAAGCATTCATGAGTAAATAAAATAGAGCATGTTTTGAACATTTACATCCATACCCATGTGCGTTTGTGCATGTGTTTATTTACATGATTTGTTGTGATTTTTATGTTTATTGCCTTGTAATTTATATTCATGTTTAGTTTCATCCGCAAACATTAAATTGTATTCAAGCCCTCCTTTATGAGATTTAATTTCGTGTCTTGTTTTGCATTAAATAAATATCATAAGTTAATCCAAAAATTCCATAAAAATTTTGATAAGATCCTGTTAGTGTTTTTTGTATTTAGTAATTTTTATTTGCATAATTTCTTTGATTTGTTTTTTAATAATTCAAAACCTCATCAGAAACACATTGTCTGCAACTAAATTTATAAAAATGTGAAAATTGCTTGAAAATTTCTAAAAAAATTACTAATAGTGTCTTTTGAGTTGTTTGAATTTCTTTTATAAAAAGCAAATAAAATGTGTACTAAAAAAATTTAAAGAATCATATAAAATCTATGGAAAATAAAAATTATTTCTGGACTTGTTTTGAAGCTAAATGAAAACTCTATTTGTTAAAATTGGTTTCTAGTATTTTTGACTTTATTTTATATTTTAAAAATCCAAAAACAATGTCCTTATTTTCTATTTTGTTCATTTCTTGTTTTTAATTATTTTGAAAATCCTAAAAAATATAAAAAACTTTAAAATCACAAAAATAGTAAATAATTATTAAAAACACATAAACATTTTTATTTAATTTGTTTGGATTATTTTTAGCATATTTGAAAAATAAAAAAGAGTGGTTGTTTGACTTTCTTTTACAATTTCTTTATTTGATTTTTTTGAAAAAGTAAAAATATAAAAAATTGAGAAATTAAAAATCACTAAAAATTTGAAAATAAAAAAAAGCATTAAAAATATAAAATTTAAACACCCATAAAAATTAAAAAGATAAAAATCCTTAAAAATCCATGAGTAGTTTGCTTTGAGTTTCCTTTTTCCTTTCTTTGATTTTTCTTTGAATTGAATGACCCTTTCTTAATAACAGTTACCTTCTTGTGTTCAAACCTAGGAGCTATAACAGGCTAATAGTTAAATAGCAAGATCCATCTTTTTATTTTCTTTATTTGGATTAAATAAATTGTTTGATTCAGTTGGTTTTTTTTGTTACAATGACACTTGTGAGTTAATAATTAAAACCTTGAGAAATCTGGTTGATCAACTACTTGATATGTGATCCCTAAATCAGTGTGAGGTGGATTGCATCTCAACGGTCTCATCACTCTCTCATGTGTTGTCTCAAAGCCAGAAAACTCTCCAATGAGAGTCCAAAGTGAATCCTTATCATGACTTTGGTGTGAATCGCCACACGAGGCATCAATCAATGCCTGCTACTCTACAGTCATCCTCCGGTAGAAAAACTGAACTAACTAAGATTTGAAGATCCCGTGATATGGGAATATCCTCAACAAAATCTGAAATCAGAACCACATGTCGTGAAGTGGCTCAAGGGGATAATGTGAGAAATCTCTAATGGCCGACCGCATAAAACTGGCTCAAGTAATGGGGTAAAATTTTCTGAAGAAAGCAACTCGTAATGGATCCCAACTTGCTCTCTCCTTTCCTAACTTTGGAACCATCTCGCGATTCCATCCTTTACTATCAAGGGAAAGGTCTTCATCATGACATTCTCAGGTGTATAACTGAATAGAATTTATACTGTATATCTCCTCAAACTCAAATAAATGCTCATACAACTCCTCGTATGGATTTCTATGAAATATCAACAACAATGACACGAAGACTGAATCAACCAAAAAGTCAAAAAACTCGATGTAGAAACTAACTCCATTCTTGAATAATATGCAAGTTGCTCAATCCGTGCTCTAGTCTCGGCAACTTGTAGACCTGAATCTCTCATCTGATCTATACTCGACTCACGGATCACACACATCTGCTCAGCTTTCACAAGTATAATAAGAGGTTGGCTTTGATCAATAGAAGAAGAAGAAGTAGTAGAAATAAATAGATACGATAAAAAAACATGAGAAATGAAGGGAGACAACTCTCTAGGATTAGAGTCATACCTGGAGAAGGAGACATGAGGGGACTGTAGTTCGGGAAGGGTGTCATCCCGAACCAACCTAGATGATGGGCAAGTGTGTGAGGGAATCGATCGACTACCCATCGTCGTGACTCAAGAACGGATAGAAAACAAGGAGATAAGGAATTGAAAAAGGAAAGGGAACTAACAAGATAGGAACCACGGGTGACTGCTAGATCAGAGAAAGAATGCATGGACTCACACCAAATACAAACAATACACAAAGCAAACCCCAATTCACCTACTCAACTCGGTGATGACCATAAAAGCTCAATTTTTAGAGTTAGGTGATCAAACAATTATATTATCACAATCTCACAGGTGTAGTCTCTTAGAGTATACCATGAACAAGTCGATGAATCCCCCAAGTACATAACTATCCACATTAGAACTCGGGACTAGTTCTAAGGAAATCCACGTTACTACTCACGTGACTACTTTTGCTAACGTTTGGGGCAAGTGCTTAGAGTAATAATAGGACTCGAGAGTCAAAATCCAAGCACTTAGGGCACTAGTCCAGGGCTTTGGACTCTACCCCTTATGTGTGTGCATCTCTCTCAATCTGGAGAGTACCTACAATAATGAGGAGATTGCTCTCCCAAATCAAGGAATGATGTCCATTACGATTGATTTATTGGTCAAAGTATATTAGCAGTCCCAATTTTAATTTTCAATTATCACTTTTTTATATTTTTTATTTGAGAAAACAAATGTCTAACATATTTTTTGTATTTTTCTGCTGAATACTACATGAACAAAAACTAAGGGAGAAAGCAAAAAAGCAATGCATGGAAATCAATGATGCATATGGAGATAAAGATGCATTCCTGAGACCGGCATTCTACATGCAGGGTGATCCGTGTAGAAAAGTAAATATACTCTATGTTCATGAAAAGTGAAAAATAAAACATGTAATCTAGACAGAGTGAATAGTTCTATGGGGAAGAAATAATTTTATTTCACTAGGTTATGTGGCCTTATGTTTAATTTTTATACAATGCACAAACCAGGAAATAAAATCCTAAGCAAGCATCTATCCACTCACAGAAACTCACGAAAAATAAAGAAAAAATGATGAAAACCAAAATCATTGTGAGGTCCCCCAAATGCACTAGAACTCGATGAAACAAACCTCGAAAAAGAGTAAAGGTCGGGTACAAGTCGGGTTGCCCTTATGGGATCCATTATACAAAATGAAAAATGTGCAACTGCCACTTCCTCCCTCACCAAAGAAAACAAAATGAAAGAAATTATCTCCCTTATCTGTCTCGCACTGCTTCTCTACAACCGGCTCGTAAAGAACATCGATCTCTAAGTACCTCGGTTGGTCGGCTCCTGAAGAAGTAGAAATCAATACCTAGGCTCTACAATACAAAGAAAACACAAAGCCATAAAAAGGAAAAAATGATATAAAATAGAGAGAAAGCAAGTAAAAGAAACTAGAAACAATTGAAATAGATGACAAATAGAAAAGAAATGAAACATTAATCCTAAGGCTCTACCAACTACCCAAGCACTGCCTTCAAGGCAACAACGCCATATAAAAAATTGAACAATCTAGTATTCTAAAAAGATAGAACAATTGTCTTGGTGTCAACCATCCGAAATTATCAGAAAAAGATTTTGTTTATTTATACTCCTAAACTAATGTGTATAGTGATAATACAGGCTTATCGAACTCAGAGAGGCAAACTATGTAAACTAAGGTGAAATAGGTAGAGTTACTCAGGAATAAGGGTTATCTAAATTTTTATTTGGTTATTTTATTTTTTTTTCTTGGAATTTTTTTTTGTTTTTATATATTTTGTATTATATTTATATGTTTTATATACACATATATGAAAAATAATATAGGTATGGGTTTTATATTTTTTTATTTGATTTTACTTTTTTTATTTTTATCTTTTATATTTGTTTTACTAATTTTAGGTAATTTTTAGAGTTTTTATGTGTTTTAAATGATTTTTAAAGTTGAAAACTATATTTTTTATACAAAATAAGGAGGTATTTTGTATTTTAAAAATACTAACCAATAAGAACTTTTTATTTTTATTAGAAAGAAGATGAAAATACCATTAAAACAAGTTATTGTACGTATTTTTATAATTTTCTGAATTAGTTATGATTTTTTAAAGTTTTAATGTATTTTTGAATTTTTAAGGATTTTAATATTTGATTTTTAATTTCTTTTTGGTTACTGTTTAGTATAAAGTAGAATACAAGTACCATAATTTTTGTATAATTTTTAGAGCTATATTTATATATATTATATTTTTTTAGAAATATGTTTGATTTTTTATTTAGTTTTTGAATTATTAAAAATAGAAAATATTTTTATTTTTCAAAGCTAATTTTATATTGTATATAGTATATTGTCATGTATCTATACGTATCTTTATTATATTTTATTTTTTTATTTTATTTAATATGTGTATTATATTTATTTATTTATATTATACTCTAGGTATATATATTATAAGTAGGAAACAAAGGCATGTGTGTGCAAATATAGAGAAAAAGGATGATATGCACAAAAATTCCACAATAGATCACGTGCTCATTCACGTGCTTATTGACAGCAATACTGTAAGGACCTATTCAAGATAAAGTAAGTGTTCAAGGGAATTATAGCAAAAACACTAGAAATCATGTGTCTTAGATGTGATTGCACATGTACTGGGACCTCTTCATGATTTATGATAGTCAGGAGGGTGTCCCTATAAAAATCCCCAAAATATCGGAAACACGCGTGCTTCACGTGTTGTCCCTTGAGAGATGGGGTGGTAGGTGCAATCTGGATCGTCGGATGAGAGTTTGATCATGTGGTTGGAATCAAATCTAGAGCGCATTTGTTCTTCCCCTTTTTCTTCGATCAACTCCAAGCAACAACAATTTAAGGACTTGAAATTACTCCAGGTGGTCATGCCTATTCAAGATGGAGCTCTCAATTCTAAGATCTTCGGCTTTAGATGATGAAGGTACTTATGTTACTCGATGATGATCATTTACTACAAGTGCATGCGAAGTTCCTCGATGGTTGCTCGCTTGCGAAAATGGATGACTTCCAGGTTCTGTAACTTTGCTTTTCTAGTTGCAGATGGTGATGCGGTTCTCGGTGGCAAGCGGTTTTGTGAATTGATTCCAGACATAGATGCTTCGTACTCTGGCAGTGAATAATTAACTCGTTGGTTGTATTTCTCTGAAGCAAATCTCTAGGTACCTACCCTATAGAAGAAGACACAACTCTAGGTTGAAGCCTTGGCCCAAACAAATCGAAGAGAGGTGAATGGAGAAGCTCTGGTTGAGATGGATTGAGCTTCGAACTTCGGCCATCGTACATGGTAGGAGGTGTCAGGTATGGTAGATGAATTGAAATAAATGGATTTCAAAAGGGAAATGGATCGACGATGGACTAAATGATTAGTGATGGTTTTGGTTACGATTTGCAGAGCAAATGAATAAGAAGAGAGGGATTGATAAGATAAGTGAAAAACAAGATGGGTGTTTGGGTATTTTATATTTGTTTAATTATTTTTAGGTTTTTATATGTAATTTTTAGATTTTTTGTGGGTTTTCAATGATTTTTAAATTTGAAAACTGTATCTTTTTCAAAATTAGGAGGTATTTTGTATTTTAAAATACTAACTGTAAGAAAAAATGTTGTTTTTATTTTTACAAAAATTATGATGAAAACATTTATAAAATAAGGTATATTGTATGTATTTTTCTGATTTTGTATGAATTCTTATGAATTTTTAAGGTTTTAAAGTATTTTATAATTTTTAAGGATTTGAATATTTGATTTTTAATTTCTTTTTGGTTTACTATTTAGAATATAGTAAAATAAAGGTGCTAGAATGTTTGTAGAATTTTTAGAGTTATACTTATATTTTTTATGTATTTTAGAAATATGTTGAATTTTTGTATTTAATTTTTGAATTATTAAAAAGTGAAAATATTAAAAACACTAATTTTATACTGTATATAGTATATTACTTTGTATTTATACATATTTTTATTATATTTTTATATTCTGAATTTTATTTCAAATGGATATTATATGCATTTATTTATTTATATTATACTAGGGGTATATATATTATAAGCAGGAAATAAAGGGGTGTGTGTGCAAATATAGAAAAAAAGGATGATGCGCACAAAAATTCCACCACAGATAATATGCTCGTTTACGTGCTTCTACTAACAAATGTTGTACAAGGACCTTTTCAGGATAACGTAATTATTTGAGTGTATGATTTTCTATTGGCGCTCACAGGAAGATGGGTTGGAAAATGGTGGATGGGTGAGTTGAAAGTGGAGGAGGTCCTTATATAGAGAGGAAGAAGGTCCATGTGCAACATACATGGACGAAATCACAGCTCAGAGGAAGCTTGGGGACCATGAGGAGGTCGTTGAGGCAATGGCCTGGTGGTCCCAAGCCCAGGGAGGAAGAAGAAGAGAAGAGGATGAAGAAGAAGAGGGGCAAGGCGGAAGAAACTAATCGAGAAGATGGGGGTCGACTGGTCAAACCATGGTTTGATTAGTCAACTGAGGTTAAAATTAAAATAATAATTAATAATTAAAAAATTAGTTAATTAATTAATTAACAAAATTATAAATAACTTTTAAAATAATTTAATGATACAATTAAATTGTATAAAATATATTTTTTAATTAGTAAAATAAATTCATATATAAATAACATTGGTAAATTATCCCTAAATATTTGAAGTAATTAATTATTTGAAATTATTTTTAAATTTTAAGAAATTTTCCTTTTTATTTTGTATTAAAGTATATTATTAATACTTTATTTACAAAGTTTAAAATATAAAATAAATAGCATATTAAACTAAAAGTAAAATATATTGTACAAGTATACCAATAGGGTCCCAAAATCTACTTTTTGAATATTAACTCTGATTTTAGTCAAAGCACTTTTATTTGATAGATAATATTATAAAATGAACTTTAAAAGTGAGTACACCCAATTCAGAATTAAATATGATTGAGTTATGAGGTTCGGAAATTTGGATTCACGGATTTTTGATTTCAGAATTTATTAATATTTATAGGAATTAAGTTTAATTATATTATTATAATTTTTACTTATTTATAAATATTTTAAGAAAAGAATTAAGCCAAGCAGGGTTAGTATGAATTGTATTGAAAGTAAAGAAGAAGCATGTATATTGATGATATACATTTTCTTTTCCTTCTTTATTATTCTATTCTGGATAAAATAAATGCTAAATATCGAATATTAACAAATGAGTTTATAATGTTAATTTCTAGTAATTAATTATATTTACATGTATTTTACATAGAATTTTAGATAAAATTAAGGTATAAAGAAGATGAATCATTGATTCTTGAAATGGTAGGGAGGATTCGAGCAAAGCCATGTTGGGCATGCCTGAAATTGGAAGATGGAATTCATCCAAGGATGAAACGGGAAGGAAAAATTCTAACAAGACTGAAAAGGGATGAGAAGAAGTGGGAAAGGGAGGAAAGGGATCATCGGGCATGGGAGAAACGAGAAGGAAGGAAGCGAGAAGGATATCTTCAAGCACGGGAGAGATTGGAAGTGGGGAAACAGGAATAGGGTCTTCATCAAGGGGCCAATATCGTATATTGTACAACATGCTAAGAAATGGTTCCATTGATTCTTAGATGTTATCACCTCATCGCTGTAATAAAACAAATTTTATGTCATCTCACCATTATTCCATTTTCTTGTCGTTTGCGATTAAAACGTATATTGGTAAGACATATCACCAATGTTGCAACTTCATTTTTATGTGTGAGTAATTACTAGTGTGATAATTGTACACATTTTTAATTCCTCTGTTATTTATTGTGTCCTGGTATGTTATATCTCCAATATTCCATGTGTTCGTTGTTTGCTACTACTTAATAATGATCTCAATGTGATTGATTTTTTTGTTAAATCATTTAAAATTTTAATGCATCTTGATAGGTTATGGTGAAAACATGTTTTACTGCTTGCAAGTCGGTGTGTTTGGATAATCGTTTCCTAGAGGTGCATGCACCATTGCATATTGCAACCTGCTATGATGCAGATGCTCCGCTATGATCACCATGGCCATCTCGTAGTGCAACCACCCTACTCCATACGCTCCACCACGGTTCGTCCTCATCGAGGGTGACAACCGCATTTTTTACATGGTACCTAACCCCCCCCCACACACACACACATTCTGAGGATGTCATTGAGTATCCCTCGAAGGAGTCTTGATGTTTGAATTAGCCAACACATTCAGACGCTCGGTTCAATGGTTACTCCCTACAATCATATTTCCACTTAACACCTATCATAATGATAAACGACTCGTCTCATCGTGACCTTATCTTAGATTTTCAATACATATGTTGCTGAGAAAGCCACCTGATCACTGGTCTTCTAATGAACATGTAAAAGAGATAGAAAAGATATTTCGTGGTCGTTGTATCGACCAAGTAAGTTTTACTAGAAAAGATTAATTTTGAATAAATTTCTTTTTATTTATTTATACTCCTAAACTTAAGTGTATAGCGGTTAAGCACGAGAGTGCCGAACTCAGGGAGGCAAACTATTGATAATTAGGGTTAACCTATAGATAAACTAAGGTAGACGGGTTCCTAATTTTTATTTTATTTTTATGGAATTTTCTGGATTTTTATTTGATTTTTAATAAATTTTATATTGTTTTTTTTATTTTTTAAGTAATTTTGTGATTTTGGTATTATAGAAAATTCTTTGTAATTTTTTATTTTATTTTTATTTTATTATTTTTATTCGTTTAATTTTTATTTTCTATTTTTATAAATTTTTATTTTTAAGATTTTTATAGCTTTTGGTTTATTTTTAATGTTGAAGACAATATAAGTATTAAAAACAAATTCGTATTTTTTTAGAATCCGAAATAGTAAGAAATATTTTTATTTTATTTTTATTAGAATGTAAATGAAAATATCTTTAAAATGATATGTTGTACGTTTTTAAAGGATTTTTATTTATTTAGTTATGAATTTTACAAGTTTTTATGTATTTTATATTTTTTATTGATTTTAATATTCTATTTTTATTTTCTTTTTAGTTTATTATGAAAAATAGGATAAAATATACTAAATATATTTTTTATTAGATTTTAAAATTGTTTTTTATGGTTTTGAAAGTTTGTTATTTTTTTAAGTGTTTCTTTTTTTAATGATTTATTTAAAATTCTTTTATTAATTGTTTTTAAAATATTATTTGTATTGTATATAGTATAGTATACGATGTCAATATTTTTTATTGAATTTGTATGTTTGGTATTTTACTTAATGAGTATAGGAAATATGTTGTATGTAGATATTGTACAAGGAGATGTATGCAAATTACAAAATGCTAAGGTGCTCTGTGGAAAGACTCCAGATTTTATGTGCTGCTCATGTGCCTGAAGTCTAGATAGGACCTATATGCTATTTACATGGAGATCAAGGGCCTAATTGTAAATAACCCGCAAAAATACCGGCTTGCATCACGTGTCGTGCACGTGATGTCGTTAAGTGGTGGGTTTCCCTATTATCTGACACATGGCACAATTCCGATGCATTGGATATTAATCTTATGGCTTCAGATAAGCTTTGATTGAACTTCTCCTAATGAAACTTTTATCGTGGGTTCTGGAAAGTTGAGAAAGAACAACGATCGCATCTGAGTGGTGAAAGAATCAATCTTAATTGATTTCTCGAATTTTTGCTTTGATGATTGTACAGGAGGTATTCTCTCCAGATCGGGATTTGCTACTGCTTCAGGTGATTGCGTCGAGAAAGCGGTGGCTTCAATGTTCCAATCTTGATGTTGCTCGTGTGCAAGTTAGATCTCAAAAGTAATGGAGGTAGTCGACGATGTTCATGACTCGATTCAAGTTCATGGACGAAACACAGATTTCCGATGACAGTCTTCAAGCTGTTGGTGGGTGTACAGATCTCTCAAGTGCAACTATAAACGAAGATGGATTCGAAGCTAGATTCTCCTGCGGTAAGAGGCAGTTCAAGGCTCGAGGAGGTTTTAATCGGCCTGAGCTAGTGATGAGATTAATCTCTTGGTTGATGTCAGATGAAAGTTTAAGTACGTTTCAATAAATACAAAAATGTTTGGGCTGAGACTTGCAAAATGCCCAAACAAACGTGGATCCAACTGCGGATTTGAGTTCACTTATGACACATGTCGTGATCCTGGCGAGCGATGATGGTTTAGAGTGGATGTATGAGATTAGATCCTCAAGGGGATCCAATGGTTGATGGAGCTCCTGATCATACGTCGGTTGTGCTCCACAAAGAATAGGGGAAATTGACGGCAGTTGGGCATGGAGGAAGAACGGCCGAAGAACATGGTTGGTCTGAGCTTGAATCCTCAAAATCTCCACCCCCAGAGGCTTCTTCATCGATGCAGATGGTCAGAAAGTTGTCCAAGACCTTTTCGTACTATTTGGAGTCTCAAAATGCCCGGATGGGACCTCGTGGTAGCTACAACGAAGGTAATCCTGCACGGTGCTCCTACAGCTCGATAGGATTCAAGGACCCTCTATTCTCGCACTTCTCCTTCAGGGAAATGTTAAGGGAAAGGGGGAGATGCGCAGAGGAGCGTTAGACAGGAGAATGGGCGAAAGGAAGCGTCGGGCGGTGATCTTCGGCAAAGGGGCGAAGAGTGGAGATCGGGCGACCAGATCCGTAGGGATTTGGGTGAACGAAGCGACCTGGAATGACGAGAGGACGACGAGGATCAGAGTGGAGGTGGTTGATGACCAGAATGAAGGCTCGGGTATAAGGTACTAAATGGTCGTTGCGACCCAAGCAATCAGACTCGATCAATCCAGAAAAAGAGACCACCAAATAATAGATAAAATCAACTCGAAATCAATAGCGGTCTTGCTATTTTATTAACCTGGTATAGCGACCAGGGTCGAACTCAGGGAGCACGTAATGACCTCGCGGCCTACGAAGTAGTCAAACAGAAAATAAAATAAAAGAAACAGGTATTTTTGGTGGATTTTAATTCTTTTTATATTTTTTTGGATTTTTAGTTAATTAAGGAAATAAAGAAAACAAGAAAGCAAGGCAATTCAACAAATTATTTAATGCATCAAAAATCAAGCAAAAATTCAAATAAAAATGTTTTTATATGTTTTATAATTTTTACTGTTTTTAGTGAATTTTTGGGATTTTTCTGATTTTTATTTAATTTTCTAAAAATCAAACAGTGCAAAAAGATAAAAACAATGTCCAGCCAAGCTTAAGGGGTTTAGATAAAATATCTAAAAACCCCCAAAAATCCCAGAGGTAATTTTCCTGTATAGTAAACACTACAAAGAAAATTTAGCCTCTGGATTTATGATTTTTGGGTTTTTAAATTATTTATTAGAATTTCATAAGTTTTTAGGTGTTTTTCAATTTTTATGAGTTTTATATAATGAAAAATAGCCAAAATTGGCTAGAAAATCAAACACAACAAAAGAAACAGTAGCTAATTTTTTGTGTAATTTTTAGATAGGTTTTAATATTTTTTTGTTATTTTTAAAGTCAAACAGTAACGAAAATGGATGTTTTTGAATTTTTAAAAATACCAAACAATACAAAAATGTCTCCAAAAATTCCAGAAAATTTTACACTATGGCAGGAGACAATTGTCTAATTTTCATAGGATTCGGAGTTAATTTGCTATTTTATTCAAAATTAACAAGTAGGTACTGTGCATAGGGACCTGAGTGCAAATACCAAGAGTTCTGGGGGGTCCGGTGCAAAATACCCAGGAAAACACGCGCGTCGCGCGTGCCTGAGGCACTCAGGGACCCAGATGTAATAAAAACAAGTTCCAGGGGCTATTTGGTAATCAGTACCAAAAGTCTGAGGGCTTGTTTGCAATTTACCCACAAATAAACGCACATGCACAATTAATTCACGCATAGGGGTATAAAAGCAATTATCCAAAAGTTTTAATTCATTTCAGAATAAACCAGAACTATAGGGCTAATAATGCAAAATACCCAACAAAGCACGTGTCGATGCACATGCTACACCATACACAAGCGTATATAAGCAAATAAAATAAAGCGCAGGGTCCTCAGTGCAATTGTACCAAAACTAAAACAACTATCTAACTTATTTACAGGACTAAATGCTAAATAAAATAAAAGGCAGGGCCTAAGGGTAAATTACCCTTTATTGATGAAGCCGTTGGATGGGCGCAACGTGGTGAATCAGACGGTGAGGGACGACTGGCGCTCCAACATTGGGCTCCTCGAAAGGATCTGACGGTCCAGGCACTGCCACGTAGAAGATCAAACAGCGGACGGAGGCGGTGGCTGCATCACGCTGGATCGACAAGGAGATCGACCCTCAAAAGATCTGGCGGTCGATGCTGCTCCTCGAATGGACGAACGAGATCAAATCTGGAGCTCGGGGTCGATCAGACGGCGGAGAGAGATGGAGGACGAACTGGCCTCCAGCGAACTTCGCCGAGGTCGTGACGGCGCTGGCCTCCTCCTGGGAGCCCTCTGACGATCGGAACGGGAAGCTGCGGGCCCTCCGCGTCTGCTGGAGTCTCCGATGACCCAACCGAGCTCTGGGGAGCTCCGGCAAGGTCAGCGGAGGCGGAGCTGCTGGACCTGATGGTCCAAGCCCTCAGATGGGCGGATGAACCTGCAAAATGCACCAACAAGCTCGCGGGTTGAGGGCAAAATGCCTCGACCCCGTTAGGCGAGGTGAAAGTGGTCTGGGAGTCGGTGTGGGCGAGCTCCGGCGAGGGTGTGGATAGAGGAGCTCGAGCCCCAGCTCCTGTGTGATCTGGGTTGAATGGAAGTGCGAAGAATGTGCGCGGGAGGAAGGCGGAGGCGATGGTAGATTCCGATGGTCGAACGGAATAGTGGGATGGTCGGAATCAGCGAAAAACGACGACAGCGCAAATTGGGGGTAATAGGAAATTAACGAAAAGGAAAGAGAAATGGGTCTACCTGGGTGGAGGAATCGACTGGGAAGGAGCTTGTGCAGCTCTTGGTCCTTGCCTCGAGGAGCGTCGACCTCCGAGGCTCGAGCTCCTGCTCTTGGCGGAGCACGGCGGAGCACACCGCCGGATCAGTGGTTCCCTGCCCCTCTCCTCGCTGCGACAGCACCTGGAGCAAGCTGTCACTCTCACTCGAGCACTGGAGGTCACTGGTGGTGGAGCAAATGAGCCAAAGATAGGAAATGGAGTGACGGAGCTCGAGCTTTATACGGTGGAGGGTCCGGGAAGATGTGGTCGGGTAGGGCAATGGGATGCGCGGATCCCGAGGCAGGGGCTCCGGCGAGGGTGTCGGATGTGCTGGGATCGACACGGGCCCAGGGTTTAGGAGAATGGTGATCGGGTTTAGGCGAAATAATCAGGAGAAATCGGGTCACCCGCCTAAAACCCGTGAAAGGTGGTCCTGGGGGGGAGTTGACCGGGCGGTCAACAACCCCCTGGACCAATGGGAAGAGGCCATTTGGAAAAGATTTGTAAAATCATTAATATAAATAGTAAATGGCCGATTTATTACAAAGTCAAAACATTAAATATTTTTATTTTAATTTTTTCTATTTTTTAGTGATTTTTAATTAATTTTTCAAAGTAAAAATAAGGTATTTACATTATATAGCTATATATAGGTATATGTACAATATAGGCTTTTTAATTTTGATTTTTAATTAGTTATTTTTATACATTTTTATTCCCATTTTATAATTTATTTATTTATATCATAATATAAGGAATAAAAAGATATATTTTTTATTTTTATTATTTATATACATAGGTGAAATAAATAGATATGTACATACATATACATGGTATATTTACAATATTATTTTTGATTTTTAATTTTGTTATTTTTATTTTGTTTTTGTTTTAATTTATTTTATTTATTTACATCATAAAAGATAGAATATTTACAAAATTTTTAGAAATTAATTTTATTTATTTATAAGGCTAAATAAATATAAGATGAATGGACTATATACATGGTGGTTATGCACAAGTGATCTATTTTTGTTTTCTTTTTAATTTTTCTATTTTTATCTTGATTTTATATTTATAAATATATACAAACATTTACAAGCCAATTTTAGTCTCTTTTTGGGAGGAAAATATTCTTATTTTATTTACATATATATATGCACACATGAGCCCCTATCTCCCTCTACTTTGGCTTTTATGCGGTCAGGCCCATGCTGAGCCCTCCCTAGGGTTAGGTTGCTCAATATTTATTCTAAATATTTCCCTCTTTTTCTTTTTGATCTTTATTCTTTTATTTTTGCACAAAAACATGCTAATTATTACTTTTTACACAATGCATGCTTTTGGTAATTATTTGTATTTACAACTATATATATGCATTTGCAAAGGTTTTTGTAGCTAAAATATAAGAACAAAAAGTGATGAATGAGTATTCATCAGTGGTCGGGCACGGTGAATACAGAGGAGACGGTGAGCTCAAGGTTCGCCCGAGCAGGCTCCGGCGAACTTCAAAGATTCGATTTAAGACTCTGACGAAGGATTAAAAACTAGAATAGATGCTCCAGAAGAACTTACAGCTAAATCTACACTAATGGGCATGAAATAAAGACCCTTACCGATTGGAGGGTCGAGGAGGAAGTCTCGGCGGCAGCGCTCCGGTGGAGAAGGTGGATCCACTCGATTCGATGCCCACACGATTCCCTTAAAGTAGGATTCAAATCCTATTGTCACCAGGAGGAAGTTGAACGACCTAGGGTTAGGTTTCGCAGGTGGAAGAGCAATCAAAAATCGATGGGAGATCGGAGTGTGGTTCTTACGCACGTTGACGAGTGGCTCCAAAGACCGAGGTGTGCTTCTCGATGTAGTGATGCACAACCCAAGGTGATTCTTGGGCATGTATCAACAACAATCGAGGAGCAAAGTTGTCAAGGAATCGACTCGAAAAGATGAAAGGGTCTGTCTCCAAAAAGGACCGAAATCAAGGTGAAAATCAGCTGTAAGAGGCGCCAGTGGTGGTCAAAGAGTTGACCCTCGGTCAACTCTTCGATGCACCTGTTTGGTCCACGTGGACCAACGAGGAAAAAACCTTGGAAAAAGATTTGTAAAATTCATAAAAAATAGGGATTTTACCCGGCAGACCCTAAAAACTTTTTAAATTACCTCTATGACCTTTTGCACAACGTAATTACCCCATCAACCTTATAAATGACCCCAATAACCTTTGTGGGCTTCAAACAGATTACCCAGAGGGTTCATGGGGTAAGAGTTGACCAATTTACGGGATCAAGGGGGGAATTTTGTGGAGGCAATTGGCATAGTTTATAGGGTCTACCGGGTAAAAATCCCAAAAAAATAATAAATGATTTTATTAATTTTAGGTTATTATTTAAAAAATGTTCGTTATTTTCTAAAGTATTTTATTCTGATTTTTATTTATTTTTTCGAGGTTTGGAATTACAAATTCCCTTTTAAGGGCTATATATAGTTATATTGTCTATGTATTTTTTTCATTATTAATTTTATAATTTGGTTTATTATTTTATATATTTATAACTTAATTTTATACACTTAGATATATTTTTATTTTATTTTCTGATGTATTTTATACAAATAAATAAATAGATGTATAATCTATATTGGTATACATATTGGTATTTTACCTATGTCTTTTATACAAGTATTTTTTATGTTTTTTGATCTTTTTATTCCAAATTTATTTTGTACATATATTATTAATAATATTTACAAAATTATAAAAATATATAAATTACAAAAAATAATGAATAATAAATAAAATGAATATTTTAATCGGTATAAGTATACAATAAGGGTCCAAAACCCGACTTTCAAACCGTAACTCCAAAAAATATGAAAACGCCTTCATTAAATAGCTTATTAAAAGTTATATACATTTAAAGGTGATTTGATATATTTTGAGTTTATATTTGACAGATATGGTCCTGGGAAGTTGGGATTTTGGAATTTTATTCAGATTATATCTTTTTATCTGTATATTATTTTTTGTGAAATCAATTTTGTATTTTTCTATATTTAATTATCTACATCTTTCATGTTCAAAGTTCCTTTATTTGAAGTATAAAAAGTGAAATTAAAAATAGGTCCCAAAAATGAAGAAAAATGAATAAAATAAAAGGTAATTTTTATTGGTTTTCGGCCCTTATCTCCCCCTACTTTATTCCTTGTTGACCTAGTCATCGAGATGCCTAGGTCCCGCGGTTTCGGGTCATAAAATATTTGCAATATTTTATTCTTTTTCTTTTCTTTTCTTTATTCTATAATGTTGGCATTAAAAACAACATTTTATATACTTTTTTACGCACAAATGCATGAAGATAAAATGCAAGAATTAAGTCTATTTACACGTATTTACTAGGATTTTTCAAGCCAAAATAATAAAATAAAGATGATGAAATGGAGATTCATCGTTCACCAATACAACCCTGGTTAGCAAGATCAGATAGGTGCCCGAAACATCTATGGCATACTATTCCGAGTTATCACCAGAAATCATTTAGTCTCAGCCAGTATGGGAGTAAGTACAAACCGCTGTCAGCTACCAGTGTTACTTGAGGACGGAGTCTTACGTAGTGTCCTCTAAACTCCCCACTCTGCTAAGTACACCCAGACTATTTCTGACAACCCGAGAGTACCCGTTGAAGATAAGGTGATTAAAAGCGTGAACTAAGTAGTACTTCGAACAAAACCCATACTCTGGCTCTACTTTATGGGTCATCTCCCACTCACTGAACCTGAAGAGTGTACCTACGATGCAATTGCAGGGGTTGCTCTCCCCAAGACAAGTGGAGTCCTTACGTTTATTTTTAAATCCGATAAAATTAGCAGTCCATGTTTTAATTTTCGGTTATCATATTTCTTGGATATTTTCAGAGAAATCGTCTAATGTATTTTTTATTTTTTGGTATGGCCTTAGATACAAGCAACTAGGTGCTTCGTCCTAAGAAAGCACCTAGATACGGTTACGCATAGAAAGGGAAAATCGAGAAATCCTAACAAGCACCTATCTCAAAAAATCGTAGAAAACAGTCGAAAAAAACACGAGCAAAAAAGCCACGGTAGGTGTCATGCTTCCCAGGAGTACATCCCTAATGAAACAGACCCCAAGAAGAAGAGAGGGAGAGGTACAACTCGGGATACCCTGAAGGGGCCCCTTTCTACGAGACACACTTTTTTTACAAAAAATTACAACAAAATTAAAAATCGGCCTTGCGGTTCTGTCTTGCGTAGTTCAACCTATACTGCACAACTTAGAAACAAAAAGGCGTGAGGATAGAAAAAGAAAGAGGATGGCGAAAAGAAACCCTACCTAGGTCTACGGCTACCCTAGCGTTGGCTCCCCGGCAATGACACCATCTGAAAAAGCCACCTGATCACTAGTCTTCTACTGAACCTATAAAAGAGACAAAAAAGAGATTTCGTGGTCGTTGTATCGACCAGGTGAGTTTTACCAGAAAAGATTAATTTTGAATTAATCTTCTTTTTATTTTATTTATACTCCTAAACTTAAGTGTATAGCGGTTAAGCACAGGAGTGTCGAACTCATGGAGGCAAACTGTTGATAACTAGGGTTAAACTATAGACAAACTAAGGTAGACGGGTTACTAATTTTTATTTTATTTTCAGGGACTCTTCTCGATTTTTATTTGATTTTTAATGAATTTTATATTATTTTTGTGATTTTTTAATTAATTTTGTGTTTTTTTATCGAAAATGTTTTGTAATTTTTATTTAACTTTTATTTTATTATTTTTATGTTTTTATTTTCAATTTTCTGTTTTTATAAATTTTTAAGGAGTTTTTAAGATTTTATAGATTTTGGTTTATTTTTAATATTGAATACATTATAAGTATTGAAAACAGATTCGTATTTTTGATTTTTAGAATCCAAAACAGTAATAAAATATTTTTATTTATTTTTATTAGAATGTAGGTGAAATTATCTTTAAAATAATATATTGTGTATTTTTAGGAAATTTTTTATTTACTTATGAATTTTACAATTGTTTTATGTATTTTATATTTTTTACGATTTTAATATTATATTTTTATTTTATTTTTGGTTTATTATGAAAAATATGACAAAATATACTAAATATAATTTTTATTAGAGAAAAAACGTTTTTTATTTTTATGATTCTGAAAGTTTTTATTTTTTAAGTGTTTCTTTTATTGATAATTTATTTAAAATGTATTTATTATTTTTTCAAAAATTATTTGTACTATATATAGTATAGTATACGGTACCAATACTTTTTTATTGTATTTTTATGTTTGGTATTTTATTTAATGAGTATAGGAAATATGTTGTATGTAGATACTGTACAAGGGGATGTGCGCAAATTACCGAAATGCTAAGGTGCTCTGCGCAAAGACTCTAGATTTTATGTGATGCTCACTTGCCTGAAGTCTATATAGGACCTATATGCTATTTACATGGAGATTAAGGGCCCAATTGTAAATCACCCGCAAAATACCGATCTGCCTCACGTGCCGCGCACGTGATGTCGTTAAGCGGTGGGCTTCCCTGTTATCCGACGCATGGCACAATTATGATGCATTGGATATTAATCTTACGGCTTCAGATAAGCTTTGATTGAACTTCTCCAGATGAAACTTTTATTGTGCGGTTCTGGAAAGTTGAGAAAGAACAACAATCACATCGGAGTGGTGAAAGAAAAATTAATTGATTTATCGGATTTTTGTTTTGGTGATAGCACAGGAGGTATTTTTTCCATATCGGGAGTTGCTAATGCTTCAGGTGATTGCGTCGAGGAAGCGGTGGCTTCAATGTACTAATATCGGTGCTGCTCGTGTGCAAGACAGATCTCAAAAGCAGTGGACGTAGACGACGATGTTCGTGTATCGATTCAAGTTCATCGATGAGAGTCAGATTTCCGATGACGGTCTTCGAGCTGTTGGTGGGTGTACAGATCTCTCAAGTGCAACCATAAACGAAAATGGATTTGATGCTCGATGCTCCTGCGGTAAGAGGCGGTTCAAGGCTCGAGGATGTTTTAATCGGCCTGAGCTAATGATGAGATTAATCTCTTGGCTGCCAGATTCTGTTCGCTGTCCTCCTGTAGATAGAGATGAAGACCTGCAAATAAGTTATATGCTCGAGGAATGGCTGCCTCGGTTGGCGTGGAAGAGAAAAGGACAAAAGTTGATTCAATAACACGGAAGATGCATGATTAGCATAGAAGGATTTAAGATCAGTGAATGGAAAATCCTGCAGAGATGATTGAGAAGGCTTCAATCTCCTGAATAGAGAAGGAAACGATGAAGGAAGTCCTTGAGGGTGTGTTAGGCTACAAGGTTAGGGTGGTTTAACTCCTCTAATCTATGTTTTCTCCCTCCACGTGGGCCCCACTTTATTCTTTTTTTAAAAAATTAAATAAATAAATTTTACATCATCAATCCTATCAAAAAATAATATATTATACCATCATCTCATATAAAAAATATAAACTACTCCACTTCTACTCACTTTTTCAAACTCCAATACAATCACATCACAATAACTACTCACTTTTTCAAACTCCAATACAATCATATCATAATAAACCTACTTCTAACCCACCCACAGTTTAACCCTCTATCCAAACACCAAAACCTAAAAATGGGTTACCTGCAACCAGTTTAACCCACCTAAACCCACTATCCAAACACCCCCTGAAGGATTTGAAGCTATAATTCCTATGCAATTTCGCCTGAGAAGAATAGATTTGGATGACAAGGAAAACAAGGCGGTCAATGTGGATGAACGGAATTTGGTGTGAACAGAAGAAAATTTAAGATGGATGGAGAGAAAAAATTAGAGAGGAAAAGTGGATAGGAATAGAAGAATAAGAGGACAGGGAAGGAAGGTAGTTCGAAAGGAGAATCTGGAAGTAAATTGCGGATGCAGCGGGTGCGCCTGTGGGTTCTGGAGCTCGAAGCTCCATAGGTCCTCACCTCGACCGCGACGACGGGAGGCTATGCACGACGGAGTGAGGGCTTCGAGCCGGCAAGATCTCGGCCGAGTCCCGCTTCCGACCCTCGCTAGAACAGCGGTGAAGCCGACTCCTGTCACGAGTCGTCTCTCTCGCACGAAGCTCATGGGTGGAAGAAGGGGGCAAAATGGCGGATGGTTGCTCGAGGAGGTCGTTGGGTCCTAATATAGAGGGCTAGGAGCGGGGTCACCGCTGACGGTGAGGGGATGCAGAAGAGGTTGGAGGAACGATCAGCCAACTACCGGCCGTTGAGGATGTTGGCGAACGGCATGGGAGGTTACCGTCGTGAAGAGGCGGAGGAGATGAGTAGGTGGTATGCGACAGGGGAAGAAGAAGAACGGGAGAAGAAAAAGAGGAAAGGAAGTAAACTAAATTAAATTAAATATTTAATAATTATAATAAATTAATTATTAATAAATTAATTTCGTAATTAAATATATAATTAATAATTAAATATGGATAATAAATTATTTCAGTATTTTTTGAATTAAATAATTAAATATATAATTAATTAATAACTTCAATAAATAAATAAATGAGTAATAAAAAATTACATAAATAAATAGATTACAGTAAATTGATTAATTAATTAATTAAATCAAATTAATTATTATTTAATGAAATTTATTAATAAAGTAATAATATACATTACGGTATATTGTACAATATACTAATACGGATCCAAGAATCATTTTTTTCGTATTAACTTTGATTTTAGCGAAATTAGTGTCATTTTGTAGATAATTTAATAATATGAATTCTAAAACTGAGTTTGTCCAATTCGGAGTTCATACGGACGTGTTTGAGGTCCGAAAAATTTAGGTAACGGCTTCGAGGCTTTGATTTTTAGTGGTATTTTGGCTTGGTTATATTTTATATTTTTCAATACATTTTTTGAAGATTTCAGGAAAAGAAATTAAGTTAATCAGGTTTATAGTTATTTAATTAAAAGTCTGGAAAGTTTCCACATATAGTACATATATACGACGGGTCCAAAACGCCATAACTCACTGCTTTTATTCTAATAATTTTTAAATATTTTTAATAATAAGTATTGAGTATAAAATGAAATTTAAAAGTGAGTTTGGTCCGTTTGGAGTTTTCTATAAATAGTTATGAACCTTGGAAGTCAGCTTTTGTAGCTTTTACGGTTCATTACAGTTAATTTTTTATCGAAATATTTTTCCGTTATTTTTATAAAATAATATATATTTCTATGAAAATTTTTATAAAAGAAGCGATTTGATTTGAGGTTGTCTTAATGATAAATAAAATAGGTATAGTATTTACAATATGAAAATGGGTAAATTATATTTTTCGTCTTGATTTTCTAAATATTTTTATAACTTAAGATTCTTATCTCCCCTACTTATTTATTTTGTTGACCCGATTAATATTGACCTAGTCTTTGAGTTCGGATTAATCTGTATATATTTCATATTTACAGCCTTCTTTTCTGTTATTTTTACTTTTTTTTATTTTTATTCTTTATTTTAGATAAAATAAGTATTAAATATATAATATTAACAATTGTGGTTAGAATAATAATTAATCTCAATTAATGATGATTTACATATATTTTACTAAGGATTTTAGTCAAAATGAAAGAATAAAGGCGATGAATCACTGATTCATTAGTTGCTCCATCCTCGCGAGGCATAGAACCCATCGTTGTCTTAGTTGTGCTGTCAGAGGCTCCGGAGAAGTAAAAAAAAGGAGAGCACTCATCTTGGGGTGGGCTTACAACTTAGATGCTTTCAGCAGTTCTCCGCTCTGCACTTAGCTACCCAGTGTTTACATATGCCCCTTGCTATGGTTGAGTCCTCCCAGAGTTTGACGTCACCACTCTGAGTTAGTAGATTTTGATCATATAATTGCACTGAAATGCGCATGTCTAAGCATATTACGTATGGAGTGATTGTCGTTTAGGCATTGACTTATGTTGCACGAATGCAGTCTAATATGTTTAAACTCGACGTTGATATATGGATTTGTTGTGGTGTATGTGGAAGTCACATATTCGCATGTAAGTTGGATCAGTTAAATGGTAATGATGTCATTGTATTTTTTCGATCTTCTAGAAACTTTTTGCAATGAAGGCAAGTTCTTCCGAGGCTTAAGGCAACTTAAGAATTCGGGCCATTGAATTTAACGTTTACAACTCAGTTAATTCATTTTTCCCTTATTTAAATAAGTATTATGTAATTCATAAGTGTGCTTGATCAAGAAATACATGAATGTAATTTATTCGGTGTAAGAAATAATTAATAAAAATATCTAACAAATAATGATACATGAATAAGAATATTATATATTAAAAAATAATTGAATGGATACAGTTATAGCATTAAATATATGTATACATAATTCTTAAATTAATGAACAAATCTACATTTAATGAACAAATACACAGAACAAATACATAATAAATGAAGAAATTTACAAGATGAGAAATATATATAGATGAGAAAATACATTGTAAATGAACAAATACACAAAAAGAACTAATAGATAATAAGTGTTCAAATGCATTGGACAAACATATAGTTATATGACTACAAACATATTAAATGTACGACTAAGAATTAAGCAATAAAGAAATATAAATTTGGCCAGAGAGCAGATGGCTAGCAAGCAGTTTGCCGCACCATTGGCGGGGCAAACCATTCACCATGCATGTGGTTGCACTGCCACGTAGACAGCAAAGAGTACCACAGTGATTCCAAGACCCGCACTCATAAGCAACGAGCATCCAAACCACTCCAAAGATGATCCCGCAAAACCAACATACTTGGGAAACCACCTCACATACCGTACCGCTGAGATATCCTTCTGCTAGCTTCTGCAGTGTTTTTTTTTGTTTGTTTACTTCCAAGAACACTCTGAACTTTTCTGTTGTGTGGCGCCTTCTGGTTACTGCCAGGTTGTACTAAAACGAGGACCATTCGACGTTATGGTTTGTGCCTTTAGTTATTGTGTGTTCAGGTAGAGAACCCACGGTCTACAGTAAAATTAAAAAGCTAGTACTATGTATAATTATAAAAGGATATAATATGTACCTATTATTACAAAAAATGGAATTTTTTAAAAAAAAAAACAGAAAGCATCCATACATGCATGGAGGACATAAACTCAGACATCCGTGATAAACCAACTAAGCTGCAACTGACAGAGAGCTTGCGACACAAACAACCCATTGCTCGTCATTTACCAGCAAGCTGATCAGGGTTTGCAGTGTTCGGTCGGCGAAGGAATAACTTAGGATTCCCAGTCGTAATCTCGCTCGCAGCGCATGATTAGGCTATAATAGTATTGCCTAAGCAACACCCGACAATATCTAACGTTGGATTCATTCGCATTTACATAGCACCCATTACAAAACCTGCAGTGGGTGCTCTTTGTCCGCATCCATCCCACTACAAAAATCTCCTCTCACCACCACCACACATCCGCCTCCACAAATCGAGCTCGATGTGACCTCAAATATTGCAGGAATTTCACCGGAAAAGGCTGGAGATCCTCCGAAGCTGATTGGGAAATTAAAGCCTACATAGGCCCGGGTGAGGACAAAGTGCCTCCTGTGGGTCCTGAGACTGCAGACATTTCACCTAATGTATGATTGTGAATTGCAGACCCTGATCGATCCCGTCTCATTAATCCTACCTATATCAACTTTCTGTCTTTTCCTTCCCTCTTTGTTTTTTATATATATTACACAACCAATGCCATTAGATGCCGAAGATACCTGGGTCCCCTACGTATATGTGTCTTTTCTGCCCAAATAAATGGGATTTAAGTAGACCCATAGGTGAATATATATATATATATATATATATATATAGGAGAAACTTCAAATGAGACGGGGTCTCATTGTGAATATGATGAGCCACAAATTACAACCGTTTGATATGTATTGATGGTCAGGATTAAATCCGATTTTCCAATAGAAAACCACCATCAAAACCGCCTTCCATCCTCTTTTTATGGAAAATCCTAACATATTAACTACAATTCCGACTTTTATGTTCGATTTGGAAATATTAATTATCATCAACTTTATTGTCTCGATTTAATTAGGTAAACATTCCTATTATGTCTTATTTCTCATTCCAGCTTATCTCATTGTTCAATGTTCTCGAATATCTCATTTATGGAAAATCCTAACATATTAACTACATTCGCTTAATTTTTAAATTTAAGTAGTATATGTTATTTCGTTTCATATCATAATATTTGTATTATTATACGTAACAATTTCAAATTATTGTTAATTTTTTAAATTGTCAATTAACATTTTCATATTAAATCTGTTAATAAATTTTACAATCCAAAACATATTTTCATTATTCAAAAAAGCAAATTGGTCCTATTAAAACATTATTTTCATAAGGATTGGAATTTTATATCCTCCTAATTTATTTAACTAATCCTCATATTTGCTTTTAAAACCAACAAAATATGCTCAAATTTTTTTAAATTTAGTAGCTTCATTTCAAAAAAGTATCGTAAAATATCAATTTGTTAAAGTGTTATTCAAATAACAATCTCAAAAAAATATTTTTTTTTAAATTTTGTTGACAATCAATATATAAATTAGACCTTCTTGCGTCTGTTTTTAATAAATTAGTTTTACCAATTTTGTAGATCCGCCCTTTTCCCTCAGTGCTGCCTTTTTAAACAACAAAATATGAACAAAATTTTGTAATTGTAATGGCTTTATTTCAAAAAAGGCTCGTACAATAGCAACTTGTTAAAGTACTATTCAATAAACTACATCATAAAAGTAATATTTTTTGAACTATTTGCTAGTCGCTATATACATTAGCAATCCTGGCGTCTGTTATTAAGAAAGTAGTTTTGCCTAATTTGTAGTTCCAGATTTTTCTCTACTATCCCATTAAAATCGCACGTTTGTATTCTCTATATATAGAAATGTTATTTCGTCAAAACCATTTCATATAATGATAGTGGTTTTGATCCGGACCTTCCGATCTTAATCCAACCGTATTTATTGTTGGCTCACTATAATCACTATGAGACCCCACCTCATTTGAAGGGGTCTATATATATATATATATATAGGGAGCTGGGAGATTACACTCGGCCTTTTTTCTCATTATTTTTGGATTTTTTTTGAAGAAAACCTTTGGGGAATTTTCTTAATATATTGTGGGGAATATGTGTTTCAAATTTCATGCAAAATAAATACTCCTAACATGTTCATCTAGAATGGGTCAATTTCAGCAATTCTGAGACCGTTAAAATATGATAGTCTTGATGGAGATGATAGAAGTCTTGAATTAAGTTGAATTTGAAATGACATCATGGTGATATATAGTGATCTAATTCTCCAAAAATTTCATTTCAAAAAAATCAAAAAATATTGAAAAAAAGAGCCGGGTGTAGGTAATTACCTACACCCCTGGGTGTAGGATCCCTTTTCCCATATATATATATATATATATATATATATAGGGAGCCCTTCTAATGAGGTGGGTCTTTCCTGAAATTCAGAAAGCCACTACCAAATTTGTAAATTACGTAACAATATTGTAAATTTGAACTACATATTGTAAAATAATGATGATAATACAGTTATGTAAAATATATCATCCATATTGTAACAAACATTTAATTTCAAATATATTAATATTTTCATAAATCTTTCATGATATACATATTATGTTAATATTTAGTATTAAATTTATGGAGTTAGAATGTGTAAAATAAATAGAATAAATGCTTAAATTGATGTGGCTTTCCATGCATCCAGGAAAGGTGCACCTCATTGGAAATATTTCCTATATATATATATATATATATATTATATAGGTTAATGGGGTTGCCCCCTTAGGACAGCCAACATGGCTGCCCCCGCCCCTATTTCGGTATTTTTTTATTTTTTTTGAAATATATCGCCATGTATATTCATCCCTATATCCATCCTATATGCCATTCGAATTTTGTCAGAAACAGAGACTCCTATGGCCTACATCCAGACAGTCATTTTTTAACGGTAACATGATTTTTAAAATGAACACCATATCGATGGAGGCCTTAGGAGTCTCTGTTTCTAACGAAATTCGAATGCCATATAGAAGGGATATAGGGATGAATATACATGACGATGTTTTTCAAAAAAATAAAAAACACCAAAATAGAGGAGCGGGGCAGCCATGTTGGCTGCCCCCAGGGGGCAGCCCCATTAAATCCATATATATATGGGAAAAATGTGTATGCCCCTTAGGGAGAGCTAACTTAGCTCCCCCAACCCCATTTTTCACATTCACGGTCGCCAAAGAAGCCCCATTAACCTATATACATATATATATATATATATATATATATATATATATATATATATAGGGAAAATGTGTATGCCCCCTAGGGGGAGCTAACTTAGCTCCCCCGCCCCTTTTTCACAATTTTTTTTTGAAATCTAAAATCGTGTAAATTCATTATTAAATCTCTATATTATATCATTCAAATTTCATGCGAAATAGAGACTCCTACGACCTCCATCCAAACGGGATTAAAAAATCATGTTACCATTAAAAAATAACTGTCTGGATGGAGGCCGTAGGAGTCTCTGTTTCGTATAAAATTTGAATAGCATAATATAGGGATATAGTGATTATATTCATGGAAGAAATTTTCAAAATAAAATAAAAAAATGGTGAAAATGGGGCGGGGGGAGCCAAGTTAGCTCCCCTAGGGGGCAACCCCATTTATCCCATATATATATATATATGTGTGTGTGTGTGTGTGTGTGTGTGTGTGTGCGTGCGTGCATGCGTGCGTGTGTGTGTGTAGAGAGAGAGAGAAGAGGGATCATAGTCCATGGAGTAGGTAACTTACCTACTCCATTTTCTCTCTTTTTCTCAAATTTTTTTTATTTTTTTTAAAATACCACCATAGATTTTCATAACTATATCCCTCTAATATGCCATTCAAATTTCGTCGGAAACAGAGACTCCTACGGCCTCCATCCAAACAGTCATTTTTTAACCGTCACATATTTACTGTATTTTTCATGGTCTAGATGGAGGCCGTAGGAGTCTTTGTTTCTGACGAAATTTGAATGACATATTAGAGGGATATAGTTATAAAAATTCATGGAAGCATTTTTCAAAAAAAAATAAAAATTTTGAAAAATAAGAAAATGGAGTAGGAAGCTACCTACTTCATGGAGTAGGATCCCTTCTCTCTCTCTCTCTCTCTATATATATATATATATATATATATATATAAAGGAAAGAGAGCCTATATAATGATGTAGGTAACTTACCTACATCATGCTTGTGTTTTCCCCAATTTTTTTATTTTTTTGAAAAATTCTTCCGTGGATTTTCATAACTATATCCCTATAATATATCATTCAAATTTCGTTAAAACAGAGACTCATATGGCTTACATCCAGAACAACTAAAATACAGCAAATCTGTTACCGTTAAAAAATTACTGTCTGGATGGAGGTCATAGGAGTCTCTGTTTCCAACAAAATATGGATGGCATATTAGAGGTATATAGTTATGAAAATTCATGGAAGCATTTTTCAAAAAATATAAAAAAAAAATTGAAAAAAATAAAGTGAAGTAGGTAAGTTACATACTCCATGGAGTAGGATTGATGAATACTCATTCATCACTCTTTATTCTTATATTTTAGCTACAAAAACCTTTGCAAATGCATGTATATGTTTGTAAATATAAATAATTACCAAAAGCATGCATTGTGTAAAAAGTAATAGTTAGCATGTTTTTATGCAAAAATAAAAGAATAAAGATTAAAAAGAAAAAGAGGTAAATATTTAGAATAAATATTGAGCAACCTAAGCCCAAGGGAGGGCTCAGCATGGGCCTGACCGCATAAAAGCCAAAGTAGAGAGAGATAGGGAGCTTATGTGTGTAAATATACCTGTAAATATAATAAAAATATTTTCCTCTAAAAATAGAATAAAAGTGGCGTGTACATATTTGTAAATATTTGTAAATACAAAACCAAGATAAAAATAGAAAAATCAAAAAGAAAACAAAAATACCTTTACTTGTACATATTCACCATGTACATACACCCACTCTTATATTTATTTAGCCTTATAAATAAATAAATTAAAATCCCTAAAAATTTATATATATTCTATCTTTTATTGTGTAAATAAATAAAATAAAAACCATAAAAACAAAAATCAAATAAAAAGAACAAAATTAAAAATAAAAAAGAACTTTGTGAATATACCATGTATATAGATGTATATATCTATTTATTTAACCCTTGTATATAAATAATAAAAATAAAATAAAAATACCCTTTTATTCCTAATTTTATGCTATAAATAAATAAAATATAAAATGGGAATAAAAATGCACAATCATAACTAATTAAAAATCAAAAATCAAAAACCTATATTGTATATATACCTATATATAGCACTATAGTGTAAATACCATATTTTTATTTTGAAAAATTAATTAAAAATCCACCAAAAATACATTTATTTTATTTTATTTCTTTTTTAGACTACTTCGTAGGCTGCAAGGCCATCACGTGCTCCTTGTGTTCGACCCTGGTCGCTATACCAGGTTAATATAATAGCGAGACCGCTACTTGAGTTTCCATTGATTTTTGCCTTCGTTTGGTGGTCTGATTTTTCTCGACTGACACCGCTTGGTGACTTGGGTCGCAACAACCCTTGATTACCTTTACCCGAGTCGTCGGGCGTGTCATCAGAATGGCGCCGTTGTTGGGGAGCACGGCTTAGTAGTCTTTTTCTTTATTTTTCATTTTCTTTTTATTTTCTTTTTCGCGGCTTTTCATGGTTCTTTCGGAGTCCGCGGCTTTTCGCAGCTTTTTAGTTTTCATTTATTTTTGTTTTATTTTATTTTATTTTCTTTTCTTTTGTTTTGTGTTTGCTTTTATTTGTTGCTTGTTTATTTTATTGTCATTTCTGCACATATACCCCTGTCTGTTTTTCTTGTCTATATTTGATTATTTTATCTGGTTGATAACACTCTGTTTCTTTCTTGCGAGGGCCCGAGGACCGAGGCGGCGACTACTGAGGAGCCGGCGCAACCGTGGGATTCGGAGGCGGCTCCCTTCTGCACGGAGCCGCAAGAGAGAGCGAGAGAGTAGCTGAGTGGGCGAGGAGTAGACTTTACTTTTATTCATTTGATTATTGTAATAATACAGGGACACTCAGCAGGACTTGGACAGTTTCTCGGGTCTGTTTCGCCGAGCACCGGTGTGCTCGGGGGATCCTTAGCTTTTTCGCAGCTTTTTCGCGATTTTAGTTTTTCGCTGCCTTTTACGGTTTTACGCGGTTTTTCTCGAGCCTCTAGCTTTAGGACTTTCTGATTGATTGTGTCGTACTATGTAGGATCCAAACACCTAATAGACTGCTTCTGCCTATAGATCGATAATTGGACCTACTAATAAAAAGTTAATAAAAATAGCTGACTCATTTCCTTCGAGCCTACGTGTCGCAGCCTGCCCTGCCAAGCGTTGCTCCTGAACCCGATTTGTCGGGAGGAGGAAGGGTAGACCGAGACCGGACTCTCTGGATCGAAGGCTAGTGACCAGCTAGACGGTTCTATCAAGTAGAGGTTTCCTGCTTAGGACTCGGTTTTTCCCGCTGCACCATATAGGTAGTTTACTTTCTACTTTTCTATTCTGCGCGGATTATATTGCATGTAGAGTGGTGGAGTCAGGCACGCCTTTCTTACTTTGCATGCATCATTGATTTCATCACGCATCGGCTTTTTCATCTTCTCCCCCTACTTTTGACTTAATAACCAGGAGAACCGAAAAATTCGTTAGGCATTTTTGTTTTTATTGAAAAAGACCTAAAAAGAAAAACCATAAAATTGGGATTGCTAAAACTATTGATCACTAAAAGACACTTGATTTAAAAAACTTGTCTTGGGGAGAGCAACCCCCTCATTGCTTGGTTTGATTGCGCGAGAGAGTGACCCGAACACTAGGTAGAGCCCTCCGGTACTCTTCTCGACTGATTACCGACTCTTCTGTGTGGGACAGTCGGTTGGGAAAGTATCGGGTATCCCAGCAGGTCACGTAATCGCTATGATATCTTGATTGTTCACCAAAATACAATTTGACAAGATAAATTGACCGAGCCTTTACGGTCTTCAGCTTGCGTTGCGTTGGTGAACTTGGGGGTTTGCTTGTGATCATAGTTTCTCCGGATCTCATCCGCCTTACTCACCACATCAAGATGATGGGTGATGAATACCCATTCATCACTCTTTATTCAAAGTAGAGTTCTGAGATACATTCATTCGAGGAAAGACAATATTTCTATCAGAATAAATGTTGGTGGCATCAGTACCACCTCTAGTTGGCTCTACAACTAGACGTCTTGCGGCCTCAGTACCGCTGGCTGGCTCGGCTCTGCTGGTGGCGTCAGTACCACCTCCTCGATGTGGTGAAATGGCGGCCTCAGTACCGCCGGTGGGATCAGCATCTCTGGTGGCATCCGTACCACCGTCATCATGATGTGCGGCTTCAGTACCGCTCTCCTCCTCCTCATCTGGCGCTCTGGATAAATCCTCGTGTTGTCGCTCAGATGAGGCGCCGCCTGCTGGTCTAAGACAAAATGTTCGGGCTGGCGATCGTCTGAACTGCCGGCTCCGGCCATAGTGACGTCTGCAAAATCAGATGAGCCCAACTCAGGTTCTGTTAAATCAATTCGTCTTTCCTCGGGCTCATGTCTCTCAGTAGGAAAAGAAAGGGGATCGAGGGGGAACAGGGTGGAATCGAACTCGGGCCCGGAGAGCTGGTCTCGACTCTCATGGGCCAACCTAGATGATGAAGTAGCCGCGCCTGAAAGCGGTGCAGCCAGAGGCTGCCTAAGAGATCGTCTACCCATCATCTTGATCTGGTGAGTGAGGCGGATGGGATCTGGAGAAATTATGATCGCAAAGCAAACCCCTTGTTCACCAACTCAACACAATCTGAAGACCGTGAAAGCTCGGTCAATTTTATCTTGTCAATTTTATTTGGTGAACATACAAGATATCAGAGCGATTACGTGACCTGCTGGGATACCCGATACTCTCTCAACCGACTGTCCCGCACAGAAGAGTCGGTAATCAGTCGAGATGAGCACCGGAGGGCTTTACCTAGTGTTCGGGTCACTCTCTCGCACAATCAAACCAAACAATGAGGGGGTTGCTCTCCCCAAGACAAATTTTTAATGTGAGTGTCTTTTAGGGTCAATAGTGTTATCCAGTCCCAATTTTTATTTTTATTTTTTTTTTCAAAAATAAATACAAGCGGCCTAACGATTTTTTTCGATTCTCCTGATGATTAAGTCAAACACAGGGGGAGAAGACGAAAAAGCCGATGCGCGAGAAAATCAATGATGCATGCAGAGGAAGAAATGCGTACCTTGTCTCCAGCACTCTACATGCAAGTGATCCGCGCAGAATTTAAATACAGAATTTAAACTACCTAAATGATGCAACGAGGGAAAACCGAGTCCTAGCTGAGCAATTTCTATTGATCGTGAAGAACAATAGTTAGCCAATGGAATCGAGTCCGGAGTCCGATCTTGGGAGTCACTCGGTGCCCGCCACAACGGGTCCTGCCAGCGCTGTATGTGACTCCTCACGGCACGTGGTCTCAAATCCAATTAAACTAACTTTTTCAGTGAATTTTATCAAGGTCCAATTACGTTCTATAGGAACAGATATTCTATTAAGTGTTGGGCCTTAGATATCTACGTCACAATCAACAGAAATTCCTAAATCTAGGGGCTCGAGAAAACCGCGTAAACACCGGAAAAGGCAGCTAGCTATCAAAACCACGATAAAAGCCGCGAAAATCCAGATGGGTCCCCCGAGCACACCGGTGCTCAGCGAAACAGACCCGCTAAGTTAAAAGTGTCCACAGTTCAAAGTTCAAGTCCTAAATTATTACAACAAGAATAATGTTCTCTCTTTCTCTCTGAAATAAAGAATCTCTTTTCCTCTCTCTCTCTTCCTGCTCTTCTTCCCGTGCGGGTCCTCAAAAAGTGTACTCCAAGTTCTCCACGTAGTACCTCGCACAAAAATTAGAAAGAGAGAGTGTCAGAAAACAGTTATAATATAGAGAGACAAAAATAACAGAATGAAAAACTGACTACAAAGCCGTGCTCCCCGGCAACGGCGCCATTCTGTTATCTTTGGCCCTTCCCCTCCTTCCCCGTGACCTCCATTGGCTTCGCGAGAGTGACAGCAAGCGGCAGCCCTTGTTGCAGTGAGGCGAGGAGGTGTATCCACTGATCCGGCGAACTTCGCCGTTCTTCATTCTGACGACCGCCCGGACGACAGAGGTAAAGGTATGAAGATAAATAGGTCGTTGCGACCTCAATCACTCGGGCTGAGTCAGTCAAGAAAAATCAATCACTCAAATCGGATGAAAATGTACAAGCACAAAACAGAGCGATCTAGCTATAGGATTAACCTGGTATAGCTCCCAGGGTCGAACACAAGGAGCACAGATTGGCTTAAGAAGCCTACGATGTAGTCAGAATCCAAGAGAGTACCTTTTTTGTGTTTTTATTTGTTTTTATAATTTTTTTTAGATTTTTTTAATGAAGAGAAAAATGAAAGAAAGGGAAAACAAGGGAACTTCAACAATTTATTCAACACACCAACAATGATGCAAAAATTCCAGAAAATTGATTTTTAGGTTTTAAATGTTTTTTACTGTTTTTGGTGAATTTTTGGGATTTTTCTAATGGTTAAATTATTTATTAAAAATCAAACAATGCAAAGAATAGAGGGTACTGTCCAGCAAGGCTTGAGACTCAAAAATAAAATATCTAAGAGTCTTACTAAGCCCTGGAGGTAATTTTCCTATAATCTATGAAGAATAAGGAAAATTTGGGCACCTTAATTATTGTTTTTGGATTTTTAATTTATTTTATACAATTTTTATGGGTTTTTAGGGGTTTTTCAATTTTTAAGGTTTTTAGATGATGGAAAGTAGCCAAAATTGGCTAGAAAATCAATCAGCAAGCAAGAAACACTATCTAATTTTTTTAGAATTTTTGGAGATGTTTTTATATTTTTTTGGTATTTTTAAAGTCAAACAGTGACAGAAAAGAGTGTTTTTTGAATTTTTAAAAATAATAAATGAAATCAAAAATGTCCCCAAAAATCATAGAAATTCCTACACCATGGCAGGAGCCATGTGTCAAAATTTCATTGGATTTGGAGGTCGTTTGATATTTTATTCAAAAATAAAAGTGGGGCACTGTGCACAGGGACCTATGTGCAAATACCCAAAAGTTCTGGGGTCCTGGTGCAAAATACCCAGCAAGTCACGCGCTTCGCGCGTGGCTGGGGCACACAGGGACCATATTGCAAGAAAAACCAAGTCCTAGGGCTATTTGATAACTCGTATCAAAAGCCCAGGGGTATGGTTGCAAAATTCCCAATAAATAACGCACATGCGCATATAAAGTGTTCACAGGGGTATAAATGCAAATAAACAAAACTTTTCATTCAATGAATAACATTCCAGAACTACAGGGCTAAAGATGCAAATAACCCAACAAAACACGTGACGAAGCACGTGGGTCTCTACTGGCAGGGGTATAATTGCAAATAAAATTAAGCGCGAGGGTCTCTATGCAAATATCCCAGAAAATAAACAACGTGAATTAAAAGTTACAGGACTAAACTGAAATAAACAAACTACGAAGGGGCCCTATGATATTTACCCCTTTATTAATGAAGCGTTGGATGCGCGCCACGTGTAGATCGAACGGCTGCGGCTGGTGGGCGCTCCAGATGGCTCCTCCTCTGATCGGACGGTACTGGTAGCTCCAAGGATGGACGGCCAAGATCTGAACTGGAGCGAGGAGGACGATCGGACGGCGATGGAGGGTCCTCGAAGAACTGATGGCCGGCGAATTTCGCCGGCCTCGTGAAGGCATCTCCTGTCTCCTCTGCTGCGCCTGAAGGTCGGAGAAGCTCCGGCGTGAAGTTCCGCAGCTGCTACTGGTCTCCGGTGGTCAAACCGAGCTCCGAGGAGCTCGAGCAAGGACGGCGGAGAAGAAGCTCCTGGCTTGAAGTTGGGGGGCCTCAGACGCCTCCCTTTGGACCTGCAAAAGAGTTCAGAAGCTTCACGGGTCGAGGGCAAAGTGCCTCGACCCAAGAAGGCGGGGTGAAGGTGGACGGTGCGGCGTAGCGAAAGAGCTCCGGCGAAGCGACGGCGAGGGAACTCGAATCCCAGATCCTGTGCGATCTGGGGTGTGCGAATGGGTGAAGAAGGTGCGTGGGGACACGGTGAAGGTGATGGTCGGGTCGGATGATCGAGATGAAACGTGAGATGGTCGGAATCAGGGAAATGGGTCGGAGATGAGAATTGGGCGAAATCGAAAATTACGCTAACTCGAAGGTCTAATCGGCTACCTGATGGATGCTGTAGACTATGCTGGAGCGTGGCTATCTCCGGGTCGTAGCTTCGAAGGGCGTCAAGGCCTGAAGCTCGGTGCTCAACGCCGGCGGCGGAGCAAGAACGGCGAAGTTCGCCGGATCAGTGGATACACCTCCTCGCCTCACTGCAACAAGGGCTGCCGCTTGCTGTCACTCTCGCGAAGCCAATGGAGGTCACGGGGAAGGAGGGGAAGGGCCAAAGATGAGGCGCGGAGGCGGCGGAGGGGAAGAATATATAGAGTGACCGGGCGATTAGGGTTGAGGGTGGACAGCGATGGAAAGCTTCGATTTCGTGGCGAAGGATCCGGCGAGGGAGAGGGATGAATGGCGAAGAATCCGGGCGCGGGGGTTGAGTGGGTGACAGCCTGGAGCGCGTGGGAAAAATCGGGGAAGAAGGCGCGGCACGCGACTTCCAGAAAAGGAAGGAGGTCGCGGGGGAGTTGACCGGGGTCAACATTCCCCCGTGGACCATCCAGAAGCTGCCACGTGTGCTCGGTTTTTGTTTTATTATTTTAGGGTAGAAATAGGTCGAATTAAAAAAAACTCAAAACATGAAATATTTTTCTTTTATTTTTTTCTATTTTTTGGTGATTTTTAATTAATTTTTGGAAATAAAAATAGGGTAGCTCTATATATAGGTATATGTATACTATATGGATTTTTATTTTTGATTTTTTATTTGTTGTTTTTATGTATTTTTATGCTCATTTTGTATTTTATTTATTTACAACATGAAATGAGGAATAAAAGAATATTTTTATTTTATTTTTATCACTTATAAACAAGGGTGAAATAAATGGTGGAATACATTTAGATACATGGTATTTATACAATGTATTTTTGGTATTTTAATTTTGTAATTTTTATTTGATTTTTGTTTTGTTTCTTTTTATTTATTTTATTTACAAAATGTAACATAGAATATTCACAAAAAGTTTAGAAAATAAATGAATTTATTTACAAGGTTAAAATAAATAAAAGATGTGGTTTATGCACATGATGAAAGAAGGGTATTTTTGAATTTTTGATTTTTATCTTTTTATTTTGTTTTTAATAAAATATACACAATATGTACAAGCATATTTTTGGTTGAGGAAAATATATAGTTTTATTTATTTACAAATATACATATGTGAGCCCCTATCTCCCTCTACTTGGCTTTTATGCGGTCAGGCCCATGCTGAGCCCTCCCTTTGGTTAGGTTGCTCAATATTTATTCTAAATATTTCCCTCTTTTTCTTTTTGCTCTTTATTCTTTTATTTTGTGCACAAAAACATGCTAATTATAGGTTTTTACACAATGCATGCTTTTGGTAATTATTTGTATTTACACATATCTACATGTATTTGCAAAGGTTTTTGTAGCTAAAATAGAAGAATAAAGAGTGATGAATGGGTATTCATCACCCCCTATGCTTTAACTTTGCTAGTCCCTTAGCAAACACTTATTTGAAAAAGAAGTGCAAAAGAAAGAAAAAGAAAAAGAGGATGTACATGGATCAAGGTTGACTTATTAAATTTTTCCTTCATTAAATTGAAATATGGAGCTCGATCAGATCTTTGGATTATTAATGTGTCGGAACCTTATTTGGACTTAAGCCTAAAACTCAACAGCCTCCAAGTTCCACCAATCCATGGGCAAGACTCCTCAATAAACCAGATCAGAACAAGTCTACATACACAAACTCTAATGACCATGAATCTTTCCTTGCGGTGTAGGTGATCTGTGGCTCCCCACCTCAGAAGTAACAAAGAAACAACCTCCCTCAACCTGGTAACTCTAATTCCTCAGTCTAGCAACTCTTTCCTCGAGAAGCGGGGTATTCCCTTCTAAGTTCAAGTGCAACCAGCTCAAGGAGAGGGGGTAGAAGTATAGAGTTTTGGAAGCTTAGCCAGTGTAGCTAAGTCTCCCGCTGCAAGCTTCATGAGATGTAACATGATACCATAAGCTTTTGCTTTTCACTCCGGTGGGGTTATTAAATTTTCAATCCGACCCACCACTTTTTTGGAGTTCTTTTTGCATTTTTGCATTTTTTTTTTCAACAACTTCTGTACATCATACCTACATGGTGCAGCATATATAAGAAATTTCCCCTTGAGCCAGTAGACTATCCCTCTTTTGAAGCTTTATTGCAACCCACAGCTTCTGTCTTTAGCTGTCAACACCACTAGACCAAGTTGAGGTGCACTTCCTTCACTATAAGAAGAAGAGAGGTTCCGCCTAGAAGTACTACCCTCATATGCTACCCCAAGCCAAAGGAAACTGCCTCCTCACCACCTCATCCATGGAGAGCCATGTGTAAAGTGCAGGTGCAAGTTAAGCCATTGTCTCTGAGAGTCATGCGTGTGTTGTTAAGTGCTCTACTTAGGCTCATCAAGATGACATATGCTCATAGCCTAGTGGACTTGAAGAATTAAGTCCTGATGGACCTGAAAAGCCTTAACCCTAAGTCCTACAAGGTTCCTCTTGAAGTTAAGTGGATTAAGATCTTATTCAAGCTCCATTTCTCAATTTAATTCCAGGCTTAATTTAAATGTCAACTCTTCATCTAGGAAAAACTATATACATATATGTACACAAGATGCTATTTACAAATATTTTACAATCATGCAAAAAAAAAATTTTTGAAAAATGTTTTGAAATCATGAGTGAATGATACATGAGGTGCAAGTTTTGCAAAATGATATTTACACACATTTACACAAGATTTTTGCAAACTTTTGATTTTCAAAACATTTTGAAAAAAAAAAAAAATTTGTACTATATACATAATTTTGATACAAAATATTTACACAAGCTTTACACAAAAGATTTTTGAAATCAAAAATACTTTGTACACTAGCTATGTATATGCAAGAATAAAAGAGGTTATGTTCATGAAAAATTTTTAATTTTTGTGATTTTTAGCCATTTTATTTATTAACAAACTCACACAAAGTACGAGTTATGGCTAAAGTATATATGAAATATATACACACCCCCCTATACTTAGCTCGAACGATGTCCTCAGAGTGATCAAGAGCGATGAAGAAGACATAACTCGTGCTTAGTAAAAGGGAAGTGAAAAGGAATGGCTAAGTACAGAAACGAATAAATGAATAGAATGAGAGGAACTCGGTGGTTTCCCCCTATACTTAGGATTAACTAATCCTAAGTATAGAAAGCTGTACATGAAGGGAAAGCCGAGTGAAGAATATACAGAATCTGCCCCCCCTATACTTAGGGTAAAATATCCCTAAGTATAGGCAGCAAAACCAAGAGCAGAAAGAATGAAAAGAATACTCACAGGTCCGACATCCCCCCTATACTTAGGGTAAAGTACACCCTAAGTATAGCATAATCATAAGATGAAAGATGGGATGTGGGACTAAAGAATGGAATGATATGGACAACTGGATCTATACAGGCGGAGGAACAGTGAAAATCAGGCGTGAGATGTAAAAGATGTGAGTCAAAAGACCACATCTCACGCAAAATGAATAGCAGCAATAATAACGTCCCGCGGCTCATGATCTAGAAATGGTTTGAGCCGCTGGCCGTTCACTCGGAAGGTACTCTCAGAAGATAACTCAGATATATCAATGCTACCGTTATCGTGTACCTTTCTGACCAAATAGGGTCCTTTCCATTTGCTCTGTAGCTTCCCTGGAAATAATCTAAGCCTCGCATCAAACAGCCATACTTTCTGTCCAATCTCAAAATGCTTGTGGCTGATATGAGAATCATGCCACTCCTTGACTTTCTCCTTATAATGTAGGCTGCTTGAGAATGCTGCATCTCTAAGCTCTTCCAAGGCGGCTAACTCTGCCCTCCTCTGGTCTCCTATACCATTTGGATCCATCAATATGTCTGTAACTGCCCAGAGCGACTTGTGCCTCAGCTCAACTGGTAGGTGACAGGGCTTGCCATACACGAGGCGAAAGGGAGATGTACCCAATGGAGTTTTGAAAGACGTCCGATATGCCCACAAGACCGAGTCCAAAAGCTGTGACCAATTCTTTCGGTCAGGGCGGACGACTTTCTGCAAAATATTCTTGATCTCCCTATTCGACACTTCGGCTAGACCATTCGTCTGTGGATGGTATGGTGTAGCAACACGATGGTCTATGCCGAACTCGGTAGCAAGTGCCTTCACCTGGTCGTTGATGAAGTGAGACCCCCCATCTGAAATCAGAACTCGTGGAACCCCAAACCGCATAATGATGTGCTTCTTCAAAAATTTGCAAACTGTCTTCGCATCTGCGGCTCGGGCGGGGATAGCCTCAACCCAACGACTAACATAATCTACGGCCAACAGAATGTACTCAAATCCCTGACTCTTAGGGAATGGACCCATGAAATCGATGCCCCATGCGTCAAAAACCTCACAGAAGTGAATGGGCTGCATCGGCATCATATCACGCTGTCCACAAGTGCCCATCCTCTGACAGTCAGTACACCTCTTCACGAACTCATCAGAGTCCTTGAAGAGTGTAGGCCACCACAAGCTGGATTGGAGCACTTTCTGTGCCGTTCTCCTCCCAGAATGATGTCCTCCTGCCTCAAGCTTGTGGCAGTACGTGAGGACACTATGGTGTTCCTCCTGAGGAATACACCGACGCCAGATGCTATCCCCTCCTTCGTGGTAAAGGATGGGATCCTCCCAGTGGTAGGACTTGGCCTTCGCAAGGAAGGTCTCAATCCTCTGCTTGGGCCAATCTTGTGGGACTTTCCCAGCAACGAGAAAGTTCACAATATCGGCATACCACGGGAGTGAGGCGATAGCAAGGATCGCCTCATCTGGGAAGGTATCACAAATGGGATCAATCTGCTCAGAATCCTCAGGCTGCTCTAGTCGGGAAAGATGATCCGCCACCACATTCTTGACTCCAGGCTTATCCTTGATCTCAATGTCGAACTCCTGGAGTAGAAGGATCCATCTAGTAAGTCTGGCTTTGGCATCCTTCTTTGACATGAGGTACCTGATGGCGGTGTGATCTGTGTACAAGGTCACTCTAGATCCAATGATATACGATCTGAACTTATCTAGGGCAAACACTACTGCTAGCATTTCCTTCTCTGTGACTGTATAATTTCGCTGTGCGGAATCCAATGTGCGGCTAGCATAGTGTATCGCAAATGGTACTCCATCCCTCCTCTGTCCTAGCACGGCCCCTACGGCAAAATCAGAGGCGTCCGTCATGATCTCGAATGGGAGAGACCAATCAGGTGGCTGAAGGACAGGAGCCTCAATTACACACTGCTGGAGAGTCTCAAAGGACGAAAGACACTTGTCATCGACAAAGAACTCGGTGTCTTTCGTCAAGAGGTCAGTCAACGGTCGGGCAATCTTGCTGAAATCATGAATAAATCTCCTATAAAAACCAACGTGCCCCAGAAATGACCGTAGCTGCTTCAAATTGGACGGCGGTGTGAGTTTTCTAATGACATCGACCTTGGCCGGATCAACCTCCATGCCTCTGTTGGAGATGATGTGGCCAAGCACCGTCCCTTGAGTCACCATGAAGTGACTCTTCTCCCAAGACAGAACTAAGCGGGTAGCAATGCATCGCTGGAGCACTCGGTCTAGGCAGTCAAGACAGGAATCGAATCCGTCGCCGTAAACCGAGAAGTCGTCCATGAAGACCTCTAAACACTCCCCTACCATGTCCGAAAATATTGACAGCATGCATCTCTGAAAAGTCGCAGGGGCGTTACATAGCCCAAATGGCATGCGTCGAAAGGCGTAGGTACCGAAGGGACAGGTAAAAGTGGTCTTCTCCTGATCCTCAGGAGCGATAGCTACCTGATTGAAGCCCGAGTACCCATCCAGGAAGCAGTAATGGCTTTTCCCTGCCAGTCTCTCAATGATCTGATCTATAAAGGGGCAGGGGGAAATGGTCCTTCTTGGTGGCCTGGTTGAGTCTCCTGTAGTCAACGCAGACCCGCCAAGAGGTGGGTACTCGTGTAGCGATCTCCTCTCCTGACTCACTGATCACAGTCGTGATGCCCGTCTTCTTGGGCACCACATGCAAGGGCTCACCCACTTGGAGTCGGAAATGGGATAAATAAAATCTGCACTCCACCATTTTGATATTTCCTTCATGACAACCTCTCTTAGGTTGGGGTTCAGTCGCCGCTGGAACTCACGCGACGGCTTCGCCCCTTCCTCGAGATAGATATGGTGGGAGCACAACGAGGGGCTAATCCCATGGAGATCTGCTACGCTCCATCCAATTGCCTTGCGGTTCTTTTCAAGAACCTCCATCAGACGGGATTCTTGCTCTCCAGTCAGATCGGCAGAGATGATGACTGGGTACATCTCAGACTCTCCCGCAAGGAATCGATACTTCAGCGAAGTAGGGAGCGGCTTTAGCTCTGGACAGCTGGGTGCTGGCAAATCTGGCTTCTGAAGAAGATGTGTGTATGCGGACAATTCTGCCAAATTTGCCTGGGAGAATGATAATGAACTCTCACAAACTGGATCTGGAGGAGGCGGGTCCTCTACATTGTCTCTGGTCTGCTCTGCCTCTACCTCCTCCTCATCTGTAGGCTCAGGTGGATCCAGATCTGGCATCTGATCATCACACTCTGCCCAATCAGAATCTGAATCCGAGGGATCTATATCAGACTCGGTGGCATCAGTACCACCGGAGAACGAGGTGGCATCAGCACCACCATATAGTAGGGTGGCCTCAGTACCACCATCACTGGAAATCGTGTCGCGATCAAGGTCCGACTCTGCTGACTCAATTAGCATCCTGAACCAGGATTGTGCTCTCCAAACTATCCTCTGCTATCATCTCCGCATCAGCTGTATCTGAATATGAGAGGATGGTCTGTGCTGCAGGATCTGCCCAAATTGCCTCATCATCTGTGATCACAAAATCACAGTCCTGGTGGATGTCTGGCTCTATGTCTGTCAGCTGCTCTGAATCTGTACCGCCATGTGAGCTGGATCTGGCTCTGGCTCTATGGTCCTTAACCGTCTCTATTTGTATACTCTCGCCCTGGACGCGAAAGAATACCTTCCCACTGTCATGGTCAGTCACCGCTTTGGCTGTGGCCAAGAACGGGCGACCGAGGATAATGGGGGAATCGGTCAATGAGCCAGGGGTCTCCATGTCCAGCACTACGAAGTCCACGGGGAATTGCAAACCCTGAATCGTGACGACAACGTCTCGTAACAACCCCTTTGGCCTCTTGACAGACCGATCAGCAAACTGAAGGTATGTCCTGCTCTGTACAAGAGTGCCCAACTCTAAGTGGTTGAGAAGGGCTGCCGGAGAAGGTTGATCGACGATCCGCTATCTAAGAGAGTACGGTTGAACCTCTGCTCACTAATCTGACATCTGACATACGGGGCCCCTAAATCTGGCCTCTTAGTCGGCAGATGGTTCTGGATCGCGTAACACGTGGCTTTGGTCAACACATGAATTTCTGCAGTCTTATTCCTCTTCGTCCTTCTGACTGTGGTCTTATCTCTCAAGGATCGCTGAAGAAGAGGGATGTGTTGCAAAGCCTCTTTGAGGGTCAGCTGGATGTGAAATCGGTCTATCATGCTCTGGCTGAACTCCTCCTGCTCTACCTTTTTTGGATCTTTTTCTTTTTTCTTCCCCTTCCCCAACTCAAGGGCTCTAGGAAAGGGATCACAGGATCCTTCTCAGATGAAGGACTAGGAATAGGCCTAGATGATTCAATGACTGGATCCTCACAAATATCATGCACCACAGTGGGATCAGAGTAAACTAAACCTTTTCCTTTATTCAAAGTAGAGTTCTGAGATACATTCATTCGAGGAAAGACAACATTTCTATCAGAATAAATGTTGGTGGCATCAGTACCACCTCTAGTTGGCTCTACAACTAGACGTCTTGCGGCCTCAGTACCGCTGGCTGGCTCGGCTCTGCTGGTGGCGTCAGTACCACCTCCTCGATGTGGTGAAATGGCGGCCTCAGTACCGCCGGTGGGATCAGCATCTCTGGTGGCATCCGTACCACCGTCATCATGATGTGCGGCTTCAGTACCGCTCTCCTCCTCCTCATCTGGCGCTCTGGATAAATCCTCGTGTTGTCGCTCAGATGAGGCGCCGCCTGCTGGTCTTCTACCGCTCCTAAGTGTGACAAAATCAGCATCAAATAAATCCGAAGATGTATCATCAAATGGGTCACTAGGAGTGGCAAATTCAGTATGAACTACCTGCTCAGATTTCCTCTTCAAGCTATTCGGATTAGGCTCGATCTGTGCAGGGATGGCGGCCTTTCCTCTCATCAGGTCCCGCATCTCCTGGCGGAACTCGTCCATCTCCCGTCTAAATGTAGCCTGCTGTTCTGTGAAGAGGCGGGCTAAATCATCCGTGGCGGGGCTCTCAAGGGAGCCCGACGGGTTGCCTCTCTGATAATGAGGCTGCTGGACCTGGTGCTGCTGGCTGAGAGGGGTAAGAGGAATGATGCTGCTGCTGGTGAGCCTGCTGCTCACGTCTCCAATTCTGTCCCTGCTGCTGATAGGGACGAGATACGAATGATGATGGCTGGTGTGGCTGGTATGCAGGGGCTGCTGGTGATCTCTCTGCTGGGAGTACTGCCCTCCCTGACCGGCTGGCTGCTGCTGGGGTTGGTTGCCCCCATTCCCCCACCTGAATCCGGGATGGTCTCGTCGGATTCCAGGTTGAGGACGGTCATACCAAATCCCGTTGACATCCATCAACGGCTCTGCATCGTAAGGGGCTGGTGATCGTCTGAACTGCCGGCTCCGGCCATAGTGACGTCTGCAAAATCAGATGAGCCCAACTCAGGTTCTGTTAAATCAATTCATCTTTCCTCGGGCTCATGTCTCTCAGTAGGAAAAGAAAGGGGGATCGAGGGGGAACAGGGTGGAATCGAACTCGGGCCCGGAGAGCTGGTCTCGACTCTCATGGGCCAACCTAGATGATGAAGTAGCCGCGCCTGAAAGCGGTGCAGCCAGAGGCTGCCTAAGAGATCGTCTACCCATCATCTTGATCTGGCGAGTGAGGCGGATGGGATCTGGAGAAATTTATGATCGCAAAGCAAACCCCTTGTTCACCAACTCAACACAATCTGAAGACCGTGAAAGCTCGGTCAATTTTATCTTGTCAATTTTATTTGGTGAACATACAAGATATCAGAGCGATTACGTGACCTGCTGGGATACCCGATACTCTCTCAACCGACTGTCCCGCACAGAAGAGTCGGTAATCAGTCGAGATGAGCACCGGAGGGCTTTACCTAGTGTTCGGGTCACTCTCTCGCACAATCAAACCAAACAATGAGGGGGTTGCTCTCCCCAAGACAAATTTTTAATGTGAGTGTCTTTTAGGGTCAATAGTGTTATCCAGTCCCAAATTTTTATTGTTTTTCTTTTTAATTTAATTTTTTTTTTCAAAAATAAATACAAGCGGCCTAACGATTTTTTTCGATTCTCCTGATGATTAAGTCAAACACAGGGGGAGAAGACGAAAAGCCGATGCGCGAGAAAATCAATGATGCATGCAGAGGAAGAAATGCGTACCTTGTCTCCAGCACTCTACATGCAAGTGATCCGCGCAGAATTTAAATACAGAATTTAAACTACCTAAATGATGCAACGAGGGAAAACCGAGTCCTAGCTGAGCAATTTCTATTGATCGTGAAGAACAATAGTTAGCCAATGGAATCGAGTCCGGAGTCCGATCTTGGGAGTCACTCGGTGCCCGCCACAACGGGTCCTGCCAGCGCTGTATGTGACTCCTCACGGCACGTGGTCTCAAATCCAATTAAACTAACTTTTTCAGTGAATTTTATCAAGGTCCAATTACGTTCTATAGGAACAGATATTCTATTAAGTGTTGGGCCTTAGATATCTACGTCACAATCAACAGAAATTCCTAAATCTAGGGGCTCGAGAAAACCGCGTAAACACCGGAAAAGGCAGCTAGCTATCAAAACCACGATAAAAGCCGCGAAAATCCAGATGGGTCCCCCGAGCACACCGGTGCTCAGCGAAACAGACCCGCTAAGTTAAAAGTGTCCACAGTTCAAAGTTCAAGTCCTAAATTATTTACAACAAGAATAATGGTCTCTCTTTCTCTCTGAAATAAAGAATCTCTTTTCCTCTCTCTCTCTTCCTGCTCTTCTTCCCGTGCGGGTCCTCAAAAAGTGTACTCCAAGTTCTCCACGTAGTACCTCGCACAAAAATTAGAAAGAGAGAGTGTCAGAAAACAGTTATAATATAGAGAGACAAAAATAAACAGAATGAAAAACTGACTACAAAGCCGTGCTCCCCGGCAACGGCGCCATTCTGACGACCGCCCGGACGACAGAGGTAAAGGTATGAAGATAAATAGGTCGTTGCGACCTCAATCACTCGGGCTGAGTCAGTCAAGAAAAATCAATCACTCAAATCGGATGAAAACGTACAAGCACAAAACAGAGCGATCTAGCTATAGGATTAACCTGGTATAGCTCCCAGGGTCGAACACAAGGAGCACAGATTGGCTTAAGAAGCCTACGAATGTAGTCAGAATCCAAGAGAGTACCTTTTTTGTGTTTTTATTTGTTTTTATAATTTTTTTTAGATTTTTTTAATGAAGAGAAAAATGAAAGAAAGGGAAAACAAGGGAACTTCAACAATTTATTCAACACACCAACAATGATGCAAAAATTCCAGAAAATTGATTTTTAGGTTTTAAATGTTTTTTACTGTTTTTGGTGAATTTTTGGGATTTTTCTAATGGTTAAATTATTTATTAAAAATCAAACAATGCAAAGAATAGAGGGTACTGTCCAGCAAGGCTTGAGACTCAAAAATAAAATATCTAAGAGTCTTACTAAGCCCTGGAGGTAATTTTCCTATAATCTATGAAGAATAAGGAAAATTTGGGCACCTTAATTATTGTTTTTGGATTTTTAATTTATTTTATACAATTTTTATGGGTTTTTAGGGGTTTTTCAATTTTTAAGGTTTTTAGATGATGGAAAGTAGCCAAAATTGGCTAGAAAATCAATCCGCAAGCAAGAAACACTATCTAATTTTTTTAGAATTTTGGAGATGTTTTTATATTTTTTTGGTATTTTTAAAGTCAAACAGTGACAGAAAAGAGTGTTTTTGAATTTTTAAAAATAATAAATGAAATCAAAATGTCCCCAAAAATCATAGAAATTCCTACACCATGGCAGGAGCCATGTGTCAAAATTTCATTGGATTTGGAGGTCGTTTGATATTTTATTCAAAAATAAAGTGGGGCACTGTGCACAGGGACCTATGTGCAAATACCCAAAAGTTCTGGGGTCCTGGTGCAAAATACCCAGCAAGTCACGCGCTTCGCGCGTGGCTGGGGCACACAGGGACCATATTGCAAGAAAAACCAAGTCCTAGGGCTATTTGATAACTCGTATCAAAAGCCCAGGGGTATGGTTGCAAAATTCCCAATAAATAACGCACATGCGCATATAAAGTGTTCACAGGGGTATAAATGCAAATAAACAAAACTTTTCATTCAATGAATAACATTCCAGAACTACAGGGCTAAAGATGCAAATAACCCAACAAAACACGTGACGAAGCACGTGGGTCTCTACTGGCAGGGGTATAATTGCAAATAAAATTAAGCGCGAGGGTCTCTATGCAAATATCCCAGAAAATAAACAACGTGAATTAAAAGTTACAGGACTAAACTGAAATAAACAAACTACGAAGGGGCCCTATGATATTTACCCCTTTATTAATGAAGCGTTGGATGCGCGCCACGTGTAGATCGAACGGCTGCGGCTGGTGGGCGCTCCAGATGGCTCCTCCTCTGATCGGACGGTACTGGTAGCTCCAAGGATGGACGGCCAAGATCTGAACTGGAGCGAGGAGGACGATCGGACGGCGATGGAGGGTCCTCGAAGAACTGATGGCCGGCGAATTTCGCCGGCCTCGTGAAGGCGTCTCCTGTCTCCTCTGCTGCGCCTGAAGGTCGGAGAAGCTCCGGCGTGAAGTTCCGCAGCTGCTACACCCTGGTCTCCGGTGGTCAAACCGAGCTCCGAGGAGCTCGAGCAAGGACGGCGGAGAAGAAGCTCCTGGCTTGAAGTTGGGGGGCCTCAGACGCCTCCCTTTGGACCTGCAAAAGAGTTCAGAAGCTTCACGGGTCGAGGGCAAAGTGCCTCGACCCAAGAAGGCGGGGTGAAGGTGGACGGTGCGGCGTAGCGAAAGAGCTCCGGCGAAGCGACGGCGAGGGAACTCGAATCCCAGATCCTGTGCGATCTGGGGTGTGCGAATGGGTGAAGAAGGTGCGTGGGGACACGGTGAAGGTGATGGTCGGGTCGGATGATCGAGATGAAACGTGAGATGGTCGGAATCAGGGAAATGGGTCGGAGATGAGAATTGGGCGAAATCGAAAATTACGCTAACTCGAAGGTCTAATCGGCTACCTGATGGATGCTGTAGACTATGCTGGAGCGTGGCTATCTCCGGGTCGTAGCTTCGAAGGGCGTTAAGGCCTGAAGCTCGGTGCTCAACGCCGGCGGCGGAGCAAGAACGGCGAAGTTCGCCGGATCAGTGGATACACCTCCTCGCCTCACTGCAACAAGGGATGCCGCTTGCTGTCACTCTCGCGAAGCCAATGGAGGTCACGGGGAAGGAGGGGAAGGGCCAAAGATGAGGCGCGGAGGCGGCGGAGGGGAAGAATATATAGAGTGACCGGGCGATTAGGGTTGAGGGTGGACAGCGATGGAAAGCTTCGATTTCGTGGCGAAGGATCCGGCGAGGGAGAGGGATGAATGGCGAAGAATCCGGGCGCGGGGGTTGAGTGGGTGACAGCCTGGAGCGCGTGGGAAAAATCGGGGAAGAAGGCGCGGCACGCGACTTCCAGAAAAGGAAGGAGGTCGCGGGGGAGTTGACCGGGGTCAACATTCCCCCGTGGACCATCCAGAAGCTGCCACGTGTGCTCGGTTTTGTTTTATTATTTTAGGGGTAGAAATAGGTCGAATTAAAAAAAAACTCAAAACATGAAATATTTTTCTTTTATTTTTTTCTATTTTTTGGTGATTTTTAATTAATTTTTGGAAATAAAAATAGGGTAGCTCTATATATAGGTATATGTACCCTATATGGATTTTTATTTTGATTTTTTATTTGTTGTTTTTATGTATTTTTATGCTCATTTTGTATTTTATTTATTTACAACATGAAATGAGGAATAAAAGAATATTTTTATTTTATTTTTATCACTTATAAACAAGGGTGAAATAAATGGTGGAATACATTTAGATACATGGTATTTATACAATGTATTTTTGGTATTTTAATTTTGTAATTTTTTATTTGATTTTTGTTTTGTTTCTTTTTATTTATTTTATTTACAAAATGTAACATAGAATATTCACAAAAAGTTTAGAAAAATAAATGAATTTATTTACAAGGTTAAAATAAATAAAAGATGTGGTTTATGCACATGATGAAAGAAGGGTATTTTTGAATTTTTGATTTTTATCTTTTTATTTTGTTTTTAATAAAATATACACAATATGTACAAGCATATTTTTGGTTGAGGAAAATATATAGTTTTATTTATTTACAAATATACATATGTGAGCCCCTATCTCCCTCTACTTGGCTTTATGCGGTCAGGCCCATGCTGAGCCCTCCCTTTGGTTAGGTTGCTCAATATTTATTCTAAATATTTCCCTCTTTTCTTTTTGCTCTTTATTCTTTTATTTTGTGCACAAAAACATGCTAATTATAGGTTTTTACACAATGCATGCTTTTGGTAATTATTTGTATTTACACATATCTACATGTATTTGCAAAGGTTTTTGTAGCTAAAATAGAAGAATAAAGAGTGATGAATGGGTATTCATCAATGGGCAGACGATCTCATAGGCAGCCTTTGGCTGCACTGCTTTCGGGCGCGTCTACCCGTTCATTTAAGTTGGTTCGCGAGAGCCGAGATCAGCTCTCCGAACCCGAGTATGATTCCACCCTATTCCCCCTCGACCCCCTTTCTTTCCATTCCGAGAGGCCAGTGCCAGAGGAGAGACTTTCAGATTTATCGACACCTGAGTATGGATCGTTTGATTTTGCAGAGACCATGGCCGGCAGTTCAGATGATCACTCTAGAGGTCCACAGCCGAGCATTTTTATTCTGGAACAGGGTGCGATCAACTCCACCCTGATCGCCTCCCTCGAGACAGTGCAGCAGCAGTTGAGGGATCAGGGAGCTTTCATGTTGGATATGAGGAGAGAGATGGAGCAGATGAGAGCAGAACGAGAGCAGCGTAGAGACGGGCCGAGAGTTCTAGATGATGCAGCAGCAGCAGCCGCAGCAGTCGCAGCAGCCGCCGTCGCAGCGGCAGCCGCCGCGGTAGGAGCCGGAGACGCACCGAGACCGATGCGGAGGTTGCACAACCCCGGATCGACACTGATGCATCACTGGGTTGTGCTACCAGCCATCGTGGGGGACTTCAAGTTCCCCCCGAACACCTTGCAGCTCCTCCCCCGTTTCCACGGGCTCGCCACTGAGGAGCCCCATCTCCACCTCCAGGAGTTTCTCATGATTTGCAGTTCTGTCCACGACCGACAGGTGGACCAGGACATGATACGGATGATTGCCTTCCCCTTCTCATTGGCAGACAAAGCATCCACCTGGATGAAACATCTGGGGAAGTTCGTCTACACTTGGGAGAAACTCCGCACCGAGTACTTGCATAAGTACTATCCACTCGGGAGGACCAATGCCGCGAGAGCCCTGATCATCAACTTCTCCATGCTCCCCAATGAGCAGTTCCATGAGGCATGGGAGAGGTTCAGGGAGCTGACTGATAGATGCCCGCACCACGACATTTCCAAGCCGAACCTCCTGCAGAGCTTTTTCAGCGGGCTGACACCAGAGCTTCAGGGCTTGGTGAATGCTTCTTGTGGCGGGTCTTACTTCGCCAAGGATCACGACCAGGTCTTGGCCATCTACGAGGAGATGGCCGAGAATTACATGGTGATGTCCCAGACCCGGTTGTATACTCAGGGCAGACCCCAGCAGCCACAGACCGTGCAGTACCAGGGGATAGCATGAGTCGACGCAGGTCCTTCCAGTTTGTCTGCAGTAGCAGCAGCACAGGCAGAGTCATCAGCCACGGACATGGGGATCATCAGCGAGAAGCTGGACCGGATGGAATTGATTGAGAAGAAGCAGTGCCAGGGCATCACTCAGATGGAGCAGATGGCACAGACACTGAGCGACATGAAGACCCAGCTCATGTATCTCCAGGAGGTGCAGACGGCTTTCAAGCCCCGTCTTCAGTCGCGAGGCGATTCCGGTAGCAGCAGCAGCTCATCCCAGCACTCCAGCACTCACCAGCATCCTAGACAGGTTCATCTTGTACAGGCGGAGCCGTACCAGCAGCCGCAGCCCACCTACCAGTCACCACCATCTCTAGTCTTGCAGATGGTGGTATACCAGCTGGATTAGCCTCTGGCAGTGCTCCCGCCACCCTAGTACGATGCAGAGCCGTTGATGGATGTCAATGGAATTTGGTATGACCGCCCTCAGCCCGTTATCCGACGAGACCATTTCGAATTCCATTGGGGGACCGGAGGTACCCAGCCCCAGCAGCAGCCGTAAAGACAGGGTGGCCAGTACGGCCATCAGAGGGATCACCAGCCGCAGCAGCAGCAGCCCCCAGTGTACCAACCACAGCAGCAGCAGCAGTCACAGTATGGTCCTCATCCCTATCAGCAGGGACAGTCTTGGAGGCGAGATCAGCCTCACCAGCAGCAGCAGCATCACCCATACCCTTCTCAGCCGCAGCAGCAGTTCCAGCAGCCTCACCATAGAGAGGCTACCTATCGGGCTCTCATGAGAGCCCCGCCTTGGATGACATAGCCCGTCTTCTCACAGATCGGCTGGCTACTTTTCGACGGAAGATGGACGAGTTCCGCCAGGAGATGCGGGACATTGTGAGAGGGAAGGCCGCCATCCCTGCCCAGATTGAGCCGAACCCCAACAGCCTGAAGAGAAAATCTGAGCAGGTAGCTTGTACTGAGTATACCACTCCTAGTGATGCATTTGGTGATATGACTGGATATCCTTTTTGATACTGATTTTGTCACACTTAGGAGCGGTAGGATGCCAGCAGGCGGCGCCTCGTCTGAGCTACATCATGAGGAGACATCCAGAGAGACAGGCGAGGAGGAGAGCGATACTGAGGCCACAGAGACGATGACGGTGGTACTGAGGCCACCAGGGATGCTGATTCCACCGGCGCTGCTGAGGCCGCCAATTCACCAGTTGGAGGAGGTGGTACTGAGGCCACCCACTATACCGAGCCAGAGCGCGGTAACTGAGGTCGCGAGTCTTCCAATTGATCCAGCCGATGGTGGTGCTGAGGCCACCCATGCTTTTGTTGAGAGACCTGTTGTTTTTCCTACTTCTGATGTATCTCGGAACTCTATTGTGAATAAAGGAAAAGGTTTGGTTTTTTCTGGTCCCACTGTGGTGCATGATGTATGTGTGGATCCGGCCGTCGAGCCATCTAGACCTTTTCCTAGTCCTTCATCTGAGAAGGACCCCGTGATCCCCTTCCCTAGAGCCCTTCAGATGGGGAAGGGGAAGAAAACAGAAAATCCAAAAAAGAGAGATCAGGAAGAGTTCAGCCAGCAGATGATAGATCGGTTTCACATACAGCTAACTCTTCAGGAGGCTTTGCAGCACATCCCCCTTCTTCAGCGTTCACTGAGAGACAGGACCACAGTCAGGAGGAAGAGGAGGAACCACCACTCAGAGATCTATGTGTTGATGAAAGCCACGTGTTTCACGATCCAGAACCGACTGCCGGCCAAGAGGCCAGATTCAGGAGCCCCTTTGTCAGATGCCACATTAGAGAGCAGAGGTTCGACCGCACTCTATTAGATAGCGGATCGTCGATCAACCTACATCTGGCAACCCTTCTCGACCGCTTCGAGTTGGGCACTCTTAGACAAAGCAGGACAATCCTTCAGTTTACTGATCGATCTGTCAAGAGGCCGAAGGGGTTGTTGCGAGACGTTGTCGTCACTATTCAGGGCCTACAATTCCCTGTGGACTTCGTAGTGTTGGACATAGAGATCCTGATTCAGTGACCGATACCCCCATCATTCTCGATCGTCCGTTCTTGGCCACAGCCAAGGCGGTGACTGACCATGATAGCGGGAAGGTATACTTTCGCGTCGAGGGCGAAAGTGTACAAATAGAGATGGTCGAGGACAGCTGAGCCAGAGACAGATCATGCTCAGATACCACTTCAGACACAGAGCAGATGACAGATGTCGGGCTAGACATCCACCAGGACTGTGACTTTGTGATCACAGATGACGAGGCAGTTTGGGCAGACCCAGCAGCACAAGCCATCCTCTCATTTTCAGATTCCGCTGATGCAGAGATGACAGCAGAGGAGAGCTTGGAGAGCACATTCCTGGTCTAGGATACTTCTGAGGTAGAAGAGCAGGTTCTCGACCGCGAGACAGATTCTAGTGATGATGGTGATGCTGATGCCACCTTAGAGGATACAGATCCCTCGGAGTCAGAGTCTGATTGGGCAGATTGTGAGGATGACATGCCAGACCTGATTTCCACTGAGCCTACAGCTGAGGAGGAGGTAGATGCCGAGCAGAGCAGAAATAGTCCATCAGGGCAGCCTTCTCCAGTTTCTGAGATTGACAGAGAGTTTCAGTTCTCCCATGCAGATTTAGCAGCGTTTACGCAGACTTTACAGAGGCCAGATCCACCAACACCTAGCTATCCAGAGCTGAAGCCGCTCCCTACTTCGCTGAAGTATAGATTCCTTGCGGGTGAGCCTGAGATGTACCCAGTCATCATCTCTGCCGATCTGACTGGAGAGAAAGAATCCCGTTTGATGGGGGTTCTTGAAAAGAAGCACAAGGCGATTGGATGGAGCGTAGCAGATCTCCAGGGGATAAGTCCGGCCCTGTGCTCCCACCATATCTATCTCGAGGATGAGGCGAAGCCGTCGCGAGAGTTCCAGCGGCGGCTGAACCCGAATCTGAGAGAGGTTGTCATGAAGGAGATATCGAAATGGTGGAGCACCGATTTTATCTACCCCATCTCCGACTCCAAGGGGGTCAGCCCTTTGCATGTGGTGCCCAAGAAGACGTGCATCACTACAGTGATTAGCGAGTCTGGAGAGGAGATTGCTACACAAGTACCCACTTCTTGGCGGGTCTGCGTTGACTACAGGAGACTCAACCAGGCCACCAAGAAGGATCATTTCCCCAGCCCTTTATAGATCAGATGATTGAGAGACTGGCAGGGAAGAGCCATTATTGTTTTCTGGATTGGTACTCGGGCTACAACTAGGTGGCCATCACTCCCGAGGACCAGGACAAGACCACATTTACCTATCCCTTCGGCACATACGCTTTCCGACGCATGCCATTTGGGCTATGCAATGCCCCTGCAACCTTTCAGAGATGCATGTTGTCGATCTTTTCGGACATGGTAGGGGAGTGCTTGGAGGTCTTCATGGATGATTTCTCGGTTTACAGCAACGGATTCGACTCTTGTCTTGACTGCCTAGATCGAGTACTTCAGCAATGTATAGAGGTTCACCTTGTGCTATCTTGGGAGAAGAGTCACTTTATGGTGACTCAAGGGACGGTGCTTGGCCAATCATCTCCAACAGGGGCATGGAGGTTGATCCGGCCAAGGTAGATGTAATTAGAAAACTCGCACCACAATCCAATTTGCGGTAGTTACGGTCATTCCTGGGGCACGTCGGTTTCTACCGATGATTCATTCATGATTTCAGCAGGATTGCCCGGCCGTTGACTGACCTGCTGACGAAAGACACTGAGTTCCTTATCGATGACAAGTGTCTTTCATCCTTCGAGACTATCAAGCAGTGTGTTATAGAGGCTCTTGTTCTCCAGCCGCCTAATTGGTCTCTCCCATTCGAGATCATGACGGATGCCTCCGATTTTGCCGTGGGGGCGTGCTGGGACAGAGGAGGGATGGGGCCCCCTTTGCTATCCACTACGCTAGCCGCACATTGGATTCCGCCCAGCGGAACTACACAGTCACAGAGAAGGAGATGCTAGCCGTAGTGTTCTCCCTAGATAAGTTCAGATCTTACATTATTGGGTCTAGAGTGACCTTGTATACTGATCACACCGCCATCCGATACCTCATGGCAAAGAAGGATACCAAGGCCAGACTGACTAGATGGATCCTTCTACTCCAGGAGTTTGACATTGAGATCAAGGATAAGCGTGGAGTTAAGAATGTGGTGGTGGATCATCTCTCCCGATTAGAGCAGCCTGAGGATTCTGAGCAGATTGATCCCATTTGTGAGACCTTCCCAGATGAGGCGATCCTTGCTATCGCCTCCCTCCCGTGGTATGCCGACATTGTGAACTTTCTTGTTGCCAAGAAAGTCCCACAAGGTTGGCCCAGGTAGAGGCTTGAGATCTTCCTCGCGAAGGCCAAGTCCTGCCACTGGGGAGGATCCCATCCTTTACCACGAAGGAGGGGATAGCGTCTGGCGTAGGTGCATTCCTCAGGAGGAGCATGATGAATACTCATTCATCACTCTTTATTCTTATATTTTAGCTACAAAAACCTTTGCAAATACATGTATATAGTTGTAAATAGAAATAATTACCAAAAGCATGCATTGTGTAAAAACCTATAATTAGCATGTTTTTGTGCAAAAATAAAAGAATAAAGATTAAAAAGAAAAAGAGGGAAATATTTAGAATAAATATTGAGCAATCTAACCCAAGGGAGGGCTCAGCATGGGTCTGACCGCATAAAAGCCAAAGTAGAGGGAGATAGGGGCTCATGTGTGTAAATATCTATGTAAATAAATAAAAGTATTTTCCTCACAAAAATAGCTTAAAATATGCTTGTAAATATTTGTAAATATTTCTAAATATAAAAACAAGATAAAAATACAAAAATAAAAAAGAAGACAAAAACATCACCATGTGTATATAGACCACTCACCTTTATATTTATTTAGCCTTATAAATAAATAAATAAATTTCCAAAATTTTTGTAAATATTCTATATTATATAGTGAAATAAATAAAATAAAAACAATTAAAACAAAAACAAAATAAAAACAACAAAATTAAAAACACAATAATATATTGTAAATATACCATGTATATATATGTACATATGTATTTATTTCACCTATGTAGATAAATAATAAAAATAAAATAAAAATACCTTTTTATTCCTTATTTTATGTTATAATTAAATAAAATATAAAATGAGAATAAAATTGTATAAAAATAACAAATTAAAAATCAAAAATTAAAAACCCTATATTGTACATATACCTATATATAGCTATATAATGTAAATACTTTATTTTTATTTCGAAAAATTAATTAAAAATCACTAAAAAATAGAAAAAAAATAAAATAAAAATATTTCATGTTTTAAGTTTTTAATAATTGGACCATTTTCTACCTTAAAATAAATAAACAAATAAAATGTGATTGGCGGCTCCTGATTGGTCCACGGGTGTTTGTTGACCCCGGTCAACTTCCCCCGCGGACCCTCTTCCCCGCGGATCTGGATAACTGACCCGATTTCTCCATTTATCCCCCACCTGATCCGACACCCATTTCACTTAACCCCGGGCCCCGATTAATCTTCGAACATCCAGGACCCTCGCCCGGGGTGGGTTTGATAGATCCGAGCTCCGCGCTACTCACCCGACCATCATCTTTCCGGATCTCCGAGCATATATATTGTCGTCACTGGCGACCTAATCTTTCATCTTTGGATCTTCCCTCGGCGCCTGTGACCTCCTCCGGAGTTCCTGAGTGACAGCAGCGTCCTTCGGAGTAGCAGCGAGGCCCGGGAAGCCGGGGAGCCACTGATCCGGTGGTTAGCTCCGCCGTGCGCCGCCGTGAGCGCGCCCAGCCTCGGGGAGTCGACGGCCCCTTGCAGGAAATGACCGGAAGCTCGCCGAGCTTCAGCCCAGTCGGCAACATCCGCCAGGTAGCTTCTTTAGGCCGTAGGTTAGTGTAGATTTCGATTTTTCAGTCGCTGGTAGTTAGCTCCGCCACCTCCACCTGTTGTTTCCGATCACCCTTTCACCCATCCGACACCGCCACCACGTCCACCAGACCCCTCTCCACCTTCTCCGACCCTTCACTCCCCCTGGCTCGCCCCGGAGCAGGGTATTGGCTCTCACCCTCCGCCGCTCGTTCGAGAGCCTCCATATCGCCTCATCTTTCACCTTCCGCCCGCTCTGACGGGTCAAGGCAGTTTGCCCTCGACCCAGCTCTTTTCCTGTGCAGGTATCTCGCCCATTCGACCTCATCTAGAGGTCGAGACATCAGAGCACAGGAGCTCCTATTCTTCCACGTCGCCGGAGCTCTCTGGAGTTCCTCGCCTTCATCGGAGCAGCGCATCGGGTGCGGAGCTTCACGGCGAAGCTTCCTCGCACCTCAGGAGCATCAGGCGAGGTCCACCGTGCACGCAGAGGGCCGGCGAACTTCGCCGGCCGGTAGTTCTTCCAGGATCCTCGTCCACCGTCAGATCGACCTCGACGCCCCAGATTAGATCTAGTCCATTCATTCATGGAGCAGCACTGACCGTCAGATCATCCGAGGTTCGATCACCACCGTTGAGCCAGCGAGGTTAAGCCACGATGCATCCCATCCTTCAGATCTAGCACGTGGCTTCACCACCGCCATCCGATCCGAGCCAGGACCCCTTCGCAGCCCCACGACGCATCACAGCCGTCGGATCCTACACGTGGGAGCATTCCAGCCATCGGATCGTGTCGAGGGGCCCCTTTAGTGTGCGGCGCGTCGTTCCCAGCCATCCGATCTGCCACGCGTCGTGCATCCATCCCTTGACATTAATAAAAGGGGTAAATTGTCCTTAGTCCCACTTTACTTTCTGTATTTAGTTTTAGTCCTGTAAATACGTAGTATAGTTGTTTACTTTTTGTGAAAATTGTACTGTGGTCCCTTCATTTTATCTTATTTGCATTTATACCCCTGCCAGTGTAGACACGTGCATCGACACGTGATATTTTGGTGTATTTGCGTCTTTGGTCCTGCCTTTTTGCCCTGTTACGCTTTGTAGTTTTATTAATAGGAATTGCAATTAGGTCCCCCCAGGCCTGAGTCACGTGTATCGTGCGTGGCCCAGGGGGTAATTTGCATTCCTACCCCTATACTTTTCAAGCTTGTTATTCCAGGGACCCAGAATTTTGTTCTAATTGCAAATAGGTCCCTGTGCACTGTTGTTTTCTTCTTATTTTTAATAAAATAGCAAATCACCTCCAAATTTGATGAAAATTGGACACATGGCTCCTGCCATGATGTAAAACTTTCTGTAAATTTTGGAGACATTTTTGTTTTGTTTTGATATTTTAAAAAAATCAAAAACCTCTATTTTCGTTACTGTCTAAGTTTAAAAATCCCAAAAAAATATTAAAATTCATTTAAAAATTACAAAAAAATTAGTTACTGTTTGTCTTTGCTTGGTTGATTTTCTAGCCAATTTTGGCTATTTTTCATTACTGAAAACCCCTAAAAATTGAAAAACACTCAAAATTTTATAAAACTTCTAGTAAATAAATTTAAAATCCAAAAATAATAATCTAGGTGCCTAAATCTTCCTTGTCTTATTCTCTTCACAGGAAAATTACCTCCCAGCTAATTTGGGGCCTTTAGATATTTTATCTAGGTCCTTTTAGCTCGGCTGGACAGTACCTACATTTTCAGTCACTGTTTGATTTTTAGGAAATTAAATAAATATCAGAAAAATCCCAAAAATTCACCAAAAACACTAAAAAATATAAAACACATAAAAATATTTTTGTTTGAATTTTTGGTTGATTTTTAATGTATTTAATAATTTGTTGAAGTCTGTAGTTCCTTAGCTTTCATTATTTTCTTAATTCACTAAAAATCCAAAAAAATATAAAATAATTAAAAACCACCAAAAAAATATTTTCTTCTTTTATTTTATTTCCTTTTTGACTACTTCGTAGGCCGCAAGGCCAATCCGTGCTCCTTGTGTTCGACCTTGGTCGCTATACCAGGTTAAATTAATAGCAAGACCGTTATTTCGTATTTTGATTGATTTTCATCTATTTGGTGGTCTATTTTTCTTGATCGAGCCATCCTGATCGCTTGGGTCGCAACGACCGTTTAGCACCTTATGCCCTAGTGGTCGGGACGCTCATCAGAATGGCGCCGTTGCCGGGGAGCACGGCTTAGTAGTTTTCATTTTATTTTCGTTTTTGTTTTCGCGGCTTTTCGCGGCTCTTTCAGAGCTCGTGGCTTTTCGTGGCTTTTGTTTATATTTTATTTTTGTTTTATTTTGTTTTATTTTCTTTTCTTTTATTTTTGTTTTTGTTTGATTTTTGTTTGTTTATTTTATTTTGCATTTTTGCATATATACCCTCATTTTATTTTCATTTATTTTTCTTATTATTATTTGGTTATTTTTATTGGTCTGATCATTCTGTTCTTTCTTACGAGGGCCTGAGGACCGAGGCGACCGATTTCGAGAAGCCAACGCAACCGCGAGACTCGAAGGCGGCTCCTTTCTGTACGGAGCCGCAGGAGAGAGCGAGAGAGAGTTGAGTGGGAGAGGTTTTATTTTCTTTCATTATTATTGTAATAATACAAGTACTCAGAGACACTCTTGTGGACTTGAACTCTTAGCGGGTCTGTTTCGCCGAGCACCGGTGTGCTCGGGGGACCCTTAGGATTTTCGCGGCTCTTTCGCGGTTTTGTTTTATTTTCTTATTACCGCCTTTTCCGGTGTTTACGCGGTTTTTCATCGAGCCCCTAAACTTAGGATTTTCTGCTTGCTTGTGCCGTAATTAGTAGGATCCCCACACCTAATTATCTTCTTGTTCCTATAGTGCGCTTAATTGGACCTACTAATAATTGATTAATAAAAATAACAGATTCATCTCTTTCGTAGCCTACGTGCCGCAGCCTGCCCCGTAAAGCGCTTTCTCCTACCCCCGATTTATCGGGCAGAGGAGGGGTAGGCCAGGACTGGACCTTTGGCTTGGAGGTCGGTGATCGGTTAGACGGTTCTGCGAGTAGACTTGCTCATCTATGACTCGTTTTCACCGCTGCATCATATAGGGTAGTTTATTTCAGTCTTTACATTTATGCGCGGATCATATTGCATGTAGAGTGCTGGAGTCAGGTACGCCTTCCTTACTTTGCATGCATCATTGATTTATCGTGCATCGGTTTTTTCGTCTTCTCCCCCTGTTTTTGACTTAATAATAAGGAGAACCGAAAAATTCGTTAGGCGTTTCTTTTTTGAAAAATATCTAAAAACAAAAACAATAAAATCGGGACTGCTAATCATACTTGACCTAAAAGACACTTCACTGAAAATCTGTCTTGGGGAGAGTAACCCCCTCCTTGTCTGGTTTGGATGAGCGAGAGAGTGATCCGCACATTAGGATGGAGCCTCCGATCTTTTCTTGACTGATTACCGGCTTTCAGTACGGGACAGTCGGTTGAGAAAGATTTGGATACCTATTTACCTCACGTAATCGCTCTGATAGACTGGATGATCACCTAAAATAAAATCGACAAGATAATTGACCGATCCCTTCGGTCTTCAGCTTTGTGTGTGTAGGTGAATTGGGGGTTTTCTTGTTCATCTTATGTGATTTCCAGATCCCTTCGATCTTCTCCATCCTCTTCTCTATCCATCTGCTTTCCCGCCCTCACCTCCCTTCAGTCTTCCTCTTCTCTTCTCCTTTTCCCCTGGATGATGGATCCCCCTCACTGTGAGCCGACTCTTGCGGCTTTTTCTTCGCTATCTGGCCATCAGTCCAGTCCACCTTCTAGGGAGGTCGGATCTCCAACCAACCTCCCGCTTCCTCCCTCCCTTTCATCTCACTAGTCTGGGCATGATGTGCGAGACGTCCGACGATACCCGATAGAGCAGATGCGAGACCCGAACGATGTTGTTGCTGAGTTGAGAGCGCACTCCGTTGGTGACCAGAGAGAGCAGTGGAGATCAACAGACATATCCTATTCCAGAAGGATGGAGGAGCAGATAGCACATGGAGCTCAGTCAGCTTCTACACTAGGTCCATTCGTCTTGGAGTTGGATTACATTCAGTGACTGCCGACGTTTTCAGGAGAGGCGCACGAGGAGCCTTATCTTCACCTGTCCGCATTCGAGGAGTTTTGCAGAGCACAGAGATATTCAGACGTCACTGCAGAGGAGCTGATGAGCAGGACCTTCCCATTCACGCTTCACGACAGAGCCATGAGATGGCATCGACGATTGGGGAGGACATGCGATACATGGGGAGAGCTACGCCGAGAGTTTCTACAGAGATACTTCCCCCCACGTAGAGCAGAGTTTATGCGGTCTTTGATCATGGACTTTTCAGTTGACCCCCAGGAGCCATTGCACGAGGCATGGTCGAGGTTTCTTGACCTCTTGAGGAAATTTCTTGAGCACGGACTTCCACTTACAGACTTGATAGAGATCTCCATGCGGGGGATGACCACAGAGCAGCTTGCACTGGTGATTACCACATGTGGCGATTCACACCGCAGTTCTGACATTCACTTCCTGGACACCGTCTCGAGTTTACTTTTGCAGAGATCTTCTCCACGGGATGCCTTGGTCGGGACAACACATGTAGACGATGCAGTACCAGTGCGGTGTGTCACTTTACATGATGAGTCAGCTTCTACACACCAGCCCGAGGACTTGGATGATGCAGCATCATTGACAGAGGAGATGACTGTGATAGCAGAGGTTCAGACCCAGAGTCTACTTGAGTTCCCGTTGGCCTTCCAGTTGGAGTTCGAGTCAGCCCCAGAGTTCCCAGTAAACGAGTCTTGGATATCAGATCTTCTGATACTCCAGGAGCCGGAGGAGCCCCAGCTTTTACAGCCATTGACTCAGCTACTTCAGTTTCCAGTCCCGGAGGAGTCAGTCTCCTTCCTGCAGAGACACTTCTTGGATGCAGACAGCTACCAGGATTCAGCCCAGCAGTCACAGCTCGAGGAGGGATACCACTTTGAGAGTACAGACACAGAGAGTCCTGTCTTCGAGCCTTTTGTCCTCCACTTTCTTGAGATAGATACACTTTTTGAGGACCAGCTGACAGCCAGCATAGCCGCAGAGCGAGGATCAGTCGCAGACACTTTGCCAGCTTCCGCGGTGTTGACTAGTACCTTCTCCTGTTTCCAGATTGCCGGGACTTACACTTCCGATGATGATGCAGCCTGGTGCACTGAGTGGATACTGGATAGCAGTGCAGATGCCCATCTAGATCCTGATCCTCTTCTTCTCATTTCTGATCTTGCATCTCTCCTCGAGGGTTATCTGCGGGAGGATGCCGCACTCGATGAGTACTCGGTTTCACCTGCTGAGAGTGTTTCCGATCTGGCAGAACACGAAACCGAGTCTTTAGATCATTCTGATTCTGAGTCTTCTCACCTCGACGACCCTCGCGAGGATGAGCCCATCGTGGAGATATTCGATGATCTGCCTGATCTTCTATTCTATTCATCGGATATAAGTCTACTTAGAGAGTCTCCTGATCTTGATTGCCTACACCTGTTTGAGACACTGATTGACGTGGAGGATTCTATTACTGATCCATCCTTCTCCACGTTTGATTTCTTCGGCTCTATACTCTCACTCCAGTCTGACCCAGAGCCGTTGATTTCTTTTGTGCTACCAGATCCCGATCACTTCTTTCCATATCACTGGTCGGTAGCAGACACCCGCTTGATTGCATACCTGGGTGTCTTTTTTTACACTGTTGACTTCATCGCTGTTCTCATACCGAGACTACGACGACAGTACGGCATTCGACTTACCGATGCCGTCCTGAACCTTGATACTGCGTTGTCCTAGCCTTTGCACCCAGCTAGGGGCGTAAAAACTAGCGCTTGTTGAGAGGCACCTCAACACTATATTCTTTTGTATATACGTGTTTCGTCGTTATTTGATCTTTCTTTCTTCCGTCCTTGTTTTCACCCCAGGTCACGTTTAGGATTATCTTTGCTATACTTAGGATATTGCTCATCCTAAGTATAGGGGGTGAAAACACCGGGTTGTTCTTCGTTCTGTTTCATCACTTCTGTTGTTGCCTATACTTAAGGTTTTTCACCTTAAGTATAGGGGGAGTGATGTCCTCCTTCTTGTATATATTCGTGATTTTCTTCGTGTCTTGCTGCCCCTATTTTACTGCCTATACTTAGGGATATTTTACCCTAAGTATAGGGGGGGTAGACCCTATACATTCTACACTCGGTTTTCCCTTAGTATACATCCTGCTATACTTAGGATTACTTGATCCTAAGTATAGGGGGAAGACCCGAAATCCTCTTGACTTTCTATTTTATTCATTCGTCTTTGTATATAGCCTTCCTTTTCACTTCCCTATACCTAGCACGAGTTATGTCTTCTTCATCGCTCTTGACTTTGAGGACATCGTTCGAGCTAAGTATAGGGGAGTGTGTATATATTTCATATATACTTTAGCCATAACTCGTACTTTGTGTGAGTGTGTTAATAAATAAAATGGCTAAAAATCACAAAAATTAAAAATTTTTCATGTACATAAACTTCTTTTATTTGCACATAAATAGCTAGTGTACAAATTATTTTTGTAAAAATGTTCTCAAAAATCTTTTGTGTAAAGCTTGTGTAAATATTTTCGTATCAAAATTATGTATATAGTACAAATTTTTTCCAAAATGTTTTGAAAATCAAAAGTTTGCAAAAATCTTGTGTAAATGTGTGTAAATATCTTTTTGCAAAACTTGCACTTCATGCATCATCCATTCATGATTTCAAAACATTTTTCAAAAATTTTGCATGATTGTAAAATTTGTGTAAATAGCATCTTTTGTACATATGTATATAGTTTTTTTGGATGATAGTCGACATTTAAACTAGCCTGGAATCAAATTGAGAAATGGAGCTTGATTAAGATCTTAATCCACCTAACTTCTAAGAGGAACTTTATAGGGCTTAGGTCTAAGGCTTTTCAGGTCCATGGTGACTTAATTCTTTGAGTCCACTAGGCTATGATCACATGTCATCTCAATGACCCTAAGTAGAGCACTTAACAACAACACATGACTCATATAGACAATGGCTTTACTTGGACACCAGCACTATGCACCGAGCTCTCTACGGATGAGGTGGTGAGGAGGCAGTCTTCCTTGACTTGGGGTAGCATATGAGGGTAGTACTTCTAGGCGGAACCTCTCTTCTTCTTTTAGTGAAGGAAGTGCGTCTCAACTTGGTCTGGTTGCCATGAGTTCTAACGACGGGAGTTGTGGGTTGCAATAAAGCTTCAAAAGAGGGATAGTCTACTGGCTCAAGAGGAAAAACTCCTTGTATATATGCTGCACATGTATAGGTTGTATAGATGCACTTGGAAAAAAATGCAAAAAGAAAATAACTCCAAAAAAGTGGTGGGTCTGAGAGAAAATGATAATCCCACCGGAGTATGTATATAGAGTGCAATAAGCAAAGCTTGGTTTCATGATCCACCTGATGTAGCTTGCAGCAGGGAGACTTGGCTACACTGGTCAATCTCCCAAGGGTACTTGGCTACACTGGCCTTGACCCATTCTCTTCTTCCTCCTCTTCTTGAGCCGGTTGAACTTGAACTTAGAAGGGAATACCCCGCTCCTCGAGGAAAGAGTGGCCAGATTGAGGTCATAGAGTTACCTTGTTGGGGAGGGTTGTCAAGTCACCATATCTGAGGTGGAGAGCTTAGACCTCACATTCACGGGACAAGAAAAGATTCATGGTCTTCAGGGTTTGTGATTGATGACTTGTTCTGACCTGGAACATTGAGGAGTCTTGGTTATAGAATAGTGAAACTTAGAGGCTGTTGAGTTTTAGACTTAAGTCCAAATAAGGTTCCGACACATTAATAATCCAAAGATCTGATCGAGCTCCATACCTTAATTTAATGAAGGCAAGTTTAATAATCAGCCTTGATCCTTGTACATTCTCTTTTTCTTTTTCTTTATCTCTTTTTCACTTCTTTTTCAAATAAGTGTTTGCTAAGGGACTAGCAAAGTTAAGTATAGGGGGGTGATGAATACTCATTCATCACTCTTTATTCTTATATTTTAGCTACAAAAACCTTTGCAAATACATGTATATAGTTGTAAATAGAAATAATTACCAAAAGCATGCATTGTGTAAAAACCTATAATTAGCATGTTTTGTGCAAAAATAAAAGAATAAAGATTAAAAAGAAAAAGAGGGAAATATTTAGAATAAATATTGAGCAACCTAACCTAAGGGAGGGCTCAGCATGGGCCTGACCGCATAAAAGCCAAAGTAGAGGGAGATAGGGGCTCATGTGTGTAAATATCTATGTAAATAAATAAAAGTATTTTCCTCACAAAAATAGCTTAAAATATGCTTGTAAATATTTGTAAATATTTATAAATATAAAAACAAGATAAAAATACAAAAATCAAAAAGAAGACAAAAACATCACCATGTGTATATAGACCACTCACCTTTATATTTATTTAGCCTTATAAATAAATAAAATAATTTCCAAAATTTTTGTAAATATTCTATATTATATAGTGTAAATAAATAAAATAAAAACAATTAAAACAAAAACAAAATAAAAACAACAAAATTAAAAACACAAAAATATATTGCAAATATACCATGTATATATATGTACATATGTATTTATTTCACCTATGTAGATAAATAATAAAAATAAAATAAAAATACCTTTTTATTCCTTATTTTATGTTATAAATAAATAAAATATAAAATGAGAATAAAATTGTATAAAAATAACAAATTAAAAATCAAAAATTAAAAACCCTATATTGTACACATACCTATATATAGCTATATAATGTAAATACTTTATTTTTATTTCGAAAAATTAATTAAAAATTACTAAAAAATAGAAAAAAATAAAATAAAAATATTTCATGTTTTAAGTTTTTATTAATTCGACCATTTTCTACCTTAAAATAAATAAACAAATAAAATGTGCTTGGCGGCTCCTGATTGGTCCACGGGGGTTTGTTGACTCCGATCAACTTCCCCCGCGGACCCTCTTCCCCGCGGATCTGGATAACTGAACCGATTTCTCCATTTATCCCCCACCTGATCCGACACCCATTTCACATAACCCCGGGCCCCGATTAATCTTCGAACATCCAGGACCCTCGCCCGGGGTGGGTTTGATAGATCCGAGCTCTGCGCTACTCACCCGACCATCATCTTTCCGGATCTCCGAGCATATATATTGTCATCACCAACGACCTAATCTTTCATCTTTGGATCTTCCCCTCGGCGCCTGTGACCTCCTCCGGAGTTCCTGAGTGACAGCAGCGTCCTTCGGAGTAGCAGCGAGGCCCGGGAAGCCGGGAGCCACTGATCCGGTGGTTAGCTCCGTCGTGCGCCGCCGCGAGCGCGTCCAACCTCAGAGAGTCGACGGCCCCTTGCAGGCAACGACTGGAAGCTCACCGAGCTTCAACCCAGTCGACAACATCCGCTAGGTAGCTTCTTTAGGCCGTAGGTTAGTGTAGATTTCGATTTTTCAGTCGCTGGTAGTTTAGCTCCGCCACCTCCACCTACTGTTTCCGATCACCCTTTCACCCATCCGACACCGCCACCACGTCCACCAGACCCCTCTCCACCTTCTCCGACCCTTCACTCCCCCTGGCTCGCCTCGGAGCAGGGTATTGGTTCTCACCCTCCGCCGCTCGTCGGAGAGCCTCCATATCGCCTCATCTTTCACCTTCCGCCCGCTCTGACGGGTCAAGGCAGTTTGCCCTCGACCCAGCTCTTTTCCTGTGCAGGTATCTTGCCCATTCGACCTCATCTGGAGGACGAGACTTCTGAGCACTGGAGCTCCTGTTCTTCCACGTCGCCGGAGCTCTCTGGAGTTCCTCACCTTCATCGGAGCAGCGCATCGGGTGCGGAGCTTCATGGCGAAGCTTCCTCGCACCTAAGGAGCATCAGGCGAGGTCCACCGTGCGCGCAGAGGGCCTGCGAACTTCGCCGGCCGCCAGTTCTTCCAGGATCCTCGTCCACCGTCAGATCGACCTCGACACCCCAGATTAGATCTAGTCCATTCATTCACGGAGTAGCACTGACCGTCAGATCATCCGAGGTTCGATCACCACCGTTGAGCCAGCGAGGTTAAGCCACGACGCATCCCATCCGTCAAATCTAGCACGTGGCTTCACCACCGCCATCCGATCCGAGCCAGGACCCCTTCGCAGCCCCATGACGCATCACAGTCGTCGGATCCTACACGTGGGAGCATTCCAGCCATCGGATCGTGTCGAGGGGCCCTTTAGTGTGCGGCGCGCTGTTCCCAGCCATCCGATCTGCCACGCGTCGTGCATCCATCCCTCGACATTAATAAAAGGGGTAAATTGTCCTTAGGCCCCCTTTTGCATTTAGTTTTAGTCCTGTAAATACGTAGTATAGTTGTTTACTTTTTGTGAAAATTGCACTGTGGACCCTTCATTTTATCATATTTGCATTTATACCCCTGCCAGTGTGGACACGTGCATCGACACGTGATATTTTGGTGTATTTGCGTCTTTGGTCCTGCCTTTTTGCCCTGTTACGCTTTGTAGTTTTATTAATAGGAATTGCAATTAGGTCCCCCCAGGCCTGAGTCACGTGTATCGTGCGTGGCCCGGGGGGTAATTTGCATTCCTACCCCTATACTTTTCGAGCTTGTTATTCCAGGGACCCAGAACTTTGTTCTAATTGCAAACAGGTCCCTGTGCACTGTTGCTTTCTTCTTATTTTTAATAAAATAGCAATCACCTCCAAATTTGATAAAATTGGACACATGGCTCCTGCCATGATGTAAAATTTTCTATAAATTTTGGAGACATTTTTGTTTTGTTTTGATATTTTAAAAAAATCAAAAACCTCTATTTTCGTTACTTTCTATGTTTAAAAATCCCAAAAAAATAATAAAATTCATTTAAAAATTACAAAAAAAGTAGTTGCTTTTTGTCTTTGCTTGGTTGATTTTCTAGCCAATTTTGGCTATTTTTCATTACTGAAAACCCCTAAAAATTGAAAAACACTCAAAAGCTTATAAAAATTCTAGTAAATAAATTAAAAATCCAAAAATAATAATCTAGGTGCCTAAATTTTCCTTATCTTATTCTCTTCACAGGGAAATTACCTCCCAGCTAATTTGTGGCCTTTAGATATTTTATCTAGGTCCTTTTAGCTCGGCTGGACAGTACCTACATTTTTAGTCACTGTTTGATTTTTAGGAAATTAAATAAATATCAGAAAAATCCCAAAACTTCACCAAAAACACTAAGAATTATAAACACATAAAAATATTTTTGTTTGAATTTTTGGTTGATTTTTAGTGTATTTAATAATTTATTGAAGTGTGTAGTTCCTTAGCTTTCATTATTTTCTTAATTCACTAAAAATCCAAAAAAATATAAAATAATTAAAAACCACCAAAAAATATTTTCTTCTTTTATTTTATTTCCTTTTTGACTACTTCGTAGGCCGCAAGGCCAATCCGTGCTCCTTGTGTTCGACCTTGGTCGCTATACCAGGTTAAATTAATAGCAAGACCGTTATTTCGTATTTTGATTGATTTTCATCTATTTGGTGGTCTATTTTTCTTGATCGAGCCATCCTGATCGCTTGGGTCGCAACGACCGTTTAGCACCTTATACCCTAGTGGTCGGGACGCTCATCAGAGCACCATAGCGTCCTCACTTACTGCCACAAGCTTGAAGCAGGAGGACATCATTCTGGGAGGAGAACGACACAGAAAGTGCTCCAATCCAGCTTGTGGTGGCCTACCCTCTTCAAGGACTCTGATGAGTTCGTGAAGAGGTGTACTGACTGTCAGAGTATGGGCACTTGTGGACAGCGTGATATGATGCCGATGCAGCCCATTCACTTATGTGAGGTTTTTGACGCATGGGGCATCGATTTCATGGGTCCATTCCCTAAGAGTCAGGGATTTGAGTACATTCTGCTAGCCGTTGATTATGTGAGTCGTTGGGTTGAGGCCATCCCCGCCCGAGCCGCTGATGCTAGGACAGTCTGCAGATTTTTGAGGAAGCACATCATCACGCGGTTCGGGGTACCTCGAGTATTGATTTCAGATGGGGGGTCTCATTTCATCAACGACCAGGTGAAGGCCCTTGCTAGCGAGTTGGGTATAGACCATCGAGTTGCCACTCCATACCATCCACAGACGAATGGTCTAGCCGAGGTGTCGAAAAGGGAGATCAAGACTATATTGCAGAAAGTCGTCCGTCCTAACCGAAAGGATTGGTCACAGCATTTGGACTTGGTCTTGTGGGCATATAGTACGTCTTTCAAGACACCATTGGGCACATCTCCCTTTCGCCTCGTATATGGCAAGCCGTGCCATTTACCTATTGAGCTGAGACACATGTCACTTTGGGCAGTCACTGAGATACTTGTTGATCCAGATAGTGTAGGAGACCGGAGGAGGGCAGAGTTAGCAGCCCTGGAGGAGCTTAGAGATATCGCCTTCTCGAACAGCCTACAATACAAGGAGAGAGTGAAGGAGTGGCATGATTCTCACATCAGCCACAAACATTTTGAGCCTGGACAGAGAGTATGGTTGTTTGATGCGAGGCTTCGTCTATTTCCATGGAAGCTACAGAGCAAATGGAAGGGACCCTACTTGGTGAGAAAGGAACACGACAACGGTAGCATTGACGTATCCGAGTTGTCTTCTAAGAGTACCTTTTGAGTGAACGGCCAGCGGCTCAAGCCATTTCTAGATCATGAGCCGCGGGTCGTTGACGTTGCCCCTATTCATTTTGCGTGAGATGTGGTCTCTTGAATCACATCTATTGCATCTCACGCCTGATTATCACTGTTCTTCTGACCTGTATAGATCCAGATGTCCATATCATCACATTCTTTAGTCCCACATCCCTTTCTTCATCTTTTGATTATACTATACTTAGGGTGTACTTTACCCTAAGTATAGGGGGGATGTAGAACCTTTGGGTATTTCTTTTGTTTCGTTCTACCCCAGTTTTTTGCTGCCTATAAATAGGGATAACTTACCCTAAGTATAGGGGGGTAGACCCTGTACATTCTCCACTCGGTTTTCCCTTTTGTGTACAGCCTGCTATACTTAGGATTACTTGATCCTAAGTATAGGGGAAAAAGCCGAGATCTTCTTGAGTTTCTATTCATTCATTCATCTTTGTATATAGCCTCCCTTTTCACTTCCCTATACATAGCACGAATTATGTCTTCTTCATCGCTCTTGACTCTGAGGACATCGTTCGAGCTAAGTATAGGGGGAAATATTTAGAATAAATATTGAGCAACCTAAGCCCAAGGGAGGGCTCAGCATGGGCCTGACCGCATAAAAGCCAAAGTAGAGAGAGATAGGGAGCTCATGTGTGTAAATATACCTGTAAATATAATAAAAATATTTTCCTCTAAAAATAGAATAAAAGTGGCTTGTACGTATTTGTAAATATTTGTAAATACAAAACCAAGATAAAAATAGAAAAATCAAAAAGAAAACAAAAATACCTTTACTTGTACATATTCACCATGTACATACACCCACTCTTATATTTATTTAGCCTTATAAATAAATAAATTAAAATCCCTAAAAATTTATATATATTCTATCTTTTATTGTGTAAATAAATAAAATAAAAACCATAAAAACAAAAATCAAATAAAAAGAATAAAATTAAAAATCAAAAAGAACTTTGTGAATATACCATGTATATAGATGTATATATCTATTTATTTAACCCTTGTATATAAATAATAAAAATAAAATAAAAATACCCTTTTATTCCTAATTTTATGCTATAAATAAATAAAATATAAAATGGGAATAAAAATGCACAAAAATAACTAATTAAAAATCAAAAATAAAAAACCTATATTGTATATATACCTATATATAGCACTATAGTGTAAATAACTTATTTTTATTTTGAAAAATTAATTAAAAATCCACCAAAAATACTTTTATTTTATTTTATTTCTTTTTTAGACTACTTCGTAGGCCGCAAGGCCATCACGTGCTCCTTGTGTTCGACCCTGGTCGCTATACCAGGTTAATATAATAGCGAGACCGCTACTTGAGTTTCCGTTGATTTTTGCCTTCGTTTGGTGGTCTGATTTTTCTCAACGGACACCGCTTGGTGACTTGGGTCGCAACGACCCTTGATTACCTTTACCTGAGTCGTCGGGCTTGTCATCAGAATGGCGCCGTTGCTGGGGAGCACGGCTTAGTAGTCTTTTTCTTTATTTTTCATTTTCTTTTTATTTTCTTTTTCGCGGTCTGCGACTTTTTCTGAGTCCGCGGCTTTTCACGGCTTTTTAGTTTTCATTTATTTTTTGTTTTATTTTATTTGATTTTATTTTCTTTTGTTTTGTTTTTGCTTTTATTTGTTGCTTGTTTATTTTATAGTCATTTCTGCACATATACCCCTGTCTGTTTTTCTTGTCTATATTTGATTATTTTATCAGATTGATAACACTCTGTTTCTTTCTTGCGAGGGCCCGAGGACCAAGGCGGCGACTCTTGAGGAGCCGGCGTAACCACGGGATTCGGAGGCGGCTCCCTTCTGCACGGAGCCGCAGGATAGAGCGAGAGAGTAGCTGAGTGGGCGAGGAGTAGACTTTACTTCTATTCATTTGATTATTGTAATAATACAGGGACACTCAGCAGGACTTGGACAGTTTCTCGGGTCTGTTTCGCTGAGCACCGGTGTGCTCGGGGGACCCTTAGCTTTTTTGCGGCTTTTTTACGATTTTAGTTTTTCGATTCCTTTTACGGTTTTACGTGGTTTTCTCGAGCCTCTATCTTTAGGACTTTCTGATTGATTGTGCCGTACTGAGTAGGATCCAAACACCTAATAGATTGCTTGTGCCTATAGATCGATAATTGGACCTACTAATAAAAAGTTAATAAAAATAGCTTACTCATTTCCTTCGAGCCTACGTGTCGCAACATGCCCTACCAAGCACTACTCCTGAACCTGATTTATCGGGAGGAGGAGGGGTAGACCGAGACCGGACTCTCTGGATCGAAGGCTGGTGACCAGCTAGACGGTTCTATCGAGTAGAAGTTGCCTGCTTAGGACTCGGTTTTTCCCGCTGCACCATATAGGTTTACTTTCTGCTTTTCAATTCTGCGCGGATCATATTGCATGTAGAGTGCTGTAGTCACGTACGCCTTTCTTACTTTGCATGCATCATTGATTTCATCGCGCATCGACTTTTTCGTCTTCTCCCCCTGTTTTTGACTTAATAACCAGGAGAATCGAAAAATTCGTTAGGCGTTTTTGTTTTTATTGAAAAATACCTAAAAAGAAAAACCATAAAATTGGGACTGCTAAAACTATTGATCACTAAATGACACTTGATTTAAAAAACTTGTCTTGGGGAGAGCAACCCCCTCATTGCTTGGTTTGATTGCGCGAGAGAGTGACCCGAACACTAGGAAGAGCCCTTCGGTACTCTTCTCAACTGATTACTGACTCTTCTGTGCGAGACAGTCGGTTGGGAAAGTATCGGGTATCCCAGCAGGTCACGTAATCGCTCTGATATCTTGATTGTTCACCAAAATAAAATTTGACAAGATAAATTGACCGAGCCTTTACGGTCTTCAGCTCGCGTTGCGTTGGTGAACATGGGGGTTTGCTTGTGATCATAGTTTCTCCAGATCTCATCCGCCTTACTTGCCACATCAAGATGATGGGCAAACGACCTCTTAGGCATCCTCTGGCTGCACCGCTTTTGGGCGCATCTACCCGTTCATCTAGGTTGGTTCCCGAGAGCTGAGTCCAGCTCTCCGAACCCGAGTATGATTCCACCCTGTTCCCCCTCGACCCCCTTTCTTTCTGTTCCGAGAGGTCAGTGCCAGAGGAGAGATTATCAGATTTATCGGCACCTGAGTATGGATCGTTTGATTTTGCAGAGACCATGGCCAGCAGTTTAGATGATTGCTCTAGAGGTCCGAAGCTCGAGCATTTTGTTCTGGACCAGGGTGCGATCAACTCCACCCTGATCGCCTCCCTCAAGATAGTGCAGCAGTAGTTGAGGGATCAGGGAGCTTTCATGTTGGATATGAGGAGAGAGAGATGGAGCAAATGAGAGCAGAGCGAGAGCAGCGTAGAGACGGGCCGAGAGTTCCAGATGATGCAGCAGCAGCATCCGCAGCGGCAGCCGCCACGGCAGGAGCCGGATATGCATCGAGACCGATGCGGGAGTTGCACAACCCCGGATCGACACGGATGCATCACTTGGTTGTGCTACCAGCCATCGTGGGGGACTTCAAGTTCCCCCCGAACACCTTGCAGCTCCTCCCCCGTTTCCACGGGCTCGCCACCAAGGAGCCCCATCTCCACCTCTAGGAGTTTCTCATGATTTACAGTACTGTCCACGACCTACAGGTGGACCAGGACACGATACGGATGATTGCCTTCCCCTTCTCTTTGGCAGACAGAGCAGCCACCTGGCTGAAACATCTAGGGAAGTTTGTCTACACTTGGGAGCAGCTCCGCACCGAGTACTTGCATAAGTGCTATCCACTCGGGCGGACCAATGCCGCGAGAGCCCTGATCAGCAACTTCTCCATGCTCCCCAATGAGCAGTTCCATGAGGTATGGGAGAGGTTCAGGGAGCTGACTGACAGATGCCCGCACCACGACATTTCCTAGCCGAACCTCGTGCAGAGCTTTTTCAGCGGGCTGACACCAGAGCTTCAGGGCTTGGTGAACGCTTCTTGTGGCGGGTCTTACTTCGCCAAGGATCACGACCAGTTCTGGGCCATCTACGAGGAGATGGCCGAGAACTACATGGTGATGTCCCAGACCCGGTTATATACTCAGGGCAGACCCCAACAGCCATAGACCGTGCAGTACCAGAGGATAGCACGGGTCGACGCCGGTCCTTCCAGTTCGTCCGCAGTAGCAGCAGCACAGTCAGAGTCATCAGTCGCGGACATGGGGATCATCAGCGAGAAGCTGGACCGGATGGAATTGATTGAGAAGAAGCAGTGCCATGGCATCACTCAGATGGAGCAGATGGCACAGACACTGAGCGACATAAAGACCCAGCTCATGTGTCTCCAGGAGGCACAGACGGCTTTCCAGCCCCGTCATCAGTCGCGAGGCGATTCCGGCAGCAGCAGCTCGTCCCAGCGCTCCAGCACTCACCAGCAGCCTAGACAGGTTCATCTTGTACAGGCGGAGCCGTACCAGCAGCCACAGCCCACCTACCAGTCACCACCATCTCCAGACTTGTAGATGGTGGTATACCAGCCGGATCAACCTCTGGCAGTGCTCCCACCACCCCAGTACGATGTAGAGCCGTTGATGGATGTCAACAGGATTTGGTATGACTGCCCTCAGCCTGGTATCCGACGAGACCATTTTGGATTCCGTTGAGGGACCGGAGGTACCCAGCCCTAGCAGCAGCCGTCAGGACAGGGTGGCCAGTACGGCCATCAGAGGGATCACCAGCCGCGGCAGCAGCAGCCCCTAGTGTACCCACCACAGCAGCAGCAGCAATCACAGTATGGTCCTCATCCCTATCAGCAGGGACAGTCTTGGAGGCGAGATCAACCTCACCAGCAGCAGCAGCAGCATCACCTTTACCCTTCTCAGCCAGCAGCAGCAGTTCCAGCAGCCTCACCACCAGAGAGGCCTTACCCGTCGGGCTCTAAGAGCCCCGCCTTGGATGACATAGCCTGCCTTCTCACAGATCAGCAGGCTACTTTTCGACGGGAGATGGACGAGTTCCGCCAGAAGATGCGGGACATTGTGAGAGGGAAGGCTGCCATCCCTACCCAGATTGAGCCGAACCCCAAACCCTGAAGAGGAAATCTGAGCAGGTAGCTTGTATTGAGTATACCACTCCTAGTGATGCATTTGGTGATATGATTGGATATCTTTTTGATACTGATTTTGTCACACTTAGGAGCGGTAGGATGCCAGCAGGCGGCGCCTCGTCTGAGCTACATCATGAGGAGACATCCAGAGAGCCAGGCAAGGAGGAGAGCGGTACGGAGGCCACTAGAGACGATGACGGTGGTACTGAGGCCACCAGGGATGCTGATTCCACTAGCGGTGCTGAGGCCGCCAATTCACCAGTTAGAGGAGGTGGTACTGAGGCCACCCATTATGCTGAGCCAGAGCGCGGTACTGAGGCCGCGAGTCCTCCAGTTGATCCAGCCAATAGTGGTGCTGAGGCCACCCATGCTTTTGTTGAGAGACCTGTTGTTTTTCCTACTTCTGATGTATCTCGGAACTCTGTTGTGAATAAAGGAAAAGGTTTGGTTTTTTCTGGTCCCGCTGTGGTGCATGATGTATGTGTGGATCCGGCCGTCAAGCCGTCTAGACCTTTTCCTAGTCCTTCATCTGAGACGGACCCCGTGATCCCCTTTCCTAGAGCCCTTCAGATGGGGAAGGGGAAGAAAACAGAAAATCCAAAAAAGAGAGATCAGGAAGAGTTCAGCCAGCAGATGATAGATCGGTTTCACATACTGCTGACTCTTCAGGAGACTTTGCAGCACATCCCCCTTCTTCAGCGTTCACTGAGAGACAGGACCACATTCAGGAGGAAGAGGAGGAACCACCACTCAGAGATCCATGTGTTGATGAAATCCACGTGTTTCGCGATCCAGAACTGACTGTCGGCCAAGAGGCCAGATTCAGGAGCCCCTTATGTCAGATGCCACATTAGAGAGCAGAGGTTCGATCGCACTCTATTAGATAGCGGATCGTTGATCAACCTACTTTCGGCAGCCCTTCTTGACTGCTTCGAGTTGGGCACTCTTAGACAGAGCAGGACAGTCCTTCAGTTTGCTGATCGATCTGTCAAGAGGCCGAAGGGGTTGTTGCGAGACGTTATCGTCATTATTCAGGGCCTGCAATTCCCCGTGGATTTTGTAGTGTTGGACATGGAGATCCATGATTCAGTGACCGATACCCCCATCATTCTCGATCGTCCGTTCTTGGCCACATCCAAGGCGGTGACTGACCATGATAGCGGGAAGGTATACTTTCGCGTCGAGGGCGAGAGTGTACAAATAGAGACGGTCGAGGACAGCCGAGCCAGAGACAGATCATGCTCAGAGACCACTTCAGACATAGAGAAGATGACAAATGCTGGGCTAGACATCCACCAGGACTGTGACTTTGTGATCACAGATGACGAGGCAGTTTGGGCAGACCCAGCAGCACAGGCCTTCCTCTCATTTTCAGATTCCGCTGATGCAGAGATGACAACAGAGGAGAGCTTGGAGAGCATATTCCTGGTCCAAGATAGTTCTGAGGCAGCAGAGCCAGTTCTCGACCGCGAGACAGATTCTAGTGATGATGGTGGTGCTGATGCCACCTTATAGGATACAGATCCCTCGGAGTCAGAGTCTGATTGGGAAGACTGTGAGGATGACATGCCAGACCTGATTTCCACTGAGCCTACAGATGAGGAGGAGGTAGATGACGAGCAGAGCAGATATAGTCCATCAGGGCAGCCTTCTCCAGTTTCTGAGATTGACAGGGAGTTTCAGTTCTCCCATGCAGATTTGGCAGCGTTTACGCAGACTTTTCAGAGGCCAGATCCACCAGCACCTAGTTGTCCAGAGCTGAAGCCACTCCCTACTTCGCTGAAGTATAGATTCCTTGCGAGTGAGCCTGAGATGTACCCAGTCATCATCTCTGTCGATCTGACTGGAGAGCAAGAATCCCGTTTGATGGGGGTTCTTGAAAAGAACCGCAAGGCGATTGGATGGAGCGTAGTAGATCTCCAGGGGATAAGACCAGCCCTGTGCTCCCACCATATCTATCTCGAGGATGAGGCGAAGCCGTTGCGAGAGTTCCAGCGGCGGCTGAACCCGAATCTGAGAGAGGTTGTCATGAAGGGGATATCGAAATGGTGGAGCATCGATTTTATCTACCCCATCTCCGACTCCAAGTGGGTCAGCCCTTTACATGTGGTTCCCAAGAAGACGGGCATCACTACCGTGATTAGCGAGTCTGGAGAGGAGATTGCTACACAAGTACCCACTTCTTGGCGGGTCTGCGTTGACTGACTCAATCAGGCCACTAAGAAGGATCATTTCCCCCTGCTCTTTATAGATCAGATCATTGAGAGACTGGCAGGGAAGAGCCATTATTGTTTTCGAGATGGGTACTCGGGCTACAACCAGGTGGGCATCGCTCCCGAGGACCAGGACAAGACCACATTTACTTGTCCCTTCAGCACATACGCTTTCCGACGCATGCCATTTGGGCTATGCAATGCCCCTGCGACCTTTCAGAGATGCATGCTGTCGATCTTTTCGGACATGGTAGGGGAGTGCTTAGAGGTCTTCATGGATGATTTCTCGGTTTACGGCGACGGATTCGACTCCTATCTTGACTGCCTAGACTGAGTACTTCAGCGATGTATATAGGTCCACCTTGTGCTATCTTGGGAGAAGAGTCACTTTATGGTGACTCAAGGGATGGTGCTTGGCCATATCATCTCCAACAGGGGCATGGAGGTTGATCCGGCCAAGGTAGATGTCATTAGAAAACTCGCACCACCGTCAAATTTGTGGCAGTTACGGTCATTCATGGGGCACGTCGGTTTCTACCGACGATTCATTCATGATTTCAGCAGGATTGCTCGGCCGGTGACTGACCTGCTGACGAAAGACACCGAGTTCCTTGTCGATGACAAGTGTCTTTCGTCCTTCGAGACTCTCAAGCAGTGTGTTATGGAGGCTCCTGTTCTCCAGCCGCCTGATTAGTCTCTCCCATTCGAGATCATGACGGATGCCTCCGATTTTGTCGTGGGGGATGTGCTGGGACAGAGGAGGGATGGAGCCCCCTTTGCTATCCACTACGCTAGCCACACATTAGATTCCGCCCAACGGAACTACACACTCACAGAGAAGGAGATGCTAGCCGTAGTGTTCGCCCTAGATAAGTTCAGATCTTATATTATTGGATCTAGAGTGACCTTGTATACTGATCACACCGCCATCCGATACCTCCTGGCAAAGAAGGATGCCAAGGCCAGACTGACTAGATGGATCCTTCTACTCCAGGAGTTCGACATTGAGATCAAGGATAAGCCTGGAGTTAAGAATGTGGTGGCGGATCATCTCTCCCGATTAGAGCAGCCAGAGGATTCTGAGCAGATTGATCCCATTTGTGAGACCTTCCCAGATGAGGTGATCCTTGCTATCGCCTCCCTCCTGTGGTATGCTGACATTGTGAACTTTCTTGTTGCTAAGAAAGTCCCACAAGGTTGGCCCAGGCAGAGGCTTGAGACCTTCCTCGCGAAAGCCAAGTCCTGCCACTGGGAGGATCCCATCCTTTACCACGAAGGAGGGGATAACGTCTGGCGTAGGTGCATTCCTCAGGAGGAGCACCATAGCGTCCTCACTTACTGCCACAAGCTTGAGGCAGGAGGACATCATTCTGGGAGGAGAACGACACAGAAAGTGCTCCAATCCGGTTTGTGGTGGCCTACCCTCTTCAAGGACTCTGATGAGTTCGTGAAGAGGTGTACTGATTGTCAGAGGATGGGCACTTGTGGACAGCATGATATGATGCCGATGCAGCCCATTCACTTATGTGAGGTTTTTGACGCATGGGGCATCGATTTCATGGGTCCATTCCCTAAGAGTCAAGGATTTGAGTACATTCTGCTAGCCGTTGATTATGTGAGTCGTTGGGTTGAGGCCATCCCTGCCCGAGTCGCTGATGCCAGGACAGTTTGCAGATTTTTGAGGAAGCACATCATCACACGGTTCGGGGTACCTCGAGTATTGATTTCAGATGGGGGTCTCATTTCATCAACAACCAGGTGAAGGCCCTTGCTAGTGAGTTCGGTATAGACCATCGAGTTGCCACTCCATACCATCCACAGACGAATGGTCTAGCTGAGGTGTCGAACAGGGAGATCAAGACTATGTTGTAGAAAGTCGTCTGCCCTGACCGAAAGGATTGGTCACAGCTTTTGGACTCGGTCTTGCGGGCATATAGGATGTCTTTCAAGACACCATTGGGCACATCTCCCTTTCGCCTCGTATATGGCAAGCCGTGCCATATACCTGTTGAGCTGAGACACAGGTCACTTTGGGCAGTCACTGAGATACTTGTTGATCCAGATAGTGTAGGAGACCAGAGGAGGGCAGAGTTAGCAGCCCTGGAGGAGCTTAGAGATACCGCCTTCTCGAACAGCCTACATTACAAGGAGAGAGTGAAGGAGTGGCATGATTCTCACATCAGCTACAAACATTTTGAGCCTGGACAGAGAGTATGGTTGTTTGATGCGAGGCTTCGTCTATTTCCGGGGAAGCTACAAAGCAAATGGAAGGGACCCTACTTGGTGAGAAAGGTACACGACAACGGTAGCATTGACATATCCTAGTTGTCTTCTGAGAGTACCTTTCGAGTGAACGGCCAGCGGCTCAAGCCATTTCTAGATCATGAGCCGCGGGTCGTTGATGTTGCCCCTATTCATTTTGCGTTAGATGTGGTCTCTTGAATCACATCTATTGCATCTCACGCCTGATTATTACTGTTCTTCCGACCTGTATAGATCCAGAAGTCCATATCATCACATTCCTTAGTCCCACATCCCTTTCTTCATCTTCTGATTATGTTATACTTAGGGTGTACTTTACCCTAAGTATAGGGGGGGTGTAGGACCTTTGGGTATTTCTTTTGTTTCTTTCTACCCCTGTTTTTGCTGCCTATACATAGGGATATTTTACCCTAAGTATGGGGGGGGGGGGTAGACCCTGTACATTCTCCACTCGGTTTTCCCTTTTGTGTACAGCATGCTATACTTAGGATTACTTGATCCTAAGTATAGGGGAAAAAGCCGAGATCTTCTTGAGTTTCTATTCATTCATTCGTCTTTGTATATAGCCTTCCTTTTCACTTCCCTATACATAGCATGAGTTATGTCTTCTTCATCGCTCTTGACTCTGAGGACATCGTTCGAGCTAAGTATAGGGGGTGTGTATATATTTCATATATACTTTAGCCATAACTCGTACTTTGTGTGAGTGTGTTAATAAATAAAATGGCTAAAAACCTTAAAACCACAAAAATTAAAAAAGTTTCCTGTAAATAAACATTCTTTTATTGCACATACATAGCTAGTGTACAAATTATTTTTGTAAAAATGTTTTCAAAAATCTTTGGTGTAACGTTTGTGTAAATATTTTCTTATCAAAATTATGTATATAGTATAAAAATTTTCCAAAATGTTTTGAAAATCAAAAGTTTGCAAAAATCTTGTGTAAATGTGTGTAAATACTTTTGCAAAACTTGCATTCATGCATTCATCCATTCATGATTTCAAAACATTTTTCAAAAAAATTTGTATGTCTGTAAATATTGTGTAAATAGCATCTTTGTATATATGTATATAGTTTTTCCGGATTATAGTTGACATTTAAACTAGCCTGGAATTAAATTGGGAAATGGAGCTTGATTAAGATCTTAATCCACCTAATTTCTAAGAGGAACCTTATAGGGCTTAGGGTTAAGGCTTTTCAGGTCCATGGTGACTTAATTTTTTGAGTCCACTAGGCTATGATCACATGTCATCTCAATGAGCCTAAGTAGAGCACTTAACAACACACATGACTCATAGAGACAATGGATTTACTTGGACACAACACTTAGCACCGAGCTCTCTACGGATGAGATGGTGAGGAGGCAGTCTTCCTTGACTTGGGGTAGCATATGAGGGTAGTACTTCTAGGCGGAACCTCTCTTCTTCTTTTAGTGAAGGAAGTGCGTCTCAACTTGGTCTGGTTGCCATGAGGTCTAACGACAGGAGTTGTGGGTTGCAATAATGCTTCAAAAGAGGGATAGTCTACTGGCTCAAGAGGAAAAACTCCTTGTACATATGCTGCACATGTATATGTTGTATAGATGCACTTGAAAAAAAATGCAAAAAGAAAATAACTCCAAAAAAAAGTGGTGGGTCTGATAGAAAATTATAATCCCACCGGAGTATGTATATTGTGTAATAAGCAAAGCTTGAGATTCATGTTCCACCTTATGTAGCTTGCAGCAGGGAGACTTGGCTACACTGGTCGAGCTCCCAAGGATACATGGCTACACTGGCCATGGTCCATTCTCTTCTTCCCTCTCTTCTTGAACCGGTTGAACTTGAACTTAGAAGGGAATACCCCGCTCCTCGAGGAAAGAGTGGCCAGATTGGGTCATAGAGTTACCTTATTGGGGAGGGTTGTCAAGTTGCCATTTCTGAGGTGGAGAGCTTACACTTCACATCCACAGTACAAGGAAAGATTCATGGTCTTCAGGGTTTGTGTTTGATGACTTGTTCTGATCTGGATTGTTGAGGAGTCTTGATTATAGATTAGTGGAACTTAGAGGCTGTTGAGTTTTAAGCTTAAGACCAAATAAGGTTCCGACACATTAATAATCTAAAGATCTGATCGAGCTCCATTATTCAATTTAATGAAGGCAAGTTTAATATTCAACCTTGATCCATGTGCATTCTCCTCTTTTTCTTTTTCTTCCTCTTTTTCTTTTTCTTTCTCTTTTTCATTTCTTTTTCAAATAAGTGTTTGCTAAGGGACTAGCAAAGTTAAGTATAGGGGGTGATGAATACTCATTCATCACTCTTTATTCTTATATTTTAGCTACAAAAACCTTTGCAAATGCATGTATATGTTTGCAAATATAAATAATTACCAAAAGTAAGCATTGTGTAAAAAGTAATAATTAGCATGTTTTTGTGCAAAAATAAAAGAATAAAGATTAAAAAGAAAAAGAGGGAAATATTTAGAATAAATATTGAGCAACCTAAGCCCAAGGGAGGGCTCAGCATGGGCCTGACCGCATAAAAGCCAAAGTAGAGAGAGATAGGGAGCTCATGTGTGTAAATATACCTGTAAATATAATAAAAATATTTTCCTCTAAAAATAGAATAAAAGTGACTTGTACATATTTGTAAATATTTTTAAATACAAAACCAAGATAAAAATAGAAAAATCAAAAAGAAAACAAAAATACCTTTACTTGTACATATTCACCATGTACATACACCCACTCTTATATTTATTTAGCCTTATAAATAAATAAATTAAAATCCCTAAAAATTTGTATATATTCTAACTTTTATGGTGTAAATAAATAAAATAAAAACCATAAAAATAAAAATCAAATAAAAAGAACAAAATTAAAAATCAAAAAGAACTTTGTGAATATACCATGTATATAGATGTATATATCTATTTATTTAACCCTTGTATATAAAAAATAAAAATAAAATAAAAATACCCTTTTATTCCTAATTTTATGCTATAAATAAATAAAATATAAAATGGGAATAAAAATGCACAAAAATAACTAATTAAAATCAAATATTAAAAACCTATATCGTATATATACCTATATATAGCACTATAGTGTAAATAACTTATTTTTATTTTGAAAAATTAATTAAAAATCCACCAAAAATACCTTTATTTTAATTTATTTCTTTTTTAGACTACTTCGTAGGCCGCAAGGCCATCACGTGCTCCTTGTGTTCGACCCTGGTCGCTATACCAGGTTAATGTAATCACGAGACCGCTACTTGAGTTTCCGTTGATTTTTGCCTTCGTTTGGTGGTCTGATTATTCTCGACTGACACCGCTTGGTGACTTGGGTCGCAACGACCCTTGATTACCTTTACCCAAGTCGTCAGGTGTGTCATCAAGGATCCTCTCTCTCTCTCTCTCTCTCTCTCTCTCTATATATATATATATATAGGGATAAATGGGGATGCCCCCTAGGGGGAGCTAACTTAGCTCCCCCCGCCCCATTTTCCCTATTTTTTTATTTTTTTTGAAAAATTTCTTTCGTGAATATTCATCACTATATCCCTATATTATGCTATTAAAATTTCTTGCGAAATAGAGACTTCTACGGCCTCCATCCATACAGTCATTTTTTAACGGTCACAGGATTTTTGAAATTGACCCCGTCTGGATGGAAGTCGTAGGAGTCTCTGTTTCGCATGAAATTTTAATAGCGTAATATAGGGATTTAATAATGAATTTATATGGTTTTAGATTTCAAGAAAAATAAAAAAACATGTGAAAAATGGGGCGGGGGAGCTAAGTTAGCTCCCCCCAGGGGGCATACACATTTTTCTCATATATATATATAGGGTAAAATGTGTATGCCCCCTGGGGGGAGCTAACTTAGCTCCCCCCGCCTCATTTTTCGCGTATTTTTTTATTTTTTTTAAAATAAAAATTATGTAAATTCATTATTATATCCCTATATTATGTCATTCGAATTTCATGCAAAACAGAGACTCCTACAACCTCCATCCAGACGGGGTCAATTTAAAAAATCCTGAGACCGTTAAAAAATGATTGTCTGGATGGAGGCTGTAGGAGTCTCTGTTTCACACGAAATTTGAATGACATAATATAGGGATATAGTGATGAATATTCACGGAAAAATTTTCAAAAAAAATAAAAAATTGAAGAAAATAAGGCGGGGGGAGCTAAGTTAGCTCCCCCTAGGGGGCAGCCCCATTTTCCTCATATATATATATATATATATATATATATATATGAAAGGGATCCTACTCCATGGAGTAGGTAATTACCTACTCCACTTTCTTTTTTTCCATATTTTTTAAATTTTTTTTGAAAAATGCTTCCATGGATTTTCATAATTATTTCCCTCTAATATGTCATTCAAATTTTGTCAGAAACAGAGGCGCCTACGACCTCCATCCAGAATGTGAAAAATACAGCAAATTCGAGACCGTTAAAAAATGATTGTCTGGATGGAGGCCGTAGGAGTCTCTGTTTCTAATGAAATTTAAATGACATATTAGAGGGATGTAGTTATGAAAATCCATGGAAGATTTGTCAAAAAAATTTGAAAAAAAAGTGAAAATGGAGTAGGTAAGTTACATACTCCATGGAGTAGGATCTGTTTTCTCATATATATATGTGTGTGTGTGTAGAGAGAGGAAAGGGATCCTACTTCATGGAGTAGGTAACTTACCTACTCCATTTTCTTTTTTTTTTCATTTTTATATTTTTTTTGAAAAACGCTTCATGGATTTTCATAACTATGTCCCTCTAACATGTCATTCAAATTTCATCAGAAACAGAGACTCCTGCGACCTCCATCCAGAATATGAAAAATAAAGCAAATATGTGACCGTTAAAAAATGACCGTCTGGATGGAGGTCGTCGGAGTCTGTTTCTAACGAAATTTGAATGACACGTTAGAGGGACATAGTTATGAAAATCTATGGAAGTATTTTTCAAAAAAGTAAAAAATTTGGAAAAAAAATAAAAATGGAGTAGGTAAGTTACCTACTACGTGGAGTAGGATCCCTTTTCTCATATATATATATATATATATATATATAGGGGTTGATGAGGATTCCCCATGTTGGCTGCCCCGCACCATTTGTTGACATTTTTTTTTTGAAAAATATCACCATGTATATTCATCCCTATATCCCTCCTATATGTCATTCGAATTTCGTCAGAAACAGAGACTCCTACAGCCTCCATCCAGATAGGGTCGATTTAAAAAATCCTGCGACCGTTAAAAAAATGACGTCTGGATGGAGGCCGTAGGAGTCTCTATTTCTGACGAAATTCGAATGACATATAGAAGGGATATAGGGATGAATATACATGATTATATTTTTTCAAAAAAAATAAAAATTTTTGTGAAAAATGGGGTGGGGGCAGTCCAATTTTCCCATATACATACATACATACATACATACATACATACATACATATAGGTTAATGGGGCTGCCCCCTTTGGGCAGCCATGTTGATTGCCCCCGCACCGTTTTCGGTATTTTTTTTATTTTTTTTGAAAAATTTCGTCATGTATATTCATCCATATATCCCTCCTATAAGCCATTCGAATTTCGTCAGAAATAGAGACTCCTACGACCTCCATCCATACAATCATTTTTTAACGGTAATAGGATTTGTTATATCGTCACTATCTCGATGGAGGCCGTAGGAGTCTGTTTCTGACGAAATTCAAATGGCATATAGGAGGTATATATGGATGAATATGCACAGTGATATTTTTCAAAAAAATAAAAAAAAAACGTCGAAAATAGGGGGTGGGGAAGCCATGTTGGATGCCCCCAAGGAGCAGCCCCATTAAATCCATATATATATATATATCTGAGATAAATGGGGTTGCCCCCTAGAGGAGCTAACTTAGTTCCATCCGTCCTATTTTCTCTATTTTTTATTTTTTTTTGAAAATTTTTCTGTGAATATTGATCACTATATCCCTATATTTTGCTATTCAAAATTCTTGTGAAACAAATACTCCTATGGCTTTGATGAATCCGTGATTCATCGCCTTTATTCTTTCATTTTATCTAAAATCCTTGGTAAAATACATGTAAATAATAACTAATTCCAACTAATTATCATTCTAACTGCAAATATTAATATTGTGTAGTTAACACTTATTTTACCAAAATAAAAGAATAAAAATGAAAAGAAAAATAAAAGAAAAAGAAGGCTATAAATATGAAATATATACAGACTATCCTATCCCCGAGACCAGGTCAATATTGACTTGGTCGACAAAATAAATAAGTAGAGGGAGATAAGGATATGAACGTACAAAAAAATCAAGAAAATAAAGACTAAAAGATAATTTACACATTTTATACAATGTAAATGCTTTACCTATTTTATTTATCACTTATATCATCTCAAATCAAAACACTTCTATTGCAAAAATTGTTCACAAAAATATATATTATTTTATAAAAAAATATCAGAAAAATATTTCATCACAAAAATAATTAACCGCAATGAACTTTAAAACCGCAAAAGCCAACTTCCGAGGTTCATAACTATTTATAGAAAACTCCAAACGGACCAAACTCATTTTTTAAATTCATTTTATACTTAGTACTATTTGTTGAAAATATCAAAAAAATATTCGAATAAAACTGGTGAGTTTTGGAGTTTGAGACCCGTTGTATATTTGTACAATATGTAGAATCTTCTTGAAATTATTATTGATTAACTATAAATCCGATGAACTTAATTTCTTTTCTAAAAAGCTATGAAATTGTATATAAAAATATAAAAATATAATTAATTCAAAACATCAATAAAAAATGAAGCCTCGGAGCTGCTACCTAAATTTTCTGGACCTCATAACTCGATCGTACGGACTCCGACTCAATTTTAGAATTTATATTATTTAAGTATCTATAAAATGACACTGATTTCGCTAAAATCGGAGTTAATATGAAGAATGCAGGTTTTGGAACTGTATTGGTATATTGTATAATGGACCGTAATTTATATTAGTATTTTATTATTAAATTTAAGTGAATAATATTTAATTTATCGATTGATTTAATTTATTTATTTACTTTAACTTATTTATTTATTTATTATTTATTAATTTAAGTAATTACTTAAATATATACTTAATTATTTAATTAATTACTTAAATAATTTATTAAACATATTAAATTATTAATTATTTATTTAATTGCGAAATTGATATATTAATAATTAATTTAATACAATTATTAATTATTTAATTAATTTTATTGATTTTATTTTATTTTATTAGTTATTTTCCTCTCTCTTCTTTCTTTCTCCCACTTTCCCAATCTCTTCCCACACCTTCTTCCTCCCTTCCTTCTTCATCATCCGCCGATGCCCAACCGCCTCAACGGTCGGCCGTTGGTCGACTGTTGTCCCAACTATCCTTGCTCTCGGCACCTCCTCCGGTGTCTACACCTCTCCTCGCTTATATATAGGTCATCAAACCCCCCCTTCGGCCGGCATCCACCATTTTCATCACTTCTGGCTCCGTGAGAGGGAGGTCTCGAGAGAGTGACAGCTCTCGCCACACGTCTGTTGAACGAGGAAGCGGGGTCCGACGTGATCCACACCGGCGTATGAGCTTAGCTCCGTTGTGTGTTAGAGCCTTCGTTGGTCGTCGCATCATCATTGAGGTAACGACCTCGCGTTCACCTCCTTCTGCATGCTAGGTTCTCCTTCTGATTTCTCTTCCTTCTCGCCTTTCCATTGTCCTTTGTTTCATAAACATTGATTTGAATCTGAAGCCATCGTCCCATCCATTCTCTGATTTCATGTCAAATCTGATCCTTTCTAGATCATCACCTTCCGTCATATCTAGACAATTACGATCATACACGTTGATTGGGGCTCCATTCCCTTTGTATTTGTTTTCACCAGGAGCATTCCATTCATCTATTCTGTTTATGTTTTCTTTGGGGATCGAGTCATGCACTCGTGTCAGATATGAAATTGTAGGTTATAGGTTGAAGGCATGTGCGGATTCATGAGCATCTTCTGGAAATTAGACATGCGACATTCATAGATAAGCACACACCCGATTCCCTGGGTCGTCGTCAATCACCGTACACCGTCGCTTGGAGGATCAGCTGCATACATACAGCATATCGAAGAGCCTTCATGCGTGAATATCAAATCGAGCGACATATCAGCACCTGGATCCAGATCCGTGTCAAACACATGCCGCCAATTTGTTCTGCAGATCTGACCAGGCATTCATTGCCACACCATGAAGAAAGCTGCGGTTAGGAGCTTCATCTGAGGCACTCAAGAGGCATCATAGTTTCCATAGAACCAACGCCGCCGCTCAAGCCCGCTACGATTATCATCTCTAGATCTGGATTAGCTCAGAATTAATCGTCGTTGATTCAGAATTAGGGAGGAACACACCCCCTTTCCATATTACTTCCCAACCGCCCAATCAATCATTAATCGGACGACCGAAATCTCATTACGCGTCGGCATTTAAAGTAGCCCAATCATTCAAGGGGTCGCACACGTGATTCACGTGCAACCATATATTTCTGGAGATTTTGCGACTATACCCCCGATTTTTTTTTATTTTCGCGAGCAGGTCCTGCAGTTAAAGATCTCCGTGAGCTCAGGGAATTTGCGCGATTGATCCTGGTGTCTCTGTAATTTGCAACCGAGTTTGGGGTGGCTGCTTGTGAGCACGTGGCCGGCCACGTGGATTTTGTGCAATTTAAGTCGAAGCCCTCCAACCTATGCATATTTACGACATGTCCTTCTCCAATTTCTATTAAACACGTATACATACTATATAGCATTATAATACATAATAAATAAAATACTACTAATAAAAATAGAGTAAAATACAAATAGATATATAGTATTATATCATATCGAGTACTAAAGAAATTTTAAAAAATAAAAAAAAATTCATTTTTCATAAATCTTTAAAAAATTAAAACAAACTTTTAAAAGATCATTAACAAAATAGAAGAAAACATCTTTAGAAATCCTATAAAAATTATCCTTACTATATTTTACCATATTTTACATATTAGACCAAAAAGAAAATAAAAATTAAATATAAAACCAATAAAAATCAAAATATATAAACACTTTAAAAATTCATAACTAATTCAAGAAAATCACAAAAATATGTATATATATTATTTCGAGGATAATTTCATCTACTTTTAGATAAAAATAAAATAAAAAGCTTCTCTCACTTTTTTCAACGTTAAAAATCGAAAATACATCAAAGTTTTCAATAAGACCTTAATTTCGCAACATTGAAAAACCAAAATATATAAAAATTTTAAAAACCCCTTAAAAATTCATAGAAATAGAAAATAAAACTAAAAACATAAAAATAATAAAAAAATTAAAATAAAATTACAAAATAGTTCTTAAAAGTCATAAAAATAATATAAAATTCATAAAAATAAATAAAAATTCAAAAAATTTTCTAAAAAATATAAAAATTAGAAAATCCTTTTACCTTAGTTTCAATAGCTTAACCTTAGTTTCAAATAGTTTGCCTTCCTGAGTTCGACGATCTCATGCTTAACCGTTATACACTTAAGTTTATGAGTATATATAAAAAAAGAAGATTAACACAAAATTAATCTTTTCTGATAAAACTCACACGGTCGATACAACGACCGTGAAATCGAAAATCTTTTCTGTCTTTTTCCAGGATTGACAAAAGCTAAGTCGGATGTTGTTTTTCAGATGCCACCGTTGCCGGGGAGGCAGCGCTAGGGTAGCCGTAGACTTAGATTTAGGGTTTCTTGTAGCCATTTTATTTCCTAACCTCATGGCCTTTTATTCTGATTGGTACATCATAGGTCAAGCTGCATAGTTGAGAACTGCAAAGCCGATTTTTTCTTGTAATTTTCTTGTAATAAAAAATGATTCGTAGGATGAGGTCCCTTCAGGGTATCCCGACTTGTACCTCTTCCTCCTTTCTTCTCGGGGTCTGTTTCACCAGGGTTGAACTCCTGAGGGAGCAGAGCACCTACCGCGGCTTTTTCGCATCGTGATTTTATCGAAGGTTTTCTGCAGCTTTTTCAAGGATAGGTGCTTGTTAGGATTTTTTCTATTTTCCCCTTCTTTGCGCAACCGTAGCTAGGTGCTTGCTTAGGTCGAAACACCTAGTTGCTTGTACTTAGGATCATACCCAAAAAGATAAAAATACGTTTGATGATTATTTGAAAATACCCAAAAAAAGTGCAAGTCAAAAATAAAATAAGGACTGCTAATTTTATCTGACTTTAAAACAAAATGTAAGGACTTCACTTATTTGGGAGAGCAACACCCAAAATTGAATCGCAGGTACTATCTCCATATCAGTGAGTGAGGGACGACACATAAGGTAGAACCAAAGTCGAGCTTTTTCAAGAGACTACTGCAACCATATAGTAATAACTATACTCTTCAATGAGGACTCTCAGGTAGCCGGAAACGGTCCAGATTTCCTTACCAGAGTGGAAGGTTTAGAGGATACTGCATAAGGCACGTCCTCAAGTAACATGGGTAGCCGACAACTGTCCATACTTACTTCCATATTGGTTGAAAGGAGGTGATTCTCTATAAGGTCTCGGGACAGTCTTGAGGGAAGGCTTAGGCACCTATCAGTCCGCATTAATCTATGAAAACCTGCTTGTCAAATAACCCTAAAACTGAAAAGATAAAGGACCGAACTCTTACGGTCATCACCAAGGATGCATTGGTGAACTTGGGGGATTGTTTTTACGTTTGTTTGCGGTGTGAGTCCAATCTTTTGAGATATTGATCAACAAAATCTATCAAGATGATGGGAATGCGATTACTTCAGTCAACTCTGACTGATCCACTCTCTTGCGAACCAACTCATTCATCCAGATCTGTTCGAGATGTCTCTCATCCCAAATCGAAATACAATCGAGTTGCTACTTCCAGGCATGACTTTAACCCTGGAAGCTCATAGTTGATTTCTTCTCCTACTCATTCTCATTCATCATCACCTCAAGTTCCATAAGAACACTAGCAGATACATATTGATCTAGCCAAGGCTGACCTAGATTCTTTCTCTTTTCCAGAAGACATGGCTAGAAATGAACTGTAGACAACCTCCGTAGTAATACATCAGGCTGAGATCAACAACAGTTTACTTGCTTCCCTTGAGATGATGCAGAACCAGATCAGGGAGAAAGGTAGATCAGGAACGTTGTCAGAGCCGAGCTGACTCAACTGTGAGCCCAACGCGATAGTCCTGATGCTGATAATCCAGGACCTAAGAATCAGGAGCAACCAGATGCAGTAGAGAGACTGCCATTGGGTCGGAACTGCACACTGCAGCAGCTCTACAACCCTGAAGCTACTACGACCCATCGATGGATCTGTCTCCCAGTCATTCACGGGAACTTCGAGTTCCATCCTCAGACGATCCAACCGCTGCCCAAGCTTCACGGGATTTCTACTGAGACACTACAAAAAAAGGCGGGATTAGCGTGCACAGCTCTGCGTGCACTGGGGCGAGCACATGTGCTCGCCATGAGGGTCGCCGGTTTGAATTTTGTGGAGAGGTGCGATTACCAATTCGGACGAGCACATGTGCTCGCTTACATGTGCTCGCCCACTTGAATTTCTTTGCGCGGATAACTTTAGCGCTTGGTAAATTGAGGGCGAGCACTTGGCGACGGCCTGGCAAGCACTTAAGTGTGCTCGCCCAGGCCCGTAAACAGAACCTCGCACGGCCCTTCTTCCTTATTCTCACGCATTCCTCCCCCAATTTCTTCCCTCTAGCGACCAGCCACCCCTCCGCCCTAACACCGACGCCCGCCGTTTTCCTCTTTTGAGTAGATATACATCTACCATTCAGTATAATCCTTCATCCTTTCTCTTTTTATACGATTTCATTACATATTTGTATTGTTTGGATAGATTAGGGTTTCAATTTTTTGTTGAATGTAGTGTATTGTTTTGATAGTTTAAATGTTTTTTACATGTTTAGGATAATAGTAGATCACTATAGTACTGTAATTTTGATTATGATTGTCTCAATAATATGTATAATTGTATGCCCTGTAGGTGTTCGATAAAATGCCTCAACCAACATTATGTTTACATTTTGTAAATTATAAATGATAAAATATCTATTACAACATATGCACTAGTTAGTATTGTTAATTTTCTTAAAAAGATTAGTTATGAAATTTGTGAATAACATTAGTTAGCCAACTTCAATAGTGTAGATATTAGATATGATGGACATCATTAATAATAGTTTGAAAATTTCATATCGTGTTGATATGAGATATGATATACAACAATGTTTCCTTTGTGATAATTTATTATCACAATATATTCTAGTTAATGTGATCAATTATATCACATTAACTTATAGTTAGGTTTATGATAAGTCCAAAATACTATCCATTAATTATTAGAAAATCGCACAAAATCCATCACATACAGTGTGTCCTTCCATACTGGGTGGTGTGTGGCCCTGCACAACGGGTGACGTGTGCAACACATTGGAGGATTTGATCACCTCTAACTGTGTTATATTTTTTTTTATTTTTTCACAGCACTATTGGACTCACTTTGGGATGTTTATCCCAGACCAATGGTCGTGGATTTTGATGTTTGCAGGTTCGAATTTTTTTTGCAAGTGCCCATTAACTCTTAGTGACCCAAGCACTGTATTAGGCACTAAATAAAGATCACACTTATCCCTATCCCCGTCGTTAACCAGCCAAATATACGTAATTTCCCGGCTAATATAAATGAATAAATATTTTAAGAATATTTTTATAGTCTCATTTGTAGCACATACAAATGTATGACGTAAAATGATCTTAAAGTATTACATTTATATTAGCTTTCCTTAGTTCGGAGTTCCCGGACTAAGGGGGTCCGTAAGGATTCAAATTTACTAAAAGGTGATCGGTGTCACAAGGTCTTTATTTCTTACGGAAATTCGGTTCATAACCCCTTCCTCTTTGGTATTACCAAATCAATCATAGTTATTATTGAAATAATCACTAATATGATTATTTTGATAATTAATTGCGATTGATTTATGAGGTATACGGGAGAGGTGCAGGGTTATGCTGCCGAATTTTCGTTAGAAATAAAGATACTTGTGACAATGATCATCTTTTAATAAATTTGAATCCTTATGGACGGGCTAAAGTGATAACATAATTAATACACTTCTCTTCTCATCTTTTATCTCAATAATGTGATACGTTTAGATATCCTCAATTTTCTATATTTGACATTTTAGATTATTTAATTCAGGTTTATCAATATGACCAATAGAGAGTGGATGTACAACCGTGTAGTAGATGGACGTATAGCAGATGCCTTTCAAAGAGGTGTTCAGGAATTTATACAATTTGCTTAGGCACAAGGTTTCCGTATTGTGGATTCAGATGGAACTATCTTGTGTCCGTGTAAGAAATGTCGTCTAATGAGGAAGAGATTAAAAGATGAAACTCAGTTACATCTTTATAGAATGGGTTTCATGGAAGGATATCAGATTTGGTGGAGGCATGGTGAGAATTTCGAGGACAGTATGAATGATGCGGAAGAAGCTGACAATATTAATCCTTTTGCAGATATGGTTATGGACGTTGCTGGTCCAGAATTTAATGATACTTTGTTAGATGATGAGGAACCATATGGAGAGTCTGCAGAACTTTACGAGCTGTTGAAAAAAGCGGAAGAGCCATTGTGGTAGGGTTGCAAGACATATTCAAAACTTTCTGTGGTTTCGGATCTTCTATCGATGAAGATGGAATATAATATGACCGATCGTAATTTTGATGCAATGATGAGAATTATTAAGAAAATGTTACCAGAAGATGCAGAATTACCTGATAATTATTACAAAATAAAAAAGATGATGCGGAAGATGGGTTTAGCAGAAGTTAAAATAGACTCATGCATAAATCACCATATTCTATATTACGGTGAACATCAACAGTTACAACGGTGTCCTTAATGTAATGAGCCAAGATATCAGACAGCTAGTAAGAGTGGAACAAAAATATCGAGAAAGATTCTACGTTATTTACTGTTGACTCCGAGATTGAAACGACTATATTATTGTAAAGGAACGACGAACTACATGACATGGCATGCGGAACATAAAGTCGATGACTATATGGAGCATCCATCCGAGTTTGATTGTTGGAAAGAATTAATGTCAGCTTTTCCTACATTTAAGGATGAAAAGAGGAATTGTGTTATAGGTTTATGTACAGACGGGTTTAATCCTAATGGAAGAAGTAAAGATTACTCTTGTTGGCCAGTAATGACAACGCCATATAATCTATCCCCATAGTTATGTAATAAGCAACAGTTTATGTTTCTTTCGTTGTTAGTACCAGGACCTACACATCCGGGAAAGTACATTGATGTTTATTTACGTCCTCTTATCGATGAGTTGAAAATGTTATGAGTTGATGGAGTTGATACATATGATGCTAATAAGAGTCAAACATTTAACATGAAAGTAGCTCTGCTTTGGACGATAAATGACTTCCCAGCATATGGAATGTTATCTGGATGGAGTACGCATGGACGTAAAAGTTGTCCATATTGTATGGAGAGTACTAAATCATTCCAGCTTCAACACGGTCAAAAACCATGTTTTTTTGATTGTCACAGACAGTTTCATCCAAAAAATCATCCATATCAAAGACAGAAGCAGTCTTTTAAAAGGAACTCAATTGATCTTGCAGATCCTCCACCAATTAAGACAGGTGATATGATATTATCATACTTGGAACAATTAGAGAAATCAGCCTTAGAAAAGGGAGATAAAACAAAAAACCTTCCTGATTTTGGTGACAGTCATAATTGGATTAAGAAGAGTATATTTTGGGAGTTACCATATTTGAGTAAGTTAATGATACGACACAACTTAGATGTTATGCATATAGAGAAAAATGTGTTTGATAACATCTTCTACACCGTTATGAATGTAACCGGTCGATCAAAAGATACAATAAAGTCTCATCGTGATTTACAAATCATATGTAATCGGCCAGAATTGCATATCAAGGAACATGATAGTGGAAGGGTTGAAGTTCCCAAAGCAAAGTATACCTTAGATAGAAATCAAGTTAAGCTTGTTTGTGAATGGACAAGTAAATTGAAGTTTCCAGACGGATATGCATCAATTTTTCCAATTTGGTCAATTTGAAGAATTTTACATTTAAGGGAATGAAAAGTCATGAATGCCATGTTTTTATGGAAAGATTACTACCGTTAGTGTTCAGAGGATTGTTACCAAAAAATGTTGTCGATGCTCTTTCAGATGTTAGAAGATTTTTCCAAGTGTTATGCTCGCCACGCATACACCGCATGGAGATGGATTATCTTCAAAAAAATATTCCTGTGATTATGTGTAACCTGGAGAAGATATTTCCGTCTTCATTTTTTGATTCGATGGAGCATCTGATGATTTAAATTCCATGGAAAGCAAAAGTTAGAGAATCGGTAAATATCGTTGGATGTATCCATTTGAAAGGTAATTAAATGTATTATAATCTCATTCCATTCTTTACTATTTGAACTAAATGTTTAACCTATTTTCTTATAGGTTTATGTTCTTTCTTAAAAGAAAGGTCCGAAACAAAAGTAAAGTTGAAGGATCTATAAGTTCACAATATATATATATATATGAGGAAGTCGCAACATTCTGTGCAAGATATCTTCCAGAAGATGTGGAGACTATCCACAATAGATGCAGGAGGAATGAGACAATTTCTTCTGATGAAGAACCTTGTATCAGTATCTTTCAGCCATCGACTCATCTAATAGGAAAAGCAACTAAACGTTTCTTATCGAAACAAGAGAAGGATGCTGCAGAATTATACGTATTAGACAATTGCGAGGAAATAACACCATATGTTCAGTAAGTATTTGAATTACTTTATGTATATATTCATTACAAGTAATTCTTATGTTTCTCTTACCAATTTTAGGGAATTTAGAAAGAAAATTATGGAGGAAAATCCTATGTATTCAGATGACGAAGTTCTGAGCACTTATAGGAATCAATTTCCAACGTGGTTTAAAGACTGCTCAAAACAGTTGGACGGTGGTGATTTCTATTCTCATATTTTAAAATATTTTGGAGAAGGCTCTGTTTATAAGGTACGATCATACAACTCTTGTTACAGTAATGGATATCGTTTTCATACCTTAAATTCCGGTAAATATTTGACAACTCAAAATCATGGAGTGATGGTTCGCGGATCTTGTTATCAGGAAGATCATCTGAATTATTACGGAATTTTAAAGGAGATAATAGAAGTGGAATATAGTATACCAGGCTTGAATAAAGTAGTTCTTTTCTTGTGTGATTGGTATGAACCCAATGGAGGTGTAGTACTCGATAAAAGAAATAACATTGTCGACGTGGTTCAAAGAAAATTTATACGCAGATTTGAACCATTCGTCTTAGCATCTCAAGTGGATCAAGTATGTTATCTCCCACAAATATCAAAGAAGAGAAAGAGCGTTGAAACAATAACTGTTGTGAAGATAAATTCTCGAGGTTATATCTCTAATGATTACACTAATCAAGAAGATGACATAGATGAAGCATTCACATCGACAAATAAAAGAATAGACTTAACAGAAGAAGTCCCAATTATCGAATCGATTCGATTGGCTGATAATGAAGTTTTCTGTGTTGACTTACAAGATGATACTGACTCCAGAAATGATTACTCGGAAAACTCAAAAAACGAAGAAATATCCTTTAATCCCACCGAAATAAGTGATGAAGATTAGTTGTAAGTTTTACAATTATAATCGAATTAACTAAAATCTTAAGTAATAAATATGTAATACATCATTATTACAGTCATGACAGTTTTTGGACGTGGCGGGGCGCATGGATCACATAGATCCAATCGTCCATCTTCCTCAGACACACCTTCTTCCAGTAGGCAGCCCACCCCGGATGTTGTTCCTTATTCACAGTCCGACGAGGTCCGTCAGGTGATAGCATACTACGAGTCTCTTGGTTATCATCCACTACCCTTTTATGTAGGAGGCTATGGAGAGCCATCTACCTCAACAGCCCCTACAAGATTCCCAGTCCAGGTACCCATACCAGCACGGACATCGATGAGTTCTGACTCTCCTTCTTCTGGACGTCCGATCAAATCCGTGCCTTTACCTACTACAGTTGGACAGACGTCGGCGTCCCACCCTTTGTTGGAGGTTACGGCAGATGGGAGGTAAAATTTTTATAGATTTTATATTTAAATATTTTCCAAATTTTTATAAATTGTATCAAAGTTAAAGTTTCTAGCAAATGCAGGGATTTTGTGAACAGCAACAGGGTGGCAAAGAAGATAACCAATATAATAAAGACACACTTGACTTCCACGCAATTTAGATGGTGTCGCATCCCTGCTGCAGAGCAGGAGAGACTATTTGACATGTTTCTGGTAAGAATATTTCTAAGAAGTGATACAGATTTTTTTGGTCAAGTTTTTTGTATCTTATAATTTGTTATAATTTTCAGAGTAGGTTTTGCCTTGGCTCTGATCTGGGGAAGGAGGCTTATCGTAGAGCCTTCATTCATTTGGCAGAAAAGAGAATGAGCGATACATTTTTCAAGGCAAGGAGAGACTCGCATGTGAAGACGGGATGCGAGAAGATGAATTTTGAGGAGATGAAGAGGTTCCGTCAATATGGTGTACGGAGGATAGGTATTATACTTGTCAAATAATTTATAATAAAATTTTTAAAATAATCAATAATCATAACATTATCCTACCAGATGGGCGGATTTCTGTGATGCATTCGTTGCGGATGATGAGTTTGGAAGAAGATCTACAGCAGGAAGGACAAACCACCAGAAACAAAGGATTAAGTCGACAAGTGGCTCTAAAAGCCACAATTAGATTAGAGAGGAGATGGTATTACGATTTAAAATTAATTTTTGGAGATCTACTTTAATATAATGCAATGTAGTTATTACATCTTAAAAAAATTCAGGCAGTTTGGTTGGAAAAGGAACCCTTTTTCAGGATTGGTGGTCGAGGTCCCACATGAGTGGCAGAGAAGGAGAGTCGCAATGGTCCACTCCTGAAGCAGGACAATTGTTGGTAAGTCTATCAGTTTATTTACAATTAAATGATATATTATAACTCATTTATATATATATATATAAACTTTGTTTTTCAGGATCGTTATCTGGCACTATCTGCAGAAAAATGGGGTGTCGATCCAACTGGAGAGCAACCACCATTTGATAAAACGATTTGGAAGCAGATATATATGGATAAATATTATCTTACTATACTCATTTCTAATATATAATTTTAAATTGAAAAAACTTATAAGGTGCTGGAGGAGAGGGACGTTGTGGCGAACATGAAGCAGACGGTTGGTGGTCTTCCTCCATATTATGTGGAGGAATATCGTCACTCCTATTCTGCATACTCTCAGCCGTCGTGCACGCAACCACATCCGTCCCAATCATCAGTTCCAATGGAGTCGCAGATGGCGATGATGGTGGAGCAGGTGACGAAGCTCCGAGAGAAGTTCATGGCGTACATGTAAGTATTCTTCTTATAGAATGAGAAATAATTTTAAATTTCTATATCTATAAAATGCATGTAATAGATATATATCTTCCATATATAATATAGGTCACAACGGCGTGCATCTCAACCTGAAGAGATTGAATCTGATGATGAAGAGGAGGAGGAGAACGACCCTGAAGAAGAGGCACACATGTATGCGAGGTTCAAAGAAAAGTAGAAGGATAAAAGAAATCAAAGCAGGGTTTAATGTCTAAATTTTTTAGATCAAAGAAGAAGTAAATTTTTATTGGTTTGGACCTGTATTTTTTTTGAAACTATTAGCACATCTTTTAATTTATATGAACTTTGTTGGCTTTGACTTTTTTGTAATATTTCGATGTTAAATTAGATTGTTTATTTCTGAATTCATGTATATTGCATGACTTTCAATTGTTAGTGCTAGTTATCTTAGTCAACGAACTGCTATAATATATATACCCTTAGGGAGCTCTTATAAGTACCTGCAGTGGTTTATTGGTAGGCTATACAGGTTTGACGGGGCGTCAAAAACCCTGTCGAACCTGTATATTTTTTTTCCTGGAAATCAGTTTGGGCGAGCACATGTGCTCGCCAGGTGCTCCGTTGGTAATCGCAATTTATAAAGGAGGCGATCACATCGGCAAGCACATATGTGCCCGCCAGCGAGAGGGCGAGCACATAGCATCCCGATGTACTCGCCCACCAGCTGGGGCGACTCTCACAGAAGCGAGCACGCCATGAACGAGCACATGTGCTCGCCCACCTCTGGGCGTGCACATGGTCTAGGCGTGCACATAACGAGCTTTTATGTGCACGCCAATCCTACCTTTTTTTGTAGTGAGAGCCGCATATGCACCTTCAGGAGTTTGAGCTGATTTATAGTACGGTGCATGATGCACATGTGAACAAGGATACAATCAAGTTGACTGCTTTTCCTTTCTCCCTCGTTGATCAAGTGGCCTAGTGGCTGAAACACTTAGGGAAATATGTTTAAACATAGGAGGAGTTACAAACCGCACATCTGAACAAGTATTACCCTCTTGGTCGAACGAATGCTGCCAGAGCCATGATCAGTAACTTCACCATGATCGGGAATGAGCAGTTCCATGAGGCATGGGACCATTTTAGATAGCCCATTAATCGGTGTCCCCGTCATGAACTTTCCAAGCCAACTCTTGTACAAAATTTCTTTAGCTGGCTGATACCAGAGTTATAGGGACTGGTGAATGCATCTTGCGGTGGATCCTATTTTTTGATGCACGAGGATCAAATCTGGGCCATTTACGATAAAATGACAGAGAATTATACTACGATGTCCCAGACTCGGGTCTTCAACCACACGAAGCCACCTACTTATCACCAGCACTCCCGAGTGGCACATATTAAAGGGAATTCAGCTTCTGTTGTTTCGGTACCTATTGAATCCTCATCAGTTGATATAGGGATCATTTGTCAGAACTTGGACCACATGTAAATAATCGAGAAGAAGTGACATAACTTAGACAAGCCTGATAAGATTGACGAGCTTGAGAGGTGCCTGAGTGATATGTAGACACAGATTATGTGCCTTCAAGAGATACATGCTGACTCAGAAAGCTGAAACTAAGCCATACTTCCGAGGCCTCCAGTACAACACATTTACCATTTGCATTTTGAGCCTACACATCAACCATTGACATACCCGCAACTCCAACAGACGCCATCATCTGATACTACGATGGTGGTGTATCAGAGCCATCAACCTTTGGTATCAATGCCCCTAACGTACTCTAAGATGCATGAGCCATTGACTGAGGTCAATGGGATTTGGTACAACCAACCGCAACAACTAGGGATCCATTGAGATCATCCTGGTTTCCTTGATCTACAGGAGGTACTTCTTCCCAGCAGCAACTGCAGGCACCAATGGGGTAGAGCAGAGAGCAGCAGCATTCCAGTCCTCTGATAAATCCGTGATTCATCGCTTTTATTCTTTCATTTTGGCTAAAATCCTTAGTAAAATGCATGTAAATAATCACTAATTCTAACTAATTATCATTCTAACCACAAATGTTAATATTATATATTTAACACTTATTAAACACAAAATAAAAGAATAAAGAGAAAAATAAAAATAAAATAAAAGAATGCTGTAAATATGAAATATATACAAACTGATCCTAACCCTGAGACCAGGTCAATATTGACGTGGTCGATAAAATAAAAATGTAAGGGGAGATAAGGATTCTAACCTACAAAAATATCAAGAAAATCAAGACTAAAAATATAATTTATTCATTTATCACATTGTTAATATTTCACTTATTTTATTTATCACTTAAACAATCTCAAATCAAAACACTTCTTTTATAAAAATTATTCATAAAAATATATATTATTTAATAAAAATATCAGAAAAATAATTCGACGTAAAAATAATTAACTGTAATGGACCGTAAAAGCTGCAAAAACTGATTTCAAGGTAAATAACTATTTGCGGATCAAACTCACTTTTAAAATCTGTTTTATACTTAGTATTATTTATCAAAAATATCAAAAAAATCGAATAAAATCGATAAGTTTTGACGTTTGAGACCAGTTGTATACTTGTACTATATATAGAATCTTCCTGGATTTTTCATTAAATAACCACAAATCCGATTAACTTAATTTCATTTCATAAAATCTTCTAAAAATGTATAGAAAAATATAAAATATAATTAAGTTAAAATACCAATAAAATCTGAAGCCTCGAAGCCGCTACCTAAATTTTCTCAAACATAGGTGCTGATACCCGCTACTTGTCTTCAAGAATGCAAGGGAGAGCTGTTATACCTGCAAGAGAAAATAGATGAGAGAGAGGGGGGTTGTGCGAGCATGAAAAATGGGAGAGAGGGAGAGGGTGTGTGCATGAGAAAATGATGAGGGAGATAGGTATGTGCGTGGGGGGGGGGGGAGTGTGTGTGAGTTGAGAGAGAGAATCGGAGCCCCAGGTATGTGCGTGAGTGCCTCCTTTTATAGATGGAATTTGCTTGTAAATAAAGGGAGACATCCCATGCAAATAAAGAAAAAAGATCATTATTAATGCATGAAGAATTAATTTTTTGCATGGGGAAGGATGAGGTGTGGACGGCTAGTGTGCTTGGGAAGGGGAGATATAAATTTAAGAGTCTGCATGGGATGGGGCTCATGGCACATGGGAATAATGAAGGGAAGTTTTACTTTAATCCCCCTTCCCTTTTCTTTCCAACAAAATGTAAGAGACGTTTTTTGTAGAGCCAAGTCAATATGTTGATTAAATTAGTGCTCTATGAGTGTACTCATTTTCTCTTTGATAAATCTGATTATATGATTTTATACGCTTATGTGCATGGAATGATGTAGACATATATTATGTGAATTTAGAGTTTGTAACTTAGGAATTGATATTGTATTCCACATAACTTGAGCCTATTATCATAGCATATCATGTAATCATCACACCCCCATACTTAAATCTTGCTAGTCCCGAGCAAGAAATAGATAAGTAATAATGAAGGATAGGGAAAATAGCCAAGATAGGTTGGGTGAGGGTTTACAGCAGACAAACCCACAAAGTCTTGGGTTTTCAGATCCTAACCACACAAATACACAAACTTCAGTAGAGTCGACCCATGGATTAATGATTTGTTCGAATCGTCAACTTGATTCAACAGCCTCTCAGTTCCAACAAAATCAGACATGGTTTTAGAAGGTTGATCTGGTCAGTTCATCCTAAGAAACAAGTATTCTCTTTGACTTTGAATGGATATAAACAATGTTAGTGATAGTTTAGCTTTCGTAAGTCAAGAGAACGAGCTAACAACACTATCTATCGAGGTTCCGAATGATTCCCTACTCATATAGCCTCAGTCCTCACCTGAATTCAGGCATATTCTCTTTTCACCCAAGTATGTCAGCATAAAAAATAGGTCATAATTCTTTGAAAAATGGGACTTAACTTTCGAGGTTTTTCGTAGACCGCTTTGGTCTGTTGCTCTCATTTCTTTCCTTTTGCAGAGCATAACCCTGGGCCTCTTTGGGCCTCTTCTAAGAATTTAGGTAGCATCATTGGGCTGCTACCACGGCTTTTTGGTGGAGAAGGGTTATTTGGTGGTCTTCTTTCATTGCTTTTGCTTCGCACTTCTTTGCATGATTGGTGGTTTTTGGCATTTGTATTGTGATATGCCTTTTTGTGGTGTTTTGTTTTGGGATTGACATCAAAAGGTAGTATCGGATTAATATTGACTTTAAAGGCACGATACTGGCTTATTTGCTGACATACTTAGACTAGAGAGATCATGTTGCCCCTGAGTCAAGTTCCTTCATTAGATATAGATAAGGTTCACTCATTAGCACAACCAAGAGGACAACTCCTCACCTCAACTAGATTGTAATTGTATCTCATAAAATAAACTCAATCAAGCTAAGTGCAATGTGCAGTTGCTTAATATCTACTGAAGAGTTTAGGAGTGCTACTAGTTGCTCAGGTGATCTAGTTAGATACAGAAGTTCATTCACCAGTAGAGTTAGTGGAACTGAGAGAATAAAGTCCATATGGACCTGAAGAAGGCTTAAAAATTCATGCCTAGTGAAATTCTAATGTAGTTAAGTGGATTAGGGTCAGCTCAGCTTCTGTCTATGATCTATGCAATGAAGAGATGTTTTCCCAAAAGATTGGATAAAACTAGGAAGAATGTATTTTTGATGGTTTTCTTGCTTTTTGAAAATATTTTTTAGGGAAATTTTTTGCAAAAAATTTGAAGATTTTTTTTGAAAAGTATGCAATTTTGAAAACTAATGCAAACACCCATCATACTTATCAGAGACCATGTCCTCATGGTGAAGACATTGTGTAATAGGATGACCAAACGAAGGGGTGAGTGAAAAGGTGTGTGTGTGTGTATGTGTGTGTGTGTTTTTTGAATGTAATGTGGAGGGGTACCCCCATACTTATCTAATGTAATGCAGTGAAAATAAACATGCGAGCAGTAATACGAAAAGATACCTGTGAGGAGAGACTCACAAGAGTGCATGATTTAACACCTCAGCTTGGTGATGTGGTGGTTCGTTTTTCCTGCAGAAGGTACGTTGTGCAGACAGGTATAGGACCAGATGGTTCAACAACGGGTTTTAGTATTTGACCATTGACTCTGAAAGTGGCTTTAGTGTTTGGGTCAGAAATTTCTATCGAGCCATTATCGAATACTTGAGTTACAGTGTATGGTCCTTTCCATTTCGATCTCAGTTTTCCCGAAAATAACTTCAGTTTTGCATCAAATAGACATACTTTTTTATTTTCTTTGAATGTTTTCCTCAAAATGTTGGCATCATGCCACATCTTGATTTTCTCTTTATATAGCAGGTTGTTGTCATATGCTTGTGATCTCAATTCTTCCAGTTCAGATAAATCCAATAGTCTTTTCTTTCCAGCCTCATCATAATCCAAATAGCATTTCTTGATCGCTCAGAGTTACTTGTGGTGGATCTCTACAGGTAGATGGCAAGGCTTTTCATAGACCAACCTATATGGGCTCATTCCTAAGGGTGTACGAAAGGTTGTGCGGTAGGCCCAAAGAGCAGAAGGTAAGTGTTGAGACCAGTCTTTACGATCAGAGCGGAGAATTTTCTGGAGGATGGTGTTGATATCCCGATTTGATAGCTCGGCCATTCCATTGGTCTGTGGGTGATAGGCAGTTGAGACCCAGTGTTCGACCCCATTTTTCTTAAGTAAGTTCTTTACTGAAGCGTTCAGAAAATGGGTTCCACCATCACTAATGACCACCTTGGGTAATCCAAATCGGGAGAAGAGATTGTTCAGGAATTTAACAACAATGGCGCTATCAGCAGCGTGAGTGGGAATGGCTTCAACCCAACAGGACACATAGTCAACAACGAGTAGGATGTGCTGATAGCCTTGTGAGGTGGTGAAAGGTCCCATGAAGTCTATTCCCCAAGTATCAAAGATCTCAACTATATGTATGGGTTGGAGGGGCATCATGTTACGGCGGTTCATTGTTCCATTAGTCTGACAGGCAAGACAAGATTGAGCAAAATGATGGGTATCTTTAAAGAGTGTGGGCCAATAGAAACCACATTGTAGGACCTTAGCGGCTGTGTGCTTCCTTGAGTGGTGTCCTCCACACCCAGAAGTGTGGCAGTGAGTTAGGACATTGTTGACTTCAGATTCAGGGATACATCGTCTCTATATTAAATCAGTACCCTCTTTGAAGAGCAAAGGGTCTTCCCAGTGATAGTATCGGGCTTGGGTCTTAGTTTTGTCTTTCTTATGTTTTGGACAGTCATCAGGAAATGTGGAGGTGATGATGTAATTGACGATCTCTACATACCAAGGAAGTTAAGAAGCAGACATGATACTTTCGTCTGGAAAGTTATCAGAAATTGGAATTGTATCTGTGTTTGATGAAGGGAGTCTTGAAAGGTGATCAGCCATGGCATTCTTTGCTCCGGCTTTATCTCGAATTTCTAAATCAAATTCTTGGAGCAGTAATACCCACCTAATGAGTCTAGGCTTAGCATCGGTCCTTTTGAAGAGATATTTCAAAGTAGAGTGGTCTGTGTAGATTATGATGTGGGATCCTAGGATGTAAGACCGAAATTTCTCTAAGGAAAACACCAAAGCCAAAAGTTCCTTCTCAGTCACAGTGTAGTTCTTTTGAGCATCATCCAGAGTTTTGCTAGCATAGTGAATGGTATAGGGTTTCCCATCCTTCCTTTTACCCAATACTGCCCCCACAGCATAGTCAGATGCATCACACATGATCTCAAATTCACAGTTCCAATCAGGGGGTTGTAGTATGGGTGCTTCAGTGATGATTTTCTTCAGGATTTTAAAGGATTCAAATGCTTCCTCAGTGAAAGTGAAGTCTTGATCTTTTTTTAATAATTTGGTGAGAGGGCGGGAAATTTTAGAAAAGTCTTTGATGAAGCGGCGGTAAAAACCGACATGACCTAGGAAGGACCGAACACCCTTTATGTTTATCGGTGGACTTAAATGGGCGATTGTCTCAATTTTTTATGGATCCACTTCCATCCCTTTCTTTGACACAGCATGTCCTAACACATTCCCTTGTTTCACCATAAAATGTGATTTCTCCCAAGATAATATTAAGTTCACTTCAATGCATTTATGGAGGACTCGATCCAAAAATCCGAGTGTTTCCTCGAAAGAGTCTCCAAAAATAGAAAAATCATCCATAAATACTTCCATAAAATCTTCGATCATATCGGTGAAAATTCTCATCATGCATCTATGAAATGTTGCTGGGGCATTACATAGTCCGAAAGGCATGCGGCGGAAGGCATATGTTCCAAATGGACAAGTGAAAGTGGTTTTATCTTGATCTTCAGGTGTTATGGCCACTTGGTTATAACCGGAGTATCCATCCAAGAAGCAGAAAAATTCTCTCCCGGCTAGCTTCTCCATTATTTGGTCAATGAATGGCAATGGGAAATGATCTTTTTGAGTAGCCTTGTTGAGTTTTCTATAATCGACACAGACTCTCCAAGATGTGTCTACTCTGGTGGGTATGTCCTCGCCTTTCTCATTTTTGACAATTGTTAATCCAACTTTCTTGGGGACAACTTGGAGAGGACTGACCCAGGAGCTATCAGAAATAGGATAAATGATACCCACACTTGCTCATTTATAGATCTCATTCTTCACAACCTCTCGTAGATTGGGATTCAACCGTCTTTGCATTTATCGAGATGGTTTACTATCATTTTCCAGATATATGTGATGTGTACAAAATGTTGTGCTTATTCCTTTTAGACCCGTAATCTTCCATCCAATGGCTCGGGAATTCTTTTTTAAAACCTCTATGAGTTGACTTTCTTGCATATGATTTAGGTTGGCATTTATGATGACTGGTAAAGTGTACTCATCATCCAGGAAAGCATACTTCAGATCTTAGGGTAGAGGTTTTAACTCGACAATGGGTGTTGATGGGATCAACGGTGTGGTTTCATCTGATGAGTTTATCAAGGAGATGGTCTCAAACGGTGGTTCCATCATAGGCATCATGGCTGAAGTTGATGCAAGTTCAGAATCGAGTGTCTCATCAATTTCATGTCCGGTGAGAGGGTAGGGTGGAGCCTCAAGTGCAAGATTCAGGTGGTATGTCGCAATTTCATGAGAGGTATTCTTATAAGTAGATCGAAAGGTGTTCATACTAACCTCTAAAGGGTCTTTGGTGAGATGGATGGGGGCAAAGTTTTTTTGAATGTTGAGAATAACACATTTCTCTATCCAACCACAGTCTTCAGTCTCAGAGTCAGTGGGAGTAGGGGTGACAAGATCAACAGGAATGACTTTGCCATTGATTTTAAATTCAACTCTTCCATCCTCATAATCAAAATGAGCTATAGAAGTGGCCAAAAATGGTCGTCCTAGTATGGTTGGTGTCTCACTCAGTATATTTGCTTGAACCATATCCATCACAATAAAGTCGACCGGGAATTTATGGCCTTGAACATCAACTATCACATCCTCAAGTAGTCCTTTTGGTCTTTTCACAGATCGATTAGCCATTTGCAAAATCATTGATACAGGTTTCAGTTTTCCTAGGTCAAATTGCTCCAGAATAGCAGTCGGGAGAAGATTGATGGAAGCGCCATTATCTAGTAGGGTGTGATCGAAGGTTAATTTACCAATTGTGCATCTAACTAGAGTAGCTCCTAGATCTTTCTTTTTGGTGGGTAAGAATTGAGAGATGGCATTGGATGTTGCTCGAGGGAGCACATGTCTTTCAATATCTTCATTGTCCTTTTTACTTTTTTTCCTTGGATTTCTGTTTTGGTGTGCATTTTTCCTTCAAAAATCAGGAGAAGACTGGAACTTGTTCGAGGGCTTTTAAGAGTGGGATTTCAATGACAATGTTGGAGAATAGTTTTCTAGCTCTGGATCGATGGTGGAAGATCGAGTCTTTCTTCAGTGAAGAGCTCCGAGAAAGGGGATAGTTATGGATGGAGAGGCAGGAAGGGGCATGGTTGTCTCAGTTAGCTTCTCTTCATCATCAATCTCCTCAATTTTGGTTTGATCCTCTGTAACCAGTGGTCTGGTGAAGGTAGAAGTGGTTTTCCCGTTTCTCAGAGTGACTGCATTAGCATATTGATTTGGTCGGGATGGAGTTTTGAAATTAACTTGATTTCTAGGTGGTTTTTGTGGGTTTCCTTGATTTATCCTAGAAGATGTAAAAAATCCTTGATTCTGGTTTTGGAAACCATGTGGTGAGGTGAAAGATCCGGTAGGTTGTAGAGTTTGAAGTACTCCAGATGAACTGGCCTTGTTGATATTAGGGTTGGGCAGCGTTGAGGTGACAAGGCTGGGATGTATGACCTGATCTCGACGAATTGCTAGGCATTCTCAGAGTTGGCTTTTTGTTGAGCTTCAGTGTCATGTTGTTGTGATATAGCCAGTTGTTGTATTGCTTGAGCCAAGGCATCAAAGTTTACCGCAGTGGTGGAGGGTTGAATAATGGGTGGTGCTATCGGTTGTCTGAGTTGGGTGTGATTTTGGAAATTATAGTTGTTTTGTCCATTCCACCCAGAATTTGATTGTTCTCTCCATCCTGTATTGTGGTTGTTTGAATATGCTCCTCATTGATTTCTCTGCATCCAATTCACAATCTCAGGAGTCATGTCTTGATTATGGGTGAATGTGTTGTGGTCAACTTCATGGCTGGTGGGATTATTCATGGCCAATTTTTCTATGGCTTGAGTCATGAGGTTCATTTGTTTTGAGAGGGTTTCCCATTTGTCAGGATTCTCATTGCTATATCTCTCATGGTCAATGATATTGACTGTCCTCGTATTTCCACTGTATTGTTCAATTGAGGAACTATTCACCGAATTATCAGCCATATTTTCAAATAAAGTCCAAACGAAATGCTCATCGCGACTAATGTAATTTCCATCGCATGAGCCATCAATCACTCTCTTAAATGATGTATCTATGCCCTCATATAATATCTGAACTAACTTCCATTTGAGGATGGTATGATGAGGGCATTTCCTTTGAAGTTCCTTAAATCGTTCCCATACTTCATGAATGGGCTCTTTGTTTTTCTGAGTGAAAGATGAAATGGCTTGTCTCAGGGCGTTGGTTTTTTCCTATGAGGAAATATTTCTTGATGAAGGCTTCCCTTAAGACATCCCATGAAGTGGGAGGAGTTCCGTAATTCCGAAGCCATTGGAGTGCTTTGTCTTTGAGTGAGTAGGTGAAGGTTTTCATGTAGATGTATTTTTTTTCTACCCCATGGATACTCATTGTGTCACAAGCAGATCGAAAATCCTGGATGTAGAGGAAGGGATATTCAGAGTCATTTCCATAGTACTTTGGGATCAAGGAGAGAGATGCGGGCTTTATTTCGAAGTCTCCTACTTCAAGCGGGATTTGGACCCAATGAACTAAGTCTTCTGCAACCGGGGTGTAATGCATGCTTATGGGTGGTGGTCGGATGAGAGGTACTGTGGTATGGAGGATAGTCGCATTTTCTTCTCTCAACAATTGCAGTTGATGGAAGATAAGATCCATAGGGTTTGGTCTATTTTCTTCTACCATATCTCCCAGGTCAGATGAATTCTCAAGTTTCTCAGTTGAAGAAGATGGATTTGATTGTCTTCTATAGATCGGGTCGTACTCTAATGGTTTTTGTAATGGATTTTTCAAAGACCTACAGCCTAGCATACACAACACAATAGATCAGACAATTTGTTGATTCACCAACTCATACAAAAAATTATCGCGGAAGCGGTTATCTTTTCGATTTTAGTTTAGTGATTCAACAAAAGTTTTCAGAGAAATTAGAGTCCTTAAAGATTAGGTGGGTGTGGAAGATTGTGAGAAATCGATGTCCTAATCCGGCCAGGGGATCCATGGTGCGGTACTCAGATCGAAGATCTGCTCTTCCCACAAGAAGTTGTGCCCAACGCGTCGAGGAGTTACGATTTCTCTCTGCAATCCCACGTAGCACCAGGGATTTTTGTCTCTATCCAAGAGTTCTATGTGCTCATGATTTTTGTGTCATACACGTGCATCAAAATAAACATTCAGAAATTTCTCCCGCTTTCTGTTCGGGCCACTGCGGTGGCCTTTCAAGCTTATCTTTTTAGCGTGATAAAAGCACGTTTTGGTTATCTTTTTTAGGTGAGCAGAGGGAGAAGACCACATAGATGATGCAAAGAAGAAGTATTTTTTAATTTTTTCGATTTAAATTCGGAGCACAAACAAATACAGAAATTTTTAAAAACTTAAGATGCCAAAGAGAAAAGGGGAGCTCACAGTGCCTGCACTTCTGGCGCTAATCCATAATATTTTATCCTGGTCTATGGTGAGCTTTTCTGAGAAGGGGGGAATTAAGATTACAAAAATTTTCTACTTAAAACAAATTACAAGTTTGCTAAAAAATGCATGAAAAGAAAAGTACATATTTTTTTCTTTTTGAAGCCTAAGTACCTGCAAAACAAAAAAAATGCATAGATTAGATAATTGAAAACAAGTTAAAATGAAGAAGAAAAAAATTGCAAATATTGCCTAGTCCCTGGCAACGACGCCAAAATGTTGACACACTTTTTTCGCGGTTTAAACAGATGATTTAACCAAGTCGTTGTTTTCTCACGATAAACCCTTCTCAAACAAATAATATTACAACTACGAGCACAATTAATGTATGCAAAAAGTATGCGGCAAGTAGAGGATCGAATCCACGAGGATCAAACAAGTTTGCAGTTTTAATTTGACATTTAACCCATAAAATGATAAGTGAAATGGATGAAGTGCAACTTGGAAAGGAAATACTTCAAAGATATACAATCTAATCAATATTGAGAGTAAAGGATATGCATGAGATACTTAGAATAAAAGATGGTTCAAGGTTTAAAGTGCAAATGACATGTAAATAAAGAGAAGCAAATAAAGAGAGGGAGATTTGTTCTCATGCACGCAGGAGGCTTGATGCTTCCCTGCGGGAGTGGCCTGGATGAGGATGATGGCTGTTAGACGTGCAACCATGCATGGAGGAAGTAACCGGGGGCTGGAATGCGCACTGCGAATTGTGGCGAGGTGGAGTTGACGCAGCACATTGCTTCGTAACGCGTTGATGGGACTGAACTTCTATGGTAGAAGACGCACGCAAGGACGATGATTGCAGTGCTAATTGTAGGAGCACCGCGAGGAGGATGGAGGCTGCTGGGCGTGCAGTGTTGCGAGTTGGAGAGCGTTCTCTCACACACGAGGAGTAGAACGGTGGCGGTTGTAGCTGGGCGCACCCGAGGAGGAGGATTGGCATGCTGGAGGCACCTATGTCTTCAAGAATGCAAGGGAGAGCTAATGTACCTGCAAGAGAAAATAGACGAGAGAGAGGGGGGTTGTGCGAGCATGAAAAATGGGAGAGAGGGAGAGGGTGCATGCATGAGAAAATGATGAGGGAGAGAGGTATGTGCGTGAGGGGGGGAGTGTGCATGAGTTGAGAGAGAGAATCGGAACCCCAGGTATGTGCATGAGAGCCTCCTTTTATAGATGGAATTTGCTTGTAAATAAAGGGAGACATCCCATGCAAATAAAGATAAAGATCATTATTAATGCATGAAGAATTAATTTTTTGCATGGGGAGGGATGAGGTGTGGGCGGCTAGTGTGCTTGGGAAGGGGAGAGATAAATTTAAGAGTGTGCATGGGATGGGGCTCATGGCACATGGGAATAATGAATGGAAGTTTTACATTAACCCCCTCCCCTTTTATTTCCAACAAATTGTAAGAGATGTTTTTTTGTAGAGCCAAGTCAATATGTTGATTAAATTAGTGCTCTATGAATGTACTCAATTTCTCTATGATAAATCTGATGATATGATTTTATACGCTTATTTGCATGGAATAATGTAGACATATATTATGTGAAATTAGAGTTTGTAACTTAGGAATTAATATTGTATTCCATATAATTTGAGCCTATTATCACAACATATCATGTAATCATCAGAGAGCGCGATCAGCCGCCGGCATCGAGTTGTTTTTGCACCGTGCACGAAGTCTCCGCCTCCACCGGGCGTAGAGGCAACGATCACGAAGCTCCGCTGGAGCTCGTTCCCAGGCGACAACATCGTTCTGCATCTCATTCCAATTAGGTTCCTGATATGATTTTGTTCTTCTTCCTTTCTTCTCATTCCCACAATCCATCTGTTCCTCTCTTTTTTGATACAAAATAATCAACTTGAAATCCATTACTGAATCCAATCGACTTTGCCTCATTCTATTTCAGTTCGCTTCTCCACAATTTACTTTCATTTTTGTTCAACTCTGGCGATTTCTCACTAGAGATCGGAGCTCATCCATCACCTTCACGAGTTCCACAATCCATTCACCCCACATCCGTTAGATTCTCGACAGAGTCGTCGTGCTCGAGTAATTTTGATTACTTGCAGGAGGAGCTCATATCGTTAAGCACCTATAGTGGATATCTCTAGACTACACATCTGAATTGCAGATGAAAAACATGCACCTAAAATCGTTGTCATCTCTGGAGCATCGAATGATTCACTTTTGATCATAGTCAGAGAACCGAACACCAAAGCGAAGCAGCACCACCGTTTAACTATCGCATCCTGGAGCCGTGTTTAATTTGCATGTTGAATCCATATTAGAACATCACCATCGAATTGTTGAGGACATTATCACCTTCAACCCCAGTGGATCTATGACAACATCTTACGAAGAACTGAATCATCAGCCTGTAGTGTATGCATCAAACTTGAGTCTCGAGCCACAAGTCTTATTTGCAGGTCGTTGATCCATCTTCTCCGAGCCACAGCAACGAGGCATTGGCACCGATCCAGATCGTCATCGTATTTCTTTTCAGATTGCGTTGCCAAGAATCAGCACCGACATCGTGCGTTGGCATCACAGATCGCATTCCCAGGAGTCACAACCGCCCTTTGCTTTTGCTCGAAGTACCCAATGGCCAGCCACACGTCGACCTCAAACGACGCACCACCCTACTGCTTGCCTTGATCACGCGTGCCTCACGAACCCTTCACTTTTTTAGTGATTTTACGAATTCACCCCCAAAACTTTTTAACTATCAAGAAGGTCCTCTCCAGTCTACTGCCTCACGTGCTCAAGCATGTGCTCGTGGAAATTTTACGCTGAATCCCAACGCATTTCTAATATTCAAAGCAAGTCCAGGTGGTAATCCAGACACGTGAAACATCATGTGCCATGTGCATGTTGTGAATTTTGCACGATCAACCCCGATTTCTGCTTATTTGACACATACGACCCCTGTTTTCCCAGAAATTAGCAAAGCAGCCCCTATAAGTGTATATCAACAACTATACAATATAATACATTATAAAAAAACCTAAAATAATAAAAATATAATAAAATTACATAGAAATATCATATACTATATTATATACACTACTAAATAAGTTTTAAAAGAAAATAAAAAATATATTTTTAGCATTAAATAAATCATTAAAAATACCAAAAGTAAATATAACAAACTTTAAAATCACAAAAAAATAAAAAAATACCTCTAAAAATTCTATAAAATTTACCTTTAGTATATTTTACTATATTTTAGATTATAACCCAAAAAAACAAAAATCGAATACTAAAATCAATAAAAAATACAAAAATCATTAAAACTTGTAAAAATCATAACTAAATAAATAAAAATCACCTAAAAATGCACAACATATAATTTTTAAGATAAATTTATCAAATTTTCAATAAAAATAAAATAAAAATATTTTGTTACTGCTCATGATTTTAAAAATCCAAAATAAAATTCCATTTTCTATAAAAAAAAGTTAATTTTTCATCTTAAATAGTAACCAAAATCCATAAAAATCTTAAAAATATTCTAAAAACTCATATAAACAAAAATTAATATCAAAAAATAATAATATAATAAAATCAAAATAAAAATTACAAATCATTTCCTAAAATAATAAAAATTTAACAAAATACCTTAAAATTCACAAAAACAATATAAAAATTATAAAAATTAAATAAAAATCTAGAAAAATCTTTAAAAATAAAATAAAAATTAGAAAACTATTTACCTTAGTTTGTATATAGTTTAGCCCTACTTATCAATAGTTTGCCTCCCTGAGTTCGGCACTCTCGTGGTTAACCTCTCTACACTTGAGTTTAGGAGTACAAATAAAAAAAGAAGATTAACTAACAATTAATCTTTTCTGGAAAACTCGCCTGGTTAATACGACGATCATGAAATCTCTTTTCTGTCTCTTTTACAGGTTTAGAAGATCAGTGATCGGGTGGTTTTTCAGATGGCGTCGTTGCTAGGGAGGCAGCGTTAGGGTAGTCGTAGACCTAGGTTTAGGGTTTCTCTTTTTGCCATTTTATTTCCTAACCTCACAGATTTTTGTTTCTGAGTTATACAGTATAGTTTGAATCGCGCGAGGCCGAACTGCAAAGCTGATTTTTTTTGTAATTTCTTGTAAAAAAAATTTCCGTAGAAAGGGGCCTCGTAAAGGCACCCCACTTGTACTTCTTTCTCCGGGTCTATTTCACCAGGGTTGTAGTCCTAGGGGAGAAGGGCACCCACCGTGACTTTTTCGCTCGTGATTTTCTCGACAGTTTTCTGTGGCTTCTTGAGATAGGTTCTTGTTAGGATTTCTTGACTTTCTCCTTCTCTACACAAACGTAGATTATATGCTTGCTTAGGTCGAAACACCTAGTTTCTTGTATCTAGGATCATTCCCAAAAGACAAAAAAAATATGTTAGACGATTTGTCTGAAAATACCCAAAAAAGTAATAACCAAAAAATAAAACAGTGACGGCTAATTATATCAGACTTAAAAATAAACATAAGGACTCCACTTATTTTGGGAGAGCAACACCTGAAATTGCATCGCTGGTACTACCTCCATATCAGTGAGTGAGGGACGACAACACATAAGGTAGAGCTCGAGCTTTTTCAAGAGACTACTGTGGTCATATAGTTAATCATAATACTCTTCAGTGAGGACTCTCTGGTAGCTGGAAACGATTTGGGTTTCCTTAGCAGAGTGGAAGATTTAGAGGACACTGAGTAAGGCACGGTCCTCAAGTAACACGGGTACCCGACAATGGTTCGTACTTACTTCCATACTGGTTGGGAGGAGGTGATTTTCTATAAGGACTCAGGACAGTCTTGAGAGAAAGCTTAGGCACCTATAATCTACAATAATCTGTGAAAACCTGCTTGCCAAATAACCCTAAAACTAAAAAGATAAACGACCGAACTCTTATGGTCATCACTGGGGTTGAGTTGGTGAATTCGGGGTTTGATTTACATTTGAATTGTGGTGTGAGTCCTTTATCCAGATCTTCATCTCATCGATCAGTTGTCATCATACTCTTATGATGATGGGTAGACGATTACTTTGGCCGAATCTTACAGTACTGCGTGCACACACATCTACTCGTCAATCTAGGTTGGTTCAAGAGAACCCTCTCTTCGAACTTGAGAACTATCAATCTCCCTCTATAATCTCGTCTCCTGGCTCAGTTCGTGAGAACAACCTGTTTGAGCCAAAATCATGACAACTTTCTTCTTCCAGGCGTAACTCTGACCGTGGAAACTCTTTTCAGATTCCTTCTCCTACTCATTCTTTATCATTATCACCTCTTGTTCGCGAGAACTATGATCGCAAACCTAAGTTCTTTCAGCAGTTGAATGCTGATCTGAACATCCCTGACCTAAACTCTTTTTCCTTTCCAGAGACTATGGCTGGAAAAGGACTACATACCACTTCAGTCGTGACTGATCATGCTACAATCAACAATAGTCCACTTGCTTCTTTAGAGACAATGCAGAATCAAGTTCGAGAGCAAGGTAGATTAATGAATGATGTCACAGCAGAGCTAACATAGTTACAAGCTCAAAGAGACAACCATGATGCCGATATTCCATATGCTGAGGATCCAGAGCAACCAAACGGAGAACATAGACCACTTGGTCCAGATTGAACGATGAAGGAGCTCTACAATCTTAGAGCTATGACTACTCACAGGTGGATCTGTCTCCCTGCTATCCACGTGAACTTCGAGCTCCGTCCTCAAACCATCCAGCTGCTGCTCAAATTTCATGGGCACTCTATTGAGAAATCACATCTGCACCTACATGAATTCGAGTTGATCTGTAGTACGGTGCATGATGCACATGTGAAGGAGGATACGATCAAACTGATCGTGTTTCCTTTCTCCCTGGTTGACCGAGCAGCCTACTGGCTTAAACACATGGGGAGATATATTTCAACATGGGAGCTTGAGAACTGCTTATCTGAACAAGTACTACCACTTGGTCGAACGAATGATGCTAGAGCCATGGTCAGTAATTTTACCATGATCGGGAATGAGCAGTTCCACATGGCATGCCAAGGTCAGTAACTTTACCATTATCGGGAATGAGCAGTTCCACAAGGCATGGGATCGTTTCAGAGAGCTCATTGATTGGTGTCCCCATCATGAACTTTTAAGCCCACTCTTGTACAGATTTGCTTTAGCGGGCTGACACCAGAGTTACAGGGACTGGTGAATGCTTCCTGCGGCAGATCATATTTTTCAATGCGTGAGGACTGAGTCTGGGTCATTTACGAGAAAATGGCAGAAAATTACACAACAATGTCCCAGACTCGAGTCTTCAACCAGAAAAAGCGACCTGCTTATCACCAGCATTCCTGAGTGTCACATATTGAAGGGAATCCAACTCCTACTATTTCGACACCTACTGAATCCTTATCAATGGATATGGGCATTATTTGCCAGAAGTTGGATCAAATGGAGATCATTGAGAAAAAGTACCAAAATCTGGACAAGCTTGATAAAATCGATGAGCTTGAGAGATGTCTAAGTGATCTGAAGATGCAAATCATGTATCTTCAAGAGATGCAGACCGAATCTACAAAGTCTTCAAGATCACAGGCTGACTTAAATAGCCAAGACGGAGGCATACTTCTGCGGACACCAGTTCAGCACATATAACCATGTGCATTCTGAGCTGAATTACCGGTCTCCAGCTTATCATCAGAAACCACATACATCATCATCTGATACCCAGATGGTGGTGTATCAGAGTGATCAACCATTGGCATTTATGCCCCTAACTTACCACTAAGATGCATGAGCCATTGACAGAGGTCAATGGGATTTGGTATGACCAACTACAGCAATCAGGAATCCGTCGCGATCATCCTAGTTTCCGCTGGACTACCAGAGGTACCTTTTCCCAGCAACTGCAATAGGCACCAATGGGGCAGAACAGAAACCAACAGTAGCATTCCAGTCTTCGTCAGTTTCATCCAACTCAATGGAGGAAGAACTCCTATCCGTCTCAGTATCAGCAGCCTCCTCAACAACAGTCAGCTCCGCAACAGCCTCAATATCATTGAGGCAACTCATCTGCGTCTCATGGTCCATTCCATGATAACCCAGCTCTAGAGTATCTCGTTAACCTAATTACTGACCAACATGTCGTGTTTAGGCGAGAAATGGATGAGTTCAAGACTCATGTTACTGTTTTAGTCAAAGGGAAGTCCGCCATACCTGCTCAGCTAGAGTCAAATCTGAATAATCTGAAGAGGAAGTTGGAGCAGGTAGACTTGACCACGTCCACCCTCCAGTCACATGTATTTTCAGACGATTCTCTTTATCATATAATGCTGATTATATCTCTCTTAGGAGCGGTAGGATACCAGTAGGAGGAGACTTTACTAGGCCAGAAGAGGACATTCTGAATAACACAAGCGAGTATGTAGAAGAAATCGATGGTGGTACTGAAGCTGCACCCTTTGACGATGTAGATGGTGGCGCTGAAGCCACCAAATCTAAAAAGATGCAGCCATAGTCGAATGCTGAATCAGTTGCTTTACCTTTCTTTGTAAATAGTAATGGTGATCGAAAATCTTATAAAAATGTACAAAAGAGAAGAAATCAGAAGAGAAATAAAAATAAGATAGTTACTCAATCTCGAGAACATGGATCTTCTTCTTCTGATGATTCACGAAATGTCAATCCCCGTTTTACAAAAATGTTCTTCTTCTTGTGATCCTTCTCCTTTATAGACTGATAAGGAGAATGTACAAATTCCTTTTCCTCAAGCACTTTGCTTAGGGAAAGGAAATAAAAAAGAAAATCCCAAAAAGAATTAAATGCTTGATATGATTAAAGAGCTGCTCGATAAATGCACTATTCATCTCACTCTTTCGGAAGCCTTGGAACACATCCCACTTCTGTAGAAAGGTCTCAAAGAGCGAACTACGGTTCAAAGAAAGAAGAGGCAGCTTAATCACTATTCTGAAATACATGTGTTGACCAAGGAGACTTGTCACACCATCCAGAATCGTCTCCCAGCCAAAAGATCAGACACAGGAGCACCGTATGTTAGATGCGAGATCCTCGATCAGACTTTTGATCGTACTCTTTTAGATAACGGATCGTCGATTAATCTCCTTCCCTCTTCCTTACTCGACAAGTTCGAGTCTGGACCTCTTAGACCAAGCAGAACGGTCTTGCAGTTTGCCGACAGATCGGTCAAGAGGCCGGAGGGATTAATCGAAGATGTTATCGTCACCATTCAGGGTCTGAAATTTCCTGTGGACTTCGTCGTGTTGGACATGACGGTCCCTGAATGTGTGACCGATATCCCGATCATAATAGGATGACCTTTTCTGGCCACAACGAAGGCCATTTCCGAATATGGTACAGGGAAGGTGTACTTTCGTATCCAAGACGAGAGTATACATATAGAGACGATCCAAGACCTTAGAGCCAAATTACAAGAGTCACAGAGAGCATCTGATGATGAACCCGATAGTCATCAGGATTGTGACTTCGTGCAAATAGACGATGAAGCCGTTTGGACCGAACCGAGCATACATTCTTTCATCATGCCTTCAGGAGAGTCTGAGTTGCAGATATTAGATGAAGATAGTTTTTATAGCACAGTCTTGGATCAAATATAGCCACAGGCAGAAGTCAACGATTCTGATGATGATCATTCTGATCTTCGATCTTGTTATTCCGATTCTGATCCCGCCGATGTAAATGTGGACTTTGATTGGCAAAATTTTGATGAGTATGTTCCGCATCTAATTTCAGATGAGCTTATAACCAACCTGGTGACCGAGCCAGTACAACAGAGTCAACAATCAGAAAAGCAGTCTCCATATCTTTCTGAGTCAGAACAGGCTGAGCTTTCGCATATCGATCTAGTAGCCTATACCCAGGCCCTAGTCAAACCCGCTCGTCACGTTCCTTCTCCACCTGAGCTTAAACCGTTACCTCAGTCAATGAAATACCGATTCCTTGCTGGTGAATCTAAAATTTTTCCGATCATCATCTCTAAAATTCCAATCTAACAGAAGATCAAGAATCTCGTTTGATGGAGATTCTTGAGAAGAATCACAAGGCAATCGGGTGGTCAGTAGCGGATCTCCATGGGATTAGTCTGGCTCTGTGCTCCCACCACATCTTTCTCGAGGATGACGCCAAGACATATCGTGAGTTTCGCCACAAGCTGAACTCGAATCTTTGAGAGGTAGTTATGAAGGAAATACCCAAGTGGTGGAGCACCAATTTTATCTATCCCATCTCCGACTTGAAATGGGTTAGTCCTTTACATGTGGTACCCAAGAAGATGGGTATCACTACAATGATCAATGAGGATAGAGAGGAGATCACTACCTGAGTATCGACTTATTTGTGCGTCTGTGTGGACTACATACGTTTGAATCAAGCGACCAAGAAGGATCATTTCCCGCTACCGTTTATCGATCAAATTATCGAGAGGTTAGCCGGGAAGAACCACTATTGCTTTCTTGATGGGTACTCGGGATATAACCATGCGGCTATCGCACCTGAAGATCAGGAAAAGACGACGTTTACCTGTCCGTTCGGGACATATGCTTTCCAACGAATGCCCTTTGGATTATGTAATGCTCCGGCTACATTCCAGAGGTGCATGCTCTCGATTTTCACGGGACATGGTAGGCAAATTTTTAGAGGTCTTCATGGATGATTTTTTGATCTATGGCAACAATTTCGACTTCTGTCTTTCAATCCTAGATCGAGTGCTTCAGAGGTGCACTGAGGTAAACCTCGTTCTTTATTAGGATAAGAGTCATTTCATGATGACTCAGGGGACGGTCCTTGGTCACATCATCTCCAGTAGGGGCACGGAGGTCGATCCAGCCAAGGTGGACATCATCAGGAAGCTCAATCCACCATCCAACTTGAAGCAGTTATGGTCTTTTCTAGGGTATGTTGGTTTTTGCTGACAGTTCATTTAGGACCTCAGCAAAATTGCCCGACCGTTATCTGATCGTCTTGCGAAAGACACCGAGTTTATTGTTGATGATAAGTGTCTTTCAGAATTTGAGACTCTCAAGAATATGGTTATAGAGGCTCATGTCCTTCAGCCACTCAATTGGTCTCTCCCATTGGAGATCATGACATATGCCTCTGATTTTGCTGTTGGGTTGTGTTGGGACAGAGGAGGGATGGACTATCTTATGCCATACACTACACTAGCAAGACTTTGGATTCCGCGCAGCAGAATAACACTGTTACAGAGAAAGAAATGCTAGTCGTAGTATTTGCCTTAGATAAATTTAAATCCCATATCTTAGGATCAAAAGTCACGATTTTCATTGATCATACTGACATCCGATATCTAATGGACAAGAAGGATTCGAAGCCATGTCTGACCAGATGGATCCTTCTACTCCAGGAGTTCGACATCGAAATCAAGGATAAACTTGGAGTCAAGAATGTGGTGGCGGATCACCTCTCCCGACTAGAACTCCCCGAGACTTTTATGTTTGATACACCCATAACAGAGACCTTCCCTGACGAGGCGATTCTTGTTGTCGCCTCGCTGATATGGTATGCCGACATTGTGAACTTTATTGTTGCTAAGAAAGTCCCACAAGGTTGGCCTAGACAGAGGCTTGAGACTTTCCTCGCGAAAGCCAAGTCTTACTATTGGGAGGATCCGATCCTTTATCATGAAGGAGAGGATTCAGTCTGGTGTCGTTGTATTCCTCAGGAGGAGTACCAGAGTGTCCTCACTTATTGCTATAAATTTGAAGCTGGAGGATACCATTCAGGGAAGAGGACAGCACATAAGGTGCTTCAGTCCGATCTTTGGTGACTACTCTCATTGCGGATGCCCACACATTCGTAAGGATATATACTGACTATCAGAAAAATGGGCACTTACGGACATAGAGATATGATGGTGATGCAGTCGATTCACTTTTGTGAGGTTTTCGACGCATGGGGCATCGACTTTATGGGCCCGTTTCCTAAGAGTCAAGGATTCGAGTATATCCTTCTGGTTGTAGATTATGTGAGTCGTTGGATAGAGGCTATTCCTGCTTGAAATGTAGATGTAAACACAGTTTGTAAGTTTCTAAGGAAACTCATCATTATGCAGTTCGGGGTCCCTCGAGTTCTGATCTCAAACAGGGGTAGCCATTTCATCAACGACAAGGTAAGAGATCTTGCTAACGAGTTTGACATTGATCATCGGGTTGCTACTCTGTATCTTCCTCAGACTAATAGTCTAGCCGAAGTCTCAAATAGGGAGATCAAGACGATCTTGCAGAAGGTTGTTCGCCCAGACTGAAAGGATATGTCACAGCTTTTAGACTCGGTTCTTTGGGCCTATAGGACATCCTTCAAAACTCCATTGGGAACATCTCCCTTTCGACTTGTTTATGGTAAGCCATGCCACTTACCTATTGAGATCAAGCATTGATCCTTATGGGTAGTGAAAGAAGTGATCTTTGGATTAGATGATGCGGGAGATCAAAGGCAGACTGAATTGGCATCCCTGGAAGAGTGATAACGCCTCCCGCTACCCTTGTTAATTCGAGCAAATTAATGTCCAAATTAATAGCTAATGTTCGTTGCAGTCGGATAACGAGAGATAATCAAAAACCACTTTTAATTTTTTTTTATCAATTAATCTCGAGTGGCAACTTTTTTTACTTGGGAGTCCAAGGTCGAACTCAGGGAGGCAGTTGTCTCCTTAGGTGAATTTTTAGCAATGTCCAAAGTGTGATTTTCAGGGAATAATATTTTTGGTCTTTTTCGATTTTTTATGCAAGACACATGCGAAATCAGGCCAGTTTAAATGTTAATTCAAAAATATAGTCAAATTAATTCCAAAAATTATGCAACTTGGCCACATTAGGAAATGGGATAAAATTAAGCTACCTAATTTTTTAGAATTTTCTGATGCACGGATAATAAAAATGCCGACTTTAGTGAAAATGACTAAACCAATTTTAATAATTACCAAATGATGCTATTTCTCAAAAATAAAATTAATCCAAATAGGTTTGATTAAGAGCTATCCAAATCAACTTAAATTTCGTTAAAACACTTCAAGGTTGATTAATTAAAAATCGATTAAGGTTTTCACTAAATGATTTTTCTAAGACAAACTATAGGTACAAATGGTGTGATTTTCGGATATGTTGTAGCATAAATCTACCAATGATGATTTCTCAGAGATTTTTTGATAAGTAGATAGTGTGCAATCAATTAATCAATCAAAATGGGTAAAATATTGCAATTTTCACCAAATTAATTTCCATAAATATTCTGCAAATAAGAAAAATACAAATAAATGCTAAAAAGGTAGAACAAGAGTTATACTACACAATGCAATTTTCGAATTAAAAATAGATGACAGAATGATGACAAAATAAATAAGTAAATGTAAGGGTATGGATGCAAAGAAAATAAATGTCAAATGCTATGAATGCAATACAGGGACTTGATTGAAATTACCGGAAAGTTGAACTTTCTTTGATAACTTGCAAGGGGTGTCAAGTGTCCCCTTTGCAAATCACCATTTATTTATTGTGCGATGGATCTTCCTCTATTTTGGAGACGAAACAGGGGACTCCTTCCAAGGTGGGAGCTTAGTGGTGGTCGACGGCCGATGGAGGGGCGTTGGAGATGGCGGCCGGCGGCGTTGGAGGGGGGCGGTGCGGACACGGCTGCGGGTGGCGGCGGTGGCTGGGCAGCGCGAGCTGTGGGGATGGCCACGCGCGAAGCGCGCACGGCCAAGTTGAGCGGCTGGAGGCTGACGCGCGCGCGGAGAACGGAGGGTGGCGCCGGTGGGCGCGCGGCGGCGAGGTGGACGACTGGAGACGGAGGGCGCGGGCTGGCGTGGACGACCTGGAGGGGGCGGTGTACCGCACGCGAGGTCAGTGTAGTGGTGCGTGGAGCTGCTGCGTGAGGTGGACAGGAGGGCCGCGGCCACCGGTTGAAGGGCGGCTGGAGCTGTATGTCGCGCTCAGGTGGTCTCCTCCTTCGTCGACAAACGACGGGAGGTGGAGCAATTGAGGGGCGGCTGGAGCTCCTGCGGAGGAAGGAGGGGCGTGGGTGTTGCCTCGAGCTCGGCCGCAGGTGGCTCATTGGTAGCGGGCAGAGGACGGTCCGGCTAGTTGAGCGGTGATGGCGCGATGGTGGTTGAGGAGTACCTGCAATGAAGAGAAGATAGCTCGAGCCAAGCTCGGCTATGGTGGAGGTGGATATGGAAGAAGGGAGAGGAGAGAGACGTGGGGAGGGAACATGGGATTTCACAATATCCCCTATTTCTCATGCATTTGTTTAGCGTGCGTAAATGACCGAGCAATCGATTGATGAAATCTTGTCTAAAAATTAATTAAAAATCACCGTTGCGTTTACAACATGTGATTTATCCGTGAAAACACAATTTGTTTGGCGATTTGACGATCGGAAGTAGATGAATCGAAGAGAGAGAAAGGTATGAGGAAGAAGAAGAGAGGAAGAAAATGAAGATGAATTTTACCTGGAGATGGGCGAGTGCCTCTGAAAGAGGATATTAGAGCTCCTCAGATCTTCGCTCTAGACCTCGACGAGGGTCGAGCTCGGCAGCTTGAAATGGCTGCGACAAAGGATCGAGGTGGCCCTTTGGATCTCGCCGGAGATGGCCTGTCGTTGCTCGACTAGTTGTGGAACTTGCTGTCACCAAGATCGGATTAGGAGCTCGGGGCTACTCTCTCATAAAAGCGGATGGAGATGAATGGAGGAGTGGAGGTGATTATAAAGAGGAGGAGGTGGAGGTTTGAGAGGGCATGGAGAGAGTGAGAGAGATGGAAGATGGAGTGGAGAAGCTGGGGTGGGATTTGGAGGTGTCGAAGTGGCCTCTCCCTTAAGTTAAGGGAGAGTGGGAGAAGAATGGTTAGAGAAGAAGCTTAGCCGTTGATGATATATCCTTTCATCCAACGGCCCTGGATGAAGGAGGAGGTGGCATAAGTGGATGAATGAGGAGGCGACACGTGGTGGCTCCAGGAGCAGCCACGTGTCTCTCCCAGAAAAATCCACAATTAAATACAAAGAAAAATCAAAAATAAATAATAGAAGAGGTTAGATCAAAAAGTGGTCAACACAAATGTTGCTCGTCTCGACGAGATCTACAACTTTTATGAAGGGCCGAAAATCAAATGAGATCATCTGTATAAAAATATATTTTTAGGTGGTACCTTATAGATATAAAATACCGCATTTTATCTTTTGTAATTTTTTTGTCATTTTTAATTAAGAGAAAAATCAAAATAAAAATAGAGAAAATATGAGGAAAATATTTACAACTTAATCTATTTTTTTTGGATTTTTAATAATTAAGAAAATAAAAGGATAAAAGATAGGGGCAAAACGGTCAATTTGTACAATATACAAAAGGGGCCCAAAAACCAAGTTTTACATACGAGCTCCGATTTTAGTGAAGTTGGTCTTGTTTCGAAGGTCTTTGAATGTATATCACTTTAAAATTGAGTAGACCTTATTCAGAGGTTGTATGAGAGAGATATATGCGTTTTAAGGTTCATGGTCTCAAACTTGGATTTGGGGTTTTATTGGTCAATTTTACAAGTTAGTATTTTTTGATATTTTTCCTTTATTAGTGTTAGTCATATATACACTATAGAGTGATTTTATTGGATTCGGAGTTAGTATAAAATATATACAAATAGGGTAAATATGGAGAATATACAGGTGATTTTTACAGATGAATTTGGCTTCTTATTTATGCAATATGAATGCTAAAATGCAGATGTTATCAATGCATGCATGAATGCTAATTATGCAATATAAATGGAAATATGCAGCTAATTACTCGAGAACAAAGCTCTATTTTGAACTTTTAGAGTGATGAATCACAGATTCATCAACCCCCTATACTTAAACCTTGCTCGTCCCCGAGCAACTAAATGAAATGCAAGAGTGAAATGATTTTGGGTTCCATACCAAGGTCATGAACAGAAGTTGAAAATGGAGCTTGACTCGACCTTTGGATTAATTGTGTGGCGGAACCTCATTGGGACCTGAACTTAAGACCTAACAGATTTCAAGTTCCACAAGTCTTCTATTCAAGACTCCTCAATAGTCAGGTCAGAACAAATCCTCAGACGCAAATTTCTGATGACTATGATTCTTACTTGTACTGTGTAAGTGAAATGTAACTCTCCACAATAGAAATGGCTCAGAACCAGCCTCCTCTAATAAGGTAACTCAAATAACGTGGTCCAGTAACTCTTTCCTCGAGGAGCGGGGTATTCCCTTCTAAGTTCAAGTGCGACCAGCTCAAGAGGAGGGGGTAAAGAAAAAAATGGACGGTAGCCAGTGTAGCTACCTATCCCGGGATGCCTGACCAGTGTAGCCAAGTTATCCAGCTGCAGACTTCTTGATAATATACATACTCCGACATGTATTTTTTCTTGGACCTGTCTGATTTTTTGGAGTTCTTGCATTTTTTCTTTTTTTCTTTCTTTTTTTTTGAACTAAATACAAGGTGCAGCATGTAATGTACATCAGGAGTTTTTCCTCTTGAGCCAGTAGACTATCCCTCTTTTGAAGCATTATTGCAACCCACAGCATCCCGTCCTTAGATGTCAACATCACCAGACTAGGTTAAGATGCACCACCCTCCCTAGAGGAGGACGGATGTTTCCACCCGTGTGCTACTCCAAGCTAAAGGATTCTACCTCCTCACCACCTCATCAATGAAGAGCTACGTGCATGGTGCTTGTCCAAGTTAGGTCATTATCTAAAAGAATCATGCGTGCGCACAAGATATTCTACTTAGACTAATCAAGATGACATGTGAACATAGACTTGCGGACTCAAAGAATTAAGTCACTTGACCTGAGAAATCTTAACTCCAGTTCCTATAAGGTTCCTCTGAAATTAGGAGGATTAAGGTAAGTCCTTCCTCAACATCTACTCATAACTTGGTTCAGAACCAACTAGCTTTTCACCTTGCATATGCAAGATATGCAGATGAGATGTAGATGTCATGCTATGTAGATGAATGTAAATGGAAGGCTCTTTTTTTATTTTCTTGAATGCAAGGATGATATGCAAAAGTAAATAAGAAGCCTATATTTTTTTGTTGTTTTGTTTTTTTGTTTTTGTTTTCAGAAACTTTGGTATACCTCCTACGTTACAACAATTTAAAAGAGGTTTATAAGTATTATACAAATTATACAAGTGTTCAAAAATTTATTTTTCAATTTTTACCCACCCGTAATTATTGCAAAATATATACAAGAGATACACGAAAATACGCGAAAGTACGAGCTATGGGTAAAGTATATATATGTAATATATACACGCCCCCTATACTTAGCGTGTGCTATGTCCTCAGAGCATAAAAAGTGAGGAAAAAGACATAGCTCGTGCTAAGCGTAGGAGAGCTAAAGAGAATGGAAAATGTATAGAAATCGACCAACCCCCCTATACTTAGGCTCTGACAGCCTAAGTGTAGAAGAAAGTCAAAAAGTGGGGCGGACGAGGTCAAGAAGAGAAGTGGATGAGTATACAATGCGGGCATCGGTCCCCTTATACTTAGGCTCAGGTCAGCCTAAGTATAGGACGTAAGTGAGTATAAGGATCAATGTGATCTGGAGAATGTACAGTGAACCAACTCAGGTGGCTCATCCCCCCTATACTTAGGATCTGGTCATCCTAAGTATAGTCCAAGATAGTGATTTAATGAGACGGGGATGGGTTACTAGAGTCGCGGGGAGAAAGGACAGAATGTACATGAATGATGATATATACAAGTGAGTTGGTCTGAATCTTTCAAGATGCTGCTTGATGGCTGGAGCTCACTGTTGCAAGGTCTCATACGCGACTCAAGGTGTATCTGCTGAATCTGTCTCGCGCATGAATACAATCTCCTCAACATGGACTAACTGCTCATTGTATTCGATGAAGTGCTTCAACAGTTGTCCATTCACCAAAAATATCGGTGCATCATCTACGAGATTTGAGATCTCGAAACATCCACTATCATGCACTGTACGGACGACAAATAGGCCTGTCCACTTGGACTTCAACTTTCCTTGGAAGATCTTCAGCCTTGCATTAAACAACCATACCTTCTGTCCAGGAACAAAGGTCTTTCGTCTAATATATCTATCATGCCAACGCTTCGCCTTGTCCTTGTACACCAAACTGTTGTCATATGCGCGGTTTCTGACTTCTACAAGCTCATTCAGATCCATTTCTCTCTGCTTCTGCCCAAGGTGTGTGTTCTAGTTAACCTTCTTAATTGCCCATTCTGATTTATGCACTAACTCTGCGGGCAAATGGCATGGCTTTCCGAATACCATTCGGAATGGGGAGGTTCCTAACGGTGTCTTGTAAGCTGTCCTATACGCCCAGAGGACTGATCCAAGATCTGAGACCAGTCCTTCCTGTCCGGGCGGAAAAGCTTTTGCAATATAGTCTTTACTTCCCGATTCGACACCTCAGCCATACCATTAGTTTGTGGGTGGTAAGGACTAGCGACATGGTGTTCGATGCCGTAGTCCTTCAGGAGTTTCTTCACCTCCCGATTTACAAAGTGGCTACCTCCGTCTGATATCATCATTTTGGGGATCCCGAACCTAGAGATTATGTGTTCTCTGATGAATTTACAGACATTCCTGTTGTCTGCGGCTCGGGTCGAGATAGCCTCCATCCATCCGGATAGATAATCTACCGCAAGAAGGATGTACTCGAATCCGTGGCTAACAAGGAATGGGTCCATGAAATCGATGCCCCGAGCGTCAAAGATATCACAAATGATGACAGGCTGCATAGGCATCTCATCCTTGGAACCAACGGTTCCTCCCATTCTCTGACATACTGGGCACGACTTCGCAAAGGTGATGGCATCGCGAAACAGAGTCGGCCAGTAAAAGCCACACTGAAGTACCTTCCATGCGGTCCTCTTCCCGAAGTGGTGTCCTCCTGCCTCCAAGATGTGGCATAAAGAAAGGACACTCTGGTATTCCTCTTGAGGAATACATCGTCTCCAGACACAATCTGGTCCGTCGAAGAAAAGGATCGGATCCTCCCAGTGGTAGTGTTTAGCGTCCGACTTCAGTCGGTCAATGTGGCTCTTGGGCCAATCTTTGGGAACCTTCTTGGTGACAAGATAGTTCACGATGTTGGCATACCATGGGAGTGAATCGACAACAAAAATCGACTCGTTAAGGAAGGAGTCTCGAATAGGTGAATCCTCGGAAGTATTAAGATCTTCGAGACGAGAGAGATGATCAGCTACTACGTTCTTCTTTCCAGGTTTATCACGGATGTCCAAATCAAACTCCTGGATAAGTAAAATCCACCAAAGAAGACGCACCTTCTCGTCCTTCTCCATCAAGTATCGCAGTGCCGTGTGGTTAGTGAACACAATTACCTTGGACCCAATTAAGTGAGATCTGAACTTGTACAAGGCAAACACTACCGCAAGCATTTCCTTTTCTGTAACTGTATAGTTACGCTGAGAGGTGTCAAGCACTTTGCTTGCGTAGTGGATTGCAAATGGGACGCCATCTCTCCTCTGTCCTAACACAGCCCCAACAGCATAGTCTGAGGCATCCGTCATGATCTCAAAAGGTAGAGACCAATCTGGGGCTTGTAGGATAGGTGTGTCCATGATCATTCCTTGTAATAGCTCAAAGGCCTCAAGACATTTGTGATCAACAATAAACTCCATGTCTTTGCCTAAAAGCTCAGTTAGCGGTCGGGCAATCTTAGAAAAATCCTTGATAAATCTCCGATAAAATCCGACATGCTCGAAGAACGACCGCAACTGCTTGATGTTGGTTGGTGGTTGGAGTCGTCTGATCACATCCACCTTGGCAGGGTCAACCTCCATTCCTCTCTTGGAGATGACGTGCCCCAACACAATGCCTCCATCACCATGAAGTGACTTTTCTACCAGGAGAGCACCAGATTGACCTCACAACATCGTTTGAGGACTCGATCCAGATTCCTAAGACAGGAATCGAAGGAATCGCCGTGGACCGAGAAGTCATCCATGAAAACTTCCAGGAATTCGTCGACCATTTCGGCAAATACAGTAATCATGCACCTTTGAAAAGTACCTGGAGCATTGCATAACCCAAAGGGCATGCGCATGAAAGCATAGGTACCAAAGGGGCATGTAAACGTGGTCTTTTCCTGGTCCTTCGGAGCTATGGCTACTTGATTGTAGCCCGAGAACCCATCTAAGAAGCAGAAGAACTCTTTCCCCGCTAGTCTCTCTAGGATCTGATCAATGAACGATAGGGGAAATGATCCTTCTTCGTCGCGGCATTCAAGCGTATGTAATCCACACAGACGCGCCACGACGTAGGCACTTGCATCATGATCTCCTCTCCGTCCTCATTGGGGGTCGTTTGAATTCCTGACTTTTTCGAGACCACATGGATTGAGGCCACCCATTTAGAGTCGGAGATGGGATAAATAAAACCTACGTTGCGCCATTTCTCTATCTCCTTCTTCACGACCTCTTGTAAATTTGGATTCAAACGATGTTGGAATTCACGAGAGGGTTTGGCTTCATTCTCCAAGTAGATATGGTGCGAACACAGAGCGGGATTTATCCCGTGGAGATCGGAAATGCTCCAGCCTATTGCCTTGCGGTTTTTCTCCAGGATCTCTAGCAAGCGAGATTCCTGCTCCTCGGTCAATCACGAACTGATGATGACCGGATATTTCTTATCCTGACCCGCAAGGAAGACATATTTCAGTGTTTTGGGTATGGGTTTGAGCTCAGGTATGGTGTGATCGTCTAGGAAATCTGGCTCAATCAAATCTGGCTCGGTGTTGGAAGTGGCTGGATCTTTCTCTGTGATTGCTGCCACCAAGTTTTTTGGCTCTAGAGTCGGATTGCCAAAGGTATCCATACAATCAGCAAAAGTCTCGTCCGACTCATCATCCTCATCTTCTGATTGTCCTAAAGTGGTAAGGACTGACAGGCCCAGTTGGGCCTCTAAGTCATCGAAGATGTAGGGCGATGCAAATTCTGAGCTGTACTCATCTCTGAGGACCTCGCAAACTGACTCATGCACGGGATCATCTCCGGAGGGGAGGGACTCATCAGTGCTAGCTGGGATCTGTCTCCATGCTCCAACTGTGTCTACATGATCGCAGTCTGCTTCGGTTGAAGAGTACTCGGTGCTGGATTCAGAATTCGGTCTCTGCCATCTGGTCTGCTTCATCTCGAGTTCCTCATCTCCGCCTGGAGTTTGGAACTGGATCTTCCCGATCTTAAAATCAAATAAGGCCCTCGCTGTTCTGAGGAAGGGCCTGCCTAAGATGATCTGGGAGTCTCTCCAATTACGAGGGGTTTTCATATCTAGGACAGTGAAGTCCACCATGTATTCCTGCCCCTCGACTTTGATCACAACATTCCTCAATTCTCCTTGGGACCTCTTGGTTGATTTATCAGCAAATTGTAGGAGGTCTCTAGATTTCTTAAGAGGTCCGAGATTAAGCCGCTCATAGAGGACTGTAGGCATTAGATTAATTGAGGATCCGTTGTCTAGGAGAGTGCGTGCAAACGCGATGTCATCAACATGACTCGCTACATAGTGTGCACCCATATCTCTTCGTTTCCTTGGAAACGAGTTCTTTATTGCACAAGTCATGGCTACTTATAGAACGTGTTTCTCAACACGGCTTTTGGTCTTCCTGCTAATCCAAGTAGGTGTGCATCTCATCTTAAGGTATTTTTGAAATGCAGGGGTCATTTCCACGTACTTGTCAAAGGGGATTGTGACCTTGATGTGTTTGTTACAGAACTCTGCCATCTCAAGGTCATCTTTTTGGATTTTTTGGTTTTCTTCTTTCCACCCTTGAGAGCTCGGGGGAAAGGGATTATTGACTCCAACTCATGTTCTGAAACTGAAATATTTTCATTGAAATCTTTAACTGAGTTCTGTACACGACTCGGACTCTTGAACAGACTCGGACTCTGACTCTGACTCTGACTGAAAGGAAAATGCTGAGGCGAAACAGGTGATGCGTCTTCCGCGACTTCTTGACGGTCCTCCTTAGATGGAGGTGCGGGCTCTTCATCGGTTCCGTCGGACTCTCTGCGGATACAGGATTGTTGCTTCGAGGACTCAGACGTCCTCTTCTTCTACCGGTGGTGATGGTGGTGCTGCTCCTCTTCTTCCTCCAAGTTCTCCTCAGGTAGAGACTTTGGCGGCTCCTTCCTTCGGTGCCCGTGCCCGATCAGGTATGGTCACGATCCTTACGCTCCTGAGGGACATATGATCCACATTATCATACGAAAGGATCTCATGTTCAGATAAATAATTATCTGAATAATATACCTGATCACGAGGTCGGTTCTGGCCATGGGTTATGCTGCTCGGGTTGGCCTAAACCTGTGCGGGAATTGGTGTCTTTGGCGCCATCTGTTGATCCTGGGTACGAGAGACACGATTCAGATCAGTTCTCATATCTAGATAGTCATTCTGGATTTGTTGGACCCTATCAAACAAGGTCTGAATTGCCAAGGTGAGGGACTCCAATTCGGTGGGTTGGGCTTGATGCTGATTTACGGACGAGGTTCTATATTGGCCCTGTTGGTTATGCCGATACTGCTGCTGCTGGTGGGACGGTGCTGGCCCCTGCTGATATGTGCGCTGCTGCTGGTGCTGCTGAGGCTGGTACCCTTGTTCGGACCTGGACTGAACAAAGCGCAGTGCGGGGACGGAGCTGGTTCCTTGGTAAGCTGGGGTAGGTCGGTGAGGCTGACCATTCCCCATCCCCGACTGTCTGCTGACGGGGTCACGGCTGTACCACAGCCCGTTGATCTCGAACACCTGCGGAGGCTCCTCGTATCCGGTCTCCACTTGTGGGGGTGCATGCTGGTCCTGCTGGGTGTAAGTCTGATCCTCCACCCAGCCACTCTGAGGCCCTGGTTCCTGCTCTTATACAAGATGTACTCTATGCACAGGTGCGGGTGGTGCAGAAGGGTAGGTAGCTTCATCTTAGCTACCTTCTTAGTAAGTTCCTCCACTTGCTTAGGTAGACGTGAGAGAGACTCAAGGTCAGTGACCCTCTTGTGGATCTGCTCGACCATGGTTAACTTATCAGCAATTATCCCCATGCTGGGGATGAGGTCCTCGGTAAGATCTGCTACAGTCCTCCAGGTTGTCTCGTTGGATATGATTGAGGGAGACAACTGATGGGACCTGGTGGCCTGCGACCTGTCGGTTTTCGCCATCTGCTCTAGGATCTTCCATACAGTGTTCTCGTTCTTGTTCAGATAGCTTCCTCCACAGGCGGCACTGACTAAGCCCTGCATCTCCGGGGTTAAATCACAAAACAAGTTCTGGACTAGGATCGCCTTAGAAATGCTGTGACAGGGACATTTCTGAACTAGGTCATTGAACCTATCCCAGGCATCATGGAATGACTCACTAGGTCCTTGGGAGAAACTGGCAATCTTCGTTCTCATTTGGTTAGTCCTACTGAGAGGGTAGAACTTCTTCAGAAATAGGTCCTTGAACTGCATCCAGGTTGCACATATCACCCCTAGGTTTTTCAGCCAATGTGCTGCCTTATCTCCTAAGGCAAAGGGGGTGGCCTTCAGTCTAATGTAGTCTTGGCCAACACTAGGATGGCTAAGGTTGTTGCAAACCAGCTCGAAGTCTCGGAGGAAGGTATATGGTTCTTCATGAGCATTTCCGTTGAACTTCGGTAGCAGGCTAAGGAAGTGGGGCTTGAGCTCAAATGCTTCGACGGGAACTGCTGGTGCCAACCAATTTTGTATCTCATTCTCCGCTGGGTTGTAGGCATCAACCATTGGTCGGTCGATTCCTCCTGCTACAATGATTCGTCCCATTCTAGCCGTGAGATCTGCATTTTTTTGTTCGGCTGTGGCAAGGCGATTAAGAATTTGTCGCAACTGATCCACATCCAGTGGCTGCTTAGGCGGCATCTTGTCCTCTATTCCTGGGTATGAAACAATGTTGGTGTCAGAGGACAAATCAAGGAAGGGATTCTTACCGAGGCGATGGTCTTCCACGGTAAGCTCAAAGGAGAGGAAAGGGTTGGTTTGAGAGTAACCACCCTGGGTGTGAGGGAACCAGAACTCAAGAGGGTCATGAGTCCTGGGTGGTCCAAGGTTCGCTTGGGCCAATGAAGAGGAGTTTCGTGGGGGGCTCAAAGAGAGATTGGTGAATAAAGAGTCGATATCCCCCCAGTCACTCATCTTGATTTGGCGAAAAGAAATGGGAGATCTAAGTGAAGATAGGATTTGACTCCTACCTGAAGCAAACAATTCAATCCAAGACCATGGGTTCACACTCAACACAGTGAAGGACCCGAAACCGAGTCTAATTAATCTTGTAAATTTTAAGTGTGATTTTTCAAGCAAGATAGCAAGGATTATGCGACCTAAAGGGAAGTCAGCTCAGAGCCGGATGCGTCTTCCCTGTTTAACCTGTCGCCTAAGATACCGCCGGTCCTTCCTTTCTTCGCTCCTATCCCAAGTTGATGGATTCAAAGACCACACCCCTATCTACCTGCAAGCAGGCGGAGGCTGACAAGGCCGAAACTTCACCCCGAGGGGTTACTGGCAACTTGTCGCAAAGTACCGCAATTTCGGCCCTATCTACATGAGACAGGCGGAGGCTACTTAGTACTAGTCAGTGAACATTAAAAATTCAACTTGTGATATTTGCTAGGATTAGTTGGAACGTGATATGGAAGGCTGGGATTTGGCCTCTGCCTTAAGGTGTTCACACACACTCAAGTACCCTCACTCAACCTGAAAACAAGGTCGGGGATTAATCTCCCGCAAATAGATTTTCCAATTTTATTATTTTTTTGGTCAATAATATTTAGCAGTCCCGATTATAAGTTAAGTTCTCACTGATTTAGTCCAACCACACAGCACGCCTATCGTCCAGTCCCAATTTCCGTTTAAATTAGATGTGAAAAACAGAGGGGGAAATCGAGAAAAGTTGATGCACGAAAAATAATGATGTGTATGCTGAGTTAAGAAAACTTACAGTGATCCCTTCGCTTTTTATGCAGGATGCAAAACAGAATTGAGAACTTTTTTACACTATATGCAAAAGCAAGCGATAAAATTCGCTCCTAGAAAAGCAGTTCTATTAGCGAGTGAAGAACAATTTGATTTGGCTAGATCTGCGGTCTAAGTGTATCTTATAAGTGGTTATGTGGTCCTAAGAATTTACGAGCACAAGCAAATCTTAGATTGGCTCGAGGGGCCGCTAGTGCAAGCCTAAATTACCATTCATCCACACAGCACACGGGGACATAGTTTCACTATTTTTACACGCGCGAGAACCCAAACGGGAACCGCTGGAAATGATGCAAAAAAAGAAATAAAATTAAATTTACAGATTCACTCAAATCACTCAAAACATTAATCTGTCGATTCCTCGAAGTGTCTTCGACTCCTTGCGTTCCTTGCACAGAAACAAATTGAGGTCAGAGAATGACGACAAAAAAATGCAAAAATTAAAAGACAGAAAATATTCACAAGAAAACCGGGGGTCGGACTACCCGGGGATAGAAAATCAAACACTTTAGAAATAGCTGCAAATTAACCTAAGCCGTGCCTCCCCGGCAACGGCGCCATTTTTATAACGCCTCCCACTACCCTTGTTAATTCGAGCAAATTAATGTTCAAATTAATAGCTAATGTTCGTTGCAGTCGGATAACGAGAGGTAATCAAAAACCACTTTTAATTTTTTTATCAATTAATCTCGAGTGACAACTTTTTTTACTTGGGAGTCCAAGATCGAACTCAGGGAGGCAGTTGTCTCCTTAGGTGAATTTTTAGCAATGTCCAAAGTGTGATTTTCAGGGAAAAATATTTTTTGTCTTTTTCGGTTTTTTATGCAAGACACATGCGAAATCAGGACAGTTTAAATGTTAATTCAAAAATATAGTTAATTTAAGTCCAAAAATTATGAAACTTGGCCATATTATGAAATGGGATAAAACTAAGCTACTCTAATTTTTTTAGAATTTTCTGATGCACGAATAATAAAAAATGCAGAATTTAGTGAAAATGACTAAACTAATTTTAATAATTACCAAATGATGCTATTTCTCAGAAATAAAATTAATCCAAATATGTCTAATTAAGAGCTATCGAAATCAACTTAAATTTCATTAAAACACTTTAAGATTGATTAATTAAAAATCGATTAAAGTTTTCACTAAATGATTTTTCTAAGACAAACTATACATGCAAATGGTGTGATTTTCGGATATGTTGTAGCATAAACTTAAATTTGCTAATGATGATTTTTCAGAGATTTTTCGAGATGCAGATAGTGCGCAATCGATTAATTAATCAAAATGGGTAAAATATTGCAATTTTCACCAAATTAATTTCCATAAATATTCTGCAAATCAGAAAAATACAAATAAAAGCTAAAAAGGTAGAACAAGAGTTATACTACACAATGCCCAATTTTCAGAATTAAAAATAGATGATAGAATGATGACAAAATAAATATGTAAATGCAAGGGTATGGATGCAAAGAAAATAAATGTCAAATGCTATGAATGCAATACAGGGACTTGAATGAAATTACTGGAAAGTTAAACTTTCTTTGATAACTTGCAAGGGGTGTCAAGTGTCCACTTTGCAAATCACCATTTGTTTATTGTGCGATTGATCTTCCTTTGTTTTGGAGACGAAACAGGGGACTCCTTCCAAGGTGGGAGCTTAGTGGTGGTCGACGTCCGATGGAGGGGCGTTGGAGACGGCGGCCAGCGGTGTTGGAGGGGGGCGGCACGGACACGACTGCGGGTGGCGGCGGTGGCTGGGCAGCGCGAGCTATGGGGATGGCCACGCGCGAGGCGCGCACGGCCAAGTGGAGCGGCTGGAGGCTGACGCGCGCACGGAGAACGGAGTGTGGCATCGGTGGGCGCGCGGCGGTGAGGTGGACGGCAGGAGACGGAGGGCGCGGGCTGGCGTGGACGACCTGGAGGGGGCGGTGTACCGCACACGAGGTCGGTGTAGTGGTGCGCGAAGCTGCTACGCGAGGTGGACAGGAGGGCCGCGGCCGCTGGTTGAAGGGCGGCTGGAGCTGTATGTCGCGCTGAGGTGGTCTCCACCTCCGTCGACAAACGACGGGAGGTGGAGCAGTTGAGGGGCGGCTGGAGCTCCTGCGGAGGAAGGAGGGGCGTGGGTGTTGCCTCGAGCTCGGCCGCAGGTGGCTCGTTGGTGGCGGGCGAAGGACGGTCTAGCTAGCTGAGCGGTGATGGCGCGATGGAGGTTGAGGAGTACCTGCAATGAAGAGAAGAAAGCTCGAGCCAAGCTCGGCTATGGTGGAGATGGAGATGGAAGAAGGGAGAGGTAGAGAGATGTGGGGAGGGAACAGGGGATTTCACAATATCCCTTGTTTCACATGCATTTGTTTAGCGTGCGTAAATGACCGAGCAATCGATTGATGAAATATTGTCTAAAAATTAATTAAAAATCATCGTTGCGTTCGCAACGTGTGATTTATCCGGGAAAAAACAATTTGTTTGGCGATTTGATGATCGGAAGTAGATGAATCGAAGAGAGAGAAAGGTATGAGGAAGAAGAAGAGAGGAAGAAAATGAAGATGAATTTTACCTGGAGATGGACGAGTGCCTGTGAAAGAGGAGATTAGAGCTCCTCGGATCTTCGCTCTAGACCTCGGCGAGGCTCGAGCTCGGCAGCTTGAAATGGCTGCAACAAAGGATCGAGGTGGCCCTTTGGATCTCGCCGGAGATGGCCTGTCGTTGCTCGACTAGTTGAGGAACTTGCTGTCACCAAGATCAGATTAGGAGCTCGGGGCTACTCTCTCATAAAGGCAGATGGGGGTGAATGGAGGAGTGGAGGTGATTATAAAGAGGATGAGGTGGAAGTTGGAGAGGGCATGGAGAGAGTGGGAGAGATGGAAGATGGAGTGGAGAAGATGGGGTGGGATTTGGAGGTGTCGAAGTGGCCTCTCCCTTAAGTTAAGGGAGAGTGGGAAAACAATGGGTAGAGAAGAAGCTTAGCCGTTGATGATATATCCTTTCATCCAACAACCCTGGATGAAGGAGGAGGTAGCATAAGTGGATGAATGAGGAGGCGATACGTGGTGGCGCCAGGAGCTGCCACGTGTCGCTCCCAGAAAAATCCACAATTAAATACAAAGAAAAATAAAAAAGAAATAATAGAAGAGGTTAGATCAAAAAGTGATCAACACGAATGTTACTCGTCTCTACGAGATCTACAACTTTCATGAAGGGTTGAAAATCAAACGAGATCATCTGTATAAAAATATATTTTTGGGTGGTACCTTATAGATATAAAATACCGCATTTTATCTTTTGTAATTTTTTTGTCATTTTTAATTAAGAGAAAAATCAAAATAAAAATAGAGAAAATATGACGAAAATATTTACAACTTAATCTAATTTTTTTGTATTTTTAATAATTAAGAAAATAAAAGGATAAAAGACAGGGGCAAAACGGTCAATTTATACAATATACAAAAGGGGCCCAAAAACCAAGTTTTGCATACGAGCTCCGATTTTAGTGAAGTTGGTCTTGTTTCGAATGTCTTTGAATGTATATTACTTTAAAAGTGAGTAGACCTTATTCAGAGGTTGTGTGAGAGAGATATGTGTGTTTTAAGGTTTATGGTCTCAAACTTGGATTTGGGGTTTTATTGGTCAATTTTACAAGTTAGTATTTTTTTGATATTTTTTCCTTTATTAGTATTAGTCATATATACACTATAGAGTTGATTTTATTGGATTCGGAGTTAGTATAAAATATATACAAATTGGGTAATATGGAGAATATACAGGTGATTTTTATAGATGAATTTGGATTCTTATTTATGCAATATGAATGCTAAAATGCAGATGTTATCAATGCATGCATGAATGCTAATTATGCAATATAAGTGGAAATATGCAGCTAATTACTCGGGAACAAAGCTCCATTTCCAACTTTTAGAGTGATGAATCACATATTCATCAAAGAGTTATTAGACGAAGCATTCACGAGTAGCCTTCATTACAAGGAGAAGATGAAAGAGTGGCATGATGCTCACATCAGCCACAAACAGTTTGAGCCTAATCATAAAGTATGGCTATTCGATGCGATACTGAAATTATATCCAGGGAAACTTCAGAGTAAATGGAAATGCCCTTATATTGTTAGAAACGTGTACGACAACGGTAGCATCGACATATCTGAGTTGTCTTCTGAATCGACCTTTTGAGTCAATAGTCAGTGATTGAAATCCTTTCTCGATCATGATCCGTTGACCATTGAAGTTGCCCCTATATATTTTGTATGAGATGTGCTCTTCATTCTTACAGTATGCATATCATACCCGATTTTCACGATCTATTCTGTACATATGTGTTTCCGATTTTATTCTTTCCTTCTTCCATTTGTCTTACAACCTTAGGATGTATCTAGATTTTTACTATACTTAGGATGCACTTTATCCTAAGTATAGGGGGGTATAGACGCAGTTGTGTTCCTCTCGTTCTGTTCTATTATCCATGTTGTTGCTTATACTGCGCTTTGACCTAAGTATAGGGAGGTAATATTGCTCATTTCCCCTTTTGATTGTTGTCAGTTTGTGAATTGCTTGTTCCCTCGCTTGTCCCTCACCTTCTGATCTTCTTCTCTATACTTAGGGATATTTGACCCTAAGTATAGGGGGGACAAGCCGAGCAGTTGATTACGTACATTCTCTTGACCTCGATCATCTTCGAGTTTTGAGTCTGTTATCCTAGGGATTACTTAATCCTAAGTATAGAGGAGATGATCGATTTCTATTCTTTTATTAATTATTCTTTTGAGTCATTGTAGTATAGGATTCTTTTCACTGATACATACTTAGTCGGGGTTATGTCTTCCTTTGCCGCTTTTTTGGCCACTATGAGGACATAGTTCACGCTAAGTATAGGGGGCGTCATATATATATACTATATATACTTTAGAAGCCATAACTCGTACTTTATTGTATTTTTAATAATACAGCTCTCTAAAAATATGGGTTTATATTTTGGGTTTTTAAAAGCAGCAAGAAAACCGTAAATATAATTTATTAAAAAAATGGCTTAAAATTTTTATATAAAAAATGTTGTAAAATTTTTGGATAAAATCCTTAAAAAGTTGTAAATAAAATCCTTATAAAATCTTGTATAAAAGTCGTATAATTGTGTACATAAAATTTGTATAAAATCCTTTGTAAAATATACAAAATCCGTATAAATGGAATTAATCCACTAACTTTTTCAAAAAGACCCCTAAAAATTAAAAAGTTTTAAAATTCAATAGAAATGTGCAAAAGTGTTTAAAAAACTATTTAAAAAGCTTCGCTTATTTAGAACGGGAAGAGCTAACACCTTCACACACAGTACAAATTGCTTACAAAGCCGAAAAGTTTGCGTGATGCATAGGTGGATTTGAGCTGGCTGTTTAGGTGAATCTGGATAAGGATTTTGTGGAACTTGAGGGCTGTCGAGGCTTAAATCCTAATTCTAATAGAATCCCGACACACTAATAATCCAAAGGTCTGAATCCAAACTCCAGATTTTGGGTGAAGTGAGATTCTGTTTAAAGAAACAAGCATGTTCTAAGTTCTTTTAATTTTCTTTTTCTTTTTCTTTTTGCTTGCACTAATTTATAAAATAAGCGTTTGCTAAGGGACTAGCAAAGACAAAGTGTAGGGGAATGATGAATATGTGATTAATCGCCTTTATTCTTTCATTTTGGCTAAAATCCTTGATAAAATGCATGTAAATAATCAATAATTCCAACTAATTATCATTCTAACCACAAATATTAATATTTAACACTTATTATACCCAAAAATAGAAGAATAAAGAGAAAAATAAAAATAAAAGAAAAGAAGGATGTAAATATGAAATATATACAGATTGATCCGAACCCCGAGACCGGGTCAATATTAACGTGGTCGACAAAATAAACAAGTAGGGGGAGATAAGGATCCTAGCCTATAAAAATATCAAGAAAATCAAGATCAAAAATATAATTTATTAATTTATCACATTGTTAGTATTTCACCTATTTTATTTATCACTTAAAACAATCTCAAATCAAAACACTTCTTTTATAAAAATTGTTCACAAAAATATATATTATTTTATAAAAATATCAGAAAAATAATTTGACATAAAAATAATTAACCGTAATGGACCGTAAAAGCTGCAAAAATCGACTTCTAAGGTTCATAACTATTTATAGAAAACTCCAAATGGACCAAACTTACTTTTAGAATCCATTTTATACTTGGTATTATTTATTAAAAATATAAAAAAATATTCAAATAAAATCGGTGAGTTTTGATGTTTAGGACCCGTTGTATACTTGTACTATATGTAGAATCTTCCCTTATATTTCATTAAATAACCGCAGATCTGATTAACTTAATTTCTTTTCTTAAAATCTTCTAAAAATGTATAGAAAAATAAAAAATATAACTAAGTTAAAGTACTAATAAAACCCGAAACCTCGAAGCTGCTACCTAAATTTTTCGGACCTAATAACTCGGCCGTATGAACTCTGAATTGGGCAAACTTAGTCTTAAAATTCATATTATTACATTATCTACAAAATGACACTAGTTTCGCTAAAATCGAAGTTAATACAAAAAACACGGTTTTCGGGTCCATACTAATATATTGTACAATGTACCGTAATATATTATTATTTTATAGGTTAATTTATATTTATATTTATATACTTTATTTAAATAAAAATTTTTATTTAATTATTTATTTATATATCGTTTAATTATTTAATTATTAATTTAAGAAACTGCTTAATTATATACTTAATCATTTAATTAATTATTTAAATACTTTATTAATAATATTTAATTATTAATTATCTATTTAAATATGAAACTAAAACATAAATGATTAATTTAATATAATTATTAATTATTTAATTAATTATTTTAATTTTTATTTTAATTTCTCTATCTATTATCTCCTTTCTCTCCCTTACTTTACCAAAAAAATCTTCCCCTCCCATCGTCTTCTTCTTCTCCCCCTTTCTCCTCCGGCCAACGGCCCAATACCTGGTCGTGGCCATTATGCCGGTAGACCCACCACCTATCCACCCTTGCCTATATAAGGCGTCGACCCCCCTCCGTCCATCTGTATCCGCCATTTATTTTTCTTCTCCCGAGTGTTCTGGAGTGACAAACGAGAGCAGTGGCAGTGCTCCGCCCCGTCGAGCGAGTCTGAGAAGAGGAAGGAGGGAGAGCGTGATCATCCAGCGGCGTCGAGTTGTTTCTCCACCGCGCGCGAAGTCTCCTCCTCAGTCGGGCATAGAGGCAACGAGCACGAAGCTCTGTTGGAGCTCGTTCCCAGGCAACAACATCCTTCCGCATCTCATTCCAAGTAGGTTCATTATCTAGATTTTGTTCCTCCTCCTTTCTTCTCATTCCTACTATCCATCTATTCCTCTCTGTTTTGATACAAAAAAATCAACTTAAAATCCGTTACCGAATCCAATCGACTTCGCATCATTTTGTTTCAATTTGCTTTTCCACAATTTACTTTCATTTCTGTTCAACTCCGGCGATTTCTCATTGGGATCGGATCTCATCCATCACCATCACGAGTCCCACAATCCATTAATCCCACATCCGTTAGATTCTTGACCGAGTCGTCGTGCTCGAGCCATTTTGATTACTTGCAGGAGGAGCTCATATCGTTAAGCACCTATAGTAGATATCTCTAAACTACGCATCTGAATTGCAGATGAAAACCTGCACCCAAAACCGTTGCCGTCTCTGGAGCATCGGATGATCCACTTTTGATCATATCAGAACATCACCATTGAACTGTCGAGGACAAGTTGAATCCTGGAGCCGTGTTTAATTTGCATTTTGAATCCATATCAGAACATCACCATCGAGCTGTCGAGGACATTATCGCCTTCAACTCCAATGGATCTTTGACAACATCTTACGAAGAACCGAATCACCAGCCTGTGAGATCATCACCTGTAGTGTATGCATCAAACTTGAGTCTTGAGCCACAAGTCTTATTTGCAGGTCGTTGATCCATCTTCTCCTAGCCAGAACAGCGAGGCATTGGCACCGACCCAGATCGCCATCATCTTTCTCTTCATATTGCACTGTCAAGAATCAGTACCTATGTCGTGCGTGGGCATCACAGATTGCATTCCTAGGAGTCACAACCGTCGTTTTGCTTTTGCTCGAAGTACCCAATGCCTAGCCACACGTCGACCTTAAACGATGCACCGCCCCACCGCTTGCCTTGATCATGTGCGCCTCACGAACCCTTCACTTTTCTGGTAATTTTACGAATTCGCCTCCAAAACTTTTTAAATATCAAGCAGGTCCTCTCCAGTCTACTGCCTCATGTGCTGAAGCATGTGCTCGTGGAAATTTTACGTTGAACCCCCCGCGTGTTTCTAATATTCAAAGCAAGTCCAGATGGTAATCCAAACACGTGAAACATCATGTGCATGCTGTGAATTTTGCACGATCAACCTCGGTTTCTGCCTATTTGACACATACGACCCCTTGATTTCTAGAAAATAGCAAAGCAACCCCTATAACTGTATATCAACTACTATACAATATAATACATAATAAACAAAAACCAAAATAATAAAAATATAATAAAATTACATAGAAATATCATATACTATATTATATACAATACTAAATACATTTTAAAAGAAAATAAAAAAATATTTTTAGCATTAAATAATTCATTAAAAATACTAAAAAATAAATATAACAAACTTTAAAACCATAAAAAAATATAAAAATGCCTCTAAAAATCCTATAAAAATTACCTTTAGTATATTTTGCTATATTTTACATAATAACCCAAAAGCAAAAATCAAATATTAAAATCAATAAAAATGCAAAAATCATCAAAACTTGTAAAATCATAATTAAATAAATAAAAATCATCTAAAAATGCACAACATATCATTTTAAAAATAATTTCATCAACTTTCCAATAAAAATAAAATAAAATATTTAATTATTGTTTACAATATCAAAAATAAAGATAAAATTATATTTTCTATAAAAAGTTAATTTTTCACCTTAAATAGTAACCAAAATCCATAAAAATCTTAAAAATCTTTAAAAACTCATAAAAATAGAAATTAAATTCTAAGGAATAAAATTATTAAAATAAAATGAAAATAAAATTACAAATCATTTTCCAAAATAATAATAAAATTACAAAATACCTTAAAATTCATAAAAACAATATAAAATTCATAAAAATTAAATAAAAATCCAGAAAAATTTTAAAAATAATATAAAAAATTAGAAAACCGTTTACCTTACTTTGTCTATAGTCTAACCCTAGTTATCAACAGTTTGCCTCCTTGAGTTCAACACTCCCGTGATTAACCACTATACACTTAAGTTTAGGAGTATAAATAAAAAAAGAAGATTAACTAAAAATTAATCTTTTCTGGTAAAACTCACCTGGTCGATACGGCGACCGCGAAATCTCTTTCCTCTCTCTTTTACATGTTCATAAGATCAGTGATCAGGTGGTTTTTCATTCTCATCAGTATCAACAATCTCAGTGGAGGCAAAACACTTATCAGACTCAGTATCAAAAGCATTATCCTCCACAACAACAACCAGCTCAGTCGTAGCCTCACTATCATCGAGGCGACTCATCCGAATCTCATGGGCCTTTCCATGATAACGCAATATTGGAATACCTCGCCGACCTGATCACTAATCAGAAGGCATCTTTTAGGTAAGAAATGGATGAGTTTAAAACTCATGTCACAGATCTGGTCGAAGGGAAGTTCGCCCTGCCTGCTCAGATAGAGCCAAATCCGAATAACCTAAAAAGAAAGTCAGAGCAGGTAGATATGATCAAGCACACCCTCCAATCACAGGTATTTTCCGATGAATATCATTATTGTGATGACGCTGACTTCATTTCTCTCAGTAGGATTCCAGTAGACAGAGACTACTAAGCTCGAAGAGGACGCTCTGGATAACACAAGAGAGCCTGTAGAAGACATTGATGGCGGTATTGAAGCTGCACTCTTTGACAATGAAGATGGTGCTGATGCCACCAGGTCTAAAGAGCATCCATAGCTGAATGCCAACGTAGCTGCTTTACATTTCTTTGTATCCACTGATGGTGAGGGGAAATCCCAAAAAAGTACAAAAGAGAAGAATTCGAAAAAGAAATAAAAAGATAGTTGATCAGTCTTCTTCTCTTTCTGATGATTCGAAAAAAACAAGTCCCTATTTTTCAAAAAGATTTCCTTCTATTTCTTCTGATCCTTTGATTGTACAAACTAACCAAGAGGATGTACATATTTCTTTTCCCAAAGCATTGTGCTTAGGAAAAGGCTATAAAAAAGAAAACTCTAAAAAATCCAAATGAATGATCTGACAAAAGAGGTGATCGACAAGTTCACGATCCAACTCACTCTTTCTAAAGCCTTGGCACACATCCATCTTCTTCCGAAAGGCCTAAAAGAATGAACCACAGTCTACAAGAAGAAGAGGTAGTGCAACCAATGTTCTGAGATCCATGTGCTAACTAAGGAAACATGTCATGCTATTCAGAACCGTCTCCCAGCCAAGAGATCAGATTTGGGAGTGCCATATGTTAGATGTGAGATCCTCGATCAGACTTTTGATCGGACTCTATTAGATAGTGGATCTTCGATTAATCTTCTTCCTTCTTCCTTACTCGATAAGTTCGAGTTTGGACCTCTTCGACCAAGCCGAACGGTCTTACAGTTTGCTGATAGATTGGTCAAGAGGCCTAAGGGTTCATGATTTGAAATTCTCCGTGGGCTTCATCGTGTTGGACATGGCGGTCCTTGAATGCGTGATCGATACCTCGATCATACTAGGATGACCTTTTCTGGAAACAGTAAAGGCCGTTTATGACTATGGAACCGGGAAGGTGTACTTTCGCATTTAGGACGAAAGTATACATATAAAGACAGTCCAAGATTAGCAATCTAGATCAACTGAATCAGAGAAAGCATCTGATGATGAACCCGATATTCATCAGGATTGTGATTTTGTATAGACAGTTGATGAGTCCATTTGGGTCGAACCTAGCACCAAATCTTTTATCACGCCCTCAGTTAAAGCTGATATTCGGATATCCGATGACGGAAGATTGGAGAGCACAATCCTGGAGCTGAGTAGTGAGAATTTTGAAGGAGACAATTTTGAGATTTTTTTCAGATCATTCAAACATTTTATATCCCTCCGAATCAGAAGTGAATCATCAAAACTGTCAATCAACCGTAGATCATTCAGATTCCAAAGATGCTGATTGGCAGTGTTTCACAGAATTTCTATCACTTCAGACAACATCAACAAAGCCTACAACCAATCTGGAGACCGAACCAGAGCAGATTATCTAGCAGTCGCTAGACCTTTCTGAGTCAGAGCAGGAAGAGCTTACGCATATCGATCTAGCAACCTACACCCACACCCTAATCAAACCCACTCTCCCTTTTCCTTCTCCCCCTGAGCTTAAACCGCTACCTCAAAGCATGAAATACTGATTCCTTGCTGGCGAATCTAAAATGTTTCTGGTCATCATCTCTTCCAATATGACTGAAGATCAGGAATCTCGGCTGATGGAGATTCTTGAAAAGAATCGCAAGGCAATCGCGTGGTCAGTAGTTGATCTCCATGTGATTAGTCCGGCTCTGTGATCCCACCACATCTTTCTCTAGGATGACGCCAAGCCATCTCGTGAGTTTCAGCGCCGGCTGAACCCGAATAATTGAGAAGTGGTTACGAAGGAAATATCCAAATAGTGGAGCGCATATTTTATCTATCCTATCTCCGACTCAAAATGCGTTAGTCCTTTGCATGTGGTACCCAAGAAGACAGGTATCACTACAGTGATCAGCGAGGATGGAGAGGAGATCGCTACCCGAGTACCGACTTCTTGGCACGTCTGTGTAGACTACAGACGTTTGAATAAGGTGACCAAGAAGGATCACTTCCCATTGCCGTTCATTGATCAGATCATTGAACGGTTAGCCAGGAAGAGCCATTATTGCTTTCTCGATGGGTACTCGAAATATAACTAAGTGGCCATTGCTCCAGAAGACCAAGAAAAGACGGCATTCACATGTCTGTTCAGAACGCATGCTTTTTAACAGATACCCTTTGGACTATGTAATGCTCCGGCTACATTATAGAGGTACATGATTTCGATATTCGGGACATGGCAGGAGATATCTTGGAGGTCTTCATGGATGATTTCTCGGTCTACGGCGATGATTTTGATTCCTGTCTTTCTAGCCTAGATCATGTGCTTCAATGGTGTATGGAAGTTAACCTCGTACTTGGGAGAAGAGTTATTTTATGATGACTCAGGAGACGGTCCTTGGTCATATCATCTCTAGCAAGGGCATGGAGGTGGACCCGGCTAAGGTGGATATCATTAAGAAACTTAATCAACCGTCCAATTTGAAGCAGTTACGGTCTTTTCTCGGTATGTCGGTTTTTACCGACGTTTCATATGATACTTCAATAAAATTGTCCGATCGTTATCTGATCTTATCGAAAAAGACACCAAGTTTATCATAGATGATAAGTGTCTTTCAACGTTCGAAGATCTCAAGAACATGGTTGTAGAGGCTCCTATCCTTCAGCCGCCTGATTGGTCTCTCCCATTCAAGATCACGATGGAGGCCTCCGATTTTGCCATTGGGGCTATGCTGGGACAGAGGAGGGATGGCCTTCCATAAGCCATACACTACGCTAGCAACACTTTGGATTCTGCACAGCAGAATTACACAGTTACAAAGAAAGAGATGCTAGCCGTAGTATTTGCCTTAGATAAATTTAGATCCCACATCATAGGATCGAGGGTCACAATTTTCATTGATCACACCACCATCAAGTATCTAATGGACAAGAAGGAATCAAAGCCGTGTCTAACCAGATGGATCCTTCTACTCCAGGAGTTCAATATTGTTATAAAGGATAAGCCTGGTGTCAAGAATGTGGTGGTGGATCACCTCTCCTCGCTGTCATGGTATGCTGACATTGTGAATTTTCTTGTTACTAAGAAAGTCCTACAAAGTTGGTCCAGACAGAGAGTTGAGTCTTTCCTCGTGAAAGCCAAGTCTTACCATTGGTAGGATCCGATCCTTTATCATAAAGGAGCGGATTTCGTATAGCGTCGGTGTATTCCTCAGGAGGAATACCAAAGTGTCCTCATGTATTGCCATAGATTGGTAGCTGAAGGATACCATTCAAGAAAGAGGACAGCACAGAAGGTGCTCCAATCCGGCCTTTGGTGGCCTACTCTCGTTGTGGATGCCCACACGTTCATAAAAATATGTATTGACTGCCAGAAGATGGGCATTTGTGGACATAAAGATATGATGCTGATGCAATCGATTCACTCTTATGAAGTGTTTTATGCATGGGGTATTGACTTTATGGGCCCATTTCCTAAAAGTCAGGGGTTTGAGTATATCCTTCTAGCTGTGGATTATGTGAGTCATTGGGTAGAGGCTATTCCTGTCCAATTCGTTGATGCGAACACGGTTTGCAAGTTCTTGAGAAAGCATATCATTATGCGCTTCGGGGTCCCTTGTGTTCTGATCTCAAACGGGGATAGCCACTTCATCAAAGACAAGGTAATATTACTTACTAACGAGTTCGGTCTAGACCATCAGGTTGCTACTCCGTATCATCCTCAGACGAATGGTCAAGCCGAGGTCTCGAATAGGGATATTAAGACGATCTTGTAGAAGGTCATTAGCCTAGACCGAAAGGTTTGGTCGTGGATTTTGGACTCGGTTCTTTGGGTTTATAGAACATCCTTCAAAACTCCATAGGGCACATCTCCCTTTCGGCTCGTTTATGGAAAACCATACCACTTACCTATTGAGATCAAGCACAAATCCTTGTGGGCAGTGAAAGAAGTGATCTTTGGCCTAGATGATTCGGGATATCAGAGGTAGACTGAACTGGTAGCCCTAGAAGAGTTACAAGATGAAGCCTTCACGAGTATCCTTCAATATAAAGAGCAGATGAAAGAGTGGCACGATTCTCACATCAACCACAAGCAGTTTGAGCTAAATCAGAAAGTATGGTTATTCGATGCGAGACTCAAGTTGTTTCCAGGGAAACTCCAGAGCAAGTGGAAGGGCCCATATCTTGTGAGAAAGGTGTACGACAACAGTAGCATCAATATATCTGAGTTATCGTCTGATTCCACCTTTCAAGTCAATGGTCAGTGGTTGAAACCCTTTCTCGATCATGAACCGCCGACCGTTGAAGTTGCCCCCATCTATTTTGTATGAGATGATCTTTTCATTCTTATACTTTGCATCTCATACCTGATTTTCTAAGATCACTTGTATATACGTGCTTTGGATTTCGTTTTTTCTTACTTTTGTTTGTCTTACACCCTTAGGTTCATCTAGAATTTAACTATACTTAGGATGTGCTTTATCCTAAGTATATGTGGGTGTAGACAGCGTTGTGGTTCATTCGTTCTGTTTTGTAACCCTTGTTGTTTCTTATACTTAGGGTGTACTTTACCCTAAGTATATGGGGGGTAATATTGCTCATGCTGACTTTTGATTATCGTCCTTTTTGTATCGTCTCCTCCCTCGCTTGTCCCTTACCTTTTGATTTTCATCTCTATACTTAGGGATATTTTAACCTATGTATAGGAGGGACAAGCCGAGCCGTTGAGTGTGTACATTCTCTTAACCTCTATCATCTTCGGTTTTGAGTCTGTTATCCTTAGGATGACTTGATCCTAAGTATAGAGGAGATGATTGACTTCTATTTGTTAATCGTTATTCTTTTGAGTCATTGTAGTATAGGATTCTTTTCATCAATCTATACTTAGCCCGAGTTATGTCTTCCTTTTCCGCTTCTTTGGTCACTATGAGGACATAGTTTACGCTAAGTATAGGGGGTATCATATATATATATGTGTGTTATATATATTTTAGAAGCCATAACTCGTATTGTATTGTATTTTTAATATTATGGATATCTAAAAGTATAGGTGTTTATTTTGGATTTTAAAAGGCACAAGAAAATCATAAATATATCTTATAAAAATGGCTTAAAGTTTGTATATAAAAAATGTTGTAAAATTCTTGGTAAAATCCTTAAAAAAACTTGAAAATAAAATCCTTATAAAATATTGTATAAAAATCATATAATCTTGTACAGAAAATTTGTATAAAATCCTTTATTAAAAATTACATAATGCGTGCAAAATTGGTGTAAATTGAATTAATCCACTAACTCTTTCAAAAAGACACTGAAAATTGAAAAGTTGTAAAATTCAATAAAAATTTGCAAAAGTCTTTAAAATTCACATAAAAGCTTAATCCGAAAAATCTACCTCATAAAAAATTGTTGTTTCATTAGCATTTTTCAAAACAAGTCTAATTCTTGAACCGAATGGATCTAAGTCCGAGAGATGGAGCTTGGTTTAGGCCTTAATCCAGTTAATTCTAAAGGGACTTTATTAGGAACTAGATTTGAGACTCTAATTCTTTGGGTTCCATGAGACTGTGTTTGGAATTCAACTTGAAAGTGCCTAAGTAGGACACCTGGTGTCATCCGTTTAACTCTTCTCCATCTGAACCAGTTTTGAACTCACGCACTCTGCACTTAGCTCGATTTGCATGGGGTTGCGAAGGGCGATCCATTTCAGTGGTGTGTTTCCATCCTTATCTGGCGACGGTGCTATGTTAAGATAGGAGAGATTGGGGTTGAAATAAAGCTTTGGATGAGGGAAGGATCTGCTGGCACAATTTGAAATGAAAAGATGCTATAATCCGTTGGGGCATAAAAGACCTATACAATGCAACAATTATCTCTACCAAAAAGAAACCGAATACACCAAATACCAAAAATGACCACAATGGTCCAAGCTTCAGAAAAGCCTGCATGTCTTAGTGGAGACATGGCTAAACTGGCCAGGCTTCACAAGAGATGTGATTAAACTGATCACACTCCAGTTCTCTTCCTATTCTTCTTTCTTCTCCCTATATTCGATTGTGGAGACAGTATGACCTGACCTTAGAAGGAAATACCCCCCTCCTTGAGGATTGATCTGTTGGATGAGGGTCCAATGGGAGTGTATAACTGGATGGGTGGTTTCTTCGCTTCTCTAAAGCAGGAAGAGCTAAAACCTTTCACAAACAATACAAATTTCTTTAAAAGCTGCAAAGTTTGCGTGATGAATAAGTGGATTTGTACTGGCTGTTAAGGTGAACCTGGATAAGGATTTGTGGAACTTGAGGGTTGTCGAGGCTTAAATACTAATTCTAATAAAGTCTCGACGTATTGTTAATCCAAAGGCCTGAATGTAAGCTCTACATTTAAGTGAAGTGAGATTCAGTTTAAAGAAATAAGCATGTTCTAAGTTCTTTATTTTCCTTTTTCTTTTTCTTTTTGATTGCACTTATTTACAGAATAAGTGTTTCTTAAGGGACTAGCAAAGGTAAAGTATAGGGAAATGATGAATCCCTGATTCATCACCATCATTCTTTCATTTTTGCTAAAATCCTTAGTAAAATACATGTAAATAATCACTAATTCCACCTAATTATCATTCTAACTACAAATAATAATATTATATAATTAACACTTATTTTACCAAAATAAAAGAATAAAAATAAAAAGAAAATTAATAGAAAAAGAAGTCTATAAATATGAAATATATACAGACTGATCCTAACCCCGAGACCAGGTCAATATTGATTTGGTCGACAAAATAAATAAGTATGGGGAGATAAGAATCTGAACGTACAAAAATATCAAGAAAACAAAAATCAAAAAGATAATTTACCCATTTTACACAATGTAAATACTTCACCTATTTTATTTATCACTTATATCATCTCAAATCAAAACACTTCTTTTGCAAAAATTGTTCACAAATACATATATTATTTTATAAAAATATCAACAAAATATTTTGTCACAAAAAATAATTAATCGTAATGAACCGTAAAAGCCGACTTCCGAGGTTCATAACTATTTATAAAAAACTACAAACGGACCAAAAATTCACTTTAAAATCTGTTTTATACTTGATACTATTTATTAAAAATATCAAAAACATATTCGAATAAAATCGATGAGTTTTAGCATTTGGGACCCGTTGTATATTTCTACAATATATAGAATCTTCCCGAATTTTTAATTAATTAATCGTAAACCTGATTAACTTAATTTCTTTTCTAAAAATCTTATAAAATTGTATATAAAAATATAAAATTATAATTAAATCAAAATACCAATAAAACCCGAAGTCTCGAAGCTGCTACCTAAATTTTCTGGACCTCACAACTAGATTGTACGGTCTCTGAATTGGGCAAACTTAGTTTTAAAATTCATAATATTTAATTATCTACAAAATGACACAGATTTCGCTAAAATAGGAGTTAATATGAAAAATACGGGTTTCGGGACCATATTGTTATATTGTACAATGGACCGTAATTTATATTATTATTTTATTATTAAATTTAAGTAAATAATAATTTATTTAATTAATTAATCATTAATTTAAGTAATTATTTAATTATTTACTTTAACTATTTAATTAATTACTTAAATAATTTATTAACCATATTTAATTATTAATTATTTATTTAATTATGAAATTGATATGTTAATAATTAATTTAATATAATTATTAATTATCTAATTATATTGATTTTATTTTAATTTTTTAATTATTTTCTTCTCTCTTCTTTCTCTCTGCGACTTTCCCAATCTCTTTCTCGCACCTTCTTCCTCCCTTCCTTCTTCCTCCTCCGCTAACGCCGAACCTCCTCAACAGCCAGCCGTTGTCCCAACTACCCTCGCTCCCCTCACCTCCTTCGGTGTCCGCACCTCTCCTCGCTTATATATAGGTCGTCAACCCCCCCTCCTTGGCCGGCATCCGCCATTTTCATCTCTTCCGACTCCGTGAGAGGGAGGTCTCAAGAGGGTGACAGCTCTCACCACACGTCCATCGAGCGAGGAAGCAGGGTCCGACGTGATCCACACCTGCGTAGGAGCTTAGCTCCGCTGCGTGTTTGAGCCTCTATTGGCTGTCGCACCGGCATTGAGGTAACGCCCTGCGCATTCACCTCCTTTTGCATACCAGGTTCTCCTGATTTCTCTTCCTTCTCATCTTTCCATTGTCTTTTGTTTTATAAACATTGATTTGAATCCGAAGCCATCGTCCCATCCATTCTCTGATTTCATGTCAAATCTGGTCCTTTCTATATAATCACCTTCCATCATATCTAGACAATCCGATCATACACGTTGATTGGGGCTCCATTCCTTTTTTTATGTGTTTTCACCGGGAGCATTCCATTCATCTATTCTGATTATGTTTTTTTGGGATCGAGTCATGCACTCGACTCAGATATAAAATTGTAGCTTATAGGTTGAAGGCATGTGTGGATTCATGAGCATCTTATGGAAATCATACATGCGACATTCATAGATAAGCACACACATGATTCCCTACGTCGTCATAAATCGCCATACACTGTCGCTTCGAGGATCAGCTGCATACGCACAACATATCGAAGAGCCTTCATGCGTGAAGATAAAATCAAATGACATATCAGCACCTGGATCCAGATCCGTGTCAAACATATACCGCCAATTGTTCTACAGATCTGACCAGGCACTCACTGCCGCACCCATGAAGAAAGTTGTGGTTAGGAGCTTCATCTGAGGCACTCAAGAGGCATTACCGTTATCCATAGAACCAATGCCGCTGCTCAAGCCCGCGCCGATCATCATCTCCAGATCTGGAGTAGATCAGAATTAATCATCGTCGATTTAAAATTAGGGAAGAACACGCCCCCTTCCCAGATTACTTCGCTACCACCTGATCGATCATTAATTGGACGACAAAAATCTCATTACGTGTCGGCATTTAAAGCAGCCCCATCATTCAAGGGCTCGCACGCGCGAATCACATGCAACAAGATATTTTTGGAAATGTGTGACTATACCCCCAATTTTTTTTATTTTTGCGAGCAGGTCCTCCAATTAAAGATCTTCGTGAGCTACACGTGAGCTCAGGGAATTTGCGTGATTAATCCTGGCATTTATGTAATTCGCAACCGAGTTTGGGTGGCTGCTTGCAAGCATGTGACCGACTGTTGGACATGCGAGCCCACGGCAAGCCATTATGCAATAAATGTTATTGCAAATATCATTCCCGAATCTGAAATGAAGAACAGATAGTTTGCATAATAGGTCCATTAGTACAATTAGGGTTATGTACCATGGTCATCTTAATGATCATACAATTGTTGATTTAATTATTGAATCATAGAGGCTGGTGCTTGGATGAATATCTAATGAGTTAGATTGAGGACTCATCCAGCACCGTCAAATGATTGTTAAGAGATGATCTCCAGCCTGAGTTGGAGATGGAAATCCTTTCTCAGTTAGGCTGATATCCGACCGACCTCTTGATGCAGGTCCTTTGCATAGGAATAAAGATTCGGAGGTGTCAGATTAGTTAGGTCAAAGAGTTGACTTAATGAAATCGAGATAACCAAAGTCATCTATCGTATGCTGTCATGATATAGGCACGCATCCTCTGACCGGAGATAGATGTGTTACTATATGTTTGAGTATGTACATTTAGCAGACCAATAGGTTAATGATCTAATCAAGGTCTATACACCGGCGTGTTGGTGTGCATATAAGGGCATATGACTAATACGATCTCTCAAAGGGATCATACAGGTTCAGTTACTGAACCGAAAGACATGAGCTCACTCACGAGATATTGGGGAGAACCAAATTCCGTGCACGGTCGTCTTGCTTTGGAAGCTTGATTGAATTTGTAGGTTTGATATATAATTTTGGAAAGTATATGATCAATACCTAGGTATGATATATGCTTTTGGAAAGCATATGATCGATACCGACTCCCAATGATCGAATGAAAAAACTTGATGATAAAACCTTGAAGTAGACAGTGTAAAATTGATCTTATACTTCAGGTTTATTCTGAGTCTTCCAGTATGCAGGATGTACATGTATTGGGAATACCTGAGGGTGATGTGATCATAAACGGTTGTATAACCATGACGCTTCCATTCCTAGGTAGTGATGAAACGGGTCTGGATTTTAGTGACTCCTCTCAGTAGAGAAGCAATCAAATCTTAGTCTAAATGTTGGACATTGATCTGAATGGGATTCAGATGCAATGAGAAGATTGGATTTGTGGTCTTGATTTAATCAAGAATCTATGGGAGGCTCGAGATCTGTATTTGAGATGTGATCTCAATATCCAAGTCACTATATGTGGAACAATACAATCGCCATGTCCTTATCTCCAAGTATTCGCGGAGAAAGCGCATTATCCTTGAAAGGGTTCAGGATAATTTCATTATTGAAATGGATAATTAAATGTGATTTAATTACCATGAATAAATATGAATTTGATTCAAATTATATGGAGAATTATCTAAGATAATTAAATGTGATGTGATTATCAAAGATATAAATAATGTGGATGTGATTCACATTATTTGGGCACATGAGAATAGAGATCCAAGATGATTAAATGTGATTTAATAATCATGGATATGATTAATGTGGAAAGCACTATCCATATTAATCATATGTATTATAATTGTGATTCATAATATATAAGAGAGAGATATTTGTAATTTACATTTGTTAATTAAATGTTGATGTGAATTGGATTCACATTGGACATTAAATTGAAATTGTAATTTACATTTTATTTAGTGTTGTTAATGTGATTCACAAATTTTCAATGGCGTGATTGCAATGTTCACAAAACAAATTGGATTTATTTTTGTGAAATAATTTGCAACAAAAGTTGTTGCAAATATTGGAGATAATCATGACATAATATAATCTCATGTAATATAGAAAGGAGAGCTACCTTCCTCATATAGATGGTGGACAGCTACAATCCCACTATGGAATATGGTAACCGTCTACCCCTATTATGGAAGGAGGCTTGCCTCCTTTCTATTTCTCCAATGAAGATTGATTTAATATAAATCAAATTATGTTGAGTATATATTTGATTTTATTAAATTAGTTGTTGTTGGTTTTTATCAACACAAATCTTGACCATTGAAAGAAACACAAATCAATGTGAGCCATTGGATTTTTGTTGTCCATGGATTAAGATCCATGGATCCCAAAATATTATAAAAGGAGAGGCACCACTTTGCTCTTCTTTACACACATTGAGAACATATGTCTCTCTCTCTTTCTCTCTCTACATGCCTACTCTCTCTCCCTCTCATATGGTCGTCCACCATGGATGCCCTAGAGAGAGTCTCAATCACCGCGGCGTCGTCGTTATACTGCCCGATCTTTTGCTCATGGATCTTCGTCTCCTTTGTATGCCTCGCTCGTGAAGAAGACGTCGGATCTCATGTGTCGATATCTGGATATACGGCGTTTGGATCATCAACATGGATTGCGAGAAGCATGTGTTTCATCAACACGCTCGCAAGCGTCTCCTCCGTTGGATCGGACTTGAGACAGGAAGTCTCTTCGGTTAGAGACTCGATCGCAACCACGCTTCAAGAGGTAACCCCAATACTTATTTGTGGTTTAGATGAAACGATCCGAGAAGTGCTCTTGGATCATGTGATTTCATCGTATTAAAAAATTTAATTTCCGCTACATAGAACAACTAGTCCGACTAGTCGTTCCTCGTCGTATTCGATAGGACGCTCACGCTTTCGTGATGTGCTTGAAGATTATCCCATATCCTTCAAGTGGTATCAGAGCCTTAGATCGAAGGCTTTGGATACAATCCATAAACCTAAGACGACTTGGGTACGTTAAAGTTGTGAAATTGTTTTATCGCATTTCTTTTTCGCATCTCTGTTTAGTGATTATTTTCGACCCTGTTTAATTTGTTTAAATATGAAAATAATAACTGAATTTTGTTCCCATTAAATAAGAAAACCATAGGATCTGAGTTTACATAATTTGAACTCAGTTTGCTCGAGATATGGTCGTTTTAATGAACATGTATTCAATGTTGCGGGAACTGCGAATCTTAACATGATTAATGAGTTAATTATTGTTTTTATCCACCCAGAAATGCGTGAAATATCACTTAGATTCTGTCATAAATCAAATTAGAAATCTTTGAAAACTGATTTTGCATAATGTGGATTTGTTTTGATTGAGATATGTTAATTTTAGTAAGTAGGGGTCACTGCTGAAATTACATTCCTAATCAAGAACCAAGTGAGTGTCAATTATTGAAATTAATTGTTAATTTCATGAAATAATTACAGAAAATATTTGAGACATATTAAATGATGATTATTTCCTTAATTTACTTCGCCTCAACCAATAACTGATTAGATTTAATCTAGATCATAATTGGAAACGCAATCAACAACCAACTTGCTTGAATAGGATTGAGAATTTGGTTAGCAAATTTCCTTATAATCAAAATTGTTTTGATTATTAATATATTGTATAATTTCGATTAAAAAATCTATGATCATCTCAAGTACAAAGTGATTGGCTCGGCATTATTTTTTTCGAGGCGGATATGGTGTCTAGTCGGGGAGCGTTGGGTAGCGGGTCGCACCAGTTGAGGTCCGTCCCACTCCCGCCGATACTGGACATGACAGCAGGTAGGGAACGAATGATGCCTGAGAGATCATGATGTATTTTCTAATTATTAAAATTCGAATTAACTTGTACTTTGAGATAATACCATATATTCAAGTAAAATCAAGTTTGTGATTGAATTAGATTGATAATTAATTTAATGTGATTAAGTTAATTATATCCAATAAAATACTCTATTATGAATAGATGTATTTTCCTTGGAAGAATTAATTTAATGAATATGATTCATGATAATTAATTAAAATTTGAGTATGAGGTGGAGGATCACATAAGTGACATCTATGGTCTCCCGTCAAGGCGAAGGGTTTCCATCGCCAGGGATTGCATATAGGAGACGCCTGTTCGAAGTGACAGCTCCTGTATACAAGTGAATCTGGATCGGGCTCTTTGCTTCTCGAAAGAGTAAGGCTGTATGCGTAGTTACCCCAATATCAGATCCTCATATTATTGGGGCGATATTGGATTGCTTATAGCGAGTTCTATTCCTGTTGACGGTTGGTTTAATTAATGACGGGTCAACATCACCTTAGGGGTGGTAGGCTCGGGTGTTAAAGACCGAATTGGGAGATGCAAGTTGGCCTTGTAAGGCGAAATGTGTTCCCACTTCTTTTTATCCAAGTTACAGATTCTCATATTATTGGGATGTAACAAAGATAAGGAAGGAGATCCCAGATATTGCTGAGATATGATGGTAAGTATATCTCTTACATTGAAAGTGATTAAGGGAATGAACTTTCAATGTCGACAAGGTAAGACAACTTTGATATGAAAATTCCTAAATCAAAGTAAAATATATATTTATATATATTTATGCAAATTTCTTATTTCAGATAATCCTTCATTAAACCCAATCAATAATATACTCAATAATAACCAGTAAAATATCATGGATTGGATCATGATCAAGATGTTGTACTTGTAGTTGAACCCATAATGTATGTGGTTGCAATGTGCAAGTTTCCTCATAATATGAGGAATGATAATTAAACAGACAATAGGACTAAAATACTAGGGTTTGTATGTCTCTATAGTCTTAATCTCATCGAATGTACTTTGGAAGTGACATGTCGAAAATGATCGTAATTATCAAATAATCCTTATTAAATCTAAGAAGATGTTCTGGCATACATATGGGCTTTCGACATATAATCATGAATGACATGGTTCTCTGCATTATGCAGAATGGTGGCTCTATAGGAGATGATGTATTCAAATTGTTTGAGTATCTACCTGAACCTAAGTTTTAAGAGTTTAAATGGATGTAGATATGATGAATGTCATCATTCTACTATCTATACTCTAGTCATTCATGAAGCTTCCTAATATTCATATTGTATGAATTGAATGAAGCATGTATAAATGTTGAAATACTCTTATATTGAAATTTTTGATTTCAACATAAGAGATCCTTTGTCTTGAGCAATGGTTGCTTATAGATAAAGGGAGCGCAGTGGAAGCATGGGTTGGACCCAAGTAAGAAGGAAAGTCAAAGAATTGATTGTACTTCTGTGACTTCCATAAGACATCCAAAGAGTTGGATGAATGCCAATACTGCAATGAGTTGACGTGTTGATAGTATGACTATCAAATCTATCTAGAATCCTTAGAGAAGGAATCAGATAGTACATCAGAATAATCTACATATAATCATTGAAATTGACTTACTTATTTGATAAGATAAAGTCTAATAATTGTAACTCAATCTTCTAATGACACTTGCAACTGGTTGCATATGTATTAGAATATTAGAAATTTGATCTTAAGGTTTAATGGTCATCCATGTTGGAATTGATGCAATTGTTGCAGCAATTTTCATTGGATCAATAGACTTCATATTTTTAGTGGGAGCCCTTAGTCTTAGAAAATGTCTCTATGACCTAGACATTAGATTACAGTCATTGTTTATTTCTATATATTGGAAATAAATATGAATTCTGGAATAGACCTCTCATAAATAGTTATGATGGATATATTTCAGAGAGTGATCTGACATCTGGAAGACTCTACTAAATTAGAAAATTAATGAATGGTTCATTAAGATTTCTAATACTGAAAATTAAACCTTTAAAGATCAATAGGAGGATGAAGATCATTTGACAATGATCTGGCATCATGTTTTGGACATATGTATGTTGATATGATCAATGGACAAGTAAGAGATGAAACTTTAGAATGTCTAAAATTTCAAAACTTGCATACTTATGAATATTGTATTCAAAGTAAAATGTCCAATACACCCTTCTTCGGGAAAGGTGTAAGATGTCAAGGTAGTCAGGATCTCATACATATTGTTGTATGTGAATCATCTATATCATAGTAAACATTATGGATATGTGATATCTATTGATAATTATGTATGATATGAGATTTCTTCTCTTCACCTAAGAAACCTTTGAAATATTCAAAGGTTTCACAATTTTGGTTTAGAATCAAAGTTTGAAGGAAGATGAAATGAATTTGATCTAACCAAGGTAGCTTGTACATATTAGATGAATTCAAGGAATACCTTTTGGAGATGTGAATATCATTCCTGTCTCGATCCTCCTAATGAACCTTAACTCAATAGAGTTGTAGTTTGAGTTGTAGGGAGATACAACTGATCATGTGTGACATGATTTGATCAATGATTAATCTTAGCATAATTATCTCTTAGTTTCCATGTATATATATGTGGTAGAGACTACATTATATATCATTAATAAGGTTCCATGTGAGTCAGCTGGAATCTGGCACTAGAAAGTGCTACGTCATTAGGAAAATAAAGGATGGTATTGAATACCTACTTTATGACCTTGAGATTCTTAAAAAGATCTCATCTCTGAGAATGTGATTCTTAGATGATGAGACTCTTAAGAATCAAGATGAAAATGAAGTAAAGGAACTCATTTAATCTTGAGAAGATAATGAGGCTCCTGAAATCTTAAACTAAATAGATGATTAAAGATGAAACATTAATACCTCTTCAAATAAGTTTGAGGATGGATTCCATGTGTCAGTTAAATCTGACAATGATCTGACTTCATATGATGAAGCTTCTAAAGATCATGACATGGAAAGATGGATGTTAGTAATAAAGTCTTAAATAGACTTCATATACAAGTGTTGTATATGGACCCTCGAGGATCCACCTATATGGGTAAGACCCATTATGGTGTAAATGGATCTTCAAGAGAAAGAGGGAACCTGATGAGAAGGTAGAGACCTTCAAAGCATGGTTCGTAGCCATGAGCTACACACCGAAAAGAAGATATCGCTTGCGATGAAACTTTCTCTTCAGTGACCATGCTTAAACCCATCAGAATATTGCTAATCCTAGGACACAACTTGACTATGGCATCTACAAGATGTGAGTCAAGATTGTATTCCCTTATGAATACCTCTTTGAGGATATTCACATGAAGTAGCTCCAGGGCTTTATGGTTGAGGAAAGCAAGGTGTGCAAGCTAAAGAACTCCATCTTTGACTCAAATAAGCTTATTGTAGTTGGAACATAAGATTTGATGAAATTATAAATGTTATGATTTCAGACAGAATCTTAATGAACCATGTGAAGCTTGGTGGGAGTGTGATAACACGCAAGTATCATGCGAGGGTCACCATTAATAATATGAAAGGTGTCGCTGAGGCGACCGCTCACAAAATACCCGTGTTGATCAGCAATTAACCCACAATCCAAAGAATACAACAATCAAGCTCAAAAATAAATGTGAATTAATCTTTATTTACACTACCATAAAATGTACAGTGACAAGCATGTAGAGGTCGAACCACATAGAGCAATCCAAAATGCAATAGCCTACATGTAAATCACAGTCATCCTTGTGTGGGTTTTTGATTATTATTATTATTATTATAATTAATTTTTAATAATATAATTAGGTAATATGTATATATATAATATAAATAAAAATATATGTATACCCATAGAGGGTTAGTATATAGCTTATAATACATACAATATATATATATAGGTATATATAAATATAATAATATATATATATATTTTTCTTTTTTTTATTTTTATATTAAGACTAATGAGAATACATATAAATAATTACATATATATATAATATTTTTTTCTTCTATTTTTTTAGGATATATAGATATATATACATAAAGGGGGTATTATAATATTCACAAAAATACTCAAAAATAGTCAAAAATTCAGGAATAAAGTTGTTTTGGGATTTTCATGGTTTTTTACTATTTTTGTGATTTTTGGGCATTTTTGGAAATATTTTTAGTATTTTTAACTAGCTAAATAATAGCAAACAGTGGACTAAGTACTGGCTGTCACAAAAATAGATATTAAAAATAGCTAACAGCCTCAAACATTTTCAACACTAATTTTCTAATAACGATAATAAAATATAGCATAAATAGGGCCTGAGTTTATATTTTTCTGATTTTTCTTTGGTTTTTAATATTTTTTTTGAAGTTTTTGGGTATTTTTGAATTTTTAAGGTTTTCCTTTTGAGATTTTTAAGGATTTTTGGACTGACATTAAAATAGGTCAAAATACACCATAGGGAATTTTTTTGGAATTTTTCACGGCATTTTCATATTTGTTTGGGATTTTATAAGTTAGACAGTGAATAAAAGACATATTTTTGATTTTTAATAAATGCAAAAATGCAACAAAATGAAAAATTAAAAATATGGCGTGCAAGGGCAACCAAACAGGAGCTTAAGTCTATTTTTACAAAATTTTTTGATTTAATATGGAGCACAAAATAAATAGACAAAGCATTCAAAAATTAAATGGCCTAGCAGGGGTATTTTTGCAAATAAAATAGTTCACAGGGGCATGCTTGCAAAAAGTACAATAAAAATACACTTCAACTTTTATTTTCAGGACCATTTAATAAATACAGAAACCCGGCGGGGTTTAGATGCAAAATTTCACGCGCCTCACGTGGTTGTTGCACGTGAGGCGCAGAAGGACTAAAGTGCAAATCTTAAAACATCGGGGGTCCTTCTGCAAAATATACATTTTATTTACAACTGAGACTTTTATTTTTGGCATTAAATAATAAATACATAAAGTAGAGGGGCTTGATATGAAATTTACCCCTAAACAAAGCTTTTCATCCTGCGGCGCTGGAGGCGCCACTTATCCACGTGGCAGCCATCGGACGGTCGACGCCGATTCGTCGATGAAGGGTGTAGATTAGAAGCTTCTGGTTGATCTGACGGTCGAGGCTGATCTTCATCAAACGGCTCTCCTTTGATCTGGGGCTCGCCTCCTGATCCGACGGTGCTGAAGCCCCCTGGAAGAACGGGGAAGAAGCTCGGGGCTGGCGAGCTTTGATCGAGGAGCTTTGGCTCCTCCAGGGTTCTCCGGCGTGTCTGAGGTGTTCTGAAGGTGGCTGGAAGCGTCCCGCGTCAACTGATGGTGGTCTCATGGCTCCTGGGGGTCTGAAACGTCCGATCGAGGTCGATGAAGCAAATGACCCCCAGGGACCTCTTCCTGGTTCAATGCAAGAGCCCGGATGGGCTCTATTCTTCGAGATACCTGCACAAGAAGAACCGCGGGCGAGAGAGCTTTCTCCTCGACCCGGGGTTTGGAAGCTGCAACGCAAAAAATGAGGTGGGCGGAGGGGCTCCGGCGAACGGCGGAGGAGGAGCCCCGATTCGCCAGGACCTAGAGTCCTGGGTTGGACAAATGTACGCAATAGATGGAGAAGGCGTCGAGGAACGAGATGGGATGAACGAGGCGGTCAGAGACAGTCGGATCAACAGTGGAGAAGTCGCCGGAGCTGAGCTCCGGCGAACTTCGAATTTCGATTTTTAAACTACAGGAGTTAACTAAGATCTAATCTAATGACTGGAATGAAAAACTAACATCTAAGACTAACTAAAAATGCATAAAAGGTCAGCTCTTATACCTGGGGGCCTCCAGGGAGCAGGGCGGACGCCGGAGCTCCGCCACGACAAAAATCTCCTTCCTTTGGCCGAGTCAAGGTGCTGGGCTACTCCCCCTGTCATGAGGAACAATCCAGGAGCAAGATCTAGTCTTTAGGTTGGAATAAAAGTGGCCAAATTTGAGGAAGGAGGCGGAGCTTGTTATTTATAAACATTGGCGAGTAGACTTATTGACCGGCGATTATTGCATGATCTAAAGAGTATTAGGTTGATCCAAAGAATCGACGGGCTTCAGTGATGATTAGAGAACAATTCTTGTACAGGAAGCTTCTTCGATTGATGGATGGTATGCCCGGGAAAATGGGAGAAGATGGGCGAAGAGACACACAAAGTCACATCGGGCGGCTGGGGGAGCAGTTGACCGGAGGTCAACAAAGGCCGGCACGCGATTGGTCCACGCCAGCCGCTAGAAGACAAAACAGGGGATCTGAGTAGAAATTGAATTATTTGACCCTTTAAATGATTTTATTAATTTTTTCTTATAAAATAAAAAATGTGTATTATTTCGTCTAGTATTTATTTACGATTTTTATTAAATTTTTCGAGGTGTTTTATTATCGTTTTATTTGAATAATGTGTATTTGTATGTATTTACATGTATTTTCATGTATTTTTATTTTTAATTTGTTTATTTTCTTTTATTATTTCATTGGCTTATTTTATAAATTTATAATTTATTTTTGTGAGTATAAAGATATTTTTGTTTGATTTTTATGAGTTTATGTATATTTTTAAATAAATAGGTATAGATGTATGTAGGTATACTTATATGTGTTTTATCTATGTATTTTATACACTTAATTTATTTAATATATTTTCTTGATTTTTATTTTGGTTTTGTATTTTTAATGAGTTATGTATAATGTATACATTATTATAAAAATATAAAAGAGAAAAAGAATCAAGGATTAAAACCCTTTTTATTTATAGATAGGTACATAGCATAGGTATTTTGTCTATGAATTTGTAGACTGATTTTATTTTACAAATTAATTTTGGTTTTCTTTAACTTCTCTCATGTGTATGCATTATGTACATTATTTACAAAATTCTAAAAATATGAATTTATACAAATAATGAATATTGAATAAAATGAACAGTCCTATATACTAGGAGGGCCAAAAACCTAACTTCTGCATATGGACTCCAAAAATCATGAAACCAATTTTATTAAATAGTTTATGGAATGCTATATACAATTAAAGATGAGTTTGGGTGATTTGGAGTTTTTATTTGCAAGATATGGGTCTGCGAAGTTGAGATTTTGGCTTTTTAATCTGTGTATAAAATGTACACTGGGAATTATTTTTGTACAAACTCAATTTCGCATTTTTATTCATATTATTATCTACAACTTTCATGTACAAAGTTTCTTTATTTGATGAATAAATAATTATGTACAAAATAGGTATAAAAAATGCATAAATAAATGCATGAATAAATGAGGTATTTATTGTACACTGGTCCTTATCTCCCCCTACTTTATTCCTTGTCGACCAATACCATGCTGGCCTTGGTCTCGGGGTTTGGGTCATAAAATATTTACAATATTTTATTCCTTTTTCTTTTCTCCTCTTTATTCTATAATTTTGGCAGTTAACCTTATTTAATGTAAAATAAATACAATGAATAATGAATGCTATTATGTACAATTTGATGCTATTTACATGCATTTGCTGGGGTTTTTGAGGCCAAAATGATAGAATAAAGGTGATGAAATGGAGATTCATCACCACCCTATACTTGCCTTTTCTAGTCCCTATCAAACACTTATGCAATAAGTACAAAAAGAATAAAGAAAAGAAAAAGGAGAATAAAAGAAAGATAGAGTGAATAAGGGTGCTTTCAGTGCAATGCATGTCCTTACAAAATCTGAATTTGGAGCTCCTGTCAGATCTTGGGTGTGAATGTGTGTGGAACCTAGTCGGGAACCAGCTCTAAAATACAACAGCCTTCGATAGTCACAGAACTCGGTTCAACCCACCTCAATAGCCGGGTCAGAACTAGTCTACATCATACGCAAACCCTTATAACTATGAAGCTGACTTGTACGGTGTAAGTGATAGTGGCTCTCCCCAACTGAAATGATAAAGGAGCTGACTTCTCCAGAATGACAACCCAATGATTCCCCAATCCAACAGCTCTTTCCTCGAGGAGCAGGGTATTCCCTTCTAAGTTCAAGTGGCAACCAGCTCAAGAGGAGGGGGTGAAGAGAAGAATGGACGGTAGCCAGTGTAGCTACCTATCCCGAGATGCAAGACCAGTGTAGTCAAGTCATCCAGCTGCAGGCTCACATATTTGTCTTTGGAACTCAAGCTTGCTTATTGACTTTGTACATACTTTGCAGGCATTTTATTTTTGTACAGCCCTGACCAATTTTTTTTTTCAACATACTATTCACAGCAGCATTTACATAAGGAGTTTTTCCTCTTGAGCTAGTAGACTATCCCTCTTTTGAAGCTTTATCGCAACCCACATCTCCTGTCTTTAGACCTCATGGCTATTGAATCAGGTTGGGGTGCACTTCCCTCCCTAGACGAGGATGAATGTTTCCACCCGTGTGCGTCTCAGACTGGCAAATCCAACCCCCTCACCACTCCAACTGAGTTGAGCCAAGTGAAGGGTGAAAGTGTCCAAGTTAGGTCACGGTCGGTAAGAGTCGTACGTGTGTCTCGAAAAGTTCTAGTTAGTCCACTGAGGTGACTTGAACCCAGCCCTGATTTCTCAAAGAATTAAGTCTGCATAGACCTGAAGTACCTTAAACCTAGTTCCCATAAGGTTCCAGTGCAGTTAGGTGCGGTAAGGTCCAACCAAGCTCCAATTTGAGAATTTATTAGACTGATTCAATCATCAAGCTCACTCAAAAAGAATATGAATGGTATGCTTATGCTATGCACAATGAATGATGCAAATTTTTCACAAAAAGTTTGGAAAGAATCAAAGAATGTTTTTACACAAAGAATTTTTGCAAATAAACTAAGAACTAGACATACATAAAAAGTATATACAATTATTTACACGGGCGTGCTGCTTTACAAAACGTATGAATTCTACAAACTTTACATGTTTGAATGGAGTAGTTTATTTAGAACTGTACAGAAAGAATTGTATGTGTCTTATTTATGATTTACAAGAGTTTGTAAGAGTGTTCTTATTAGGTTTTGAAAATACTTTTGCAAACTATAGTACACAATAATTTTCGCAATCATTTACACACATTTGAAATCTATTTTTGCAAAGATTTGTCACATTATATATGTATAATTTTCACAATATTTTTGACAAGCATTTTTCAAAATATTTGCACATAGGTTTTTCAAATCCTTTCTTTCACACAAAGAAAATTTTTGCAATCAAAATGTTTTCACATATTTGAAATCATTTCACATCAAATTTTTCAAAACTGGTCACACTATTTTTCAAATCGTACTGTATAGGTATCTGATTTATTAATCAGTATGTACAAAAGAAGAAAAATAGTATTTGATGTATAATATGGTTTTGGTTCTTTTAGGCTTTGTTTGGGCTTATTTATTATTTACAAATGAGAGATTTTTGTGCGGACTCCTCAGACTTAATCGAGAACCATTTTCACAAGGATTTTGGAAATTATAGTCCAAAATAATTTTGCAAACATGTTCACGCATTTGAAAATCCTTTTACAAAGGTTTACACAGCATAGATAGATTTTTCAAAACAATTTTGTCAATCAAATTTTTCACAATCATTTGCACACTGATTTTCATACATTTTTGGTTTCACTCAAAGAAAATAAATTTTACACACAAAACTAATTTTTCAAACATTGAATACTTGTACACACTCTTTTCAAACAATTTTCACAACATTTTTCAAAAGAGAATGTTTCGCACAAAATATTTTTCTGACTCAATAATCAGTATAATTACAAAGAGTCTGAGGAACTCACAATCATCTTTCATTATTATAGAGCTACTTTTTACATTTTATTTTATGATGAAGTGGTCTTTTATTTTTCAGTATGAGTTATGGCTTTTAGTATATACAGGGTATATAAGACCCCCCTATACTTAGCTTGAGCTATGTCCTCATAGATCGAATAGGAAAAGTAAAGACATAACTCGTACTGAGTATAGACAGATCTAAAGAGAACTATGAATAAAATGAATGAATGAGAAGTTGACCGTCCCCCCTATACTTAAGATCAAATAATCCTAAGTATAGCAGACTGTACAAAAAGCAGGGAGGGTCAAGGGTGGGAATACACAGATCGTACTCAGATTGTCTCCCCCTATACTTAGGGTAAGATACTCCTAAGTATAGACAAGAAGAGGAGACAATGGAGAGGATCGAAACGAAATGAAAAACTCTAGGTGCACATCCCCCCTATACTTAGGACCAAGTACGTCCTAAGTATAGAAAACTGTCTACAAGGGCGGCACCTTTTGATACGAAAAAGAAAATAGAAAATGAAAAGAAGAAAAGAAGAAAAGAAGAAAATCAGGTAAACAGTTGTTGAATGGCATAGTCTTAATCTTTCGATGCCGCAGGTGCTGTGAAGGTGTCATCATGGTGCATTAGCTGAATAGAGTCAACAATGGCCAAGAATGCATCTGGTTCGAGGTAAGGCTTCAGTAGTTGGCCATTGACGACGAAGGGTTGTGCGTCAGGAGACAAATCTGATATAGCGATGCTGCCATTGTCACGCACCTCACAAACTCGGAATGGCCCTGTCCACTTACTCTTTAATTTGCCTGGGAATATCCGCAACTTTGCATCAAATAACCATACTTCCTATCCAACGTCGAAGGTCTTTCGTTTGTTGTGCCGGTCATGCCAGCGTTTCACCTTCTCCTTGTACATCAAGGTGTTATCGTATGCATAGTCTCGGAATTCCAAGAGTTTGTTCAGATCTTCTTTTCGCTTCTGACCACTTCTGCGTGAGTCTAAATTACAATTGTTGATTGCCCAAAGAGATTTGTGTATTAATTCCACGGGCAGATGGCATGGTTTCCCATATACAAGACGGTAGGGCGACATGCCCAAGGGAGACTTGTAGGTGGTTCTGTAAGCCCAAAGAGCTGAGTCCAAGAGTTGAGACCAGTCTTTTCTGCTTGGCCTAACAAGTTTCTGCAATATGGTCTTGATTTCTCTGTTGGATAACTCTGCCATGCCATTGGTCTGCGGATGATAAGGAGATGCGACACGGTGATCGATGCCATATTCCTTCGTTAATTTCTTGACTTCTTTGTTGATGAAATGGCTACTCCCGTCTGAGATGAGAATCTTTGCTATCCCAAACCGCAAAATGATGTTCTTCTTCAGAAACTGGCAAACTGTTTTGCTGTCGGCGGCTCGGGCGGGAATAGCTTCAACCCAACGACTCACGTAATCTACGGCAAGAAGGATGTGCTCAAAACCTTGACTGTTAGGGAAAGGTCCCATGAAGTCAATGCCCCATGCATCGAAGACGTCTGCTATCTGAATGATTTTAAGGGGCATTGAATCTTTGGTAGTGAGTGTACCTTTCAGTCGCTGACAGTCAATACATCTTTTAACAAATTCTGCTGCATCCTTGAATAATGTGGGCCACCAGAAGCCCCATTGCAATACTTTCGCTGCCGTCCGATCTCCAGAATGATGTCCACCAGACTCGAGTGAATGACAATGCTCAAGGACACTAGATTGCTTCGTCTGAGGGATGCACCTGCGCCAAATACAATCTGCTCCTTCTATGAATAAAAGAGGATCCTCCCATTGGTAGAAGCGGATGGTCGACATGAATTTGTTCTTCTGATTCTTCGTCCAATCCGACGGTAGTACCCCAGAGGCGAGGTAATTGACAATATCAGCGTACCAAGGGAGAGTATCGACAGCTAAGATGGCTTCGTCAGGGAAGGTTTCTGTGATAGGTGCATTGCTCAGAGGAGACTCATGCTGCTCTATTCTGGAGAGATGATCTGCTACCACATTCTGAACTCCAGGCTTGTCCTTGATTTCCAAGTCGAATTCCTGGAGGAGAAGGATCCAACGAATGCTTGGCATCCTTCTTCTGCTGTAGGTACCGGATAGCAGAGTGGTCCATGAAAATTATGACTTTTGATCCCAACAAATAGGATCTGAACTTCTCTAAGGCGAAAACCACAGCCAGCAGTTCTTTCTCTGTCACTGTATTATTCCTTTGTGCTTCATCTAATGTTTTGCTGGCATAGTGAATGGCATAGGGCGCTATGTCTTTCCTCTGCCCAAGAACAGCTCCGACTGTAAAATCTGACGCATCGGTCATTATCTCAAATGGAAGTGTCCAGTCGGGAGGCTGTAAGATTGGAGCCCGAGTGATAAGCTCCTTCAACTGATTGAAAGCAAGGAGAACTGGCTGATCAACAATGAACTCGGTTTCCTTGCACAAAAGTTCTGTTAGAGGTCGGGCAATGCGGCTGAAGTCCTTGATGAACCGTCTGTAAAATCCCACATGCCCCAGGAATGACCTCACATTCTTTACTGACTGAGGTGGCTGAAGATTCGAAATGACATCCACCTTTGCTGGGTCGACTTCCATGCCACGTTTGGAAACGACGTGGCCCAGCACAATACCTTCTGTGACCATAAAGTGGCTCTTTTCCCATGAGAGCACTAAACTAACTTCCCGGCATTTCTGAAGCACTCTGTCTAGGTGCTCAAGACAAGAATCGAAGCTATCACCATAGAGAGAGAAATCATCCATGAACACCTCGAGAAAACTGCCTACCATCTCGGCGAAGACTGCTAGCATGCATCTTTGGAAGGTTGCAGGTGCGTTGCACAATCCAAAGGGCATTCTCTTGAAGGCGTAGGTGCCGAACGGGCAAGTGAAGGTAGTCTTCTCTTGATCCTCAGGAGCGATCGCCACTTGGTTATACTCGGAGTACCCATCCAGAAAGCAGAAGAACTCCTTGCCTGCTAATCTCTCCAAAACTTGATCAATGAATGGCAAGGGAAAGTGGTCCTTCTAGGTTGCTGCATTGAGTCGGCGGTAGTCAACACACACCCGCCAGGAGGTTGGTACCCGAGTAGAAATTTCCTCTCCTTTGTCATTTGTGACCACGGTAAGCCTTGATTTCTTGGGAACTATATGCAGTGGGCTTACCCATTTTGAATCGGAGATGGGATAGATGAAGCCTGCGTCACACCATTTAGTGATCTCCTTCATGACGACGTCCCGAAGATTAGGGTTTAGCCTTCTCTGAAATTTGCGGGACGGCTTGGCATCTTCTTCTAGATAGATATGGTGTGAACACAGAGCTGGATTTATCCCTCGGAGGTCTGATACGCTCCAACCAAGTGCCTTGCGGTTCTTTTCTAGAACCTTGAGAAGTCGAGATTCCTGATCCGGATTCAGCCTGCTGCTGATGATGACCGGATACATTTGCTCTTCACCCGCAAGGAAAGCATACTTCAGGCCTGCAGGAAGTGGCTTGAGTTCTGGCTTTGATCTGTCCTCTTTACATGTCACTTCAGATACCATGCTGGTGGTGGAATGCACTTTGAGGCTGCTACCATCCTCATCATTCTGTTGAGATCCCAGAAATGCACCGAACGGTTCTGCACTAAGCTGATCATGTTCGATCTGGAGTGAATGCTCAAGAAGATGCGCCTGCATCTGAGAATCTGTCTCCCAAGAATCATCGGAGCATATGCTGACTGCGCTTTCCAAGTCCTCCTCAAGAGTGAGGATTTCTCGGGTCCATAGATCGTCCAGTGATAACTCTGAATCTCTGATCTCTGCGATAAAATCACAGTCTGCTTCTGATGCTGCCTGGCTCTCATCAGTCATGGCATTCTGCTCTTTGTTCATGTTTATCGTGATTTGCTGGGTGTTCGAGCTGAAAGTGATCTTCCCAGACCCGTAATCAACCACGGCACCTGAAGTACGGAGGAATGGTCTGCCAAGGATGATAGGGGTCTGGAGCAGGGGTGCAGGTGAGTCCATATCAAGGACTACAAAGTCAGCTGGGAATTTCATCTCCTGCACGGTAACTATGACGTCTTCCAACAAACCTCGGGGCCGCTTGACGGATCGGTCAGCGAACTGAAGGATCATGCGTGTCTCCTTGAGCGGTCCCAGCCCGAATTTTTGCATTATGGACGAGGGCAGAAGATTGATGGAAGAACCACTGTCAAGAAGAGTACGCTCGAAAACCTGGTCAAAATCACACAACTGATGAGAGGTGCTCCTGTATCATGCTTTTTCTGGGGAAGGTTGCTGATAGCTGCAACTATGGCCATGGAGAGAACGTGCTTTTCTACTTCTCGGCGTTTGTTGTCTTGCGCTGGGCGACGCCTGTTAGTACATGCCTCTTTCAGTCCTTTCTTTACAGCTGGCATGTATTCCACAGCCTTCAATAAGGGAATCTCAACAGTCAATTTATCCAAAATCTCCACAACACCTGGATCCGACAATGCCTTTTTTCGTTTTGCAATTTTTTTGGATTTTTGTATTGCATGCGGAAAAGGAATATTTACATCACTGGAAGGAAAATGAGAGTTCTTATTTACATCAAAATCATCGCCCACAGAATGTTGTATATCCGAACTACAAAAAGGAGTACAAGCTGAAACAGAACACGCTGGTACGGCTGGGCGATCAAAATGGGTAGCGTCGGCTCCATCGGCTGGCGAGGGATCGGCTGCTGCTGGCGGCTCCTCCAAGGCTGGCGCGGCTTCGCTTCTGCTACAAGCTTCTTTTTGGTGTTTTTGTTTTTGCTGATTTTTTTGTATTTTTGGCTGAGGTTGATGTTGGCAAGGCACGACGGCTGGACTGGCTTCTCCTTCTTCTTCCTCCTCACCCGCCCCTGGAGCTGGCATGGCTGATGCGGAAGATGATGATCCACCTGTTTCTTTATTCACCCCAGTGGTAGTAGCAGGCGGAGGCAAAGCCTTACCGCTCCTGAGAGTAACAGCATTAGAATAAACAGTAATATCGCTATCAGACACGGACTGGACATTACATTCTACCTACTCTTTCTTCTTGAAGTTGTTGGGGTTGGCTTCGACCTGCGCCGGAATAGTGGTTCGGGTGGCGGTCAGGTCATCAAGCCGCTTTGTCATCTTCGCCAGCCCTTTAAGAAGCTAGGATAGACACTCCATGGTGGGACTAGCAGGGGACATTTCAGAAGATTCAGCGTGCAGACCACACTGCTGTTGGGTAGATGGGTGGGGAGGCTGTTGCTGGTGGTGTTGCTGTGGTGGTGCAGGAAGTTGAAGTTGTTGGTAAGAAGGCAGAAGATATTGCTGATATTGCAGAGAGGGGGCAGCCGCGTACTGGTGATACGGCTGTGGGTGGCGGTACTGCGGCTGCTGCTGATAAGGAAAATTCTGCCTCCATTGATGTGTAAACTGGGGAGGCTGCTGGTGTTGCTGGTGAGGCTGAGAGGTTTGACCAAAACGACCACCCTGAGGTTGGTGGTACTGTCGGTTGGCAAATTGCTGACCCTGGGGTTGTCCCTGAGGACGGGTCGGCTGTGCATCATTACTCCATACCCCATTGACTTCTTGGATCAGGGGTGGTGGTGGGAAAACTGGATCAGAAATAGAAAGAAACTCTGGCTGGTATACGACCATCTGCTGCTGCGGCGGGCCCTGGTCGGGTGCCTGCATGTAGTACACGTGCTGGACTGCCGGTGGCTGCTGGCTCGGCTGAGGCTGATGCTGCGGTTGCGGCTCGTCCTTCTTCTCAGCGGGAGCGTATGATGGTGTAGCTGACTGGACAGAGTTGATCGTACCGACCAACAGCTCGAGGTACTTGTTGATCTGATCTAGCTTATCCAGGTTCTGGGTCCTCTTCTCGATCACAGCGAGTTTCTCGAGGTCCTGTGATCGCTTCTCAATGATATCTACCTTAGAGAGATGGCCCCCGATGATGCTGAGGTTGGAGCTCTCATCTCTCTCTGCTTCCTTGGATGCAGCCATGTGAACTTGTTTCTGGAGGATCTGGGGCTGCTTCTGGTATGCCTTGGATGAAGAGAGGGCGGCCTCTCCTTCGGCCATTTCTTCAAAAATCTGCCAGACAACATCTTCATCCTTGTTGAAATGGGAGCCCCCACATGCTGCGTCCACGAGCCTTTGGCTTTCAATGTTTAGTCCCCCAAAGAAATGCTGGACCAAGCTGGTCTTCGGGATATCATGATGGGGACACTTCTCTTGCAGATCAGTGAATCTCTCCCAAGCCTCGTGTACTGACTCATGTGCTCCTTGGGAGAAATTACTAGTACGTGCTCGCATCTGGTTGAGCCGACCGAGAGGGTAGTATTTGTGCAGGAAGGCGGACTTCAACTCCTCCCAGGTCGTCTCGACCTTTCCCATATGATTGACCCAATAGAGGGCCTTGTCCTGTAGACCGAAGGAGAAAGTCGTCATTTTTACAATGTCCAGAGGTACATTGGGATAGTGTGTGGTACGGCAAATGCGGGAGAATTGCTGCAGGTGAATGTACGGCTCTTCGTTCGTGTTTCCATGAAAGGCAGGGAGAAGGGCTATGAACTGGGGCTTCAGCTCAAAGTGAGCGTGTACCGGTGGAATGAGAATCCACTCGGTCATCTGGCTGTCTCTCGGATTGTATGTTTCTTTTAGTGTCGGCTTCGGTGGTGGTAATTCAAGGTCATCATCAGGAGGATCACCACCTCCACCTCCACCTCCTCCTCCCCAGCCTCCTCTGCCTCTGCCTCCATCGTCACGGTTCATCATGTCATTCAACATATCTTGGAACGCGGTCTGTGTGAGGGCCTGCTCGGTCAGCTGCTGCTGTATGGCCTGGATAGATGCCAGCAACTGTGCATTGACTTGGTTCTGATCTGGCACATGTCCCTCTGTTGGTGGCTGCTGACCCTTGCCCTTTCCTCCTGGCGCCATGTCAGGGTCTGAGTCGGACGAAATGAACTCCGGAGTAGTCTCCAGGGCTCGCACTGGCTTCTATCTGCAGAATGAGATAGTCCGAATCAAATCACTTGCAATGAACTTTCAGCTGCCGTGATTAAGCTGGAATTCAGGTCAACCCCAGCATGTTGTGAATGGAAAAGGGATGTAGACTGTAATCGACTCCCATTCACAACGGCGAAAGCGGGAAAAAAGTGATCCCAGTTTATTGGGTGACCAAGAGAAAGGTAGAAAACGAGGAGTCTGGAGACCGATCCGCAAAGTCCGGATCGGGTTCTCGGGAATCGCCTCGAACTTATTGGCGGAGTTGAGTCTATGGAATTGATGTAGGTGTCGGCATGGTCCCGACGAATCCATCCACGGATCAACTTCGCGAATCACAAGAGAATGTCGGATTGTTGGAAGAATGATACGATGGTCAACGAGGAATAAAAGGAGTGTAAAACAATAGAAAGGCTCGGTTGAGCAGGGTGGTCAAAGGGAGAAACAACAAAACGTGCGCAAATGCACGGAACTTGATCTTTGAACCTTAATCTAGATTCATACAAACACAATACAAAAATCGGGTTCACCAACTCACGCCATGTGAAGCCGTGAAAGTTCGGCTATTTATTATCTTTTCATTTTTAGAGTTGTGATTTTCAGGCATATCTTATAACAAGTCCTTAGTACGCTACCCTATAGGAGAGAGAGTACTGCCGGAAGAGTATCCCGTACTTGTCCTCCTCCTGTGTAACCTGTAGTCTGTACTTTTTGGAGTCCTTGTAACCCTTCCTGGATCCCTACTCAGCCAAAGAAAAGAGAGAGGAAGCTGATAGGAGAAACCAATACTTCAGTTCTCGCTCGCAACGGAATCACCCGTGAGCGTGCAAGAACCTACTCGGACGCAGGACGATGAGACAGACACCCTCGTGAAGGCGTGGCCTATGCTCAATACTTCGGACAGGGTCGATGCTCTCACAACAGAGAGTCACCAGTGGTGACCAAGTCCTACTCGCCTACGTACGATAGAAGCGCCATTACTTCGGAAATCCAAGCGATACACAAGGCAGTTGCAGACTGGTTTTTGGGCTTTAATCCTTAGGGGTTGCACTCGCTCAAGGGAGTAGGGTTTTGGTCCCCCTCCAAGGTACCTGAAAACAATGAGGGCTTTATGAACCCGGTACAATGATAGTCCATTACGAATTTTAATTAAGGTCAAAGTTTATTTAGCAGTCCCCTTGTTTTAATTTTTGGGTTTTCACTTTTTTTTGAATCTGTTTCATACCAGCGCCTAACGTTTTTGTAGATTTTCATTTAAGTCCTAGGTGCTCAAAATCAGAGGGAGATAGCGGAAAAGCCGTGCAAGTGGTTCCATGATGGAAATCTCACCATTGAACCGAATGATGCATGCTGAGTTAGAAGACTTACAGTGCATCCCAGCTCTCTCCATGTGGTATGCAAAACAGAATTTTTAAACCTATCTACATGTCGGTATGCAAGGCGCAAAATCGCCCTAAACATAAGCTGCTATTAGCGTGAAGAACCATAAGCCGCTAATTCATCTCTAGCCCAAGAGAGTCCGGTCTTGGCTCACCCCTCCTCTGCTCAACAAATTGAGGGTAGGAGAAAGCACTTTACAGGGTTCGCTACGGCACAGAGGGCTAAGAGACAAATTAACAACTTGTTTAAGTTTGACTAGATCCAAGCGAAGTAGACTACAGGAACATGCATTCTTATTAATGTTTGGACCTAGCTACCGAGTCAAGCAACCTATATCTAGGGGCTCCAAGCACATAAAACAAAATAAAAGAAAGGCGGAAAGCTCAAAACTTCGGAAAACAAAATAAAAGAAGGCGATGAAAACTCGAAAAGCCGCGATGAGGCCCCCAGGTGAACAATCACCCGGGCACTGGACCTCATTGTGAAGAGTAGAGTCCTGTTTAATTATATGCCAAAAATGTCTCTCTCTCTCAACATAAATTACAAAATAAATACTCCTAAGTGTCTAGCCTATCTAATGCACATCTCCTTGCTTATTTGGTGCACTCTCCAGATGGTCATGAGAAGAAGACCATCCTCCTCCAAGCTTGGCTGCATTGGCCTCCTAAGAAGCCATCCTCGCGTGGCGGTCCCTCGCATCAAAGTCACAAAAAGAATGCATTAGTAAAGCTCAATCAATTAAATAGAGCAGAGAAAATAATCACAATAAATGAAGAAATGAAGCATGGTGATTAATAGCAATAAAAATAGCTGCTCACAAAAATGAATAATAAATCAAGAATCTTTTTTATACAAGAATGACAACATGAATTAGGCTATGCTCATTGCTCCCCGGCAACGGCGCCATCTGATAACACGCAAGTATCATGCGAGGGTCACCATTAATAATATGAAAGGTGTCGCTGAGGCGACCGCTCACAAAATACCCGTGTTGATCAACAATTAACCCACAATCCAAAGAATACAACAATCAAGCTCAAAAATAAATGTGAATTAATCTTTATTTACTCTACCATAAAATGTACAGTGACAAGCATGTAGAGGTCGAACCACAGAGAGCAATCCAAAATGCAATAGCCTACATGTAAATCACAGTCATCCTTGTGTGGGTTTTTGATTTTATTATTATTATTATTATTATTAATTTTTAATAATATAATTAGGTAATATGTATATATATAATATAAATAAAAATATATGTATACCCATAGAGGGTTAGTATATAGCTTATAATACATACAATATATATATAGGTATATATAAATATAATAAAATAAATACATATATTTTTCTTTTTTTTTCTTTTTATATTAAGACTAATGAGAATACATATAAATAATTACATATATATATAATATTTTTTTCTTCTTTTTTTAGGATATATAGATATATATATACATAAAGGGGGTATTATAATATTCACAAAAATACTCAAAAATAGTAAAAAATTCAGGAATAAAGTTGTTTTGGGATTTTCATGGTTTTTTACTGTTTTTGTGATTTTTGGGCATTTTTGGAAATATTTTTAGTATTTTTAACTAGCTAAATAATAGCAAACAGTGGACTAAGTACTGGCTTCACAAAAATAGATATTAAAAATATCTAATAGCATCAAACATTTTCCACACTACTTTTCTAATAACGATAATAAAATATAGCATAAATAGGGCCTGAGTTTATATTTTTCTGATTTTCTTTGGTTTTTAATATTTTTTTGAAGTTTTTGGGTATTTTTGAATTTTTAAGATTTTCCTTTTGAGATTTTTAGGGATTTTTGGACTGACATTAAAATAGGTCAAAATACACCATAGGGAATGTTTTTGGAATTTTTCACGGCATTTTATATTTTGTTTTGGGATTTTATAAGTTAGACAGTGAATAAAAGACATATTTTTGATTTTTAATAAATGCAAAAATACAACAAAATGAAAAATTAAAAATATGGCATGCAAGGGCAACCAAACAGGAGCTTAAGTCTATTTTTACAAAATTTTTCGATTTAATATGGAGCACAAAATAAATAGACAAAGCATTCAAAAATTAACTGGCCTAGCAGGGGTATTTTTGTAAATAAAATAGTTCACAGGGGCATACATGCAAAAAGTACAATAAAAATACACTTTAACTTTTATTTTCAGGACCATTTAATAAATACAGAAACCCGACGGGGTTTAGATGCAAAATTTCACGCGCCTCACGTGGTTGCTGCACATGAGGTGCGGAAGGACTAAAGTGCAAATCTTAAAACATCGGGGGTCCTTCTGCAAAATATACATTTTATTTACAACTGAGACTTTTATTTTTGGCATTAAATAATAAATACAAAAAGTAGAGGGGCTTGATATGAAATTTACCCCTAAACAAAGCTTTTCATCCTGCGGCGCTGGAGGCGCCACTTATCCACATGGCAGCCATCGGACGGTCGACGTCGATTCGTCGATGAAGGGTGTAGATTAGAAGCTTCTGGTTGATCTGACGGTCGAGGATGATCTTCATCGAACGACTCTCCTTTGATCTGGGGCTCTCCTCCTGATCCGACGGTGCTGAAGCCCCCTGGAAGAACGGGGAAGAAGCTCGGGGCTGGCGAGCTTTGATCGAGGAGCTTGGGCTCCTCCAGGGTTCTCCGGCGTGTCTGAGGTGTTCTGAAGGTGGCTGGAAGCGTCCCGCGTCGACTGATGGTGGTCTCATGGCTCTTGGGGGTCTGAAACGTCCGATCGAGGTCGATGAAGCAAATGACCCCCAGGGACCTCTTCCTGGTTCAATGCAAGCCCGGGTGGGCTCTATTCTTCGAGATACTTGCACAGGAAGAACCGCGGGCGAGAGAGCTTTCTCCTCGACCCGGGGTTTGAAAGCTGCAACGTAAAAAATGAGGTGGGCGGAGGGGCTCTGGCAAACGGCGGAGGAGGAGCCCCGATTCGCCAGGACCTAGAGTCCTGGGTTGGACAAATGTACGCAATAGATGGAGAAGGCGTCGAGGAACGAGATGGGATGAACGAGGCGGTCAGAGACAGTCGGATCAACAGTGGAGAAGTCGCCGGAGCTGAGCTCCGGCGAACTTCGAATTTCGATTTTTAAACTACAGGAGTTAACTAAGACCTAATCTAATAACTGGAATGAAAAACTAACATCTAAGACTAACTAAAAACTAAAAATGCATAAAAGGTCAGCTCTTATACCTGGGGGCCTCCAGGGAGCAGGGCGGATGCCAGAGCTCCGCCACGACAAAAATCTCCTTCCTCCGGCCGAGTCAAGGTGCTGGGCTACTCCCCCTGTCACGAGGAACAATCCAGGAGCAAGATCTAGGCTTTAGGTTGGAATAAAAGTGGCCAAATTCGAGGAAGGAGGCGGAGCTTGTTATTTATAAACATTGGCGAGTAGTCTTATTGACCGGCGATTATTGCATGATCTAAAGAGTATTAGGTTGATCCAAAGAATCGGCGGGCTTCAGTGATGATTAGAGAACAATTCTTGTGCAGGAAGCTTCTTCAATTGATGGATGGTATGGCCGGGAAAAATGGGAGAAGATGGGCGAAGAGACATGCAAAGTCACATCGGGTGGCTGGGGGAGCAGTTGAAAGGAGGTCAACGAAGGCCGGCACGCGATTGGTCCACGCCAGCCGCTAGAAGACAAAACAGGGGATCTGAGTAGAAATTGAATTATTTGACCCTTTAAATGATTTTATTAATTTTTTCTTATAAAATAAAAAATGTGTATTATTTCGTCTAGTATTTATTTACGATTTTTATTGAATTTTTCGAGGTGTTTTATTATCGTTTTATTTGAATAATGTGTATTCGTATGTATTTACATGTATTTTTATGTATTTTTATTTTTAATTTGTTTATTTTCTTTTATTACTTCATTGGCTTATTTTATAAATTTATAATTTATTTTTGTGAGTATAAAGATATTTTTGTTTGATTTTTATGAGTTTATGTATATTTTTAAATAAATAGGTATAGATGTATGTAGGTATACTTATATGTGTTTTATCTATGTATTTTATACACTTAATTTATTTAATATATTTTCTTGATTTTTATTTTGGTTTTGTATTTTTAATGAGTTATGTATAATGTATACATTATTATAAAAATATAAAAGAGCAAAAGAATCAAGGATTAAAACCCTTTTTATTTATAGATAGGTACAAAGCATAGGTATTTTGTCTATGAATTCGTAGACTGATTTTATTTTACAAATTAATTTTGGTTTTCTTTAACTTCTCTCATGTGTATGCATTATGTACATTATTTACAAAATTCTAAAAATATGAATTTATACAAATAATGAATATTGAATAAAATGAATATTTTAATCAGTCCTATATACTAGGAGGGCCAAAAACCTAACTTCTGCATATGGACTCCAAAAATCATGAAACCAATTTTATTAAATAGTTTATGGAATGCTATATACAATTAAAGGTGAGTTTGGGTGATTTGGAGTTTTTATTTGCAAGATATGGGTCTGTGAAGTTGAGATTTTGGCTTTTTATTCTGTGTATAAAATGTACACTGGGGATTATTTTTGTATAAACTCAATTTTGCATTTTTATTCATATTATTATCTACAACTTTCATGTACAAAGTTTCTTTATTTGATGAATAAATAATTATGTACAAAATAGGTATCAAAAATGTATAATTAAATGCATGAATAAATGAGGTATTTATTGTACACTGTCCCTTATCTCCCCCTACTTTATTCCTTGTCGACCAATACCATGCTGGCCCTGGTCTCGGGGTTTGGGTCATAAAATATTTACAATATTTTATTCCTTTTTCTTTCTCCTCTTTATTCTATAATTTTGGCAGTAAAACCTTATTTAATGTAAAATAAATACAATGAATAATGAATGCTATTATGTACAATTTGATGCTATTTACATGCATTTGCTGGGGTTTTTGAGGCCAAAATGATAGAATAAAGGTGATGAAATGGAGATTCATCAGAGTGCCATTGTGTTCATCATGATAAATGTAGATAATATCCTAATCATTTGGAATGATATACGGATGATATTAAGTGTTTTATGATCTGGCTATTCCATACCTTAAGATATGATCTCAAGGATACCTCTTAGAGCTTAGTTCTGAAGTTGTTCAAAAGCAAAGAGAAGAGGGTATTGGGACCCTCACATTAATGGCACACCTTGGACATTTCCATTTTCTGGAAAATTCCAAGAAAAGCTTCTTTCCCTCAAGATATGGTACTGACCTATCTAAAGGGATAGCACCTCAAAGAGTTGAGGATGTGAGTGATAAAACTGCTTGCCCTTGTGCATCAGTTCCGAGAAGCCGGTATATGCTAGATGTGTACAAAAGCCAGATGTCTACCATGCAGTGGGAGTAGTAAACTGTTACTAATCCTACTATGGTGATAAAACACTTGATTACAGTAATAACAATATCTTCATGGAGGACAAGACTTTTGATATAGTGATCTCAAAGTCTTATCTTCAAGAAATTAAGACTTTATAGATAGTGATCTAAAAGGTCTTAGCTGCGAATATCTTATGAGATAGAGATCTCCAAGAATAAGGGTATTCTAATAAGGATAAATTGAAATTACATACTGCTTATAATAATTATTGAGGTGTAGTGTCAAGGACACTATGATTGAATATTGGTTGTATGAGATGCAACATTCGCATTGGATGCGAACACTGTCACTAGGAGATATGCAAGTGCCGTAAAAGGACTTGGCATAGTCTCTTGGAAACAGAGTGACTGATCGACTTACCTAGCTATTTTCTAAATAGCCTATGATTGTCACATGAGTGTGGGTTTAAAGATTAGCCCATTAATGGCTCTTTGGGCTAGTGAGAGATTGTTGGACATGCGAGCCCACGGCGAGCCATTATGCAATAAATGTTATTGCGAATATTATTCCCTAATCTGAAATGAAGAATAGATAATTTGCAAAATAGGTCCCTTAGTACAATTAGGGTTATGTACCATGTCCATCTTAATGATCATACAACCGTTGATTCAATTATTGAATCATAGAGGCTGGTGCTTAGATGAATATCTAATGAGTTAGATTGAGGACTCATTAAGCACCGTCAAATGATTGTTAAGAGATGATCTCCAACCTGAGTAGGAGATGGCAATCCTTTCTCAGTTAGGCTGATATCTGACCGACCTCTTGATGCAGGTCCTCTGCATTGGAATAAAGATTCGGAGGTGTCAGATTAGTTAGGTCAAAGAGTTGACTTAACGAGATCGAGATAACCAAAGTCCTATATCGTATCTTGTCATGATATAGGCATGTATCCTCTGACCGGAGACAGATGTGTTACTATATGCCTGAGTATGTATATTTGGCAGACCAATAGGTTGATGACCTAATCAAGGTCTATACACTAACGCGATGGTGTGCATATAAGGGCATATGAGTAATATGATCTCTCAAAGGGATCATACAGGTTCAGTTACTGAACCAAAAGACATGAGCTCACTCATGAGATATTGGGGAGAACCAAATTCCGTGCACGGTCGTCTTGCTTTGGAAGCTTGACTGAATTTGTAGGTTTGATATATACTTTTGGAAAGTATATGATCAATACCTAGGTATGATATATGCTTTTGGAAAGCATATGATCGATACCGACTCCCAATGATCGAATGAAAAACTTGATGATAAAACTTTGAAGTAGACAGTGTAAAATTGATCTTATACTTCAGGTTTATTCCGAGTCTTCCAGTATGCAGGATTATCAGGTATTGGGAATACCTGAGGGTGATGTGATCATAAACGGTTGTATAACCATGACTCTTCCATTCCTAGGGAGTGATGAAACGGGTATGGATTTTAGTGACTCCTCTCAGTAGAGAAGCAATCTAATCTTAGTCCAAATGTTGGACATTGATCTGAATGGGATTCAGATGCAATGAGAAGATTGGATTTGCGGTCTTGATTTAATCAAGCATCTACGGGAGGCCCGAGATCTGGATTTGAGATGTGATCTCAATATCCAAGTCACTATACGTGGAACAATACAATCGCCCTGTCCTTATCTCCAAGTATTCTCGGAGAAAGCACATTATCCTTGAAAGGGTTCAGGATAATTTTATTGTTGAAATGGATAAATAAATGTGATTCAGTTATCATGAATAGATATGAATTTGATTCATATTATATGAGAATTATCTAAGATAATTAAATGTGATTTGATTATTAATGATATAAATAATGTGGATGTGATTTTCATTATTTGGGCACATGAGAATAGACATCGAAGATGATTAAATGTGATTTAATCATCATGGATATGATTAATAAGGATAGCACTATCCATATTAAACATATGTATTATAAATGTGATTTATAATATATAAGAGAGAGATATTTGTAATTTACATTTGTTAATTAAATGTTGATGTGAATTGGATTCACATTGGACATTAAATTGAAAATGTAATTTACATTTTATTTTGGGTTGTGAATGTGATTCACAAATTTCCAATGGCATGGTTGCAATGTTCACAAAATAAATTGGATTTATTTTTGTGAAATAATTTGCAACAAAAGTTGTTGCAAATATTGGAGATAATCATGAGATAATATAATCTCATGTAATATTGAAAGGAGAGCCACCTTCCTCATATATAGGGTGGACGACTACAATCCCACTATGGAATATGGTAGCCGTCCACCCCTATTATGGAAGGAGGCTTGCCTCCTTTCTATTTCTCTAATGAAGATTGATTTAATGTAAATCAAATTATATTGAGTATATATTTGATTTTATTAAATTAATTGTTGTTGGTTTTTACCAACACAAATCTTGTCCATTGAAAGAAACACAAATCAATGTGAGCCATTGGATTTGTGTTGTCCATGGATTGAGATCCATGGATCCCAAAATATTATATAAGGAGAGGCACCCCTTTGCTTTTCTTTACACACAATGAGAACATAAGTCTCTCTCTCTCTCTCTTTCTCTCTCTACATGCCTACTCTCTCTCTCCCTCTCATATGGCCGTCCACCATGAATGCCCTAGAGAGAGTCTCCATCACCGCAACATCGTCGTTATGCTGCCCGATCGTTTGCTCGTGGAATTTCATCTCCTTCGGTGTGCCTCGCTTGTGAAGAAGACATCGGATCTCGTGTGTCGAGACAAGGAGATCCGCCGCTTGGATCATCAACATGGTTTGCGAGAAGCACATGTTTTATCAACATGCTTGAAAGCGTCTCCTCCGTCGGATCGGACTTGAGACAGGAAGTCTCTTCATCTAGAGACTCGATCGCAACCACGCTTCAAGAGGTAACCCTAATACTTGTTTGTGGTTTAGATGAAACGATCCGGGATGTGTTCTTGGATCATGTGATTTCATCGCATTAAAAAAATTTAATTTCCACTGCATAGAACAACTAGTCTGACTAGTCGTTCCCCGTCGTATTCGATATGGTGCTCACGCTTCCGTGATGCTCTTGAGGATTATCCCATATCTTTCACCGACCATGTAGATTCTGTGCAATTTGCGTCGAAGCCCTCCAACCTATGCATATTTATGGCATGTCCCTCTCCAGTTTCTATTAAACATGTATATATCCCTCTAGTGCACATACTATATAGTATTATAATACATAATTAATAAAATACTACTAATAAAAATAAAGTAAAAATACAAATAGATATATAGTATTATATCATATCCAGTGTTAAAGCAATTTTAAAAAAATAAAAAAAAATCCATTTTTCATAAATCTTTAAAAAATATAAAAAATTATAACAAACTTTTAAAAAAATCGTTAACAAAATAGAAAAAAACATCATTAAGAGTCATATAACAATAACCCTTACTATATTTTAGCATATTTTACATAACCAAAAAGAAAATAAAAATCATATATTAAAACTAATAAAAATTCAAAACACATAAAAACTTCAAAAATTCATAATTAATTCAAGAAAAATCACAAAAATCATATTATATATCGTTTTGGAGATATTTTCGTCTACTTTTCGATAAAAATAAAATGGAAAGATTTTTTCACTTTTTTCAACCATAAAAATCGAAAATACATCACAGTTTTTAATACAGCCTTAATTTTGCAACATTAAAAAAACCAAATCTATAAAAATCTTAAAAACCTCTTAAAAATTCATAAAAACAGGAAATAAAAATAAAAACATAAATATAATAGAAAAATTAAATAAAAATTACAAAATAGTTTTCTAAAATAATAAAAAACCAAAATCTATAAAAATCATAAAAATAATATTAAATTCATAAAAATCAAATTAAATTTCTCTAAAAAAATATAAAAAATTAGAAAACCCTTCTACCTTAGTTTCTATAGCTTAACCCTAGTTTTAAAAAGTTTGCCTCCCTGAGTTCGACACTCCCGTGCTTAAGTGCTGTACACTTATGTTTAGAAGTATAAATAAAAAAAAGAAGATTAACTAAAAATTAATATTTTCTGACAAAACTTGCCTGGTCGATACAACGACCATGAAATCGAAAATCTTTTGTCTTCTTGCAGGATAGATAAAAGCTAGATCAGGTGGTGTTTTTCAGGCCTCCATCCAGACAGACATTTTTAACGGTCCTGGGATTTTTTAAATTGACTGTGTCTGGATGGAGGTCGTAGGAGTCTCTGTTTCGGATGAAATATGAATGACATAATATAGGGATATAATAATGAATTTACACGGTTTTTATTTTAAAAAAAGTGAAACATATCACGAGGGAGCTAATTAGCTCCATCTAGGGGCATACACATTTTACCCTATATATATATATATATGAGGATTGAACCTATGAGAGCCAAAATCTGTGAGAGCATGAGAGCGGTGAATATGGACCACTAGATTATGCTCCTCTCTCTCATCTTGCAATCAATGAGGAGAGAGATGACAGAAACAAGTGGTCTAGAATCAGACCTCTCATGCTCTTACAGATTTTGGCTCTCACAAGATCAACCCTATATACATATACATATACATATATGATATCTTTCTAATGGGATTTGGTCCTTCCATCCTTACGGAAGGCCAATGATCCCATGCATCCATAATTGATCCGACGGTTATTATAAAAGGTATGTTAGTAATATTATTTAATTAACCAAAAACTTATTTGGTCATTATACATGATCTAAAAATAGTATGTAACCACCTAAAATATCTCATCATTAATCTCTCTCCTAATCTTTCCTTTCAATTTCGAAATCTCGCATAAAAAAGGGACAGTGGAGGCGTCTTCTCCAACAGCGATAGGCGATCAGTACGAGAGGTGATGCTCGACCTAGGGCGATGGTTCATCCTCCAAGCTGTCAGGCGAGCGACGATATGTCGTGGCAATGGCTTCTTCTTATCCAAATAGGACCGGATCTGATTGTCCAGATGATACGAAGGTGGTGATGATTGAAGCTCCAACGCTTCGAGATGCGGTGGTCTCAAATATGTACGATCAGGTGATGTGCTCGAGGCAATTCTTCTTCAAATGGTGGTTCTCATCCACAAGCTACGAAAACGATCACGGATTTGTAGGCGATTGTTTTTTATTGTCCAGATCAGATTCTCAAAGGCTCGATGGCTCGGTTCTAGGTCAAACAAAAGTTGATATGTCTTTTTACATATCAATTAAATGCGAATGATCATTGTAATTTTTTTATATATTTTGTATATTTGATGTGTATTACACATTTTAAATGTGCATTATACATTTTAGATGCATACTTTACATATTTAATTTGTATTTTACTTATCGATTTAGTAATAAATGACGGATATTGGGTTGTATATTTGATGCACATTACACATTTTGGATGCGCATTATACATTTTAGATATGTATTATACATATTTGATTTGTATATTCTCATAAATTAAGCGTGAATGTCTACCGCATTTTTAAAAAGAATTATATAAAATTTTATTATACAAAAAACCATACAATCGCTATAAAGAATCATATATTAATTACTAAATTTAATTATATTCTACAAAGAACCATGCAAAATTTATAAATAACTGATGACTTTCTGATTGAACCATGGATTTTACAAAAAACATATAATCGTTACAAAAGGAATCACATAATCTACAAAAAAAATGTGTGAGGATACAAACATATATCCCACGTAATGTTGCCCAACACAAAACTGAACATTATTTAAATATGGTATTGTGAAAACTGCCAAAAATAAACCTAGATAAATTTAGTATTTTGAAATATTAATTGGTGTGCATAATTAATGCAAAAGATGATGACTAAAATGTCTTTTTGTGCAATAAATTGATGATGTCGTTATATTTGAATCTAAAGGCTACGATCGTTGGCCTTCCTTAAGGATAGAAGAACCAAGTCCTATTGGAAAGGTCTCTCTGATATATATATATATATATATATATATATATATGGCTTATCCAATGAGCCCCTTGCCTATTTGAGTTTTGGTGAGCACCCAATGTAAGCTCTCCACGTGTATTTCCATTTGAAAGGTTGCCTATTTCGAAGGAGCACGGTTTTGGAAGGATATTAATATGTATGAGCCTTTTTTCCAATTATACCGAGTCCTTAAACAAAGGATGACGGTTTTGGAAAGATAAATTCAAATCTTTAATTTCGGGCCGAAGAAATAGTCATTGTACATTTAATTGGTAATGTACTTGTTTACATAAGTAATTATTTATTCTGAGATCAGTAATACTGAACATAATTATCAGTAATTTACGTTTGTAATATTACATTGTACAGAAATCGGTAATATATGCATGTTACTCAAGTAATACATATTCATAAATCAAGTAATTTTTCTGTGAGATAAGTATTATATTCAAGCATGAAGGTAAAAATTACTAATGTCCATATAACAAATACTGATTACAAATATCCATATTACTGAACTCATTTTGGTTGTTACTGATTTTATAGTTAGTTAATACTTTGTGTGTTACTGAGGCGTTCCTTATTTACTTATATAACATTTTTAATTACTTACAATGCATCAAGTGTTATTGATAGCAATACGTAAGTTACTGATCTCATATTTTTTATAATTATTCGAATTTATTGATTCCATTGTCTTCTCTTACTTTACAATTTATTACATGTTACTAATGCTTTTCTCAATCTAATTTATTCTATTATTTGTTTTGAATTACTATCAAACCACCTCCTCTTTACTTAGGTAACTTATTTTATTACTTGTATGTGTCAAGTGTTACTGATTGTCGCACGTAAATTGCTAAACTATATGAAATCAAAATGCCTTGGATAAAAAATCAACTCTGACTACAGATAATGAATCAAATCCATCTGCAGGTCATCCATCGTCACTCCTTCTGTTAAGAACGTCGTTCATGATACGATCCACTAAGGATAGGGAAGCATCGTTCATAATGTCTTCGGATATGTAATGATCAAACTGAGATCAAAATATGAACTAGAAATGATAACTCAAGAACAAAAAAATTAAAAAAAACATAATTTTTTCAAAGAACGATCGATTAAAAAAATTCAACAAAAATACCTTCGAAGAACGAAGATCCTGCAATTTCTGAAGCTTCACCGTCACGTGAGATAGACACGAATGCATTTGAAATGACCAAATAAAACATCACAAGAAAACATTAATGGTCTCTAAATTTAGAAAGTCTAGAAATATCATTTTAAATACATACCAAATAATGTGACGTGATACTAAAATTCAAGGATTCAAATTGTGCTAATCCAACAGCTATGGAGATGGGATCATTCCAACTCAAATGGACATAGGGATCATTGGATAAATTATATATATATATATATATAGAGAGAGAGAGAGATGATCCTGTGAGATCCAAAATCTGTGAGATCATGAGAGCAGTGAATCTGGACCACTAGATTCTGCTCTTCTCTCTCCTCATGCAATCAATGAGAGAGATGGAAAAATCTAGTGGTCTAGAATCAATCCGCTCATGATCTCACAGATTTTGGCTCTCATAGGATCAGTTATATATATATATATGATTAAATGGGGTTGCTTAGGAGGAGCTAACTTAGCTCCTCGTCCCATTTTCTTCATTCGTTTAATTTTTTCGAAAATTTCATTTGTGAATATTCATCATTATATCCCTATATCATGCCATTTAAATTTCATGAAAAACAGAGACTTCTACGACCTCCATCCAAACAGGACCGATTTCAATAATTCTAGGATCGTTAAAAAAATTACTACCTAGACGAAGGCCATAGGAGTCTCTATTTCACTCAAAAATTAAATGGCATGATATAGAGATATAGTGCTGAATATTCACGGAAGAAAGTTTCAAAAAATTAAAAAAATAGGGAAGTGAGGTGGGGGAGCTAAATTCGCTCCTCTAGGATGCAGCCCCATTTTTCCCATATATATATATATATATCTGTGTGTGTGTGTGGTAAAATAGGGTTGTTTGTGAGGGAGTTAATTTAGCTCTCCAGTCACATTTTTCTTATTTTTTTAATCTTTTTTGAAAATACTTCCATGGATTTTCATCACTATATGTTATTTAAGTTTTGCGAAACAGAGACTCCTACAACCTCCATCCAGATGGGTTCGATTTCAGCCATTCTTCGACCGTTAAAATGACTATCTAGATGGAGGCCGTACAAGTCTCTGTTTCGTACAAAACTTGAATGACATGACGTAGGGATAATGATGAATTTCATGAATTCATTTTTAAAAAAAATAAAAAATTGGAAAAATAGGATGGGAGAAGTCAGGTTAGCTCCTCACATGGGACAACCCCATTTTACCCATATATATGGGGAAAATGGGGCTGCCCCCACCCCCATTTTTCGCAATTTTTTTATTTCTTTTGAAAAAATATCACCATGTATATTCATCCCCCATATATGCCATTTGAATTTCATCAGAAACAGAGACTCCTACGGCCTCCATATAGACGTCATTTGTTAACGGTCGTAGGATTTTTTAAATCAACCATGTCTGGATGGAGGCCGTAGGAGTCTCTGTTTCTGACAAAATTCGAATGGCATATAGAAGGGATATATGGATGAATATACATGGTGATATTTTTCAAAAAAATAAAAAAATTGCCAAAAAATGGAGCGGGACAACCATGTTGGGGGCAGCCCCATCAACCCCTATATATAAGGAAAAGGGAGCCTACACCCAGGGGTGTAGGTAATTACCTACACCCGACTCTTTTTTTCATTATTTTTTTAAATAAAACCTTGGGGAATTAGATCACCATATATCACCTTGGTGTCATCTTAAATTCAAATTAATTCGAAACTTCTATGATCTCCATTAAGACTACCAAATTTTAACGGTCTCAGAATTACTCAAATTGACCTCGTCTAGATGAACATGTTAGAAATGTTTGTTTTACATGAAACTTGAAACACATATTTCCTTCAATGAAGTACACAAATCCCCCAAAAGTTTCCTTAAAAAAACTCAAAAATAATGAAAAAAAGGTCAGGTGTAGGTAGATACCTACAACCCTGGATCGTGGCCTCTTATTGCTAGAACATACAAAGCAACAAACCCTTGGCTTGGGAACAAGAGGAAATTCCCCAAATAGTATATAAGATGGACAAAATCCAATAGTAGAACCAGAACCTTTTGCAAGACGGGGAATGGGACTTTTTATTGAGTCAAGACTTGGAGGAGGCACGGAAAAAAATCAATTTCATGCCATTTGTAATTTATGTCTAAACAAACAACATATTGCTTCATCCCACCCATGAATTAGACTCAAAAGGAAAAGAAAATAACTACTATAAGACCTGAAAATCCAATTGCCCTTACCTAGTCTTGCATGCATTGTCTCATTTGTGTGTGTCGGGGTGGGGGGAGGGGATGTAAAATGGGGGTGCCTCTATGTGAGCTAACTTGACTTCCACTGCTTCATTTTTCCTATTTTTATTTTTTTTGAAAATTACTTCCATGGATTTCCATAACTATATACATATATAATGTCATTCAAATTTCGGGCGAAACAGAAACTCCAACGTCCTCCACCTAGACGGGGTCGATTTCAACAATTTTGCGACTGTTACAAGACGACTATCTGAAAGGAGATTGTATGAGTCTGTTTTGCACGAAACTTAAATGTCATAATATAAGGATATAGTGATTAAAAGTCACGATTAATTTAAAAAAATAAAAATGTTAAAAATGGAGCGGAGAGTCATGTTAACTCCCCTTCGGGGGTAGTCCAATTTCACTATACATATATAAGCATAAATATTTATATACACATATATATTATATGGGGAAAATGAGGATGCCCCCTATGGGCAATCAAAATGGAAATCCTCAACGTCAATCACCGTATCGAAATGATATGGATGATCAAGATTAGGAGACTCAATAAGAAAGTAGATATCCGATGCATGTAATGGAGAGAATTCAGGTAAGTCGTCGAATATCTCAAAGATCGAATCATCCTCGCCAGGGTCGCCGAGGAGAGACAACTCAGAAGAAAAATCAGAAGACTCGGTCTCGTGATATGACAAATCGGATGCACAACCAGGGAGTGGAATCGAGTACATAGTGCACACCGCCTGTAGATAACCCTCGGGGAGATGTGAGAAATCAGTATGATTCGAGGAAGAAAACAAATGATTATATTCAAATAACGGGTCCGCTCTCGAAGTCATAGAAAAACTGTCTTATGCATTATGATATGTAATCTCATAGAAATGTAGATCCAGATTAAAGTGATCATTTTTATGCCGAAGTGAAGAGATCTGAGCCGCATCCAAAGGACTGATGCACTTTGATGGAAGAGATGTTGGGCCTCCCACCATGATGAGGAAATAAACCAGATTAGGGTGGGAGGGAGGGATTAAGGAGAATGTGGTTGCTAATGATCTAGAAAGGATTATTGTAACCAACTCAACACCAAGCACAATGCAAAAACGATGCAAACCATTGATTCACCTACTCAACGTAATGTGAAGATCGTGAAGGTTCGGTCAATTATCTTGTCGATTTTAGAGTTAGGTGATCAAACACAAAATTATACAATCGCGTAGGAAGATCTGGGATTGGGGCACTAATCCTTAGTGTTTACGTGGCAATAAAATGTGAATACAATGAGGGGATTGCTCTCCCAAGATAATGATGTGAATCAATTACGTTTAACTTTAAGGGTCCAAGTGATTAGCAGTCCAAATTTTTTATTTTTTTTTAAATTTTCACTTTTTGATATTTTTTGAATAAAAACATGTTTAACGGATTTTCCAATTTCCTTTATTCATATATCCTCAAAAACAGAGGGAGGAATACGAAAAAGCTGATGCACGAGAAAATATGAGCTGCAAATGCTAGAGATAGAGGTGCATACTTGACTCCAAGACTCTACCTGCAATATGATTCGTGCATAAAAATAAAACTAAACTATATGCAAATGTAAGCGAGAATAGTCCTAAGCAGTAACTTCTGTTCGAGAAGAACCAAATTATTATTTGTCTAAGTCCAAACAATCTATAGGAACAGATATTCTTTAAAGTCTTTGGACCTAATAACAATCTGTCTTGACTAAATAAAACCTAAGGATAGGGTCTTCACTCATAGAAAATAAATAAAATAAAATAAATCGAGAAACACAAATCTTCAAGAAACAAATAAAAATAAAAGCGATAAAAATAGCGGCGAGGTCTCCCAAGTGCACCGACACTTGGCGGAGCAGACCCTAAATAATAAGGTATATAGTGTGTTTTTTACAACAATTTTAAATGAGTAAAATGCTAAAATAAATAAAAAAACTATCTATCCTCCAATTATTGGTCTCTCTCAATTTTTCTCCTCCTTATGCGCTCTCCTGTGGCTTCGAGATGAATCAAACTGCCTCCGCTTCACTAAGATGCGCTGACTCTCCTAAGAAATTTGTCCTCGCTCATTGGGCCCTCGCAAGAAAGAGAAGATAAAGAATGTGTAAGAAACACAATTATAAAAATATGAGTAGAAATGAATAAAATAAATATAATGAATATGGACAATGAATTAAATGTGGTAAAATATAGACAAAAATTTACAACCAAGAATAGTAAGTCAAAAGAGAAACCAAACTACCCTCGTTGTGCCTTCCCAACAATGGCGCCATTTTATTGGCAGAGGTTTTTAGTGGGTTTTTATTTATGTAAATAAATGCTATGTCATTGAAACTCAATGAATCCCTCAATAAAAAATTATTTGATTCTCAAACTAAATTAATTACAAAAATGTTTAGCAAGTTAATTTTGTTATTTATTTTACCTGTATAATAACAGGATCGAACTCAGGGAGGCTACAATCCTGAGGGTTATTTTAATAATTGAAAAAGCTAGTTAAAAGAAAAAGGGAATTCAAATGTCAACTATCTTGGTTCTTGTAGGATTTTTATCTTTTTATCTTTTTATTTTTTTTATTTTCTGATTTTAAATTTTTACTGGTTTTTATTTTGCAAATTTTTTATTTATAATAGGTAATTTTAAAGAAAGTTTATACATAAAAGGAATGCAAATTTTTGGATTTTTGTAAATAAATAGAAATTGTAAATAAAAATGGTTTGTAAATGATAAAAATAATTGCAAAGTAAAACCATGTACAGAGTAGAAGTTCCCACACTCAGAAAAGCCGTAAAGTTACAATTGAAAGATCAATTCCGGCTCCATATAAACTCAAATTGAATTAAACTCATTCCATTGTAATCTAAATTAAATTATCTTTAAAATGGTTGTGGTTTCATATTTTTTGGAGTTACGGTTGAAAAGTTGATTTTCTAGGGGGTTTTTGCAAGTTAGCGAGTTATTTATTGTATTTATTTTGTACATATTATAATTTTAATAATTGTAAATATTGTTCACAGTAATTTAAAGTAAATAAGTTATTTAAAAAAATTGTATATAAAATTATTTCCTCATTTGTACATGTGTATAATGTACTATATGTGTATATTACTTGTATATAACTAATTTCCTTATATGAAAAAAATCATCAAAAAATTAATTTCTAATATTAATTAACTAAATTAATATAATTACAAAATTTTAATTAATTTATTTAATTATTTGATTTGAAAACCTACCATGTATATCAGATTTGATTTTCTACCTTAAATAACCACCATTAAGGCTAATTAATTTTATAAATTAATTATTTTAATTATGTTATTTAATTATTAATTTTGTTTTAAATTTAATTTATTAATTCATTAATTGATTTTTTATTTAAATAACCACTAAATACCTTCCTTTTTGTACATATTTTCATGTTTTGGATTTATTCTTCTTTTTAATAGGTCTTTGATGAATACTCATTCATCACTCTTTATTCTTTTATTTTAGCTAAAAATCTTGGCAAAATACCATGTAGATAGTTATAAATACAATAAGTTACCAATAAGCATGCTTCTATTAAATATTAATAATTAGCATGTATTTGTGCAAAAATAAAAGAATAAAGAATAAAAAAGAAGATCGCCAAATAAAATAAGTAGAGAGAGATAGGGCCATTCAACCCGATGTATAGTCCTTCTTATATGTACATATTTTATTTTCACAAAAGTAAAATAAAAATGTGTTTCTACTACCTTGTATATATTTCTAAAAATAAAATAAAAATTAGAAAATTAAAATTAAAATCAAAATAAAATTCTCTCTCTAGCCCCTTGTACATATTACATGTATATATGTATCATACTTCTTTTTATTTTACACATGTAAATAGCCAATAAAAAAATAAAAATTATTTTATATCCCAAGTAATATGTTGTAAATAAATAAAATATAAAATTGGGGTATTTACGCAAACATAAGAAAATTAAAATAATTATATAAAATACATAGGCATTTTATACCTGTATATAAAATAATATATTGTATATACCATAATTTATTTTCATAAAAATAAATAAAATTCACTAAAAAATAATTTGAAAAATAATAAATATTTTTTATTTTGAATATATTTTAAAATAAAATTGTTTTCTATTTTTAATTTATTTTACAAATCTTTTCTATTTTCTAAATTCTGATTGGTCCGGGAGGGATGTTGACCCTGGTCAACTCCCACTCCCAGACCCCCTCTTCGCGGATCCGTTTTACGCACAAGATTTCTCCAAATTTTTAGGAATGGATCTGATTCTCTCATGCCCCGATTCCACCGCCCGCTTCTTCCTGGTGGATCTATGACCCTCGTGGATCCCTAGGCAGTGGCAGATCGCCCTTGGTTCGCGTGCCCACGCCCGATCTTCTTCGCCACCTGGGACCTGCTATAAAATCTTCATTCGACTCTCCAGTCCCTCAGCTCACGCCGCACACCTTCCTACTACCCTAATCCCCTTGGTGACAGGATTCGGCCAAAGCCTTTGGTGGTCAGAGAGAGTAGCTGCAGCCGACGCTCAAAGCACGTGGTCGGAGATCCGCCGCGTTTGATCCTCCCTGCCTTCCGCAGCGTGGTAGAGGCGACGACCCACACCGACCTCACCCCCTGGAGCTCAGGATCTTGTAAGGACCACCAGGTATACCTCGTTTTGATCCAAGTTCCCTTTTATCTCAAAGCTTTCATTTACCCTCCATCGGCTCCAACCCGACGGTCAGAGCTCCATCAGTCACATCCACTCATTCCGATCGACTCCACCATTCATCGTCATCCTTCCCCCGCAGCCTGATCACCCTAAACATGGCTTAGATAGCCAAGATTATGATTGAAGTTCCTCTACCGCATCGCCGGAACTTCAACCTCCATTCGTCGTCGCCTTCTGTTATTTTAGGTCAAATAACCTTGGCCGGAGCACGCCTCCGAGTAGGAGCTTTACCCCGCAGGTCGAGTCACGCATGGAGATACCCCAGGACGCCTTCCATCCACCTCGCTGTAGCTATCCCAGGTCACAGCCACCTTCCCGGAGATCTGACCGGTGGATACTCCATCCGATCCCGCCACCCGACGTGGAGGGGTCTTGCGAGTCGAGCCCTGCCACCTAATCGTTCATCGGACACCCGTATTACCACCAGTTCTCCGGCGAACTATGCCTAGGCGGAGTTCTTCCAGTAGCCTCCTCCACCGTCAGATCACTGCCAGTCATCAGTTCATATCCGAGCGTCCATCGCATGCGCCTGTCAGGCTATTAGATCGGACATCTAACGGTCACGTACGCCTCACGTTCGATTCTCCGCCATGCCGTTGGATCCGCCAAGTGTCAGTGCTCGAGCCCCTCGCTTCCAGCCTACCATAACACGCCACTTGTCACCCCATGTGAGTCGCACACCCTGCTTGGGTAATTTGCTCTTATACCCCTGCCTTTATTTTATTTGTCGTTTAGTCTGTAAAATAAAAAGTATACTGTGGACTATTTGTATTGCGGTTTTTAGTATTTATGTTTTAGTCCTTCTGTTATGGTGGCACTGCATCATCACGTGTCTTTTTGGGATATTTGCATGTACTACCCTGAACTTAATTGATGTTATGATTTGATCTTTGAGTTTTAGTATTTGCACTTATACCCATGTGCGTGGTGTTTTGGACATGTGCTGAAATTGTGTGAAAATTACAGTAGGCCCCCTGAACTTTTGACACATGTTATCATTTAGTCCTTGGAAGTTATTTTCTTTGCTTCTAGGTCCCTGTGTGTTGTGCATCTTTAATTGGTTGGAATAAATAGCAATTTTAGTCCAAAAATTATGAAATTTCGATACATGGCCCCTACCATGGTGTAGGAATTTCTATAATTTTTTGGGTTCATTTTATTTCTATTTGTTTTTAAAAAAAATTCAAAAACCTACAAATTTGCTTCTATCTAGTTTTAAAAATCCACTAAAAATATTAAAAACCCTCTAAAAAATCTAAAAAAATCATTATTTGTTTATTTTATGTGTTTTTACTTCTGTCAAATTTTTGTTGCATTTGGAATTATATAAACCATAAAAATTAAAAACACTAAAAACATAGAAAAATCATTAAAAATTCAAAAAAAAATCAAAAAAATGCATCTCAGTTCCTGTAGTTAGAGTTTTGTTTTTAGTTTATAATAAAATTATTGTTCAAATTTTATAGGCTATTTAAGTATTTTTAAATAGCCTTTAGATTCTGGCTGCACATTACCTTTTATTTTTAGCCTTGTTTCATTTTTACAAAATCAACTAAAACAAGAAAAAATCCAAGAAAAATATCAAAAATACTTGAATATTTATAAAAAAAGAAAAATATTTTTATTTTACTTTTCTTATCATTTTTGGTGTGCTAAATATTTATTTTATTATGCCTTTTCCTTTCAGTTTCACCTTTTATTAATTTTAAAAATTACAAAAAAAAATTGAAAAACCAAAAATCCACCATTTTATTTTCTTTTATTTTATTTTGGATTTTCGACTACTTCGTAGCCTATGTATACCGTGCTCCTTGTGTTCGACCCTAGTAGCTATATCAGGTAAAATAAAATAGCGAGACCGCTATTTGACTTGCTTGCTTGATTTTTACATTAGTGGTCTTCGATTTTCTTGATTGAGCCCGATCCAAGAGATTGAGGTCGCAACGACCATTGATACCTTCTTACCATAGTCGCTCGGGTCGCCCCATCAGAATGGCGCCGTTTCCGAGAGCACGGCTTAGTAGTCGGTTCTCTTTTTCGGCTTTTCTTTGTTTTACGGCTTCTCTTTTTTCTTTTTATTTTTTGTCTTTTATTTGTTTTCTTTTTATTTTTGTTTTTATTTGTTTGTTTGTGTTTTTATTTCTTTTTCTTTTTACTTGATTTTATTTTTGTATTTATTTTATTTTATTTTATTTTGCATTATTATAATAATTGTGGACGGACACATTTCTATTTGATCTTCTTACGAGGGCCCGACGATCGAGGGCGGCTTTCTTCGGGAAGCCGGCGCACCCGCGGGATTCGGAGGTGGCTCTTTTCTACATAGAGTCGCAAGAGAGCGCGAGAGAGGAGAGCAGGAGTGTGGAGAGGACTTAGTCTAGTTTAGGTTAGCTTATATTTTTATTTTCTGCACTATATTATTGTAATAATACAGGACAGGACACTCCCAGAGACTCTATCAGACTTGGTGATTTTCGGGGTCTGTTTCACCGAGCACCGGTGTGCTCGGGGGATCTCACCGTGATTTTCACCGGTTTTACTTTTATCGATTTTATTTTCTTTGATTTTCGAGGATTTTAGCCTTAGCTTAAGATTTTCTTCTGCCTTGTGACGTAATTATTAATGTCCAACCCTAATTACATTTCTGCACCCATAGATCGTAATTGGATGTTATTAATTAAATCGCTAATAAAAAGCTAATCTGGTCACTTGAGGGGTTACGTGCTGCTAGAGGCCGTATACAGCGTTGGTAGGATCCATTGTGGCGGACACCGATCGGCATCAGAGACCGGACTCCGACCCCTCTCGTTGACCCGTTAGCTATTGTGCATCACTTGTAGAACTATCTGCTTAAGGTCGATTTCCTCATTGCATCATTTAGATTAGTTTTATTTCTGCCATTTAAGCACGGATCATTTTGCATGTAGAGTGTTGGAGGCAAGGTACGCATTTCTTACTCAGCATGCATCATCGTATTTAGTCACGCATCGGCTTTTTCATCTTCTCCCCTTATTTTGGAGTTATAAATAATCACGACAACCGAAAATTTTGTTAGGCGTTGTTTGTTTTGAAAAATACCTAAAAAAACAAAAACTATAAATTTGGGATTGTTTAAGAAAACTTGACCTTAAAGTACACTTCACCAAAAATATTTGTCTTGGGAGAGCAATCCCCTCCTTGTATGGTTTGGATGAGCGAGAGAGTGACCCGCACCCTAGGTTAGAGCCACATCCGACCCTTCTTCAGACTACTGGTCTTGAGGTAGTCATTCTCCAGTGAGGATCGCTCCGGTCTCCGATAAAGCGGGCCGTAATATCCTTAACAGAGCGACTCGATCGGGTAGCCGGTAAACGGTCCGCGACTTGTACTGGCTGGGAAAGATCTAGCTTGGGATCAGGACAGTCTCCTAGGAGCGTTGGATTACCAACAGCTCGCTTAATCACTCTAAAAGATTGTTTGATCACCTAATAAAATTGACAAGATAAAAGATCGAACCTTTACAGTCATCAGCTCTGCGTGCGTAGGTGAATCAGGGATTCGCTTGACCGATCTTGTTTGCTATTCAGATCTCATCCGCCTTACTCGCCAGATCAAGATGATGGGTAGGAGGTCCCTTAGGTAGCCTCTGGCTGCACCGCTTTCAAGCACTCCGGCCCGCTTATCTAGGTTGGTTTGCGAGAGCCGAGACCCACTCTCTGAACCCGAGTACGACATCATGTCCCCCCCCCCCCCCGACCACCCTTATACCAGTTATGAGGTGCCCGATCAGAGACAACAGCAGACAATTGATTTATCGGCACCTGAGTTTGGGTCTTTTGCCTTTTCAGAGATCATGGCCAACAACGAGGAGCGCACTAATGGAACCAGTGGAGCACAGACCTACATATTGGATCAGGGTGCCATCAACAACACCCTGTTAGCCTCCCTTGAGACGATGCAGAGACATACCCGGGATCAGGGGGCTTTCATGGTAGATATGCACCGGAAGATGGCGCAGATACGAGCAAATAGAGAGCAGCACAGACCCGGAGGTGGAGGAGATGGACCAGATGATCGACAACCTGAGGAGTAGCCAGTTCAGCCAGCGGCCGCTGCGAGACCGATGAGGGAGTTGCACAACCCTGGTGCAACTCTCACCCATAGATGGATCATGCTGCCAGCCATTTTGGGAGATTTCAAGCTCCCACCCCAGACGATTCAGCTCCTTCCCCGCTTCCACGGACCCGCCACGGAGGAGCCGCACCTTCATCTGCAGGAGTTTGAGATGATATGCAGTACTGTCGAAGACTTCCTTGTGGACGAGGACACCATTCGGATGATGGCCTTCCCTTTCTATCTGATGGATAGAGCAGCCAACTGGCTAAAGCATTTAGGGAGATTCGTCACTACATGGGAATAGCTCTGGAACAAGTATCTCAACAAGTATTATCCACTCGGCCAGACCAATGCAGCCAGGGCCCTGATCAGCAATTTCTCCATGCTCCCCAATGAGCAGTTTCACGAGGCATGGGATCGCTTCAGGGAGCTCACAGATCGGTGTCCCCATCACGACATATCCAAGCCCAATCTCGTCTAGAGCTTTTTCTACGGGCTTACACCAGAGCTGCAGGGGTTGTGAACGCATCCTATGGGGGCTCGTATTTCTCTAAGGATGAGGATCAGGTCTGGGCCATCTACGAGGAGATGGATGAGAACTACACGGTGATGTCCCAGACCCGATTATACACTCAGGGGAAGCCCATGCCACAGGTTATGTCCTATCAGAGGATAGCAGGGGTCGATGCCGATCCTTCTACATCATCAGCGGCAGCAGCACAGGCAAAGTCGACAGCCGCTGACATGGGGATCATCAGCAAGAAGCTGGACCAGATCGAGTTGATAGAGAAGAAGCAGTAACAGGGCACGACGCAGATCGACCAGATGGCACAGACTCTGAGTGACATGAAGGCCTAGATCATGTGTCTTCAGGAGGCACAGACGGCTCCTCAGCCTCGTCTCAGGTCATGGGTAGACACCAGCAGCAGCAGCTCGACCCAGCCCTCCGCCCAGTACAGACAAGTTCACCATATTCAGGCGGAGCAGTTCCAGCAGTAGCAGCAACAGTACGTTCAGCCACCCCCACCTCAGGACAACCATATGGTGGTGTATCAACCAGACCAGCCCCTGGAAGTACTCCCCCCACCCACCTACGAGTAGGAGCCATTGATGGATGTCAACAGGATATGGTATGACCGACCTTAGCCTAGGATCCGACGAGACCATCCAGGATTCCATTGGTCGATCGGAGATACTAGTTCCCAACAGCGGCCTCCAGTTCAGGGCGGCCAGTACGGCCAGCAGCGAGAGCAGCACAAGCAACCCTAGTTCCCACCTCACCAACAGCAGCCCCATCCACAGCAGACTTACCAGCAGCTTGGTCCTCGTCCCTATCAGCAGAGACAGTCTTGGAGGCAGCAGCAGCAGCCTCAGCAGTATCACTCTCAGCCCCAGTATCCCTCTCACTCCCAGCAGCAGCAGCCTCACTTCCAGAGAGGCCACCCGTCAGGTTCTCATGGGCCCGCCTATGAGAACCCCGCCTTAGATGATTTAGCCTGCTTCATCTCCGACCAGCAGGCTACCTCCCGACGGGAGATGGATGAGTTCCGTCAGGAGATGAGAGAGATCATCAAAGGAAAGGCCGCCATCCCTGCCCAGATTGAGCCAAATCCGAACAACCTCAAGAGGAAGTCTGAGCAGGTAGAGTTTACAAAAGTTACCACTCCTAGTGATTCACTTGGTGATATTTCCGCATACATGTTTGATGCTGACTTTGTTACACTTAAGAGTGGTAGGATGTCAGCCGGTGGCGCCTCATCTGAGCGATGACCCCATGCAGCTTCAGGAGAGCCAGACGAGGAGGAGAGCGGTGCTGATGCCACTCATGATGATGATGATGACGGTGGTGTTGACGTCACCAAGGACGTTGATCTAGGTGATGGTACTGAGGCCGTCACTTCCCCAGATGCAGGAGGTGGTGCTGACGCCACCAGAGTTGCTGAGCTAGAGCACAGTACTTATGCCGTGATTTGAGATGCCGAGGGTGGTACTGAGGCCACCAATTTTATTCATGTTGCATTTCCTGCTATTGGTGTATCTCAGGACTATTTTGTGAATAAAGGAAAGGATTTGTCATCTCCGAATCCATCTGTGTTGATTGATAATTTGTTTATGGATTCTACTTTGCCACAACAGCATAGACCCGATCCTAGCCCTTCATTTGAGAAGGGCCCAGCCGTCCCCTTTTCCCAAGCACTCCGCTTGGCTAAGGGGCCTAAAAAAGAAAATCCAAAAAAATCACACCAGTTAGAGTTCAGCCAGCAGATGATGGACAGATTTCACATACATATGACTCTACAGGAGGCCTTGGAGAACATCCCCCTCTTCCATAGGAACCTTAGAGACAGTACCACCATTTGCAATAAGTGGTGGAACCACCAGTCAGAGATCCATGTGCTCACTCGTGCCACCTGCTTCGCCATCCAGAACCGTCTGCCAACCAAGAGGCCAGATGCCGGAGCTCCTTATGTTAGATGCCATATTCATGAGCAGAGGTTCGATCGGACTCTATTAGACAACGATTCTTACACCAACCTACTTCCAGCAGCCTTACTCAACTAATTCAAGTTTAGCCCTCTCCGACAGAGCAGGACGGTCCTTCAGTTTGTTGATCGATCTGTCAAGAGGCTAAAGGGGTTGTTGAAGGACGTTGTCATCACAATTTAGGGCCTGAAGTTCCCCGTGGACTTCATTGTGTTGGACATGGGGATCCCTGAGTCCGTGACCGATACCCCCATCATTTTAGGATGCTCGTTCTTGGCCACAGCAAAGGCGGTGTCTGATATGACAGCAGGAAGGTATACTTTCACGTTGAGGGCAAGAGTATACAAATAGAGACGATCAACGAGACCAGAGTGTGAGATTCAGCTTGCTGAGATCCGCTCACCGATCCAGAACAGATGACAGAGGCAGAGCGAGACATCCACCAGGATTGTGATTTTATGATCACAGACGATGAGGCAGTTTGGGAAGACCCAATTTCATGAGCCATCCTCTCACCTTCAGAGTCTGCTGATGCACAGATGCCTGCAGAGGAGAGCTTGGAGAGCACAATCCTAGTACAGGATACAATTGAGGCAGCAGATCGTGTTCCCGATAGCGAGGCAGTTGATTTTTGTAATACAGATTCAGATCCCTCGGAGTTAGATATTGATTGGGCAGATTTTGATGATATGATTCCATGTCTTACTTCCACAGAGCCAGCAGCTAGGGTGGAGACTGATCCCATTCAGAGAACAGACACACCAGCAGAGCAGTCTCCACAGACCTTGCCGCCATCGCTGAAGTATAGGTTCCTTGCGGGTGAGCATGAGATGCACCCAGTCATTATCTCAACACAATTGACTGGAGAGCAAGAGTTCCGTCTGATGGGGGTTCTTCAAAAGAACCGCAAGGCGATAGGATGGAGCGTAGCCGATCTCTAGGGGATAAGTCCGGCCCTGTTCTCCCACCATATCTATCTCGAAGAGGACGTGAAGCTGTCGTGTGAGTTCCAGCGACGGATGAACCCAAATCTTCGAGAGGTTGTCATGAAGGAGATTTCGAAATGGTGGAGCGTCGATTTTATCTACCCCATCTCTGACTCCAAGTGGGTTAGTCTGTTACATGTGGTGCCCAAGAAGACGGGCATCACCACAGTTGTTAGTGAGTCTGGAGAGGAGATCGCTACCCGGGTACCCACTTCTTGGAGGGTCTGTGTAGACTACAGACGATTGAACCAGGCCACCAAGAAGGATAATTTCCCGATGCCTTTTATTGATCAGATTTTAGAGAGGATAGCTGGGAAGAGTCATTACTGCTTTTTGGATGGGTACTCCGGATACAATCAGGTGGCCATTACGCCCGAAGACCAAGACAAGACCACATTCACCTGTCCCTTTGGGACATATGCTTTCAGACAGATGCCCTTTGATCTATGTAACGCCCCGACAACGTTCCAAAGGTGCATGTTGTCCATATTTTCGGACATGATGGGTGAGTGCTTGAAGGTCTTCATGGACAACTTTTCGATCAATGGCAATGGGTTTGATGCTTGTCTTGACTGCCTAGATCGCGTCCTTCAGCGATGCATTGAGGTACATCTTGTGCTTTATTGGGAGAAGAGTCACTTCATGGTGACTCAAGTGACGGTGCTTGGCCATATCATCTCCAATAGGGGCATGGAGGTTTATTCGGCCAAGGTGGATATCATTAGGAAACTCAGTCCACCGTCCAACTTGCGACAGTTACAGTCTTTTCTTGGGCACGTCGGTTTCAACAGACGATTCATTCATGATTTCAGTTGGATTGTCCGACCGTTGACTGATTTGCTGACGAAAGACATCTAGTTCATTGTGGATGATAAGTGTCTAGCATCATTTGAGACTCTCAAGAGTCTAGTTGTTGAGGCTCCTATTCTCCAGCCGCCTGATTGGTCTCTCCCATTCGAGATCATGGTGGATGCATCCGATTTTGCCGTAGGGGCCGTGCTGGGACAGAGGAGGGGTGGAGTGACATTTGCCATACACTACGCTAGACGTACTTTGGATATCGCTCAGCGGAACTACACTTTCACTGAGAAGGAGATGCTAGCCATAGCCTTTGCCCTAGATAAGTTCAGATCATACATCATTGGATCTAAGGTGACCATCTTTACTGATCATACCGCCATCAGGTACCTCATGGAAAAGAAGAATTCCAAAGCTAGATTGACCAGATGGATCCTTCTACTCCAGGAGTTTGACATTGAGATTAAGGATAAGCCTGGAGTCAAGAATGTGGTGGTGGATCATCTCTCCAGATTAGAGCATCTTGAGGATTCTGAGCAGATTGACCCTATCTATGAGACCTTCCCAGATGAGGCGATCCTTGCTATCGCATCTCTCCCTTGGTACGCCGACATTGTGAACTATCTTGTTGCCAAGAAAGTTCCACAAGGTTGGTCCAGGCAGCGACTTAAGACCTTCCTCGTGAAGGCCAAGTTCTACCATTGGGAGGATCCCATCCTTTATCACGAAGGAGGAGATAGCGTCTGGCGTAGGTGCATTTCTCAGGAGGAGCACCATAGCGTCCTCACTTACTACCACAAGCTTGAGGCAGGAGGACTTCACTCTGGGAGGAGAACGGCATAGAAAGTGCTTCAATCCGGCCTATGGTGGCCTACCCTCTTCAAGGATTCTGATGAGAGGATGGGCACTTGTGGACAACGTGATATGATGTTGATGCAGCCCATTCACTTTTGTGAGGTTTTTGACGCATGGGGCATCGATTTCATGGGCCCTTTCCCTAACAGTCGGGGATTCGAGTACATTCTGTTGGCTGTAGATTATGTGAGTTGTTGGATTGAGGCCAACCCCCCCGAACTACAGATGCTAGGACTTTATGCTAATTTTTGAGGATGAATATCATTTCACGGTTCGGGGTGCCTAGAGTATTGATATCCGACGGGGGGTCTCATTTCGTCATTGACCATCAAGTAGCTACACCGTATCATTCTCAGATCAATGGTCTTGCTGAAGTGTCGAACAGGGAGATCAAGACTATATTGCAGAAGGTCGTCTGCCCTGATCGAAAGGATTGATCACAACTTTTGGACTCGATCTTGTGGGCATATAGGACGTCCTTCAAGACACCTTTGGGCACATCTTCCTTTCACCTCGTTTATGGCATGCCTTGCTATTTACCTGTTGAGCTGAGACATAGGTCACTTTGGGAAGTCACAGATATACTTTTAGATCCAGTGAGTGTAGGAGACCAGAGGAGGGCAGAATTGGCAGCCCTGGAGGAGCTTAGAGATGAAGCCTTTTCGAGCAGCCTACAGTATAAGGAGAGAGTGAAGGAGTGGCATGATTCTCATATCAGCCACAAGCAGTTTGAGCCAGGATAGAGAGTATGGTTATTCGATGCCAGGTTGAGATTATTTCCAAGGAAGTTGCAGAGCAAATGGAAGGGACCCTATCTGGTCCGAAAGGTACACGACAATGGAAGCATCAACATATACGAGTTGTCATATGAGTCTACCTTTTGTGCTCACGGGTAGCGGCTCAAACCATATCTAGATCATGAGCCACTGGTCGTTGATGTCGCCCCTATTCATTTTGCGTGAGATGTGGTCTCTTGAATCACATATATTGCATCTCACGCCTGATTATCACTGTCTTCCGACTTGTACAGATTCAGATGTCCATATCACACTATTCTTCAGTCCAACACCCCATTTGCATCTTTGATTATGCTATACTTAGGGAGCACTAACCCTAAGTATAGGGGGTGTGAGACTTTTGATTTCCTTTTGATTCTTTTCTACCTCTTTTTTGCTGCCTATACTTAGGGATATTTTACACCAAGTATAGGGGAGGTAGACCCTGTACATATTATCACTCGGATTTCCCTTTGAGTACAACCTACAATACTTAGGATTACTTGATCCTATGTATAGGGGGAAACTCCGAGATCCTTCTTCATTCTATTCTTTCATTCATCTTTGTATTATAGCTTTCATGTTCACTTCCCTATACTAAGCACGAGTTATGTCTTCTTCATCGCTCTTGATTCACTCTGAGTACATCGTTCGAGCTAAGTATAGGGGGGTGTCGTATATATTTCATATATACTTTATCCATAACTCGTACTTTGTGTGAGTGTGTGTTAATAAATAAAATGGTTAAAACACCCTTAAAACCCATAAAAATTAAAAATTTTCACGTACATAAAATTCTTTATTGCACATACATAGCTATTTATAAAATTATTTTTGTAATAATATTTGTAAAAATATTTTGGGTAAAGAGTTTGTAAATATTTTGATACCAAAATTATGTATATAATACAAAATTTTTCTAAAATGTTTGAAAAACAAAAAGTTTGCAAAACCCCTTTTGTAAATGTGTGTAAATATTTTGCAAAACTTCTGCATTCATGCATACATCCATATTTTCAAACATTTTCAAAAATTTTGCATATTTTCAAAAATTTGTACAAATTGTATTTTTGTAAATACTTGTATAGTTTTTCTGAATCATAGTTGAGATTTAAACTAGCCTAGAATTAAATTGAAAAATGGAGCTTGGTTAAGATCTTAATCCACCTAATTCTAAGAGGAACCTTATAGGGTTTAGGGTTGAGACTTTTCAGGTCCATGATGACTTAATTCTTTGAGTCCACTAGGCTATGATCATATGTTATCTTGATGAGCCTAAGTAGAGCACTTAACAACACACACATGACTCTCACAGACAATGGCTTTACTTGCACCAGCACTTTACACCTAGCTCTCTACGGATGAGGTGGTGAGGAGGCAGTCTTCTTTGACTTGAGGTAGCATATGAGGGTAGTACTTCTAGGCAGAACCTCTCTTCTTCTTATGGTGAAGGTAGTGCGTCTCAACTTGGTCTGGTAGCGGTGAGGTCTAAAGACAGGAGTTGTGGGTTGCAATAAAACTTCAAAAGAGGTATAGTCTACTAGCTCAAGAGGAAAAACTCATTATGTATATATGTTGCACCATGTAAATATGTTGTACATATGCACAACGAAAAAAAATGTGCAAAAATAAGAAAAACTCCAAAAAAAAGTGGTGGGTCTGATAGAAAATGAAATACCCACCGGAGTGTATATAGTCAAATAAAGCAAAGCTTATGTTACCCATGCCCATCTCATGAAGCTTGCAGCAGGGAGACTTAGCTACACTGGTTGAGCTCCCAAGGATACATGGCTACACTGGCCATGGTCCATTCTCTTCTTCCTCCTCTTCTTGAGCCGATTGAACTTGAACTTAGAAGGGAATACCCCGCTCCTCGAGGAGAGAGTTGCCAGACTAGGGTATTAGAGTTACCTTGTTGAGGGGGGTTGTCACTTTGCCATTTCTGAGGTGGGGATCTACATATCACTTACACAGTACAAGAAAAGATTAATGGTCATTAGAGTTTGTGTATGTAGACTTGTTCTGATCTGGATTGTTGAGGAGTCTTGACTATAGATTAGTGGAACTTAGAGGCTGTTAAGTTTTAAACCCAAGTCCAAATAAGGTTCCGACAAATCAATAATCCAAAGATCTGACTGAGCACCATGCTTCAATTTAATGAAGACAAGTTTAATAATCAGCATTGATTCACCTTCTTTTTCTTTTCCTTTCTCTTTTTCACTTCTTTTTCAGATAAGTGTTTGCTAAGGGACTAGCAAAAGTAAAGTATATGGGGGTGATGAATACTCATTCATCACTCTTTATTCTTTTATTTTAGCTAAAAATCTTGGCAAAATACCATGTAGATAGTTGTAAATACAATAATTTACCAATAAGCATGCTTTTGTTAAATATTAATAATTAGCATGTATTTGTGCAAAAATAAAAGAATAAAGAATAAAAAAGAAGGAAATATTTAGAATAAATATTGAGTGATCTAATCCCAAGAGAGGGCCCAATATGGGCCTCGTCACCAAATAAAATAAGTAGAGAGAGATAGGGCCATTCAACCTGGTGTATAGTCCTTCTTATATGTACATATTTTATTTTCACAAAAGTAAAATAAAAATATGTTTCTATTACCTTGTATATATTTCTAAAAACAAAATAAAAATTAGAAAAATAAAATTAAAACAAAAATAAAATTCTCTCTTTAGCCCCTTGTACATATTACATATATATGTATCATACTTCTTTTTATTTTACACTTGTAAATAGCCAATAAAAATAAAATAAAAATTATTTTATATCTCAAATAATATGTTCTAAATAAATAATATATAAAATTAGGGTATTTGTACAAAAATAAGAAAATGAAAATAATTATATATAATACATAGGTATTTTATACCTGTATATAATATAATATAATATACTGTATACCATAATTTATTTTTCATAAAATAAATAAAAATCACTAAAGAATAGTTTGAAAAATAATAAACATTTTTTTTTATTTTGAAAAAATTTTAAAATAAAATCGTTTTCTATTTTTAATTTATTTTACAAATCTTTTCTATTTCCTAAATTCTGATTGGTCTAGGAAGGATGTTGACCCCGGTCAACTCCCCCTCCCGGACCCCCTCTTCGCGGATCCGTTTCACACGCCGGATTTCTCCAAATTTTTCGGAAGGGATATGATTCTCTCATGCCCCGATTCCACTTCCTGCTTCTTCCTGGTGGATCTGTGACCCTCGCAGATCCTTAGGCAGTGGCGGATCGCCCTCGGTTCGCGTGCCCACGCCCGATCTTCTTCGCCATCTGGGACTTGCTATAAAATCTTCATTCGAGTCTCCAGTCCCTCAGCTCACGCCGCACACCCTCCTACTACCCTGGTCTTCTTCCCCTTGGTGACAGCATTCGGTCGGAGCCTTTGGTGGCCGGAGAGAGTAGCTGCAGCCGATGCTCAAAGCACGTGGCCGGAGATCCACCGCGTTTGAGCCTCCCCGCCTTCCGCAGTGTGGTAGAGGCGATGACTCACACTGACCTCACCCCCTGGAGCTCAGGATCTTGTTAGGACCATCAGGTATACCTCGTTTTGATCCTAGTTCCCTTTTATTTCGAAGCTTTCATTCGCCCTCCGCCGGCTCCGACCCGACGGTCGGAGCTCCATCAGTCACATCCACCCATTCCGATCGACTCCCCATTTCATCATCATCCTTCCCCCATAACATGATCACCGTAGACTTAGTTTAGATAACCAAGATTAGGATCAAAGTTCCTCTGTCACATTGCCGGAACTTCACCTCCATTCGTCGTCACCTTATGTTATCTTAGGTCAAATAACCTTGGCCGAGCACGCCTCCGAGCAGGAGCTTTACCCCGCAGGTCGAGTCGCATGTGGAGATACCCCAGGACGCCTTCCATCCACCTTGCTGGAGCTATCCCAGGTTACAGCCACCTTCCCGGAGATCTGACCAGTGGATACTCCATCCAACCCCACCACCCGACGCGGAGGGGTCTTGCGAGTCGAGCCCCGCCGCCTGATCATTCATCGGACGCCCGGATTACCACCAATTCTCCGGTGAACTACGCCTAGGCGGAGTTCTTCCAGTAGCATCCTCCACCGTCGAATCATCGCCAGTCGTCAGTTCATATCTGAGCCGTCCATCGCATGCGCCTGTCAGGCTGTTAGATCTGAAATCTAACGGCCACGTATGCCCCATGTTCGATTCTTCACCAGGCCGTTGGATCCGCCAGGTGTCAGTGCCAGAGCCCCTCGCTTCCAGCCTACCAGAGCACGTCACCTGTCACCCCACGTGAGCCACACGCCCTGCCTGGGTAATTTGCTCCTATAACCCTGCCTTTATTTTATTTGTCGTTTAGTCTATAAAATAAAAAGTATACTGTGGACTATTTGCATTTGTGCCACTGTATTTTTTAGTATTTACATTTTAGTCCTTCCGTTGTGGTTGCACATGCATCGTCACGTGTCTTTCTGGGATATTTACATGTATTACCCTGAACTTAATTGATGTTATGATTTGATCTTTGAGTTTTAGTATTTGCACGTGTCTTTCTAGGATATTTGCATGTACTACCCTGAACTTAATTGATGTTATGAATTGATCTTTGAGTTTTAGTATTTGCACTTATAAACATGTGCATGATGTTTTAGACAAGTGCTGAAATTATGTGAAAATTGTAGTAGATGAAGGATATGGTTAGATCCTCAAGCGCATCACGGAAGCGTGAGCGTCGTATTGAATACGACGAAGAGCGACTAGTCGCACTAGTTGCTCGATGCAGCGGAATTTAAAAAATTTTCTTACGACGAAACCACATGATCCAAGAACACTTCTCGGATCGTTTCGTCTAAACCACAAACAAGTAATAGGATTACCTCTTGAAGCGTGGTTGTGATCGAGTCTCTAAACGAAGAGACCTCCTGTCTCAAGTCTGATCCGACGGAGGAGACGCTTGCGAGCGCGGGGATGAACCGCGTGCTTCTCGCAATCCATGTTGATGATCCAAGTGGCGGATCTCCTGATCTCGACACACGAGATCCGACGTCTTCTTCACGAGCGAGGCACACCGAAGGAGACAGAGATCCACGAGCAGAAGAACGGGCAGCATAACGACGATGCCGCGGCGATGGAGAACCTCTCCATGGCATCCATGGTGGACGGCCATGAGAGGGAGAGAGAGGGATGACCTCCAGAGAGAAAGAGAGAGGGAGAGAAAGATGCTTCTCAAGCATTATGTGTAAAGAGAGAGCATGGGTATGCCTCTCTATTTATAGGGTTTTGGGATCCATGGATCTCAATCCATGTGTCATATAAAATCAATGGATGAGATTGATTTATGACAATCCAATGGTCAAGATTGTTGTTGGTAAAAGCCAACAACTTGTGATTTAATTTTGATTAAATATATTTGATAAGTCAAATAAATATAATACCAAATTAAACCATACAAAATAGAGAGAGAGAGAAAATATGGGAGATACACCTTCCTCTTTGGAAGGGGGGGACGGCCACCAATTCCCTCAAGGAATTGGTGCCGCCCCCTCCTTTCCAAAGGGGGAGGGCAACCTCCTTGATTTTCTCTCCATCCAATTTCCAACAACAATTTATTGGTATTTTAATTCACCAAAATAATTCTCAATTAATTTTGGGAATATTGCAATCTTGACATTGGAATATTGTGAATCATATTCACAACCCAAAACAAAATGTAATTTACATTTTCAATTAATTAGACAATGTGTATCCAATACACATTAATAATTAATCTACCAATATAAATTATATTTAACTCTCTCTAATACATTATAAATCACATTTATAATATATTATGAATAATTGGATATTACTATCCACATTATTCTTATCCTTGATAATTAAACCATATTTAATCATCTCGGATCTCTTTATCTCATGTGTTCAAATAATATGAATCACATTCACATTATTCACATCTTTGATAATCAAATCATATTTAATTATCTAAGATAACTCTCCTTATAATATGAATCAAATTCATATTATTTATGATAATTAAATCACATTTAATTATCCTTTTTCACAATGCTCGGATACATATATCAACAATAGAATTATCCATGAACTCTTTCAAGGATAATGCGCTTTCTCCGCGAATACTTGGAGATAAGGACAGGGCAATTGTATTGTTCCACGTATAGTGACATGGATATTGAGATCACATATCAAATCCAGATCTCGGGCCTCCCATAGATGCTTGATTAAATCAAGACCACAAATCTAATCTTCTCATTGAATCTGAATCACATTCAGATCAATGTCCAACATTTGGACTAAGATCAGATTACTTCTCTACTGAGAGGAGTCACTAAAATCCAGACCCATTTCATCACTCCCTAGGAATGGAAGCGTCATGGTTATATAACCATTTATGATCACATCACCCTCAGGTATTCCTAATACCTGTACATCCTGCATACTGGAAGACTCAGAATAAACCCGAAGTATTAGATCAACTTTATACTGTCTACTTCATGGTTTTATCAGTAAGTTTCTCATTTGATCATTGGGAGTCGGTATTAATCATATACTTTCCAAAAGCATATATCATACCTAGGTCTTTATCATATACTTTCCAAAAGTATATATCAAACCAACAAATTCAGTCAAGCTTCCAAAGCGAGACGACCGTGCGCACGGAATTTGATTCTTCCCAATATCTCATGAGTGAGCTCATGTCTTCCGGTTCAGTAGTGAACTTGTATGATCCCTTTGAGAGATCGTATTACTCATATGCCCTTATATGCACACCAGCGCGCCGGTGTATAGACCTTGATTAGGCCATCAACCTATTGGTCTGCCAAATGTACATACTCAGACATATAGTAACACATCTGTCTCTGGTCAGAGGATGTGTGCCTATATCATGACAGCTTATGATATAGGACTTAGGTTATCTCGATCTCGTTAAATCAACTCTTTGACCTAACTAACCTGACACCTCCGAATCTCTATTCCTATGCAGAGGACCTGCATCAAGAAGTCGGTCAGATATCAGCCTAACTGAGAAAGGATTGCCATCTCCTACTCAGGCTGGAGATCATCTCTTAATAATCATTTGACGGTGCTTGATGAGTCCTCAATCTAACTCATTAGATATTCATCTAAGCACCAGCCTCTATGATTCAATAATTGAATCAACAGCTATATGATCATTAAGATGGCCATGGTACATAACCCTAATTGTACTAAGGGACTTATTATGCAAACTATGTACTCTTTATTTCAGATTAAGGAGTGAATTGCAATAACATTTATTGCATAATGGCTCGCCGTGGGCTCGCATGTACAACAATCTCCCACTAGCCCAAAGAGCCATTAATGGGCTAATCATTTAAACCCACACTCATGTGACAATCATAGGCTATTTAGAAAATAGCTAGGTAAGCTGATCAGTCACTCCGTTCCCAAGAGACTACGCCAAGTCCTATTACGGCAATTGCATATCTCCTAGTAACAATGCTCGCATCCAATGCGAATGTTGCATCTCATGCAACCGATACTCAATTTTGTTGGTTATAGTGTCCTTGACACTACATCTTATTAATTATCATAACCAGTATTCCCATAATCCTTATTAGAATACCTTCATTCCTGGAGATCTCTATCTCCTAAGGTATCTACAGTTAAGACCCTTATAGATCACTATATACAAGATCTTAAACTTTTGAAGATAAGACTTTGAGATCACTATCTCCAAGTTTTATCATCTTTGAAGATATTATTATTACTGCAATTAAGTGTTTTATCTCCATAGCAGGATTAGTAGATAGTTTACTACTCCCACTGCATGGTAGACATCTGGTTCTTATACATATCTAGAATACATTCAGCTTCTCATAACTGATGCACAAGTGCAAGCAGTTCTAGCATTCACTTCCTCAACTCTTTGAGGTGCTATCCCTCTAGACAGGTCACTACCACATCTCAAGGGAAGGAAGCTTTTCTTGGAATTGTCCAGAAAATGGAATAAGTCCAAGGTGTACTACTAATGCGACAGTCCCAATACCCTCTTCTCTTTGCTTCTGAACGACTTCAGAATTAAGATCTAAGAGGTATCCTTGAAATCGTATCTCAAGGTATGGAACAACCAAAACACTTATCATTTATTCTTATATGATTAGAATAATATCTACATTAAGTACGATGAACACAATGGCACTCCCACTAAGCTTCACATGGTTCATCAAGATTTTATCTGAAATCATAACATTTATAATTTCATTAAATCTTATGTTCCAACTACAAGAAACTTATTTGAGTCCAAAGATGGAGTTCTTCAGCTAGCACACCTTGCTTTCCTCAACCATGAAGCCCTGGGGCTACTTCATATGAATATCCTCAGAGAGGCATTCATAGAGGAATGCAATCTTGAATCACACCATGAAGATGTCATAGAAAAGTTGTGTAGCTATAGTTAGCAATATTCTGATGGGTTAAAGCAAGGTCACTGATAACACGAGCTGATCACTAGGGTATGAGGTACAAAAATCAGGTCGTTGTGACCCGAGCAATCAGACCATGTATATCAAGAAAAAGAATCGAACCGCGGAACGAATCGAAAATCAAACAACAAATCAAGCGGTCCTAGCTATGTGATTAACCTGGTATAGCCCCCAGGGTCGAACACAAGGAGCACGGGTTGGCCGTAGGCCTACGAAGTAGTGAAAATGAAATAAAAATAAAAGAAAATGTTTTTTAGAGGTTTTTATGAATTTTTATACTTTTTTGGATTTTCAAAAGATTAAGAAAATAAAAGAAAAGAAATAAAAACACACTTAGGCAATTTATTAAACACACCAAAAAGTAAGCAAAAATTCAAGAAAAATTGTTTTTAAGTTTTTTAAGTTTTTAAGTGTTTTTGGTGAATTTTTGAGATTTTTCTAACGGGTAAATTATTTTCTAAAAATCAAACAATGCAAAAAAAGGTAAGGTACTGTCCAGCAAGGCTTAAGACCCAAAAATAAAATATTTAAGGATCTTAAAAAGCCCTGGAGGTAATTTTCCTGTAATCTAGAAAGAATAAGGAAAATTTAGGCACCCTAATTATTGTTTTTGGATTTTTAAATTAATTATTATAATTTTTATGAGTTTTTAGGGGTTTTTCAATTTTTAAGGTTTTTAAGTGATGAAAAATAGCCAAAATTGGCTAGAAAATCAAACAACAAGCAAACAACAGAACCTAATTTTTTTGGGATTTTTGGTGGGGTTTTTATATTTTTTTGGTATTTTTAAACCTAGACAGTCACTAAAAAGGCTGTTTTTGAATTTTTAAAAATACTAAATGAAAGTAAAAATGTCCTCAAAAATCACTGAAACTCCTACACCATGGCAGGAGCCATGTGTCAAAATCTCATTGGATTTGGAGGTGGTTTGATATTTTATTCAAAAATGCAAAGAGGGCACTGTGCATAGGGACGAATGTGCAAATACCCGAAAATCTGGGGGCCCAGGTGCAAAATACCCAGCAAGTCACGCGCGTGGCGCGTGGCTGGGGCACTCAGGGGCCTATCTGTAATAAAAACCAAGTTCCAGGGGCTTCTGATAACTCGTACCAAAAACCCAAGGACTCGATTGCAATTTACCCACTAATACACGCACATGTAGAAATAAAAATGCTCATAGGGGCACAACTGCAAATACCAAAAAGTTTCTATTCATTCCATAACAACCCAGATCTACAGGATAAAAGATGTAAAAAGCCCAGCTAAACACGTGACGAAGCACGTGGTCTCATACACACAGGGGCATTAATGCGAATAACAGCAAACACAAGGTCCACAGTGCAAATAACCCTACGTAAATAAAGTTCCAAAAATATTTACAGGACTATAAATAAAATGACAAACTAAGAGGGGGCCCTAAGTAATTTACCCCTTTATTCGTCGACGGCCAGATGCGCGCCACGTGGAAGATCTGGCGGTCCTGGATGGCTGGCGCTCTCCTTCGTTGTCTCTTGGGCTCGATCGACGGCTGAGGCAAGGCCACGTGGGTGATCTGACGGCTAGGGCTCAGGTGCCTCTCTCCTCTGCTACTAACGGTCCAGATGAGATCCTCTGGATGATCAACGGGCGCGGCTCCTCGAAAGATGGACGGCTGAGATCAAGACTGGAGCGGAGGCCTCATCGGACGGTTCTGGAGGATGATGGAAGAACTCGACGCCGGCGAACCTCGCCGGCCTCCTGCATGAACTGCACTCCTCCTCAGCTGCTCCTGATGATCGGAACGGGTCCGCGGTGAAGCCCCGCAGCTAGTGGTAGCCTCCGATGGTCCACCCGAGCCCTGGAGGGGCTCCGGTGAGCTCGGCGGCGGTGCGCCTCTGGCCTGAATGTGAGGGGGCTCAGATGCCCTCCTCTCGACCTGCAAAACACGCCAAAGGCTTCGCGGGTCGAGGGCAAAGTGCCTCGACCCAAGGAAGCGGGGTGAAGGTGACTGGTGGGTCGGTGCGAAGGAGCTCCGGCGAGCTGGGGATGGAGGAGCTCGACTCCCAGCTCCGGGGCGAGCTGGATTGTGTGGGAGTGCGAAGAACGTGCGTGAGGAAGTGGCGAAGGTGATGGGGTGCTCCGATGATCGAGATATTAAGCGAGATGGCCGGAATCAGGGAAGCACGTCGGAGAGCGGATTTGGGCGAAATCGGAAATTACACTAAATGGGTAAGCGAAATGGATACCTGGATGATGCGGAAGACTGAGCTGGAGCTTAGCTAGCTCCTAGTCCTTGCCTCAAGGGTCGTCAACGCCCGAGGCTCGAGCTCCGGTCAGATGTCGGAGCACGGTGGCGCAAGGCAGCCGGATCGATGGTCCAAGCACCTCCTCCTCGCTGCGACACCGGTGGATGCAAGCTGTCACCTTGCTGGTTGCGATGGAGCTCACTGGAGAGAGAATGGAGAGCCAAAGATGGCGTGAAAGTGCGGCGGAGCTCGGCATATATAGTGCTAGGGGTCCGGCTAAATCGAAGTCGGGCAAGAAGATCGGAGCACGGATCCCTATGCGAACCTCCGGGCGAGGATCTCGGATGTGCGCAGATGGATTAGAACCCGGGGTTTGCATGATTAGCAGGCGGATCGAACAGGGAGAAAGCGAAGAAATCGGGTCGGGCGAGCGGGTCTGGGCTCTGGTGGTCCTGGGGGAGGTGTTGACCGGGGGTCAACAATCCCCCGTGGACCAATCAGAGCCCGCCAAGGGTGGAATTTTTATTTTATTTTTTTGGGGCCTTTAAATGGCCGAATTTCCAAAAACTTAAAACATGAAAAATGTTTGTTTTAATTTTTTCTATTTTTTTGTGATTTTTAATTAATTTTTGGAAATTAAAATAAGGTATATACAATAAAGGTCTATATAGGTATATATACACTATATGATTTTTTTTTAATTTTGATTTTTAATTAGTTATTTTTATACATTTTTATTCCCATTTTATATTTTATTTATTTATAGGATAAAATGAGGAATAAAAGGCTATTTTTATTTTATTTTTATTATTTATATACATAGGGGAAATAATTATTTATGCACAATTATATACATGGTATATATACAAGATATTTTTGTATTTTTAATTTTGTAATTTTTATTTGATTTTTGTTTTAATTCTTTTTATTTATTTTATTTACAAAACATAAAAAGGAATATTTACAAAAAGTTTTGAAAACAAATAACTTCATTTACAAGGTGAAATAAGGTAAGGGAGGTGGTCTATGTACATGGTGAAAGGTTTTTTTTTTGGTATTTTTAATTTTTAGATTTTTATCTTGTTTTTAATAGTTCCTAAGTATATACAAAATATATACAAGTATATTTTTGGTTGAGGAAAATATTATTTTATTGATTTACATAAATATTTACACATGAGCTCCTATCTCCCTCTACTTGTGGCTTTTATGCGGTCAGGCCCATGCTGAGCCCTCCCTTGGGTTAGGTTGCTCAATATTTATTCTAAATATTTCCCTCTTTTTCTTTTTCTTCTTTATTCTTTTATTTTTGCACAAAAACATGCTAATTATTTATATTTACAAAAATGCATGCTTTTGCTAACTTTTCCTATTTACACATATCTACATGCATTTGCATAGGTTTTTGTAGCTAAAATATAAGAATAAAGAGTGATGAATGGATATTCATCACCCCCCTATACTATACTTTGCTAGTCCCTTAGCAAACACTTATTTGAAAAAGAAGTGCAAAAGAAAGAAAAAGAAAAAGAAAAAGAGAATGTACACGGATCAAGGTTGATTATTAAACTTGCCTTCATTAAATTGAGGTATGGAGCTTAATCAGATCTTTGGATTATTGATGTGTCGGAACCTTATTTAGACTTAAGCTTAAAACCTAACAACCTCTAAGTTCCACTATTCTATAACCAAGACTCCTCAATGCTCCAGAACAGAACAAGTCATCAATCACAAACCCTGAAGACCATGAATCTTTTCTTGTCCTGTGAAAGTGAGGTCTAAGCTCTCCACCTCAGAAATGGCAACTTGACAACCCTCCCCAACAAGGTAACTCTATGACCTCAATCTGGCCACTCTTTCCTCGAGGAGCGGGGTATTCCCTTCTAAGTTCAAGTACAACCGGCTCAAGAAGAGGGGGAAGAAGAGAATGGGTCAAGGCCAGTGTAGCCAAGTACCCTTGGGAGCTTGACCAGTGTAGCCAAGTCTCCCTGCTGCAAGCTACAACAGGTGGGTCATGAAACCAAGCTTTGCTTATTGCACTTATATACATACTCCGGTGGGATTATCATTTTCTCTCAGACCCACCACTTTTTTGGAGTTCTTTTTTCTTTTTGCACATTTTTTTTTCGAGTGCATCTATACAACATGTACATGTGCAGCATATATACAAGGAGTTTTTCCTCTTGAGCCAGTAGACTATCCCTCTTTTGAAGCTTTATTGCAACCCACAACTCCCGTCGTTAGACTTCATGGCAACCAGACCAAGTTGAGACGCACTTCCTTCACTAAATGAAGAAGAGAGGTTCCGCCTAGAAGTACTACCCTCATATGCTACCCCAAGTCAAGAAAGACTGCCTCCTCACCATCTCATCCGTAGAGAGCTCGGTGCATAGTGCGGTTGTCCAAGTAAAGCCATAATCTATATGAGTCATGTGTTGTTGTTAAGTGCTCTACTTAGGCTCATTGAGATGACATGTGATCATAGCCTAGTGGACTCAAAGAATTAAGTCACCATGGACCTGAAAAGCCTTAAACCTAAGTCCTATAAGGTTCCTCTTAGAAGTTAGGTGGATTAAGATCTTAATCAAGCTCTATTTCTCAATTTGATTCCAGGCTAGTTTAAGTGTCAACTATTCATCCAAGGAAAACTATATACATATGTACAAAAAGATGCATATTTACACAATATTTTACAATCATGCAAAATTTTTTGAAAAATGTTTTGAAATCATGAATGATGATGCATGAAGTGCAAGTTTTGCAAAAAGGTATTTACACACATTTACACAAGATTTTTGCAAACTTTTGATTTTCAAAACATTTTGGAAAAATTTTGTACCATATACATAATTTTGATACAGAAAATATTTACACAAGCTTTACACAAAAGATTTTTGAAATCATTTTTACAAAAATAATTTGTACACTAGCTATGTATGTGCAAAATAAAAGAAGATTATGTACATGAAAAATTTTTAATTTTTGTGGTTTTTAGCCATTTTTATTTATTAACACACTCACACAAAGTACGAGTTATGGCTAAAGTATATATGAAATATATACACACCCCCCTATACTTAGCTCGAACGATGTCCTCAGAGTCAAGAGCGATGAAGAAGACATAACTCGTGCTATGTATAGGGAAGTGAAAAGGAAGGCTATACAAAAGGAGAATGAAAAGTCAAAAGGGACTCGGGTCTTCCCCCTATACTTAGGATCAAGTAATCCTAAGTATAGCAGGCTGTATACTAAGGGAAAACCGAGTGGAGAATGTACAGGGTCCACCCCCCCTATACTTAGGGTAAGATATCCCTAAGTATAGGCAGCAAAAATAAGGGTAGACAGAAACAAGAGAAATACCCAAAGGGTCTCACATCCCCCTATACTTAGGGTAAAGTGCACCCTAAGTATAGCATAATCAAAAGATGAGGAAAGGGATGTGGGACTAAAGAAAGTGCTGATATAGACATCTGGATCTATGTACAGCGGAGGGTCAGTAAAGCTCAGGCGTGAGATGCATTAGATGTGAGTCAAAAGACCCACATCTCACGCAAAATGAATAGGGGCAAGATCAACGACCCGCAGCTCATGATCTAGAAATGGCTTGAGCCGCTGGCCGTTCACTCGGAAGGTACTCTCAGAAGACAACTCGGATATGTCGATGCTACCGTTGTCGTGTACCTTCCGAACCAGATAAGGTCCTTTCCATTTGCTCTGTAGCTTCCCTGGAAATAATCTAAGCCTCGCATCAAACAGCCATACTCTCTGTCCAATCTCAAAATGTTTGTGGCTGATATGTGAATCATGCCACTCCTTGACTTTCTCCTTGTAATGTAGGCTGCTTGTGAAAGCTGCATCTCTAAGCTCTTCCAGGGCAGCTAGCTCTGCCCCTCCTCTGGTCTCCTATACCATCTGGATCCATGAGAATGTCTGTAACTGCCCAGAGTGACTTGTGCCTCAGCTCAACAGGTAGGTGACAAGGCTTGCCATATACGAGGCGAAAGGGAGATGTACCCAAAGGTGTCTTGAAAGACGTCCTATATGCCCACAAGACCGAGTCCAAAAGCTGTGACCAGTTCTTTCGGTCAGGGCGGACGACTTTCTGCAGAATCGTCTTGATCTCCCTATTCGACACTTCGGCTAGACCATTCGTCTGTGGATGATACGGTGTAGCAACGCGATGGTCTATGCCGAACTCGCTAGCAAGTGCCTTCACCTGGTCGTTGATGAAGTGAGATCCCCCATCAGAAATCAGAACTCGTGGAACCCCGAACCGCGTGATGATATGCTTCCTCAAAAATCTACAAACTGTCCTCGCATCAGCGGCTCGGGCGGGGATAGCCTCCACCCAACGACTCACATAATCGACGGCCAACAGAATGTACTCGAATCCCTGACTCTTAGGGAATGGACCCATGAAATCGATGCCCCATGCGTCAAAAACCTCACAGAAGTGAATGGGCTGCATCCGATGTCTTCTTCACGAGCGAGGCACACCGAAGGAGACGGAGATCCACGAGCAGAAGAACGGGCAGCATAACGACGATGCCGCGGTGATGGAGAACCTCTCCATGGCATCCATGGTGGACGGCCATGAGAGGGAGAGAGAGGGCTGACCTCCAGAGAGAAAGAGAGAGGGAGAGAAAGATGCTTCTCAAGCATTATGTGTAAAGAGAGAGCATGGGTATGCCTCTCTATTTATAAGGTTTTGGGATCCATGGATCTCAATCCATGTGTCATATAAAATCAATGGATGATATTGATTTATGACAATCCAATGGTCAAGATTGTTGTTGGTAAAAGCCAACAACTTGTGATTTAATTTTGATTAAATATATTTGATAAATCAAATAAATATAATACCAAATTAAACCACACAAAATAGAGAGAGAGAAAATATGGGAGATACACCTTCCTCTTTGGAAGGGGGGGGGGGGACGGCCACCAATTCCCTCAAGGAATTGGTGTCGCCCCCTCCTTTCCAAAGGGGGAGGGCAACCTCCTTGATTTTCTCTCCATCCAATTTCCAACAACAATTTGTTGGTATTTTAATTCACCAAAATAATTCTCAATTAATTTTGGGAATATTGCAATCTTGACATTGGAATATTGTGAATCATATTCACAACCCAAAACAAAATGTAATTTACATTTTCAATTAATTAGACAATGTGTATCCAATACACATTAATAATTAATCTACCAATATAAATTATATTTAACTCTCTCTAATACATTATAAATCACATTTATAATATATTATGAATAATTGGATATTACTATCCACATTATTCATATCCTTGATAATTAAACCATATTTAATCATCTCGGATCTCTTTATCTCATGTGTTCAAATAATATGAATCACATTCACATTATTCACATCTTTGATAATCAAATCATATTTAATTATCTAAGATAACTCTCCTTATAATATGAATCAAATTCATATTATTTATGATAATTAAATCACATTTAATTATCCTTTTTCTCAATGCTCGGATACATATATCAACAATAGAATTATCCATGAACTCTTTCAAGGATAATGCGCTTTCTCCGCGAATACTTGGAGATAAGGACAGGGCGATTGTATTGTTCCACGTATAGTGACATGGATATTGAGATCACATCTCAAATCCAGATCTCGGGCCTCCCATAGATGCTTGATTAAATCAAGACCACAAATCTAATATTCTCATTGAATCTGAATCACATTCAGATCAATGTCCAACATTTGGACTAAGATCAGATTACTTCTCTACTGAGAGGAGTCACTAAAATCCAGACCCGTTTCATCACTCCCTAGGAATGGAAGCGTCATGGTTATACAACCGTTTATGATCACATCACCCTCAGGTATTCCTAATACCTGTATATCCTGCATACTGGAAGACTCAGAATAAACCCGAAGTATTAGATCAACTTTATACTGTCTACTTCATGGTTTTATCAGTAAGTTTCTCATTTGATCATTGGGAGTCGGTATTGATCATATACTTTCCAAAAGCATATATCATACCTAGGTCTTGATCATATACTTTCCAAAAGTATATATCAAACCAACAAATTCAGTCAAGCTTCCAAAGCGAGACGACCGTGCGCACGGAATTTGATTCTTCCCAATATCTCATGAGTGAGCTCATGTCTTCCGGTTCAGTAGTGAACCTGTATGATCCCTTTGAGAGATCGTATTACTCATATGCCCTTATATGCACACCAGCGCGCCGGTGTATAGACCTTGATTAGGCCATCAACCTATTGGTCTGCCAAATGTACACACTCAGACATATAGTAACACATCTGTCTCTGGTCAGAGGATGTGTGCCTATATCATGACAGCTTATGATATAGGACTTAGGTTATCTCGATCTCGTTAAGTCAACTCTTTGACCTAACTAACCTGACACCTCCGAATCTCTATTCCTATGCAGAGGACCTGCATCAATCTCTTAATAATCATTTGACGGTGCTTGATGAGTCCTCAATCTAACTCATTAGATATTCATCTAAGCACCAGCCTCTATGATTCAATAATTGAATCAACAGCTATATGATCATTAAGATGGCCATGGTACATAACCCTAATTGTACTAAGGGACCTATTATGCAAACTATGTACTCTTTATTTCAGATTAAGGAGTGAATTGCAATAACATTTATTGCATAATGGCTCGCTGTGGGCTCGCATGTCCAACAGTAGACCCCCCCCCCCCTGACTTTTGACGTGTATTATCATTTAGTCCTTGGAAGTTATTTGCTTTGCATCTAGGTCCATGTGTGTTGTGCGTCTTTGATTGGTTGGAATAAATAACAATTTTGGTTTAAAAATTATGAATATTGGATACATGACCCCTGCCATGGTGTAGGAATTTATATAGAGTTTTGGGTTCATTTTATTTCTGTTTATTCTTTTTAAAATTCAAAAACCTTCAAATTTGCTTCTGTCCAGTTTAAAAATCCACTAAAAATATAAAAAAAAACCCCTCTAAAAAATCTAAAAAAATCATTGTTTGTTTATTTTAGTGTATTTTTACTTCTATCAATATTTTGTTGCATTTGAATTTATAAAAACCATAAAAAGTGAAAAACACTAAAAAACTTGGAAAAATCATTAACAATTCAAAAAAATTCAAAAAAATGCATTCTCAGTTCCTGTAGTTAAAGTTTTGTTTTTAGTTTACAACAAAATTGTTGCTCGAATTTTATAGGCTATTTAAGTATTTTTAATAGCCTTTAGATTCTGGCTGCACATTACCTTTTATTTTTAGCCTTGTTTCATTTTTATAAAATCAACTAAAAAATAGAAAAATCCAAGAAAAATATCAAAAACACTTGAATATCTATAAAAACCAAAAATATTTTTATTTTAATTTTCTGATCAGTTTTTGATGCTAAATAATTATTTGATTGTGCCTTTTTCCTTTCTTTTACACCTTTTATTAATTTTAAAAATTACAAAAAAAATAAAAACCCAAAAATCCACCATTTTATTTTCTTTTATTTTATATTGGATTTTCGACTACTTCATAGCCTACCGTGCTCCTTGTATTCGACCCTGGTAGCTATACCAGGTAAAATAAAATAGTGAGACCGCTTTTGACTTGCTTGCTTGATTTTTACATTGGTGGTCTTCGATTTTCTTGATTGAGCCCGATCCGAGAGGTTGATACCTTCTTACCTTAGTCGCTCGGGTCGCCCCATCAGTCTCCTCTCCTTCATTTCCCTCTTGATCAATCTTTGGTCGAGAGGAGCCCGATCTCCAAGAGCTTCTTGTCGCAGAAGGGTGCCTAGCCTCCGAGCCGTCCGGTGACAACGAGTCAGTCCTTGTCGAGGCCATCATGGCGTGTCCGATCCCAAGATGAGATCCATTTTATTTTATGTCATTCTTTTAGATAAATTTTAGATTTAATTCATGCTTCGATTTCATGATTAAATTTTAGATCCTAATTCCAAAAAATATCCTTCCCGATTTGATCTGCCCCAATTCCGATTTCACATCCACATCTCAATCTATCGACGTTCACATTCTATCCCCCATGATCTCTCAACTCCGGCCACGTATGGTGGTCGAAGAATCAGATTCGATTCTTCCATTTCGTCGGATCCCCATTCACATCTTTTTCAATTTTTTATTATTTAAATAAGTAGAGATGATGCATTGTGCTTGAGTCCTCTTATATTTTAAAAAAATAAAAAAAGAATATATATATATATATAGTTTTTTTCTAACATTTTTTTGTAGGAATATAAAAAATAAATAAATATAAAAAATATAAAAAATCTCTACAATTTCGATTTTTAAATAAAGATATAAAAACATTTCCCTGATTCTATTTACAAAAAATTAATAAAAAATATAAAAAATTTTCTTCTGTTTCTGTTTACAAAAATAAAAAAAGAGAGCAGTTGTGGTAGGCGTCGCCCCTCCAGCCGCAGGCGGCGCCCGTCACTGCTTCCCGTACAGCTGCTTGGGAGCAGCCCACCGGCCTCCCGCTACCACTCCTTCTGCAACTGACTTCCCCCTACCGCCACACAAAGACCGCACAACCATCGTCCCAAACTCCGTCATTGCCAGGACCCACCATCAGACCACCTGCACGAGACACCCTCGCCTCCATCATTGCTGCCATCTGCGGAATCATGTGTCGCCCCACCATCCTTAACGCCTTGTCGATCGTGCCAGCCTACACCGCTCCCATCTTCACCTTCGACGAACGCAGCAGGAGCACCTCGCCTCCACCATGCGATGTCGACCACCAGCAGCACCATCCCGCCACTACATCACCAGGACTGCGCTACCACCGTGCGAAGACTACGACCCTCCGCTGGACCACCATAGCTCGAGCCGCAGCCACCTCCCGCGGCTTGAGAGAGAAGGAAACACAGGGGTGACACCCCCTTCCCCTATGTTTGGGCATGAAAACAGAAGAAAAGGGAACCCTATGTTTAAAATAAAAAAAATTGGGTAAATTAAATAAAATCCCAGAAGGTTTCAAAAATTATGAAATGGCCCCTACCAGATTTGTTAGGAATTTTGCAAATTCCACCCTACAGTTTATTTCTTTTATTATTTAATGCAAAAACATTAAGTATTTACATTTAAGTCCTTGTACTCCAGACTTATATTTGCAGGCTTTTATTATTAGAATAAATCTTTTTATTGCGTAATAAATTCTGCAAAAATCATGCTTTTCTCCTGATTTATTACTCTTCATTGTGTATAAATTTCATTGCATTTTATTTTTATTTGATATTTTAAAAAATTAAAAAATGCATCATTTTCTCTGTCTAAATTTGAAAAAATCATTAAAAATTAAATATTGTTTAAAATCCAAAAAAATAGATTAGGTGTATTTTATAGTCTTTTATTTTCTATCCAATTTTCATGCATTAACTATTTTCAAAACCCTTAAAATTATAAAATATAAAAAACATTATAAAATTTGTAGAAAACTTTAGAAAAATCAAAATTTATGTTCTCAAACCATGTGTGTAGATGTTTTTCTACATTTTATCATTAAAAATCCTAGGAGTTTTGGGCACTTAAAATATTTTTAAGTTGTAAATTACTTCAGGTTGTGCATTGTTTACCGTTTTTCCATTGTTTTATTTTTATAAAATCATAAAAATATCAGAAAAACTTGAAAAAATTAACAAAAACATTTTAAAAATTATAAAACCCAAAATTATTTTCTTTGTAATTTTCTGAGCATTTTTTACCATTTTGAAAAATACAAAAAGAGTGTGGTGTGTGTATTTTATATCTTGTGCATTTTGTTGGAAAAAAAATCAGAAACCACTAAAAATTCATTCTATTTTATTTTGAAATTTGACTACTTAGTTTTTCAATCGTGCTCCTTGTGTTCGACCTTGGTCGCTACACTAGGTAAATTAAATAGCGAAGACTGCTTACATTACATTTTCTTGATTTCAATGAGTGGTTTTTTTCTCCTCGACCGAACGGATTGACTAAGGACAACAACTTCGTGATTCATATTCCATTTTAGTCGATAGCACGATTTCGTGCTCATCAGAATGGTGCCGTTATCGGGGAACACAACTTAATAGTCATTTTTCAGTCTTTATTTTTATTTTTACCTATATCTATTATAATTGTTTTCTGACCATCACTTGTTTCACTTTTTCTACAAGGAACTGTCATGGATACGGAGGTCCAGGTGGTTAGACCAAGCCGCACAACAGTGGGTGCACGACGGTTCTGCCCAAGGGAAGAGGATCGGCTGCGGGAACACGTGGCCCTCGCGTGGAGGCGAGAGCAGCGGGCGCTGCCTGCAGGTAGTCGGTGTGGCTTGTGGGGATGGAGTTGCTCCATGCATGAGATGCGTGGCGATGGGCTCTCCTTCCAGGCGGAAGGTGGGCGGCACGTAGGACGATGAGTGGCGGAAGACCCCACACGATCGATGAAGATGCGATGGAGATGGATGTCGGTAACGAAAGTGGCAAGGCATATGGTGGACGGTGGCTAGGGGGCCGAACGAGCTGGTGGGTGGCGGGTGGTACTGCCGCCCAAATCCCTTTTTTTATTTTTTTTGTAATTTTTTTGAACAACTGCTTTTTTAAAAAAATCTGTATACCTATAGGGAAATCAAATACAAGGATCGACTCGAGCACGACGTCATGGGTCAAAAATTATTAGACAGAAAATGTGAATGAAAAAGCGGGTCTAACGAGGTGGACGGATGGATCCGGATCTTGGACCACCGTACGTGGTCAAAGGTGAGTGGTTGCATGAGGTAGAACGTGAATGTGTAGAGATTAAGATGTGGATGTGAGATCAGATCGGAGCCGGGTCGTGATGAATAATGATTGTCGATTAACTATGATTATAAATTAACAATGAAATGACTACGAATTTAAAATAAAAAATTACATTACGATTAATCTAGATGAGGTACAAAATTTAAATATTTGGATCTCACCAAATGGGAGTAGATGAATGCCGTGATGGCCTCGATGAGGACTGACTTGCTGTCACCGGACGGCTCGGAAGCTGGACAGACAAGATATCTCTTGGAGAATAAGCTTCTCTCACCAAAAAAATGATCAAGTGTGAATGAGGGAAGATGAGACAAATAAATAAGAATAAAAAATTTGAATTTCAAATTTTGAATTGAGAGAAAAAGGAAGGATGTTAATGGTAGAATTATTAAAATAAATAAATAATATAATATAATTTTCAAATTAATTAAAATAATAATAATAACCATTAACTTTATGAGTCACCTTAATGGTGGGTTAATTAAGGAATTTATTAAATTATATACATATGGTATATCATTTACATAATTAATTAAATAAATAAATTATTTTCGTCACTTTATTAATTTAAATAATAAAAGTTGCTTTATTAATTAACATAATAAATGTTAATTATTTATTTTTTTAGTGTATTTTTTTAAGGAATTTAATCATATACATATGGTATATTATATACATAGTGAAATAAGGAAATTATGTCATTTATGTTTTATTTTTAAATTTTATATTTATATTTTAAATAATTATTAAAAAATATTTACTATAATTTACGAATACATTATGTATAAAAATAAATATAGAGAAATATATACAATAAAAATATGGTAAAATTGCAAAAACAACCCTCGAAAACTGTCTTTCAAACCGTAACTCCAAAAATTATGAAACTATTACTATTTAAATGTAATTTAATTTAGAATACAATGGAAGTGGGTTTGATTCAATTTGAGTTCATATGGAGCCAGAATTGGTCTTATCACTTTACAACTTTGCAAGTGTGGTAACTTTTATTTTGTGCATGATTTTATTTTACAAATATTTTTATTATTTAGAAAAACATTTTTATTTACAATTTTTGTTTAGAAATTTATTTAATTTGAGGTCAATTTATGGACGAATAAAATATTGTAAGTTTTATACAAATATAGACAAAACAAATTCAAAAGAAAGAATGAAAAGTATTTACAAAATATTTTTTGGATTTTCTAATTAAAGACCATATCTCCCCCTACTTTATTCCTAGTCGATCAGGTCTAGTCTTGGCCTTCTCTTGAGGTTCGGGTCAGCCTATATCTATTGCATATATACAGTCTTTTATTTTCTTTATTTTTCTTTTATTTATTTATTTATTTTAGGTTAAAATAGTAATAAATGTGCAATATTTACATACAGATGTAGGTTAGTAAGAATATGGATTTAGTAATATATACAGGTGTTTTATAAGATATTTTAAGCTAAAATAAATGAATAAAGATGATGAAATGTAGATTCATCATCCCCCTATGCTTTACATTGCTAGTCCCTTAGCAAACACTTATTTGAAAGAATAAGTGAATAAAAGAAAAGGAAAGGGAAAATAAAGAAATTAGGATTGAGTATTAAACATATCTTCATAAAGTTGTAGTATGGATCTCTATCAGACCTTTGGATTATTAATGGGGCAGAACCTTATGGGAAATGGATTTGAAACCTAACAGTCTTCAAGTTCCACAAGACTCCTATTCAGGTCTCCTCAACAGTCAGGTCAGAACAAGTCTACATACATAAACTTTTATAACTATGAATCTTTACTTGTACGGTGTAAGTGAACTATAGCTCCTCATCTCAAAAGTAGCAAAGAAACAACCTCTCTCAATAAGGTGACTCTAGTCCCCCGTTCTAGCAACTCTTTCCTCGAGAAACAGGTATATTCCCTTCTAAGTTCAAGTACAACCAGTACAAGAAGAGGAGATGGAGAAAAGATGGATGGTAACCAATGTAGCTACCTATCCTTCGATGCATGACTAATGTAGTCAAGTCATCTAGGTGCAAGATTACAGAATTTGACTTTGAAGCTCTTATTATTATTTTTTCTATTCTTGTATATACACTCACAACAAGCATTTTACTTTTCAATCAAGCATGTCCACTTTTGGAGATTCTGTATTTTTCTTGTTTTCTTTTGTTTTGAAAATATATATAAGGTGCAACATGTACAAAAGGAGTTTTTCCTCTTGAGCTAGTAGACTATCCTTCTTTTGAAGCATTATTGCAACCCCATGACATCATATATTTAGACCTCATTGCTACTAGATCAGGTTGAGATGCACTACTCGCCTTAGAGGAAGACAGATATTCCCACTAGTTATTACATACCTGTGTGCTAACCCAACCCAAATGATTTTGCCTTCTCACTGCCTCATCCATGAAGAGCTATGTGTAGAGTGCTTGTCCAAGATAAGCAACGATTTAGAAGAATCATGCGTGTGTTGTTAAATATTCTACTTAAACTAATCAAGATGACATGTGAACATAGTCTTATGGACTCAAAGAATTAAGTCGTTAGGACCTGAAAAGTCTTAATTCCTTTTCTTATAAGGTTCCTCTGAAATTAAGTGGATTAAGGCCAACGAAGTTCCATTCTTCAATTTTATTCCAGACTTACTTTAAATGTCAATATTATACTGAAAAATGTACATGGAAATACAAAAAATATGTAAAATGCAAATAAAAGAAAGCAAAATCTTGTTGTGAAACAATTTTCTCATTTTGAACTCTTTACGGATTTTTTTTAAATGATACACATGCATTTTTTGGAATTTTAATTATGCAAATTTTTATAGACTTTTGGTTTTGTACTTTTTAGGGATTTTTAATAATGGTTAGCGTTAGTAGATAATATACACATATTTACACGGGAGTGAGTCAATTATTTACAAGAATTAGGTGAAAGGATTTAAAACTTGAGTGTTAGCAATTTACACAAGTATATATATACACAGTTGGTAAAGAATTTTATAGGTGATGCATATATTCCTCAAACCTATTTGAAAATAATTTTACAAATACTTTTGAAAACTAAGGTCCAAAATAATTTTTTCAGATAATTTTACAAACATTTGAAAACTATTTTGCAAACATTTCTCAAACAATATATATTTTTCAAAATATATTTTCAACCATTTTTAAAACATTTGCAAATAGTTTTACAAAATAATTTTATTTCACACAAAGGAAAGAAACATTTTACAAACAAAAATATTTTTACTAAGGTTGAAAACGTTTCTCAAAACATTTTTCAAGTAGTTTTCAAAAGATTCTTCAAATAGATTTTGAAACTACTTTCAAAATATTTTTCAAACTATCTTAACATGACTTATTAATCAGTATATACAAAAAGAAATTGGAGGAAATATATGCATCTTTTTATTAGTTGATTTTACTTAATTTTACAAGTATTTATACAGTATTTTAGACATATTATTTAAAAAATACAAAAGTATGAGTTATGTCTAAAGTATATACGCAGTATATACGACACCCCCTATACTTAGCTCGAACTATGTCCTCATAATGATCAAAGAGCTGTAAAGGAAGACATAACCCGTGCTAAGTATAGAAAAGTGAAAAAGAATCTATACACAATGACTAAAACAATACAAAATGAATAGAAGTCGGTAGTCCCCTCTATACTTAGTATCAAATAATCCTAAGTATAAAAGATTGTACAAGAGGAAAAAAATCTAGGAAAAGAATTGGCAGAATCAATGGCTCGTCTTGCTCCCTATACTTAGGGTAGAATAGCTCTAAGTATAGAATATCAACAAGTTGGGGGGCAGTTGAGAGATCAGAAGAATAAAAACTCAAAAGAGACGATATGAACAACATCACTCCCCCGATACTTAGGGTAGAGTAGCCCTTAGTATAAGCAACAACAAGAGTGATGAACAAGACGAATATGAACAACACAAATCATTCACTTCATATACTTAGGATAAAGTACATCCTAAGTATAGCACACATATACAAACAAGAGGTGAACGATAACACGGAATACAGAAGGAACAAATCAAGATGAAACTCATATATACAAGGTAGACATTGTTGAGGTGCCTCTCAACAAGCGCTAGAGTTTACGTCCCTAGCTGGGCGCAAAGGCAAGGACAATGATGTATTGAAGTTTAGGACGGCATCTGTAATGTGAATATTATACTATCATTGTTATCTCGGAGTGAGAACAACAATGTGGTCAATAGTGTGAATGATGACACCTAGAAAGGCAATCAGGCGGGTGTATGCTATTAGGTAAATAGAGGAGAAAGTGAAATCAGGTACCGGTAGCACAAAAGAAATCTTCGGCTCATGGTTAGAATGGAGGGAATGTTTGGAGCTGAAAAAATAGAACGTGAAGAAAGAAGGATCAGTCATGGAATCCTCCATGTCAATCACCGTTTCGAAATGATATGGATGATCAAGTCAGGAGACTCAATAAGAAAGCAGATATTTGATGCATGTAATGGAGAGAATTTAGGTAAATCTTCGAATATCTCAAAGATCGAATCATCCTCGCAAGGATCGTCGAGGAGAAACAACTCAGACTCAGAAGAAATATAAGAAGACTCGGTCTCATGATCCGAAAGATCGGATGCACACACCGCCTGCAGATAACCCTCGGGGAGATGTAAGAAATCAGGATGATTCGAGGAAGAAAACAAATGATTATATTCAAATAACAATTTCTCTCTCGAAGTCATAGAAAAAATCGTCCAATGGATCATGATATGTAATCTCATAGAAAATCTAGGTCCCGATCAAAGAGATCATTTTTCTGCCAAAGAGAAGAGATCTGAGCCGCATCCAAAGGACTTATGCACTTTAGGGGAAGAGATGTCGGGTCTCCCACCATGATGAGGAATTAAATCAAATTAGGGTAGTGGGGAGGGATTAAGAAGAATGCGGCTGCTAATGATCTAGAAAGTATTATCGTAACCAACTCAACACCAAGCACAATGTAAACACAATGCAAACCCCTGATTCACCTATTCAACGCAATGTGAAGACCGTGAAGGTTCAGTCAATTATCTTGTCGATTTTAGAGTAAGGTGATCAAACACAAAGTTGTATAATCATGTAGGAAGGCCTAAGATTGGGACACTAATCCTTAGTGTATACGTGGCAAATAAAACGTGAATACAATGAGGGGATTGCTCTTCCAAGACAATGACGTGAATCAATTACGTTTAATTTTAAGGATCCAAGTGATATTAGCCGTCCTAATTTTTTATTTTTTTTTAAATTTTCATTTTTTTTTTGATGTTTTTTTAAATAAAAACATGTTTAATGGATTTTTCGATTTCCTTTATTGTTATATCCCCAAAAACAAAAGGAGGAAAATGATGAATCCTCATTCATCACTCTTTATTCTTTTATTTTAGCTACAAAACCCTTGCAAAACACCATGTATATATGTGTAAAAAGAATAAATTGTCAAAATACATGCATTTTGTAAAAATGCATAATTAGCATGTTTTTGTGCATAAATAAAAGAATAAAGAAATAAAAGAAAAAGAGGGAAATATTTAGAATAAATATTGAGTTACCTAATCCCAAGGGAGGGCTCAGCATGGGCCTGACCGCAACAGAATCCAAGTAAAGGGAGATAGGGTCAACCACACTTGTATATATACCTATGTATATAAATAAATTTATTTTCCTTAAAATAAAAATAAAAAGTATTTCTCATATTTTGTACATATTTATAAAAATTAAAATAAAAATCAGAAAAATAAAAATAAAAATAAATTTTCTACCTTGTACATATACCATGTAAATATGTATATAAAATTATTTATTTAACTTATAAAAATAAATCATAAAAATAAAATAAAAATACCTTTTTATTCCAAATTTTATGTTGTAAATAAATAAAATATAAAATAGGAATAATTGTATAAAAATAAATAATTAAAAATAAAAATCAAAAATCCTTTTATGTATATACTTATATATAATAATAATATAATGTAAATACCTTATTCATTTTTCAAAAAAATAAATAAAAATCACTAAAAAATAATTTGAAAAATAATAAACGTATTTCATGTTTTAACTTTTTCGAAATAAAAGCATTTAATAATTTTAATTGAATTTCCAAATATTTAATAATTGGAGGCTTGTGATTGGTCCACGGGGGATTGTTGACCCCCGGTCAACTCTCCCCCCAGGACCACTTGGTTCGCGAATCTCGCCCCCGACCCGATTTCTCAAATTTTTCTTGGCTAGATCTGATCTCCATTTGCCTAAACCCCGGGTCCTAGTTACACTCGATACATCCGATACCCTCGCCCGGAGGTTTTTCTAGGGATCCGAGCTTCACCGAGCTGCACCTGAACCCATCTTCTCGGACCCTTCCTAGTATTTAGCTCCACCTCCGCCGTACTTTTAACGCCATCTTTGGCCTATGCCTTTCATCCCAGGACCTCCATTCTCTTCCCCAGAGTGACAGCTGCCCGAGGAGAGTGTTGCAGTGAGGAGGGAGGTGCCTCCAGCCACTGATCCGGCAAGCTCATCGTCGTGCGTCGCCGCGAGGTGTGCCAAGCCTCGGACCCCGACGATTCCTTGAGGCAAAGACCCCCAGAGCTTCCTTAGCTCATCCACAGTCGACATCCTCCATTAGGTATCTTCAATTTCCCCTAGGATCCTCTAATTTCTGATTACGCCCATTTGCACCGCCGGCCTTCGTCGGCCGATTCCCATCGATCCGTTCACCCATTCGATCATCGGACCACTTATTCACGATTATGAGATTCCTATTCACCTTCTTCGCCCATTCGTTCAACTTGATTCGCCCAGGAACCAAGAATCGGACCTCCCTCGTCGTTGCCTCGCCGGAGGTCTTCGCTTCGACTCATCCGACCACCCATTTCACCCCTAACCGGGTCGAGGCAATTTGCCCTTGACCCAGGAGTTGCTCTGTGCCGTTTCGCAGGTCAAAGGACCCCATCTGGCGGTCGAGTCATTCGTGCACAGGAGCTTTGCCCCTCCGCCGTCGCCGGAGCTCCCCGAAGCTTCTCGGCCTCATCGGAGGAGCCCACCAGCTGCGGGCATCTTCAAGCTTCCTTCTGACCATCTCAGCAGCCCATGAGGAGGTCTCCACTGCGCGCACTGAGCCGGCGAAGTTCACCGGTGAGCAATCCTTGGAGCATCTCCAATTGCCGTTCGATCGAGCCCCCCGCTCCAGATCTGATCAAAGCCTTCCATTCACGAGGACCCTCCACCGTTCGATCCATCTGGGACTCGATCGAGGGCGTTCATCCGCGAGAGGCGTCCGCTACCCTCACCGTCCGATCTACACGTGGCATCTTCCTCGCCGTCGATTCAGCAGAGGGTTAGCCACATCCTCCCACCGTCGGATCCTCCACGTGGCAAGCCTTCAGCTGTCATCTTTAATAAAGGGGTAATTGCACTTAGGCCCCTCTATTTATTGCATTTATAGTTTAATCTTGTAAATATTTTAGTTAGTTGTTTTTATTTTGGAACAATTGCAGTTAGGACCTTAGACTTTATCTTATTTACAATTTAACCCTCGTGTATGTGAGCCACGTGCATCGACACGTGAGATTTTGGAATATTTGCACTTTTTATCCTGTATTTCCTATGTGTTACTATTTGATATTTTATAAATAGGAATTACAGTTATACCCCTCCGTGTTTGAGCCACATGCTACGCGTGTGTTTTGTGGGCTTTTTGCATTCCAGGACCCTGACTTTCTTGCCTTCTTATTAATTAGTCCTGGAAACATGTTTTCTTGCATTTAGGTCCCTATGAAGTTGTGTTCCTTATTTTGATTAAATAAAATATCAAATTAAAAACAAATTAGGTGAAATTTGGACACGTGGCTCCTTCCACTGTGTAACAATTTCCTTAAATTTTGAACATTTTTTAGGCTTTTTTGGAATTTTTAAAATTCAAAAACATTGATTTTTGGTACTGTCTAAATTGAAAAATCAAAGAAAAATATAAAAATTCGTTTAAAAATTATAAAAAAAATCAAGATTGGTTTGTTTTGCTGTATTTGAGTTTCTATGAATTTTTTTTTGCTTTTTGGATTTATAAAAACCAAAAAATTTAAAAAACACTAAAAATATTATAAAAATTCAAAACAATTTCTATAAAATTTAAAAAAGTACAAACTCTTTTTTGTGAAATTTAGTTTTTGCAATTACTTTGCATAGAAATTACCATCGGATTTTTATAGCAAATTATAGATTTTTAATTGGCCTTTCAAATCTGACTGTACATATTGCTCATGTTTTCACCTTTCTTTATTTTTAGAAAATCGTATAAAAATTAGAAAATTCTGAAAAATTCACCAAAAACACTAAAAAACATATACAACACAAAAATAATTTTGTTTGGATTTTTGGAGCATTTTTTATTATTTAAATAAATTTTTGAATTTGCTTTTTCTTACATTTTCTCATAAAATCAAAAACACAAAAAAATTAAAAATAATTAAAATCCACCAAAAATATTTTCTCCTTTGTTTTTCGATTCTAACTACTTCTAGGCCATCTCGGCCAAATCGTGCTCCCTGAGTCCGACCCTGGTCGTTATACCAGGTTAACAAAAATAGCGAGGACCGCTTTTCGATTTTGATTGTTTTATCCCTGATTTTGGTGGTCTTTTATTTTTCTTGTTGACCGAGTCTTCTCGATCCGAGTCGCAACGACCCGAGAGTGATTTTTACCTCACTCGGATCTTGAGTGTTGAATTTTTTGGTCATCGGAAAATGAAAAAGCCGATGCATGAGAAAATATGAGATGTAAACGCTAGAGATAGAGGTGTATAACTGACTCTAGCACTCTACATGCAATATGATCCACGCATAAGAATAAAACTAAACTATATGCAAATGTAAGCGAGAACCGTTCTAAGCAGTAACTTCTATTTGGAAAGAACCAAATTATTATTTTCCTAAGTTTAAACGATCTATAACAACAGATATTCTGTTAAGATTTGGACCTAATAACAACCTCGTTAAACCAAATAAATCCTAAAGCTATGGTATTCACTCACAGAAAATAAAATAAAGTCGGAAAACACAAATATGTGAGAAATAAATAAAAATAAAGCGATAAAAACAACGGTGGGGTCCCCCAATTTGCACTGGTACTTGGAGAAATAGACCCCAAATAATAAGATATATATTGTCCTTTTTACAACAAGTTTGAATGAATAAAATCCAAAAATAAATAAAAACATGATCTATGCTCCAATTATTGGTCTCTCTCCTTTTTTTCTCCTCCTTATGTGCTCTTTTGTGGCTTCGAGATGAATCAAGTCGCCTTCGCTTCGCTTGGATGCGCCGACTCTCTTAAGAAATTTCCCTCGCTCGTTGGTCCCTTGCAACAAAGAGAAGATAAAGAATGTGTAAGAAACACAATTATAAAAATACATTATAAAAATACGAGCACAAATGAATGAAATATATAGAGTGAATATGGAAAATGAATTAAATGTGGTATAATATAAACAAAAATTTACAACCAAGAATAGTAGTCAAAAGAGAAACCTAACTACCATCGTCGTGCCTCCCCAACAACGACGCCATTTTGTTGGCAGAGATTTTTAGTGGGTTTTTGTTTATGTGAATAAATGTTATGTCGTTGCAACCCACAAAATCTCTCAACAAAAAATTATTTGATTCTCAAACTAAATTAATTAAAAAAATGTGTAGCAAGAGAACTTTGCTATTTATTTTACCTGTATAGCAACAGGATCGAACTCAGGGAGGCTACAATCCGGAGGGTTATTCTAATAATTGAAAAAATGAATTAAAAGAAAAAGGGAATTCAATGCCAACTATCTTGGTTCTTGTAGGATTGTTATCTTTTTAATTATTTTGTTTATTTTTTATTTCAATTTTTTATTTTCTAAAATTTATATTGATTTTTAGTTTTGTAATTTTTTATTTTCAAAATAAGCAATTTTTAAAGAAAGTATATACACAAAAGGAATGCAAATTTTTGGATTTTTCACATATAACAAAAATATCTAGAAAAGTCAAATAAATATATTTTTATGTTTTGATGAATTGTTTACTATTTTTGTATATTTTCATAGACTATTATATTTTTTTAGGATTTTCGAAATGAATAAAAATAAGGAATAAACCAAACAATGACCATACAGGACTATTTTACAATTTAAAAATATAAAATAAACTCAAAAGTTACTGGATTTATTTTTCTTAAAACCTATAGTGAATTATCTACAAACAGGAAGTGAAATCACAATTTTTTATTTTTTTAAAATTTTCTTTGATTTTGTTTTAAATTTTAAGTATTTTAAATTTTTTTAATTTTAGAAATGATCAATGAGTGAAATTTGCACATAAAATAAATTATAGAAAAAGAAGACTATCTGTTTTTTTAGAATTTGACATAATATTTGATTTTTTATGATTTTTCAATTTTCAAATAAGGAAAATGTGTAGTTTCTTAATTTTTAATAATATAAAATGAAAAGACAATGCACTAAAAAATTAGACTATGAAGAATTACACATCAAGAGTGTAACTTGAATTTGGAGAATTTATTGAGCAAATGATATTTATTTCAATGATTAAAGCATGCAGTTTTAAGTCTGGAAAATAGGGACCATGATAGAATTATTTATTTTTTACATGAAAAAGTAACCAAAAAGAAAATGCATGGAAATAGTTGCAAAATACTCAAAGAAAACGTGCTCCGCACGTGCTTGAATCCAACAGGGGCTTCTACGTAATTTCACAAACTTCAGGCAGATTGATATGATATTTACCCAAAAAATAATTTAGGGCTCCTGCGTTTTTCGTTCCTTCTTGCATTCGTTCCCTAAATCAAAAGGGCACCACCCCTCCTTCCTCTCCAAGAATGATGGCAGCTACAGCTTCATGCAAGGACGCGAGTGGCGGTGGAACTTCCTAAGCAGCGATGGAGGGGCTCCCTCCAGGCAGTGGATGGGTGGAGAGCGAGGCTCCTCTGACAGAGCACGCGGTGGTTCAGATGGATCTGAAGGCACGCACGGTGGTTCTTCAACATCGATTATCCTTGCGATCAGGATGTTGCGTGATGGTGGCTCGTGCGAGGGTGAACAGTGGAGCTCCGCTCCAGGCGGCGTTGGTGGTGGACCTCGACGTTGAGGTCCAGTTGGTTGGACCAAGCCGCATCGCAGTGGGCACGAGACGGTTCTGCTCGAGGGCGGAGGATCAATTGCGGAAGTGTATGGCCCTCGCACGGAGGCGAGAGCAGCGGGCACCGCCAGCGGGTAGTCAGTGTGGCTTATGGGGATGGAGCTGCTCCATGCAGGATACGTGTGGCGATGGGCTCTCCTTCCAGGTGGAAGGAGGGTGGTGCATGGGACGGTGAGCGGTGAGGGACCCCGTACGAGATGGATGTCAGCAACAGCAACGGCAGGGAAGGTGGTGGATGGTGGCGAGGGGACCGCACGAGCTGGCAGATGGTGTTGTCGCCTGATGAATCTGCGATTCATCATCTTTATTCATTTATTTTAGCTTAAAATCCCTTATAAAACACCTGCATATAACGCTAACTCCATATTCTTACTAACTTGCATCTGTGTAAATATTGTACATTTCTGATTAATTTTAACCTAAAATAAATAAATAAATAAAGGAAAAATAAAGAAAAGAAAATAAATAAATAAATAAATAAAAGAAAATAAAAAAAGGAAGACTGTGTACAGGCTGACCCGAACCCCGAGAGAAGGTCAAGACGTGACCTGATCAACCAGGAATAAAGTAGGGGGAGATAGGGTCCTCAATCAGAAAATCCAAAAAAATGTGTCCTCACTCATTTTGTATAAATCAGTATAAACTGACACTAATTTATTTGTACCTTAATTGACTTCAAATCAAATAACATTCAAAATTAAAGTTGTAAATAAAAATGTGTTCTAATTACAAAAATTGATTGCACAATTAAATCTTGTACAGAATAAAAGTAGCCACACTTGGAAAAAGCCACTAAGCGCTAATTAAAAGACCAATTCCGGCTCCATATGTGCTCAAATTGAATCAATTTCAGTTCCATTGAACTCGAAATCAAATTATCTTCAAAATGGTTGTATTTTCATAATTTTTGGAGTTACGGATGAAAAGTCGGTTTTCTGGGGTGGTTTGTGCAATTTTCCCATGTATTTTGTGTATATTATATTTGTATATATTAAATTAATCCCATTGTTTTTTTAATGAAAATAGAAACTAAAAAAATAATAAATTCTTAAAACACAAAAAAGGGGCTAATTCGTCATTTAACCTTGTATATAATGTCATATATGTATATAGTACATGTATATAGTTGCTATCTTTAATAACCATCCTAAAAAAATAACATTTTTTTATTCCAATAAATAAAGTAACGAAAATTCAAAAAAAAGAAGATAATTTTGTAAATAATTTTATCTTTCTATTTTATCTCTCATGTTATCTCTTCCACCAAAAAATTCAAAAATTTTCATCTCCATTATCTCTTCAAAAAAAATTCAAATTTCATCTCTTCTATTTATATGGCTCCTTCTCCCTCATTCCAACTTGATCAATCTTTAGAGAGAGGAGCCCGATCTCCGAGAGAAAATTTCGTCGAGAAAGTTGCCTAGCCTCCGAGCCGTCCGGTGACAGCTCGTCGACCTTGTCGAGGCGATCACGGTCTATTTTCCGCTCCTAAGGTGAGATCCAAATTTTCTTCGCACTTTATCTTAGTTTAATCGTAGGGTAATTCTTCGCATTTTTTTTCTCGTCATTTTTTTTCTCTAGATCTTAAAAAAATCTCCATCTCGATTTTTATCCGCCACCAACACGATTTTTCATATCATTTTCTCGATCTCTCCGCCTTCGATTTCTATCTCCCACGATCTCTCAACTCCGGCCGCGTACGGTGGCCGGAGATCGGATTCGAATTCCTCATTTCCGCCGAATCTCCATCCACGTCCCGATTTGTAGATAAATAAAAAAATCATTTTTATCTCTAACGGTTGTTTTGCAGGATAAATTAAAAAAAAATTCTCTATTCTTTCTAACATTTGTTTTGCAGGTTAATTAAAAAAATAAAAAAATCCAAAATAAAAAAAATCGATACCCTTTCTCATTTTCTTATTTTTTCGGATTTAAAAAAAATATATCAAAAAAAAAGTTTTTCCTTCTGTTTTTTTACTGTTTACATTACACAAGATAAAAAAAATTAAAAAAAATAAAAAAGGGGGGGACGGCTGCCCCAGGCCCGCCGCCCCTTCTCCAGCAAGTCGCGCGGCCGCCCCCAGAGCCGCGCCCTGCGCCCTCAGCCCGCACCGCCCGCGAGAGGCGTTGCTCCTCCGCGCCACGTCCCTCCAGCGTGCCCCGCAGCCCGGCCTCCGTCATCCCCGACCTCTACGCGTGGAGAAGCGCGCCCGTGTCCGTGTCCCCTGAGATCGCCACCTCCTTGCGCCACCGCGCAACCCCGTCACCGCCAATAGCGTGCCACCCTCCGTGACCCCGCGCCCTCCACAGCGCGCAGCCTGCCGCACATCCAGAGCGCTCGACGCCACCGCGCAAACCGTGACGGCGTCTAGCGCCGCCACCGCCTTCCGTCGCTGCCCACAGCTGCAGCCCGCGCGCCTGAAGTCCGCACCTCCGCCGACAGCTGCAGCCCCCTTGCTCGCTGCGTGGAAGAAGAGAGGGGGCAGCGCCCCTTCCTGTTGGTTCCCCTTGCCCCTTTTGCAAGCAACGAAAGAAACCCTCTAGGGTTTTGATTCATTTAAAAAAAAGAAGGGAAAATTACAGTTGCTCTCCCAGAAGATCTCATATTTACAAGAAGTCCCTGTCAGCCTCCAAAGCACATGACATGCACGTGACTCAGTGGTAAAAATTGCGTCTTTTATCTTGTGATTTATTTTTATTATCTATTGAAGCGGAAACTTGGAATCTTTACAGTTCAGTCCAAAACTTTCACAGTATTTACGTTTTAGTCCCTGAACTGCATAATTATAATTTGCTTGTGCTTTTCATTGAAATAAATGTCATTTTTGATCCAAAAATTTCGAGAAAATTATGCTATGCTCCTGATGTGATGATTTTACTAGCATAAAATTTTCATTGCATTTTGTGATCATTTGGTATTATTAAAAAATCAAAAACTGTGTTATTTTGCCTTGCTTGAAATTCAAAAATTCATAAAAATTCGAAAATAGCTCCAAAAATTCTAAAAAAATTAGAGTAGTTGTATTCCATTATCTTTTAATTTCTGACCAATTTTCACTCTTTAATTATTTATAAAACCCAAAAAAATTTGAAAAATATCAAAAATCTTCTAAAAATCATAAAAAAATTCTACAAAAATTCAAAAATTGCGATTTCAGTTCCTTTTTGTAGATATTTTCTTCTAGTTTGTCTTAAAAATAATTGACAGGTGTTTTGGGCATTTAAAAGATTTTTAAATTGTAAATTACTCCATGCTGTCCACATTTTCTTATTTCCTCACTGTTTTATTTTTAGAAAAATACAAAAACATCCGAAAAATCTACAAAAATTAACAAAAATACTTCAAAATATTTAAAACCCAAAAACATTTTCTCTGAATTTTTTTTAGCATTCTTGATAAATTAAAAAAATTACAAAAAGAGTCGTGGTGTGTATTTAATCAATTTCGTGCATTGATCTCATTTATTTTGAAAATAAAAAAATTTTAAAACTAAAAATCAATAAAAATTTGAAAATCATAAAACAAAAAAAATTAAAAAAAATTAAAAATTAAAAAAATAAAAAAATAAAAATCACAAAAACCAAGGATAGTTGTCCTTTGAGATTCTGATTTTCTCTTAATTAATTTTTGATTAATTGAATAACCCTCGGGAATTGTAGCCTCCCTGAGTTCGACCCTGTCCGCTATACAGGTTAATAAGTTGCAAAAATAAAATTTAAAAAAAAATACTCTTTTGTTGACGAGGGTTTTTGGGGATAAAAACAACGACCGATCACCATTTATAATTTCCCTTCCTCGAAAATATCGCTCAACAAAATGGCGTTGTTGCCGGGGAGGCACGGCGAGGGTAGTTAGGTTTCTCTTTTGACCTGTTATTCTTGGTTGTATATTTTTCCATTCACTTCATTGTTTATACCCATTGCATTCATTTCATTTTTTTTCTTTTTCCTTTCTTCTTTTTTCTTTTTCTCATATTTGATAATTGTTGAACTTACACATTTTCTTCTATTTTTCTTGCGAGGGCCCGCGGAGCGAAGGAGGCGATCCTAGGAGAGCCGAAGCACCAAAGCGACATGGAGGCGGCTTGATTCTTCACCAAGCCGCAGGATAGCGTGAGAAAAAGAGAAGAAGCGAAGAGAGAGAGAGAGAGAGTTCTTTTTCATTTGAACTTTGTAACAGGACATTCATTTGTTGCGGGGTCTGTTTCGCCAAGTGCCGGTGCACTTGGGGGACCTCACCGGTTTTGTTTTCATCGCCTTTATTTTTCTTTGTTTCCCGCGGATTTCGTGAGCTACCTCTTGATTGCTTTAATTAATTTGCTTGAGCCAAGTAATTAATTAGGTCCAAACACCATAAACAAGACATTTCTGTGCCTATAGAGTAGATCGTAGTTTGGACTTAGTCAAATTAACTCGTTCTTGCCCGTTAATAGAAGTTATCATCCAGGACGGTTCACTTGCATCATATAGGTTAGTTTATTTTCTGTATTTAAATTCTGCGCGGATCACTTGCATGTAGAGTGCTGGCGACAAGGTACGCATCTCTAACCCCTGCATGCATCATCGTTTTTCATCGCGCATTGGCATTTCCGATCTCCTTCCTTGTTTTCACTCACATAAATTAAAAGGAAATTGGACACTCGGTAGACGATTCGTTGAATATACTTAAACCAAGTGATAACTGCCTAAAATTTGGGACTGCTAAAGAAAACTCGACCTAAAATAAACATAAGGAAAAATTATTGTTTTGGGGAGAGTAACCCCCTCATTGTATTCGTTTTAACTTGCTCGCGTACACACTAAGGTTAGTGCCCAAATCCCATAATTCAGCCTAAGTGTTTGTACAACTTCTGTGATTATCACCTAACTCTAAAACATACAAGATAATTGACCGAGCCTTCACGGTCTTCACAATTGAGTTGAGTTGGTGAACTAGGGGTTTGTATTGTGTTTGCTTGCTAGCAGTAAAGATCCTTCTGCGCAATTTGCACCTTCATTCACTTTCACTCTTGCATTGACCCTCATGCTCTCGTATCCTGCCTATTGTTTTCGAAGATGTCGGACCGGAGTATTTCTTGTTCGGACTCTGCGAACTCATTCTACACTCCGAGCCGTTCACCTTCTATTCGTGAAGACTCACTTCCCGAATATTCCTCTTTCTCAACTTCACTGTTCACAAATCCACTTTTTGAGATTGGCTTTAATCTCGAAATAATATCTGAGACTCCATCAATTCCGAACACTAATCGAGTATCCTGCACATTTTCAGAGTCAGACACCGAATACTTGATTCCACCAAAGGGAAAGGGAACCATGTCGGATCAGAGCGAGACCAATAACACCATGTTAGCCTCCATCCAGACAATTCAAGCCCAGATCACAGAGCAGACTAACTTCCAGAATGCATTGAGAGACATGATTCTCGAGCTGAGACAGGAAAGAGAAGATAGGAGAGAGGGGGATGACAGAAATCCTGGAGGTGGGAATAGAGAAAAACCTATTACAGAGCCTTAGCCTACACTAAAAGATGCTTATAATCCAAGGGCAGGACAGACCAATTCATGGATACAAATCCCTGCGGTTCATGGGCATTTTGAGCTTAAGCCTACTATTTTGCCTCTTCTTCCAATATTCCATGGAAATATTAGTGAAGAACCTTATATACACCTCCAACAGTTCGATCGCATTTGTGGAACAGTACACTACCCAAATGTCCCATTAGAGGTAGTACAGATGACCGCCTTTCCATTCAGCCTGATGGGCAAAGCATTGTATTGGCTAAATCACCTGGGGAAGGTTGTCACCACTTGGGAAGAGTTGAGGTCTGCATTTCTGAACAAATATTATCCACTTGAAAAAGGGATGCGGCTACCTTTCTTCTTGAAAGAGGGTGAAACCACCTTCTTCTTTTCCGCCCTCGCACAAAGGCGGCAGCCGGAGTGAGGGAAGAAGGGGAGGAGAAGGAGTAGCGAAGCCCTGGGAGTCGAGGTGCGTCATTAGAGGGGCCCTATCTCATGAGTGAATGAAGAGACGGCGGGGAGGACGGCACTACTGGCAAAGACCGTCTGGCGAAAAGGCCGCAGGCGCGAAGCGTGGTAGGCCTGCGCCGAGGGAGCAGGGAAAGCCCAATCGGAGGAAAGGGAGCCCGGACGGTGGAAGAGCCAGGGGAGGCCGGGTCATTTGACGGAAATTCCAGGTTAGAGGGGGGGGTTTGGGGCGGCTTTTCTTGAACGAGTCAACGGGGGAGGAGTCCGGCAGCCTTGCCTACCGACGACTCAACCAAATGCGATCTTTGATTGCTAATTTCTCCCAGATGCCCCAGGAGCCTATTCACGAGGCATGGGAACGATTCAAAGATCTGACGGAGAAATGCCCCCATCATGATATTCCAAAGACAAGCCTGGTACAAAATTTCTTTGGGGGATTAAGCGTTGAGAATCAGAAGCTGGTAGATGCCGCTTGTGGGGGAAGCCACTTCAATAAGGACGAGGATGTCTTGTACCAAATTTTCGAGGAGATGGCGGAAAGTTCAGCAGCTCTTTCTTCTTCACGTGCTTTTCAGAAGCACCCCGTCACCACCCTTGCAGTACCCCACAAGGATGTCGACATGGCGGCAACAAAAGAAGTGGATAAGGTGGATAGCACCGATCTGGCCATCATTGGAAACCACCTGTCCAAAGTGGACATTATTGAAAAGCGATCCCAGGAACTTGATAAGCTTCATGTGATCGAGCAGAGGACAAAGAACCTGGATAAGCTGGATGAGATAACAAAGCATCTAGAGCTTATTGTCAATTCGATCAGTGCAGTCTACAGTACGAATGCAGCAGCCAATACCTCTACTAGGGAGCAGACTTCTGCAACCAAGCAGAGTAGCGGGGGACCGTCCACAGTTCAGCATGTCTACTACGTGCAGACACCTGATCAGGTTCAGCAGCATTCACAGCAGATAGTTCCGTATCAACAAGAAGTTTCCTACATTCATGAGCAGCAGTCTCCACCTCCACCTGGAATTCAAGAGGTGAATGGCATCTGGTTCGACCGTGAGCGAAACCAGCCCCGTCCGTCAGGGCAAGGCCATTTGGATTCACAGCAGGGTCAGAGACCCGCCCACCAGTTTCAGGGAGGCAGACAGCAGCGGTACCAACACCAGCAGTTCCAGCCTCAGTATCAGTCTCCACCTCAGTTCCATAACTGGAGACAAGGCCAGCCTCAGCAGCAGTCTACATATTTCCCTCATCCTTACCAGCAGCAGACTGCATATTAAGGACAACATTTCCCCCTCCTCCTCCTTATTATCAGAATCTGTATGGGTTCCAGCAGCCTCCGTACTATCAGCCTCAGCGACACCCAGTCAATGAGCAACCTGAGGCCCCTTCAGCCAATCCAGCACTGGACCAGCTTACACTGCTTATGAAGAACATGAATGAACTGACTCAGCGGGTTGACGACCTGACCACCACCAAGACACTGATTCCAACACAGGTTGAAGCCAACCCCAACAACTTCAGACGCAAAGAGAATGTAGCCAATGACCCACCCACCCCTGAGACAGGTATGTCCCTTGATTTTACATGTTTATCTGACGCCATTCATCTCAGGAGCGGTAGGAGTTTGCAGCCGCCTATGCATCAGTTGGGGTTGGGAGATCGATCCACTGATAGACCACCATCCTCTACATCGTCTCCTTCACCAGCAGTAGAGAGGCCTAGTGTAGCAGCACCCACATCTGGAGTTTCACCGCCATCACCACCACCTTCACCAGGCAGATGCAGATCACCAGTAGCAAGGGAGAATACACCAGTCGCAGATTCTTCCTCTTCACCAGCAGCAGCATCCCGTTCTGTTTTAGATTCTGTTTTTCCTTCACCTAGATTGGACAACACTATACAGACTGATTCTAGTTGTCCTCTTGTACATGATGATTCTCGTTTGAATAAAGGAAATGAACGTTTGCATGTTTATTCTGATTCTATGCCATTTCCTTATGCTCTCAAAGCTAAAAAAATTCAAAAATTAAAAACAGCACTATCTGATCCTGGAGTGGTTGAGATCTTACAGAACATCTTTTTAAAGATGCCACTCCTTAAGGCCATGGAATACATGCCTACAGTAAAAAAGGGAATGAAAGAGGCATGTACCCAAAAGCGTCAACCAAGGAAGAACAAACGAAAGGAAACAGAGAAACACATCCTGACCATGGCCACAGTTCATGCCATCAGTAACCTTCCGCCTAAAAAGAAAGACAAGGGAGCACCTCACATCCGTTGCCATATCTTTGATCAAGAATTTGATCGTACTCTTCTCGATAGCGGTTCCTCCATTAATCTCATGCCTTCCTCTTTATTAACTGAATTCCAGTTAGGCCCTCTTAAAACAACCAAAATGATCCTTCAGTTTGCTGATAGATCGATTAAGAGGCCAAGAGGTATTTTAGAGGACGTTATTGTAACGGTGCAGGGACTGAAATTCCCTGTTGATTTTGTTGTCATGGATATGGACACACCTGCACCGTTACTCCATACCCCGATCATACTAGGTCGACCGTTCCTCCGAACGGCCGAAGCAGCAGTTGATTATGGTACTGGAGAGATCATCTTTCACTCTCGTAGTGACAAGGTGAAAATTGAGGCGATCTCTGATCCTAGACCATCACCTTCACCAGCAGCAGATGATACAGAGAAAGTGATATCAGAGACAGATGACTGTGATTTTCTTGCTGAATTCAGAGAGACAGATCTTTTCACGGACTTTATAGATACCCAGGAGTTCCTTTCCCAAAAGGACTCTCTAGAAAGCACAGTCGACATGAGTTCCCTTGGTGGTCCAGTTGAGACAGTTACCGATGTGCAGTTTGAGCAAAGTTCTGAGATTCAGATATCTGAGCCATTTGTTGAATTCCCTGATTTATGCACAGATGAGAGACATCTTTCTGAGATTATTGCTGAGATATCTGAGCCATTCATTGATAAGAGTATTGAACATCCTGATGAACCATTCCTTGCTGAGCAGAGATCATTCCTTACAGAGTTATCAGATATTCTACTTACCGAGCCGTCAATAGCCAAGGTGGATAGTATACAGAGCATAGATCACATACCGCCTACCAGTACGGTAGCAGAGGTTATCATAGAGCCGATTCAGACCCCACCTGAGCTCAAGGTTTTACCATCAACGTTGAAATATGCCTTCCTTACGGGTCCCCCCCAAATGTTTCCGGTCATCCTCAGCTCGCAGTTGACCGCTGAACAAGAATCTCGCGTGTTAGAGGTTCTTGAGAGAAACCGCAAGGCCATAGGATGGAATATCTCGGATCTCCGTGGGATCAATCCAGCGTTGTGCTCGCATCATATCTACCTAGAGGATGACAGTAAACCCTCCCGTGAATGTCAGCGCCGTCTAAATCCAAACCTAAGGGAGGTTGTCATGAAGGAGATCAAGAAATGGTGTGATGCTGGCTTTATATATCCCATTTCAGATTCCAAATGGGTCAGCCCTTTACATGTGGTCCCAAAGAAATCTGGGATTATGATCGTGAAGAATGACCGCGGTGAGGAGATTCCGACCCGGGTACCTACTTCATGGCGTGTCTGTGTAGATTACCGACGCCTGAACTCAGCTACCAAGAAGGATCACTTTCCACTGCCCTTTATTGATCAGATTATTGAGAGGTTGGCAGGGAAAGAGTTCTTTTGCTTCTTGGATGGGTACTCGGGATACAACCAAGTTGCTATCGCTCTTGAGGATCACGAGAAAACTACTTTCACTTGTCCGTTTGGCACTTACGCCTTTAGATGGATGCCCTTTGGATTGTGTAACGCCCCCGCTACATTTCAAAGGTGTATGTTGGCTGTTTTTGCCGACATGGTGGGTAATTTTCTTGAAGTCTTCATGGACGATTTCTCGGTCTATGGGGATAGTTTTGACACATGTCTTGCACATTTAGACCGAGTTCTTCAACGTTGCTGCGAGGTAAACCTAGTGCTCTCGTGGGAGAAGAGTCACTTTATGGTGACTAATGGGATTGTATTGGGCCATGTCATCTCCAAACATGGTATGGAGGTTGACCCGGCTAAGATTGAGGTGATTTCCAAGTTAGAGCCACCATAGAATTTGAAGCAGCTGAGGTCATTTTTGGGACACGTAAGATTCTATAGGCGATTCATAAAGGACTTCAGCAAAATCGCCAGACCTTTGACTGAGCTTCTGTGTAAGGAGACTGATTTTGTTGTCGATGAGAAAGTTCTCCTTGCATTCAATCAAATGAAAGAAATGGTCACTAGTGCTCCTATCTTACAGCCACCTGATTGGTCTCTTCCTTTTGAGATCATGACGGATGCATCAGACTTCGCAGTTGGAGCGGTTTTAGGATAGAGAAGGGATGGGATACCATTTGCCAAACACTATGCTAGCAAGACTCTAGATGAGGCACAACGAAATTATACAGTTACAGAGAAGGAGATGTTAGCAATTGTGTTTGGGCTAGAAAAGTTCAGATCATACCTCATCGGTTCACACGTTATTGTGTACACGGATCACACAGCCATACGATACTTACAGGCAAAGAAGGATGCCAAACCACGCCTTATCAGATGGATCCTTCTTCTCCAGGAATTTGACTTAGAGATTAGAGATAAACCTGGAGTGAAAAACGTTGTGGCAGATCACCTTTCCCGTATCACAGACACAGAGACCTCGGAGCAGAACATGATTCCTATTTCCGAAACCTTTCCAGATGAGACCATTTTGTCTGTGGACTCACTCCCATGGTATGCTGATATTGTGAACTATCTTGTCTCCGAGAAAGTTCCACAAGATTGGCCGAAGTACAAGGTAGACAAATTTTTGTCAGAGATTCATTATTACCAGTGGGAGGATCCGTACCTATTCCGAGAGGGCGCGGATTGTATCTGGAGAAGGTGCATTCCTCAGGAGGAACACACCAGTGTACTTGAGCACTGTCACAAACTAGAATCTGGTGGGCATCATTCGAGGAAACGCACGGCAGCAAAGGTTTTACAGAGTGGCCTATGGTGGCCTACATTGTTTAAGGATGCTACAGAGTATGTTCGAGGTTGTACAGATTGTCAGAAAACGGGAGGAACAGTTGGTTCCAAAGATACCATGCCCCTAAGATACATACAGATATCTGATGTTTTTGATGCTTGGGGTATAGACTTCATGGGCCCATTTCCTGTCAGTCAGGGATTTCAGTACATCCTGCTCGTCGTGGATTATGTTAGTCGATGGGTGGAAGCTATCCCCACCCGAGCCGCAGATAGTCGTACTGTGTGTTCCTTTCTCAAGGACCATATTATTGCGTGGTTCGGTATACCCAAAATACTGATTTCAGATGGGGGAAGCCATCTCATTAATAGGAAAGTAAAGAAGCTTGTGAAGGAGTACGCCATTGAGCACAGAGTTGCGTCTCCTTACCACCCTCAGACTAATGGCTTGGCAGAAATTTCAAATAGGGAGATCAAGACGATATTGCAGAAACTTGTACGTCCAGATAGGAAAACTGGTCTCAGATTCTTGATTCAGTTTTATGGGCTTATCGGCCGGCGTACAAGTCTCCTTTGGGTATGTCTCCCTACAGATTGGTATATGGAAAGCCTTGCCACCTACCAGTGGAATTAATTCACAAATCTTTATGGGCACTCCGTGTATGCAATTTAGATTATGAGAAGGGAGGAAAGAATAGGAAGTTGGATTTGAACAAATTACTGGAATTCCGAGACTTTGCATATGATAACTCACTTATGTATAAGGAGAAAGTCAAGCGCTGGCATGATAAACACATTCGAAGAAAGACTTTCTTCCCTGATCAGAAAGTTTGGTTATTTGATGCTAAGTTGAAGTTATTTCCAGGAAAATTGAAGAGCAAGTGGTCAGGACCGTTCATCGTGAGAGCTGTGCGTGACAATGGGAGTATTGTCATATCTGGGTTGTCATCTGATGCACAACCATTTGTTGTGAACGGACAGTTGCTGAAGCCATATCTAGATCATGATACATTCCTGTCCGTTGTTGATTCGATATCTGTGGTATCAGATGATGATCTTTTAATTCCATCTTCTGCGTCTGATACATGATCATCCACGCCTCTTGTATATCCTTTCGTTTTACTCTGTCTTCTCCCGTTTTATCATCCACCCCTTTTTCCGTGTGTGTGTGTGTGTATATGCTATACTTAGGATATGCCTTATCCTAAGTATAGGGGGGTGAATGATTTGTGTTGTTCGTTTCCGTTTTGTTCATCACTCTTGTTGTTGCCTATACTTATGGATACTCTACCCTAAGTATAGGGGGTGATGTTGTTCATATCGTGTCTTTTTAATTTTTGAGTCTATACATTCTCGTCATCGGTTTTCCCCTTTTGTACACTCTACTATACTTAGGATTACTTGATCCTAAGTATAGGGGGGGATCACCATCTTCTCTTCTTTTTATCTTTTCTTTTCACTTTTCTATACTTAGCACGAGTTATATCTTCCTTTTTTCGCTCTCTGATCACTATGAGGACATAGTTCGAGCTAAGTATAGGGGGGTGTCGTATATATTGTATATATACTTTAGACATAACTTGTACTTTTAAATACGTTTATTTGGGGGGTTATGTGTGTATAGTTTGTAAAATCCACGTCCGTAAAAAAAAAAGAGAAAAAAAACAAACAAAAACAAACAAAATAAAAAAAACAAAACAAAACAAAATAAAACACAAAAAAATATCAAAACACAAAAAAACATTATATATACTTGTATATTTTACTAACCCTTTTTCAAAAAAAAATTAAAACAAAACAAAAACAACAAAAAAATACAAAACCAAAAATCTATAAAAATTTGCAAATTTCAAAAAAAAACTTTCTTTCACATTTGCATTTTTTTCCTTCAAAAAAAAAGAGAAGCCATAAAAAGTTCAAAACTAGAAAATTGTTCAAAAAAATACGTTCTTTTCACATGTGCATCATTCCTTTCTTCAAAAAAAAATCCCTTGCATTGATCATATGTTGTATTTGCATGTGTATTTTTCAGGATAGTATTGACATTTAAACTATGTCTAGAATAAAATTGAAGAATGGAGCTTAGATGGACCTTAATCCACCTAATTCTTAGAGGAACTTCACCGAGAAATAGGATTTTAGAAGCTTCAGGTCTTTGACTTAATTCTTTGAGTTCCACATGTCAATGTGCAGCGTTTGACTCTTAGTGTCTAACTTGGTCTCTTCATTCTGGGTATAACTCTGGAATAGGGAATCAATTTGTACTCTCGCACTATGCACTTAGCTCAACTCAGACGGGATGTGGGAAGACTGTGTGAGTTTCTTTTCTGGTAGCGTGGAAATCTAAAGACAGGAGTACGGGTTGAAATAAAGCTTCGGAAAAGGGATGGACGGATGGGCACAATTTTTTCTAAGACCCCAAAAAATGTACGGAAACAAAAGATTCTATATCTGTATGGGGAAACAAGATCCAAGCAGAACCACCAAAAATACAAATACAAAGAAGCCACTACCAAATAAATATCTGACCAAAAAGGTCCAAGCTTCTAGAAACCTGCAGATCTCGGTGGAGACTCGGCTACACTGGCCATCTCCACAAGGAGAGGTGACTACACTGGCCACCCTCCAGTTCTTTTCTCTTTCTTCTAACTTCTCCCCCTATTCGATTGTGAACACAGCGTGACAGACCTTAGAAGGAAATACCTGACTCCCCGAGGACGAGTTATTGGAGAGGAGATTTACATGGTAGTCCTGCATTCTGGATGGGAAGAGCTAAAACCTTTCACACACATGAGTCGATTGTTCAATGTTCATAGGGTGTGCTTTAGGAAGAGGATTGATCTAAGATGACTTATGAGCCAAAACTGTGACAATGATGTGTAGAACTTGAAGGCTGTTGTTTTCAAAATTCTAAGTCTCACAGAAGTTCCGACACACAAATAATCCAAAGGTCCGACAGAGCTCCAAACTACAATTTTATGAAGATAAGTTTAATACTCAATGTTGTCCTACCTTCTTTATTTTCCCTTTTTTTTCACTTATTCTTCCAAATAAGTGTTTGCTAAGGGACTAGCAAAGGTAAAGCATAGGGGGATGATGAATCTGCGATTCATCATCTTTATTCATTTATTTTAGCTTAAAATCTCTTATAAAACACCTGCATATAACGCTAACTCCATATTCTTACTAACTTGCATCTGTGTAAATATTGTACATTTCTGATTAATTTTAACCTAAAATAAATAAATAAATAAATAAAGGAAAAATAAAGAAAAGAAAATAAAAAAATAAATAAAGAAAAGAAAATAAAAAAAGGAAGACTGTGTACAGGCTGACCCGAACCCCGAGAGAAGGTCAAGACGTGACCTGATCAACCAGGAATAAAGTAGGGGGAGATAGGGTCCTCAATCAGAAAATCCAAAAAAATGTGTCCTCACTCATTTTGTATAAATCTGTATAAACTGACACTAATTTATTTGTACCTTAATTGACTTCAAATCAAATAACATTCAAAATCAAAGTTGTAAATAAAAATGTGTTCTAATTATAAAAATTGATTGCACAATTAAATCTTGTACAGAATAAAAGTAGCCACACTTGGAAAAAGCCACTAAGTACTAATTGAAAGACCAATTCCGGCTCCATATATGCTCAAATTGAATCAATTTCAGTTCCATTGAACTCGAAATCAAATTATCTTCAAAATGGTTGTATTTTCATAATTTTTGGAGTTACGGATGAAAAGTCGGTTTTCTGGGGTGGTTTGTGCAATTTTCCCATATATTTTGTGTATATTATATTTGTATATATTAAATTAATCCTACTGTTTTTTTAATGAAAATAAAAATTAAAAAAATAATAAATTCTTACAACACAAAAAAAGGGGCTAATTCGTCATTTAACCTTGTATATAATGTCATATATATATAGTACATGTATATAGTTGCTATCTTTAACTAACCATCCTAAAAAAATAAAAAAATAACATTGTTTTATTCCAATAAATAAAGTGACGAAAATTAAAAAAAAATAGATAATTTTGTAAATAATTTTATGTTCTATTTTATCTCTCATCTTATCTCTTCCACCAAAAAATTCAAAAATTTTCATCTCCATTATCTCTTCAAAAAAAATTCAAATTTCATCTCTTCTATTTATATGGCTCCTTCTCCCTCATTCCAACTTGATCAATCTTTAGAGAGAGGAGCCCGATCTCCGAGAGAAAATTTCGTCGAGAAAGTTGCCTAGCCTTCGAGCCGTCCGGTGACAGCGAGTCGACCTTGTCGAGGCGATCACGGTCTATTTTCCGCTCCTAAGGTGAGATCCAAATTTTCTTCGCACTTTATCTTAGTTTAATCGTAGGGTAATTCTTCGCATTTTTTTTCTCGTCATTTTTTTTCTCTAGATCTTAAAAAAATCTCCATCTCGATTTTTATCCGCCACCAACACGATTTTTCATATCATTTTCTCGATCTCTCTGCCATTGATTTCTATCTCCCACGATCTCTCAACTCCGGCCGCGTACGGTGGCCGGAGATCGGATTCGAATTCCTCATTTCCGCTGAATCTCCATCCACATCCCGATTTGTAGATAAATAAAAAAAACTCATTTTTATCTCTAACGGTTGTTTTGCAGGATAAATTAAAAAAAAATCTCTATTCTTTCTAACATTTGTTTTGCAGGTTAATTAAAAAAATAAAAAAAATCCAAAATAAAAAAATCTATACCCTTTCTCATTTTCTTATTTTTTCGGATTAAAAAAAATATATCAAAAAAAAAGTTTTTCCTTCTGTTTTTTTTACTGTTTACATTACACAAGATAAAAAAATTAAAAAAAACAAAAAAAGGGGGGTCGGATGCCCAGGCCCGCCGCCCCTTCTCCAGCAAGCCGCGCGGCCGCCCCCAGAGCCGCGCCCCGCGCCCTCAGCCCGCACCGCCCGCGAGAGACGTTGCTCCTCCGCGCCACGTCCCTCCAGCGCGCCCCGCAGCCCGACCTCCGTCATCTCCGACCTCTGCGTGTGGAGAAGCGCGCCCGTGTCCGTGTCCCCTGAGATCGCCACCTCCTTGCGCCACCGCGCAGCCCCGTCGCCGCCAATAGCGCGCCACCCTCCGTGACCCCGCGCCCTCCACAGCGTGCAGCCTGCCGCGCATCCAGAGCGCTCGCCGCCACCGCGCGAACCGCGACGGCGTCTAGCGCCGCCACCGCCTTCCGTCGCTGCCCACAGCTGCAGCCCGCGCGCCTGAAGTCCGCACCTCCGCCGACGGTTGCAACCCCCTTGCTCGCTGCGTGGAAGAAGAGAGGGGGCGGCGCCCCTTCCTGTTGGTTCCCCTTGCTCCTTTTGCAAGCAACGGAAGAGACCCTCTAGGGTTTTGATTCATTTAAAAAAAAGAAGGGAAAATTACAGTTGCTCTCCCAGAAGATCTCATATTTACAAGAAGTCCCTGTCAGCCTCCAAAGCACATGACATACACGTGACTCAGTGGTAAAAATTGCGTCTTTTATCTTGTGATTTATTTTTATTATCTATTGAAGCAGAAACTTGGAATCTTTACAGTTCAGTCCAAAACTTTCACAGTATTTACGTTTTAGTCCCTGAACTGCATAATTATAATTTGCTTGTGCTTTTCATTGAAATAAATGTCATTTTTTATCCAAAAATTTCGAGAAAATTGTGTTATGCTCCTGATGTGATGGTTTTCCTAGCATAAAATTTTCATTGCATTTTGTGATCATTTGGTATTATTAAAAAATAAAAAACTATGTTATTTTGCCTTGCTTGAAATTCAAAAATTCATAAAAATTCGAAAATAGCTCCAAAAATTCTAAAAAATTAGAGTATTTGTATTTCATTATCTTTTAATTTCTGACCAATTTTCACTCTTTAATTATATATAAAACCCAAAAAAATTGAAAAATATCAAAAATCTTCTAAAAATCATAAAAAAATCTACAAAAAATCAAAAATTGCGATTTCAGTTCCTGTTTGTAGATATTTTCTTCTAGTTTGTCTTAAAAATAATTGACAGGAGTTTTGGGCATTTAAAAGATTTTTAAATTGCAAATTACTCCAGGCTATCCACATTTTCTTATTTTCTCACTATTTTATTTTTAGAAAAATACAAAAACATCTGAAAAATCTACAAAAATTACCAAAAATATTTCAAAATATTTAAAACCCAAAAACATTTTCTCTGAATTTTTTTTAGCATTCTTGATAAATTAAAAAAATTACAAAAAGAGTCGTGGTGTGTATTTAATCAATTTCGTGCATTGTTCTCATTTATTTTGAAAATAAAAAAAATTAAAACTAAAAATCAATAAAAATTTGAAAATCATAAAACAAAAAAAATTTAAAAATTAAAAATTAAAAAAAATAAAAAAATAAAAATCACAAAAACCAAGGATAGTTGTCCTTTGAGATTCCGATTTTCTCTTAATTAATTTTTGATTAATTGAATAACCCTCGGGAATTGTAGCCTCCCTGAGTTCGACCCTGACTGCTATACAGGTTAATAAGTAGCAAAAATAAAATATAAAAAAAAATCTTTTGTTGACGAGGGTTTTTGGGGATAAAAACAACGACCGATCACCATTTATAATTTCCCTTCCTCGAAAATATCGCTCAACACCGCCCAAATCCCTTTTTTATTTTTTTTGTAATTTTTTTGAAAAGTGTCTTTTTTTAAATCCTTATACCTGCAATGAAATCAAATACAAGGACGAACTCGAGCACGATGGCTCAGTCAAAAATTAGTGGATAGAAAATGTGAATGAAAAGCAAATCCGACGAGGTTGACGGATGGATCCGGATCTCCGGTCATCATACATAACCGGAGATAAGTGGTTGTGTGAGATAGAACGTGAATGTGTAGAGATTAAGATGTGGATGTGAGGTCGGATCGGAATCACGTAGTGATGAATAATGATTACTGATTAACCGTGATTAAAAAATTAACAACGAAATAACTGTGAATTTAAAATAAAAAATTACACTATGATTAATCTAGATGAAATACGAAATTTAAAGATTTGGATTTCACTAAATGGGAGAAAATGAACGTTGTGATGGCCTCGACAAGGACCGACTCGCTGTCATCGGACGGCTCGGAAGCTGGACACCTCTCTACGACAAGATGGCTCTTGAATAATAGGCACCTCTCACTAAAAGATTTATCAAGTGTGAATGAGGGAAGAGTAGCCAAATAAATAAGAACAAAAAATTTGAATTTTAAAATTTGAATTGAGAGAAAAAAGGAAGGATGTTAATGGTAGAATTAATAAAATAAATAAATAAATAGATAAAATAGTTTTCGGAATTAAATTAATTAAAATAATAATAATAACCGATAATTTAATGAGCCACTTAAATTGTGGGTTAGTTAAGGAACTTATTAAATAGTATACATATGGTATATTATTTACCTAATTAATTGGATAAATAAATTATTTCCGTCACTTTATTAATTTAAATAATAAATTATAATTATTTATTTTTTAGTGTTGTTAAGGAAATTAATTATATACATATAATATATACATATGGTACATTATATACATAGTTAAATAAGGATATTATGCCATTTTATGTTTTACATTTTTTATTTTTCATTTTTTAATTTCAATTATTATAAAAAATATATTTACAAGTATTTACAAATACATTATGTATAAAAATAAATATGGATAAATATATATAATAAATAAATGGTTAAATTGCAAAACCCACCTCAAAAATCGTCTTTCAAACCGTAACTCTAAAATTATGAAACTATTACCATTTTAAAGATAATTTAATTTAGAATACAATGGAAGTGAGTTTGATTCAATTTGAATTCATATGGAGCTAGAATTGATGTTTCAATTATCTCTATATGACTTTTTTCGAGTGTGCTTACTTTTATTCTGTACATAATTTTATTTTTTGAGTATTTTTATTATTTAGGGAACATTTTTATTTACATTTTTTGCTTGAAAAAATATTTAATTTGAGGTCAATTTATGGAAAATAGAATATTGTAAGTTTTTTACAAATATACACAAAATAAATTCAAAAGAAAGAATGAAAAGTATTTACAAATTATTTTTTTTATTTTCTAATTAAAGATCCTATCTCCCCCTACTTTATTCCAGGTCGATCAAGTCAAGTCTTGACCTTCTCTCAGGGTTCGGATCAGCATGTATCTATTACATATATATATATAGTCTTTTATTTTCTTTATTTTAATTTATTTCTTTATTTATTTATTTTAGGTTAAAATAGTTATAAATGATATTTTTAGAAAATATTTATTTTTTGTAGTGTTTTATGCATATTTTTATTTATTTTTTAGAGGTGTTTATTTACAAGTTACTTTTTAGGGTGTATATATATGTATATTTACCTATGTTTTGTGTATTTTAATTTTATTTTGTAATTTAAATTTTATTATTTTATTTTTCTTATTTTATATATTTATGACTTATTTTTATACTTATAAATATATTGTTATGATATTTTTCTGAAGTAATATATGCACTCAATTAAATAGGAGTATGATATCTGTAGGTATAAGTACAGGTATTTTACCTATGTATTTTATTTAATGTTTTATTTTAGTTTTAATATGTACATATACTATAAATAATATTTATAAAATTATAAAAAAATATAAAAATATAAAAATAATAAAGAATAAATAAAATGATTATTTTAATTGAGTATATTATACAATAGGGGTTCAAAACCTAACTTTCACACCTTAACTCCAAAAAATATGAAACCACCTTCATTAAATAGATTATTAAAAGTTATATACAATTAAAGTGATTTTGATACATTTTGAGTTTTTATTCGGGAGATATGGGTATGTGAAGTTTGGGTTTTAGGATTTTACTCGGAGTATATTTTGTACATTGTGTATTATTTTGGGTTTTTATCAGTTGTGCCCCTCTGAGATATTTCAATACCAATTATGCCCCTCCTTTTTGGGAATATCAGTTGTGCCCTCAACTTCTTGTTGTTTTATCACTTGTACCCCTTCGGTTAGTTGCCATCCATCCTCCACGCAAACGTTCATTAACTTTGAGGATACAATTGGAAATAAATTAGAAACAAAGGACTGAAAAATCTTCTTCCTCCTCCTCCCTTTCTCTTCCTCCCCCTCAGCCCAGCTCCTTCCCCTCTGATTATGCTCCTCCCCTCTACCCCGCTCCTCTCCCTCCGCCTAGCTCCTCCCCCTTCACCCATCGGCTCCCCCTCTGCCCTGCTCCTTACCCTTCGCCCACTAGCTCCCCCTCTGCCCTGATCCTCCCCCTCCACTCCATTCCTCCCTCTTCGCCCAGCTCCTCCGCTCTGCTCTCTCCCTCTGCCCAGCTCCCCCCTGCCCAGCTCCTCCTTGTGTGCAACTACTCAGTGTCGTTCCACATTAACCCATCATTGTTCCCTGACCCCAACCGGCTCTTAACTTTAGCATCTGTGATTGCGAGCTGGCAGGTGGTCTACAATATCACTGTGGAGAAGCAGCCGCCACGGGGGAGGAGCAGTGGGGGGTGAAGGAGGGGGTAGAGGAGGATGAGCAGGCAGACAAGGAGGATGGGGGCGTAGAGAGGGCCTTAAATATGATGAAATCATGATCACCTCATGAAGGGGGCACAAAGGTCGCCGACCTCCACCTCTCTCGCCTATGATCTAGACCCCATTTATGGGAGAGAAGCAGCAACGTTCCCCAAGAGGAGGAGGTCCCTGATGTGTGGGAGAGGAGATTGGAATCCTATAGAGCTTCATCATGGAGATGGGTCCAAACACTCACATGAGCCCAGCGAGCCGTGAAAATATACCAATCATGGTCGAGGACGAAGATGGCCCATAACATGATACCTTGTACGACCTAGTAGAGGGGCGACAATATCCAGTTGTTAAAGGCAGATCTCTTTCTCCTCCTCTCGACGTAGCCTGCTCAAGAACAGGAAGAAGAAGAAGTGGGTTTCCAGTTTTACCCCTCATAATCAAACCATGATTTGAAAAAATTGTGGTTAAGTTCAACTCATTAATGACTAAAGTAACGGAGGCTAGGTATTACAATATCTCAGAGGGGCATAACTGATAAAACCCCTATTATAATTTAGTATTTTTCTATACATTATTATATATGTACAATGTTTATTTATTTAATGTGTAAATAATAAAGAATAAAATACATCCCAAAAAGTAATTATTGGCCTATTTTGTAGAGTGGTATGTTCTGTATTTTCTGTATAATTAGCCACCCTATCTCCCTCTACTTTATACCTTGTCAACTTAGTCATCATGATGACTCAGTCTCGGGGGCTAGGGTCACTTCAGTGTCCTTGATACTTCGCTATTTTTCTTTTCTTTTATTTCCTTTATTCTTTTATTTTGACGATAAATACAATAAATGTACAGTGTTTCATATAGTATTTTGCACAAATTAATGAACGATTATTTTGAAAAATTATTGATATATACATTTATTTGGCTAGGGTTTAAAAGCCAAAATGAAAGAATAAAGGTATTGAAATGGAGATTCATTAGGTATACTCCATGATGTTGTCATGATGGTACAAGGAACAAAATTCACTGTGGATTTTGTTGTCTTAGACTTCGACTCTTCAATACCATTACAGGATGCTTCCATTATTATTAGTCATCCTCTTTTGCATGCATCTAAGGCCATTATTGATTATGGAACAGACAGTGTCACGTTTCCTCTCAACAGCGTAGTACGAGCTCCGAGCTGATAGAGACTTTGCCATCAGACGAGTATGCTTCCAAGCCATCAGATACAGAGACATGTGGGATTACAGCTGAGATATGACATGATCATATCCCTTTTGATTCTACTGAGACTCGAGATTTCCCCTCCAGATAGGAAAACTTGGAGATCACAGCCTTTGGTGATCCACATACACATGTTTGGAGATGTGTTGATGAGGTTCGTCATATATATGCCATTGAGACAAAACAGCAGATGGCACGTACTCTGAAGGCTGAACCCATTTCAGTTGTATATCTTTTAGTCGAGCCTTCTAGTAGTGAGACTATTAAGCCCTCTTTTCACGTAAATTCTGATGAGGGCTATATTGATAAGGAGATAGATCAGATTGTAGCAGAGTTTGACCTCTTTCTCGCATCTACTTCAGACACGACACCGAAATCTCTGCAGTCACACAAAGTTGAGGATACAGTGTTAGAGGATGATTTTTCATCTTCTTATCTTAGTGTTGATGATCGTAGTGATTCAGAGACCGTGGTGCATCTTTTAGAGCTTAGTTATGTCCATCTTTTCGGCCATTTGGGTCGCTCCTGACCGGTCGACATAGGTCAGGGATCCTCCAATTCGGATATGGATATCTCTGAGGATGACCCTGATGTTGACCTATCTTTTGTAGATTCCATCGTTCCAAGATCACGCAAGAAGGCCACTCTTCAGTTTTCTTGAGCTTGTACAGTTCGTTTCAATTTGTTCATTCTTTTCAATTTGTACATACGTAATTTTGATTTTATTCTATCTTTCGTCTGTTTGTCTTACACACCTAAATTTCACTTAGTATTTTTGTTATACTTAGGATCTACTTTATCCTAAGGTGTAGACACTATGGTGTTCACATTGTTCTGTTCTATTACCCTTGTTGTTATACTTAGGGTGTGCTTTACCCTAAGTATAGGGGGTAATATCGCTCATGTCTATTTTGATTGTTTTCATTTTTGTATCATCTACTCTCTCGCTTGTCCCTCGTCTGTTGATATTCTTCTTTATACTTAAGGATATACTCTAAGTATAGGGGGACAAGCCGAGTCATTGACTGTGTACATTCTCTTGACCTCGATCATCTTCAGTTTTGAGTCTGTTATCCTTATGATTACTTGATCCTAAGTATAGAGGAGATAATTGACTTCTGTTCTTTTATATGCTATTATTTTTTAGCCGTTATAGTATAGAATTCTTTCTGTCAATCTATACTTAGCCTGAGTTATGTCTTCCTTTGCCGCTTCTTTGGTCAAATATATTCTATATATACTTTAGAAGCCATAACTCATACTTTATTGTATTTTTAATAGTATGGCTCTCTAAAAGTATGGGTGCATATATTTTGGGTTTTAAAAGCCAAAAGAAAACCGTAAATATGACTTAAAAAATTAAAAATTTTATATAAAATATGTTGTAAAATTCTTGGATAAAATTCTTAATTATTTAAAACCTGTAAAATTCTTGTAAAATCTTGTACAAAATTTGTATAATTGTTGTATGTGAAATATAGATAAAATCCTTTGTAAAATGTACATAATTCTAAAACCTCGAATTAATTCACTAACTTTTTCAAAAAAGGACCTAAAAATTAAAAATTTAAAAAATCAATAAAAATTTGCAAAATTCTTTAAAAATCACATAAAAAATTTATTCCAAAAGATCTATTTCATAAAAAATTCTTGCATTCATTCGTAATTTTCGGAACAAACTTGATTCTTGAACTGAATGGATCTAAGTCTGAGAGATGGAGCTTGGTTTAGGCCTTAATCCACTTAATTCTAAAGGGACATCATTAGGAACTGGAATTAAGACTCTTCTGGTCTTTCGACTTAATTCTTTGGGTTCCATGAGACCGTGTTGGGAATTCAACTTGAATTTGCCTAAGTAGGACACCTGGCGTCATCCGTTTAACTCTTCTCCATTTGGATCAATTTTGAACTCATTCAATTTACACTTAGCTCAACTTGTACGGGGTTGTAAGGGCATTCCATTTTGTTTTTGTGTTTCCATCATTGTCTAGTGGCATGGACATCTAAAGACAGGAGAGTTTGGGGTTGAAATAAAATTTCGTATGAGGGAAGGATCTGTTGGCATAACTTTTTCCAAGACCCGAAAAAATGGATGGAAAGAAAAGATGCTATATCCATCGGGGCACAAAATATCTATACAGTGCAACAATCACTTTCTACCAAAAAGAAGCCATACACCAAATACAAATTTGACCACAATGGTCCAAGCTTTAGAAAAGCCTGCATTATCTTAGTGGAGACTTGACTAAACTGGCCAGGCTTCACAAGGAGATGAGATTACACTGATCACACTCCAGTTCTCTTCCATTTCTTCTTACTTCTCTCTCTACTCGATTGTGGACACAACACGACCTGACCTTAGAAGGAAATAGCCTCTCCTTGAGGATCGAGTCGCTGGATGAAGGACCAATGGGAGTGTATTACTGGGATGGGTGGTTTCTTTGCTTCTCTAAGCAGGAAGAGCTAACACCCTTCACACACAGTACACATTGCTTTCAAAGCTGAAAAGTTTGTGTAATGGATGGGTGGATCTGAGCTGGCTGTTGAGATGAAACTGGATAAGGATTTGTGAAACTTGAGGGTTGTCGAGGCTTAAATCCTAATTATCATAGAATCCCGACACACTATTAATCCAAAGGCCTACTCTAAGTTCTAAATTTTGGGTGCAGTGAGATTCGGTTTAAAGAAATAAGCATGTTCTAAGTTCTTTTATTTTTTCTTTTTATTTTTCTTTTTGCTTGCACTTATTTATAGAATAAGTGTCTGCTAAGGGACTAACAAAGGTAAAGCATAGGATAATGATGAATCCGTGATTCATCGCTTTTATTCTTTCATTTGGCTAAAATCCTTGGTCAAATACATATAAATATTCACTAATTTCCGTTAATTAACATACTAACTATAATTATTAATATTATATATTTAACACTTATTTTATCCAAAATAAAATAATAAACATAAAAATGAAAAATAAAAGAAAACAAGGATGTATATAAAATATATACAGGTTGATCCCAACACCAAGACCAGGTCAATATTGACTTAGTCGAAAAATAAATAATTAAGAGGAGATAAGGATCTTAATTATAAAAATGTTAGAAAATCTAGATCATCAAATGCACATAAATACATTTTTTCACCTTGTAAATATTTTACCTAATTTATTTATCACTAAGAAAAACTCAAATCAAAATATTTTTTCACAAAAGTTGTTCATAAAAATATATATTAATTTATAAAAATGTCAGAAAAAATATTTATTAAAAAAAATAATTATAATAAACCTAAAAAGCCGACTTCAAGGTTCATAACTATTTATAAAATACTCCAAATCGACCAAACTCACTTTTAAACATCATTTTATAAATAATAGTATTTATTAAAAATATTAAAAAAATATTAGAATAAACGCGTGAGTTTTGGCATTTGGTCCCTTTATCTATATAAATTATCTGTATAAACTTCCTGATTTTTTAATTAATTATTTTTAACTCCTTTTAACTTAATTATTTTTCTAATGTGTTTTTTAAAAATCAATAGAAAAATATAAAAATATAATTTAAGACAAAATACCAATAAATCTCGAAGCTACGAAGCCGTGACCTAATTTTGCCAAACCTCATAACTCGTCCATATGAACTCCGAATTGGGTGTAGTCACTTTTAAAGTTCGTTATTTATTGAATTATCTACCAAATGATACTGATTTCGCTAAAATCGGAGTTAATATATGAAAAGATCATTTTGGGACCATATTGGTATATAATGTACAATGTACCTTAGTTCTTATTATTTAATATATGTCATTTATATATTTTATTAGAATTCTATTAATAAAATAAATTAAATAATTTTTTTATTTATTTATATATATTTATTAAGTTATTTAGCTATGTAATTATATAATTAATTACTTAATTACTCATTTAACTATGTAATTATCTATTTAATTATCTCTTAAATTAATGTATTTAATATATTTAATAAATAAATAAATTATTTTATTTTATAGTTTATTTTTCTACGCATGTGCACCACACGCCCCCTTCTTCCCCCATTTCTTCTTCTCCCTCGAAGCTGCCCTTTCCCCTTCCTCTCTCCTCGTCGTCAACTATCCAACGGTCGGTCGTTGGTCAGTCGTTCCTCCAACAGACCTCCGGTAACCCTATTCCTCGCTGGGGTCCGCACCACCTTGCGTGCACACCAAGACTCTCTCCCTATTTAAATCCCTGAACCCCCTCCGAGTTTCAGGATCCGCCATTTTCCTCCTTTCCATCTTCAAGCTCCGAGTGAGAGATAGGTGGCAGCTCCTTCATCCATCGAGCGAGAGGGTGCGAAGGAGATTCAAGGCAAGATCCTTCGTCGGTGTGAAGCTCTGCTCCACTTCGCGAGTAGCTCCTTTCGCCACAAGTTGAGGCCGTGACCGTGGAGATCTTCTGAGTTCCTCTTCACAGGTGCATCATCCTCCAACCAAGTGAGAATCCTTTTGTTTTCCCTTTTGCATCCTCCTTCTCATCTCAATTCATCTCCTTTCTCTTCTAAATCCCATTCTTATTTTGTTGAAACTAAATCCGACATAATTGATTCCATCCATTTTGATCTAATCATGCTTATCCGTGTATCCTACGTACCTGAACACCTCAGATCCTTAGGATCTGAGTTCCGATCCTCATCCTATGCCTCCGCCCGAGGATCAACCATCATTCATAGTCCATTCCTTTTCCATTTAACTTTCGACTGAGGAATAGAATCCTCGAGCCTATATTTGCAACTTGCAGGTCTACAGGAATAGAACGACGATCTGCTGAAGAGCTTCATCTGAAGATCGATAATCCACTCCGCCTTTAATCTAGAAATGAAGATGCACTGGAGAACGAGTGGAGGAGCGATCGAGCTTTTCGACTCCTGATCTACATAACCTACACAACATCAGAGTAGTTAACGTGATCTATAGTTGCAAGCATCAAGCACCTGGAGATAGAGTTTTATCGAAATAGGAGCGTCATTCTCCAATCGAACTATCCAAGTGCCCTGAAATCCATCCTCCACCGAGAATCTTGAATCGCCTAGAACGGAACACCGCCTCCATGAGCAGCTACATTGATTTCCAGGCAGATTTGATCCTAACCATCCAAGTATGCCCAGAAGTAGACCTTCTAATTACGATCCAACGCTCTAAATTGAACTCCAACCGTTGATCAGGCTCTGATTGAACTGTTGATCCTTTGACACGCGTCGACTCACAGCGCAACCTGCTGCCCGATTGTTTTAGCTTCGATTATGTGTCTTGCACGTGAGGGCATGATATTTTCAAGCTTTTTGCATTTATACCCTTGAAGTATTCGATTTGGCATACAGGTCCAGCTACAGCTACGGGCACGTCGCTTAACACGTGCTACTTGGAGATTTTGCACTGAGTTCCCCACGTATTTTTGCTATTTGCAAACAAGTCCGAATGGAGGAACCATCACGTGAGTTGCACGCTTTTCCGGGTGATTTTGCATGCAATGCCCCACAAGTTTCTGTTATTCACACGCACACTCCCCGGTTTCCAAAAAACGAACAAATCCCTATACAGTATATTATATACTACATACTATATACATATTAAATAAAATACCAAACATTTTAAAATGTACAAAAATACATAAGAATACCTTATACTGTATTCTATATTGTATATTCAATATTTTGAAAAAAATAAAAGGGTTTTTATCACTTGTGCCCCTCTGAGATATCTCAATTTCAGTTATGCCCCTATCTTTTTGGTAATATCATTTGTGCCCCTCACTTCTTTCGCCATTATCACTTGTGCCCTTTCGTCAGATTGATCGTTAATGAGTTGACTTAACCATGTTTTTCAAACTTTGGTGCAGTTAAGAGGGGTATTATTGTCCAAACTTCTTCATCTTCTTCCTCCTCCATTTGTTCTTCTTCCTTTCTCTTCATAATTTCTCTCTCTTAGTGATACCTTCATGCATCCATCCAATCTCTAATTTTTTTGCATTTTCAGGGATATATCACTCATTATAGATCAAACTGTGAATTTTATTAAATTTTTTGATGAATTTTTATGAATCAATTAGTCAAAAATTTATCTTAATTTAACAAAAACTGAAAACTCGACAGTTTCAGGGGAGGAGGAGGCGCGGGGGCGACCTGGGCGCGGGGTGAGACCCGGGCGCGGGGGGCGGCGAGGGTAGGGGAGGCACGGGGGAGGAGGAGGCACGGGGGGCGACCTGGGCACGGGGGGTGGTGGGGGCAGGGGAGGCACAGGGGAGGAGGAGGCACGGGGGCGACCTGGGCGTGGGGGGCGACGGGGGCAGGGGAGGTGCGGGGGAGGAGGAGGCGCAGGGGGAGGTGAGGTTAGGGGAGGCACGGGGGAGGAGGAGGCACGGGGGGTGACCTGGGCGAGGGGGGCGGGTAAGGGGAGGCGTGGGGGCGGGGGAGGCGCGGGGGAGAGGAGGCATGGGGGGTGACTTGGGCGTGGGGGGGCAGGGGAGGTGCGAGGGAGGAGGAGGCGGGGGGCAACATGGGCGGGGGGGCAGTGGGAGGCGCGGGGGAGGAGGAGGCGCGAGGGGAGGAGGGGCACGCAAAGCAGCCGTCCCCATCGTGCTGCTCGAGCCTTGCCAGCGTGGTCAAATCGGAGCCGTAGTGCCTGTGCTCGATCATCGGCGGCAGCGGGGACGCACGGCATGGGCCGGAGGGAGGCCGGGGTGGGGGAGGAGTTCCAGGCGGAGAGGGAGGAGGAGGAGGTTGGAGGAGGAGGAAGAGGATGGGGGAAGTGAGGAAGAAGAAGAGGATGAGGAAGAGGGTGTCAAATAACCATTGAACCCTTTTTTAAAAAAATTATTTCCATTTATGTCCTCAAAGTTAACGTTTGTTTGCACTGTGGATGGACGACAACTAACCCAAGGGGCACAACTGATAAAACAACAAGAAGTTGGGGGCACAACTGATATTACCAAAAAGATAGGGGCATAACTAAAATTACGATATCTCAGAGGGGCACAAGTGATAAAAACTCAAAATAAAAATACTTTTCAATTTAATAAATCATTTAAAATACAAAAAATATAACAAACTTCAAAATACATAAAAAAATATAAAAGATATCTTTAAAAATCTTATAAAAAATTATACTTCGCGTATTTTACTACATTTTACACAGAAAACCAAAAATAAAATAAAATTTGAATAATAAACCAATAAAAATATAAAATACATAAAGATTTTGAAAAATCATAACTAATTCATAAAACTCGCATAAAACGCACAATATACCATTTCAAACGTATTTCCCTCTACTTTCCAATAAAAATAAAATCAATATATTTTCACTTATTTTCTGTTTTTAAAATTTAAATACCTCACAGTTTTCAATAAAAATCTCATTTTTCACCTTAAAAATAATTCAAAAATCAATAAAAATACTAAAAATCCTAAAAAATCATAAAAATAGGAAATAAAAATAAAAACATAAAAAAAATAAAATATAAAATTAAATACCTATATTTTCTTATAGGTATATAAATCACAAAAGCAATATAAAATTAATAAAAATAAAATAAAAATCTAGAAAATGCCCTAAAAATAAATAAAAAAATTGGAAACCAATAAAACCTTTGTTTTCTATTATTTTACCCTATTTTCGAAATAGTTTGCCTCCCTGAGTTCGGCACTCTCGTACTTGACACTATACACATCTAGTTTAGGAATTATAAATAATAACAAAAATAAAACTTCCTGTAAAAACATCCCAACCGACACAACGACACTATTCTTATTGTAGAATATGAGGTTTGGATGCGTTTTTCAGTCTCCGTTTCTGACAAAATTTGAATGGCATATTGGAGGGATATATATATATATGAATATACATGGCGATATTTTGCAAAAATAAAAAATAAAGCAATTTACGGAAAAATGGTCGGAGACAACGCCATCAGACACACACACACACACACACACATATATATATATATATATATGAGAAACTTCAAATGAGACGGGGTCTATATTGTGGTGAGCACTCAATCACGACCTTCTATTTCTGATCCAAAGGCTGGATTTAATGATATGTTAATTAAATTAATTTAGTGGCCGAATAACTATTTGTTCATTTTATCACATTCTAAATATAGAATGTGACAACTATTTGACCTAAACTCTCTATTGATTGACGGTGCCCCCTCCTGTCTCTCGTGATTTGTCGACGACATTGTGCCTCCTCTCTCTCTCTCTCCCTCTTCCTCTCTCGATTCGTCGACCACAGACGTGCATGGAGGAGGAACGGAAGAGGGAGTGCATGATCACGCGTGGAGGAGGAGGCATATATGGGAGGGAGCAGTCTCACATGGAAACTAGTAGTAGAAACCCATCGTCTCGCACATGGAGGAGGAAGTGGAGGAAGGGCACGACATGGAGGAAGGTAGAGGAGGAAGCAGGAGAAGGGGGAGCATGGCTGCTAGGAGGGAGCGTCACTCTGTCGTCGTTGCGCAAACAAATATTCATAGAATAGTTTTTACGTATGTCGAATATCATTTTTTTACAAATCACATAATAATTTTTACGTATGTTAGATTATTTTATACAATACCGTAGAATTTTTTACATGTTATCAAATTCCAATCATCTATATTTATTTTTCAGAGTTCCATACAAATACTACCAGGTGGCTACTAATTTTTACAAAGAAATACATAATAATTACAAAGTACCGTGAAACAAATACAAAAATCTGTACAATGTTTACACACAAAGATATAAAACATGAAATTTACAAAGCAGTTCGAATAAACTACAACTACTTATGATCTTTTACAAAGGAAAATACAAAATATACAAATAAAAATAATAACTTCACAAAAAACTATTGAATGTGAATGTTAAAAAACATCTTGTTTGAATTTTACAAAATTGAAATCTAAATTTCATATAATCTCATTCTTGTTTACAATTACATGCATTAAATTACATTTGCTGAGAATATTTTGGAAATTAGCAAATAAAGGATTTAACGAGAAATTCCTAATAAAAACGAGTCTAAAATAGTACTAGTGTCATTAAATGAATTTTCAATCTAATTCAAAATAAAAGGACTGAAATAACTTTTTTGAAATTATACCATTTGGCAGTGATCTAATGATCTCGTTGATGGCTTACCACAAAAATGGTGAGACTCCACCTCAATTGAAAGGGTATGTATGTGTGTGCACGTGCACGCGCATGAGCATGTGTGTGTATGCGCGCGCGCACGTGTGCGTGCACGTGAGCGTGTGTATGTGTGCGTCTGTGTGTTTACGTGTATGTGTGTGTGTGTGTGTGGCGAGAGAGAGAGAGAGGGCCCTTCCAATGAGGTGCACCATTCTTGGATGTATAGAAAGCCAACCATCTCATCCGTAAGATCTCAATCTAATGGCTCTTTGTCCAAAAAGGTATGTTAGTCAATGTGTTTTCATTTTGAATTTGAATTTCGTTTTGAATTTAGTACTTTCATTGTACCATTTTTAGCCTCAATTGACATTTTTTTGCTATTTATACGATGAGGTTTCGTCAACGTGGTTACATTTTCGCACTATGCAGAATGGCGAAACTCTTTGTAAAATACTCCTTGCTATTTTAAGATTATAACTTGCTTTGTAAAATAAAATTAAAGTTAGTAATACTTTTATTATTGTAATTATAAATTATGAAATGTTAAATTTGAAAATTAATCTGCTATTGTAAAACTGACTTAACATTTGTAAGAAACGGTTTGATAATGCAAAAAAATTTGAGATTGTAAAAAAAGATATGAGATTATAAAAAAAGAAAAAGTAGATGTAAAAAATCTAAGATTGTAAAAATGACTTACAATTTGTAAAAAAAGATCCAATATTGTAAAAAAAACTCAGAGATTGTAAAAAACCATCTCATATTGTAAAAACAGATCACGCCCCTGCCACCCTCCATCTTCCCATGCGCCATCACCCTTCCCCTCCCCATGCGAGGCCTCAAGTGTCATCACCCTCCCACTCCCCATTTATGGTCTCCACCACCATCACCCTCCCCCTCCTCGTGTGTCGTGCACATCCTCGAGGATGCCATCGCCCTCCCCCTCCCCATGCACGACCTTGAGCGCCGCCGCCCTCTCCTCCCCGTATGTCGAATGTGCCCTCCCCTCCCCATGCAAAGCCTCGAGTTCCATCCCCCTCCTCGTCCCTGTGTGTCGCGTATGCCCTTGAGTATGACACCGTTGCCATTGATTGTTGTGGGGTGAGAAACCTCTATTAGGAATTCTCCCAACAAAAAAATCAAAAATAGAATGTGGTTTGTCTCATTCTATTTTTAAAATGAGACAAAAAGACTAAAATGAGTTTTCAACATTTAAAAAATTAAGATAAAAAAGGAATTAATCGAATCCATTGGATTAATTATGGATGGCTGAGATAGTGGGTTTCCTTGCATAAGGAAAGGTGCACCTTATTGGATATATTTCATATAGAGAGAGAGGGCTGATCCTGGGAGAGCCAAAAACTATGAAGGCATGAGAGCAATGAATCTGGACAACTAGATTTTGCTCTTCTATCGCCTCCTACCATCAATGCGGAGAGAGATGACAGAATTTAATGGACCATAATTTTGCTCTCATGCTCTCACAGATTTTGGCTCTTACAAAATAAGACCATTGAACCCTTTTTTAAAAATTAATTCCGTTTATGTCCTCAAAGTTAACGTCTGTTTGCACTGTGGATGGACGGCAACTAACCCAAGGGGCACAACTGATAAAACGACAAGAAGTTGGGGGCATAACTGATATTACCAAAAAGATAAGGGCCTAACTGAAATTACGATATCTCAGAGGGGCATAAGTGATAAAAACCCAAAATAAAATACTTTCTAATTTAGTAAATCATTTAAAATACAAAAAATATAACAAACTTCAAAATACATAAAAAAATATAAAAAAACATCTTTAAAAATCCTATAAAAAATTATACTTGGTGTATTTTATTGCATTTTACACAGAAAACCAAAAATAAAATAAAATTTGAATAATAAATTAATAAAAATAGAAAATACATAAAAAATTTGAAAAATCATAACTAATTCATAAAACTCGCATAAAAATGCACAATATCTCATTTCAAACGTATTTCCCTCTACTTTCCAATAAAAATGAAATCAATATATTTTCGCATTATTTTCTATTTTTAAATTTGAAATACCTCACAGTTTTCAATAAAAATCTCATTTTTTACCTTAAAAATAATTCAAAAATCATTAAAAATACTAAAAATCTTAAAAAATCATAAAAATAGGAAATAAAAATAAAAACATAAAAATAAAAAAATATAAATATAAATTTAAATACCTATATTAATCTTATATGTATATAAATCACAAAACCAATATAGAATTAATAAAAATCAAATAAATATCCAGAAAATGCCCTAAAAATAAATAAAAAAATAGAAACCAATAAAACCTTGGTTTTCTATTATTTTACCCTAGTTTCACAACAGTTTTCCTCCCTGAGTTCGACACTCTCGTACTTGACACTATACACATCTAGTTTAGGAATTATAAATAATAACAAAAATAAAACTTCCTTTAAAAACATCCCAACCGACACAGCGACACTATTCGTATTGTAGAATATGAGGTTTGGATGTGTTTTTCAGTCTCCGTTTCTGACGAAATTTGAATGACATACTGGAGGGATATATATAGATGAATATACATGGTGATATTTTGCAAAATAAAAAATAAAACAATTTACGGAAAAATGGTCGGAGACAATGCCATCAAACTCATATATATATATATATATATGAGAAACTTCAAATGAGATGATCATGCGTGGAGGAGGAGGCATATATGGGAGGGAACAGTCTCACATGGAAACTAGTAGTAGAAACCCATCGTCTCGCACGTGGAGGAGGAAGTGGAGGAAGGGCACGACACGGAGGAAGGTAGAGGAGGGAGCAGGAGAAGGGGTTGCATAGCTGCGAGGAGGGAGCGCATCACTCTGTCGTCGTTGCGCAAACAAATATTCATAGAATAGTTTTTACGTATGTCGAATATCATTTTTTTACAAATCACAGAATAAATTCTACGTGTGTCAGATTATTCTATACAATATCGTAGAAATTTTTACATGTTATCAAATTCCAACCATCTATATTTATTTTTCAGAGTTCCAAACAAATATTACCAGGTGGCTACTAATTTTTACAAAGAAATACGTAATAATTACAAAGTACCGTGAAACAAGTACAAAGATCTATACAATGTTTACACACAAAGATATATAACATGAAATTTACAAAGCATTTCGAAGAAACTACAACTACTTATGATCTTTTACAATGGGAAATACAAAATTTACAAATAAAAATAATAATTTCACAAAAAAACTATTGAATGTGAATGTTAAAAAACAGCTTGTTTGAATTTTACAAAATCGAAATCTAAATTTCATATAATCCCATTCTTGTTTACAATTACATGCATTAAATTGCATTTGCTTAGAATATTCTGGAAATCAGCAAATAAAGGAGTTAACGAGAAATTCCTAATAAAAATGAGTCTAAAATGGTACTAGTGTCGTTAAATGAATTTTCAATCTAATTCAAAACAAAAGGACAGAAATAACTTTTTGAAATTATACCATTTGACCGTGATCTAATGGATCTCGTTGATGGCTTACCACAAAAATGGTGAGACTCCACCTCAGTTGAAAGGGTCTGTATGTGTGTGCACGTGCGCGCGCGTGAGCATGTGTTTGTATGCGTGCGCGCGTGTACGCATGTGTTTGTATGCGCGCGCACGTGATAATGCAAAACAAATATTTGAGATTGTAAAAAAAGATATGAGATTATAAAAAAAGAAAAGGTAAATGTAAAAAATCTAAAATTATAAAAATGATTTGCAATTTGTAAAAAAGATCTAATATTGTAAAAAAATCAGAGATTGTAAAAAACCATCTCAGATTGTAAAAACAGATCATGCCCCTGCCACCCTCCATCTTCCCATGCGCCATCACCTTCCCCATCCCCATGCGAGGCCTCAAGTTTCATCACCCTCCCACTCCCCATTTATGGTCTCGACCACCATCACCCTCCCCCTCCTCGTGTGTCGTGCACATCCCCGAGGATGTCACCGCCCTCCCCCTCCCCATGCACGACATTGAGTGTCGCCGCCCTCTCCTCCCCATATGTCGGATGTGCCCTCCCCTCCCCATGCGAAGCCTCGAGTTCCATCCCCCTCCTCGTCCCGTGTGTCGCGTACGCCCTTGCGTATGACACTGTTGCCATTGATTGTTGCGGGATGAGAAACCTCTATTAGGAATTCTCCCAACAAATAAATCAAAAATAGAATGCGGTTGTCTCATTATATTTTTAGAATGAGACAAAAAGACTAAAATGAGTTTTTAACATTTAACAAATTAAGATAAAAAAGGAATTAATCAAATCCATTAGATTAATTATGGATGGCTGAGATGGTGGGCTTCCTTGCATAAGGAAAGGTGCACCTTATTGGATATATTTCATATATAGAGAGAGGATTGATCCTTGGAGAGCCAAAAACTATGAAGGCATGAGAGCAATGAATCTTGACAACTAGATTTTGCTCTTTTGTAGCCTCCTACCATCAATGCGGAGAGAGATGATAGAATGTAATTATCCATAATCATTTCTCTCATGCTCTCACAGTTTTTGGCTCTTACTAAATGAGACCTATATATAGGGTTAAATGAGTATGGTCCATGGGAGCATATAAGAGTATGCTCCCACCTTTCTTTCCGTAAAATTTTTTATTTTTTGAAATGAAACATAGGGGCATTCACTTAGAATAATAAGTGGAATATGTGTTTCAAATTTCATGTAAATCAAACGTTCTTAACACTTCCATCTGAAGGGAGTTGATTTCAGCAATTTTGATATGGTTAAAATTTGACAGTCTTGATGGAGAGAGTAGAAGTCTCGAATTAAGTCGAATTTTGAATGACACCATGATGACATATGGTGATCTAAATTCCACTAAGTTTCATTTCCGAAAAGTAAAAAAATACAGGGAAAAAAGGATGGGAGCATGTAAGTTACATGCTCCCAGAGAGGCATACTCCTTTTCTCATACACACACACACATACACACACATATATATATTATAGGGGAAACTTCCAATAAGGTGGGCCTTTCCTGGATGCATGGACACCCACATCAATTTAGGTATTTTTTTTATTTATTTTACAATTTCTAACTCCATAAATTTAATAATAAATATTAACATAATATGTGTATTATAAAAGATTTATGTAAATATTAATATATTGACAAAAAATGTTTGCTACAATATGGATGATATATTTTGCAAAATAGTATGATCATCATTATTTTACAATGTGCAGTTTAAATGTACAAATTTGTTACACAATTTATTAATTTGATAGCGGCTTTCTAAATTTCAGGAAGGATCCACCTCATTGGAAGGGTCATATATATATATATATATATAAGAGGGCTGATCTTGTGAGAGTATGAGAGCAGTGAATCTGGACCACTAGATTATGCTCACCTCTCTCCTTCAATCAATCAAGAGAGAGATGACACAATCTAGTGGTCCAGAATCATTGCTCTCATGCTCCCACATTTTTTGGCTCTCAAAGGATCATCCATATATATACAAATAGAGAGAGGGGGGGTTGATCATGTGAGAGTCAAAAATGTGAAAGCATGAGAGCAATGCTTCTGAACCACTAGATTTTGTCATCTCTCTCTGATTGATTGGAGGGGGAGAGAGAAGAGTAGAATCTAGTGGTCCAGATTCACTGCTCTCATGATCTCACAGTTTTTGCCTCTCACAGGATCAACCATGTATGTATGTATGTATGTATGTATGCATGTATGTATGCATGCATGTATGTATGTGGAAATTGCACCAAGGTGCATGTAACTTTACATGCACCGGTGGCATAAACGCCTATTTTTTGATATTTTTTGAAATGAAATCATGTGGAATTTAGATTACAACATATCTCTATATGTCATTAAAAAATCAATTTAACTAACCCATCCATCAAGACTGAAATTTTAGTGGTCCCAGAATTGCTGATATTTAGTCCTCCAATTCGACATGTTAAAAATATTTGTTTTACACAAAATTCGATCACAGGGTTAATCTCCAAGGAGATCATTAGTGGGGTCGATGCGATGGATTGGATCCTTAGGTAGTTTCTCTTGGGTCGTAAGGTCTTATAATGGATGGGTCGTACGGCCTATTGTTTAGTGCTGGGTTGGTGAATAATGGTGCTGCTGTGGTCCTCTCAAGTTCTAGCTTAATTCTTTTGATTAATTAATTTATTTATTTGATTGATTTATTTATTTATTTATTTTTGATGAGAAGGACTTGGATGTGCACGCTTTAGAAGTGGGGTTTGATCGAGCAAAATTTGTTGTTTAGTGAACCATTATTGCGGTAGGAGTTTGGCCATAAAATCAATGTACGGCAGGCAGCATCTATCTATATATTAAACTTACGCTTTAGATAGGGGGGTTAAGCTGTATTTTATTAGATGCTTGGATCATAATTTACAACATACGCACTTCGAATACAATTCTGTGCAAACATGCCATCTTCCGAAGATATGTGGACACAAAAATCAATATTAAAAGAAAGCCACACTCGAACATTCAAAACAGTTCCCTCAGTATCAAATCTCACGACACAGATCACAAATTTTACATAACCTTTGTACACAAACTCGTCGATAAACCTTGGAACACACACCCATACAAGAATATCAAGGGAGAAACCTCTATATGCATACACATGCCCCTTCTGAAGGCAAAGATGCATCTCAAACCTAATTACAAGATCTCTGTACATGAACTCTGAAAATAAAATATCTGTGTAACTTCACCAACTTCGGAATCCTCCATCCAAGAGAAACCCCGCCGCTGGAACTGCAGCAGAGCGTACAACACCAAGCACCACTGATACACCTTGAAACCAATCTATGATAGAAAAAAGAACACCCTGTGTGATCAATTTTCTTTCTGAAAAGAATTGCTATCAATCATAAAACAACACTCTTTTTCCCCGAAGCCTCACACGTAAAAGAATTTCAAGTACACATATGTGCAGATTTTATATACGAAGACGAGAGCAAACGCTATTAGTATCTGATCGACCAATGAGATGGACCTCAATGAAATACTTTGTCTGGAATGAGGAATTTTGGAAAAGCACACGAACTCCAGTGTGAAGAAGGGATCTGGACCGTGGCTCCGTACAAAGACTGGCTCTCCAATAGCAGATTTGAGTAAATCATTGTTATATTCCTGAAAATGAAGAACTTGAATGTTAGAAAGTATTGGAATTGAACATGCATAAATGTGTAATGTTGCCTAGGGTAAATTAGGTGCACAAGTGGGGTAGATTTTAACAGGTTAAAGGAGACATGGCCGTTTCTAAAAATAATTACAGCCATGTTCAAAATATATTGTGAAAAGTAATGCTGAAAGCCTCACTCGTTTTGTATTAGCAATGGTGAAGCTGCTACCACACAAAAGACCAGGGTTCAAATCCCACTCTTGCAGGGGTTGCGTTAGGTAGTCGACAGCCAGCGTAAAAAATAGTCGAATCTTTCAACATGGATTTGAGCAAGAATTCATGTAGCCGACCCTACTTATAGTGGGAGAAGGCTTAGTACCTAATGGTGAAGCTGCTAGTCATTTGTTGACATGTTATCGACACAATTTTAAGCATCGTCTTTACCAAATTAATGTTACCTACCATCTTTTACTGTTTGATTGCATTAAGTATAAGCATTCTATCTCCCTTTGTAGCAACTGGGTTGTAGTGTATCGTTGTGTTCAGTACTTTGCGCAATAAACATCCTGTTCTGATTGGGCTTCTATTCGTCAAGATTTGTCGAAGATTGAGAACCCATCTAGGTCCAGTTGTGATCTACAGTTCATGCTAGTCTCAAGTGGCTTTCGTGAAGGAGCATCCGAAAAAGATGTGGTTGGCCGTTTCAGATGATTCACCACAAACGAGGCACATTCCATACATAAGTACATGCATACCCTATCCTACCAGTGTGTCGTGGGCTGGGCGCCTGCTTTTGAAGGCCAGTATATGAGATGCCCACTTAGGCAGTGTCCCTTGAACTGAATAGCTTATAACAACTAAGTTGTAGGATGAGGTGCACAACCCATCCCACGGTGAACTCACTAGGGAATTACACCCTGCCGAACCCCAAGCTCATACACCAGATGCATATTAGCTTTAAGATGGCTCCATGCAACTCTTCAGTTTTGACCAGGCAATACAGACTAAAGAGTCGTTTTGAATGCAAGTAGCATCTTCAAATGGGAAGGATTGCCCATACCTACATTACATAAAAATGGTCCAAGGGGGTTTGCAGCATTGGTTTTAAAAACTCGCCTCGAGGCGCTGAGGCGTACGCCTCGAGGCGTTTTTCAAGGAAAAATGCCTCGAGGCTATAGCCTCATTCAGCCTCAGTAAGGCATGCGCCTCGAGGCTTATGAGGCGCTGCCTCATATATGGGCTGTTTTTTTAAGTTTTTCTGCAATATTTTTTCTTTTTCTTTTTGATTGTGAGCTTTTCATCTTTCGTAGACAAGTATTTTCAAGCTTTTAAGCTCATGATTCACTGAAATACATTTTTTTAATTTATTAACATATTAAGCTTATTTTTAGTTTGTTATGCATGTTTTTATAAATCAACATGAACAAAAAATTGAGTCTTTAGTCCTTAGATCTAATGCCTCTACTCTTTACTATGAATCAAGCATAAATGCTTTCTTTATTAAAATATTTGAATGCAAGTCCCCTACTTTGACCTAAAATTTGAAAAGTATATTTTGTAAACATGTCTCATCTTTTCTTCTATTCAATCGGGACTAAATTAATTTACATCAAAGCATGCATGAATAAAAATGATGATAACATGCAATATTCAAGTATTTTATCCCACAATCATTACGGTAAAGTAAAAAGTGATCACAAGTTCACTGCTTACTCTCTTATCCTTCTCGATTGAATGACACGTATCTCATCTAATTTTGAAAATGGTATGTTACATCTAGTCCCTTTAGTTAAATCTTATTCAAACCTTTAAATTTTGCGGGGAGTTACCCATTATTGTGCTTACATATCCATATTTACTTGACTCCTTACAGATTTAGAGTTTAGAAAAAGAGAGATATAACTTGGATATTTAAACAATGATGTTAGCCCTGAAATATCATGGAAATCTGTATTTAATCATAACTATTTTATTTCTAGAATTTAAAAATTGTAATTACGATTAATTATTATATTCTATGAAAAAAATTCTTTCACGAGTGAGGCTTACGCCTCGATAAGCCTTGCCTCGAGGCAATACTAGGAAAACGCCTCGATACGCTTCACGTTTTTTAAAACCTTGGTTTGCAGAACCACCAAATGTTGTTTTGCAAAAGCCATTTGCAATTTCTCGATGTTTTTAATCCTGGGTCTTTTTCAACAGGCTTGCCAGCATCCTCCCAGGATATCATGTGGAAGCATCGCCCAAATAAACTTTGAAATGGTGATGCCAGCTTTGCCATCACACGTACTCAAGAGCACATTATATATCAATAAGCTTCAGTCTGGGAGAAATGCCACCACTCTTCCGACAAACAATGGAAGAAGAACTGCTATTGATAAGGCAAACAAAGGTATTAAAAGTTGAAGACGCAGTACATTAGAAAGTACTACCATTCCTTTGGTGATTGACGTACCTGAGTCAATCACCCACACTTTTCAAAGGAACTCATAAAGGCCGAATTGGTCCACACAACCTAGAGTGTCATCAAGCCTGATAGCTTGTTCACTAGTGGTAGTAGGTGTAGGGGAAAAAATACGCAGAACATATTGCCAAAAAATATTTGCATATAAAAACCACGTATAAATCATTTTGTCCATGATTCATTAAAATTGATAGAGAAGAAATGGATAATAAAATGTAACACGAAAATCCAAGGAATAGATCCATGTTCAAACAAAGATATGACATGTAACACAATAATGCAGAGAAAATCCATGAACAACCCCGCCTTTTGGGACCACGTCCTTTTCTTTTTTTAAAAAAAGTTGGGACAATTTTACTGATTGAAGTGTTCATAATGGAACTCCTGTTAGAAATGTATTCCCATAGTACAGGCATACGGGTTTAGCATGCAATTCAGAGTCTGAGGATACACGCTTTATCACCGTACACACTGCTCAAGATCGTCCTCGAAAGCATTCTCTTGGGCAAGCCATTGGCACCTTCTCCCAACATGACGAACCTCTTCATGATGCTTGGGACATTTCAAAAATCTACTGCAAAAGTGCCCACATTTCGAGTTCAAGAATTGGCATCTGGTGCAACTGATTTGCATGGAATTAAGAGAGCAAATCCGAAGAAAGATCGGTGCACATGCGTAGAAAGATACCTAAATAAGGGAGATGAACTTGTATGGAAATTGTTCGAGGATTTAACTAAAAACACCGTGACCCAAGCCTCCACCATTTCATTTGACCGACTTAATCCTAAGAAAACTCAGCAAGTTTTGTGTAACCCGAGATAACACAGCCAATGGTAATACATAGATAATTTGTCAAAAGTTTGATAAAATGGATCATCTGACAATGCAGGTGGATTGAATCTCCAAAGATGTAAGAATCGTTGGGAATGATACATCCATATCTCAAGTAATTAGGATCTCTTCCATCGCCTATGCTGGACATATATCAAGAATGTGTTGAACTATCTGTACAATTCGTTAACATGATTGGTTTTCTCGACTGAATATATTGATGTTAGCCAGGCTCAAAGGAACCTAGAACAACACGTACTCCACCTAGAATCCATGGTATAGGAGCCATCCTAATTTTGGATGGAGGGACCCAACTAACTAACAAACCAATCCTCAGAACGCATCTACATCTTCTCAGATGTGTCCTTATTTTCCCAAGTTTCTACCCAAGCTCAACCCCAAAATAGCAACCCCAAAAGTAAAGAAAAGCCCCACCCCTCCCCCTTCCTCCTCACCCCCTCTCCTCTGCTTACAACCCACCGACCACCTCTCCCCTCTTCCTCCTATTTTTTCAGCCCCACCCTTACTTCGCCAACCAACTCCCTCTCTCCCCCCCCTCCTCCTCCAGCCCCCTCAATATTTTTCTCCGCCCACTGGATGCTGACTACGCCCCACCCCATCCAGCTGACAGGCGAATACAACGGAAGCACCACCCTCATGGTAGCACGATTGTGAAGGAGAGGCAATATCGATGGTTGGCAGAGCCCACGATGGTGTAGCAGCTCGTGACGGCAAACGAAGAGGTTGCGGCTAGTGGAGGATGGTCGGGGTGAGCAGAAGAGAGGAGGGGTCCGAGACCGTTGACACGACCTCCACTTGCATCGAGGAGGGATGAGAAGGGGGAGTCCGCACATGCATAACAGCAATGGGTGACGGAGGCTGAAAGCCCTAGTAAGGTTCTGGAGCTTGAGCTCCGGGGTCGGGTTCCCCTCGATGCTCACTCCTCAAATTTGTAGAGGTGTCATTAGCATTACTGGAGGAGGAGGATGCAAGGATATGGCATTTAGACGAGTTATCTAACCTTGGGTCTCCTTGCTTTTCCAGCAAGGTGGTATGGGAGAGTCTCCAATGATGATCATCATATGAAGGGGAAGCTCCAGTGGCTGAGAGGGTTTTGCTGCTTTGCAAATACACGGCAGTGGTTGAAGGTGGCTGAGGTGGATGTATGGTTGACTCGAAGGAGATTGGTGATATGGGGTTCTCAATCGAGAAAAAGGTTCTCAGATCTTCATTAACAGATGAACGGTAAAGCTTGATGAAGGTGAACGATGACAGGGACGGACTTCATGGGCTTCGGACATCACAGGAGGAGTACGATGGCACCATAGACAGTGGCAATATGTGTGAAAGAGGGGAGGGAAGGAGTAGTGGCATCAATTGTAAATTAGGTAACTTAAAAGGTGGATTATTAAATACTTGACGGATTTCGTCATAATTTATGGAGAAATGGATGGAAGAGCTCAGGGTTATGCCATGTAAAAGTTAAGCAATGTTCGGAATCAAGGTATAATTATGAATTATCGAGGGTTTTTGGTGTAATTAAGAAACTACTCAAGGTTATGGGTGTAAAGCTCCCAAAAGGAAATAGACAGTTGGCATATTGGATATTAATATTGAAGTCTAGTTATTATAACACCCCCCAAGCCGGAACATAGGAGGGGAGACAAAATCAACGAATCATTGGAAAAAAACAATCTACATGTAGCTTTATCAATGCCATTCATAGCTCCTTGCCACCAAGAAGAAAGATCACGGGTTTAAAGTACCAAAAACAATGTGTACTCCACCTAGAATCCATGGTGGAGGAGCCATCCTAATTTTGGATGGAGGGACCCAACTAACAGACAAGCCAATACTCAAAACACATATGCATCTTCTCAAATATGTCATTTTCCAAAGTCCCTTCCCAACCTCAAACCTAAAATAGCCACCTAAATCTATGAAGTGACAAAAAGGATTGTTTATTATGTGCTTTAAAGCTCTCTTTATATAGAGAGGAAACCCTAGAGATAAAATGAGGTTGCTCTATTGGGCTACACATAGAGAAAGAAACAAATCATGGCCTTATATTTCAATGAAATTCCACCGAATTTCTCTGAAATTCCCATTTCTTTAGGTCACCGAAATCGAAATGCTACCTTATTTCTTAAAGGATTTCAACAAAATTTTACCGAAATTGCATTTCGTTTTGGCGAAACAAAAAATAAGGTAATCCACACTTCGCTTTCATTGAAATTTGCATATATTAATGAATTTTCATTTATTTATTCGTTGATGTGTTGTGTTGTTAAAGTGATGTATCTCTGATGAATATAAGACCAGTACTTGGTGAAGTCTTCAAACATCTTAAGATCATATGGACAACATCCATATGTACTTGCCTGGGTTGCTCCATAAACTGGCTCACCTTATTCACAGCAAAAGATATGTATGGCCTGGTAATAGTAGCATATAAGAGCTTCCCAACCTAGCTCCTTGTATCTCCTCTTGTCTACCTCCTCAGTGTCATCATCATATAATCTTACGCTTGGATCCATAGGGGTAGTAGCAGGCTTGCACCATGTCATACATGTCTCAAGAAGAAGATCAGTCACAAACTTCCTCTGGGTCATTAGCAAACCACGTTGGTTCCTGGCAAACTCTAATCCAAGGAAGTAACGTAGACTGACAAAGTTCTTAGTCACAAACTGCTGACCTAGGAACTCCTTAGCAGCCTGAATACACTGCTCGTCATTACCCGTGACAATAGTATCATCAACATAAACCAGAATGGCTATTGTACCTCTTTGTGTCCTTTGAACAAACAGTGCGATCCGCAGTAGACCGCACAAACCCCTGGTGCTCTATCAACTCTGAGAGTTTCTGGTACCAAGCTCGCGGACTCTGCTTAAGGCCATAAATCGCCTTATGAAGCATGCACACCTTCTGAGACTCTCCCTCAGCAGCAAATCCCGGTGGCCGCTACATGTTACCTCCTCCTGTAGATCACCATATAGGAATGTATTCTTCACATCAAGCTGATAAAGCGGGCAGTCTCGAGTCACAACAATCAATAGAAGAATATGCAATGTCGAATGTCTAGCAAAAGGTGAGAAGGTATCCTGGTAGTCCACCCCATATGTCCGGGTGAACCCTCGAGCTACAAGGCTCGCCTTGTAGTGATCCACGCTGCCATCTGCTCATTGTTTCACTATAAAGATCCATTTGCACCCTACAAAAGAGATACCTGGAGGAGCAGAAACAATGGTCCAGGTATCATGAGACTGCAAAGCTGTCATCTCCTCTTCCATGGCAAGTCGACAGCTACTGTTTTATGATGCCTCCTGGTATGTACGTGGGATAGTGACAGCAGAGAGTCCCACTACAAACCTCCTATACTCTTCTGAAAGATGATCCAAGGAAATATGAGCAGCTAAAGGGTAAGTGGCATAGGTACGACATGGCTTTCGCAAGGCAATATGCACATCAAGATCATTGGCCTCTTTGTTCATTGGTACCAGCTCCTCCTGTATAGTGCCATGTGGTACATGCATGTCACCAGTGCCATTAGTAGAAATAATGTGCTCAGTACATACCTGTGGCGTGGTGGATGACAGGGAAAGCGCATAAGCAGCGGAGCGAGAAGAAGGCATGCGAATGTAAAACCATGGTAGGAATTGTGTCGGGGTAGACGGTGATGGAGGTGGTGGAGGTGGTGAAGGAGGTGACTGAGACTCAACCTGAGAAAGCGGTGGTGGAAGTAAAGGAGGTGGTGGAACAAAAACATCTTCTCCAGAGTCAGAGTTAGACAACATGTCACCTGTAGGCGAGAAATACATAATGGACTCAAAAAATATGACATCAGCACTATAATACTTTCTCCGGACAGGATCAAAACATATATACCCTTTTTGGGTACAAAAATAGCCAACGAATATACATTTGACAGCTTTTGGAGAGAGATTGTCACGGTCAGGAGTGAAATTGTGGACAAAATCCACAGACCCAAAGACCCTAGGTGTAAGGGAGAATAGGTCCTTTTAGGGAAACACAATCAAGAATGGAACCTTTTCTCCAAAAATGGTGGAAGGCTTGTAGTTCACTAACATGCAGTGAGGACCGCATCCCCCAGAATGAATGAGGAGCTCGACTCTGAATCAAAAGAGTCCTCGTGACATCAAGAAGATGACGGTTGCATTCAGCAACACCGATCTACTACGATGCGTACGCACAAGAAGTTTGATGAACAATACCAACAAACCTGAAGAAGTCAGATAGTTATAAAGTGGAGAATTCCAAGGCATTGTCAGTGCGAATGAACTTCATATGAGCAGAGAGAAAATATTATTTATTTCAATAAGAAATGATCTAATAACAAGGTTAGCTTCAGACTTATTCTTTAACAAGAAAACCCAAGAAAGTCTGGAAAAATCATCTACTACGACAAGATAGAACCGATGCCCCTGATGATTGGAAACACGACTAGGATCCTAAATATCAAATTGAAAGAACTCAAATGACTGACTACTATGACGACTCTGACTGCTTGGAAAGGAAGAACGTTGATGCTTCCCAAGCTGGCATGCTACACACTCTAAGATGGTATGAGTAGAGATTTGAGGAAGGACATGAAAAAGCTTCTGCAGAGGAAGATGTCCAAACCGAAGGTGCCACATGAACAGAGAGACTGATCCAATGGGAATAGTCGCAGTACCAACAAAAGTAGGCTGGACCGGTCTGTAAAGCCCTCACTGCTCACGGCCACATCCAATCACGATGCTCGTAAGTATGTTCTGAAACACAAAAGAATGGGTCAAATATTACACGACATGTAAATCTTTTGTAATCTGACTAATGGACAAAAGATTCATCTGAAAAGCGGGTGCATGTAAGACATTTTGTAGGCACATCGAGGATGCTAGGACAATCTCCCCCTGACCAACGATGGGTAAATGAACCCCATTGGCGATCACATATGATATACAGGAGGGATAGAACTGTAAAAGCTAAACTTTGCTCAATCTCCATACATATGATGAGACGCTCCGATATCCATTATCTAGTCAGTCAAATCTAAGATGCTACAACTGGTAAGTGCATAAGATATACCTGACGAACTCATAGAAGCTCTGGCAGCGGCTGCAACTGCAACATCTGAAGGTCCTGCAGTTGGTGTAGTCGGTGAGGCCATCATCTCTCTCAAGCGAGAGACTATATCGTCGAGCCTCGTATTATGAGAGGGAGCCGGAGTAGTCTCAGTTTGCCAAGATATACAAGTAGAAGCAGGATACCCATGCTTTAGATAGCATATCTCCTCAGAGTGACCAGGACAGTGGCAGTATGTGCATGGGCCAAGGTGACATCCTCCTCGACCGTAGGGTCCTCGCCCACGAAACTATGATGTACCCTCTCTATGCGAGAAGCAGCCATCACAGAGGGAGTTGGTGCCACTGTAGTGGATGAACTAGTGATCCTGCTCAGCCTCTTGTAGACCTCCATCGATGGTATCGTCTCACTCGTAAGCAGTTGAGTACGTGATGCATCATACTCAGAGTCAAGAGATGATAGAAATATCCCTGTCATTGTGGCATTTCGGTATACATGTTGTTGCTCTCTGCTGGTAGTAATGGGCATGAATCCATGAAGTCGCTCAAACATGCCACGAAGATGCGAGAAATGAACATGAAGAGGTTGATCATTCTGCTTGGTCAAAAATATGTCATACTGCAACTAGAGGATCTTGCTCTCATTCTTCGCTTGACCATATGTGGCAGCGAGTATATCCCACACGGTCTTAGTCGTGGGCTGATTCAAATATCATTCGCAGTGTCCGTGCTGAGCGCCGGAGAGACAATCCAAGCATATGCATTGTCTTGCTTCCATGATGCATTTTCTCCAGTTTTATCCACCAGCTCTAGTTTTGTCAGAATGTGTACTTCGTTGCTACACTGCATGAGGGTGAGAAACTGCATGGACCATAACTCGTAGTTGGTCTCATCTATCTTCACGATGGGAGTTGGGCCTTTGAAGACACGGACAGAGGAGAGAACATCACCCTTACTTTCTGACATGATGAAAAAAGAGACTACAACGGAAGTCGACTGGAGAAAAAAAAATGTCAAGAATGATGTCTACATGATCGCATAGATGAATGCATGTACGTGTAGACTCATATGGCCATCCCCATCAATCCTCGGTACTTACTAGGGCCGGAAAACACAATTTATAGATCTGAAATTGTGTTTTCGGGTCAAAATCAGACCTGAAAATGTATTTGGAGGGTTGGAAACTGCCCTAGATTCAAGATCAAGTCACGTAGCGCTGCTGAAAGCTGCAGTAGCACGCCACGCAGTAGCACGAGACCCCTGGAGGGGAGCCGAAGGTGCCGGTGGTGGTACGGAGCCACCACTAAAGACTAGGGCAGCACCGCAGGCGGCTACGGCGGGCCCTCGCAATGCCACAAGTGGCTCGAGCGTCTCCAGATGGGGCAGGCAGAGTTGGAGGGAAGGAGATCTGTGGCCGCAGCGCGGAGCCCACGGTGGGGGATCGACAGCTGCGACGCGAGGGAGAATGGGGGGGTGGGCGGTGGGGTATGGGCTAGATCAGGCTCTAGTCTAGGACCATTGCTCTGATACCATGTTGAGAGAATAGAAATGCCTACCTTCATAGGAACCCTAGGGCTCTCTTATATAGGAGAAAAGCCCAGGGTAAATTACATATGAGGTACATGAAGGAAATAAAAATACGAAAATGATGCAGAGAGACACAAATTTCTCAACACTTAGTAGTTATTATATGTATCATCTCATTCTTATTGAAGAGGTGATTATTATGGCTTTTGCTTCCACATTAGCATACAATTCTGACTATAAGCAACACGTTACTCTACATATCAACATGTGTGATGAGTATGACGATAATACTACAACAACAACAAAGCCTTTTCCCACAATTAAGTAGGGTCGTCTACATGGATTCTTCGTCTCCATTCAGATCTATCTTGGGTCAATCCCGGGCTTAATTGTGGGAATGTGCTCCATAGTCGCCACAGTGGTTATAGTATTATCATATGACAATAATACTACTTCAAAAAATATATTTACAATTCTATTTTACAAATAAGTGTGCATTCATGTTTTATTTAATAATTTAGGAATATTAAAAAATATTTTTTAGAAAAAAGTAAAGTTTAGAACTATTTCCTAGATTTTCAACGATTTCATCGAAATTTCTCTTTTCGGACAATGGCGAGACGGAACTAAAATCCAAAATTGAAGGCCTTGTTTCTTGGGGCTTCTATCTACTACAAGAAGTACGTGTGACTATGTGAATGCTAGGTTGTTGGCAACCTTCCAAGTCTTGTGATTGTAAGTATTTGCTTGCTATCAAGTTGAATATAGATTGTGATTGTGAATGCTATGTATATTCTTAGTGATAATTGATTTGTTTATGCGTGTATAGCATATATTTTACGATGACAAGCTATACAATGTATTTATTAGACATACATGTTAGAAAGATTTGTGTTTGTGTGTCTATGTGTACGTATCTTATTTTATTTCTAAAATTAAATATTTTTCCAAGTTGAAAGTTTTTTTGGTTAGATACAAGTTTTAAGCTATCATTTCGATCTCCAATGTCTTACATAAGATATCATTTTGCTAGTTCTAAGTAGCATACATGTTAGAAAGTTATTTGTTGGCCTATATTTTTCTCGGTTATTATTGCATGTGTCACTGTTCTCTTCATGTTTAAGAGGTGAAATTAATGGCTTTTGATTTCGGTTCCAAATCTGATTCTAATTTTGTTTCTGAGCAGCATACTACTTATTTGCAACTGGGATGATAATTGGATTGGGCAAGGACCTTTGCAAGATCATTTTCCGCATCTATTTACATTGGTTATTAGCGCGGAGTGTTCGATCAGAGATTCTGAGAGTGTAAGAGCTGGATATCATAGTTTCCTGCTGAGTTGTCAAATGAGTGTTTTATAGAGTTTTTACAGATGCTTGAAGCATTATCAATTGGGTGGGTAGGGGAAGGGGGTAAACGATGTTGTTGACCGCAAGTCATACTCTGATGGACGGTTCACTGTGGAAGGTTTATAGCACTTTCTATCGGCTAGAGCTTTTGGATTTGACTCTTGCTTCTGAGTGGTTCACTGACTTATGGAGTTGAAGGATACTGCTAAGGGTCCAGCTTTTTATTTGGTTTCTAAGGAGGGACCACCTTCTAACATGTGAGAGAAGATCATATTTCTTTCCTGGATCTGTAGGCACATGTGAGTGTCGTTTGATAGAGGAGGAGAGCATAGAGCATTTATTCTTTTAATGCCCTATAGCTAATTAGGTTTGGGTTGTAATGTATGTGAAGAGGATAATCACATGGGATTGGAATAATTTTGGTGTCTCATGGCGCTTTGGTCATGGGAGTAGCCCCGCCAAAGTTTGGGTGCCAATGTTCTGTTGACCATGTGGATTGCCCAGAATGGATGCATCTTCCGAGATGAAAAAATGCATATGGAAAATGTAGTTGAGCATGCCAATAGCTTAAAGTCCTTTTGAGCTTTGAATGCCCGAAGCCCCATCGCAGCCTCATCGATGCACCTTGTCGACCCCTTTATTGACCAACCCAATGCCTGAAGACTCCAACACCCTGTAAAGCTTTATCACCTGTAAATACTCAATCCCCCCACCACGATCCCCATCAGCCTCCAGCCCCCATTGATTCCCATCGCCCCGCCTTGCAAATCACCAATAATTGATTCCCAGACCCATTGCCCCCATCAAATACCAATCGCCCCCATGCCCAGTCCCTAACCCCCCCCCCCATCGATCTCCAGCCCACGCCTCCATCGCCCGACTCCCAGTCCCATCGCCTCTAACGCCCCCAGCCCATATGCCTCCAGCCCCTCCAATTCCCCATGATCCTCCTCCGTGGCTTCGATGAAGGTCGTGGTTGTACAAGTGTAGAAGAAGAGGATGAAGAAGGGGGAGAAGGAAGGAGAGACGGAGATGGAAGATCCACCATCTGATTTTCTTTGGTTAGATTAACTTACGTTTAAATGAAGCAATTAACTCCAATAAAGTCAAAATTAACAGTAGGGTTTGTGAGTAAGATGGCACAACGTTACGGGGTCGATGGGATAATAATGATGTTTACAAGGTCTAGAAGCTAGTTTACAAAGATTATAGGGTCCGTTGGGTACAATTCCCAAGAATATAGTTTTTCAACAAAATAAATATTATGTCATCCGACTTTTTCATTTTTGCAAAAGAGTTCTCGCTTATTTTCCACTTGTTCTTAACCTTCCAAAACTTCAAATCTTTATTTCATTAGTCTTTTAAGCTTTGGTTTTTAACCCTTGAGCTTTCAAGATGATGGTGTTTTAAGCTTTTAACTTCAAGAGTAGAGCTTATTTTGACATGATTAGTGGTTTCGAATCCACATTTCTTCTTATGTTTCATACTTCCTCCTCAGGTTTCCTTCTACATGTAAAGTTTCATACTATAAAAACAAATATACAAAATAACTATAAATCGTTCACTAATAATCTCTCTCTTTTTGTCAATGATAAAAGGTATATTTTAAAAAAAATATTTAAGACTTTTTACCCCCTTAATCTAGGATTGGTTAAAGTTCTCTCCCCCTTAATTATTGCTTCAATATTTCTCTCACCTTTTTAGCATTTTCAAATTTGACAAAAAGATGTATACTCTTAATTATCCACCTTTCTGATGTAATTCAATTTTTTTAGAGGAATGTTGCTTTTCTCCCCCTATTTGTCGTACTCTTTATTTTAAAGGAATGATTTAGGAAATACAACTAACTTAGCATAAATATAAGTATCTTCTTATATTAGAGAACCTATCGATATTTAAAGGCTTAGTAAAATATGTTAGCAAGCTTATTATTGGTATTAATAAAACATATCGATATTTCACATTTTAAGATGGTCTCTTGGGAAATGATATCTACAGTCAATATGTCTAGTTACTAGTATTGTCACAAGAATTTTAACGGTATTATTTAAAAATTCATGGGGTACACAACCTGAGAGATGTGCACCCTACCTCAAAATTTCAGTAAAAGTAAGTTAAAGTACAAATGTGACAAAGACCAGGCTCAAAGAGTGCCTTTGCACGTTCAAGTACAGTTTCATCAAAAAACATTAAGAATTTGTTTCATCCAAAAAACTTGTGAAAAAGCAAGAGATGCATAATAATATTCAGCTCCTGTTGTATATAAGGATACATAATTTGATTTTTTGAAAACCCAAGAGACCGGTGCATTTCCAAGAAAATGGCATCCTACTATATTTTTTTAATCAACTCTACATCTAGCATAATCAATAATAAATTTTAAGTTCAAAAGTTAAAGTTTCAGGATAATATATACTATAGTTATAAGCATGGTTTTAAAAAACATGACGCTGATCGAGGCGGTTTTCCCTTGACGAGGCAAGGCATAAGCTTCGAGGTGATCGAGGCGTAAGCCTCGATTTATATAGGAAAATATAAAAAATACAATTAAACGTAGATATAAAAAATCATAAATTTGGATATTTCCCAACACATTTACCATATATGCTATGAACATGAGAATACATAATATTGTTTACATGATTTACTTTGAATCCTAATTCGTATTGTCTTCCATATACAATGCAAAGCTTATTATGACCTCCATTAATATTGTCGGGTGAAGTTCTTGTCCATATACAACACTTCCCTTTATGTGCATGGGTGAAGCAAAATTGTGTGGCTAACATATATTATTAACATACACAATATACAATATGTTTATGTTGTTTTATATGTGATATATGACTAACATATATATTGATATGTTTTGAATCCTAACCATCCAATTTGCTAAACCTAATTGAAGAACCGTTGTATGCACCCCCCTGTCGCACCATACCCAACAAACACGAGGGTCTCGCTGCTCGGTCAGCGAGCCTGAGGTGGGCTAGGGTGCAGCAGGTGCGCTCCCCCCTTGCGGGGAATGCAGGGGACAACTCCCCTATCCCGAAACCATTTTTTATATGGCTAAAACATATTTTTTTAAATACAAAATAAATATATGAGTATATAACAAATTAAATTGTTAATAAATAATATTGTACTTAAGATATCATAAAAATTAATATAAAATATATAAAAATGGGTACCAAACATGTGCAGAGGCAGCCTTCAAGACCGCCTTGGCGCCTTCAAGACCGCCTTGGCGCCTTGAGGACCGCCTCAATGCCTCAAGGCGGGCACCTCGAGGTGGTTTTCTTAGAAAACCACTTCGAGTTGTACACTTCAGCGCCTCGAGGCGTATTTTTTTAAACTAATGGTCCAGTGGTAGTACAGTGTGTCTACCACACAAAAACCAGGGTTCAAATCCCACTCTTGAAGTGGTTGCGTTAGGTAGTCGACAGCCGGCGTAAAAAATAGTCGAATCTTTCAACATGGATTTGAGCAAGAATCCATGTAGCCGACCCTAATTATAGTGGGAGAAGGCTTAGTACATTATGGTTATAAGTATTATTTAGATATTTTTACTCCATGAACCCTGTAATCTTTGTAAATTACATGTTCGACCTTGTAAACATCGTTATTACCCCTCTGACCTCGTAAAAATGCTAACTCTTACATCACAGACTCTGTGGTTAACTCTCATTCATTTAAATGTTAAATTTAACAAGATTCCGTTAAAAAAGGTGCATATTGCCCTCTTTGTTTATCAAATTTACAAAAGATGCCATCCTTCCCTCTTCCCTCCGCACCCTCTTCACATCCCTTTCCCCTCCACCTCCCTCGGTCATCCCCAACACCACTCCCTCCCCCATGTCGCCAGATCTCCGCCCCCTCCCCGTCTCTGCTACCCCTTCTCCCCAGCATCGCTCGACCAGCACCCTTGGAATCGAGGAGGCAAGTGGGTTGCATGGAAGGAAAAGGAAGAGGAAGAAGGGGTGAAGAAGAAGGAAGGAGAGAGAGTGTGGAAGAAAAACCCTACTATTGGATTTGTTATGCTTTGATTAACTCAACTTTAACCCAAGCAAGTTAACCCAAGAAGTGTCAAATTAACGGCAAGGTTCGTGGTGTTAAATGGAGCAAGTTTATAAGGTCGAGGGAATAATAACGATGTTTACAGGGTCGAACAGGTATTTTACAAAGATTCTAGGGTCTATAGGGTAAAAATCCCCATTTTAAAATTATTTTAAGATCTTTTTAGGACTTTTAGATGGCTCTCTTTTAGTATAAATTTGAATCTATCACAAAGAAAATAGTTTCATAAAATAGTTTCACGGTTCAATTCTAATCAAGCCCTAAAATGCTAACTTTGTAACAAGTTGTCTCTAAGACTTCGAAGAATTTAAGTCAATAATTTTACTTTAAAAAAGGACTATGTAGAATTAAATGTTGATCCTAAAAAAGTATTAAATTAGAACTTATAGAGATAAAAAGAAGTTTAACCATACCTAGTAAACCTCGGAGGATTGGCGGCGGAGGGGTACAAGCGTATTATTGTGGATTGGCAGCGGAGGGGTACAAGCGGTACAAGCGGATTGGCGACAGAGGGGTACAAGCGCTTCCGAGATTATTGCGGATTGGTGGCGGAGGGGTACAAGCGGTTTGCTTTGGAAGGTGGATTTCGCTAAGGCGTATGATACTCTTGACTGGAGATTCCTCTGGTCTGTGCTGAGGAGGAAGGGCTTCCCTGACTTGTGGATCTCTTGCATGAGGCGTTGTATTACGACGGCGTCTTTTGCGGTTTTAATCAATGGTCGGCTGGAAGGGGGGTGGATCCAACCACGGAGGGGGGTGCGACAGGGGTATCCCTTGGCGCCAATGCTCTTCATTCTTGCGGCCGATGTGCTCTCCGATATTGCGGATACTGTCGTGGGACGTGGTTTCTCTAGAGGCTACTCGAGGGATGAGTTGATGGTTCCGATTGTCCAATATGCTGATGATACACTTTTTTTCATTGAGGGGGGCTTGGAGGAGGCCAACGGCATGGCGATAGTTGTGGAGATCTTCTCCGAGCTATCGGGTTTGTCTAAGAATAATGCGAAGTCGGTGTTCGTTCCTTTTGGGCCTGTGGAGCTTTTGGCTGACAATCTTGTTACCTCCCTGGGCTCGGGGAGGTCTTCGCTGCCGCTCGAGTATTTGGGCACGCCTATTTTGACGCTGGGGAGGACTCGGCTCCGCGATTGGCTGAAGGTTGTGGAGAAGGTTGAGGCAAGGTTGTCGGGTTGGTAGGCGGCGGTCCTCTCGAGGGGTGGGAGGTTGGTTCTTTTGAAGTTAGTTCTCTCCTCCATCCCCATCTATCTTCTCTCCAACCGTAAGATGCCAAAGGGGATTCGGGCGCGGCTGGAGAAGAGGACGCGCTCCTTCTTGTTGGGGGAATAGTGCGGACGGGAACAGGGGGATCCACTTGGTGGGATAGGAGGAGATCTTGCTTCAGAAGAACATCAGGGGCCTGGGGGTGAAATCGCTGGAGCAAATGAACGATGCACTTTTACTTAAGTGGGCGAGCAGGATCTGGGGCTCGGGGGAGGACCTCGTCTGTGCGGTGATTCGTAGGATCTACGACGTGAGGGGTGCTCCGCCTTCGTTGACGGCCGTCCCCACCGCCTCGACTCCTTTCTGGCGAGGCGTGGTGAAGAATTTTGTGGACAACATCGCCCTGTTTAGACCGATCCTCGGAAGGGGGGACTCTTTTTCTTTTTGGGCTGACGATTGGTCGGGGGGAGGGGCCCTCTGTTCTCGGTTCCCCCGACTGTTTGCGCTTGCTGGGGAGAGGTCCTGCTCGGTGGCGGAGTGTTGAACTGATGGGCTCTGGTGCCCTATTTTTTCGGCTAACCTCTCTTACCAAAGGTTCGATGATTTCTTGGCCTTACTAGAGGCTGTGCGGGAGGTGGGTCCGCCGTGTGAGGGCCGGGATCACTGGTGTTGGAAGGAGGGGACTTTCTCGGTCAGGGGGGGCCTATGGTGCCATCTCCAGGCCTCCGCCGGCCACGTCCGACCTGCTTACTAGAGATTGTACAAATATTTGGGCCCTCAGGCTTCCTCAGAGAATTAGTATCTTCGTTTGGTTGCTCAGGAGAAAGAGGTTACTTACGCGGGACCGGTGTGTAAGGCTCCTTGGGGTTCTTTCTGACAGGTGCATGATTTGTAGTACTGCGATCGAGTCGATGGATCATCTTTTTTTCTCATTCCCCGTGGTTTCTCAAATATGGCAGGAGATGGGATCTGATTGGTGCTGCAGCGACAACTTCCAAGCCTTTTGGGACTCGTTCCACGCCAATACAAGCAGACCAAGGGGAGAGCGGTTGTACCCCATGGCCATTCTTTAGGCGGTCTGGCGGGGGAGAAACGACTTGTTGTTCTCAGGTCAGCGTTTTTACAAGGAAAATGTGGGGGTTTTCGCTAAACGAATGGTAGACCAATGGGTACTATAGCGTTCTGTAGCGTTCCGTTTGTAGCGGGTTTTGTTATTCCTGTTTTGGTTCCCCTTTTGTTTTAATTAAATAAAGTTTGGGGCGGACACCACCGAGTGTTTCCCCCTATCTTTTAGACTTAAAAAAAACCATACCTAGTAAACTATTACCTAGTTGCCCCGTCTTCCTTCCTAAGATTGTTGCATCAATCTTCCATTTAACAATTGATTTTCATCGCTTGCATGAGTCTTTCTTCGATCTTCACATGACCAAGAATGGTGCCCTTGAGATTGTATCCATTCATAGGAGTTTTTTCTTACTTCTTGTGTTTTCTCGTGTTTTCTTGTGTCTTAAATTTTGACATTGCATACATGTCCTCTACTATCATTATATACAGCAAAATGTCATACTTCTTTTCTTTTTTACCTGTATATGGTGCCCTTTTCTTTTCGAGCCCAAAGTCAACCCTTATATTTGTCAACACATTTATGTGCATCTAAACATTTCTCACTTCTTATCCAAAAGAGTATGATACTAAATGAGCATCAGATAAATAACTAAAAGAATAAAAAGTAGTTTCCTTGTAACCAAGATTAATCTTAGAATCACTTTGAATAGATATTATTTTAGATGAATCATCTACTAATCTAGTAGTGTTTTCTTTGATATAAAGACTTCATTTTCAAAACATGATATTCTAGATTTTAAAGAGATCATTTCATTACAAAGATCGTTGTTTTCTAAAATAATATATTCATTGTCTCATTATAACTTCTTTTTTAGAAGCTATGGGATGAGTCTCCTTTAGAGACCCAATCAAAAAATATATATTAAAAAATAAACAAACAAAAGTTACAAGCGCCAAATTTCATCCAGAGCTTTGGCATGTTCAAGAACATGTTCACAATAAAACCTGCCACCCTTGAAATTGGCATTGCTCCTCGCTAGCCAGATGGCCCATATGAGCGCGCAGATTCTTCTTCTTCCATCAACCAACCTTGCAAAACAAATTCCAAAAGGAATCCACACCGCCCCACTGAATATCAGGAAAATTTGCAACTTTCCACATTTCCCTTGACCCAATGCACTGAAAAAAGGTGATTAGTATCTTCTGTCGCTTCACCGCATCTTTGCAGGTCTCCTCTGCCTCAGGAAAGAATCTAGCTCAACTAACTCCAGTCATGATTTTCCCTCTCCTTAGGAAACATATGGAGATCTGCCATCTTCAGATCCTAGCATAATCATGAGCAGAATCCTCGTTCGTATGATTTTTTTACCGTGAATACCCCATCTCTCCAATACCACGAATCCCTTTCAATAGATGGTTCCTCCAAACTTGTTAATTTGCCCTAAAGGTATAAAAACTCCTCTACTCTCTAATATGATAACTATTGGGATAAAATTCATTCATATCAGAAAAGAGATCACAGGGCTCTCTTATATAGGAGAGGAGCCAAGGATTAATTACATAAGTGATACCCAAAGAAAACATAAACCATAAATATAGTACGGTGATAAATAAACATCTCAACACTCCCCCTCAAGCTGGAGCATAAATATCAACCATGCTCAGCTTGGAACAGCATCTCTGAAATGAACATCTGGCCAGTGCCTTTGTGAAGATATCTGCAGTCTGATCTCCTGTGGAAATATGAGAGGTGGATATAAGGCCTTTCTGGATCATGTCTCTAGTGTAGTGACAATCCACCTCGATATGCTTTATCCCCTCATGAAAAGCAGGGTTATTGGCTATAAATAGAGCTGCTTAATTATCACATAAAAGCTTCATAGGAAGAGAAACCTCAACAGTAAGGTCGATCAATACTGATCTGACCCACATCATTTCTGCACATCCTTGTGCCATAGCCCTGTATTCAGACTCAACATTAGATCTGGCCACCAATGTCTACTTCTTACTTTTCCATGAAACAAGTGAACTGCCTACAAAGATAACAAAACCAGAAGTCGACTTTCTGTCCCTGGGACAAGCAACATAGTCTACATCTGCACATCTTGTCACCTCAAGTGATGCATCCCTACTGAACATAAGTCCAGAGCCAGGTGAGGTCTTCAAATACCTCAAGATCATGTGAACGGCATCCATATGTACCTTCCTGGGTTACTCCATGAACTGACTGACTTTGTTAACTGCAAAAGCAATATCTGGCCTGGTAATAGTGGCGTATAGGAGCTTCCCAACAAGCTCTCTATATCTCCTCCTGTCAGTTTCATCGGTGTCCTCATCATACAATCTCATGCTTGCATCCATAGGAGTAAAAGCAGGTTTGCACCCTGTCATGTCTGTCTCAGATAAGAGGTTCATAACAAATTTCCTTTGATTCATCACGAGTCCACGTTGATTTCTGGTGAATTCTAATCCAAGAAAGTAGCGAAGATTTCCAAGGTCCTTAGTCACAAACTGCTGACTAAGGAACTCCTTGGCGGTAAGAATACCCTGCTCATCATCTCCTGTCATGACAATATCATCCACATAAACAAGAATAGCCACGGTACCTCTAGGTGTCCTCTGTACAAACAGTGAGTGGTCCTCAGTAGACCGCACAAACCCCTTTTCCTCTATCAACTCCGATAGCTTTTGATATCAAGCTCCCGGACTCCGCTTCAGGCCATAAATCGCCTTGTGAAGGCGGCATACCTTCTGAGACTCCCCCTCAGTAGCAAATCCCGGTGGTTGTTGCATATATACTTCCTTCTGGAGATCCCCATAGAGAAAGGCATTCTTGACATCAAGTTGATACAGAGGCCAGTCTCTGAAAACAGCAACAGATAGCAGAATGCGTAGTGTAGAATGTCTTACAATTGGAGAGAAGGTGTCCTGATAATCCACCCCATAGGTTTGGGTGAACCCTCGAGCCACAGCCTTGCTTTGAATCGATCAACACTGCCATCGGCCCTTTGCATGACCGTGAATATCCATTTGCAGCTCACAATAGATGCTCCTGGTGGAGGTAAAACAATGCTCCATGTGCCATGTGATCGCAGAGCCACATCTCTTCTTCCATAGCTAAGCGCCACCTACTGTCCTGGAGCGTCTCCTGATACGTTCGTGGGATAGTAACAGCAGAAAGTCCCAGTATAAACTTCTTGTAGTCCTCTGACAGATGATCCAAGGAAATGAAACATGTGCAGCCATTGGGTAAGTAGCACATTGGCGACGAGGTTTCCTTAGAGCAATCGATATCTCCAGGTCATCAGCCTCACCATCCTCTGGAATTGACTCTTCTTGTTCATCAATAAAATCTCCAGTGTCATCAGTAGAAATAATATGTTCCTGATATACCAAAGGCATCGTGGATAATGTGGTAGGCGCATGAGCAGAGGGGCGAATAGAAGACCTGCGAGCATAAACATGGGGTAAGAATGTAGACTCTTTGTGAGGAGGTGGAGGTGGAGGTGGAGGTAGCAGTGGCGGTGGCGGTGGTGGTGGTAGTGGTATAGCTGGTGAAGACCTCAGGACATCACAAGGAGCAGATGGAGGTGGAGGAACCACAACATCTTCTCTGGATCCAGTACTAGACAGCCTGTCACTTGTAGGAGAGAAATACATAATAGATTCGAAAAAGGTAACATCAGCACTGACATAGTATTTTCTCCCAACATGATCAAAACATCTATACCCTTTTTGGGAACGAGAATAACCAACAAAGACACATTGGACAACTCTAGGTGAGAGCTTGTCACGGCCAGGAGTAAAGTCATGGACAAAGACTACCGATCCAAAAATACGAGGTGTAAGTGTGAAGAGTTCCTTTTCGGGAAACGCAGTCGAGAAGGGACTCTTCTCTCCAAGAATAGTGGATGGCATGCGATTTACCAAATAACAGGCGGTTAGGACGACATCCCCCCAGAAAGAATGAGGTGTACCACTGTGAATCAACAAGGTCCTCGTGATGTCTAAGAGGTGACGATGTTTGCATTCTGCAACCCCATTTTGCTGTGATATATAAGTGCAGGAAGTCTGATGAACAATACCCATAAACTGGAGAAATTCTGCCAAATAAAGAGTGGAAAATTCCAAAGCATTATCGGTGCGAATATATTTGACTTTAGTAGAAAAAATGTTGTTGATCTCAATAAGAAAAATCTTAATTATAGAACATGCTTTAGATTTATGTTTAAGCAAGAAAATCCAAGAAAATCTAGAATAATCATCAACAGCAACCATATAAAATCTATGCCCCTTGTGAAAGAATGATAAGAAAAGATGATTGGTTGTTTATTCAAGAAGTCTAGGGGTCCTTATATAGGACTAAACCCTAGAGGGCTCAAAGGAGAATATTCTATAGAATATTCTTTATAGAATATAGAATATTCTCTATAGAATATTCTCTTAACAAATACCCACATAGAATATTCTCTTAACATAAAAGCCCTCGTGGGGTTACAATATAATATAAAGAAAGAAATCTTCTGCAATCTCTAACACTCCCCCTCAAGTTGGAGCATATCCATCGATCATGCCCAACTTGGAAGATATCCAGGAAAGGCGCTTCTTTGATAAGGCTTTTGTGAATATGTCTGTAAGCTGAAGATCTGTTGAGATATGTGGTGTAGAAATCTTGCCTTCTCGTACAACATCATGAACAAAATGACAGTCGATCTCAATGTATTTGGTCCTCTCATGGAACACAGGATTTGTAGCAATATAAGTGCCAGATTTGTGATCACAGTATAGAGGAACATGAGTAGTGATAGCAATATTGAGTTCTTGCAAAAGAGACAGTAACTAGATAATTTCGCATTGGACTGCCCTATATTCTGTCTCTGCACTGGATCAGGAAACCACCATCTGCTTCTTGCTCCTTCAACTAACAAGGTTACCTCCTACCATCACCGCATAGCCCGTCGTAGAACGATGATCCTCAGGTGAGCTTGCATAATCAGCATCAGCATAAGCAGCAACCTTAGTGTATCCATTTGCCCCATAGAATAGACCACGTCAAGGGGATTCCTTCAGGTAGCGAAGGACCTGAAGAACATCTTGCCAGTGGTTGTAGCATGGTTTCTCCATGTGTTGGCTAGCTCTGTTCACAGCATATGATATGTCTGGTCTAGTAACAGTAAGGTACAGAAGTTTGCCAACCAGGCTTCTGTATCGTGTAGTATCTTCAAAAGCAGGATCATCTGGTGTAGAATGTTTCTTTGGTTCTGCAGGTATGCCAGAGGGCTTGCACCCAAGTAGTCCTGCCTCAGTTAGTATATGTAAGCAGTACTTTCTTTGTGACATATGAAGCCCCTTCTTCGTGCGTAAGACTTCTATACCCAGAAAATAATGAAGTTGCCCCAGATCCTTGGTGACAAAAACTTTTTGCAGAAAAGTCTTCACTTCTAGCACTCATTTATCATCGTCACCTGTAACAACCATGTCATCCACATATACAGCTAGTATGACAGTACATGTTGATCGTTTTCTGACAAAGACAGAATGGTCAGATGTAGTTCTCTGAAAGACCAGAGTGCTAATCTCTGAACTATGTCAAACCATGCCCTCGGACTTTGCTTTAGACCATAAATTACTTTGCGAAGTCGGCAAACATACTCCCCCTCGACTTCGTAACATGGGGGTTGCATCATGTAAACCTCTTCCTCAAGATCACCATATAAAAATGCATTCTTGACATCCAATTGAAAAATAGGCCATCCTTTGTTCACGGCTACAGAGAGGATAGTGAGAATAGACCCTATCCTAGCAACAGGTGAAAAAGTCTCTAAGTAATCAACTCCATGTCTGTGTAAAGCCTTTTGCCATAAGTCTTGCTTTCAGTCTGTCAATAGAACCATCTGGAGAATGTTTCGTAGTAAAGACCCATCTGCAGGCAACAGGCCTGACACCTACGGGACACTGAACTAGATCCCATGTTCCTCTGGAATTGAGAGCATCCATTTCTTCATTCATAGCTTGTCGCCACCCGTGGTCTCGTAATGCACTGTGATAGTCTCTTGGGACAGAGATGGTCATAAGAGCATCTGCATATCTTTTATCAGAACATGATAGGTTATCAGTGGACGTGAAATTAGACATAGGATGAATAGTACATTGCCTCTTTGTTCGGTGTAGGATAATGGGAAGCTCTTGAGGATCATCCGGAGTAGTGTTGATGGGGGCACTTGAAGATGGCATATTTTCCCGCAACAAAGGAACAGGTAGAGGAACAAGAACAAAAGGGGATACATGTTTTCTTTTATAGACAATTGGTGGAGGAGGAAGTTCTAATGGTATGTCAGACACATCTTGATTGAAGAAGCGAGTTTGTTCGAAAAAGGTGACATCATCTGATATGTAATAGCGTTTACCACAAGGATCATAGCATCTATACCCTTTCTTTGTTTGGGAATAACCCAGAAAAATGCATTTAATTGCACGTGACGATAATTTGTCTGCAGTATGAAAGTTGTGAACAAAGGCGGCGCATCCAAAAATCCGCAGAGGTAGAGGAAATGGTGAGTCATTTGGATACAATAAGGCAAAGAGTGTGGAGCCATTTAGGAAGACAGAGGGAACTCTGTTGATAAGATGGACAACAGTGAAAATAGCATCTCCCCAATAGGTTTTGGGGACCTTCATTTGGGTAAGAAGAGAGCGGGCAATGTCGAGGAGATGTCGAAGTTTCCTTTCGGCTACCCCATTCTGTTGGGAGGTATATGGGCAAGAGGTTTGATGGATAGCACCCTGAGAAGCAAAGAAGGATGTCAAATCATTTTGTGTAAATTCTGATGCATTATCAAAATGAAATATTTTAACAGTAATGGAGAAGATGTTTTTGACATAGTAAAAGAAATTCTTGACAATATTGTTAATTTCTGAACGTTCCTTTAACAGGAAAACCCAAGATGATTGATTGTAGTCATCCACAAAGACAGCAAAATATTTATGACCACTTAGACTTCGGACCGGACAGGGTCCCCAGATATCACAGTGAACAAGTGCAAAAGGAGTACGGCAGCGAGGCTCAGTCCGTGCAGAAAAGGAGGCTCAATGATGTTTCCCGAACTGACATGCTTCACACTCAAAGGGTTTCAGCATAGAAAGTTCAGGAAACATCATGGAGAGAGCTTTAGCAGAAGGGTGACCAAGATGAAGGTGCCATAGAAAAGGATCTTCAGAGATGGAGACTGCACCAGCAAAGTTGGAATCATAACGGATGTCGAGGTAATAGAGGTCGTTCCTCTCATGACCCCCACCAAAAATCTTCCTCGTCCGGATGTCCTGAAAATAACAACAAACCTCAACAAAAATAACACGACAGTTAAGCTGACGACATAGCTTCTATACTGATAGAAGGCTGAGAGGAAAAGCAGGGGCACAATGAACATCTGTCAGATGCAGTTTGGAAGAAAAGTTGACAGTACCAACAACAGTCACTGGGGAATGATCCCATTAGCAACCCGAACAGTCTTCATAGAGGAAGACAGCTGGGAGGAGGTTAGCAAACTTCCTTCTCCCGTCAGATGGGCAGAGGCTCCAGAATCAATAATCCATGCATGCTTAGAGGCTGAGACAGAGTTTGCTACTGCACCTGAGGTAGTAGCCAGGCTAGCAGTAGGGGCAGAAGCATTACTATCAGAAGGACTAGATTCTTGCAGCAGTTGTCGTAGGCGAGCATATTCAGAAGCAGTGAATGGGGTTTGTGCCTCGCTAGTTTGCTGAGTAGATGTTTCTACAGTTGCATCATACGATACTTCATCATAGGCATTGTTAGCATTAGGTTGCATCCCAAACGTTGCCCAGCAGCGATCAGAAGGGTGATTCCAGCGTCCACAGTGTACACATGCTGGATACCGAGCAGAAGAATCATGACCACGTCCACGATCGCATCCGCGTCCAGAGTCACGACTGCGTCCACGACCACGTCCACGCCCTAAGCCACGTCCCCGTCCTCCTTGATAGTTATGACGCCATCTGTATCCTGAGGAGGTATAGTGGACCATCATCTCTATAGAGGTATGGGTAGTAGAGTGCTGAATTGGAGCCTCTAACTCTTGTAAGCGTCCGAAGATGGTCTCAAGAGTAGGTAGAGTATCAGCCATCAGAAACTGATTTTTCACAGGCTTATATTTTGGATTTAGCCCGAGAGAAATCTGTAAACCTGCCATTCAGCACGTTCTCCTACTTGTTTATCACAACATATTGGCTGAAAAATAAGGAGTTCCTCAAAAAGGCTTGTAAAAAGCATATAGTATTCGATAAGACTTGATTCTCCCTGAGTAGCAGACCAAATCCTTGTGTATATGTCTGACAGACGAGGCTTAGTCGTCTTCTGAGAACGCTCAAGGTTTTCCCACATTGCCTTAGCGGTGTCTTTGTAAAGAAGATTCGCAGCAATGTTTGGATCGACATTGTTCGTCATCCAAGTGATAACCCGGCAATTATCAACAAACCAAGTTTCATAGTCCTTATCAGTTTCCGCATGTGGAACTTTTGTAAGAACATAGCTCTTGCGCTGGCCACCAACAAACACTTTGAAAGACCGAGACCATAAAACATAATTTTCAGAGCCCTTCAACTTGATAGAAGTGCCTTGTACCAGCAAAGAAGAAGTAGGGTACGTGGGCTTAATCTCGGCGGACGTCATCGTGGCTGCTTAGGTCAAGAAAAAGTGACCTAGAGAGTATATCTTGCCTCAATTTATCATCAAATATCTAAACCCTCATCAAGGAATAAGAAGGATGAGGCAATGATCGTTTGATGGCACACGAGGGGGCCTGGCGGAGTCGGCCTGGCGGCGCAAGGAGGCCCTGAGAGGGCTGGCGGAGGTGCCTGGCAGCGCGAGGAGGCGCGAGGCGGGCCTGGTCGGCCTGGCGGTGGTACCTGGCTGCCCTAGAGTAGCCTGGTGACTCTCAGCCGAGGCGGCGCGAGCCTAAGGCAGCGCGGGCCTAAGGCAGGAGGTGCGGAGACCTGAGGCGGCACGCGGTTGCAGATGAACTTGGAGGGTTGGCGGTGGCGGAGGGGTGATTAGGTCAGAACACCGGCCTAGGACCGTTGCTCGGATACCATGTGAAAGAATGATAAGAAAAGATGATTCGTTGTTTATTCAAGAAGTCTAGGGGTCCTTATATAGGACTAAACCCTAGAGGGCTCAAAGAAGAATATTTTATAGAATATTCTTTAGAGAATATAGAATATTCTCTATAGAATATTCTCTTAACAAATAGCCACATAGAATATTCTCTTAATATAAAAGCCCTCGTGGGGTTACAATATAATATAAAGAAAGAAATCTTCTGCAATCTCTAACACCCCTGATGATCAGGAACACGACTTGGACCCCAAATGTCAAAATGAACCAACTCAAAGGACCGACTACGACTACGACTTGGACGACTAGGAAAGGAGGAGCGATGGTGTTTCCCAAGCTGACAAGCTTCACAATCCAGAGTATTATGAGTAGATAGTTGCGGGAGAACACGTATCATCTTTTGGAGAGGAAGGTGGTCAAAGCGAAGATGCCACAGAAAAGGCGAAGCAGATCCAGGGGGAATAGAGGCCACCCCAGCACATGATTGAACAGCAAGTTTGTATAATCCTCTCTGCTCACGGCCATGAATAATCATCCTGCCAGTTAGTATGTCCTGAAATATAAGAGAAGATGGGTCAAAAATGGCACGGCAGTGTAAATCCTTTGTAATCTGATTAATAGACAAAAGATTCATTTGAAAGTCTGGAGCATGTAAAACATTCTCAAGGCGTATAGAAGGGGGCTAAAGCAATCTCCCCCTGACCAACAATGGGTAGCCGGACTCCATTGGCTATGATTACGGAACGCCCTGGAGGAATAGTCATGTATGAAGAAAACTGTGTCCGATCTCCACACATGTGATGAGATGCTCTAGAATCCATAATCCAATCTGTCACATCGGAACTGTTGCTACCGGTACTGGTAAGCACAAATGAAATACCTGATGAATTGGGTAGTGCTCTGACGGTGGCCGCTGCATCAGATGGTCCTGCAGTTTGAGTCACAGGAGTGGTCACCATTTCTCGAAGTCGCGAGACAAGATCATCAAAACGTGCATCAGTGGTGGGTGCAGGTGAAGAGTCAGTCTACTCAGCAACACGTGCAGATGCCGGAAAGACATGCTTGTGAAAGCATGTCTCCTCTGAGTGGCCAGGACGATGACAATAAGAACATGGACCACTTTGACGGCCTCCACCTCTACCACGAGGTCCACGACCACGGAACTGGGACGCACTGCCTCATCCACAAGAAGCAGTCATAGCCGAGGAAGTCGGCTGTGGCGTGGATGTAGGTATGGTAGTAATCCTGCTCAGCCTCTTGTATACCTCCTCCATTGGTGGTATGGTCTCACTAGTCAGTAGTTGAGTACGAGCGGCATCGTACTCCGAGTCAACAGAGGACAGAAAAACTCCAGTCATATTGGCATTCCGATATGACTGTTGTTGTTCCACACCAGTAGTGATAGGCATGTAGCTGTGGAGTCGCTCAAACATGCCTCTCAGATGTGAAAAATGTGCATGTAGAGGTCGACCATTTTGCTTGGTCGAGAAAATGTCGAACTGAAGTTGGAGTATCTTGCTTTCATTTTTCGCTTGTCCATAGGTAGCGGCCAATATGTCCCACATGGCCTTTGTATTTGGCCGATTGACAATATCATCAGCAATCTTAATGCTAAGTGTCCCAGAGAGCCATATACGAGCATATGCATCATCTTGTTTCCATGATGCGTTGGCCCATGTCTTGTCCGTTGGCTCTGAATCAGTCAGAATATGCTCTTTGTTGTGGCATTGCATCAGGGTATGAAACTGCATGGACCATAACTCATAGTTGGTCCCGTCCATCTTTACGATAGATGACGGTCCTTTGAAGGCACCGAAAGAGGAGAATATGTCACCCTTGACTTATGACATTCTTTAATAGGCCAAAAATGCGGAACAAGAAGGGAATATCTCCGCAAAAACTTGTCTACAGCATCAAATGAGGGATGATGTGTATCTGTAGACTTATACACTTTGTGGTCGAGGGCCACAAATGAAGAGAGACATCAGACTATTTCACCTCGCGCAGATCTGTCCAGACCTCGCCTGTGGTGAACAGGGGGTCTGCGGGGTCACCGAGGGTGCGTCGAGGCCTTGCAAATCAGGCCACAGCCCTACGAATGCCTCAGCGCCGCAAAGGAGGCGGCAGCAGCCGCTGGGTGGAAGGAGCGACGCCGCTGGGAGGGCGTGGAGGCGCAGAGGGGCGCGCGGAGGCACGCGCGCAGTGGCGCAGGAGCGTGCGGAGGGGGGCGGGTGGGGCTAGGGTTAGGGTTTTGGTTCGAGAACCCCGGTCTAGGACCGTTGCTCCGTTACCATGTTGGGACAAAATTCATTCATATCAGAAATGAGATCCTAGGGCTCTCTTATATAGGAGAGGAGCCAAGGGTTAATTACATAAGTGATACCCAAAGAAAACATAAACCGTAAATATAGTACAGTGATAAATAAACATCTCAACAATAACTCTGCCGCAAAAATATGTATCCAAGATCCCTTAGACTAAACATTTGCAATGCTAGCTTCCTTATCCTGGGCCAGAGCAAAAGGCCTATGATACAGTTCACAAAATACTCCTTTCTCTAACCAATCGTCCTTCCAAAAGCAAAATCCCATACCATCTCCTAAAATTGATCGCAGCGAGGTCACCACGTCTGGCAAAACCTGTTGAGATATTATTTATCTTTCCATCTTTTCACGTATTTTACTTCTTTTCCCATCTATTATGTAATTTGCCAAACGAGAGTTCTCCTCTCTATATAAGGGAATTTCAGGGCTCTCTCATAATTAAGTCATTATTTTATCTCCACATGGTATCAGAGCAACGGTCTTAGATCGGAGTTCCCTTACCCCGTGCCCTACCTCACCTTGCGCCCAATGAGAACACCTTCTCGCATCGCCGAGAACACCTTCTCGCGCTTTGCGTGCCGCCCTCACGCACCGCCAGGCGTTGTGTAGTGTAGTCCAGCGCAACCCAATGCAACAAAATGTTAATTCCTTGTGCTAATAGCCTGCCTAGCAACTGCTAGCAGCACCGCCAGCAAGCAGGCCACCATCGGAGGCCCATATCAGCGCCCCCAAACACCGTAGTGGCCATTTGTGGTTGTCTTTTACCGTGAATACACCCTCGAGTGTCTTCGCGGCTTATTCAAAGGTCTGATTTCATTCTTAAATGCTTGATTTTGGGTCTTTTTAGGTAAAATTAGACCTTATACCTCTTATGTGTGCCCTATAGCAACCCCTCGATTGATGGGAACGGTTGTATGAGTCTACACATACAACCAATCCCCTACATGTTAGAGTATATTCATTCAAGGTCGGTCTACAACACCAATTGAATTCCGTCTCAGCCCACATATCATCATGTCAGACAACAAGGGTGATGGTTTTTCTTCGGTTGGTGTCTTCAAGGGCCCCGCTCCCATCGATAAATGGATGAGACCAACTATGAGTTATGGTCCATGCAGTTTATGACCCTTATGTAGTGCAATACTGTAGAGATATATTATTCACTTCTGTACTTTTCTTGTATTTTTATTTTCTGTTGGACTCTTTGTGTATTTTACCCATAGGCTACTCTCCTATATAAGAGAGCCTAGGGAATATGGAATAAACAAGTTTTCTCATTTTCCCAACATGGTATCAGAGCGACGGTCCTAGACCGGAGTTCTCGAACCAAAACCCTAACCCTAGCCTCCCACCTTCAAGCCTCTGCACGCCTGCCTCGCGCCACCGGCGCCGCCCCGCGCCACTGCACGTCGCCTTCCCCCTCGCGCCACCGCGCGTCGCCTCCCGGCGTCGATCCTGGCATCTTGCCCCTATGCGTGCCCTTGCACGCGCATCTGGGCGCCAGAGCATGCCATTGCACGCGCATCTGCGCACGTCCTTGCACGTGCATCTGCGTGCCCATGCGCGCATCAACGTGCTTGCACGACATCTATGCCCGTGCGTGTGACATCTGTGCACGTGCGTGTTCTTGCACGCGCCCGTGCGTGACATCTACGCGCACTCCTGTGTGTGTGACTTCCGTGCGCATGCAGCCCTAGACCGGTGTGTGCGACTCCAGCCCCATTCCGAGCGCACGTGCGTTTCCAGATTGATGGGTTTGGTTGCTTGCGTCTATACATGCAACTGAACCCATTAATGTCAGTGTAGACAGTCACATATTTAGTCTACTCCCTTAGTCTTCCAATATCATAATGTCAGAAAGCAAGGCAGATATTTCCTCTACAGGTGCCTTCAAAGGTCCAGCACCTATTGTGAAGATTGATGGTTCAAACTATGAACTGTAGGCTATGCAGTTCATGAGCATGATGAAGTCAACCGGCAAGAAACACATTCTTATTGAGGAAGAGCCTGCTGAGAAGATAGGGGTTAATGCCTCTTGGGAGGTGGATGGAAAAAACAAGTTTTCTCATTTTCCCAACATGGTATCAAAGCAACGGTCCTAGATCGGAGTTCTCGAACCAAAACCCTAACCCTAGCCCCCCACCTTCAAGCCTTCATACGCCCGCCTCACGCCACCGGCGCCGCCCCGCACCACTGTGCGCCGCCTCCCGCCTCATGCCATCGCGCATCGCCTCCCGGCGTCGATCCCAGCATCGAGCCCGGCGTCGTGCCCCTGTGCGTGCCCTTGCACATGCATCTGGGCGCCAGAGCGTGCCCTTGCATGCGCATCTGTGCGCCAGAGTGTGCCCTTGCACGAGCATCTGCGCGCGTCCTTGCATGCGCATCTGCGTGCCCGTGCGTGCATCAACGTGCCTGCGCAACATCTCCACCCGTGCGTGTGACATCTGCGCCCGTGCGTGTTCTTGCATGTGCTCGTGCGTGACATCTACGCATACTCCTGTGCGTGTGACTTTCGTGCGCGTGCAACCCTAGACCGGCGCGCGTGCGACTCCAGCCTCGTTCCGAGCGCGCGCGCATTTCCAGATTGATGGGTTTGGTTGCTTGCGTCTACACATGCAACTGAACCCGTTAATGTTAGTGTAGACAGTCACATATTTAGTCTACTCCCCTAGTCTTCTAATATCATAATGTCAGAAAGCAAGGTAGATATTTCCTCTATAGGCGTCTTCAGAGGTCCAGCGCCTATTGTGAAGATGGATGGTTCAAATTATGAACTGTGGGCTATGTAGTTCATGAGCATGATGAAGTCAACTGGCAAGAAACACATTCTTACTTAGGAAGAGCCTGCTGAGAAGACATGGGTTAATGCCTCTTGGGAGGCAGATGATGCATATGCCAAAGTCTGGCTTTCCGGAACATTAGCAATTGAGATTGCTAACGATATTCTCCATCAGCTCACTGCCAAAGCAATGTGGGACATCCTGGCTACCACCTACTCACAGGCAAAGAATGAGATGAAGATTCTGCAGCTTTAGCATGACATCTTTACAATCAAGCAGAATGGACGGCCTCTACACTTGTTGTACACGTGTTTACGTGGAATGTTTGAGAAGCTTTATAGCTTCATGCCTCTCACAGCCACTCCAGAGCAACAGAAGACCTATCGGAATGCGACTATGTGGGTGTTTTTCTTGCTGCCCTTGATCCAGAGTACGAGGCAGCACGTTCCCAGATCTTGGCGGATTCTACTATTCCTCCTATGGAGGAAGCTTTTCATAAGCTGAGTCATATCATTGTTCCCTCGTCTGCTACGAATCAGACCGCCTCAGCCTTGGCAGCCAATCGAGGTCGTGGAGGTCATCATCAGTTCTGTGGCCGTGGACCTCGCGACAGAGGAGGCCGTGTTCGGCCATCATGTACTTTTTGCCATCGTTCTGGACATACCAAAGACACATGTTATTCTAAGCATGGATTTCCGGCTTCTGCACGAGTCGTTGAACAGATCGAGCCCCCAGCTGCATCATCTATGGATCAGCGCTTTGATGATCTTGTAGCCCGTCTGAGGGGCATCATTCCTCCATCTGGTCCCCGGCATCAGCACCTACTTCTGAGGGTCACTCCGACGTTGCCGCTTCTGGATCTGCATCCACCAGTACATCAGGTAACACCTATGCATTCACTAGCAGTAGTGGATCAGATACTTTAGAGTGGATTATGGACTCTGGTGCCACACATCATCTGTGTGGTGATCAAGGTCTACTTACAGGATACAGACAGGTTTCTCCAGACCGTACTGTAGTTATTGCTAATGAAACACATTCCCCGATTACTAGTCAGGGGGAGATTAGATTGATACCATCCATGCATCTCAAGAACGTGTTACATGCACCTGATTTTTCGATGAATTTGTTGTCCATTAGCCAACTTACAAAGGATTTACATTGTCGAGCAATTTTTGATCCATCTTCTCTTGTTTTTCAGGACATCCTTACGGGCAACGTATCAGGCGTGGCTATGAGCAAGGCGGAATTTATCGCCTTAGTCGGACTCCTTATGCTGGAACATCATCTCTACCTGCTGGACCCATTTCCCCGTTATTGTGGCACCTACGATTTGAACATCTACCGCTTCAGAAACTGTGTCATGTGTTACCTCAGGTTTCACCTCACAGGTCCATTCAGTGTGAGGCTTGTCAGTTGGGAAAGCATCATCGGTCTACTTTTCCCAATCGTCAGTATCGTAGTACCTCCAAGTTTGAGTTCTTTCATGTCGATATCTGGGGTCCTAGTCGTGTTCCTGATCATCAGGGACACAGGTTTTATATAGTTATTGTGGATGATTTCTCTCGTGTGTCGTGGGTATTTTTGTTAAAGAATAAATCTGAAGTGGGGAATATTATCATCAATTTCATTAATGAGGTTCGTAATATTTTTTCTGCATATGTTAAGATTGTGAGAAGTGATAATGCCCTGGAATTTTGTACTCATACCCTATCCAGTTATTTTTCATCTCAAGGGATTATCCACCAAACATCCTGTGCCTATACTTCCCAACAGAATGGGGTTGCTGAAAGGAAGCATCGTCATTTACTTGATGTCACCAGGTCGCTTCTTATAAAGAGTCATGCCCCTCATTCTTTATGGGGTGATGCTGTTTTTACGGCATGCTATCTCATTAATCGATGCCGCCATCTGTCTTAGGTGAGAAGATTCCTTTCTCTCTTATTTTTCCGACAAAGAATTGTTCTCCCTTACTCCACGTGTGTTTGGCTCGGTAGCCTTTGTTCACCAGTTGTCTCCTGGGACTGACAAGCTCTCTCCTAGGGCTGTCAAGTGTGTCTTCGTCGGGTACTCCAGAACACAGAAGGGGTACAAGTGTTATGATCCATTGCGCAGGAGGTATTTAGTCAGTGTTGATGTCACATTTTTCGAATCTGTTATGTACTTCTCATCTACAGGTGATCAGCCGGTTCCCTCTGACACTACTGATGTTATATACATGCCGCCACCCCCACCACCACCAGCAGCAGCACCGCTATCATCTCCTACACCTCCTGTCACTGTGCATGTTTCACCATTACCATTCCACTATACCCATAGGCTTGCTTCTGCTCATGGTCAACGCTCATCATCTAGCTCGCCTGAGGTATGTTCTGAAAATATTACTATTGATGGATCTGATGATTTTCCTGAGCAAGATGTCTTACAAAGGGCAGCTGAGGAGACAGATGATTTAGATGTACCTATTTCTCTATGAAAGCAGAAGCGGAGCTGCGCGTCGTATCCTATAGCATCTTCTGTGTCGTTTGACCGTCTCACGGGAGAATTCAGGAACTTTGTCATTGCATTGTCAGCAGTGGATATTCCACGGAATTATCAAGATGCGTTGAAGGATAGTCGATGGTGTTTGGCCATGGAGGAAGAAATGGCAGCTCTTCAGTCCAGAGGCACCTGGAGCCTTGTTCCTACACCTGCTGATGTGTGTACAGTTAGCTGCAAGTGGGTCTTTACAGTTAAGCAGAATGCAGATGGCAGCATTGACAGATACAAGGCTCGCCTTGTTGCTCGTGGCTTCACACAGACATATGGGGTGGATTATCTTGATACATTCTCGCTGGTTGCTCGCCATTCCACCCTACGGATCCTCCTTTCTGTTGTAGTTACTCGTGATTGGCCGCTATACCAATTAGATGTGAAGAATGCATTCCTATACGGTGACTTACAGGAGGAAGTCTACATGCAACAGCCACATGTTTTTGCTGTTGAGGGGGAGTGTCCTAAGGTGTGCAGACTTCATAAGGCTATCTATGGCCTTAAGCAGAGCCCCAGAGCTTGGTTCCAAAAGCTCTCAGACCTGTTTGAGAAACAGGGGTACAGACGTTCTAATGCTGATCATTCCCTGTTCGTACAGAAGACACCCAGAGGTATTATTGCTATTATGGTGTAAGTAGACGATATTCTGATTACATGTGATGATGAACAGGGAATCCAGAGGGCAAAAGAACTATTGGGCCGTGAATTCGTCACCAAGGACCTTGGGGTCCTTAGATATTTTCTGGGACTAGAGTTTGCCAGAAATCCTCATGGGTTGGTAATGACCCAGAGGAAATAGGTCACTGACCTGTTGAGTGAAACAGGAATGCTTGGTTGCCGACCTGCCACTACACCTATGGATCCCAGTATAAAATTATATGATGATGACACTGATGAGGTGGATAAGAGAAGATACCGAGAACTGGTGGGCAAACTTCTCTATGTTACTATTACCAGGCCCGATATCTCCTTTGTTGTGAGTCGAGTGAGCCAGTTTATGGAGCAACTGCGTCAGGTACACATGGATGCTATACATATGATACTCAGGTACCTTAAGTCATCTCCAGGTGTGGGTCTGTTGTTTAAAAAAGGCAAAGAGGTTACCATCTCAGCTTGTGCAGATGCATATTACGCAGGGTGCCCCAAGGATAGGAAGTCCACCACTGGGTTTGCTGTGTATGTTGGAGATTCTCTAGTCTCATGGAGAAGCAAGAAGCAAACGGTTGTAGCAAGGTCCAGTGCTGAGTCTGAATATAGGACTATGGCCTAGGTCGGTACAGAAATGATGTAGGTAAAGGTTGTGCTTACAAACCTATATATAGAAGTCCCGCTTCCTATGGCTCTGAAATGTGACAATCAGGCGGCTCTATTCATTGCAAATAATCAAGCATTTCATTAACGGACCAAGCACATTGAGGTTGATTGTCACTTCATACGTGATATGATTCAGAAGGGGTTTATTGTTACATCCCATGTTAGCTCAGAGGATCAAACTGCTGACATTTTTATCAAGGAATTACTTTGAGGGCCATTCCAGAAGTGTTCATCCAAGCTGAGCATGATTGATATCTATGCTCCACCTTGAGGGGGAGTGTAGAGATATATTATTCACTTCTGTACTTTTCTTGTATTTTTATTTTATGTTGGACTCTTTATGTATTTTACCCATAGGCTACTCTCCTATATAAGAGAGCCTAGGGCGGATGGAATAAACAAGTTTTCTCATTTTCCCAACAAATACCAAGGAGCATATTCTGACACAGCCGGAGCCGACGGATAAGACTATGGTGAACGCTTCGTGGAAGCAAGATGACGCATGCTCACGTATTTTGCTCCAAGACTCTTGTCACGGAGAGAGCCAATGATATCGTGAACTAGCCCACTGCCAAGGCAATATGGGTAATCTGGACACCACATATAGTCAGGCGAGGAATGAGGCTAAGATTCTTCAGTTGCAATTTGACATCTTCACGACCAAACAGAATGGTCGTTCCCTCACAGCTTCTACTCTTCAATCCATGACATATTTGAGAAGCTTCATAGCTTCATGCCAGTGACTACATCTATTGAGCAGCAGATGGCGTACAAGAACGCCATGATAGTTGGAGTTTTCCTAGTTGCTCTAGACCCTGAGTACGAGGCACCACGTTCCCAGCTTTTCACTAGTGTAGCTATCCCTTCCATGGAAGAGGCGTACAGTCATCTCAGCAGGATCATTGTCCCAACCACTACCATCACATAGACCTCCTCAGTGGTGGATGCATCTCGCGACAGGGGAGCTACTACTCAGTTTTGAGGGTGTGGCACTCGTGCCAGAGGATGCGGAAATCAGCGTAGTCGTTGCACCTATTGTCATCATCCTGGTCATTCGAGGGATACATGCTATCAAAAGCATGGATATCTAGCATTTATGTGTGGCAGAGCAGGATGAGCCCATTGCCAGTTCAGCTCTTATTACAAATCCAAGGTTGGATGATATTGTCTCATGTCTGAAGAAGATCATTACCAATGTTGTCAGCCCTTCTGGTGCACCTGCAGGTTCTTCAGATATTACAGCCGTTGCCGGATCATCTTATAGCTCCTCAAGTATAGCCTATGCTCTTACTAGTTGTCACATGGCAGATATGACAGAGTGGATCATGGATTCCTGTGCATCCCACCATTTGTGTGGAGACAGTGTTCAGTTTACCTCATACAGATCTATCCCTCCATGCAAATCAGTTGTCATTGTAGATGGGACTCATTCTCCCATTAGAGAACAGGGGAGGTGCATTTGGCACTGTCCATGCGACTGCAGAATGTGCTACATGTACCAGATTTCTCGATGAATTTACTTTCTATTAGACAAATCATTGAGGACTTACATTACCGTGTCATATTTTACCCATCTTCTCTTGTGTATCGGGACATGTTCACGGACAGGGTGATTGGATGTGGCCATGAGCAAGGGGAGCTCTACAAACCGATCCAATCTACATATGTCGGTGCTTCTTCCGTTCCTACTAGACCAATCTCATCTTATATGTGGCATCTACGTTTTGGCCACCTTCCTCTGCAGAAGTCGTGTCAATGTTCTCCCAGTGGAGGCTCCCACAGATATCCTCTCGGTCCACCTTCCAGTGTGAGGCTAGCAAGCTTGGGAAGCATCACCGGTCCTCTTGTCCTGGTCGTCAAAGTCGTAGTAGCAGTCATTTATTTAAGTTAGTCCATTTTGACATTTGGGGTCCCAGTCGTGTTCTTGATCATCAAAGACACAGTTTTTATCTTGTAGCAGTGGATGATTTTTTGATATTATTGTGGGTTTTTCTTTTGAAAGGCAAATCTGAGACTGGATTGTCATTCAATCATTTATTATTGAAATAAAAAATATTTTCTGTTAGTGTAAAATTTGTTCGCTCTGACAATGCCTTAGAGCTCTGCACATTACAGCTTCCTGTGTTCTTTAAGTTTCTTTGCATCATACAACAGACCTCGTGTGCTTACACTTCCCAGCAGAACGGTGTTGCTGAATGCAAACACTGTCTAATTTTTTTTAGAAATGATGGGATGGACCTCCTTTAGAGACCCATCCAAATATATATACTAAAAATTATAAAAAAAATACAAATGCCAACTTTCACAAAGAGCTATGGCATGCTAAGTACATTCTCGAAATAAAATCTCTCCTTGAAAATAGCATTGTTTCTACCAACCCATATGGCCCACACATGTATGCAAACTCTAACCTTCCTTCAGCTGAACATGCCCAATCTAAGTAAATGGATCCCCAGAAAAACTCAACACTAACCCAATGTACACCTAGTAGCTATGCACTCTCCCATGACTCCCTGAACTTAGGGCATCTGAGAAAAGGTGCTAAATGTTCGTCGCTTCACCACATCTTTTGCATACCTCATCACATCTGGGAAAAATCCTAGCATGCCTAATACTCGTCATAATTCGTCATTGCCTCATCAGTCACTGGAAAATCTTTACCCTCGTAAGCACTTTTCATCCTCAGATTCTAGCACAATCCCGAGAGATGTCCTCATACACCAATGCAACCGATCCAGAATAACTTTGCAATCCTCTTTAATAGTAAAAATCACATCGTTCTAGCACCATGAATCTCTAACAACTGATGACTCCTCCATCCTCGCTAACCTACTCAAGAGGCAAAGGAACTCCTCTACCCTCTGATATGATAAAAATGTCACGAAAGGAGGTGACCAAGAGTCCTCGGACCACACAACTGCCACACATGCCTCCCTCCTCGTGGCTAAGGAAACAACCTAGGATACAAGTTGCAAAAGGCTCTTTCCTTCATCCGATCGTCCCTCCAGAATATGTATCTTCTTCCATTCCCAACCCAAGAACCGGTTGCATCAAGGCAGTAACATCTGGCAAAACTGAGCAAATACCCCTCCACAATGTGGCCTGCAAAGACCATGGTTCAAAAAAACGCGCCTCGAGGCGCACGAGGCGTACGCCTCGAGGCGAGGCGGCCTAAAACCGCCCCAGAACGGCCGCCTCAGGGGGGCTCTGAGAGGCGAACGCCTCAGTTGGTCGAGGCGGTCGAGGCGGTCGAGGCGGAGGCGAGGCGGTCCCTGAGGCGTTTTTTTATTTTTAAAATATTTGTTATGTTAATCATTTATCCTATTAGTAATTTCATATGTTTATAAAAGTATAGTTGTTCAGGATATAAATATACAAGATGAATGCTTAAATTTGGCCACTTTCATGTTCATATTTACCATTAAACATGCCCAATTATGTCAAAAACTCTTAATTTAAGGCAACATACAAATCCGCAAATCCGCAAATATCATTTAAAGCATTACTTGTAAACTTAATTTAAGGAGTTGTTACACAATAAGCTATGCAATATACTGAGAAGGACAAACAAGATAGAATTCAAGGGGAGGTCATGTACATTCTCATACAAACAAATCCATATATCTGAATAGAAATAAAATCTTTAATAAAAAAATTTCGCCGGGGGCGCTGCCCCCACACCCCCGCAGGGGGGGAGCGCACCTGCTCCCCCCCTAGCCCCCCCCCAGGCTCGCTGACCGGGCAGCGAGACCCCCGTCTTGTTGGGGTATGTTATGGCAGGAGGGGTGCATACACTAGTTCTTCAACTTGGGTTAGAGAGTTTGAATTCTGATGAATACTAACATATGCATTCTCATACATTTGTATATCTTTCTATTTTGGGGTTCTTATCTTTATTATTTCATCATATCTTGTAGTGTAAATTACTATATATTGGGCAGAGAACATATAATTACATAAAGAGACATATAATTGTAGTTTTATACATATTTTTCTATATATAACTGAGGCTTACGCCTCGACCGCCTCGAGGCTACGCCTCGCCTCGATTCCAAGGAGACCGCCTCGTTCCGCCTTTCGTTTTTTCAAACCTTGGCAAAGACACGGTGCTCACACTAGCACACAGGCTGGACGACACCGAATAAATGGATCTCAATAATCGCGAGGACAAATCTGATCCTTCTCCCCATACCCTCATCACGTACTTCGAAAATAAAGCATTGCTCATGTCACTAATGCACAGCACCCCCAATCCACCTTCCTTTGTTGGCTTTGTTGCCGCCTCCCAATCAATCAATGTGATTCCCTTCCCCTCAGTACTTGACGGCCAGAAGAATCATCTCATTAATGCCTCCAGCTGCTTACGAACTCCAATCGATGACACCCTTGTAAGCACTAGAAAAACTAAGATCGTAGATTAGATGTCCTTCACCATAACGACGCCTTCCACCCTGCCAACTTCCTCTACAACTTCTCGCCGACTGGAAATCAATCACCATGCCTTAGTCTACCACTCAACAATGGCAACCCTAGATGGTTGATAGGCAAGCTCCTCCGTGCAGTACCCAGAATGCCCTCATAGGTTAAAAGTCACCTATGGCAACTGATTAAATGGGATAAAAGCATATTAACCCTCAGAACCGACAACTCCCCAAAAATATCCAATATTGTCCTAATCGTCCCATACTTAGCCACCACACCTTCAGCGAAAAATATTATATCATCGATGTACTAAAGGATTGGGATTGAGAAGTCATATTCCTGGAGTACCCTCGAAAGACCCCTCCATCTTCTGTTAGTCCAACCATAACCGCTAAAGCATCGACAACTAGAATAAACAATAGGGGAGCCAAAGGACAACCTTGCTTCACACCTCTCTGCAGCTGAAAAACCCTCTGGTTTCCCATTAACCAGCACTGAACAAGATGATGATGTGATGCACCTCTTCATCTAATTTACCCAGACATCTGGGAATCCCCTCTGTACCAAGGAAGCCCGGATAAAGCTCCAATTCATGCAGTCATATGCCTTCGCAAAGTCAACCTTCCAAAGAAGGCATGTACTCCCCTGCCTTTTCCAATCCGTGACGATCTAACAACCCTATCAAACAACTGAAAGTGGTCTGGGCGGGTAAAACAAGCACGTCGAGGACTCTCCTGAGCCGATTAGCCAAGATATTGGCCACAATGAGATAAACAATATTAGATAGTGCAATGGGCATGAAATCTTCCACTTGCTCTGCAACCTCGTTCTTCATAAGTAAGAAGATCAGGGATCTACTCAGCTTCTACATGCCTCAGTCTGCACCTCTGAATTTTGTAATCCAATCCATGATATCTTCTTCAACCACATCCCAGAACTCCCTGTAAAAGAAGACAGGTAGACCGTATGGACCTAGGCAACCATCGGCATTAAGATCGAAAACTGCTTTACGAATGTCCTCCCAAGTAAAGTATGTCGTAAGCACCTCAGCCTGCCCCTACTGCAAAGAACGGACGCCTTCTTGAGCCATCTAGCTCCAGATGACATCACTCTCCTACTGAACTCATGAAAGTGTAAAACCATTGACTCTCATATGGCCTATCACCTTGGACTCTTTAATCTCCTACCAGCAAATCATGTATCGGGTTCTTCCTTCTCCCCTCACTGGCCACGACATGAAAGAACCTCGTGTTTGTATCTCCTTCTCTGATCTAGTTTTTCCTCGATTATTGTCGTTGTATCTCTTTCTTCTTATCTTCAATTGCCACGATTCGTTGCTGCTCAGATATGGACTGCAACTCCTTTATACTGAGATCACGCTCATCCTCCATGCTATCTAACTAGATAATTTTTGCCTCAACCTAAGCACATTTCTCATTCAGTGCTTGAATCAAATCCTTCTCGTGAAGAGCCCTCGTCGTGGATGAGGGAAATTTTCTAGCAGCTCCACGGATGCTAAGAAATGGTCCAGACAGGATCTGGTGAACTATCCCGCCATGTGTACTAGTCATTTATGGTATCTAACACCTCCAACTCCAGCTTACCGATGAGGTACAAAAACTCTTTAGATCATAGATCATGTCCTCCTCTATCTCTAGGCATATCCGAAACGAACACCATCACATTGGAATCTCCCCCTACAAGCCATGAGACGTCCAGGAACTCCCTCCTGACAGATCCCAACTCCTCCCACGCCCCCGAACCAGATTGACCTCCAGAAGGTCCATATACAAAACTATCAACATGCACACACCATACTTGTACTCCAACACCATTGTCACAGAACTACGACCCACTCTTTCATCCAGCAACAGAAAAATGTACCCATCCCAAGCCAGCATCACACACCAACGCTTCCAACATAGGTGTTACCCTAAACTCCAAAAGCTTGGGACCTCTCGCTGATCTCTACATCCCTGGCTTCCACGTCATAATTTTCAACTCCTGCAAGAAGGTTACATCAGCATGCCAAGAACCCAAAAGACCTCCTACAGCTCTGAGGGTTAGCGGGGGTATCACAACCTCAAGACATTCTGCAACATGCGTGTGAATGTCAACTGAATCAATGTCAAGATCCACAGCTCCAAACCGCTCTAGGCCCCCCTCTATACCTTCTACACCCACATTCTCAATCTGAATATCTTCCTCTCATGACTAGGGATACACAAGGATCGGATAAAATCCGTAATCCGATCCAATCCGGTGTTGTTGGATCAAATTGGTTCAATTTTATAATTCCAACAGATCGGATCGGATTGAAATTTTTCAAATATGTTATAGATTGGATCTGGTCATTACCAAAATCCGATCCGATCCTATCCGTTAATCCATTAACATGTGTGTGTATGTGTATGTGCATGTACAATTACACCCATTCTCAATTTAACATAAAGCCCTAATCAATACTATTCATCTCTCTCTTTTCACATCCATGGTGGATACAAGTCCACTTTTTTTACTAGTTAAGGGGGGAGGATGGGGTTGGAACCCTGATTATTGAAGTGGGAGCCCATTGCTTCAACCATTGAACAATTTAAGTAGGTTCATACAAGTTTACTTGTCAACACATTCTCTTCTCTTTCGAAAACCAAATGTTAAATCTCTAATAATAAAATAGGACTAACTTGTAAAGTTGTAAACCATATTAGATCATTTACTCTGAGTTCTCTCTTCCTCTCATTTCACTTTTAACCCACGATATTTCTCTCTCAATTCCCTCTACTTCTCAGTCCATTTGACACATCCCCCCTCTTGAACAATGTTGCTTTTCTCCAACACAATGTCGACACCCCTCCCTCGCAATGTTGCCTCCCTTCTCTTGCGATGCTATTGTCTGTTTCTCACAATGTTGTCCCCCTCCCATATGATACCGTCTATTCTAAGTGTGTTGTCACTTGTCCGATCTCCGTTAAAAGAATATAGATGCGAGACAGATGTCAGGTATGCCCGTTAAGAATTCTTGGCCCTTTTACTTCTAACTTTTACTAATTTCAGCTTGCAACTTTATCCTAAGGATGAAAGTGGATCAGCTTGAAATCATGGGCTTCATTAATATCCGACCACAAGATCACATTTTTTGGTTATCTGGCTTGTCTTTGGATCCTTATTTGGTAACTTGTATTGTTCTTATTTGGATCATTTGTTGGAAAATCATTGACAAAAAAACATACTAATGCAGCATTTATAAAACGAAACTCAAATTCAAAATTCAATATAATTCTTTACTTTGATTATGGGATCTTTAACTTCTTATTATGGATTAATAGAGTTCTTTAACTTTGATTATGTAGTTTTCGAATATTTTTTTATGTATATATATATATCCATATTGTCGATTTTCGAGGCATAATTCAAATGTTTAGGACCAGTGTGTTAAAATACAAACATGAGAAAGTAAACAATTGAGTGGGAATATGTAAATATAAAAAATCTGATCCAATCCATAATCCGATCGATTGGATTGGATTTATATATTTGATGGATTGGATTGGATTGGAAAAAATTTAAAATCTGTTAAGGTTGGATTGGACATGGATTAAGCTAAAATCCGATCGAATCTGATCCATGTGCACCCCAAGGTTCAGAAAGTCAGTATGCAGTATTTGTTCGGCCAGTCGATCCGAAGCCAGTAAGCAAATATAAACAACAACAACAACAACAAAGACTTTTCCCACAATTAAGTAGGGTTCTATGGGCGCAACACGAGGACTTCCCAGGTGGTTACCCAACCTAGTACTACTCTCGCCCAAGTACGCTTGACTTCGGAATTCTGATGGGAAGCCAGTAAGCGAATATATGGAAGTATATGCGAAAGTATATACGGATTATGTGTTTTATACTATATTAATTTAAAATAATTAAAGTACCATAATAAATGTAAATAGTAGATATTTATTATAATCACATCCGAAAGTCGGTCTGGGCGGCCGTATATGCGGAAATGGGGGTCACAACATGGCACATACTCAATAGGCACTCATTATGCCATAATAATGCATATGCAGCCACATATATAATAGAGAACCCAATTGTTTTAAACCTAATAACATATAATATGTGTTTCCCCGATTACAAAAACCTCTCCCTGACTTCGATTGAGTATTTCCCCACTCCAACGAGAAACCCTAGCCCTAGATTCTTTTAATACATCACACTCGAGCTGATCCCTCACCGCACGTGTACTATCTCCAGTCATCGATCTCTGCGCTCTCTCCAGCTCCAGCTGATTCCTTGTCGATCGTTGCACATACTATCTCCAGCTCTAACTGATATATCCATGTGTTGCACTCTCGCTCAGGTAAGCTTCTCTTCTTTTGTATGCTAGTTCTAAGGTTTCTGCAGAGAAAAATTTGGTGTTATTGCTTCCAATAGTGCTTCTCCAGTTGTTTGGATTGCCTCTCAAGTCTCCACAACTATATAGTTCACTATTTTTGGTAATGCTGATTACTTTGGTTTTGTACTCGTTTGTTGGTGTTTCTACCTTGTTGCAGCAACAACATAATGGATTTGTTGCTCCATTTATGTTGTGTAAGCGTAGAAGAGTGAAAATATAATGGCATTTAGAACTAAAAGTATTTTATTTCAAATCAAATTATTATTTTTATATTCAACTTAAATTTTTTTGCTCTTTTTGTACCTTAATATGTGAGCTGGATTAATGGTGTCTTTTAGGGAGGAACATTTCCTCGCTACTATTTTCGCAGTCATTGATCATGCAATTTTGTGCTTATGACTTGGTGCCATGTAAGCTCATATGTAGATGCTTCGAGACGCTTCTATCTTCTATTTGATTTTGTTAATAACATTTTTTGTAAACATGTTTTCATATTCACTTTTAATGACTCTTTTTATTTTTTTATTAGAATGAAATATTGGAATAACATTACAACGCCTTTTAACAACTTCCAGCCTTGTGTATAAGAATAACACTAGAATAAAATATTTGTGATGTGTGATCAAGGTTCAGAAAGTCAGCTTGCGGTACTCGTTCGGTCAGTCGATCTGAAGGGAGTAAGCGGAGAGGCAGAACTATATGCGGAATTATATGCGGATTATGTGTTTTGTATTATTTTAATTTAAAATAATTAAAGTATAATAATAAATGTAAATAATATATAATTATTATAATCAGACCTCACAAATATTCTATTCTAGTATTATTCTTATACACAAGGTTGGAAATTGTTAAAAGATATTGTAATGTTATTTCAATATTTTATTCTGATTTTATTCTAATCAAAAATAAAAAATTCGTTAAAAGTGAATATCAAAACATGTTTACAAAAAATGTTATTAGCATGATCAAATAGAAGATAGAAGCGTCTTGAAGCATCTACAAATGAGCTTACACGGCACCAGGTCATAAGCACATATAATCAATTACTGCAAAAATAGTAGAGGGGAAATTTTCAACCCTAAAAACCCACCATTAATCCAGTTCACATATTAAGAGACAAAAAATAGCAAAAAATGAAAATTTAATATAAAAACAACAATCCGATCTGAAAGAAATTTAATATAAAAACAACAATCCGATCTGAAAGAAAAAACTTCTAGTTCTAAATGCCATCATATTTTCACTCTCGTGCACTTACACTGCATAAATGGAGCAACAAATCCATTATGTTGTTGATGCGACAAGGTAGAAATGCCAACAAACTAGTACAAAACCAAATGAAGTAATCAACAATACCAAAAATAGTGAAAAATATAGTTGTAGAGACTGGAGAGGCAATCCAAACAAATTGAGCAGCACTATTGAAAGCAATAACACCAAAGTTTTCTCTGCGGAAACCCTAGAACGAGCACAAGAGAGAAGAGAAGTTTACCTGAGCGAAAACGCAACGCAGGGACAGATAAGCTACAGCTGGAGATAGTATGTGCAATGGCCGACGAGGAATCAGCTGGAGCTGGAGAGAGCACAGAGATCGGTGACTGGAGATAGTACACGTGTAGTGAGGGATCGGCTCGAGTGTTATGCAACAAGGGAGTCGAGGGCTAGGGTTTCTCGTTGCAATACACTTCAGCAAGTAACGCTTTATTCATAATCTCCATAATAAAAATAGCTAGACCTCCATCTACCTTTGGGAGTGTAGTAGTGTCCCATTCGACAAGTGAAGGTCTAATGTGTTATGCCCAAATATGCCCCAAAATAATCTCCTCATGATCATCTCCAGACATCCATCAATTCATAACCTTTCTTCCACATGTCAGAGCGTGTTATCCCAATCCACAACTTTCTTCCAAGCACCTTCGGGAGCGTGCCAACACCTCCATCCACCTTCAGGAGTGTAGTAGTATCCCAATAGACCAAGTGAATACACGATGTGCTCTGCCCCGATGTGCCCCAAAAGAAAACATTAAGGTTGAACATTAAATATAAGAACACTACCCCAACCATCAATCCATAGCTTTTTTCCACGCTCACTAAGAACACCAACCAGGACCTCGTTTCACACCGATATTTTCATAGACACTCTTTACACGGTATCACCAAACCGGTATCAAAAGACCAAAAACAGTTTTCTTAGCCACATATTGTCAAATATCGTACTTATTTTATGCGTAAAAGAAGCGGGAAAACTAGCATGTATTTAGTAAATTTATGCAGAAAATTGACAATTAGAAGACTAGTTACAAAAAGCATTAAAGCCAAAATAGACCGGCCCTGATAATAAGAAATGCTAAGTTACATGTGAAATCTAAGCAAAAAAACAGCAGGCATTAATTATAGAACCCAGATATTAACACCATTTTCCACTCACATTTCTAACCCTCATGATGTATTACTCCGAAAGTTTTTAACCTTCTGCCTTAGGCTAGAATCATCAACTTAATATAAGTAGCGAAGATAATATAAAGCTTTCATTAATGGTTTCGCAGCTTCCAAAAATTATTTAGTCCCCATTAAGTCATTTTACCTCCTTTGTCAGAAAAGTTTAATTTATATTCCGTCTCATTCCTACTAACTCCACGTCATTTTATCTCCTATGTCGGGAAAGTTTAATTTATATTCTGTCTCATTCCTACTAATCCCATTTTGCACGCACCGTTTAAGTGATTCTAACCTGATGATGATTCCACAAAGCAAATATAATATTTCTGAACCTATCAACCAAGACTGTATTATAGAGAGCAGGTACCTTACCAATTGTAATTGCAACATATAGCATTAAGTTTATTGGATGTTATATAGTAGCAATTAATTGAACAGCAATATTACCTGAAGGAGTTTTCCTATTGTGACAATTATCAACCCTCTGGGAATGAGGAAGGAAAAAGAACCCGCATGGGATCGAATACTGAATTCCTGGTCTTTCAAGGAAATGTGCAAGCTCAAAGCATGAGAAGGATGATCCATTGTCTTGCAACTATCATCAAGTGATGAAATCCAGTTTCCAAGATGACGAGGATCGTACTTTCTTAATCGAAGAAGTGATTCTTGCAACTCTGTTCTTCTTTTAGTACGCGGAGGATTTTTTAGTTGCTCTGAGAGAATCTGAATTATCAAATTGGCAATTACCTCCAACTTAAGGGATATATCTTCAAGCTTCTTTCTGTAAGGTTCATTAGCATCATCAATATACAGATATAGCGTATAAAAGGAATCAAGAAAATGTTATATTAGCATCAAAACCAAGAAACTATAACATAAAAGTGCTAGATATCAGAAACCAAGAAATTGCAGAAAAAGAGCTTAATTTTAATTGCAAGAGAACGTATCAAAAGTCGGCTATTATCTCATATTTCATGCAAAAAAGTGGTCCATTTTCCCATTCCTCTTTACCACAAGGAAAGAGAATTTTTTAGGGCATCAAATCACAATATTCTTAACTTTATACAAACTTGACAACCGTCCACCATTTACTTGATGACCATGGAGACAAAACTAGCTTTTAGGCTGGTAATTCAAATCCCAATCCAAAAAAACCAATATTTAATAGTAATTATTGAAGACGTTACATGTCCTGTAATTATTGTATTTAGGCCCGAAAGAGATTATTCATGTGGTTGAAGTGTTATATATTTACAGTGAAAATACAAACATGTTCTCACCAATCAACCCGTGCTGATTTGGCTCATTGATGTGTCTCGGTCCACACTGCTAACAACATAAACAAGAAATAGCCTGTTTTTTCAATTTTCAAATGTTACGGTTTCAATTATTTTAAGTCCTCTTTTTTGTCCTTGTTGAGAATAGAGAAGGATCAAGTTACTAAGGTAATTAGATCTTGTGGAAAGTTCCACCTATTAATAATGTCATGTGTTTAATCCCACATAGCCTTTTGTCAATTTTTGTGACTGGGTTCTATATATATGACATTATACTATACATTTTAATGAGAATCAATACCAAGGGTTTAAATATCGATATCGACATCCATATCGGTCCACTGTCGATACGATTTTCGGCGATATATTGCCGAAATATCGCCCATATTGACGCTCATTTGTGAAGTACGGACCGAAGAAGTCGCTCATATTGCCATATCGGTACCAATATCGGTTCCTGGGCAATACCGATATATCACGATATTTGATTCCCTGATCGATACATAAAGCCCAGCTATTAGGATGCTTCTTTCTTAGAATAGGATGGTCAATCGAATCATGTAAATTGAATGAATTGATCCACACAGAACCAGCATACGGGATCTTGGTGTGATGCTCTCAAAGTCCGACGGTCCGCTCCTACCAGCGATGTGCTTCGCAGTGACCATCTTCTACTGCCATCTCACAGATGATATCTTCTACTGCCATCTCACAGATGATACTAAGAACCTAAAAGAAATTGCGGAACAAACTCAAGAAAGGAGAAAGGGAGAAAAGTTGTTCCTTCCCTGCATCCTCAATCTCCCCTTGTTTATATAAAAACGAGGATGTCTGGAAGTTACAGAAGGTGGTAATATCAAAGAGGACAGCTACCTTGCATTGAAAAGTAGTCTGACCATCAATTTCAACCATCAAGTGTCCAACCACTTAGAATTCAATTGTAGTTGCAAATATCTTCAGTCGTTAAGAACATGCATGCACACCATATTATGCCACGCCATAACCTATGGCCCACAAACCTACAGCTCTTTGCCAACAACCCCATCATGCGGCTCGCATCCGAGTTTGGTCGGGCCGGGAGCAGCACGTGTTCGCATGCGTGTATATTTCCAACAGTCCATACAAATTTTCCATTTCTAATCGAACTGCAACACAGGATACAAGGCCCTTAAATTTTCACTGCTTCATGAAGTGAGAATAAATCCCACAAACAGCAATATCAGAGTTGTGGTGTCTAATTCCACAACTTCGACACTTTGATCAAAATCTTCCAATTGAATCAGAACCCGTCAAATTAAATGATCTCTGTTGTATGCGCCTATTATGTTGTAGCAGGGTAAATGGATCCTGGAGGAGATCCATTTACCCCATCCAGTGTTTAGTCCCACATCGGTGGGACTTGGAGGCTCTAGAGAGGCTATATAAGGAGCCCCAGACCTCCTGTACTCATTGAGAAAAAGCAATGAAGCATATGCCCCTTTGAGGGCTTCTCCCGTGGTTTCATCCCGCTCCTCACGGAGTAGGGTTCCACGTAAAATCATGGTGTTCCATGTTTATCTTTCTTGTCATTATGCTCTGTTTTATCATTCCGCTTCCGCTTCCGATTTTCTAACATGGTATCAGAGCGGGTTCGTTTTTCGGGGATTTTATGTTCATTATTTTTCCTGAGATCCGGTTGTTTCTGGAACATTAATATTTGAAGATCAGTCATGTTCATATGATTTGAGATTAGAGTTTCTGCATTGTTATTCTGCTTTGAAGATCAACGTCAAGAAAAATTTAGGGTTCCTGCAAAACCCTAAATCTCATAGATTGCATATTGCCGCAGTCAGCCACAGCATCTTCATCAGCCGCAGATTTCTTTCAGCCACAACATCTAATGCATTCTTCATGACATCCCTGTATTCCAGAGTGCGCCCCGATCTGGGCTAAGATGGGGTCTTCCCTTACGGGGAACCCTAGGTTCCAAATTGAAGCCCCAGCCATGTGTAGGCGCAGCACCAACCCCAGGCACGTTGGCGGCATCTCCCGCAGCTTAAGAAGGCGTCATCGCCTCTCTCCTTGCGCGCGCAGAGGCGCGCACTCCATCTCCCTCCGCGCGAGGAGTCCTCTCGAAGCCGATACCTCCTCCTCGCCCAACTCCTGATGTCGAGCTCGCGCATCCCTCCAGGCGCGCATCGCACGTGGTCACGAAGGCCGCTCTCAGATCTCATCACAGCCATCTGCAGGCCTCAGGCGGCACAAACCTCTAGAACGAAACCCTCTCAGGCCGCGCGCCACTCCCTTCGACGGCGATTCCCTCTGGAGGCGAAACCATCGGCCGCTCTCATCAACGGCGAGACCTCCCACGCGCTCCCTCCTTCCCAGGCGGCGTGCGATCTCCTCTCAAGGAGAAGCCTCCAGGCCTCCAGATTCATGCGTGTTTTTCCTGCTTCGCCTCACGGAGGCGCCACCAGTCGTCCTACAACTCGTGAAGCAAGCAGCGGCGGGGGCGACGAAGCTGTAGCAGGTCTCCTCCAACATGCGAGATCTCCAGGCGGTGGCGGTAGTCCTCCTGCAAGCATGATCTCCAGGCGGCACAAGTTGGCGACGAAGTGCTCCTCCCAGGAGCCCGATCCCCAATCCTAGCCCTCGCGCGCCTCCATCCCTTTGGTGGCGCTCGCGAGCGGCGGCAAGGGGAGAGGGACCGACGTGTTAAAAAAAAGGAGCATGCTATTTTTGCAAGGCCCAAGTGGGGCGACAAAAAAAATTTAGAGTCGGGGCAGGCCGTAAAAAAAACCTAGGTGATTATTAAAAAAAAGGGAAGAGCGGCTCTTTTGGGCCTTTTGGCCTGTGTGTGGTTTAAAAAAAAAGAGGAGGACGCATCAGAAAAAAGAGAGAGAGAGAGAAAAGAGACGCGTACAAAGAAAAGTCGTACGCAGAAGATTTAAAAAAAAGGGAGAAAGAGAAAATGTCGTATGTTGATAAGAAAATGAGTTTTCTTAAAAAAAAGGGCGCGTACAATAAAAAACCGTACGCAAGAAAAATAAAAGGATAGCTGTAAAGAAAAGGAACGGCTTATGAAAAAAATCATCAAAATCAGACGGCTTATAAAAAAATTGAACAGCCGCAAGGAAGTTTTGAATGTTCATGTTATTTCTCTCCCCTTATTTATATATCTTGTCTTCTCCCAACTTTGTCGATGTTGAGTTTCCGACAAGTATAGGAGAAAGGGGGAGTGTATATGTAGAGTCATAGGTCTGTTCCATTCTCCAGATTCAGATGCAGATTCTCCAGATCAACCGATTTTCAGACTCTACAAGATTTTCAGATGAAGATTTTTTTGATGCACAATTCCAGACTCGAAGTTCAGATCCCGAGTCCCAGTTTTGATGCGCAGATTCAGACTCGACAGATTGGTCAGAGTCCAAGATCGAGGCACTCCAAGATGAGAGGTCCATTTTCGAGATCTCCAGAGAGAGACTCCAATTTCAGACACGCACATGGATGCGGTCATTTTCAGATGAGCATATGTCGCCATCTTTTGTATGGTCCCCATCATTATTCTTGTTTTGTAGGCCAGAGTTTTCATGTAAGCCATAGGGACTCCAGAGTAGAGGACCATTCCCTATGCCATGTTGGCAAGGGTTTTCATGTGGTATCATAGGTACATCAGAGCAGTGCACCATTCTTTGAGCCAGATGGGAGAGACCCAGTTCTCCGACGAGGAGACTTCAGGCGCAAGTTCAGACTCGATAGTCAGATTCCGAGTCTTCAGTTGACTCACACTCCAGCCCGTTCGTCCTCCTCACCTGCACGGCATGAGAAGCAACGTCCTCGACTGCAGCAATGTGCGTGTTGGTTGATATTGTCCGTAGTGTCCTATAGCGTTGAGTTGAGTCTCTTTATGTTTGTCCAAGCTGAGCATTGCATGCTCCAGCTTGAGGGGGAGTGTTGGAGTATAAGTTGTATGCGCCTATTATGTTGTAGCAGGGTAAATGGATCCCGGAGGAGATCTATTTACCCCATCCAGTGTTTAGTCCCACATCATCCAGTGGTGGGACTTGGAGGCTCTGGAGAGGCTATATAAGGAGCCCCAGACCTCCTGTACTCATTGAGAAAAAGCAATGAAGCATATGCCCCTTTGAGGGCTTCTCCCGTGGTTTCATCCCGCTCCTCACGGAGTAGGGTTCCACGCAAAATCATGGTGTTCCATGTTTATCTTTCTTGTCATTATGCTATGTTTTATCAGTCCGCTTCCGCTTCCGATTTTCTAACAATCTCTTACAAATATATTGTTAGAATTTAGAAACATGGGGAATCAAATCTCGGCTTCCACAATCTGCTTTCAGCAAAGATACCTTAAGGTTTGAACCATTGCCTAGGAGTTACTATCACCATGATAGAAATGAAGTGATCATGTACTTCAAATCTTTATCCTGGGGTATAAAATTTTAACAACATGATGATGTCTCGGTGCCAATCTTTTGGTTGTGGTGTTATTAACGATCATGTACTCATCCTGACTTATAGATGTTATCAGGGAACATCCCTATTCTTTTATATATGTCCTCATAGTCACTCATATATGTGGTATTCTTCAAGAATGCACTGCTCACATCTTGCCTGAAAAAGTGTGAACCCATTTAGAGCCCTCAGCTCTTAATTAATGGGATATTTACACCCATAACTCTGAGTAATTTCGTAATTACCTTAGAAACCCTCTATAATCACGAATTACACACAGGACCCTGAATAGTGATTGACTATTACACTCATAACCTCGTGTTAACTTCCATGCAATTTTCCATTAACTATGATGGTATCTGTCAAGTATTTTACATTTTATACCCTTTAAATTCCTATTATTTACAAATAACTACTTCCTTCCTCCTCCAACCAGCTAACTTCTACCGACCTCCTCCTCCTCCCGTCAGGACCCCCCCCAAACCCGTCCCCTCGTCAGCGTCCTCCGTCGACCTCCTCCTCCCCTCGCCGTCACCTCCTCCGCCTGCAATCCCCCCCTCTCCCTACCTCCAGACTCGGTGGAAGCTCGACCCACACCCTCCAGCCCCCCTCACCATCGATCGAAAGTCGCCTCCCACCCCCCGTCGCGCCGCCCTCCAGCAAAGCCAAGCCACCGCCGTCACCCCCCTGCAATCTCCCGACGAAGCCCCCCCCCCCCACCTCTTCCGCTGTGCTGCCCTCCAGCAACCCCCCCCCCCCTTCCCGCCCCCTGCAATCCCCCGACGAAGCCCTATCCCCTCCCCTTTCCGTTGTGTCGCCCTCCAGCAAAGCCAACCCACCCCCATCGCCCCCCTACAATCTCCCGACGAAGGCCCCCCTCCTTTCGTCGTGTCGCCCTCCAGCAAAGCCAACCCACACCCGTCGCCCCCTTGCAATCTCCCGGCGAAGCCCCCCCCCCCTTTCCATTGCGCTGCCCTCCAGCAAAGACCCCCACCTTCGTCGCCCCCCCGAAACGCCCCCCCCCCTTCCGTTGCGCTGCACTCCAGCAAAGGCCCCCCCACCTCCGTCGCCCCCCTGCAATCCCCTGACGAAGCCCTACCCCCCCCCTGCAATTCCTCGAGGAAGCCCCTCCCACCCTAACCTGCAATCCCCCGGCAAAGCCTCCCCGCCTGCTATCCCCCGACAAAGCCCCCTACCCCCCCACGACCGCAAGCTTCCGATGAAGAACTCCACCATCACACGCATCCGCCCTTCAGTGCTCCCGTCTAGCACTTGCCCTCCTTCCACAGGTGGCTTTCTTTCTTCTTCTTTTTCTTTTGATTCAATGCTAGCCATTCTATCGATGTTAGGTTAGATTAACTCGATGATGTGGTTGAGTTAATGGTTGAAACTAACGAAGGGTTATGAGTGTGAGACGGAGTAAGTATTCGAGGTTTCTCATGTAATTCGTTATTATAGAGGGTTTCTTGGGTAATTACGAAACTACTCAGGGTTATGGGTGTAAATATCCCTTATATAATTTGCAAGTTTGTTGACACAGATTTTGAGAAATTGAACTCAGATGCAACATATATATATATAAGTGTTGACCAATTTTCCGCATAGCTTGTCATCACATTTTGAACATATTTGAGGGGATCTCCACTCATATAGGTTAGGGTTACTGTTGCGGTAAAACTCCTAATAGGTTTCAATACCATCCCAAACCTTAACTTAAAAACTAAAGGTCTGAGAAATTCTTTAGTAAGTGGATCAGTTGTCTTATTTTTGGATCCAACAAACATTATGGCAATCACCCTCGAGACACAATACCCTAATAGACTTATGATCGATTTGGATGTGTCTCTTGATCTTTTGGTTATACTTTGAACTTCCAATATTGTGATTGTTGTCACCGCAAAAATACTGCAAGAACAGACTTGCTCACCATAACATATCTATGATAACTTGTATCCACACATTAATTTTAATGGTATCTAAAGCCCATACATCAGATTTGAAAGTAGACCAAGTTAACATCATTTTCTTCGCACATCTCCAGGAGATTGCACCTCCTCCAAGGTAAATATATACCTTATAACATCATTACCCTAAGAGTCCTCCGTTTGACATATCCACCATGCATCACTATATCTATCAAAGATTGTATGTTATCTACCATGATGCATTAAATGTTAATGGTTTCTTTCACATACTTTAAAATCAGATACAAGCCTCCTACAGAGTATAGTTAGGACAGCTAGTGTATGTACTTAACTTAGACATACATCAAGCTTCCTAAAATTTGTAAGTACCTAATATAAGATACTAGTTTTCTATTATTGTTATTAGAATCATAAAGAGGTTTGGAATAATCATATGGGTAACACATAGATCTATCAACCTAATAGCCATCTTTTTCGAGAACTTCTCAGCATAAAGTGATTGAGACAGTTATCCCTTCAGTTGATTTGATAAACTTGACACCTAATATCAAGTTAACCATTGACATGTCTTTTGTCACACATCCATTTTCCCAAGAATGATTTGACAGCATATACAAATCTCATATGTGTTCAAACAACATGGGTTAATCCATATATATATATATATATATACTCATCAAGATCATCAGAGTAAGAATGATGTAGATTGGAAATTTAAATGGTGGAAAAATATGGTGGAGAAGAAATTGGAGGGGGGAGGAAGAGAAGGTGCGCCGGTTGCGGTAATACCAATTGTCCTCTGTCATATATAGTTGGAAGTCGATTGAATAGAAGTTCACGGGCAGTTGAGGGCAAGGCCCTAAATGTCAGTTTCGGTCACCATTTCAATGACCGATCGAAATTTTGATCATTTCGGTCAGTTTTGTACTAGGGTCCCCCATATTTCAGTCGTTTTGGTCATTTTTGTCGAATTTCGATAACCTGTTGAAACCGAAATTCGACCGAATTTCACCAAAATTTGAGGTCATGATTGAGAGAATTGTACGTCTAGATGGAAAGTAAGAACTAGATAGAAAGGCTTTCTTTGTTGTTCAGGCAATGCAGATAAAAAATTCCGATGCTGGAAAAATATGGTGGAGAAGAAATTGGAGGGAGGAGGAATAGAATGCTCACCGATTGCACGAAAAATGGGAGGAGAAACGCGGAGATTGCGTGGAGGGAGAGGAAGGAGGGGGAGAGATAAATCTCAATTTAATTTCAACTTCAACTAATTAAAACAATGAACTACCATCCTTTTATATAGGAGTGTGATTACAAAAAAGAAAGAGGACTAAAATCAAATCTTAACATATTTTAACTGGACTCGAATTATCTCTAAGGGACTTAACTAATTGATCTAACCATTTAACTAATTGATTGGAGATCTTATTTTAAATAGAAATAAATATTTCAATGGACTAAATTAACCATAAATAAAATTAACTTGAATGTAATTTAATGAGAATCTAATTAATCACACAGAAAACCTAATTGGATAAGATTAAATAGGTCATAATTTTACCCTGATTCGTTGTTCCATGCTGCATCAGCTTTCTGCCGCTTCGAAAAATCCATCTCCTTATAAGTGGCTTGGTCTTTGATTGCAATGTTTTCGAGCATGTGCCAACAACAACAACAACAACAACAAAGCCTTTTCCCACAATTAAGTAGGGTCAGCTACATGGATTCTTCGCCTCCATTCAGATCTATCTTGGGTCAATCTCGGACTTAAATCCAAAAAACTGAGATCCCTTCGTATAGTCTCTTTCCAACACTTCTTGGGCCGTCCTCGCCCTCTCTTAGCCGGCTCAACATCCCAACTCGCATCTCCTAACCGGTGCATCAGTTGACCTTCTTTGCAAATGACCAAACCATCTTAAGCGGTTTTCACGCATCTTATCCTCGATCGGAGCTACACCAACTTTCTTTCTGATTGCATCATTCCGAATCCGATCTTTACGTGTATGTCCACACATCCATCTTAGCATTTTCATTTCTGCTACAGCCATTCTCTGCACATGTCTATGGTTCACAGGCCAACATTCAGAACCATAAAGCAGAGCAGGTCTCACAGCTGCTTTGTAAAACTTTCCTTTAATTTTTAAAGGAATTTTCTTATCACAGAGAACAGCGGAGGCTCCTCTCAATTTAGCCAGCCTGCATTTATTCTATTAGTAACATCTCCATCAATTTCCCCGTCATGTTGCAAAATAGATCACATATATCTAAAAGAATCTCTCTTCTGAATGTTATCGTCACCCATCTTCACCTCGATTCCTTCACCATTGTTTCCATCAAAGGTGCATTCCAAATATTCCGTCTTAGCCTTGCTTATACGAAAACCTTTAGTCTCCAATGCATGTCTCCAAACCTCAAGCTTCTCATTTACTCCATCTCTAGTCTCGTCAATCAACACAATATCATCAGCAAATAACATACACCAAGGTAACTCATCCTGAATGTGACTTGTCAACTCGTCCATAATCAAAAGAACATTTTTTAATGTAGGACCAGCATCATGTCAGAGAGGACGGTGATCAAAGAACTGATGTGGTGCGTAAAGAAGCACCCACGTCGTTGTAGAGAGTCTCGGGGAATAGAAGGAACTTGTGGCGGAAAATTTGGTGTGGCATCTGCATAGGTGGGAATGGGATTATGGAGTTGGGAGAGGCAATGGATAATGGAAACCACAGAATTGTGGTGAGGGGACATGTGAATAAGATGTTTGTCCTGCACTCCTACATGTTATTATATAAGGGGGGCACAATAATCCTAATTCTAATAGGAATAGGTTGGTATCCACTCGTATTTCCCGCAGTACTTTTATTGTAGTATTCTTCCTTTTGGGGCATAAGTGCAAAAATCCTACCCCTAATAAAATCTTACCCATATGCATCTCAATCCTATAACCTTTAGATAAAGAAAATTTGGTGGGGGAGTTTCTTGTAATATTCCCAAAATTTGTCTTATGCCCCTTTTTTTAGGGATTGGATTCTCAGTGGAGAAGACTCCTCAACAAAGGCTAGTGTTTTCCTTTCCCCAACCATCGGTGGCAACGACGGAGGTTCGAACGGCAACCGTGTCGGCTTCGATGACGGCGAAGGGAGTATTGATGACGGGTTTCAAGCGCAAAGTAGTGGATGGCAGTGTTGGGGGTGGTTTGTTCGACGTAAGGAGGTGAGATGCTATTGGTGGTAGCGTTTGTTAACGTGATGATGACGATCCTCGAGAAGAGGGCTCTCAACAATGGCGATGGGGTTAGGTGGCATGAACGGGGGACGGCGGCGATGGTTGGGTATGTTTTGGCAGCAAGGGTGGTAGGGCTGGAGTAGTGGGTGAGGAGGGCGTTTTCGTGGCAGAGGGGGATTAGATAGAGGGTCGATGGCAGGGATCTCTTGTGGTGGTTGATGTAGGGATGTGTCGTATAGCAGGGGGGTCGAGAAATAGGGTTGGGGTTGTGGTTCGCTGGGGAGGTAGAAAGGGTAACGTTGGGCTGGGCAAGTTGGTGGTGGTTTGGGCTTAGCAGGAGGAGGTGGTGGGGAGGTGGGTTGCAGTGATAGTGGGGATGTCGAGGGTGGGGCTGGTTGTGGTTCTAGGGCCAATAATGAATGTGGTATTGGTGTTGTCAGGAGTGGTTGCAGTGTGGGTGGTGGTTCCAAAGCGGGGTCAGTGAAGGTGCGAGGGAGGCCGAGTGGGATGGCAGTACCGTTGGAAGTTGTTCGCCCATGGCTATAGAGGTAGGGGAGGTGGTGGAGGAGTCGATCCAACGGCACTCAAGTTTCGTAGATCTACAGCCAACTCATGTAGACTCGATTGAAATTGAAGCAATATGGACAACAACTCTTTGTCATAGGTTTCTTCAATTTCAGCACGTCGTTTACGTCTCGGTGAACGAGATTCCTAGATTATGTGTTTATGCAAACATCAGAAGGGACATCAAATTGTGAGGACGACCTATAGGCCTTAATCCGATACCAATTGATGCAAATCGAAAATCTGATGGTAGAAAAATATGATAGAGAAAAAATTGGAGGGAGGAGGAAGAAAAGGCGCAGAGGTTGCACGAGATTTGGGAGGACAAACGTAGAGATCGTGTGGCGTGTGTGGAGAGAGGGGGGAGATAAATGACATAAATCTCAATTTAATTTCAACTTCAACTGATTAAAACAATGGATTGCCTTCCATTATATATAGGAAGGGTGTGATTATAAAAATGGAAAGAGGACTAAAATCAAATCCTAACATACCTTAATTAGGTCAACCGCGCGCTCCTTGTTTTACTTCCGAAGTCTTCGGGGGCCTCTGCGATCGGGGATTTTCAGCCTATCGCCATCTCGAATGCCTTGTATCTGATCACGGCAAAGGTCCTTGCGGGAAGGCTAAATCTCATTCTTGGGGGTCTTATTTCGCCAGCCCAATCGGCTTTCATTCCTGGATGTCAGATTTCTGATTGCATCACGCTCGCTTCCGAGATTATTGTGGATTGGCGGCGGAGGGGTACAAGCGGTTTGCTTTGGAAGGTGGATTTCGCTAAGGCGTATGATACTCTTGACTGGAGATTCCTCTGGTCTGTGCTGAAGAGGAAGCGCTTCCCCGACCTGTGGATCTCTTGGATGAGGCGCTGTGTTACGACAGCGTCTTTTGCGGTTTTAGTCAATGGTCGGCCGGAAGGGGGGTGGATCCAACCACGGAGGGGGTGCGAGGGGTGCCCCTTGGCGCCAATGCTCTTCATTCTTGCGGCCGATGTGCTCTCCGATGTTGCGGATAGTGTCGTGGGTCGTGGTTTCTCTAGAGGCTACTCGAGGGATGAGTTGATGGTTCCGATTGTCCAGTATGCTGATGATACACTTTTATTCATTGAGGGGGGCTTGGAGGAGGCCAACGGCATGGCGATAGCTTTGGATATCTTCTCTGAGCTATCGGGTTTGTGTAAGAATAATGCGAAGTCGGTGTTCGTTCCTTTTGGGCCTGTGGAGCTTTTGGCTGACAATCTTGTTACCTCCCTGGGCTCGGGGAGGTCTTCGCTGCCGCTCGAGTATTTGGGCACGCCTTTGACGCTGGGGAGGGCTCGGCTCCAGGATTGGCTGAAGGTTGTGGAGAAGGTTGAGGCGAGGTTGTCAGGTTGGAAGGCGGCGGTCCTCTCGAGGGGTGGCAGGTTGATTCTTTTGAAGTCCGTTCTCTCCTCCATCCCCATCTATCTTCTCTCCAACCGTAAGATGCCAAAGGGGATTCGGGTGCGGCTGGAGAAGAGGATGAACTCCTTCTTGTGGGGGAATAGTGCGGACGGGAACAGGGGGATCCACCTGGTGGGATGGGAGGAGATCTTGCTACAGAAGAACAACGGGGGCCTGGGGGTGAAATCGCTGGAGGAAATGAACGATGCACTTTTACTCAAGTGGGCGAGCAGGATCTGGGGCCCGGGGGAGGACCTCGTCTTTGCGGTGATTCGTAGGATCTACGACGTGAGGGGTGCTCCACCCTCGTTGACGGTCGTCCTCACCGCCCCGACTCCTTTCTGGCGGGGCGTGGTGAAGACTTTTGTGGACAACATCGCCCTGTTTAAACCGATCCTCGGAAGGGGGGACTCTTTTTCTTTTTGGGCTGACGATTGGTCGGGGGGAGGGGCCCTCTGTTCTCGGTTCCCCCGGTTGTTTACGCTTGCTGGGGAGAGGTCATGCTCGGTGGCGGAGTGCTGGGCTGATGGGCTCTGGTGCCCTACCTTTTCGGCTAACCTCTCTGACCAAAGGTTCGATGATTTCTTGGCCTTACTGGAGGCTGTGCGGGAGGTGGGTCCGTCGTATGAGGGCCGGGATCACTAGTGTTGGAAGGAGGGATCTCTCTCGGTCAGGGGGGGGCTATGGTGCCATCTCCAGGCCTCCGCCGGCCAGGTCCGACCTGCTTACTAGAGATTGTACAAATATTTGGGCCCTCAGGCTTCCTGAGAGAATTGGTATCTTCGTTTGGTTGCTCAGGAGAAAGAGGTTAATGACGCGGGACCGGTGCGTAAGGCTCCTTGGGGTTCTTTCTGACAGGTGCATGATTTGTAGTGCTGCGATCGAGTCGGTGGATCATCTTTTTTTCTCATGCCACGTGGTTTCTCAAATACGGCAGGAGATGGGATCTGATTGGTGCTGCAGCGACAACTTCCAAGCCTTTTGGGACTCATTCCATGCCAATACGAGCAGACCAAGGGGAGAGCGGTTGTACCCCATGGCCATTCTTTGAGGGGTCTGGCGGGGGAGAAACGACTTGATGTTCTCAGGTCAGCGTTTTTACAAGGAAAATGTGGGGTTTTTCGCTAAACAAATGGTAGACGAATGGGTACTGTAGCATTCTATAGCGTTCTGGTTGTACCGGGTTTTGTTTTTCCTGGTTTGGTTCCCCTTTTGTTTTAATTAAATAAAGTTTGGGGCGGACACCACCGAGTGCTTCCCCCTATCTTTTAGACTTCAAAAAAAACATACCTTAATTGGACTTTAATTATCTCTAACCAACTAACCGGTGTAACCATTTAACTAATTGATTGGAGATCACAAGCAATCTCCTTATTTTAAATAGAAATAAAATTTTCAATGAACTCAATTAACTGTAAATAAAATTAACTTGACCTCAATTTAATTCGACTCTAATTAATCAGAGGGAAAACCTAATGGGAGAAAATTGAATGAACGAGCATCCTAACTTCGCCCCAATTCGTTGTTCCAAGCTGCATCAAAGAAGGTAGTCTTTACATCCATCTGATGAATGGTGAGGTCGTAAATGGATGCTAACTCTATAAGCATCATGATTGTAGTCATCTTGGTAACATGTGAGCAAATATCAAAATAATATTTAAATTCCTTCCGCGTGAAACATTAGACAGTAAGTCTAGCCGTAAACTTTTCAATGAATCTAATTGGTCTGAGTTTTCTCTTAAAAGTGTACTTACATCCAATATGGATAACATGTGGTAGACCAACCATTCCCTATGCGCCATTCGAAATGATTGATGCCATTTTAATTTAATGGCATCCTCTCAATGCTTTCTTTTAAAAGAAGCCATAACATCCAGATATGTAGATGGATCACCATTAATCTGATATGTAACAAGGTTACTTCCTAGATCCTTAGCCATCTTAGGTCTATCACTCCATCTAAGTTTCAGATACTCTACTAGATTATTGTGGTCAACATAAGAGCCGGTCCCAATATTTGAGAACGTCTCTTTTTAGGAATAAATCTAAATGTGGTGGCTATATCAGTTGTCAGATTTTGAGGAATTTTGGCCTTTACAAGAAAGATATCCTCAAAGAAGATAGCACTCTAGAGCTTAATAACAATGTTAGCATCAATGACTGGGATCTCTGATCTGATTATCACAAATCTACGAGCATGGCTATTCTCAACATAACCTAAGAAGAGTGTATCAACAGTTTTAGGATCAAGTGTCTTTCTCTTGTGTTCAAGGATTAATACATTAGCAAGGCAAATCCATATTCATATGTATTTAAAAATAGTCTTTCTATCCTCCATAATTCAAAGGAATACTTTCTTTATGTTTAAAGGGATTTTGTCCAGATTATGGCAGCTTTATTTAGAGCTTTTCCACATATAGTCTATAGATTGGTCGTCCAAACTCTATAAAAAGATGATGACCATGTTAGTTAAAGTTTTGTTTCTCCACCCAATAAAGTAAATTGGACTAAGGTGAATATGATTTAATAATCTCATAAATAGTTCTTAAGAACTTGTATTGTTCATCGAATAGGCTAGATGTGTATTCTCCACCTCTATAACCTAAACCGTTTAAAAGTTTTACTCGTTTGTTTTTCTGATTCTTCCTTGAATATAAGATTCTTTTCAAGGTTTCATCCTTATTCTAAAGTAGATATTCATCGATGATGCACTTTACAGTGGTCAACGGCGACCGTTGCCTTACTAAAAAACTTGAGAGAGGAGAAAGGGAGAAGAGTAGATGCTCTGTGTGTTTTAGCATCCTCAATCTGTCCTCGTTTATATAGATTACACAAGATAGAGGAACCAAAGCATGTGAGACCTCACCGTTGAAAAGTGGCCATCATGCTTGACCACCAATTCTAGTCATCTAGAATTCAGCCACTCGAAGCTCAATCGCAGTTGCAAAATATCTTTGATTGTGAGCGCACATGCACATGTCGCAACCTGTGTTCGATAATGTTGGTGGAAATGAGAATGAGAACTTGTTTATTCTAGTGAACCCTAGGCTCTCTTATATAGAGAAAGCCTATGGCTAAATTACATAAGGTGGAACAAGGAAAATAAACATAACAGACGAGTACATAAATTCTAGAAATATCTCTACATTCCCCCTCAAGATGGATCATAGATGTCAATCATGCTCAGCTTGGAAGAGCATTTCTGAAACGGCCCTCTGAGCAACGGCTTAATAAAGATATCTGCAGTCTGCTCTCCTGAACTGACATGGGAAGTAGAAATCAAACCTTTCTGAATCATATCCCTGGTACAGTGGCAGTCTACCTCAATATGCGTCGTCCTTTCATGAAATGCAGGATTATTAGCAATAAATAATGATGCTTGATTGTCACATTGTAATTGCATGGGTAGAGGTACATGTATATGCAGATCTTCTAATACGCCTCAAACCCACATCATCTCCGTACTTGCTTGTGTCATGGCCCTGTACTCAGATTTAGCACTAGATCTAGCCACCATTGTATGTTTCTTGCTTTTCCAAGAAACTAAGGAACTACCAACAAACACTGCAAAACCTGAGGTAGATTTCCGGCCTCTAGGACATCCAGCATAATCCGCATCAGTACATGCAGAGATAGAGAGATTTGTTTCTTTCTTAAACAATAATCCTGCACCTGGAGACGACTTTAGATATTTTAGTATCATATATACAGCACAGCATCCGTGTGCACCTGTCCGGGTTGTTCCATGAACCGACTCACCCGACTTACCGCAAAAGCAATGTCAGCTCTAGTGATAGTAATATAGAGAAGCTTTCCCACCATTTCTCTATATCTTCTTTTGTCAACTTCCTATGTATCATCTCCATATAACTTCATACTAGGATCCATGGGAGTAGTGGAGGGTCGACACCCGAACATACCTGTCTCAACAAGCATATCTGTAATATAGTTCCTTTGGGTCATCACAAGACCTTGCGCATTCCTCGCAAATTCCAATCCCAGAAAGTATCGTAGAGTACCAAGATCCTTAGTCACAAATTGATGGTCTAAAAATGCTTTTACCATCTTTATCCCCTGCATGTCATCTCCCGTAACAAGTATATCATCAACATATACCATAATAACAACAGTACCTCTGGGAGTCTTCTGGACAAACAAAGAGTGGTCAGCATTTGATCTTTTGAACCCTTGCTTCTGGATTAAATCTGAAAGCTTCTGAAACCATGCCCGCAGACTTTGTTTAAGACCATATATGTCCTTGTGAAGTCTACACACCATCTGACACTCCTCCTCAGCAAAAAACCCCGGAAGTTGTTGCATGTAGACTTCTTCCTGCAGATCCCCATATAGAAAGGCATTTTTAACATCAAGCTGGAACAAAGGCCAATCACGTACCACAACGACTGACAGAAGAACATATAGAGTGGAATGACGTGCAACCGGAGAAAAGGTGTCCATATAATCCGCGTCATAGATCTGAGTGAATCCGCGTGCCACTAGCCTTGCTTTGTAGCGATCAAGGCTGCCATCTGCATTATATTTGACAGTAAAGACCCATTTACAACCGACAACAGAAGCTCCTGGGGAAGCATCAACCAAGCTCCATGTACCACAAGACCACAGGGCAGCCATTTCCTCCTCCATAGCTAACCGCCAGATGTTGTCTTTCAAGGCATCCTGATAATTCCGTGGTATCTCCACGGTAGATAAGGCAACAACAAATCTCTGAAAATCACCAGTGAGGCTGTAACATCCGGATCCTAATGAACTGAAGCTCCTGTCAAGAAAAGGATGTTGCAAGCAAGTTTGGATCTCCAAAGTGGAGATATTCAAAGGTACATATCTCTCTCCTCTTTGTTCTCATTAAAGTTAATGTTGAAGTTTCTAATTCAGTTTTTTTATGTTGTTGTCCATCAGGTATTTTATCTATTGTTGTATGTTAGATAAAGTCATGAATACCTTCCAAACTTAGAGGATCAAAGGTACAATCTTTCTCCCTCCTCTTGCTGCCTTCCATGCATGATTTAGCCTATAAATTTTTTATTACAAAAGTCTTCTAGGTACCTGGGGTTGGGACATAAAAATCTCCTAACTGAAATTATATTATAAGAAAGTATTGGTCATATGACTCATATCAAACTCAAAAATAAGCCAACTTTTGGTCACCTGGACTTCATACTGGTTAATAGAGAAAAGGCCTTGATGTAATCAACTCCATACGTATAAGAGAATTCTTTTACTGAAAGCCCCTCTTTAAGCCAATCAAGTTTACCATCAAGTGTATGCTCTATAGGAAATAACCACCGACAGGAAACAAGAGTGACATTCGAAATAAAGGGCATGAGGTTAGAGGAGCATTCTTCTTATCATTCATGACCTGACTTCAGTTAGAGTTTTGTAATATATCAATATAATCTCTTAGAATCAATACAGTTAACAGTACATCAATGGATTGCATTCGGCATCAGATAAGTCATTACTCGTAATAATTAGAGATAGAATGGTGAACACATGATCTCACCCCTTCACATAGGGAAACCAACTGAGGTAAAGAAGCATCTTGAGCAATGTTTGATGAAGGGCTAGATGTGGATTGTTTATGAATTATGATTATACTGCACTATTGAAAGTCCACATTCTCACCACATGTAGAAATCTTAATCACATTTATCTATACCATTGTAAATTTATGTAAACTAGGTTGGGGGAGTGATACCTTCTGAACATATTTTTGGATAGAAGTTCGAAATTAGATGCATATGTCCATTGGCTACAATCGCTCGAAATCAAAATCTGCTGAGGATTGTTCAATTAGTGAAACTCTTGCTTCACAAATGAACATTGTAAGCCTTGCAACATATGACTCTGCTGCCACATTTTTCTATAAAAGACTATGGATGACCTTATTATGATCGACTTCTATCTACCTATGAGACACTGCTCGAATAAGAGGGCTTAATCATCATAGGCAATCTCCTTGATGCCACTGGTTAATTTCACATGTACAAACATTGATCGGATTTAATATCTTACTTATATAGGAGCAAATATGATGATCTTCTGAGAATTCATCTTTTAAAATATTAGAACTCTTCTCTCAAAGTCAATAAATGATTTCTCAAGATCTTTACGAATAAGAAATCATCAATCAATTGATCATTATGTATAGTCTACTATTCATACAATCTATTATATATATGATGTTATGGCAAATGATCAGAAAACACCCCTCTTTTGATGTCTCAACTGGAACTGGTACAATTTAGACATGATTCTTGTTTAGGTACCATATAAAACAAAATGATAAACACTAGCTAGATCCATATCCAAAGTATAGATGGTGATCTTATGATTTTAGAAATAATAAGATGTGACCACAAAGACCGATCATCTTCATAAATTAATCTTTTAGGTATACTCTACTATTTATACATATCATCAAAGATAGGTACTGACAAAATACCTAGAATTGTAAAGTCGACCATTGAAGAGATTGAGAAATGATGGGGTAGATGAATAAGTGAAATCAATGCTGAATCATTATATCAATAAGATCGTTGATCAAAAAGACCTAGATCTGTATAATCAACCACATAAAGGATTAAGAAAGAATGAGGGATCAAGTCATTGATGACTGATAATTAAGAGTGCCAGTCATGGTGACTTTTACGCCTGACTGTGCGAGGGTGCGGTGACCCTCAGCTGGGCGGGAGATTAGGAAGCCCAGTTAGGGCAGCGGCCGCTTGGTGCGCGGGTCTAGGATCCCAGTCTTTTTCTCGGTTTTCTCGCGAGCGCTCGCAGTTTTTACGCCTCTCTGGGATCCACAGGTTTTCTTTTAAAGACCAGTTCCGCTGACCCTTGTTCTTTAGGGTACCTAGGCTGGAGGACCCTTGGTTTTAGTTTTTCGAGCTCGTTAGCCCGTACCGGTCAGGCCGGTTTTTCTTTTTGAGCGACTTTTCCGGAAAGTCTCTCTCACCTGTCTTAGTGGCGTAGTTTTGGAGTAGACCTATCCCTCTATTGGACCACCTGCCAATTAGAGGGCGAGATGGAAGAGCCTTTTGTAGGCTACTTCACCGCTTGAGTTTTGTTTATTTTTTGCCAGCAGACTTGGCGATGCTACATCCGAATCATCCATGTATACATCTGAATCCTCTATGGCTACATCTGAATCAGTTACAGTTGAATTTGGAAAAGTTACATTTGAGATTGGATTGAGTCACAATTGAGTTTGGCTAAAGTTGAATTACAATTGAATTGGTTACATGGAAGCTTGGTTACAGTTGAGTTGGGTTCCGTTGAACTAGTTACTTTTCTGCCAATAATTCCTGACAAAGAGAGAAGACCATATCATGAAAATCATCCTTATCAGACTACAAGCTACTATCACAGTTGTTTGAAATAGCTAATGAACGTGTTGGGAACTTAGTTAGGATGCATTTTACTCCATCGCATGCCTACGGAGGCACCCCAACCCTAAGGCTTCTTTACTGCCTTAGAGTCATAGTGTGAGGTCTTATCTAGACCAAGACCACAGACTATCCACTAAGGTTGAGAAATTCAATATGAAAATAATCAAAACATCAGACTCATCATCTACACTTACTATGGTCTAACCTCATGACTCACAAACATCAAAAGAGACCCAAATCATCTCGACCATGTCAATCACTAAATACTCAAGATATCATGATCAATCCAATCATGATAGCCATTGAATAAATCATTGGAACATGAAATTGATGGGGAAGAATGGAAATCATATACAGTTTTATACTGGAGTCACATCTTAGAATCATAATATGAGGCCACACTACGATCAAGATCCCAGATTGTCCACCAAATCTGATTGATTGGATAAAAACCAAGAACAAAGACTCAACATCCACATCTCAAGATCCATTAAACATGATTTATAATTAATTAAAAGGTGACAGTTTAAATATGGATCTTATAATCTTTGTATAAAAATGATTAATATGGGTAATTAATGTAGGATGAGTAGAATGGGGTTTTACATACCAAACAACTTGAAAGCATGTTTCAATGCAAGTAGCTCTAAAAATTTAATTGTCAAAGCTCCTTTTACTTGCTTTCTTTTGGAGCCACTAAATTTCCTGTTATTTTTAATTAATTAAGATTTACTCAACATTTGTTGATGTTCTTTTCTCCCTATTCCATGGATTGCAGACATAATACCTGCACCGTTGTATTGGGAGAGTTGAATGTCAGTTTCTGAAGCAAAACATACCAGGTATGTATGTCATAATTTTGTTCAAGGATATTATAAATGCTTTTATTTCTCTTCTGATAAAATTGGGATGCATGTATATAATGCAACTTATGTTGTTACATATAAACTGATATGGAAATTTATGCAATATAATTGTGAGATACTGTAGTTATATGGCTTACTAGTTAATTTGTGAATGTCATTCGTAAAAAAAAATTTCCCTAATTTTCAGTAATGTAATGTGATCCTTAGCGAACATGATACTACGCGTAATATGTAAACGGGTATCCCAGATCCGAGAACGAGAGGGCCTTACAGAGGCGATGGAATGAAACCTGTGAAGCAAGTGGATAGGACACACACGTCCGCTTAGACTTCCTCAAGGCAATAGGTACATCCAAATCATTAGCAGTGTCTACTTGTATGTCATTCTCCTGCACTTGTGCATTGTCAGTCCCATCGTTACTAATATCACTTGGACATACCTGGGGCGTGGTGAATGACTAACGACGTCCATGAGCAGGAATCGGACGACGGGTATAAAATTTCGGTAAAGATGGGACTGGTGGTTGCGGAGGTGGTGGTGGTGGTGATGGTGGTAGTACAACAGGAGTTGGTATGTTATCAGACTGACGCAGAGGAGGATGTGGCACATAAATTTCATCATCAGTAGTGGAAGAAGTCATTATGTCACCTGTAGGCGAAAAATACATCACAGTCTCAAAGAAGGTGACATCGGCACTAACATAATATAATTTTGTTCACATGATCATAGTATCAGTAACCCTTTTGAGTACGAGAGTACCCAAGAAACACATACTTGACAACCCTATGTGAGAGCTTGTCAATCCCCGGAGTGAGTTGATGGACAAAAGCAACTAAGCCAAAGATACGAGGAGTTGGGAGAACAATTCCTTGTCAGGAAAGACAACAGAAAGAGGAACTTTCTCACCCAAGACAGAGGATGGCATACGATTGATCAGATAACATGCCATAAGAACAGCATCACCCCAAAAAGACAGAGGAGCACAACTATGAATGAGTAAAGTCCGAGTTATATCAAGAAGATGATGATGTTTTCCTTCTGCAACACTATTTTGTTGAGACGTGTAGGCACAAGTTATTTGATAAATAATGCCAAGAGACAAAGAAATGTGAAAGAGCACGAGTGTAAAATTCTAAGGCATTATCTGTGCGCACAATCTTCACATTAGAAGTAAAAATATTCCGAACTTCATTGATAAGATTTTTTATTACATCCCCCGCTTCAGATTTATTTTTCAATAAAAAGACCTAAGACAATCTAGAGAAATCATCAACGACTATTAGGTAAAACCCGTGTCCCTGGTGATCAAGAACACGACTTGGACCCCAAATTTCAACATGCAACAACTCAAAAGGGGAGCGACTGCTACGAGACTCACAACTAGGGAAAGTAGATCCGTGATGTTTTCCCAACTGACACGCTTCACACTGAAAAGAAGACTTTGATGAAATCTGAGCCAAGATATGTCGCAGCTTCTGAAGAGGGAGATGACCAAAACGCAGATGCCAAGTAAAGGGAGAAGCAGTTCCACTGGACTGAGATGAGACATTAGCATAGGAGGTGCAGACCAACCGACAGAGACCATCCTGCTCACAGCCATAGCCAATCACCCTGCTCGTTAGAATGTCTTGAAAAATAAGAGACAATGGGTCAAAAATAGCCTGACAATGCAAATTCTTTGTAATCTGACTAATAGAAAGTAAGTTCATTGAAAAATATGGAGCATGCAAAATATTCTGTAGTCATATGGAGGGTGTCAAACTGATCTCCCCCTATCCAATGATGGGTGAATGAGTCCCATCCGCTATTACTACCGGTGTCCCTGGTGGAACCTCCCTGTATGATGTAAACTTATCTCTGTCTCAACAGAGATGATGTGTCGCGCTGGAGTCCATAATCCATTCTGAAACATTAGAACTATGACAGGACGTAAAGGCATAAACGTTGCCTAATATGCTAGCTGGGGCTGACGTGCTGGCAGAGGCTGAAGCTGCTATGTCTGAATGACCTCCTGGCGAGTCAGTAGTGGTAGGAGGCATTATATCACGTAGTCTGGCGACAAGATCCTCAAACCGTTGATCTGAAGTAGATGTCGATGTAGGCACAACGTGCTCGGCTACACAGACTGATCTTGGAAAACCATACTTAGAATAGCATATATCCTCTGCATGGTCCAGGCGATGACAGAAGATGCATGGCTGATGGAATCGGCCACCTCGACCACGAGGTCCACGACCACGAAAAGAAGAAGATGCACCTCAGCCTCTGGAAGCCGTCATCGCTGAAGGAGGTGGAGTAGTGGCAGTAGAAGGAATTGTGATTCTGTTGAATCAAAAGTCCTTCCAGTCAAACTTCTAAAGAGATTTGGATCTGAACCTAAGTAAATGAATTGGATTGACCATCTGACCACGTAGAGTGATGGTAAATTAGTAACCTCTGAAGCATGATGGAATACTAATATTGAGAAAAACTTCATGAAATGGCTAGAAATGGCATCCAAAGTTTGTTACATTCGGTTGGTGGATATAGGTAGATGCAGGATCTGAGTAATTTTGAAATGGACTTTGGCAATGCCAAGTTATAGAGCCACTCAGATATAAGTTTAGGCCAAGGCTTAACAAGAGGAGTCCCAAGAAAGGTCTTGTGATCTCTTATCCCCTACAGTATCCCCAAAGGCTCGAACTAGGCCATCAACTTTGTAATAGAATCTTTGCTTATCCATTACTGATGGCAGTAATTCAGCATACAACTTCACTCACCTACAGAACATCATCGCAGAGCTACCATGGACAAACACTTCAAAATGAGGTGGATTACGAAGTTTGCACATGATAATGGATGTGATGCTTGTCCATGCTACAAAGTTAGGACATAGGATCAATCAAGTAGACGATTTACCAAACTCTATTCATATTCACGTTTTTTTAATAAAATAAATTCATCTTCGCTCGATCACTTTTACCTACCTGCAATTAGAAATTGTCCAAATATCTTCATATCAAAAGTCTGTTTTTCCTGCCTACATGTAGGAGTTACATCCGTGCCAATTTATGGTCCTGGCAGGTTGAACACGAGTTTTTCTTGCTTGATTCATATACATGCGGCCTCATGGCACGAGTTTAAGTCAAGCACCTTCTAAGTAATAGATCTAATTGGTCCAATATTAATCCTGACAATAAAGTTTTAGCCCTTCAGCCAATGTAACAAGCGAAGAGGCAATTGTTCTAGAATTACAATTACACTCATATGTCATTTGGTGCAGTTGATTTGCTATTACAGTCTTTTTTTTAAAGAAAAAAGGGCTTCCACCATATAGGTATATAGCCAAAAACTTCACCATTGATCACCAAGAATGTACAAGGCTAATACAGAGCGGACAGGACACGCTCGCTACAAAGCGGACAGGACACGCTCGCTAAGTTTTGCAGCTCTCTGCCAACACCATATCATGAGCCACCGCATTGTCACAGTAAAAACGGTCATGGCGGAACAACACTCCGTTTTTGGCTAACCAAAGCGCCCAAATCAACGCCACACGCCTCACACGTTCCAAATCAGATACTTGCCAACTAGCATCAATAGACACCCAAAACTCGGTGGCCCCGGCAATGGAGATGTTGTTGTTCCCTGTTGGAAAAAAGAGACTTGTTTATTCCTTTGAACCCTAGGCTCTCTTATATAGAGAGAGATCTATGGGAAAATTGCATAATATTAACAAAAGAAAATAGAATAGATAAAATAGTACAGAAATATAGAAATATATCTCTACACTCCTCAAGATGGAGCATAGATATCTATTATGCTCAGCTTGGATGAATACTTCTGAAATGATCCTCTAAGTAAGGCTTTGGTGAAAATATCTGTCGTCTGGTTCCACGAGCTGACATGGGATGTAGAAATGAAGCCCTTCTAAATCATGTCACATATATAATGGCAATCGACCTCAATGTGCGTTGTCCTTTCGTGAAATGCAGGATTATTTGCAATAAAAAGGGCCTCCTGATTGTCTCCTTTCAGCGACATGGGAAGAAGAACATCAATGTGTAGATCTGTAATAACTGCTCGAACCCACATCATTTATGTGCTCGATTGTGCCATAGCCCTATACCCAGATTCAGCACTAGACCTGGCAACTACAGTTTGCTTCTTGCTTTTCCACGAGAAAAGAGAATCTCCAACAAATATAGCAAACTCCGTTGTGGACTTCCTGTCCTTAGGGCACCCTGCATAATCTACGTCTGCACATGCTGAGATAGTGATGGTCCCACCTCTTCTAAATAGCAACCCTGCACCTGGAGAAGATTTAAGATACCTTAGTATCATCTGTATAGCATCCATATATACCTAACGAGGTTGCTTCATGAACTGGTTAACCCGACTAACAGCAAATGAGATATCGTGTCTAGTAGTGGTAACATAAAGAAGCTTTCCCACCAGTTATTTATATCTTCTCATGCCTACCTCATCAGTATCATCATCGTACAGCTTCATGCTTGGATCCATAGGTGTGGTAGCAGGTCGACATCCAAGCATGCATGTGTCACTTAGTATAATAGTGACATATTTCCTCTGGGTCATCACAAGCCCTCGCTGATTTCTGGCAAACTCCAGTCCCAGAAAGTATCTAAGAGTTCCAAGGTCCTTAGTAACAAATTCGTGACCCAGAAATTCTTTCGCCCTCTTTATTCCTTGTATGTCATCTCTTGTAATAAGTATATCATCAACATACATTATAATAGCAATCATACCTTTGGAGGTTCTCTGTATGAAAAGAGAATGATCTATATTTGACCGTTTAAACCCCTACTTCTCAAACAAATATGAGAACTTCTGGAACCAAGCACCCGACCTCTGATTAAGGTCATATATTTCCTTATGATGTCTACACATCTGTGAATACTCCCCCTCAGCAGCAAAACCCGACCGTTGCTGCATGTAGACTTCCTCCTGAAGATCACCATACAAAAAGGCATTCTTGACGTCAAGTTGAAACAAAGTCCAATCTCGAACCACTGCAACTGATAAAAGAATTCGTAGGGTAGAATGACTAGCAACTAGAGAGGTGCCAAGATAATCCATCCCATATGTCTGAGTAAAGCCTCGTGCAACTGGTCGGGCCGTGTACCGATCAATGATGCCATCTGCATTTTGTTTCACTGTAAATACCCATTTGCAACTCACTATAGACGCCCCAGAGAGGGTCGGGACTAAACTCCAGGTACCTCTCGACTGTAGAGCCACCATCTCCTCATCTAGACGCCACCGACTGTCCTTCAATGACTCCTGGTAAGTCCGTGGTATGGCCACAACGGACAATGCAACAGCAAATCTCCTGAAGTCACCCGTCAGCCGATCGAAAGTGACATGAGAAGCTACTGGATATGAAGCACAGGAACGCTTCTGCTTCCTAATAGCAATAGGCACATCAAGATCATTGTCATCCCTACCAGGGACCTGATCATCAACCTCCTGAAATAACCCATGTTGAGACACATCGTCAATCCCATCATTAAAAGTAATGTTTTCAGAACAAACCTGAGGTGTGTTGGACGACGGCCCATGAACATGAGCAGAAGCAGGAAGTCGACTATAGTGATGTGGTAGAGATGGAACCAAAACAATGGGTGGTGGTGAGGCCGATGGAGGTGATGGGGCTGATGGAGGTCGTGATAACAGTGGTGGACTCATGAGTGGATGTTGAGTGTAGACCTCATTATCTGAATCTGAAGGTGTCAACCTGTCACTGTAGGAGAAAAATACATGACTGACTCAAAAAATGTGGCATCTGCGTTGACATAATATCTCTTGTGTAATAGATCATAACAACGATAACCCTTCTGAGTTCTGGAGTGCCCGACAAAAACACATTTGACAGCCCTAGGAAAGAGCTTGTCAATCCCTGGAGACAACCGATGAACAAACGCAACAGACCCAAATAACAAACCCAAATACACGAGCGGTCAGAGAGAACAACTCCTTGTTTGGAAAAACAAGAGAAAATGGTATCTTCTCCCCTAGCACCGACAAGGGCATATGGTTCACGAGATAACATGTTGTGAGAACAGCATCATCGCAGAATGAACGTGGGACACGACTCTGAATAAGGAGGGTACGAGTGACATCAAGTAGGTGATGGTGCTTTCTTTTCGGCAACACCGTTTTGTTGAGACGTATATGAGCATGATGTGTGATGAAGAATACCATGAGATGAAAAGAATTGGGAGAGCACACGAGTACACAATTCCAGCGCATTATCGGTCCTCACAATTTGATAGAGGTGGAAAAAATATTCTGCACTTCTTTAATGAAATTTATAATTTTATTTCTAGTTTCTAATTTATTTTTCAACAAGAAAACCTAAGACATATGACTAAAATCATCTACAGCAACTAAATAAAATATGTCTCTGGAGATCGGGAACACGACTTGGACCCCAAATGTCAACATGGAAAGAGCGCAAAAGGAGAGCTACTGCTCTAACTCTGACGACTAGGGAAAACAGATCGATGATGCTTCCCTAACTGACATGCCTCACAGTTGAATGATGAGCGAGGTGAAATATGGGGAAGGACTTGACGCAATTTCTAAAGTGGAAGATGACCGAAGCGCAGATGTCATAGGAATGGAGAGACTGGTCCAGTGGAATGGGAGGATAGTCCAGCATATGGTGTTTGGACCAGTCGATAGAGCCCGCCCTGCTCACGACCAGAGCTAATCACCTTGCCCGTAAGAATATCCTGAAACACAAGAGGTGATGGGTCAAATATCGCTCCACAATGTAAATCCTTAGTAATATAATACAACTAATAGACAGTAAGTTCATAGAGAAATCATAAGCATGCAACACATTCTGCAGCAGCCATGGTTTTAAAAGGTGGCGCCTCGAGGCGCAAAGGCGTACGCCTCATGGCGAGGCGGGCCTAAAGCGCCCCGAGGCGCACACCTCAAGTACAGACTTAGGGGCGTACGCCTCAGCCTCGCCTGAGGCGCTCGAGGCGAGGCAGAGGCGTAAGCCTCGATTCATGGGGCTTTTTTTACATTTTTTGTTACACATAACCCTATTTTCTTGTTAGCATTATATTTTTTATTTTTGTATTTTTGTTTCCATGTTAAACCTTGCATATTTCTATATATATAGCTCCATGCAAAGAGAAGAGATAGCTTGAAACAAGCGAAGTTACATGATCTTATATACATCATATTCAATTTATCATACATCTACACATACTAGTTCTATTACACATATTTTTGTTTGAATTGTAATAGAATTTTATATTAGTTGCAAGTTTGCAACTTGATGTTGTTGTTTGGTTGTATAAGTTGTGAACTTAGAATAGTTATCACATATATGATATATGAAGTAATGTTCAAAAATAAACACGTGAAGATTGAAGTAAAATAATTATTACATTTTATTGTGAGTAGCTGAATACAAATAATATCATTAATAAAAAAACGCCGGGGCCGCTGCCCCCACACCCCCGCAGGGGGGGAGCGCACCTGCTCCCCCCTAGACCCCCCCACAGGCTCGCTGACCGGGCGGCGAGACCCCCGTCTTGTTAGGATATGATATGGCAGGAGGGGATGCATATGACAGTTCTCCAACTATGTCCAACAAGACAATTGATTGGGATTCAAGGCATATTAATATTTTTTTTATTCGCACTAAAAATTATGGTTTCCATTGTACTTTAGTATTAAGTATAGACTTTAGTTTAATACTCATATAGAGTCATTGAAGTTGGAATTGGAACTTGATATTCTGTATATTAGTGGCTTAGTATTAGTTTTTTTGAACTTCAATGCCTTCATCGCTTATGTATTGTATCTTTTACTAGTTTTAAATTATTCCTGAATGTGTTTTTGGCAAAATGTAATAGTATTATATACTTTTTTTGCTTTAATTTTAATTTTTTTCCAAAAAAATTGAGGCTTACGCCTCGACCGCCTCGAGGCTTACGCATCGCCTCAATTTCAGAGAAAACGCCTCGGACCGCCTCGCGCTTTTTTAAACCTTGGCAGCAGCATCGAGGGTGTCAAGGTGATCTCCCCCTGTCCTGTGATCGGGGAATGAGTCACATCTGTTATTACCACAGGCCTTCCTGAAAGAACCTGCCTGTAGGCTATGAGTTGATCTTTATCTCCACACAAATGATGTGTTGCACCAAAATTTATGATCCAATCTAAGAGATCTAAACTATGATAAGAAGTAGAGGCATGAATACTACCTGAGGTACTAGCTCCTACAGTAGCAGTAATGTTCGAGTTGTTCTCTGAAGCAGGTGAAGGGGTGTTAGCTGGGGGCATGATGTCTCTCAGTCGAGACACAAGCTCATCGTACCTCTGATCTGATGTGGATGGAGAGGCATAAGGCTGGAACTGCTCTGCTACACGGGAGAATGCTGGGAAGCCCTGCTTGGAGTAACATGTATCTTCTGTATGACCAGATCGGTGACAATAAGTACAAAGTGGTCCACGACCACGTCCACCTCTACCACATGGTCATCGTCCACGAAACTGAGATGGGCCTCCTCTTCCACGAGAGGCCGACATGGTAGAAGAATTCAGCACTAGAACAGGAGATGAAATATTGATCCGGCTCAATCTACAGAAGGCCTCCTCCATGGAAGGAATAGTAGCATCCGCCAGTATCTGGAAGGAAGCAGCCTCGTACTGTGAGTCAAGAAAGGCCGGGAAGACACCAACCATCGTGGTATTTTGATATGTTTTCAACTTCTCTGGAGTAGTCGTACGAGGCATAAAGATGTGAAGCTTCTCAAACATCCCGAGCAAGGCAGTATAGTGAGCATGTAGGGGTCATCCATTCTGTTTTATAGTGAAGATGTCATGTTGAAGTTGAAGAATTTTTGTCTCATTCTTTGCCTGCGAATATGTGGCAGTAAGTATATCCCACATTGCTTTGGTTGTCGGCTGGTGCAGGACATCGTTAGCAATCTTTGGTACCATGGTACCAGACAACCAGACTAGTGCATATGCGTCATCGGCCTCCTATGAGGCATACAACCATGTCTTCTCCGTCAACTCTTCCTCGATAAGAATATACTTCTTGCCCATCGACTTCATTAGGCTCATACGTTGCATGGCCCACAACTCATAATTTGACCCATCCATCTTGACTATAGGCACGGAACCTCTGAAGATGCTTGTGGTCGGGATATCTACCTTGCATTCTGATATGTTGCCTGATGCAGAAGATTAGGGTAGTAGACTAGAGAACGTATCGTCTACACCGACATAAAGGGATTTGGTTGCATGTATGAACTCAAACCACAACCAACCCCATCAACCTAAAGGAAACCTCTGCACAGATGTATTCTTCAACAAAAAAAGAAAAATCGTGTCATCGAGGAGTCACGCACCAGCCACAGCACCGTGAGACGCGACAGCACCTGCTACGGAAGAGAAAGGTGCGGCAGCACCGACCGCGGAAGATAGGTGCAGCGGCACCGACCGTAGAAGAGAGGTGCGACGGCATCGACTGCAAAGGAGAGGTGCGACGATACCGGTTGCACGTGTCAGTGGCACACGTCGGTAGCGGCGGCACCACGAAGAGAGAGGTGCAGCACACACAAGAGGGTAGGAAGGGTTAGGGTTTCGAGTAGAGACTTGTTTATTCCTACCATGTTGGGAAAATAAGAGACTTGTTTATTCCCAAAGAGCGCGCATGCCTCAACCAAGCCCGAACAGCCAAAAAAAAGGTGGTCCGCATTCTCAACATCCACGTTACAATGACAGCAGATTGGGTCCCTCGTATAGATAAATCGCACAAATCTCTCGCATGTGAGTAGTCGCCCCATCGAAAAAGCCACAAAAACACCTCCACGCACATCGGGATTTTCCAACTCCAGATTCTTCTGCAATCCGTCGTACATCCACCCGGGTCAAATACGATTGGGCCCTTCAGAGCCCTACAAGCTTTCCTTACTGCAAAGTTGACATCATACCAGTACCAGCAGTCACGACCCTTCGCGGGTCGGCTAACCTCCTCAAGATCCTGCGGCATAGCCAATAGCCTGCCCATTCGCAGGTCTGATAATTCAGATATGAACTGAGGAAAGAACGAATTTCCATCCCAAACATCTGCCACAGAACAATTTGGATTATCCACTAGAGCCTGCAAACTTGGAAAGCATGTGCCAAGTTCCCCACGCTCACTCCAGTCGTCATTCCAAAATCCGAATCCCTTGGCATCGCCCATAATCGATCGTAAGAAGGGGTCTAATAGCCTGAATCACGCCACGTATGCCCTCCAAAAGAGAGAAGGGGGCGCATCAACATCCCCTTGGCTTGGCAAGGAGCATTCCATGCCATAGATTGTCTTAAGCAAAGAGCACACCATATTTTCGCAATTCCCCCATATACGGGCGATCCACTTGCTAAGGAAGGCTTTATTCGTCTCCTCCAGGCTTCGGACTCCCAAGCTGCCATCCTCCTTAGAATAAGACACCGTTTCCCAATCAACCAGGGACATCCCACTCGACTGCTCCGAAGACGACCAGAAGAAGCGTCTCATGATGGCCTCCATCCTCCTTCGTACCCCAACTGGGAAAACCCTGGCAGATAGAAAGAAAATAAGAATAGCAGACAAGACTGGATTCAAAAGCATCAATCTGCCTCCCCGAAACAAACATCTATATCTCCAACATGTCAGCCTCTGCTCCATCTTCTCGATCATCAGCATCCATTCTACCGCATGCAACCACCCAACGGTCAGGGGTACACCAAGATAACATAGCGGTAGATCCCTACGTGGAGATATGAGCCAGCCAGCACAACTGGTAATCTCCCTCACCTCCAAATTAACAGTCACAAACTCTGATTTGTCCATGTTAAGCCTCGAGCTAGAAACCTCCCCAAAAATATCCAAGACAACAGACATACCTGTGCAACTAACTGAGCCTCCCTCCACAAAAAGGATAAATTATTTACAACGCAAGAATTCATGCTTTACAGATAAAAATTACCATGATTCATCTATAAGACTACAAAGACCCCATCTAACATAAGGATCGCATGACCGGCAACTACAGTAAACAGTTACAAACAAGACGGAACCTAACAACAAACTAATGCATGGATTCAATGCATTCGATCGAATGTATGTCGACTAGATTGACCGAATAAAACAGCATGATCTAATCACCAATACAGGTATAATGTAACGAAACTCAAAGCTCAAGTTTTTTACCACCTAGATCAAACAAAACTAAACCAACAAAAAAATGAGCGGGTGAAAGCCGGCAATACCTAAGCGTGGGATAGGCATCGGACAGCAACATCTCGAGAGCGGACTCGTCCTCCTGTCTCATCGGTCTGTACCAACAGAGCTCGTTCCAGACGCCCCTTCTCCTCCCGAAGCACCTTCCCCCCTCCCTATTCGCCTCGTCGGAAGTCCCGAACACCCGCCTGCTCACCATCTCGATCACCGATCCCACTTCCTCCGCAGATACGCCGCTCCCCTCGAGGCCGAACGCCCCGGCCTCGCAAGCAGAAGCCACGAGCCTCCGGATCGAGGCGCCGTCGCCGGATCGGAGGGCTTCGAAGTCGATCGCGTCGAGTGGGGATCGGCGGCGGAGGAGGTGGTAGGTGCCGGGAAGAGTGAGGTCGGGGACCTTCAGGGAAGTCTCAAGGTACTCCGAGAGAGCGTGGTCGTCGACGGCGGCAGATCGGAGGCCCTTCCCGGTTGCAATCGGGGTTGGGGTCTGCGCACGGGAGGGACGGTGCTCCGGTCTAGCGACAGCGGCGGCCATTGCCGGTGGTTGCCTGGTTGGCGATGCGAAGGACGTTGAGACCTCTCCCTCCGTCAGGAGAGAGAAAAAAAGGTGGGAAAATCGTCATGTCGGGCGAGTTAGGTGGGTGAATAGTGTGTCTCAAGATGCCATTTTTTTAGTTTTTTAAAAAGTCCTCGGAGAAGTAAAATTTGCAATTCTGTTGGAAATTCTACATGTAAAACTTGCTGAGTGATAAGAAGTGAGATGCAATGAAGTAGATATATCTCTCGTTCTTATTGGATTAGGTTAGGAGTTAACAAATGATAAAAAATTTAGATAGAAACTTAGTGAATGATGATGTGATCACTTATCCTAAAACGAAGTCCATTTATCTCAAGATAAGCGGATTTAACCCACATCCAAGCAAGGCATGTGGTAAAGTTTTAAATCGTACACGTGATTAAGTCGATTTGTGTGAGAAGGATGTATGATAATGGTGACAGTAGAGGTGTTTGGGTTATGTGATATCTTATTTCGCACTATATTTTGTATCTAGCAATAAAAATGTATTAGGAAGGTAATTACTTCTTTCAAAATATAGTCATTATCTAAGGTATAGTCATTCATTTAACTATCAAGATCATGAAAATACCGATCATGGAATCATTTTTTATTATCATGTTAAGTATGAGTCAATCGATCGAGTTAAGGCTAGAGATATGAGATTTTAAGTAGTCCCCAAACATAGTGACAGGAGAAGTATAAACTTTTTGTGAGTTTACTTTTTTTTCATTACTTTTTCCAAAGATCAAGTTGAGTTGGAGATTGAATATCATCGAAATTGACAAGTCATAATACTAATTAAATGTATTAAAATGCATCGATATGATTCAGAGATGTTAAATATATGTAGTAGTCGCATTAATTGTATAATTTTTCCTTAGTAGTATCACCACGCACCAGTGTTGATTTAAGTGTTAGTGAGAATGAATTTTAATAGTAATTATTCATATCAATGAGATTTAATTTGATTGTATTATGTATGATTCCAACAATAGTTAGCCATGCATCTATTGAAATTCGATTACAAATATTCATTAATGAATTCAAATAATCGTAAAATATATATTATAGCAGACAAGATCGGGAATGAATGAAGAATTAAACCATAAGCAACAAGCAATTAAAAAAAGAATTAAAATTAGATATCATTAAGCACCTCATATTAACCTTTCCGTGAAGATATCGCCCTCTCTTTACAGGTGTGTTAGCTTTGGTGATCCGCTCAACTACACGCATTGATGTCAGCGCACTTCAACATTGATTGTTCTCAAAAGCACCTCACAAAACAACAGCCAAAAGAATGAAAATTATGGCTAGAATTTAAAACAATAGTTTGAAAAAACTCATTATCAAGACTTTCAAATAATTTGGAGAAACTAATTTAGCTAACATACCTAATGTTGTAATGCAAATAAATGTAACATTATCAAGATCGAAAAAACCTTCTTGAGGCCAAGCCACACGAAGCTTTAGAATGAAAGAATGTGTGTGGCACACCAATCTCCCTTTCCTTTTTTATATGATTGCTTAGGAGAACTCATATGCAAGCTACGAAAAGACTATAGCCAAACAATATGGTAATATCTTCTTCCCCCTGAATTCGCCAATTGTAGCACCCCAAACATAGTACCACATCTAGTAGTTACAAAGCGTGGTAGTAGCTTATAAGTAATGTGTGCCACTACTAGTCAACCTGGGTTTAAGCATTTTAGGTTGTGGTCAGAGTCTCAAGTAATGCCTAAGCCCCAACAAGTTGTTTGGGCCAGTACCTAGGGATGTCAACGGGTCGGGTTTGGGGCGGGTATTACTATTCCCAAACCCATGCCCATTTATAATATCACTACCCATATCCGCCCATTTATTAAACGGGTAATTTGTACTGGGTACCCGTATACCCGTCGGATACCCGTATACCCAATGGGTACCCATGTCTTCGACATGGTAAATATTAAGTTGTTTATAAATGTATACAAGATTTTCACAGATAGACGAAATAAAGTTAGATCGTGTAATATGGCGATTAATAAAAACGTGCAATATATAGAGAATATTAAACGTTTATATATATTAAATGTTTAACTCTTTTGTGTTGATAGTTTTTATTTATTAAAGATATAAAATGTTAGTTGAATATGAATAAATAGATTGAGAGGAGAAAATTGAGTTGTATATTTATACATGTAGATCGATACATATTAGATATGAAATGGATTTGGGTCTAGTTTGATTAAAATGCAACATAAACATCTATCTTTATATATATTTTTTATTCGGGTTTGGGGCGGGTTCGGGTTCGGGTACCCACAAGGCAATCCCAAACCCATACCCATACCCGCATGGGTAGTCAATTCAAAATCCAAACCCACCCAAAAATAAATGGGACGGGTTTTGGGTCTTTAAATGGGACGGGTTCGGGTCGGGTACCCAATGGGTAAACCCATATTGACATGAATACCAGTACCACATCTAGCACGTGTGTGGCCCACCAATCTCCCTTTCCTTTTTTTTATATGATCGCTTAGGGGAACTCAGATACAAACTACAAAAAGATTAGATCCAAACAATATGGAAATATCTTCTTCCCCTCGAATTCGCCAAGTGTAGCACTCCAAACATAGTACCACATCTAGTAATTGCAAAGTGTAGTGGTAGCTTATAAGTAGTGTGTGTGCTAATACTAGTCAACCTGGGTTTAAGAATTTTGGGTTGTGGTCAGAGGCTCAAGTCAGGCTTAAGTCCAACAGGTTATCCGGGCCAGTAACTATGATAATGAATCGGAGCTAGAGCCTGGTGATGAATCTCATATTCATCAACATTAGATTGATTATTCAACCTTCTATCTTAGCTTATTCAATTGATTTATTGGTTAACTAAATGTAACTAACATTATACACCTTGTAAAAAATTAAGGCTAATTACAACAACAACAAAGCATTTTCTCGCATTAAGTAGGATCAGATACATGGATTCTTTACCTCCATTCAGATTTATCTTGGGTCAATCTCGGACTTAGATCCAAAAAACTAAGATCCATTCATATAATCTTATTCTAACACTTCTTGGGCCTTCCTCACCCTCTCTTAGCAGGCTCGATATCCCAAAACTCGCATCTCCTAATTGGTATACCAAACGACCTCCTTTGCAAACGGCCAAACACCTTAAGCAATTTTCTCGCATCTTATCCTTGATCGGAGCTACACCAACTTTCCTTCAGATTGCATCATTCCAAATCTAATCCTTATGTGTGTGTGTGTGTGCGCGCGTGTTTCCACACATTCGCCTTAGCATTTTCATTTATGTTACTGCCATTCTCTGCATGTGATTATGATTCATATGCCAACATTCATATCCATATAGCATAGCATGTTTCGCGACTGTTTTGTAAATTTCCTTTTGATTTTCAAAGAAATTTTTTTCTCATAGAGAAAAATAGAGCATCCTCTTCACTTTAGCCAACCTGCATTTATTATATTAGTAACAAACCATCAATTTACTCATCATGTTGCAAAATAGATCTCAAGTATATAAAAGAATTTCTCTTCTGAATGTTATCGCCACCAATCTTCATATTGATTCATTTACAATTACTTCCATCAAAAGTACACTCCATAGCCCTACTTATACGAAATTTTTTAGTCTTCAATGCATGTCTCTAGACATCTAGCTTCTCATTTACTCCATCTCTAGTGTCATCAATCAACACAATATCATTAGTGGATAACATACACCAATATATCTCATCTTGAATGTGACTTATCAACTTGATAATAATCAAAGTAAAAGGAATGGACTCAAAGCTGAACCTTGATGCAGATCAATGTTTATGTCAAAGTAATTTGTCTTGTTAGATTAGATCCTTACACAAGATGAAGCCCTATCATACATATCCTTTATGAGGTTAATATATAAGACATGTGTCTATCTCTTCTCCAAAACTCTCCACAATATCTCCCCTGGGACAGAATCATAACTCTTCTCCAAATCAATAAAAAACATATGGGGTTCTTTGTTTTAGTTATATAAATCTATACCATTCTCCTCGGCAAGTGGATGGCTTCAATAGTTGAGCGACCTGGTATAAATACGAATTGATTTTCTTTTACTTTGAGAACTTGCCTCCACCTTCTTTCGATCACACGTTCATAAATTTTCATAGTGCGACTCATCAGCTTGACGCCTCTGTAATTTGAACAATTTTGAATGTCTCCTTGTTCTTATAAAGAGGCATTATGATGCTTCTCCTTCAATCTTCACGCATTTTCTTGCTTCGTCAAGTAACATTGAATAAATTTGTAAGCCGAGTCAAACCACGCTCACCTAAAACTCACCATACTTATATAAGAATGTCATCAGGTCTTACATATTTCTTAGGTATCATAACCTTCAAAACCTCCTCTACTTCCTTCCTTTGTATTCATCTATAGTTTGCATGATTCAAGTAACTTTCACTACTAGCTAGATCTCCCAAAGTGTCCTCTCTATTTCCTTCCTCAATGAAGAGCTTATGGAAATATTGCTTCCATCTTGTGTCTATATCCTTCTGAGTAACAAGCACGTGAACTTCGTCATCTTTAATGCATCTCACTTGAAAAGGTCTTTGGTCTTTCTTTCTCTTGCTTTGGACAACTGGAATATATCCTTCCGACCCTCCTTAGAATTGAGATTTTTGTACAAAACTTCATAAGCTTTTCACTGAGCTTCATTTACAGTCTTCTTTGCTTCCTTCTTTTCTATTTTGTAGTTTGTAACAGCTTCCTTTATTCTATCATTAGACATAGCTTTAAATCATGCTCTTTTAATTTTGAGCTTCTCTTGCACTCCTCCACTCTACCACCAAGCCTCCTTTTAGCCTATAGCTCCTCCCTTTGACTCATCTAGCATCTCTTTAGTTGCCATTCGAATACAAGATGCCACCACCTCCTACATATCATCACTTCCATTACAATCTCAAGATGTCTTCTAAAACATTATCATTGAAGCTTGATAGGTTCAATTGAAGATTCTACCATCTAGTTCAAGTGATCTTGGAAGCCCTTCTTTTCTTTACCAACCCTTTATTTGTACATCCATGACTAACAAGCGATGTTGAGTTGTCAAACTCTCTCCTGGGATTACTTTGTAATCTTTGCAACATAACTGATCTCTTCTCATCAACACAAAGTAATATATACGTGTTCTAGTCGAGCCACTCTTATAAGTAATTAAATGATTATCCCTCTTCTTGAAGATAGTGTTTGTTATGAAATGATCGTAAGCTGTTACAAAATTCAGAATGACTTTTCCCTCTTCATTTCTATCCCTAAAGCCATGGCCTCCATGAATACTAGCATACCTCGAAGCATCATTTCCCACATGTCCATTAAGATCTCCACTTAGGCAAATCATATCTCTTTGTGAGATTCTTTGGATAATCTTATCAAAATTCCCCCAAAAAGCTTGTTTAATCCTTCCATCTAAACTAATTTGTGACGCATAAACCGAGATGATATTCATAAATTCTTCTTCGAGCACCAATTTTAGCAAAATAATCTGATCCCATAATCTTTACACCTCATCCATACAATCCTTAATCCTTATGAACAACCACTCCAACACTATTTCTGCTCTTATTTTTACCTAAATACCAAAGTTTAAAGCATGCCTTCTCGATGTCCCTTGCTTCTCTCTAACCCTTTTGGTCTCTTGGAAATATAGTATATGAATCTTCCTTCTTTCCATCGTATCTATAATCTCCATCGATTTGCCAGTCAAAGTCTCAATATTCCAACTACCTATCCGCAACTTTCTTTGCAACCTCTTTTGGACCAACTTATTTACTCACATATGTCCATCATGCGAGAACTCTTATAAATTTTGGATTGCATCCAGGTGGCGATGCAATGAAACTAGCTTATTTACTCGCATACGTTCCTCATGCGAGAACCCGTGCAAATTTTGAACTGCATCTGAACAGTGATGTAGCGACCCTTGCCAATTTCTCATTGCATTCGGGTGATGCAATATGTCACTAAGGGAATGCCCCAACAAAATCTAAATGATTGCTTAAATCAATGTTGAAAAGGTCCGAACTATTTTAAAATAATTCCTAAATAATGTTCTTAAAGAGAACATTATTTAGAAATATGTCTCTCTTACTATTGTTGTAGGCTATCTAACATGCAACCTCCTCAATTTCCCAGGCTTTGGGACCGACCATGGCTAATTATTGTAAATAAATAAAGTATCTAATTATTGTATGTATGTATCTATCTAATGTTTTCTTTATTTATGTGCTTTCCTTATATTTAAAAAATTCCATAAAAAATAGTGTAACATTGTAAATAATATATTTCATACTAATTCATATTCAAAAAAATAGAAAATAAATAAAATATTTAAAACTAGTATTTTATATTCATAAGAATACTTACAAAAATAATAATGTATATATGATGTATTTTGATTTTAGATTCTACATAAAGTTGTAGATCTTAAAACAACACACAGCTTTCATGCAGAACACTTTTTATGTTGATTTTATTTACTATTTTATTTCTATTATACTTTATTTTATATAACTCATGCATTGATGAATCACCATTTCATCACCTTTATTCTATCATTTCGTCCTTAAAAACTCTAGTAAATGCGTGTAAATACCCTTAATTCATGCATTTTAGCATTCATTCATTATTGTACAAAATGTATATAAAATACTTTTTTTAATACCAAAATTATAGAATAAAGGAAAACGAATAAAATATTGAAGATATTTTATGACCTGAAACCCTGAGGTCTTGGCATCTCGATGACTAGGTTGATAAGAAATAAAGTAGGGGGAGATAAGGGTCCAAATACAATAAAAATCCCTTTTATTTATTCATCCTTTATTCACTTTTGAGACATATTTTATTTTCCACTTTTATACAGGTGATCCCTCAGTTTGCCCTCTTTGTGTTTTCTCAGATTTTATTACGCAAATGCACTCACCTTCATGTTCATCTAATTGTTCGTACACATCCCTCACACTCCTATGATTTTGACACGTACCTTTGATTTCACTCATCCTGGCCTTCTCCAGAACCCTCTCCACCACGAGCTTTTCACCTCCTCACAAAGAAGGAGAACCCAATTAGGGTTTCACTTATGCCACCTTTGATAGCCCTTCGCCCATATTCATTTCATCCTCAAACTCATCCACTTCACTTTAGTTATGCGCCAACACATGCAGGTCGAGGGTTCCTTCATTGGTCGGAGAGTTTCATCTCTGACGAGGCTTCATCGACTAGCCTCATCATCCATCGCATAGCCTTCACCACCTCGCCATCACCTTCACCAGCCATCCACGGAGGTGATCCGATCTTCAGATCCATCTGAAGAACACGAAAGAGCTACAGGACCCTCGCCGGAGCCCTGCCTTCAAGCCATCACTCGAGGAGGAGCAACCATCCTTGAAGACCTACAAATATCGTCGATCTCTTTGATCGAACGGTTAGCAACAATCCCGAGCCCCCTACCGCGCCTCCAGCCTCGAAGTATTCCAAGCCTGCGTTAAAGCTTTGGAACACGCCCATGGCTTGCAGCTCGAGCCGCCCTCCTAGCCTCACGCCGAAGCAGACCCGCACACCCCGAAGCACACGCAGACTGGGAATTTTGTAGTAGAGCCTCATTGCGTTTTCATATTTACACATCAATCCTCGCACGTTGGATATTTGCAAAGAACCCCCCTCCATCTTTCTTTTAGGGATTTTATCACTTGTGCCCCTCTGAGATATCGCAATATCAGTTATGCCCCTATCTTTTTGGTAATATCAGTTGTGCCCCTCACTTCTTGCTCCGTCATCACTTGTGCCCTTCCGTCAGATTGACCGTCAATGAGTTGACTTAATCATGGTTTTTTCAAACCTTGGTGCAGTTAATAGGGGTATTATTGTCCAGACTCCTCTTCTTCCTCCTCTTCCCCCATCCTCTTCTTCCTCCTACAACCTCCTCCTCCTCCCTCTCCGCCCGAAACTCCTCCCCCAGCCCCCTGCCCCGAGCTCCGCCCCAGCCTCCCTCTGCCCCGACCTCCCCCCGCCCCCGCCCCGAGCTCCGCCTCAGCCTCCCTCCGCCCCGACCTCGCCCCGCCTCCGCAGTAGATGCAACGGCCAATGTCTCCGTCTTTGACTCCGTCCACTCTCGCAGCGATGGCTTGGCTCAACTAGAACTCCCGCCTGAAGTCTGACATCGAATTGGAGCTTCTCTCCGATGATTACTCCGATCCGCTTTCTCCTCGGAAGTTGCTGACCTCTGCTCTGCTTAATTCCCGTGCTTCGGCATTCGCCAAGTGCAGCCAGAGCTTCATAAACCGAGGGGCTACATTCCTGTGCTCAATTCCCCAGGAAGAGAGCTTGCTCGCCGGACGGGATGCTGGATTGGACCATTAGAGGCGACGAGCTCAGCAATCTTAGAAAATGCGCATCTTTTGGATTCAGGAGCAATGGGTCGCAGATGGGTGGTAATGGTGGCTCTGCTCTTGCTCCAGCTTCCATTGCAGAGGAGCCCGACGTCTCGTGGGTGCGATCGCTCTGCGGGTGACGCGCTTCCGGTAATCCCTGACCCCGCGGACAGAATCCAACTTGAAGAGTAGCGCCATCACCATCTCGTTCAGCTTCAGCCTCTCCGTCTCGTCGTTGGCGATCAGATCCAGCAACCCATCGATCCTGGCTGCGATCTCCTCCACCTGACGCTCCACGTTCCACACCATCTTCATGCACTTCCTCACCAGGAAGCCCCGGAAGAACTTCTGGATCCTGACGGCCGCGGCGAGCCTCGTTGCGTCAGAAGGAGCTTTGGTCATCCGGGTACTGTCGAGGATCAGGATGGAGACGACTGTCCGGGGGCGACGGTCGGCTGGAGGTTGGGGGCTCCAGTATCTTCGAATCACGTAGTTGTCCATCGTTGGAGAATAATCGATCACGATTTCTGATGTGGTTTGCTTTGCGAAGCTTGTGATGAAAGAGAGAACGGATCCCGTGGGAAATTTATAGATTCCTGGTGATCGTCAGGGGGTCTGGATTATTCTGGAGGAAACTGGATTGATGTTTCAGAAGGATAGGGAAAAGTCAAGAAAAAAGGTGCACGTTGCAGTACGTCAGCATCCCCATGTAACGTGGATTTTGTTCGAGTTTGTTTCCGGTCGAATTAGCTTGTAGGAGGGGGCATTGGGATCGCGAGGAGGGCGGGGGCAGAGGGGTCGCGATGGAGGGTGTGGAGTAGAGGCTCTATGCGGAGGCACCGTTTGTGGCGGCGGTGCTCAATGGCAGCTTCTTCGGCGGAGGAGAAGGTGAAGGTGCGCGCGGAGGAGATGGGGAGGAGAGGGGAAGGACGGAGGAGGGTGGAGGTGAGGAGGAGGTGGTGGCGTTGGGGGCGAGGGCTCTCCAGGAAGGGAGGAAGTGGAAGAGGAAGAGGAAGAGGAAGAAGATGGGAGAGGAGGAAGAGAAGGGAGGAAGAAGACTGGGAAGGAGGACTATTCAATCCTTTTTTTAATTTAATTCCGCTTATGTCCTCAAAGTTAACGGTCGTTTGTGTTGGGAATGGACGGTCACTAACCCGAGGGGCACAAGTGATAGATTTGCAAGAAGTGAGGGGTACAATGATATTACCAAAAAGATAGGGGCATAACTGATATTGCGATATCTCGGAGGGACATAAGTGATAAAATCCCTTTCTTTTATTATATTTCAGTTCATTTTGGAGCCATTTGTGATTTTTTAAGTATTTTTTAGTTATGTTTTATTTGCAATTAAGCCCTTAGATTTATTGTTGAATAAATTGAGCATATGATTTCATTTATAATGAAATTGGTCTAGTTTGGTTCGTATTTTTTTATGCTCTACATGTCTATGCCGTGCATGTCTGTACAATTGATCATCTATTAATTAACTAAAGCTCATGATTTGTTTTGTAAACCTTGATTTGCATTTCTTGCATATTAACTCTAAAAATTGATATTAATAGGCTATTTGTGACATGCACTTCCTATTTAGATGAATTAGAATTATTTTAAAGATTTTTTAAGTCTGATGAAATCGGAATTAGTGTTCTCATATGTAGAGAAACAGATGCTTCATACTTAACTTGACTATTCAAGCAATCGTATATCTAATTTGTTCATCATTTTGTATACTTTATCACACAGATCATTTTGAGACAAATAAACACATAGTTCATAGCTATATCATGTGAATGTTTGTTCTTGTGTGTTTTTGCGTTATGATTCATTTTGTAGCATCATAATATAACTTGCATATAAAAAGACAAAGATCATGCATGCATTTATGTTGAACTAGATACCACTATACATCATTTAACCTAAATAACCCTAGTTTAGAAATTACAATAGCTAGTGTCCTTGTGTTCGATCATGAACTTATCCACGTATAAATTTACACCACGCTCTCTTCGCGGAGATACTTTTAGTGTGGCTCTGTTGGTTCATTGATCGCTCATACCACAATTAAACATAATTAGCAATTTATCGATTCATCACCCAGGACGCGATAGATGGTATCTGAGAAGATTCCCTCTAATAGTGGAAAGGGTTACCCAAGAGCCACCCCTACCATAGAGTTAGGATGAAAATGCTACCCAAGAGGTGAAGTTGTCGTTGTTACAGGGAATAGGTCATGGTCCATTATACAATGAGGACGTTGCAAATATATGGATGATTGATTGTAGCATCCCAAACATAGTACCATATATAGCAATCACAAATTGTGGTAGTAGTTTATAAGTATTTGGGGCTATTACTAGTCAATCTGTGCTTAAGCATTTTTTATTGTGGTAAGGGACTCCAATTGAGCTTAAGCCTAATAATTTATCTAGGTCAGTAATCCCTAATAATGGATCGGGAGTAGGACTCCGAATGTTACATCAAGACATCGAGAATACAATTAATAAATTAGCACCGTAATTTGGACTACTAAATCATCATATGTTCATTGGGTACATCAAGTCCAAGTTCAGAATAAACTGCATGTTACATAAATTTTCATTTGACCTCTTCGAATACTCCTCAAAGACGGAGTGATTGCCAAATTTTGCTAAAGGTAGAAAACCTAGGGTCTGTTTGGTTGCCAGGTTATCCCAGGGTAACCTGGCATACCCCCTTCTCTATTCCTACATTCCTGGACAGGAATGAGTTATATGGGTGATGAATGTACGTTTCATCATCTTTATTTTATCATTTTGGCCTTAAAAACCCTAGTAAATGCGTGTAAATAGGCGTAATTCATGCATTTTAGCATTCATGTATATGTGTGTAAATATCGTATAAATTGTGGTTTTTAAAGCCAAAATCATAGAATAAAGAAAAGAAAAGAAAAAGAATAAAATAATTTAAATATTTTATGACCCAAAACCCCGAGACCTAGGCATCTTGATGAATAGGTCGACCAGGAATAAAGTAGGGGGAGATAAGGGCCAAATACATATATTTATTAATTCATTCTTTATTCATTTTGGGACCTATTTTTGGTTCCACTTTTTATACATCAAATAAAGAAACTTTGTACATGAAAGTTGTAGATAATTTAATAAAGAAAAATACAAAATTGATTTCACTGAAAAATAATATACAGATAAAAATTTATGGTCTGAATAAAAAATCCAGAACCCCAACTTCCCAGACTCGTATCTCACAAATAAAAACTCCAAATGCATCAAACTCACCTTTAATTGTATATAGAAGAAAATAAGCTATTTAATGGCGGTGGTTTCGCATTTGGTGGAGCTACGGTTTGAAAGTTGAGTTTTGGACCCACATTGTATACTTGTACAGATTAAAATATTCAATTTATTATTTATTTATTATTTTTATAATTTTATATTTTTATAATTTTGTAATTAATACTTATAATAATTATGTATATTAAAATTAGAATAAAAGCATAAATAAAACTCAAAATAAAAATATATGTAAATAAATATACATAGGTATAACACATATATCTATACATATAGAATTCATACTTCTATTTTATTAAATATACAAAACACATCAATAAATTAAAATAAAAATACAATTAAGTGTATAAAAGTATGTTATAATTATATAAAATAATAAACAAAAATAAATAAATTAAATATACAAATTAAAAATAAAAGAACACAATATATCGAATAATATACCTATAAAGGGTATAATAGGCAACTTGTAAAAATACATTTCATAAAAATAATTAAAAATCATAATAAAATAATTTATAAAAAAATAAACATTTTTTATTTTATAACCAAAATTTAAATAATTGATTTTCTATTTTTTATTGAATTTATAAGTATTTTTTCCAAGGTTTTTTCTGGTTGGTCCACGTGGACCAACCAGATCTCTTCCTTGGTTGACCTCGGTCAACTCTCTGACCGAGGTCTGGCTGTTGTCAGACTGTGGTTTTTCCTCGATTTCGCGGATTTTTGGAGGCCGATTCTTTCACCGTTTGAGGTCGGTCTCTTCACGAGTTTTGTAGCCCTACCATAGGGCATACACACCCATAGCTCTCCTCGAGCGTTGGATCAATGCGCCACCTGCTATCACCTCGTCAATCACGCCTCTCGGCCAAGTTTCAAAAACCACCCCGTCACCTTCATTTGAGTTTTGAACCCTTCTTTGACCTAGCTACCCCTTCCTTCTTGCGTTCTGAACTGGAGGCCGTGACAGGGCCTCCCCCAACCATCTAGGTACGGCGCGCGTGGCCGGGAGGCGCTTCCACCACCTCCGGCGTGGCCGCCGTCGAGGTCACATCTCATTGGTTTTTTCTTGGCCAATTTGAGGTTGTGTTTAGTGTGTTTTCTTATAGTTTAGTCAGCTGGTATTATTAGGATCCATTTCACGTCTTTTTCTTGTTGCTTTATCACGTGTGTTGCCCCGATTTCGCAGCCGATTCCCTCGCCGGAGCTCTTGAGCTCCGGCGACCCTCATCGGGTCCACACCCCCCTTCCATTTGTCAATCGCCCTTGGGACCATATACTGTCGTTCGTGTGCTCATCCTGCAGGTCTCAGGCGGCCAAAGACCCCACCTGGGGATCGATTTCGCTGAAGCTAACACCCACCTGGAGCGGCTCCTGTTCTTCACGTCGCAGCGGCTTGATGGCATGCCTCACGCCATTTTGAAGCCGTCAACAGCTAGAGGGGCATCCCAGGAGGCTTTGCGAGCTTTTGGATACGAAGAAGGTCGTCGGGAGCGGCTCTACATCCAAGCCAAACTCGCCCTCGGCGGGTTCCTTCGCCGTTCTTCCCCATCGATCAGCAGTCGTCAGATCACGGCCTGTTCTTGCTGAGCTACAGGTACCGTTGATCGCGCGCCCCCTCCATTCGTTCGATTACGGCCTCAGGATCTAATCCTGGCCGTTATAACCCAAGGGGCATCGGGCCCTACTGTGTTGACACGTGTTAAGTGGCTTTTGCCACGCCGTCGGATCGCCCCCCTGCTGGGTATTTTGCGCACCCAACCCAGCCATTTTTGCTAATTGTTTATTAGTTATTAAACTTTCGCCTGTTGTTATAATAGTTTTGTAAGATTTTGCGAGCAGGCCCCCGAACTTCTATATTATTGCAGGTTTGCCCCTGCCAGGCGCGTGCTCTGCACGTGGCGCTAGCGTTTTTGCAGGAGCGCCCTCGCTATTTCTTGTTATTCCCATGTAGTGCATGAAGTTTTTATGTTAGTTATAAAGTTTCTGGGAACATTGCATTCCGGCCCTCGCATTTCTTGACAATTATAAAAATGCCCTTGCATGTGTGATTTTTCTTTTTGCTTCTAGTATTTATTGCATGTGTCTATAAAATCCAAAAAAATCTCCAAAAATCATAGTAGCTCTCTGTTGCATTGTAGTTCTTCATTATATTTTTATTTTTCGTGTTTATTGCATTTTAATATTTATTAAAAATAAAAAACAACCACTTTGTGCACTGTCTAGCTTATAAAATCCCTAAAAAATATAAAAACACTCCAGAAAAATCCGAAAAAAATATATTTTGTCTACTTTAGTTTGTTTTAACTCCCAACCAAAAATCATCAAAAAATACAAAAGAAAACTCCAAAAAAATCACAAAACGCCAAAAACCTCTATAAAAATATTAAAAATTCTACAAAAATCCGAAAAATATAATCTTGGTGTATAAATTTTCCTTATTTTATTATCTTTCATTGAACATTAATTTGGAGAATTTTTGTTATTGTTTTCCATTTTATTTCTCCATTTTAAGTTTCAGTCTTGCATTTTATTCACTGTTTTCTTTATTTTGCTATTTAAAAATACCAAAAACACTCTTAAAAATTCCCAAAAATCACAAAAACAGTAAAAAAAGTATAAAAAGACGAAAAAGACTTTATTTGCTAATTTGTAAACTTTTTTATCTATTTTTATAAATACCTCTTTCTCCCTTTTATTACATATTTTATATATTCCAATATTGAAAAAGAAAATATAAAAAAATATAAAATATAAAAAGAAAATATAAAATCAGAAAATTAAAAATCAAAATACAAAAATATAAAATTAAAATTTAAAAAAATATTAAAAATTTAAAACCCACAAAAAATAACATAAGTAGACATTCACACACTTGTGCATTCACTCGCCCCGTTTTAACTGTATGCTCCCTGTGTTCGACCTCTACACATACTTGCACTATACACATCTTTGTTGTAGAGTTATAATAAATTTTAACTCCACACACTTTCACTGCTTTACTTGATTGTCGTGGGTTAATTGTTGTTTTAATCCGAATTTCGCGTGGTCGATTCAGTGACTGAGTTCCCGCCTTGTGTGGAACTTAAGATCACCGTTTTCCGAGTGAAACAAATGGCGTTGTTGCCGGGGAGCAACAGCGCGTAGTTTGGGTCTTGTTTGTGATTGTGATTTATTGTCTATTTTGCAGCTTTTATTTTTGATATTTTATTTTCTTTTTTTTGATATATATGTTGAGTTGTCTAATCTCCTCTCCTGTTTGACTTTGTGCGAGGTACCGCGGATCGAGGGAGGCGCTCCACCCTAGGCGTCTATACACCCACGTGAAGCCGGCTTTTGCCAACTTAGCACCGAAGAGACGAGGAGAGATTTTTGAAGACCAGCTCCGCCTTTAGTTGAAGAATTTATTTCCTGCATTTATTTTTGTAATTTAAGTGAGAGAGCGACCTATATTTGTAATAATACAGGTACCCTCGGGAACTTGGACACTCGAGCCTATTTTCCATGTGATTGTTCACTTGGGGGCTCGCCGCGGTTTTTGTCGGCTTTTCATCGCATTTTTTTACTTTGTTTTCCGATTTTAGATTTTCTTTATTTTGTGTGATTGAACCTCTAGTTCTAGGATTGCTTGCGATAGACTAAGGCCAAGCACTTAATATCTTGCATGCACCTATAGTCTCGTTTGGACTTAGACAAAATTTAAACAGTTGATCATCACCTTCAATCCGTCGCGCCGCAAGCTCTCCCCGCAAAGCGCTTTCTCCTAAACTCAAGTGTGTTGAGCAGAGGAGGGGTGAGCCTAGACCGAACTCTAGGGTTGAGGATTGGTGGTCAGCTTGTGATTCTTCCCGCTAATAGCAATTTCTGAACTTAGGGCGATTTCATCGGGCTTGCATGTTACATATAGATAGGTTTCATTCTGCTGAGCATCCTTACATGTAGAGTGTTGGAGGCAAGGTGAGCAGTTACGCTTTAGCATTCATCATCGTATTTGCCGCTTGCATTGCTTTTCCGACTCTCCCTCTGATTTTGCCAACCTAGGTGTTCAAAGGAATTGACTCCCCGATAGGATCGTGCATTTCATTAAAAATCCAAAAAAAATGATAATCAATAAAATTGGTACTGCTAATATTACTTGACCCTAAAACCGACCAGAAAAGAAAAATTCTTTTGGGGCGAGTAATCCCCTCATTGTCTTCGCTTTTACTTGCTCGCGCACACCCTAAGGACTAGTGCCCAAATCCCATCTTCAGCCCTAAGTGTGTGCAACTCTTTTGACTTCTCACCTAACTCTAAAACAGACAAGATTAAAAGATCGCATTTTACGGTCTCTACCGAGTTGAGTAGGTGAATTGAGGGTTTGACTTGTTTTCATTTTTGCTTGTGATTGTTTTGTGTGTGTCTTAGATCATCCCTGCGCATTTGCGCCTTCTTTTCTACTCTCTTGACTTGACCGTCGCGCTCTCCCGATCATTTTCCTTTTGTTTTTGAGATGGCCGACTGGAGCGTATTTTATCCGGACTTTGCGGATCATTCGTTCACTTCAGCTGGTCTACCTCCCTTTTTCCAGGAGGACTTTGCTCCTGACCTTTGTACATATCCGCCTCAGCCACAGTATCAGACCTCGGATTTCTACCACACCCACCTCCACTTCCGTATTCTCCACCTTCACATCCATCCAAGGCCGAGCTGGTGGAGTCACCTTTCATGGAGTCCACCCTTGAGCACTTGACCCAGATGATGGATCATATGAGACAGAGGATTGACCACCTCACTAGTACCAATAAGAGCGACCATGATATTCCACCATTTGATGATATGGGTTCACTCGAGGATTTCCATGAGAGCTTGCAATCACCCAAAATTCAAAAAATGAGAAAATTTTAAAAACACAAAAAGAGATTGGGAGACTTATGATCGAGTCAGACTGTGAGGAGAGGTACCACTTGCCAGATCCTTTGACTACACAGCCTCTCACACCTTGTCCCACCTTTGACCCCGAGGATGCCGATGTACAGACTGCTCTTGGCATGCCTCGTGTATATGCTGATTCCGACTTCCTCCCTTGTATGGAGGAGGTTCAAAAATTCAAAAAAATATTGACTGAACCCGAAGTGGTGGCCACCATTCATGAGATTATCCGTGCCCCATTTCAGCAGGCCATGACTGATTTACACTCTCCTAGACGGCGGTGCTTCGATTAGCATCATACCCTTCTCGTTGGTACAGTCTCTTCACCTAGGGCCTCTCAAGAAAACCAAGATGATCGTACAGTTTGCTGATGGATCTATCAAGAGGCTGAAGGGTATCCTTGAAAACGCCGTCATTTCGATTCAGGGAACGAGCTACCATGTTGACTTTGTTGTTTTGCCCATGGAGACCTCCACGGGGGAGCACTCTCCAATCATCCTGGGACGACCGTTCCTCGCCTCTGCGAGGGTCGTTATTGATTACGGATCAAGAGAGATTCGCTTCCGTCCTGCTGACGAGAGCGAAGCATTGATCACCACACCCACTGTCAACCAGAGATCTGCACCTGATGCGACCACACCTATCTTGGCTGACCTCGAGGACCATGACCTTGATGATACTATCAGAGAATTTTGCTGTCTACTAGATTCCACTGAGACCCGAGAATTCTTGCTTGTTGAGGAAGACTCGGAAAGCATGGACCTCGACGTTCCTTCTTACGTGACTTGGCGATGTGTTGATGACATCCGCGGGATTTACACGTTGATACCGTTGAGCAGAGGGCAGATTTAGAGACTATACAGGACGGACATGCTCTGACTACTTCCACTGATGAGTCCGCTCCTGAGACTAAGGCCGAATTTGATTTAGTTGCTTTTCTTCAGAAATTCAGACCTTTTGATGAAAAAGATGATCCGGTTGAGATTATAGAGGACGAACAGAGTTCGACTACTTCCACTGATGAGTTCGTGCCTTTTGGTTTTGACCTGGATGACACCTCGCAGGATGACTCTGATTACACTACTTCCGATGATGATGAGTTCGTCCCATTTCACTTTGACATCAGCGAGACCCACAAGGCCAGACCTGACCACACATCTTCCACTCACCCGTCTGTGCCTTCACATCCTAGGGCCCCTGAGGATCTTCACTATGTCGACCCTGATCGGCTTCCGTCCGCTGTGGACCCCGATGTCGACCTGCATCACACCAGATCCATTCCTCAGCGGTCCCGCAAGAAGGTTCGCTTTCAACCTTCTTGATCATCTGTACATCCATCTATGTTGTATATTCTCTCTCATGTATCTCTGTCTATCTTTCGTTTTTGCTAGTCCACCCATTCTCGTGTTTGCCTTACTTAGGACGTACTTTGTCCTAAGTATAGGGGGGTGGACGAGCCGAGTGTTCTTTCATCGTTCCGTGTCATCACTCTTGTCGTTGCCTATACTTAGGGCTTCTTTCACCCTAAGTATAGGGGGAGCGATGCGTACATCCTCACGATCTCTTCTTCTATCTTCATCTCTTTTTCTTCTTTTCTTCTTTTCTTCTTTTCCTCCTTAATCTGCTTCATCTACCGAAAAGGTGCCGCCCCTTTTTGTCAGTTTTCCATACTTAGGACGTACTTTGTCCTAAGTATAGGGGGGTGTGCACCCTGAGTTTTGCTCTATTCTTTTCGATCCTCTCCATTGTCTCCTCTTCGTGTCTATACTTAGGGACATCTTACCCTAAGTATTGGGGGAGACAATCCGAGTACGATCTGTTCATTCCCACCCTTGACCCTCCCTGCTTTGTGTACAGTCTCCTATACTTAGGATTATTTGATCCTAAGTATAGGGGGGACGGTCAACTTCTCATTCTTTTGTTCATTCGTTCATCTCTTATTCATTTATTCTTTAGATTTTCCTATACTCAGTACGAGTTATGTCTTCTCTTTTCTCTCTGATCTATGAGGACATAGCTCAAGCTAATTATAGGGGGTCGTATATACTGTGTATATACTTTAGCCATAACTCGTACTTTCGTATTTTCCTAATAATATGGCTAATAATTCTTTAAAATTTATTAAAAATCACTAATAAAAAGATGTGGTTATTCCTCAAATTCTTTTTGTATGTACTTATTAATAAGTCAGGTGAAAATATTTTTTGCAAAATTTTGAAAAATAGTTTGAAAATCTTTGTGAACATCTATTGAAAACTATTTTGAAAATATTTTGTTACATGTTTTCAACCTGTAAAAATGTGTGGTTTGTAAAACTTATTTTCTTTGTGTGAAATGATAATGTTTGAAAAATGATTTGCAAATGGTTTGAAAAATGGTTGCAAAAATGTTTTGAAAAACCTATATATACTGTTTTGAAAACCTTTGCAAAATGATTTTCAAATGTGTGTACATGTTTGTAAAATGTTTATAAAAATTATTTTGGACTATAGTTTTCAAAATTGTTTGAAAAACCTGTGTCAAATAAGTTTGAGGAATACATACATCTCACCAAAATCCACTATACATATGTATATATCTATAAAATTGACCACTTACCCTGTAAATTCTTAAAATCCACTTCTTGTAAATATTAGAAGCACTCCCGTGTACATATTTTTCACCTTGTTTTCAGCCAAAATCTTTTTGTTTCCAAAAAAATCCCAAAAACATTTGCAAAACTAAAATCTAAAAACATTTGAAAAATCCTTTTGAAAAATACAAAAATTGCATCTGCATATGCATGCATCATCTTTTCAAAAATTCATAAAAAGTTCAAAATCTTTGAAAATTGCATCACAAAAATATTTTCTGCATTCTGCACCGCATTTGCATAGCATTCGCATTTTTCGGATTGAGTTTGATAGTTGAACGAGTCTAAGTAAAATCTGAAGATTGGAGCTTGATTGGACCTTAAAATCTACCTAATAACAGGAACCTTATAGGAACTGGGTTTGAGGTACTTCAGGTCTAGTTGACTTAATTCTTTGAGGCTCATGAGACTTGGTTCAATGGATTCTTGACTGCCTAAGTAGAGTATTTCGGAGCACACGCATGACTCTTGTTGATAATGACCTAACTTGGACACCTGCACCTTTCACATGGCTCAACTCAGTTGGAGTGGTGAGGGGATTGGATTTGCCGGTATGAGACGCACACAAGTGGAAACACTTGTCCTCCTCTAGGGAGGGAAGTGCACCCCAACCCGTCCAGTGATAAGGATGTCTAAAGACAGGAGACTGTGGGTTGCGATAAAGCTTCAAAAGAGGGATATTCTACTGGCTCGAGAGGAAAAACTCCTTATGTAAATGCTGCTGTGAATAGTATTTCAAAAAAAAAAGTTCAGGCATGTACAAAAATAAAAAGCCTACAAGTATGTACATATGTTGTATAGAAAATAAGCAAGCTTGAGCATCAAAGTCATATCATGTGAGCCTGCAGCTGGATGACTTGACTACACTGGTCTTTCATCCCAGGATAGGTAGCTTCACTGGCTACCATCCATTCTTCTCTTCACCCCCTCCTCTTGAGCTAGTTGCCACTTGAACTTAGAAGGGAATACCCCGCTCCTCGAGGATGGAGTCATTGGATTGGGGAATCATTGGGTTGTCGTACTGGAGAAGTCAGTCTCTTTGTCATTCTAGTTGGGGAGAGACACCATCACTTACACTGTACGAGTCAGATTCATAGTCATAAGGGTTTGCGTATGAGTTGAGATATTTCTGACCTGGTGATGAGTCCACATTTCATCATCTTTATTCTATCATTTTGGCATCAAAAACCCTAGCAAATGCCTGTAAATAGCCTTAAATACATCATCTTAGCATTCATGCATGTGCATCATATTAGTGTATAAAATACTGTAATGAAAGCTAAAATTATAGAATAAATAAAAGAAAAGAAAAAGAATAAAATATTGTAAATATTTTATGTCCCGAAACCCCGAGACCTAGGCATCTTGATGAATAGGTCGACAAGGAATAAAGTAGGGGGAGATAAGGGCCAAATACCTATAATTATTAATTCATTCTTTATTCATTTTGGGACTTATTTTTAGTTCCACTTTTTATACATGAAATAAAGAAACTTTGTACATGAAAGTTGTAGATAATTTTATAAATAAAAATACAAAATTGATTTCACAGAAAAATAATGTACAGATAAAAAGTTATGATCTGAATAGAAATCCAGAATCCCAACTTCCCAGACCCGTATCTCACAACTGACAACTCCAAATGCAGCATACTCACCTTTAATTGTATATAGAAGAAAATAAGCTAATTAATGGTGGTGGTTTCGCATTTGGCGGAGCTACGGTTTGAAAGTTGACTTTTGGACCCTCATTGTACAGTGTGCCGAATAAAATATTCAATTTATTCTTTATTAATTATTTATTCTTTTTTATGTTTTTACAATGTTGTAAATATTATTTATAATAATTATGTACATTAAAATTGGAATAAAAACCTAAAGAAAAATTAAAATAAAAATACTTGTATAATAGAGTACATAGATACAATACTATACAACACACTCTTATAATTTATTAATTATACAAAATAAATCAGAAAAATAAAATAAAAATATATTTGTGTGTATAAAAATATTTATAATTTTATAAAATAAGAAATAAAAATAATACAATTAAATACACAAATTAAAAATAAAAAGAATACAATATATAGATAACATACCTATATAGGGGTATAAAAGCAACTTGTAAAAATATACCTGATAAAAATAATTAAAAATCATAATAAAATACTACATTAAATAATAAACATTTTTTATTTTTGAATCAAAAATTAATAAAAGCATTTACTATTTTTAAATTAATTTCTAAACCTTTTTCCAGAGGGTTTTTCTGGTTGGTCCACGTGGACCAACCAGAGGGCTTGGACAGTTGACCCCGGTCAACTGTCTGACCCCCCTCTCTGCTGCTGTCAGAAATGGGTTTCGACCCATCTTCATGGATTTTTGGGAGCCACACCTTTCACCATTTGACCCCGCTCCCTTCACGACTTTTGTAGCCCACACATCGAGGATTCACGACCAGGTGATACCTCGTGCGTTGGATCATCCAGCCACCCGTGACGTCGCCTCGAAGGAAGCCCCTCGACCATCTTTCAAAAACGCCTCTCATCTTCCCATTTGATTTGGAACCGTTTTGGCCGACCATCAGACCTCCAGGCGTTCAGCTTGGGATCCCTGGTGACAGGGGGTTTGATCCCCAACCTTGTCGAGGTGTCGCGGTAGGCCTAGGCGTGTTTCACCATCTCCGGCGGCCGCGCCGCCGTGAGGTTCCCAATCTCCTTCGCCCCGGCCAAGTTGAGGTGTTTCGATCCATTTCTTTTAGCCTTTAGATAGCCATAAGTCCCAGCTTCAACCTCATGCACTTAGTTTGCTTTTTAGTTAATTAATTAGTGTAAATCTCGCGATCAAATACCTTGCCGGAGCCCTTCGAGCTCCGGCCACCACCACTTTCCTACTCCGCCATATCGTCTACATTTTTTTGCACTTAAAGGCATCTGGGACCTCGTTACTATTGTTTGCGTGCTCCTCTTGCAGGTCTCAGGCATCGAAGACCCCACCTTGGGGTTGATTTTGTCCAAGCACGGACCACCTGGGCCGTCCTCCTTCTCCAACTGCTCGGCGGCGCTCCGGCGGTCTATCCGCCCTTTTGAAGCCACTGCTCGACAGAGGACTCTTCCAGGAGGTTCGGGGCGTCATTGGAGGAGAGAAGGCGGCGTGGAGCGTGGAGATTTTGGCGTGTTAAGTTCATCCAGGCTGTCTCCGGCGGCTGTTCGTCCTCCACGCCCCAGCGCCGTCGATCTGCTCGGCGTTCTTGCAGAGGTACAGCCACCGTCAGATCTCGCAGCCCCCAGCCGTCAGATCGCGGGTCAGGATCTAATCCTGGCCGTTATAACCCAAGGGGTATAGGCGCGCCTCGCAGCGACACGTGTCTAAGGTGGGCATTTTGCAATACCCGTCCCGCCGGTTTTTGTAATAAATAATTACTACTGAAACTTCCATCTGCAGTACTATAATTTCTGGAATTTTGCACTTCAGCCCCAGATTATTGCATATTTGCTATTTAGTCCCTCCTAGGCGCGTGCACCGCACGCGCGTGGGTGGGCTTTTTTGCCAAAAAATCTTGCGGGTTCTGTAATTTGTTCTTGGTCCAGAAGTTATTTAATTCAGTTATATTTTGTGGGAAAAATTGCACTTTTGCCTTGAGCTTTTGAATATTTGTTTATACACCCCTGCCAGGCGCGTGCATAGGCGCGTGACTTAGGGATTTTTGCAACGAAGCCCTAGCGGCTTTTGGTTTTATTGTCTGGCCCAGAAACATTGTATTTCAGTTCAAACTTTGCGTGAAAATTGCAGAAGTGCCCCCTTAGTTATTGATTTTTGCATAAATGCCCCTGCTAGGTCTTTAATTGTTGCTTGCTTGATCCATTTATTTACGGCCTCATTTCAAACCCAAAAATTCTCAAATTTTGAACTTAAGCTCATGTGCATGTGTTCTTCCACGCCAACATTTTAGTTTTTGATTTTATTTTATTTTTATATTTATTAAAAATCAAAAACATGCTTTTTGTGCACTGTCTAGCTTAGAAAATGCCAAAAAAATATTAAAACACTTCGAAAAATTCCAAAAACATTACCTAGTGTCTATTTTATCATATTCTAGTGTCAGTCCAATAATCACTAAAAATCTCAAAAGAAAAACACTAAAAGTTTAAAAACACTCAAAAACTTCAAAAAAATATATAAAATCAAAGAAAACTGCAAAAAATATAAACTCAGGTCCTATTTGTTCTCTATTTTATTCTCTTCATTTGAAAATTAGTGTGAAAAATTTTGATTGTTGTTTGCTAATTTTAAATTGCATTTTCCTCACAGCCAGCACATTTTCCACTGTTTTCCTATATTTTAGTTTTTAAAAAATACCAAAAACACCTTGAAAAATTCCCAAAAATCACAAAAACAGTAGAAAATCCTAAAAATATCAAAAATATTTTATTTCTGAATTTTTGGATATTTATGCATATTTTTATAAATATTTTATCTTGCCTTTCATTACATTGTCTGTATTTTCCAATATTGAAAATAAAAAAAATATAAAATATAAAATTATAAAAATCAGAAAATTAAAAATCAAAATACAAAATTAAAAATTAAATTAAAATAAAAAAATTAAAATTAAAAACCCACAAAAATTTCCTTTGATTGCTTGCTTAGTGTAGACACTTGACACACACATTCACTTGTGCACATTAATTTTGAATTACCCTGTTTGCTCCCTGTGTTCAAACTCTCTGCATACTTGTCACTATACACCATTTGTGCAGAGTTAAAAATAAATTTTAACTCCACATTATTTCTAATTTATTGATCTTTAGTGTGGGTTAATTGTTGATTAAATACGAGATTCACTTGTGAGTCGCCACAGCGACGGTCATCTCCGCCTTGTGTGAGACACCAATTTTGACCACATCGAGTTTCGTGTTTATCAAATGGCGCTGTTGCCGGGGAGCAACAGCGCGTAGATCAGTTTTTGTTTTGTGTTGTGATCATTTGTCTACCTTTGCGGCTTTTATTTCTGCTTGTTTTATTTTCCTTATTTTTGATATATCTTTTGAATTGTCTAACCACTCTCCTTGTTTGGATTCCGTGCGAGGTACGCGGATCGAGGGAGGAGCCCCTCTTGGAGCACCTTGGCACCCACGTGAAGCGGCTTTAGCTTTGCACGAAGAAGGACTTGGAGGATTTTGCAAGACAACTTCTTAGCATTTATTTTCTTGCATTGTATTTATTTTGTAATTCATAGTGAGAGAGAGACCATCTATTGTAATAATACAGGTACCCCCGGACGTGGACTCTTGAGCCTAATTTCCAAGTGATTGTTCACTTGGGGGCTCGCCCTGCTTTTCGCGGCTTTTTCGTGTTTTCTCGCATTCTTTTTATTTTGTTTTGTTTTTCGATTTTATTTATTTTGTGTGATTGAGCCCTTAGTTTTTAGGATTGCTTGCGATAGATTAAGGCCAAACACCTAATACCTTTGCATGCACCTATAGTCTCGTTTGGACTTAGTAAAATCTTAAACAGTTGATCATTAGCTTTCGATCCACGCGCCGCGAGCTCATTCCCACACAAGCGCTTTCTCCTAACTCAAATGTGTTGAGCAGAGGAGGGGTGAGCCTAGACCAGACATTAGGATTGAGGGTTGGTGGTCAGCTTGTGGTTCTTCACGATAATAGCAATTTCTGAAACTTAGGGCGATTTCATCGGCTTTTGCATTTGCATATAGATAGGTTTCAATTCTGCCAAGCATCCTTGCATGTAGAGTGCTGGAGGCAAGGTGAGCATTTACGCTTTAGCATCCATCATCGTTTTGATCGCTTGCATTGCTTTTACGCCTCTCTACCTCTGATTTTGCCAACCTAGGATCTTAAAGGAATTGACTCCTCGTTAGGCGCGTGCATTTCTCACTAAAAATCCAAAAAAGGTGATAATCCATAAAATTGGGACTGCTAATTTTACTTGACCCTAAAACCAATTAAAAGAAAAATCTTGTATTGGGGCGAGTAATCCCCTCATTGTCTTCGCTTTTATTTGCTCGCGCACACCTTAAGGATTAGTGCCCAAATCCCATCAAGCCCCTTAAGTGTGTGTGAAACTCTTTGACTTCTCACCTAACTCTAAAACAGACAAGATTAAAAGACCACACTTTGCGGTCTCTACCGAGTCGAGTAGGTGAATTGAGGGTTTGCATTCTTTTCATTTTTGTCTGTGATTGTTTTTGTGTGTCCTAGATCTCCTCTGCGCATTTGCGCCTTTTTCTTCACTCTCTTGATTTGATCGACGTGCTTCCCCGAATCATTTCCTTTTGATTTCGAGATGGATCCCTGGAGTGCATTTTATCCGGACTTTGCGGACCCATCGCTCGCTCCAGCCGATCCACCTCCCTTTTATCAAGAGGATCCTCCTCCTACTTTTTCCGATTTTTGTACATATCCACCTCAGCCACAGTATCAGACCTCGGACTTATACCCACCTCCATCCCCACATATATATTATCCGCCTCCACCTTCACATCCACCCGAGTCTGACCTGATGGAGTCACCTCCCTCGATCTCTATGAGTGATATCTTGAATCGGATGACAAAGCGTATTGATTTGTTGAATGATAATCTTGCTATCTTGAGGAATAATCAGATTAATGCTCCTTTCGTCGGGAATACAGCTTCACTTGTAGGTGATCATGGGAGCTTGTAATCGCCAAAAATACAAAAAAATGAGAAAAATGTAAAAATACAAAAAGATTTCGGGAGACACTTGGTTGATCAATATTTTGAGGAGAGAGTCCACTTGCCAGAACCCTGGACCACACATGCATTCACACCCAGTCCCACCTTTGACCCCGAGGATGCCACTGTACAGACTGCTCTTGGCATGCCTCGTGTATATGCTGATTCCGACTTCCTCCCTTGTATGGAGGAAGTCCAAAAATTCAAAAAAATGCTATCTGAACCCGAAGTGGTGGCTACTATTCATGAGATTATCCGTGCCCCACTTCAGCAGGCCATGACCCATTTATCTGCCCCTCTTCCCAAGAAGAGAAAGAGGAGGAGCAGATCTGAGCGTCATATTCTGACCATGGCCACTGCCCTCACCATCACACACCGTCCCATTCCCAAGAAGAAGAACATAGCTACACCTTTCATCACTTGCACCATCTCTGACCATACTTGTGATCACACTCTCCTGGACGGCGGTGCTTCGATTAGCATATTACCCTTCTCGCTGGTACAGTCTCTTCACTTAGGGCCTCTCAAGAAGACCAGGATGATCGTTCAGTTTGCTGATGGATCTATCAAGAGGCCGAAGGGTATCCTTGAAAACGTCGTCATTTCTATTCAGGGCACGAGCCACCATGTTGATTTTGTCGTGTTGCCCATGGAGAACTCCACAGGGGAGCCATCTCCAATCATCCTGGGACGACCATTCCTCGCCTCTGCAAGGGTCGTTATCGACTATGGATCAGGAGAGGTTCGCTTCCGTCCTGTTGACGGGAGCGAAGTGTCGATCACTGCACCTGCAGTTGACCAGAGACCTGCACCTGATGCACCTTCACCGATTATAGCTGACTCTGAGGCTTGTGACCTACCTGATGCCACTAGAGATACTTCCTTAGCGATCCCTGATGAGCCCCGACGGATCTCCCGAAAGGGGAGGAAGTCGGAAAGCATGTACCTCACTAATCCTCCTCCTGGTGTGTGGCGATGTGTTGATGAGATCCAGAGTATTTATGTGATTGAACCATTTGAGCGGGGGGCAGATACCAAAATAATTGAGGATGTGTATGATGTTGCCCATTACTTTGAGAGACCTCATAAGGCAACAAATGACCCAGGTAAGACTAGACAGGACGGACCTAGTTTGACTAATTCCACTGATAAGTCCGCTCCTGGCCCTTCACAAGTGAAGATGATTGAGGTCGGTTATGATGCTGCTATTTATTTTGATAAATTCAGACCTCTTGTTGAAGACAAGGATTCAGGTGAGAGTCTTGAGGACGATCTGAGTTCGTATACTTCCACCGATGATTTCGTTCCTTTTGATTTTGACCTGGACGAGGACTCGCAGGACGACTCCGATTACACTTCTTCCGAGGGTGATGAGTTTGTCCCATTTCACTTTGACATCTGCGAGACTTCCAAGGCCGGACCTAGTCGTACTTCTTCCACTCACCCGTCTGTGCCTTCACACCATAGGACCACCAAGGGAGAACCGAGCCATACTGCTTCCATCGATCAGTTCGTCCCTTTCCATTTTGATTCCACTACGCACCTTCACCGTGTCGACCCTGATCGGCCTCCGTCCACTGTAGACCCCGATGTCGACATACATCATATCAGATCTATCCCTCAGCAGTCCCGCAAGAAGGTTTGCTTTCCACCTTCTGATGATCACCCATTTATGTTGTAGATTCTCTCCTGTGACTCTCTTTCCATCTCCCGTTTTTGCTCGTCTACCCATTTCTCGTGTTTGCCTTGCTTAGGATGTGCTTTGTCCTACGTATAGGAGGGGTAGACAAGTTGAGTGTTCATTCTTCGTTTCGTGTCATCACTCCTGTTGTTGCCTATACTTAGGGCTTCTTTTACCCTAAGTATAGGGGGAGTGGTGTGTACATCCTCATGATCTCTTCATCCATAGTCAGATATCTTTTCTTCTTTTCTTCTTTTCTTCTTTTCTTCTTTTCCTTTTCTATCTTCTTTATCTATCAAAAAGGTGCCGCCCTTGTAGACAGTTTTCCATACTTAGGACGTACTTTGTCCTAAGTATAGGGGGTCGCACCTGAGTTCTGTCATTTTCATTTCGATCCTCTCCATTTTCTCCTCTTCTTGTCTATACTTAGGGATATCTTACCCTAAGTATAGGGGGAGACAATCTGAGTACGATATGTTCATTCCCGCCCTTGACCCTCCCTGCGTTGTGTACAGTCTGCTATACTTAGGATTATTTGATCCTAAGTATAGGGGGGACGGTCAACTTCTCATTCACTGATTCCTTCATTATTTATTTATTCTTTAGACTTGTCTATACTTAGTACGAGTTATGTCTTCTCTTTTCTCTCCGATCTATGAGGACATAGCTCAAGCTAAGTATAGGGGGGTCGTATATACTGCGTATATACTTTAGCCACAACTCGTACTTTCGTATTTTCTTAATAATATGGCTAATAATTCTTTAAAATTCATTAAAAGTATTAATAAAAATGTGTTTTGTTCCTCAAAGTCTTTTGTGTATTTACTGATTAATAAATCAGGCGAAAATGTTTTTTGCAAAATGTTTGAAAAATAGTTTGAAAAACTTTGTGAACAGCTATTGAAAACTATTTTGAAAATATTTTGTTACATGTTTTCATCCTGTGTAAAAATGTGTGGTTTGTAAAATTTATTTTCTTTGTGTGAAATAAAAATGTTTGAAAAATGATTTGCAAATGGTTTGTAAAATGGTTGCAAAAATATTTTGAAAAACCTATTTATACTGTTTTGAAAACCTTTACAAAATGATTTTCAAATGTGTGTACATGTTTGTAAAATGTTTGTAAAAACTATTTTGGACTATAGTTTTCAAAAATTGTGTGAAAAGCTTGTGTCAAATAAGTTTGAGGAATACTTACATCTCACCAAAAGCCACTATGTATATATGTATAAAATTGACCACTTACCCTGTAAATTCTGAAAATCTACTTCTTATAAGAAGCACTCCCGTGTACATATCTTTAACCTAGTTTTTAGCCAAAATTTTTCTTTTCAAAAATCCCAAAAACATTTGCAAAACTAAAATTCCAAAAACATTTGAAAATCTTTTTGAAAAATACAAAAAAAATTGCATCTGCATATGCATCATCATCATATTTTCAAAAATCCATAAAAAGTTCAAAATCTTGAAAATTGCATCACAAAAATATTTTCTGCATTGCATAGCATTCGCATTTTTCGGATTAAGTTTGATAGTTGAACAAGTCTAAGTAAAATCCGAAGATTGGAGCTTGATTGGACCTTAAAATCTACCTAATAACAGGAACCTTATAGGAATTGGGTTTAAGGTACTTCAGGTCTAGTTGACTTAATTCTTTGAGGATCACGAGACTTGGTTCAATGGATTCTTGACTGCCTAAGTAGAGTATTTCGGAGCACACGCACGATTCTTGTTGATAATGACCTAACTTGGACACTTGCACCTTTCACATGGCTCAACTCAGTTGGAGTGGTGGGGAGATTGGATTTGCCGGTATGAGATGCACACAAGTGGAAACACTTGTCCTCCTCTAGGGAGGGAAGTGCACCCCAACCCGTCCAGTGATTAGGAAGTCTAAAGACAGGAGGCTGTGGGTTGCGATAAAGCTTCAAAAGAGGGATAGTCTACTGGCTCAAGAGGAAAAACTTCTTATGTAAATGCTGCTGTGAATAGTATTTCAAAAAAAAAAGAAAAAAAAAGAAAAAAGTTCAGGCATGTACAAAAATAAAAAGCCTGCAAATATGTACAAAGTCAATAAGCAAGATTGAGTTCCAAAGTCAAATATGTGAGCCTGCAGCAGGATGACTTGACTACACTGGTCTTGCATTCCAGGATAGGTAGCTACACTGGCTACCGTCCATTCTTCTCTTCACCCTCTCCTCTTGAGCTGGTTGCCACTTGAACTTAGAAGGGAATACCCCGCTCCTCGAGGATGGAGTCATTGGATTGGGGAATCATTGGATTGTCGTACTGGAGAAGTCAGTTTCTTTGTCATTCTAGTTGGGGAGAGCCACCATCACTTACACTGTACAAGTCAGATTCATAGTCGTAAGAGTTTGCGTATGAGTTGAAGTATTTCTGACCTGGCTATTAAGGAGACTTGGACAGAGTTTTGGGATTCTCAAGGACTGTTGAATTTCAAACACGGTTCTCACTAAGGTTCCGCCCGCACTAAAATTCCAAAGGTCCTACTTAAGCTCCAAACTTTGATTTTGCGAAGACAAGTTTGATAATCAAATAGAATCCACATTTCTTCTTTTTCTTTTCTTTCTGTTTCTTTTGTTTGCACTTATCGCATAAGTGTTTGCTAGGGACTAGCAAAGGTAAAGTATAGGGGGATGATGAGTCCACATTTCATCATCTTTATTCTATCATTTTGGCATCAAAAACCCTAGCAAATGCCTGTAAATAGCCTTAAATACATCATCTTAGCATTCATGCATGTGCATCATATTAGTGTATAAAATACTGTAATGAAAGCCAAAATTATAGAATAAATAAAAGAAAAGAAAAAGAATAAAATATTGTAAATATTTTATGACCCGAAACCCCGAGACCTAGGCGTCTTGATGAATAGGTCGACAAGGAATAAAGTAGGGGGAGATAAGGGCCAAATACCTATAATTATTAATTCATTCTTTATTCATTTTGGGACTTATTTTTAGTTCCACTTTTTATACATCAAATAAAGAAACTTTGTACATGAAATTTGTAGATAATTTTATAAATAAAAATACAAAATTGATTTCACAGAAAAATAATGTACAGATAAAAAGTTATGGTCTGAATAGAAATCCAGAATCCCAAATTCCCATACCCGTATCTCACAACTGATAACTCCAAATGCAACATACTCACCTTAAATTGTATATAGAAGAAAATAAGCTAATTAATGGTGGTGGTTTCGCATTTGGCGGAGCTACGGTTTGAAAGTTGACTTTTGGACCCTCATTGTATAGTGTGCCGAATAAAATATTCAATTTATTCTTTATTAATTATTTATTCTTTTTTATGTTTTTACAATGTTGTAAATATTATTTATAATAATTATGTACATTAAAATTGGAATAAAAACCTAAAGAAAAATTAAAATAAAAATACTTGTATAATAGAGTACATAGATACAATACTATACAACACACTCTTATAATTTATTAATTATACAAAATAAATCAGAAAAATAAAATAAAAATATATTTGTGTGTATAAAAATATTTTATAATTTTATAAAATAAGAAATAAAAATAATACAATTAAATACACAAATTAAAAATAAAAAGAATACAATATATAGATAACATACCTATATAGGGGTATAAAAGAAACTTGTAAAAATATACCTGATAAAAATAATTAAAAATCATAATTAAATACTACATTAAATAATAAACATTTTTTATTTTTGAATCAAAAATTAATAAAAGCATTTACTATTTTTAAATTAATTTCTAAACCTTTTTCTAGAGGGTTTTTCTGGTTGGTCCACGTGGACCAACCATAGGGCTGGGACAGTTGACCCCGGTCAACTGTCTGACCCCCCTCTCTGCTGCTGTCAGAAATGGGTTTCGACCCATCTTCATGGATTTTTGGGAGCCACACCTTTCACCATTTGACCCCGCTCCCTTCACGACTTTTGTAGCCCACACATCGAGGATTCACGACCAGGTGATACCTCGGGCGTTGGATCATCCAGCCACCCGTGACGTCGCCTCGAAGGAAGCCCCTCGGCCATCTTTCAAAAACGCCTCTCATCTGCCCATTTGATTTGGAACCGTTTTGGCCGACCATCAGACCTCCAGGCGTTTAGCGTGGGATCCCCGGTGATAGGGTGTTTGATCCCCAACCTTGTCGAGGTGCCGCGGCAGGCCTAGGCGTGTTTCACCATCTCCGGCGGCCGCGCCGCCGTGAGGTTCCCAATCTCCTTCGCCCCGGCCAAGTTGAGGTGTTTCGATCCATTTCTTTTATCCTTTAGATAGCCATAAGTCCCAGCTTCAACCTCCTGCACTTAGTTTGCTTTTTAGTTAATTAATTAGTGTAAATCTCGCGATCAAATACCTTGCCGGAGCCCTTCGAGCTCCGGCCACCACCACTTTCCTACTCCGCCATATCGTCTACATTTTTTCGCACTTAAAGGCATCTGGGACCTCGTTACTGTTGTTTGCGTGCTCCTCTTGCAGGTCTCAGGCGTCGAAGACCCTACCTGGGGGTCGATTTTGTCCAAGCACGGACCACCTGGGCCGTCCTCCTTCTCCAACTGCTCGGCGGCGCTCCGGCGGTCTATCCACCCTTTTGAAGCCACTGCTCGACAGAGGACTCTTCCAGGAGGTTCGGGGCGTCATTGGAGGAGAGAAGGCGGCGTGGAGCGTGGAGATTTTGGCGTGTTAAGTTCATCCAGGCCGTCTCCGGCGGCTGTTCGTCCTCCACGCCCCAGCGCCATCGATCTGCTCGGCGTTCTTGCAGAGGTACAGCCACCGTCAGATCTCGCAGCCCCCAGCCGTCAGATCGCGGGTCAGGATCTAATCCTGGCCGTTATAATCCAAGGGTTATAGGCGCGCCTCGCAGCGACACGTGTCTAAGGTGGGCATTTTGCAATACCCGTCCCGCCGGTTTTTGTAATAAATAATTACTACTGAAACTTCCATCTGCAGTACTATAATTTCTGGAATTTTGCACTTCAGCCTCAGATTATTACATATTTGCTATTTAGTCCCTCACAGGCGCGTGCACCGCACGCGCGTGGGTGGGCTTTTTTGCCAAAAAATCTTGCGGGCTCTGTAATTTGTTCTTGGTCCAGAAGTTATTTAATTCAGTTATATTTTGTGGGAAAAATTGCACTTTTTCCTTGAGCTTTTGAATATTTGCTTATACACCCCTGCTAGGCGCGTGCATAGGCGCGTGACTTAGGGATTTTTGCAACGAAGCCCTAGCAGCTTTTGGTTTTATTGTCTGGCCCAGAAACATTGTATTTCAGTTCTATGTTTGCGTGAAAATTGCAGAAGTGCTCCCTTAGTTATTGATTTTTGCATAAATGCCCCTGCCAGGTCTTTAATTGTTGCTTGCTTGATCCATTTATTTAAGGCCTCATTTGAAACCCAAAAATTCTCAAATTTTGAACTTAAGCTCCTAAGCATGTGTTCTTCGACGCCAACATTTTAGTTTTTGATTTTATTTTATTTTATTTTTATATTTATTAAAAATCAAAAACATGCTTTTTGTGCACTGTCTAGCTTAGAAAATGCCAAAATAATATTAAAACACTTCGAAAAATTCCAAAAAAATTACCTACTCTATGTTTTATCATATTCTAGTGTCAGTCCAAAAATCACTAAAAATCTCAAAAGAAAAACACTAAAAATTTAAAAACACTCAAAAACTTCAAAAAAATATATAAAATCAAAGAAAATTGCAAAAAATATAAACTCAGGTCCTGTTTGTTCTCTATTTTATTCTCTTTATTTGAAAATTAGTGTGAAAAATTTTGATTGCTGTTTGCTAATTTTAAATTGCATTTTCCTCACAGCCAGCATATTTTCCAGTGTTTTCCTTTATTTTAGTTTTTAAAAAATACCAAAAACACCTTGAATAATCTCCAAAAATCACAAAAACAGTAGAAAACCCTAAAAATATCAAAAACATTTTATTTCTGAATTTTTGGATATTTATGCATATTTTTATAAATATTTTATCTTGCCTTTCATTACATTGTCTGTATTTTCCAATATTGAAAATAAAAAAATATAAAATATAAAATTATAAAAATCAGAAAATTAAAAATCAAAATACAAAATTAAAAATTAAATTAAAAATAAAAAATTAAAATTAAAAACCCACAAAAATTTCCTTTGATTGCTTGCTTAGTGTAGACACTTGACACACACATTCACTTGTGCACATTAATTTTGAATTACCCTGTTTGCTCCCTGTGTTCGAACTCTCTGCATACTTGTCACTATACACCATTTGTGTAGAGTTAAAAATAAATTTTAACTCCACATTGTTTCTAATTTATTGATCTTTAGTGTGGGTTAATTGTTGATTAAATACGAGATTCACTTGTGAGTCGCCACAGCGACGGTCATCTCCGCCTTGTGTGAGACACCAATTTTGACCACATCGAGTTTCGTGTTTATCACCTGGCTATTGAGGAGACTTGGACAGAGTTTTGGATTCTCAGGGACTGTTGAATTTCATATTCGGTTCTCAATAAGGTTCCGCCCGCACTAAAATTACAAAGGTCCGACTTAAGCTCCAAACTTTGATTTTGTGAAGACAAGTTTGATAATTACACTTAATCCACCTTCTTCTTTTTCTTTTCTTTGTTTTTCTTTCTTCACTTATTGCATAAGTGTTTGCTAGGGACTAGCAAAGGAAAGTATAGGAGGATGATGAATCTACGTTTCATCATCTTTATTCTATCATTTTGGCCTTAAAAACCCTAGTAAATGCGTGTAAATAGGCGTAATTCATGCATTTTAGCATTCATGTATATGTGTGTAAATATCGTATAAATTGCGGTTTTTAAAGCCAAAATCATAGAATAAAGAAAAGAAAGAAAAAGAATAAAATATTGTAACTATTTTATGACCCAAAACCCCGAGACCTAGGCATCTTGATGAATAGGTCGACCAGGAATAAAGTAGGGGGAGATAAGGGCCAAATACCTATATTTATTAATTCATTCTTTATTCATTTTGGGACCTATTTTTGGTTCCACTTTTTATAAATCAAATAAAGAAACTTTGTACATGAAAGTTGTAGATAATTTAATAAAGAAAAATACAAAATTGATTTCACTGAAAAATAATGTAGAGATAAAAAGTTATGGTCTGAATAAAAATCCAGAACCCCAACTTCCCAGACTCGTATCTCACAAATAAAAACTCCAAATGCATCAAACTCACCTTTAATTGTATATAGAAGAAAATAAGCTATTTAATGGCGGTGGTTTCACATTTAGCGGAGCTACGGTTTGAAAGTTGAGTTTTGGACCCACATTGTATACTTGTACAGATTAAAATATTCAATTTGTTATTTATTTATTATTTTTATAATTTTATATTTTTATAATTTTGTAATTAATACTTATAATAATTATGTATATTAAAATTAGAATAAAATCATAAATAAAACTCAAAATAAAAATATATGTAAATAATATACATAGGTATAACACATATATCTATACCTATAGAATTCATAATTCTATTTTATTAAATATATAAAACACATCAATAAATTAAAATTAAAATGCAATTAAGTGTATAAAAGTATGTTATAATTATATAAATAATAAACAAAAATAAATAAATTAAATATACAAATTAAAAATGAAAGAACACAATATATCGAATAATATACCTATAAAGGGTATAATAGGCAACTTGTAAAAATACATTTCATAAAAATAATTAAAAATCATAATAAATAATTTATAAAAAAATACACATTTTTTATTTTATAACCAAAATTTAAATAATTGATTTTCTATTTTTTATTGAATTTATAAGTATTTTTTCCAAGGTTTTTTCTGGTTGGTCCACGTGGACCAACCAAATCTCTTCCTTGGTTGACCTCGGTCAACTCTCTGACCGAGGTCTGGCTGTTGTCAGACTGTTGTTTTTCCTCGATTTCGCGGATTTTTGGAGGCTGATTCTTTCACCGTTTGAGTTCGGTCTCTTTACGAGTTTTGTAGCCCTACCATAGGGCATACACACCCATAGCTCTCCTCGAGCGTTGGATCAATGCGCCACCTGCTATCACCTCGTCAATCACGCCTCTCGGCCAAGTTTCAAAAACCACCCCGTCACCTTCATTTGAGTTTTGAACCCTTCTTTGACCTAGCTACCCCCTTCCTTCTTGCGTTCTGGACTGGAGGCCGTGACAGGGCCTCCTCCAACCATCTAGGTAGGGCGCGCGTGGCCGGGAGGCGCTTCCACCACCTCCGGCGTGGCCGCCGTCGAGGTCACATCTCATTGGTTTTTTCTTGGCCAATTTGAGGTTGTGTTTAGTGTGTTTTCTTATAGTTTAGTCAGCTGGTATTATTAGGATCCATTTCACATCTTTTTCTTGTTGCTTTATCACGTGTGTTGCCCCGATTTCGCAGCCGATTCCCTCGCCGGAGCTCTTGAGCTCCGGCGACCCTCATCGGGTCCACACCCCCCTTCCATTTGTCAATCGCCCTTGGGACCATATACTGTCGTTCACGTGCTCATCCTGCAGGTCTCAGGTGGCCAAAGACCCCACCTGGGGATCGATTTCGCTGAAGCTAACACCCACCTGGAGCGGCTCCTGTTCTTCACGTCGCAGCGGCTTGATGGCGTGCCTCACGCCATTTTGAAGCCGTCAACAGCTAGAGGGGCATCCCAGGAGGCTTCGCGAGCTTTTGGATACGAAGAAGGTCGTCGGGAGCGGCTCTACATCCAAGTCAAACTCGCCGTCGGCGGGTTCCTTCGCCGTTCTTCCCCATCGATCAGCAGCCGTCAGATCACGGCCTGTTCTTGCTGAGCTACAGGTACCGTTGATCACGCGCCCCCTCCATTCGTTCGATTACGGCCTCAGGATCTAATCCTGGCCGTTATAACCCAAGGGGCATCGGGCCCTACTGTGTTGACACGTGTTAAGTGGCTTTTGCCACGCCGTCGGATCGCCCCCCTGCTGGGTATTTTGCGCACCCAACCCAGCCATTTTTGCTAATTGTTTATTAGTTATTAAACTTTCGCCTGCTGTTATAATAGTTTTGTAAGATTTTGCGAGCAGGCCCCCGAACTTCTATATTATTGCAGGTTTGCCCCTGCCAGGCGCGTGCTCTGCACGTGGCGCTGGCGTTTTTGCAGGAGCGCCCTCGCTATTTCTTGTTATTCCCATGTAGTGCATGAAGTTTTTATGTTTGTTATAAAGTTTCTGGAAACATTGCATTCCGGCCCTCGCATTTCTTGACAATTATAAAAACGCCCCTGCATGTGTGATTTTTCTTTTTGCTTCTAGTATTTATTGCATGTGTCTATAAAATCCAAAAAAATATCCAAAAATCATAGTATCTCTCTGTTGCATTGTAGTTCTTCATTATATTTTTATTTTTCGTGTTTATTGCATTTTGATATTTATTAAAAATAAAAAACAACCATTTTGTGCACTGTCTAGCTTATAAAATCCCTAAAAAATATAAAAACACTCCAGAAAAATCCGAAAAAAATATATTTTGTCTACTTTAGTTTGTTTTAACTCCCAACCAAAAATCATCAAAAAATACAAAAGAAAACTCCAAAAAAATCACAAAACTCCAAAAACCTCTATAAAAATATTAAAAATTCTACAAAAATCCTAAAAATATAATCTTGGTGTATAAATTTTCCTTATTTTATTATCTTTCATTGAACATTAATTTGGAGAATTTTTGTTACTGTTTTCCATTTTATTTCTCCATTTTAAGTTTCAGTCTTGCATTTTATTCACTGTTTTCTTTATTTTGCTATTTAAAAATACCAAAAACATTCTTAAAAATTCCCAAAAATCACAAAAATAGTAAAAAAGTATAAAAAGACCAAAAAGACTTTATTTGCTAATTTGTGAACTTTTTTATCTATTTTTATAAATACCTCTTTCTCCTTTTTTATTACATATTTTATATATTCCAATATTGAAAAAGAAAATATAAAAAAATATAAAATATAAAAAGAAAATATAAAATCAGAAAATTAAAAATCAAAATACAAAAATATAAAATTAAAATTTAAAAAAATATTAAAAATTTAAAACCCACAAAAAATAGAATAAGTAGACATTCACACACTTGTGCATTCACTCGCCCCGTTTTACCTGTATGCTCCCTGTGTTCGACCTCTACACATACTTGCACTATACACATATTTGTTGTAGAGTTATAATAAATTTTAACTCCACACACTTTCACTGCTTTACTTGATTATCGTGGGTTAATTGTTGTTTTAATCCAAATTTTGCGTGGTCGATTCAGCGACTGAGTTCCCGCCTTGTGTGGAACTTAAGATCACCGTTTTTCGAGTGAAACAAATGGCGTTGTTGCCGGGGAGCAACAACGCGTAGTTTGGGTCTTGTTTGTGATTGTGATTTATTGTCTATTTTGCAGCTTTTATTTTTGCTATTTTATTTTCTTTTTTTTGATATATATGTTGAGTTGTCTAATCTCCTCTCCTATTTGACTTTGTGCGAGGTACCGCGGATCGAGGGAGGCGCTCCACCCTAGGCGTCTACACACCCATGTGAAGCCGGCTTTTGCCAGCTTAGCACCGAGGAGACGAGGAGAGATTTTTGAAGACCAGCTCCGCCTTTAGTTGAAGAATTTATTTCCTGCATTTATTTTTGTAATTTAAGTGAGAGAGCGACCTATATTTGTAATAATACAGGTACCCTCGGGAACTTGGACATTCGAGCCTATTTTCCAAGTGATTGTTCACTTGGGGGCTCGTCGCGGTTTTTGTCGGCTTTTCATCGCATTTTTTTACTTTGTTTTCCGATTTTCGATTTTCTTTATTTTGTGTGATTGAACCTCTAGTTCTAGGATTGCTTGCGATAGACTAAGGCCAAACACTTAATATCTTGCATGCACCTATAGTCTCGTTTGGACTTAGACAAATTTTAAACAGTTGATCATCACCTTCAATCCGTCGCGCCGCAAGCTCTCCCCGCAAAGCGCTTTCTCCTAAACTCAAGTGTGTTGAGCAGAGGAGGGGTGAGCCTAGACCGGACTCTAGGGTTGAGGATTGGTGGTCAGCTTGTGATTCTTCCCGCTAATAGCAATTTCTGAACTTAGGGCGATTTCATCGGCTTGCATTTGCATATAGATAGGTTTCAATTCTGCTGAGCATCCTTGCATGTAGAGTGTTGGAGGCAAGGTGAGCATTTACGCTTTAGCATTCATCATCGTATTTGCCGCTTGCATTGCTTTTCCGACTCTCCCTCTGATTTTGCCAACGTAGGTGTTCAAAGGAATTGACTCCCCGATAGGATCGTGCATTTCATTAAAAATCCAAAAAAAATGATAATCAATATAATTGGTACTGCTAATATTACTTGACCCTAAAACCGACCAGAAAAGAAAAATTCTTTTGGGGCGAGTAATCCCCTCATTGTCTTCGCTTTTACTTGCTTGCGCACACCCTAAGGACTAGTGCCCAAATCTCATCTTCAGCCCTAAGTGTGTGTGCAACTCTTTTGACTTCTCACCTAACTCTAAAACAGACAAGATTAAAAGACCGCATTTTACGGTCTCTACCGAGTTGAGTAGGTGAATTGAGGGTTTGACTTGTTTTCATTTTTGCTTGTGATTGTTTTGTGTGTGTCTTAGATCATTCCTGCGCATTTACGCCTTCTTTTCTACTCTCTTGACTTGACCGTCGTGCTCTCTCGATCATTTTCCTTTTGTTTTTGAGATGGCCGACTGGAGCGTATTTTATCCGGACTTTGCGGATCATTCGTTCACTCCAGCTGGTCCACCTCCCTTTTTCCAGGAGGACTTTGCTCCTGACCTTTGTACATATCCGCCTCAGCCACAGTATCAGACCTCAGAATTCTACCATACCCACCTCCACTTCCGTATTCTCCACCTTCACATCCATCCAAGGCCGAGCTGTTGGAGTCACCTTTCATGGAGTCCACCCTTGAGCACTTGACCCAGATGATGGATCATATGAGACAGAGGATTGACCACCTCACTAGTACCAATAAGAGCGACCATGATATTCCACCATTTGATGATATGGGTTCACTCGAGGATTTCCATGAGAGCTTGCAATCACCCAAAATTCAAAAAAATGAGAAAATTTTAAAAACACAAAAAGAGATTGGGAGACTTATGATCGAGTCAGACTGTGAGGAGAGGTACCACTTGCCAGATCCTTTGACTATAGTTTAGTTAGCTGGTATTATTAGGATCCATTTCATGTCTTTTTCTTGTTGCTTTATCACGTGTGTTGCCCCGATTTCGCAGCTGATTCCCTCACTGGAGCTCTTGAGCTCCGACGACCCTCATCGGGTCCACACCCCCCTTCCATTTGTCAATCGCCCTTGGGACCATATACTGTCGTTCACGTGCTCATCCTGCAGGTCTCAGGCGGCCAAAGACCCCACTTGGGGATCGATTTCGTTGAAGCTAACACCCACCTAGAGCGGCTCCTGTTCTTCACGTCGCAGCGGCTTGATGGCGTGCCTCACGCCATTTTGAAGCCGTCAACAGCTAGAGGGGCGTCCCAGGAGGCTTCGCGAGCTTTTAGATACGAAGAAGGTCGTCGGGAGCGGCTCTACATCCAAGCCAAACTCGTCGTCGGCTGGTTCCTTCGCAGTTCTTCCCCATCGATCAGCAGCCGTCAGATCACGGCCTGTTCTTGCTGAGCTACAGGTGCCGTTGATCGCGCGCCCCCTCCAGCCGTCCGATTACGGCCTCAGGATCTAATCCTGGCCGTTATAACCCAAGGGCATCGGGCCCTACTGTGCTGACACGTGTTAAGTGGCTTTTGCCACGCCGTCGGATCGCCCCCCTACTGGGTATTTTGCGCGCCCAACCCAACCATTTTTGCTAATTGTTTATTAGTTATTAAACTTTCGCCTACTGTTATAATAGTTTTGTAAGATTTTGCGAGCAGGCCCCCGAACTTCTATATTATTGCAGGTTTGCCCCCGCCAGGCGCGTGCTCTGCACGTGGCGCTGGCGTTTTTGCAGGAGCGCCCTCGCTATTTCTTGTTATTCCCGTGTAGTGCATGAAGTTTTTATGTTAGTTATAAAGTTTCTGGGAACATTGCATTCCGGCCCTCGCATTTCTTGACAATTATAAAAACGCCCCTGCATGTGTGATTTTTCTTTTTTGTTTCTAGTATTTATTGCATGTGTCTATAAAATCCAAAAAAATCTCCAAAAATCACAGTAGCTCTCTGTTGCATTGTACTTCTTCATCATATTTTTATTTTTCGTGTTTATTGCATTTTAATATTTATTAAAAATAAAAAACAACCATTTTGTGCACTGTCTAGCTTATAAAATCCCTAAAAAATATAAAAACATTCCAGAAAAATCCCAAAAAAATGTATTTTGTCTATTTAGTTTGTTTTAACTCCCAGCCAAAAATCATCAAAAAAATACAAAAGAAAACTCCAAAAAAATCACAAAACTCCAAAAACCTCTATAAAAATATTAAAAATTCTACAAAAATCCTAAAAATATAATCTTGGTGTCTAAATTTTCCTTATTTTATTATCTTTCATTGAAATTAATTTGGAGAATTTTTGTTACTGATTTCCATTTTATTTCTCCATTTTAAGTTTCAGCCTTGCATTTTATTCACTGTTTTCTTTATTTTGCTATTTAAAAATACCAAAAACATTCTTAAAAATTCCCAAAAATCACAAAAACAGTAAAAAAGTATAAAAAGACCAAAAAGACTTTATTTGATAATTTTTGAACTTTTTTATCTATTTTTATAAATACCTCTTTCTCCCTTTTATTACATATTTTATATATTCCAATATTGAAAAAGAAAATATAAAAAAATATAAAATATAAAAAGAAAATTATAAATCAGAAAATTAAAAATCAAAATACAAAAATATAAAATTAAAAATTAAAAAATATTAAAAATTAAAAACCCACAAAAAATAGCATAAGTAGACATTTTGATCACATTCACACACTTGTGCATTCACTCGCCCCGTTCTACCTGTCTGCTCCCTGTGTTCGATCTCTACACATACTTGCACTATACACATCTTTATTGTAGAGTTATAATAAATTTTAACTCCACACACTTTCATTGCTTTACTTGATTGTCGTGGGTTAATTGTTGTTTTAATCCGAATTTCGCGTGGTCGATTCAGCGACTGAGTTCCCGCCTTGTGTGGAACTTAAGATCACCGTTTTTCGGGTGAAACAATGGGACGTCCAATTTCTTTGTTATAATATTTTTTAACCACACTAAGATAAAAAAATTAATATAAAAAATATATTATAATTATTTAAAAGTTAATATAATACATAATTAATATCACATCGTATCACATCCCAATTATCATTCCACTCCTCCAACCTTGCAAACAACTACTATTTATAGGAGGATACCCCAGCCCAGCCCAACCCAACCCAATTACCAAACAAGCCCCTAATTTACTTCCATTTGTACTGTAAAATAAGGTGTTTTTATCCGAAGATAAGGAGACCTTACCACATGAATCCAATAAATAAAGTGGTCGGATCATTATTATAACATACATTATCTTTGTTTAAAATATAAATCACTAATTTATCCTTCAAATGGATCGAACAATAACGAATGACAAATCCACTTATCTCTCGTCCCTTTTGTTTTCCCTTATCCGAACATACCACGCAAACAAGAAGGGCATGCACGTAGTAGATAAACGAGTTTAAGTATGAAAGCTAAAAAAATAACATTCCCACAGGTGGGTGCGAGAATTTCCCCTTTGAGTGGGACAACGCCAACAAATACCATCATACTCAATAAAGAATCGAGTTCTTCTATCATCGATCACAAGACGATTCCTCTTCAATAGTCAAAGAAAAATATGAACATGTTAATGGTACCATCCAACTCCACAAGTCATTGAACCGATCTGATACCAGAGCTTGATCCAAAACTTCCAAATGGTAGAAAGCTTTATATACCTCTCGTATAGTGAAATGCCTATCAGATCAGGACATGAACACCCATCATCCCCTCAGCTGGCAATGCCTCTAGTAACAGCAAAAGTTCCTGGAACTATTGATCGGACAATTCAATACAAAAAGGATGTGTCCACCTACCACCTACGTAACAACGGGAGCATATATCAATGATCCTATGAAGAGTTTAATTTGAGGTGTGCTGTGAATATTTGCAATAATAATTATCATGACCCCCCGTTAATTCGGCCAACGATCAATTGGAAGGCTATTGTGCAACCTCATGTATCTTTTAGATATTCATCCATCCCTCTGATATTTATCCCTCTCTGCAAACAGTTACGGATATATTCGTTTCCGATCCATCACCGTATATGTTTTATACAGATTTTGATATCTTCATCCTTATCCGTTTTAAAATGGATACGGATATGGATATCATTTTTGATATCTACAAGCACATGTATCTATATTTGTATATCCATTTTCATATATAAATATAATCATAGATTTATTTTTAACCTTATATAACATAATTCTCTACCTTCTTTTACCGTATTTGTATAATTTTTACGATATAAACATATTTAGTAAATTTATATCATGTATTTTCCATCCAATTATATATATATTTAAGTCGATTCTATAGAGTATTTCTAACATTACTTGTATACAATTAGTATACGTTTTACATACGTATCCATTTTTTAAGGATATGATAAGATAGTTTTAATATCTGTCAATATCCGTATTTGTATTAAAAACGGATAAAATTATGGTTGTACTCATGTATCCGTCCATATCATTATAAGTAGACACTTAATCAAGTTGGACTCTTCTTATTTATGCAAATTTAACTTTTGGGAGAGTGACTTTTTTTAAGGTGTACGTTTATAATTTCTCACGTGTGAACGTGCGAACATTGTCTTTAGACAAACAATTTGAAACATATGTGAATCACCCCAACAAAATTGGTATATTGCAACGAGTAATTTCATACTTGTTGATATATTTTTCATTGTCAAATTTTATTTTTAGTAGAGTGTCTTCTTTTGTGTAAAGTGTATGCGTTTACCAGTATGGTTTCTTTCTAGTGACGCTTGAACGTTGTCTTTAAGAAATAATTTAAAACATAGTATATGTACTTATTTAACAAGCATTACGACAGTTTATTTATTTCCAAGGATTTAGATATAATTATAAGTTGGCTAATGATTTTTCTTAAATCGTGTGCACCTTTCTTACTTAAACCTAAGCTTGATGTTGCATCTATCATCATTATTTTTCTAAGATATAAAAACTCGATTTGGAGTCATATTTGAAGATTTTTCGTGTCGGCCATTCTCGAGAGTTAAGCTCTTTCATCATATATGATTTTGGGTAATTTACAGATCGAGTCCTTATCTATGGACCTGATCATCTTTCATTTGTAACAGTTAGGGTCCTCACGCTCAGAGGGCTTTGCCATTTGAAATGCAAGTATATGAATATAACCCCCCTAAAATTTTGACCGCATTCCCAATTCATCCCTTTCGTAATGCGTACAGATACATGGAAACATGTCCTCTGTTGTAGAGGATTCCCTTTCGTAATGCGTACAGATACATGGAAACATGTCCTCTGTTGTAGAGGATTCTACAACAGGGCTTGTTGTAATGGCTATTTTTTGCAAAAATATTGTGAAAATCTAACCGCATAGATTTAATCTATGCTAATTATTCTACATGCCTACCAAATTCGGTATGGTACGATGTTCCTAGTTTTTTTATCATAAAAGTCAAAAGAAAAGCCAACATGGGTTGTACTATAGAAACATTTCAATAGTTGTGCTATTTTTTGATTTTTTTTTTACATTTACGATAAAATAGCTATGAACATTAGATCGAGAAGAAATTTGTTAGATATGCAGAACAATTAGCATATTAAATCTATACGGTTAGATTTTTCACAAAGCTTTGCAAAAAATTAGTCATTACAATAGGCTTTGTTGTAGAATCCTCTATACCGGAGGATCTGCTTCGAGGTATGTATATGCTCTTAAGATCCGTTTGGTTACCGGGTTACCCTGAGATAACCCGGTGTATTCCCCGCATTCCTGAGTTGGAATTCCATCATAAATCAAGGTAACATCACATCACAATCCTTATTCCAAACCCTTTTTAACCCTCGTAATCATCCAAACTTTATTAATACGAGGTTACCTCAACCCAACTCCTCCTCCTCTTCTTCCATGTTTACGGTACAAATATGTTGGCAAGCCCCACATGCACATCATCATCGCTGCTACCTTGATGTTGTCAAAGCTATCCCCAAACACCACCATGCTGGCGATGATATTTGTCGACGGAATCGTCGTCATGCATATCCCGTTGTTCAACGAGGACGTGAGGAACACCGTCGACACAACCATTGCCATGAAACACATCTGCCAACACATGGCGGTGGCATCGGCCATAGCCCAATAGGCTCTCACTCCATACCCGAAGGCCAAGGCATCCTCCCGCACCTCGTCGAAGCCATCTCATGTGACCATTCCCGAGAGGGCGAACGCCGTGGCGGCGACCTCCATGAGGAGTTGCACCTCGACGATTCCTTCGTAGGTGGGCACCTCCAGGGGGATGATATGCATGACGGAAAGGTAGGACGCAGAGAGGAGGGTCACGACAAGGGTGGCAGCAAGGCTGAGGAGGAACTGGAAGTGGGTGATGTCGTGGGGAAGGTCGTGGGAGGAGTTGACGGTGATGAGGACGGAGGAGAGGGTGAGGAGCACGACGCAGTTGATGTTGGTGAGGGAGAGGGGTTGGCGGATGAGGAGGGAGGAGAGGAGGAGCGTGAAGGCGAGCTGGGAGGAGGGGAGGAGGAAGGAGGTGGAGACGAGGAGGAAGGAGAGACCCATGAGATGAGGAGTTTATTGAGGCCGAGGAAGAGACCCACCTCGAGGGAGAGGACGGTGAACTTTCGGGTGAGGATGGTGGTAGGTTTACGGTGGTGATAGAAGAGGAATGGGAGGAGGGGGAAGTTGAGGGGGAGTGGGCGAGGGTGGAGAGTCATCTGTTGGAGCCTCTATGGATGAAGTAGAAGCGAGTAAAGGGGTAATTACGTGGGAAGACGATCCTCTCTGTAGCGGGGATTGCAGCAGATGTGCTGTAATCCCCTTTAAATGTTTTTTGTGATTTTGATTTTATTCAAATTTATAGATTGAATATTATATTAATGCTTTATAAATCCTTCAAATTTTGCTTAAATTCGAGATTATTTGCTATTTTATCTTAATGGTCAAACATTCGGTCAAAATCTAAGCAACTTAAACTCTATTTAAAAAAGATTCGAAGGTTCAACCATTAAGATAAAATAGCAAATAATCTCGGATTTAAACGAAATTTGAACGATGTGTAGAGTATTAATATAAGATTCAATCTATAAGGTTGAATTTTAAAATCAAAATCACAAAAAAAAATTAAAAGGGATTACAACAACTCTGCTGCAATCCCCTTTATAGCAGAGGATCTTCTTCCAATTATGTGCATACACTTGCATTTCAAACAGCAAAGCACTCTGCCATTTCCGCAAACGACATGAGGAGTCTAATTGTTACAAATGAAAGATGGGGACTCGAATTGGGATTGAGTCCATAGATGAAGATCAAATATGTAAATTATCCAATGATTTTTATGGCTCCCATGGTTACTATTCATTGGAGTAATTAAGCTCCCACATCTCAACCGAATAGGGTCACTAAGCGTATGCACATTTGCAATGTTGCACAAAATAGGGGTGTTCATAGGTTGGGTATTCAACCCGTTCGTTTGTACCATGCCCCGACATGTCATTACAGGATCATGGGTCAACATGCCCCATTTCAATGGCTAACTCATTCTAATAGGTATATAGATTATTTAAAGGGGTCACAGGTATCTGTGGATACCATGGAACATAATGCATGTTATAATTCCGTCTATTATATCCAAGCCGATAATTCACGCATTTTTCGTGCAGTGCAAACATATTCCACTGATTGATCTGCATGTTCTAATTAATGATGCAAACAGATGTCGATATATCCGTATCTGGTCCACTAACTTGCTCATTTATACTGATTTTAACATTAATATATGTATCCATTTTAAAATAAATATAGATATGGATATCATTTTATTATTTGCAAATATTTGTATCCATATATCCATTTGCATATACAAATATAGTTTTAGATTTACGTTTAACCATATATAACATAATTATGTGTTGTCTTTTACCATATTTAGCATAATTATTATGATATAAGTACATTTAGGATATTTATAACATGTACAGTTCATTCAATTCATGTATATTTAAGCTTCTATAGAGCATTTCTAATATTATTCGTATTCGATCAGTATCCATTCTATAAATGTATATGTTTTGTTAAGATATTATAACATAATTGGTATATAGTTTCAATAACTGTATTCACATCCATATTCATATTTAAAAAAAGATAAGAATTTACTAACACCTATATCCCTATATATTTCCAATGATTAGCATTCTAGTTCTGACCGAATTATTTGAATGGATCGTAAGTACCCTGATTATTTAAATATGCTTAGAGATACATTTTTATTTGAAAGAGGTGTTGCTCGAATTGAACAAAAAGGCCTGACCCATGAGTGATAGGGATGAAAATCAATGCGAATATAATTGTATCCAAACCATCAAGATATCCATTTTATACAAATTATTACATTTATATCTATATATGTTTTGCAATGAATACGTAGATATCATCTCTTTGATATCTACAAATACATGTATATGTATTTGTATATCTGTTTATATAAATATAGTGCAGATTCTTTCACCATATTTGATTTATTATTATGAAGCAAATACATTTAATATATTTATACCATATTTAATCTATGTAATATATATTAATCTAGTTTATAGAGTATTTCTATTATTATATGTATCCATTTAGTATATGTTCTACCTTCGTATCTGTTTTTAAAAGAAATAGTAAAATAATTTTCGTATATGTTAATATTCGTATCTGTTATATATTTGTATTTAAAAATAAATAAATAAATTTTAGTGTTCGTATCCAACCGTTTGCTTCTCTATTAAACACTTACCATCTACTGGATTGGAGGGGTAAGAAGAATGGGCATCACATGGTTTGGCCATGGGTCGACCTTCATGGGTACGCATTCATAATAGGTCGGAGCCCTACACATGGGTCAACCAGTATCGGTATTCGATCTGCTATACTCTATTGGATATTCATGGTATTCAATGAATATGATGTCAGTCTCACCATCATTTATCTCAACAATCACGTAGTTGTTGTTAACAAGATCATCAAGGCATATTTTAAATAGTAATTAAACAGATTCAAATGAATTAACAGAGAAACAATATAGATTAACATCAAGATAATCACGCATTTCCCATTCATTGTCTGATTACATAATGCAAACAGGAACAGATTAATTAAATAAAAAAGAAATTAGGGTGAGATCCAGAAAAGGTAAAGCAATAAACAATTTGTGGCAAACAAAATGAAAGAATAATCAAATTAGAGATCACTGAAGCGTTCATGAAATGAACTGTCCTTATAGAGGATATCGCTCCCACAATACCGATGTGTAGGTACTGACGATTTGCTCCCAGGATACGACGGTACACGGTCTTCGTCCGCGCACACCGACGAGACCGTCCTCGAAAGTGCCTCAGAGAACTTGCAGCCGAGAAGAACATGTCGCAGATGCGATGGGAGAATAGAGAGCAACGTGAGAGTTTTTTTCTTGCGAGTGAAGAAAACGGTGTCGGAGGATGCGTAAAAAAGAGACTTGCGTGCCCTAGTGCGCAGTGCTTTCCGTTTTCCGAAAATGCCCCTCAACGGGCGTTGAGATCCAAATTGACTCTCCCGAGATCCTAGATCCGAATTGACTCTCCTGAGATTCGAGATCTAAATTGACTCTCCTGAGCCGGAGACGGAGCGGAGCGCGCGCGCACGTGTGGTCCCTCATTCCTACTCTCTACTATTGCTACAAGAGCTTGAGGTGTGATCTCACATATAAGCCCGTCAAAATTTTAGAAATACTAGATGTGGCACTAAATTTCCAACCAAGCTATTCCATGTTTCAATTTGGAAATTCCCAACTTTCCCTCCAAGCCATTTGGTTTCCCAATTGAAACCAAATTGACTCCTATTGTAATTGCATAGGTTTTTCAATTAAAACCTAATTGCAAACTTTAAATACAACAATCACCCACGAATTCACTAATTTGAAAATGAGATTCAAAGAGAGTTAAAAAGACATCTTTCGGTTGCCACACTTTGCTTTCAGTAAAGGTACCTTTCAGTGTGAACATCTACCTGAGTTTAATACTTTTACTTTAATAAGAACGAAGTGAACTATGTCTTGAACTTCAAACCTGGTGTTAAAGTAGTAGAAACAATGAAGTGTTGTTCTTGGTACAATCTTCAGGGTTGGTTCTCTTAAAGGGCATGTACACTTATCTTGTTTCATGAGTGTGTTCAGGAAAGACCCTCTTCCTTTAACTGTAGTAACACTCACATAGGTGGCATTCTCCAAGGATGCACTGCTAACATCCTGCTTAAAGGCTTGAACACATTCAAAGCCTATGCTCTTCCTAAACTTGCATCTTAAATAGCACTCAGGATTCCAGGGATAAGACACTCGTGCATAAGCATTAAGATAAGAGTGCCAACCAATTCTCCAAACATGTTGTTATTACCGCATTGAACCTACTTTGTGGGATCTCCACTCAGATAGATTGGGTTGCTACTGTAGAGAAACTTCCAATGGATTGCAGTCCCATCCCAAGCCTATACTTTAGGACTAAAGATATATCAAGTCCTTTAGTCAACGGATCTGTCGTTTTGTCCTTGGATCCAACAAAATCCACAGCCAACACTCCTCGAGATACCAAATTCATTATCGTCTTAAATCTGATTTGTATGTGTCTTCTTGTTTTCTGATTGAACTTTGAACTCTTGATCTTGGTAATTTTGGTCATGTTATCACAATGTACCGAGATCACATGAACTGACTGACCTACCATGGGAATTTCATAAAGAAGTTCCCTTAGCCATTCATCCTCTATTCCAGTGGTGTCCAAAACACACAGCTCGGCCTCAAAGATAGATCGAGCTAGAACGGTCTGCTTCATAGACCTACAGGAGACTGCACCGCCTCCAAGGATAAAGACATACCCAGTAACACCATTACTCCCAGACTCCTCTATTTTCCCGATTCAGCTTGCATCACTATATCCTTCTAGTACAGATGGATGTCTACCATAATGCAAACTAAGGGAAATAGTTCCCTTCAAGTACTTCAGTACTCGATCCATAGCCTGCCACTGAGTACAGTCAGGACAGCTGGTGTATCTACTCAGCTTTGCAAATGAGAATGAGATATCAGGTGTCGGCTGTTTGCGAGATACATTAAGCTTCCTATTACTTGTGAATACCTTACCTGGGCTACATGTACTCCACTTTTATTCTTAAATAGTGTTTTGGATGAATCAAACGGAGTGCTTACAGCTTTGCAATTTTGATAATCAAATTTCTCAAGTACCTTCTCATCGTAGTGAGATTGAGAAACTACAATCCCATCAACTGACCTTGTCAGTTTGAGACCCAAGATTATATCAGCAACACCAATGTCCTTAATCTCAAACTTTCTACTTAAGAATGCTTTAGTCTCATTAATAATCCGCATATGTGATCCAAACAACAATATGTCATCAACATACGGACATAAGACAATACATTCATCGCCTATCACCTTGGAATAGACACACTTGTCGGATACATGAACCATAAAGCCACATGACAAAATAATTTTGTCAATTTTTTCATGCCACTGCTTTGGTGCTTGTTTCAATCTGTAAAGGGATTTGACAAGTTTGCAAACCTTTCCCTCATTCCCATGAGTCACAAGTCCATCAGGTTGATCCATATAGGTCTCCTCCTCAAGATCGCCATGCAAGAAAACGGTCTTGACATCCATGTGATGGATAGAGTGATCATATACAGAGGTCAATGCTATGAGCATCCACATTGTAGTCATCCTAGTCACAGGGGAATAGTGTTGGACATGCGAGCCCGCGGTGAGCCATTATGCAATAAATGTTATTGCAAATATCATTCCCTGATTTGAAATGAAGAATAACTAATTTGCATAATAGTTCCCTTAGTACAATTAGGGCTATGTACCATGGCCATCTTGATGATCATACAACTGTTGATTCAATTATTGAATCATAGAGGCTGGTGTTATGATGAATATCTTAAGAGTTAGATTGAGGACTCATCAGACACCGTCAAATGATTATTAAGAGATGATCTCCAGCCTGAGTAGGAGATGGCAATCCTTTCTCATTTAGGCTGATATCTGACCGACCTCTTGATGCAGGTCCTCTGCATGGGAATAGAGATTCGGAGGTGTCAGATTAGTTAGGTCAAAGAGTTGACTTAATGAGATCGAGATAACCAAAGTCCTATGTCGTATGCTGTCATGATATAGGCACGCATCCTCTGACCGGAGGCAGATGTGTTACTATATGTCTGAGTACGTACATTTGGCATATTAATAGGTTGATGAGCTAATTAAGGTCTATACACCGGCGCGATGGTGTGCATATAAGGGCATATGAGTAATACGATCTCTCAAAGGGAACATACAGGTTCATTACTGAATCGGAAGACATGAGTCACTCATGATATATTGGGAAGAATCAAATTCCGTGCACGGTCGTCTCGCTTTGGAAGTTTGACTGAATTTGTAGGTTTGATATATACTTTTGGAAAGTATATGATCAACACCTGGGTATGATATATGCTTTAGAAAGTATATGATCGATACCGACTCCCAATAGTCAAATGAGAAACTTAATGATAAATCCATGAAGTAGATAGTGTAAAATTGATCTTATACTTCGGGATTATTTTGGGTCTTCCAGTATGCAGGATGTAAATGTATTGGGAATACCTGAGGGTGATGTGATCATAAACGATTGTATAACCATGATGCTTCCATTCCTAGGGAGTGATGAAACGGGTCTGGATTTTAGTGACTCCTCTCAGTAGAGAAGTAATCTAATCTTAATCCAAATGTTGGACATTGATCTGAATGTGATTCAGATGCAATGAGAAGATTATATTTGCGGTCTTGATTTAATCAAGCATCTGTGGGTGGTCTGAGATCTGGATTTGAGATGTGATCTCAATATCCAAGTCACTATACATGGAACAACAATTGCCTTGTCCTTATCTCCAAGTATTCGTGGATAAAGCGTATTATCCTTGAAAGAGTTCATGATAATTTCATTGTTGATATAAGTATCCGAGAATTGAGAAAATGGATAATTAAATGTGATTTATCTATCATGATTAATATGAATTCGATTCATAAAGAGAGTTGTCTTAGATAATTAAATGTGATTTGATTATCAAAGATATAAATAATGTGAATGTGATTCATATTATTTGGGAACATGAGAATAGAGATCCAAGATGATTAAATGTGATTTAATTATCATGGATATGAATAATGTGGATAACACTATCCATATTAATAATATATATTATAAATGGGATTTATAATATATAAGAGAGAGCAATTTGTAATTTACATTTGTTGATTAAATGTTGATGTGAATCGGATTCACATTGGATAATTAATTGAAAATGTAATTCACATTTTATTTGGTTTGTGAATTTAATTCACAATTTTCCAATGGTAAGATTGCAATATTCACAAAATAATTATGAATTATTTTTGTTGAATAATTTACAACAAGTGTTGTAGTAAATCTTGGAGATTTCTATGAAATAATGTAATCTCATGAGATATCATGAGATTACATGAGATTGCCACCAAATCCCATATTATGGAAGGAGGCAATCTTCATTCCATAATCTCCATGCTTGACTGATTTAATTTGGGATTACCGATATACATTTAATCTAAATTAAATTAATTGTTGTTGGTTTTTACCAACAAAAATCTTAGCCATTAAAAGAAATACAAATCAATGTGAGCCATTGGATTTGTGTTGCCCATGGATTGAGATCCATGGATCCCAAAATATTATAAAAGGAGAGGCGCCCATTTGCTCTTCTTTACACAATGAGAACATAAGTCTCTCTCTCTCTCTCTTTCTCTCTCTACACGCCTACTCTCTTTCTCCCTCTCACATGGCCGTCCACCATGGATGCTCTAGAGGGAGTCTCCATCACCGCAGCATCGTCGTTATGCTGCCTGATCGTTTGCTCGTGGATCTCCATCTCCTTTGGTGTGCCTCGCTCGTGAAGAAGACATTGTATCTCGTGTGTCGAGATCAGGAGATCCGTCGCTTGGATCATCAACATGGATTGCGAGAAGCAAGTGTTTCATCAACACGCTCACAAGCGTCTCCTCTGTCGGATCGGACTTGAGACAGGAGGTCTCTTCGTTTAGAGATTCGATCGCAATCGTGCTTCAAGAGGTAATCCTATTACTTGTTTTTGGTTTAGACGAAACGATCCGAGAAGTGTTCTTGGATCATGTGGTTTGTCACATGAAAAAATTTTAATTTCCGCTGCATAGAACAACTAGTGCGACTATTCGTTCCTCGTCGTATTCGATACGACGCTCACGCTTCCGTGATGCGCTTGAGGATTATCCCATATCCTTCAAATAGGTATCAAAATAATCGATACCTTCATTTTGCCTAAAGCCCTTAGCAACTAATCTACCTTTATACTTTTCAATTGATCTATAAGGCCTAAGTTTTCTCTTAAACACCCAATGGTATAGCATCCTTTGGGTAAATCAATCAGTTCCCAAGTTCCATTAGCCATAATGGAATCCATCTCAGATTTGTCAGCTTCCTTCCACTGTTTTGCTTCAGATGAAGCCATGCCTTTTTTATAACTTTGTTGATCATCCTCGATCTGATAGACAACAAAGTCACTACCTAGATACTTGGTTATCTGAGGTCGTTTACTCTTTCTTGGCTCAATTTCTTCTGAAAGGTCATTAGATTCATGTTGAGTATCAACCCCCACATTTGTTATCATTTTCAGTTGATCTGGAATAGATCATGATGTGGAGGCACTTTCAATGGTCAGATTATGAGGAATCTCAGTCTTCAAAGGAAGACATCATCAAAGAAGGTAGCTTCATGGAGTTCAACAATAGTGTTGACATCTATGCATGGTATCTCGGATCGAAATACCTAAAACCTATATGCATAGCTATTTTCCAAGTAACCTAAGAAGACAACATCAACAATTTTAGGACCTAGCTTCTTTCTCCTATGTTCTAAGACTAAAACCTTAGCGAGACAACCCCCACTTTGAGATACTTTAAGCTTGGTTTTCTATTTCTCTGAAATTAAAAAGGACACTTTTCCATATGTCTTGGAGGAACCTATTCAGAATATGGCAAGCAGTATTTAAGGCTTCTCCCCACGTATAGGTTGGAAGTCCAGAACTCTGTAGGAGAGCATTGATCATGTCAGTTAAGGTTCTATTTTTCCGTTCTACTATCCCATTTTATTGTGGTGAATATGGGGCAGTAACTTCATGAATTATGCCAGACAGCTTACATTGTTCATCAAATAAGTTAGAAGTATATTCATCCCCTCTATCTGACCTAAGATGTTTAAGCACTTTTTCTGTTTGTATCTCAGCCTCATTCTTAAATAGAAGAAATTTTTCTAAGACTTTGTCCTTGGTTTTCATTAGATACACATAGCAGTATATGCGATAAAGTATTTCTTATTGTCTCGGGTCAACACACCATTAAACTCACAGATATTTGTGTGCACTAGATATAAGATCTCACTATCTCCAGAGACAGTCTGAAAAGACTTCCTAGGTGTGTTAGCTTGCACATAAATTTTATATTTTTGAGTTTTATCAATAGTGTGTTTAAGGATCATTTCCAAATTCATCATTTTTTTAATTGAATTTAAATTTACATGTTTCAATCTACCACGCCAAAGATCACAAGATTCTAAATTATTAACAACATGAGACACAGAATTAGATCATTTAAAACTTAAAACATTTATTGAATCAATGTTTGCTTAATCACATCTAATTATAAATAACAAATCAAAATTAGTCAAATAGCATTTTTTCATAAAAATGACATGTCTCATAATGACAACTTTATTACATTTAAAGTTCAATTAAAAACTATTTCTAACTAAGATAGAGCCAGATAAAACATTCTTCTTGATGTCGGGAACATGCATCACTATGTGCAACGTCCAGACACGTCTAGAGGAGAACCTCAAGTTGACTTGACCTGACCCTAACACCATGGATGCAGGATCATTCTCCATCTTCACAGTCCCACTACTACAGGTATGATAAGAAAACAAAGTTTCGTCAGAGCAAATATTTATATTGGCTTCCGTATCCACGAGCTACTCATTTGGATCATGAATATTGTATAGTTCAGGTTTTATAGAGACATACCCCTCGCTAGCCCCAAGTCCTTTAGTGATTATATTCACTCGTGGACTCTCATCTGTAGCCTTAAGTTGAGCCTTTAAGGACTGACGGTCCTTCTTTCAATGACCAACCTGATTACAGTACCAGCAGGGTTTATTCTTTGCCTTTTCTAGATCTTGCCCTTTGGTTTTATTTTATTATTGTTACCAACCTTTCACTTTTTATATTTGCCCTTTGAGGTCATGAAGTTGACTTTAGCCTGAACATCAACATGAATCACATATTTTTGTTTCATGTGTTCCTCCTCTATGGCAATTGCCATCATAAAGTCATCCACAGATAATTGTCCCTTCCTATGTTTCAAGGTCATTCCAAAGTCTTCCAAGACTTGGGGAATTTTTCTATGGTACACATGACCTGAAACTTCTCTGGAAGTTTCATTTCGACATCTTCTAGACCATGGAGTAGGAGTAAAAACTCATGTGCATGTTCAGAAACTGACTTCCCTTTGGTCATGGAAAACTTCAAGAACTTGGCAACGGAGTATTTCTCAATATCGAGATCTTTGGTATTATACTTCCAATCTACTTCTTCCTATAACCCATTCGCAGTCTGCATAGACGAACAATATACGTCAAACAACGTGTTGGACAGAGCCAACAAGATGCAACCATGACATATACGATCGCGTTCCTTCCATGCAGATTGCACCTTCTGGTTATTAGGTGAGGGGTTTTCCTTTTTCACCGTAGGACAATCGATTTCAAGCATAGAGATTAATCCTATGGTAGTTAACCAGATCTTCATGCGTTCCTGCCAACGCTTGAAATTCTGACCACCGAATTTTTCAAGCATACCCGTCATATCTACCATCGATTTAAACATAGTTTTCGACATGTTTTAAAAACGGTTTCCGGTATCCTCTCTAAGATCGTTGTTAACAGGATCATCAAAGCATATTTTAAACGGTAATTAAATGGATCCAAATGAATTAACAAAGAAACAATATAGATTAACATCAAGATAATCACGCGTTTCCCATTCATTATCCGATTACATAATGAAAACATGAATCGATTAATTAAACGGAAAATGAAATTAGAGCGAGATCCAAGAAAGGTAAAGTAATAAACTTTTGTGGCAAATAAAATGAAAGAAGAATTAGATTAGAGATCACCGAAGCATCCATGAAATGGACTATCTTTAGAGAGGATATCGTCCCCACAATACTAATGTGTAGAGTACTGGCGATCCGCTTAGGATACGACGGTACACGGTCTTCGTCCGCACACACCGATGAGACCGTTCTCAAAAGTACCTCAGAGAACTTGCAATCGAGAAGATCATGTCGCAGATGCGGTGGGAGAATTAGAGAGTGGTGTGAGTGTTTTTTCTTGCGAGTGAAGAAAATAGTGTCAGGTGATGCGAAAAAAAGTGACTTGTATGCCCTAGTGCGCATGCTTTCCGTTTTTTGAAAATGCCCCTCAACGGGCGTGTCTCTTTGGATTTCAAAACCGTAGCTAAAACGAGTCGAGTCAGATTCCCATTACAATCGAATCTAAATTAATCTAACTGATTAATTTAATCGGCCAACCAAATGAAACCCGCAACAAAAGTATCGAGATCTGAATTGACTCTCTCAAGCTGGAGCAGAGCGCGCGCGGGCGTATGTGGCCCTCCATTCATCCTCTCTACTATTGCTACAAGATCTTGAGGTGCGAGCTCATATATAAGCCCATCAAAAGTTTAGAAATACTATATGGGGCACTAAACTTCCAACCAAGCTATTCTATGTTTCAAATTTGGGAATTCCCAACTTTCCCTCCAAGCCATTTGGCTTCCCAATTAAAACCAAATTGACTCCTATTATAATTGCATAGGTTTTCCAATTAAAACCTAATTACAAACTTTAAATACAATAATATCTTCTTCCATTCTTGATGAAAATTTCTCTAGAGCTTATGCTTCTTGATTGCCTTATCTTTTCCATTGCGGTGTGTTGTAAATGTTCACATGGTGGTGTCCGCAAGGAAAAACCTAGCTGCTTAAGCGAACATGTATTTCTTATCGAAGTATACATCATTTTTCTTCTAAATTGAGGGTGTTTTGTCTTGTTCCAAATTCCCAACTACCTTCTTTATTCCTATTAGTTAATTTTTTTCGCCGTTACTTCATCCATCTTATTTAGGTAGAGAGGTTAAAATGGTTAACTAGACACGATTTCCCATTTTATCGTAAACAAAAGAAAGGAATCATGGTGCATCTACCTCATCTATCTAACTTTGGATACTAGAAAGCAAGATATTCTCATATAGCAAGGTTGAAATGTCTATGTTCAAATCCTCAAGCCTAGAGAAGACATAGCATTCATCGATGACCTCAAACAATCACCTTTCTCTTGAGAAAAAGACATAGGTTGTTAGGGGATGCAAAGAAGATGTAATTTGTGTGATCATAAGCTTGTCTTGTCTCTGAATGAGGCATGGGATCGATGAAAACTCTCCAAAAGAGAAAGTCATTTTGATATACTATAACACTAAATTTCGAGTTAGGCCTCAACAACCATGTAGGAGATCCTAAATAGACCATAAACAGCCATAGGTTTCATGCAGCTTTTAGTTACGCTTCAGCTATAAACTTGGATGGCTGAAGGTATCGGGCTTGCATGATGTCTTAGTGATAGAAGTATCCTTACTACATGCCCATTAATCAATATTTTGATTTTCCTAGCATATGAGATCAAATCATGATACTACAAAAGCAAGTATTTGAAAATGATATATGTCTGGCTTCATCAAATCCCAATACTATAAAAGCAGGTATTTGAAAATTATGTATCTCGCTTCATTTGATATCTTGGATGCTTCAGGATGCATGTAGGAGACAATCCTTTCATATCTAACATCTCTGTATGATTTCATATCTAAATGGAAGATTGTGTATAGTGAATGGATATTGAGCTCCATGACGAGAGAGTGAGATATAATTTCCTTCTAATACATCATCTGATGAAAATTTATCAATGGGTATCAAAATATCAAGCAAGCTGAAGAATGTAGAGTTACTTCTAAAAGAAGACCATCCTAGGATTCCGGCAACTAATCACTCCACAAAATACTCACTCCACCACCATTACTAACTAGGAGTAGTGAACATCCAAGAAGGATGCTCCATTCGGGGGTTGGGGGTGCGGGAGGGGAGGGGAACAGATATTCACTTTTGGCTCCTTATTTGGCCATTTTGAAATGCTCTACATAAAAATTTATACCATTCTTGTAACAACAGCTCGAAACATCAATGTGTTAGTGCAGGTATGACCTTTAGATTTATCATGATTTTCCTACTAGTGATAATAATGCATCATTTTCTCCTTCGGTTGGTCCTCCAAAGACAGTCCTTTGAGTTTCATATTTCGCATTCAGAGGCTCTTGTGGACTTTCTGGTTGAGATAATCTGAGATGACTCGTGATTTTGCTTTAGAATAGCCAATAATAGATCCTAATCTATATCCGTTGTCTCAAAAATCATAGTTAGGTCAAGCCGGATCTGATAAAGGTGGGAAATCTTAGTCAGTAGTTGCCAAGCTACCCAAGCTTTCACGCGGATCTGAAATGCGCTCTGAATTCGACCAGAGAGAGCTTATCTAGTGGGGGTAATAGCATTCCACAACATCTTCACCCTCATCACTTATTGCCACTTAGAATAGTTAGCCTCAGGAAGTTCGACTACTTCGATCATAAAGAACAGAAACTCTTTAGCTTTCATTGTCCAACTTCCTAATCCCTCAGGGTTGGTTGGCTTGGAAAGTGAGGGGAAGAAGAATCCTACGTTCAGAGAGTGCAGGACTGTCAGAACTAAGATGCGATGAGGGTCACTGTTGGGGGTCGAGGATGTGAGGGGACATTTTCATGGACGGACAGATGTCTGCTTTCAATATTGAGGCACGAATGATGCATGAAAAACTTACTTCACTCCAATTATAAAAAGATCATAGGCTGGTGTGTGATAAGGGAGAGGAGGTGAGTAGGCAAAAAGCAACCAAGGTTTGCAGGCGTGAAGCCGAAAAGGCCTAGAAGAAGTTCTTATTCAAGCCAATGAGAAGTTCTAGTTGAAGCAACCAGTAGAAAACTGAAATAATTATCCAGATATACAGGTAGTACAAGCTGATAATTTGGATGTGGGATTATTTGCAATATGGATATCATTCTCTCAAACTCAATTGATGATGTTTCTATGATAGAAGCTCATTATGGAGGAAGAGATGATAGCTTTTATCTCTCGCGATACTTGGACAATTGTGTAATTACCTACTAATAACTAAGTGGTTGTATGCAAATGAGTTTTTACGATGAAGCATAACTTATATGGAACTAGAGCATGAGGCAAGGCTCATCAAACGATCAAAGTCTGATCAAGTCTATGGCATGGAATTACTCAAGTTGCAAGACAAGGTACATTGCAGGCATTATTACATATGGTCGTTAATAAGGGAGTGATCTTTAATTCAAGTTGACACGAAGAATATATTCCTTTATGACAATCTTCATGAGGTGCTTTACATGTCGCAACCTTCTAGTTTTCGAGCTCTAGGGGAGGTTCAAGCAGTATGTCTTCTTAAGAAGGCTAATATCTATATCCTCAGGTGGAGACCACTTGTTTGGTTCACCTCCTCGTATTACTCTGTATTTGTCAAGAAAACTTGCGCAAAAGTTACTTTTATATGCGGTTATGGTTGATGATATGTGATTATAAAGGATGATTCATAAGAGATTATGGAAGTAAAGCATCTCTTTTCCAATCACTTCTTCATAACCAAGGACCTAGTCTATTAAGATAGTTTCTTGGTATTGATGTTGACCAACTCATATACTTATGGATGCCGCAACATGCTTATTATATAAGGAGAAGGAGGAGCTTACATATGACAACCAATATCATATACTTACAGAAGAAGTTGTCATACCTGTTGAACGAGATTTTTCACAGGTCTAGAGTGATCCACACAAGGCGGGATCACAATGTCGCTGAGGCGACCCGCGAGAAATCCTAATACAAACAACAATTAACCCGCGACAATCAAGTAAAGCAGTGAAAGTGTGTGGAGTTAAAATTTATTATAACTCTACAACAAAGATGTGTATAGTGCAAGTATGTGTAGAGGTCGAACACAGGGAGCAGACAGGTAGAACGGGGCAATTACACTCAAAATGTGTATGTGTGATCAGTTGTCTATCTATGCTATTTGTTTTGTGGGTTTTTAATTTTTTTATTTAATTTTTAATTTTATATTTTTGTATTTTGATATTTTAATTTACTGATTTTATATTTTATATTTTTATTTATTTTTTAATATTGGAATATATGAACTATGTAATAAAAGGGAGAAAGAGATATTTATAAAAATAGATAAAAATGTTCAAAAATTAGCAAATAAAGTCTTTTTGGTCTTTTTATACTTTTTTACTGTTTTTGTGATTTTTGGGAATTTTTAAGAATGTTTTTGTATTTTTAAAGTCGAAAATACAAGAAAACAATGAATAACATACAAGGCTGAAACTAAAATGGAGAAATAAATTAGAAAACAGTAGAAAAAATTCTCCAAATTAGTTTTTATGAAAGATAATAAAATAAGGAAAATTTAGACACCAAGATTATATTTTTAGTATTTTTGTAGAATTTTTAATATTTTTATAGAGGTTTTTGGAGTTTTGTGATTTTTTGGAGTTTTCTTTTGTATTTTTTAATGATTTTTGGTCTGAAATTAAAACACACTAAATTAAACAAAATACATTTTTTGGGGATTTTTCTGATGTGTTTTTATATTTTTTATGGATTTTCTAAGCTAGACAGTGCACAAAATGGCTATTTTTGATTTTTAATAAATATTAAAATGCAATAATTATGGAAAATAAAAATATGTCGTTAAACTACTATGCAACAGAGACTTAATGTGATTTTTGGGGATTTTTTGGGATTTTATAGATGCATGCAAAAATACAAGAAACATAAGGAAAATACATGTTTGCAGGGGCGTTTATGTAATATCCAAAAAGTACAGGGGGGCTGATTGTAAATTTCCAGAGAATATATATATGAAATAAAAAATTGCTTGACTAATAATAATAACAAAAATGCCCGCGGGCTTGTCTGCAAAAACGCTAGGGACACGTGCGAAGCACGCGCCTGGCGGGGGACCTGATGGAAATAACAAGAAGTACGGGGGTGCGAGATGCAAATTTTACAGAAAAACAATAACTGCAAACAAACGATTAGGTGCGAGATATAAATTACAAAAACGTGTGGGGATTCAATGGCAAAATACCCATGCACGGATGGATCCAACGGTGCACAGCCGCTTCACTAATACACGTGTCAAGTCCAGGTTGCGCGATACCCTTTCGGCGTTGACGGCCGAGATGAGATTATATTTGATCGATCGGATGGCCGTCAGTGTGCTGAATCCAACGGTTGCTGTAATGCAGCAAGAACGCAGCGGATCCAACGACCCCCGACAAGGCTGAAAGAACGCGTGAAGAACTCGCCATGGGCGAGTTGGAAACTGGTGCCAGTCGCTCCTCCGACGTCTCCTGGGGCCGCGGAATATCTTGATGGATTCCTACTTCATTTGTACATCTCCCAGCGTCGCAAGGGAAACCGGAGGGCCATGGGACAACCCCCCGGCAGTACGGTGGCGTGACGGCGACCTGGAGCGTATCTCGAGCAAAAAACGAGGCTCAGATGCCTCTCCTGGGCCCTGCAAATGTCAAGAAGGCACAGCAGCAACAAGAAATGCAAAACCCAGCTCTTATTGGCGGAATGGAGGCGGATGTGGAGTGGGTGATGGTCGTCGGAGCTCAAGAGCTCCGGCCAGGTGTTCGGGTGCGGAACCTGGGTGGATTAATCGAGTAATCCGCAAAATGAATACACTAAACAGATCTTGAGGCTAGCAGCTACTAAAAAGTTCAAGAAAAATGAAGGAAATCGGACCTCGATTGGCTTTAGAAACCAAGAGATGGTTACCTCACGGCATACGCCGGAGATGGAGGTTGGAGCGCCTCTATGGCCGCCTAAGCTCGCTCCTTGGGCTGGAGAAGGAGGCTGTCACCCTCCTCCCGCCGGAGCACACGCGCAAGAGCAAACTAGGGGTCAGAAAAGGGTTCAAAGGGCTATGGAGGTGACGGGTGCTTCTTTTGAAAGATGGTGGACAAGGCCCAAAGATCGAGACGTCAGGAGCGTCTTGATGGTCCATTCCCCGAGCAAATCAGTGGGCGGATATCATCGATGCAAGGGGAGAAAAAATGCAGAAGGAAGTGAGATCAATCGGTGAAAGACTCGACTTGGGGAAAATCGAGAAAAAGGGGGCATCCATATGCCTGACGGGCTGTGGCCTAGGGTCATGGAGTTGACCCCCGGTCAATGGATGGCGTGGCCTGATTGGGCCACGTCATCCGCAAAAAGACAAAAACTTAAGTAAATACCTTGTAAATTTAATTAAAAATATTAAATGATTTAATTAATTTTAGGTTATTCAATGAAAAATATTTATTATTTTATATAGTATTTTATTCCGATTTTTAATTATTTTTATGAGATTTATTTTTACAAGTTACCTATTATGCCCTTTATAGGTATAATATTTATATACTTTATTACTTTATTTTTATTTTGTGTATTTTAATTTTATTATTTTTGTTTCTTATTTTATAAAATTATAAAATACTTTTATATACACAAATATATTTTTGTTTTATTTTTCTGATGTATTTTGTTTATATAAGAGTATGTTATATATCTATGTATATAAGTATTGTATCTATGTATTCTATATACAAGTATTTTTATTTTGTATTTTCTTTGCATTTTTATTCTAATTTTAAGGCACATAATTATTATAAGTAATATTTACAAAATTATAAAAATATAAAAATATAAAAATAATGAATAAATAATAAATTGAATATTTTAATCAATACAGCTATACAAGGTGGGTCCAAAACTCAACTTTCAAACCGTAGCTCCGCTAAATGCGAAACCACCGCCATTAAATAGCTTATTTTCTTATATATACAATTAAAGGTGAGTTTGATGCATTTGGAGTTTTCATTTGTGAGATACGGGTCTGGGAAGTTGGGATTTTGGCTTTTTATTCAGACCATAACTTTTTATCTGTACATTATTTTTGAGTGAAATCAATTTTGTATTTTTCTTTATTTTATTATCTATAACTTTCATGTACAAAGTTTCTTTATTTGAAGTATAAAAAGTAGAACCAAAAATAGGTCCCAAAATGAATAAAGAATGCATGAAATGAATAGGTATTTTGACTGTATTCTGGCCCTTATCTCCCCCTACTTTATTCCTTGTCGACCTAGTCATCGAGATGCCTACGTCTCGGGGTTTCGGGTCATAAAATATTTACAATATTTTATTCTTTTTCTTTTCTTTTCTTTATTCTATAATTTTAGCTTTAAAAACAACATTTTATACAATATTTACACACATATGCATGAATGCTAAAATGCATGAATTAGCTCTATTTACACGCATTTACTACGGTTTTTAAGGCCAAAATGATAGAATAAAGATGATGAAATGTAGATTCATCATCCCCCTATACTTGCCTTTGCTAGTCCCTAGCAAACACTTATGCAATAAGTGCAGAAAAGAAAAACAAAGAAAAGAAAAAGATGAAAATTGGATTAAGTTTAATTATCGAACTTGTCTTCACAAAATCAAAGTTTGGAGCTTAAGTTGGACCTTTGGAGTTTTAGTGCGGGCGGAACCTTATTGAGAATCGAATTTGAAATCCAACAGTCCCTGAGAATCCCAAAACTCTGCTCAAGTCTCCTCAATAGCCATGTCAGAAATATCTCAATTCATACGCAAACTCTTACGACTATGAATCTGACTCGTACAGTGTAAGTGATGGTGGCTCTCCCCAACTAGAATGGCAAAGAAATTGACTTCTCCAGTATGACAACCCAATGATTCCCCAATCCAACAACTCCATCCTCGAGGAGCGGGGTATTCCCTTTTAAGTTCAAGTGGCAACCAGCTCAAGAGGAGGGGGTGAAGAGAAGAATGGATGGTAGCCAGTGTAGCTACCTATCCTGGGATGCAAGACCAGTGTAGTCAAGTCATCCAGCTGCAGGCTCACATATTTGACTTTGGAACTCAAGCTTGCTTATTGACTTTACAACATATTCACATACTTTGCAGGCATTTTATTTTTTTTGTACAGGCATGTCTTTTTTTTTTTAAATACTATTCACAGCAGCATTTACATAAGGAGTTTTTCCTCTTGAGCCAGTAGACTATCCCTCTTTTGAAGCTTTATTGCAACCCACAGCCTCCTGTCTTTAGACTTCCTAATCACTGGACAGGTTGGGGTGCACTTCCCTCCCTAGAGGAGGACAAATGCTTCCACTTGTGTGCGTCTCATACCGGCAAATCCAATCCCCTTACCACTCCAACTGAGTTGAGCCATGTGAAAGGTGCAGGTGTCCAAGTTAGGTCATTATCAACAAGAGTCGTGCATGTGCTCCGAAATACTCTACTTAGGTAGTCAAGAATCCATTGAACCAAGTCCCGTGATCATCAAAGAATTAAGTCAACTAGACCTGAAGTACCTCAAACCCAGTTCCTATAAGGTTCCTGTTGTTAGGTAGATTTTAAGGTCCAATCAAGCTCCAATCTCCAGATTTTATTCAGACTCGTTCAACTATCAAACTCAATCCGAAAAATGCTCATGCTATGCAAATACAGAAAATATTTTTGTGAAGCAATTTTCAAAGATTTTGAACTTTTTATGGATTTTTGAAAAGATGATGATGCATGTGCATTTTTTTGTATTTTTCAAAAGATTTTTCAAATGTTTTTGGATTTTAGTTTTGCAAATGTTTTTGGGATTTTTGAAAACAAAAAAGATTTTGGATAAAAACTAGGTGAAAAATATTTACACGGGAGTGCTTCTTATAAATACAAGAAGTGGATTTTAAGAATTTACAAGGGTAAGTGATCAATTTTATAAGTATATATACATATAGTGGATTTTGGTGTGATGTAAATATTCCTCAAACTTATTTGACAAAAGCGTTTCACACAATTTTTGAAAACTATAGTCCAAAATAGTTTTTACAAATATTTTTGCAAACATGTACACACATTTGAAAATCATTTTGCAAAGGTTTTCAAAACAATATATATAGATTTTTCAAAACATTTTTGCAACCATTTTTCAAACCATTTGCAAATCATTTTTCAAACATTTTATTTCACACAAAGAAAATAAATTTTCAAAATAAAATGTTTTTACAAAGGTTGAAAACATGTAACAAAACGTTTTCAAAATAGTTTTCAATAGATTTTCATGAAGATTTTCAAACTATTTTTCAAACATTTTGCAAAAAATATTTTCACCTGATTTATTAATCAGTAAATACAAAAAGAATTTGAGGAATGAAACACCTTTTTATTGAGGAATTTTAATGAATTTTAAAGAATTAATAGCCATATTATTAGGAAAATACGAAAGTACGAGTTATGGCTAAAGTATATATGTAGTATATACGACCCCCTATACTTAGCTTGAGCTATGTCCTCATAGATCGGAGAGAAAAGAAAAGACATACTCGTACTAAGTATAGACAAGTCTAAATAATAAATAACTAATGAAGGAATCAATGAATGAGAAGTTGACCGTCCCCCCTATACTTAGGATCAAATAATCCTAAGTATAGCAGACTGTACACAAAGCAGGGAGGGTCAAGGGTGGGAATGAACAGATCGTACTCAGATTGTCTCCCTCTATACTTAGGGTAAAATATCCCTAAGTATAGTCAAGGAGAGGAGACAATGGAGGGAATCAAAGAATAGAACAACTCGGGGTGCACACCCCCCTATACTTAGGACAAAGTACGTCCTAAGTATGGAAAACTGTCTACAAGGGCGGCACCTTTTTGATAGATGAAGAAGATAGAAAAGGAAAAGAAGAAAAGAAGAAAAGAAGAAAAGAGATCAGAGTGGAAGAAGATATCGTGAGAATGTACACACCACTCCCCCTATACTTAGGGTAAAATAAGCCCTAAGTATAGGCAACAACAGGAGTGATGAAATGGAACGAAGAACGAACACTCGACTCGTCCACCCCCTTATACTTAGGACAAAGTACATCCTAAGTAAGGCAAACACGAGAATGGTTGGACGAGCAAAACGAGAGAAGGACGAAGATGAACATAAGAGGATATACAACATAGATGGATGTACAAATGATCAAGAAGGTTGAAAGCGAACCTTCTTGCGGGACCGTTGAGGAATAGATCTGGTATGGTGCAGGTCGACATCGGGGTCCATAGTGAACGGAAACCGATCAGGGTCGACGGGGTGATGGTCCTCAGTGGCCCTAGGGTGTGAAGGCACAGACGGATCAGTGAAAGATGTGTGACTAGGTCCGTCCTTAAGAGTCTCGCTGATATCGAAGTGGAATGGGACGAACTCATCATCATCGGAAGTAGTGTAATCAGAGTCATCCTGCGAGGTCTCGTCAAGGTCAAAACCAAAAGGCACGAACTCATCAGTGGAAGTAGTCGAACTCTGTTCGTCCTCTATAATCTCAACCGGATCATCTTTCTCATCAAAACGCCCGAATTTCTGAAGAAAAGCAACTAAATCAAATTCGGCCTTAGTCTCGTCAGTATCTACATGGACAGGAGCGGACTCATCAGTTGAAGTAGTCAGAGCATGTCTGTCCTGTATAGTCTCTAAATCTGCCCTCCGCTCAATGGTGTCAATCGTGTAGATCCTGCGGATGTCATCAACACATCGCCAATCACAGGAAGTGGAAACACCAAGGTCTATGCTTTCCGAGCCTTCCTCCTTGGAGAGGAATTCTCGGGTCTCATCGTCGGTCATAAAGAATGTCTCTCTGATATCCTCATATAGATCATAGTCCTCGGGGTCAGCCAGAACAGGTGTAGTCACATCAGGTACAGATTTCTGGTCAACAGTGGGTGTGGTGATCAACGCTTCGTTCTCGTCAGCAGGACGGAAGCGAATCTCTCCTGATCCATAGTCAATAACGACCATCGCGGAGGCGAGGAATGGTCGTCCCAGGATGATTGGAGAGTGCTCCCCAGTGGAGGTCTCCATGGGAAATACGACAAAATCTACATGGTATCTCATGCCCTGAATCGAGATGACGGCGTTTTCTAGGATACCCTTCAGCCTCTTTATTGTTCCATCAGCAAACTGTACGATCATCCTGGTTTTCTTTAGAGGCCCTAAGTGAAGAGACTGTACCAGCGAGAAGGGTATGATGCTAATTGTTGCACCACCGTCGAGGAGAGTGTGATCACATGTGTGGTCAGAGATGGTGCAGCTAATGAAAGGTGTGACAGTGTTCCTCTTCCGAGGAATGGGATGGTGTGTGATGGCGTGGGCAGTGGCCATGGTCAAGATATGACGCTCAGATATGCTCCTCCGCTTTCTCTTCTTGGGAAGAGGAGCAGATAAATCGGTCATGGCCTGCTGAAGTGTGGCACGGATAATCTCATGTATGGTGGCCACCACTTCGAGTTCAGTCAGCATTTTTTAAATTTTTAGACCTCCTCCATACAAGGGAGGAAGTCGAAATCAACATATACACGAGGCATGCCAAGAGCAGTCTGTACAGCGGCATCCTCGGGGTCAAAGGTGGGACTGGAAGTGAATGGGTGTGTGGTCAAGGGTTCTGGCAAGTGGAACCTCTCCTCACAGTCTGACTCGATCATGCGTCTCTCGAAATCTTTTTGTATCTTTAAAATTTTCCCATTTTTTTGTATTTTTGACGATTGCAAGCTCTCATGGAAATCCTCGAGTGAACCCATATCATCAAATGGTGGAATATCATGGTCGCTCTTATTGGTATTAGTGAGGTGGTCAATCCTCTGTCTCATATAATCCATCATCTGGGTCAAGTGCTCAAGGGTGGACTCCATGAAAGGTGACTCCAACAGCTCGGCCTCGGGTGGATGTGAAGGTGGAGAATACGGAAGTGGAGGTGGGTGTGGGTAGAAATCTGAGGTCTGATACTGTGGCTGAGGCGAATATGTACAAAAGTCAGGAGCAAAGTCCTCCTGGAAAAAAGAAGGTGGACCAGCTGGAGTGAACGAATGATCCGCAAAGTCCGGATAAAATACGCTCCAGTCGGCCATCTCGAAACAAAAGAAAATGATCGGGAGAGCACGATGGTCAAGTCAAGAGAAGTGAGAAGAAAGGCGCAAGTGCGCAGACGCGATCTAGGACACACACAAAACAATCACAAATAAAAAATGAAAATAATACATACCCTCAATTCACCTACTCAACTCGGTAGAGACCGCAAAGAGCGGTCTTTTTATCTTGTTTGTTTTAGAGTTAGGTGAGAAATCAAAATATTGTGCAAACACTTAGGGGGCTGAAGATAGGATTTGGGCTCTAACCTTAGTGTGTGCGCGAGCAAAGTAAAACGCAGTCAATGAGGGGATTACTCGCCCCAAGACAAGATATTTCTTTTTGATCGGTTTTAGGGTCAAGTAATATTAGCAGTCCCAATTTTATTGATTATCACTTTTTTGGATTTTTATGAGAAATGCACGCGCCTAACGAGGAGTCAATTCCACTTAGTACCTAGGTGATCAAAATCAGAGGGAGAGTCGGAAAAGCAATGCAAGCAGCAAAAACGATGATGTATGCTAAAGAGAAATGCTCACCTTGCCTCCAGCACTCTACATGCAAAGATGCTCAGCAGAATTGAAACCTATCTATATGCCAATGCAAAAGCAGATGAAATCGCCCTAAGTCTCAGGAATTGCTATTATCGTGAAGAACCACAAGCTGACCACCAATCCTCAACCCTAGAGTCTGGTCTAGGCTCACCCCTCCTCTGCTCAACACACTTGAGTTTAGGAGAAAGCACTTTGCAGGATGCGCTCACGGCACGACGGATTGAAGGTGATGATCAGCTGTTTAAAATTTGACTAAGTCCAAACGAGGCTATAGGCACATGCAAAATATTAGGTGTTTGGCCTTAGTCTATCGCAAACAATCCTAAAACTAGGGGCTCAATCACACAAAATAAATAAAATGAAAATCGGAAAACAAAATAAAAAATGCGAAGAAAAGCCGACAAAAACCGCGGCGAGCCCCCAGGTGTACAAACACCTGGAAGTTAGGCTCGAGAGTCCAAATGTCCGGGGGTACCTGTATTATTACAATAAAAGAGTCTCTCTCTCACTTAAAATTACAAAAAATAACTGCAATGAAAGAAAATGCAACTAAAGTGGAGCGCGGTCTTCAAAATTCTCTCCTCGTCTCCTCGGTGCTAGGCTGGCTAAGCCGGCTTCACGTGGGTGCGTCGGCGCCTCGAATGACGTGCCTCCCTTGGTTCGTGGTACCTTGCACAGAGTCAATAAAGAAGAGGGATTAGACAGCTCAAAAGATATATCAAAAATGAGGAAAATAAAACAAGCAGAAATAAAAGCCGCAAAGGTAGACCAATAATCACGGACACAAGGCAAAAATGATCTACGCGCTGTTGCTCCCCGGCAACGGCGCCATTTGTTGAACGAGATTTTTCACAGGTCTAGAGTGATCCACACAAGGCGGGATCACAATGTCGCTGAGGCGACCTGCGAGAAATCCTAATTCAAACAACAATTAACCCACGACAATCAAGTAAAGCAGTGAAAGTGTGTGGAGTTAAAATTTATTATAACTCTACAACAAAGATGTGTATAGTGCAAGTATGTGTAGAGGTCGAACACAGGGAGCAAACAGGTAGAACGGGGCAATTACGCTCAAAATGTGTATGTGTGATCAGTTGTCTATCTATGATATTTGTTTTGTGGGTTTCTAATTTTTTATTTAATTTTTAATTTTATATTTTTGTATTTTGATTTTTTATTTTACTGATTTTATATTTTCTTTTTATATTTTATATTTTTTATTTATTTTTTTAATATTGGAATATATGAACAATGTAATAAAAGGGAGAAAGAGATATTTATAAAAATAGATAAAAATGTTCAAAAATTATCAAATAAAGTCTTTTTGGTCTTTTTATACTTTTTTACTGTTTTTGTGATTTTTGGATATTTTTAAGAATGTTTTTGGTATTTTTAAAGTCGAAAATACAAGAAAACAGTGAATAACATACAAGGCTGAAACTAAAATGGAGAAATAAATTAGAAAACAGTAACAAAAATTCTCCAAATTACTTTTGATGAAAGATAATAAAATAAGGAAAATTTAGACACCGAGATTATATTTTTAGGATTTTTGTAGAATTTTTAATATTTTTATAGAGGTTTTTGGAGTTTTGTGATTTTTTGGAGTTTTCTTTTGTATTTTTTATTGATTTTTGGTCTAAAATTAAAACACACTAAAATAAACAAAATATATTTTTTTGGGATTTTTCTGATGTGTTTTTATATTTTTTTATGGATTTTCTAAGCTAGACAGTGCACAAAATGGCTATTTTTGATTTTTAATAAATATTAAAATGCAATAATTATGGAAAATAAAAATATGTCATTAAACGACTATGCAACAGAGACTTAATGGGATTTTTAAGGATTTTTTGGGGTTTTATAGATGCATGCAAAAAATACAAGAAACATAAGGAAAATACATGTTTGCAGGGGCGTTTATATAATATCCAAAAAAGTACAGGGGGGCTGATTGTAAATTTCCAGAGAATATATATATGAAATAAAAACTTGCTTGACTAATAATAATAATAAAAATGCCCGCAGGCTTGTCTGCAAAAACGCCAGGGACACGTGCGAAGCACGCGCCTGGCGGATGGAAATAACAAGAAGTACGGGGGTGCGAGATGCAAATTTTACAGAAAAACAATAACTGCAAACAAACGATTAGGTGCGAGATATAAATTACAAAAATGCGCGGGGGTTCAGTGGCAAAATACCCATGCGCGGATGGATCCAACGGTGCGCAGCTGCTTCACTAATACATGTGTCAAGTCCAGGTTGCGCGATACCCTTTCGGCGTTGACGGCCGAGATTAGATTATATCTGATCGATCGGATGGCCGTCAGTGTGCTGAATCCAACGGCTGCTGTAATGCAGCGGATCCAACGGCCCCCGACAAGGCTGAAAGAACGCGTGAAGAACTCGCCGTGGGCGAGTTGAAAACTGGTGCCACTCGCTCCTCCGACGTCTCCTGGGGCCGAGGAATATCTTGATGGATTCCTGCTTCAGTTGTACATCTCCCAGCGTCGCAAGGGAAACCGGAGGGCCATGGGATAACCCCCCGGCAGTACGGTGGCGTGACGGCGACCTGGAGCGTATCTCGAGCAAAAAACGAGGCTCGGATGCCTCTCTTGGGCCCTGCAAATGTCAAGAAGGCGCAGCAGCAACAAGAAATGCAAAACCCAGCTCTTATTGGCGGAATGGAGGCGGATGTGGAGTGGGTGATGGTCGCCGGAGCTCAAGAGCTCCGGCCAGGTGTTCGGGTGCGGAACCTGGGTGAATTAATCGAGTAATCCGCAAAATGAATACACTAAACAGATCCTGAGGCTAGCAACTACTAAAAAGTTCAAGAAAAACGAAGGAAATCGGACCTCGATTGGCTTTAGAAACCAAGAGATGGTTACCTCACGGCATACGCCGGAGATGGAGGTTGGAGCGCCTCTATGGCCGCCTAAGCTCGCTCCTTGGAGCTGGAGAAGGAGGCTGTCACCCTCCTCCCGCCGGAGCACACGCGCAAGAGCAAACTAGGGGTCAAAAAAGGGTTCAAAGGGCTATGGAGGTGACGGGTACTTCTTTTGAAAGATGGTGGTCGAGGCCCAAAGATCGAGACGTCAGGAGCGTCTTGATGGTCCATTCCCCGAGCAAATCAGTGGGCGGATATCATCGATGCAAGGGGAGAAAAAATGCAGAAGGAAGTGAGATCAATCGATGAAAGACTCGACTTGGAGAAAATCGAGAAAAAAGGGGGCATCCATATGCCTGACGGGCTGTGGCATGGGGTCATGGAGTTGACCCCCGGTCAACGGATGGCGTGTCCTGATTGGGCCACGTCATCCGCAAAAAGACAAAAACTTAAGTAAATACCTTGTAAATTTAATTAAAAATAATAAATAATGTAATTAATTTTAGGTTATTTAATGAAAAATATTTATTTTTTTATATAGTATTTTATTCCGATTTTTAATTATTTTTATGAGATTTATTTTTACAAGTTACCTATTATGCCCTTTATAGGTATAATATCTATATACTTTATTACTTTATTTTTATTTTGTGTATTTTTATTTTATTATTTTTGTTTCTTATTTTATAAAATTATAAAATACTTTTATATACATAAATATATTTTTGTTTTATATTTCTGATGTATGTTGTATAATTAATAAATTATAAGAGTATGTTATATAGGTATGTATATAAGTATTGTATCAATGTATTCTATATACAAGTATTTTTATTTTGTATTTTCTTTGCATTTTTATTCTAATTTTAAGGCACATAATTATTATAAGTAATATTTACAAAATTATAAAAATATAAAAATATAAAAATAATGAATAAATAATAAATTGAATATTTTAATCAGTACAACTATACAAGGTGGGTCCAAAACTCAACTTTCAAACCGTAGCTCCACCAAATGTGAAACCACCACCATTAAATAGCTTATTTTCTTCTATATACAATTAAAGGTGAGTTTGATGCATTTGGAGTTTTCATTTGTGAGATACCAGTCTGGGAAGTTGGGATTTTGGCTTTTTATTCAGACCATAACTTTTATCTATACATTATTTTTTAGTGAAATCAATTTTGTATTTTTCTTTATTTTATTATCTATAACTTTCATGTACAAAGTTTCTTTATTTGAAGTATAAAAAGTGGAACCAAAAATAGGTCCCAAAATGAATAAAGAATGCATGAAATGAATAGGTATTTTGACTGTATTCTGGCCCTTATCTCCCCCTACTTTATACCTTGTCGACCTAGTCATCGAGATGCCTAGGTCTCGGGGTTTCGGATCATAAAATATTTACAATATTTTATTCTTTTTCTTTTCTTTTCTTTATTCTATAATTTTGGCTTTAAAAACAACATTTTATACAATATTTACACACATATGCATGAATGCTAAAATGCATGAATTAGCTCTATTTACACGCATTTACTAGGGTTTTTAAGGCCAAAATGATAGAATAAAGATGATGAAATGTAGATTCATCAATACCTCATCATTTACTAACCTTAACATTTCCCTCATTGTTGGAAAATTGATTCAATCCATGAACAAACCTACACATCTTCTCTGGGATGAGTCTATGATGATTATAAGATACATTAAGATCATGACAAGGAAGGGGTTACTATTTAACAGGATCACTTGTGTAGATATTGTTGCATACTCTAATGCAGATTATGTAGGGGGTGACATGAAGTCAACTGCATACTTTTTTACCTATTCCAGTTCTCTTATTACATGAAAGGGAAAGAGTACATGACCATGGCATCAACAACCTCATGTAATACTTACTAATCTACTTGTGGTATATGATATATAGATGGAGTTATACTGTGAAAACTGGGTTGTGCATATTACCAACAAGCTCTTATTTCATAAAAGCAACAAGCATGTAGATGTTGATTGCCCCTTTACAAGAGACCTAATCCAGAGAGATCTTCGAAGTATCATTGTTTTCTCTACATAGAATTTGTAGATATGTTCAAGAAGGTGCTTCTCCTAATTGTCTTTATAAAAAGCATGATGTATGTATATATGCACAAGGAATGATGGAATGTAGCAATCAATAACATGCATCCATGTCATTGTTGTTACAATACTCGTGTTATCTTGTCGTTCCTTTCTATATTGTTTATTTTTATTGTCCGGTTTATGTAATTTACCCATAGAGCTTTTCTCCTATATAAGAGAGCTCTAGGGTTAGATGAATGTTATCTTTTCTTTTTTTCCTCTCAACATGGTATCAGAGCGACGATCCTAATCTGGAGCCTGTGCCCTAGAATCCTGTCCCCATTAAAACCCTAATACCGCTACCCAACCCCTCCTTCGGGCTCGCCGCCGCCGCCGCCCAGCCCCTCCTTCGGGCTCACCGCCGCCGCCGCCCAGCCCCCCCCCCTCTCTTGCGGCCGCCGCCTAGCTCCCCTCCCGCGGGTGTCGTCGTAGCCGCCTAGCCCGACGGTTGCCTCTCCGTTGCTACCGCGTGGCCCTGTTCATCTTCACGCGTGCGAGCCGTCCTGCGTGTTACTCTTTTGGGTACCTAGGGGGACACGTGAAGCCCTAGCAACATCCTAGCTACCTAAATGACTCTTCCAAGAATGGAAGGGGTTGTGGTATGAGTCTGCACCCACAACCGTCTTCCTGTATGTCAGTGTAGACGCCAGTATTTCTTAGTTCTCGCCTAGTCTTGATAATAGTTGTCATCATGACCGACAACAAAGTGGGTGTTTCATCCCTGGATACCTTCAAAGGTCCGACACCCATTGTCAAAATAGATGGAACCAACTATGAATTGTGGGCCATGCAGTTCATGAGTTTGATGCAGTGTAATGGCAAGAAGCACATCCTCACAGTAGAGGAACCAAGTGACAAGACCGGGACAAATGCCTCATGGGAGGCAGATGGTGCTTATGCACGAGTATGGTTGTCTGGGACTGTGTCATCTGAGATAGCCAATGATATTCTGAGCCAGCCAACGGCGAAGCCTATGTGGGACATTCTCGCCGCCACATACTCATCGGCGAAGAATGAGTCGAAGATACCACATCTCCAGCACGATATCTTCACATCTAAGCAGAATGGTCGTCCCGTTCATACCCTCTATACTTCCTTAAGGGGTATGTTTGAGAAGTTGCATGGTTACATTCCCTTGACTGCTACGCCAGAGCAGCTCAAGGCATACAGAGATTCTGTGATGAGTGGAGTTTTTGTAGCAGCTCTTGATTCTGAGTATGATGTTGCTCGTGCCCAGATCCTTACTGACGCTACCATACCTCCAATGGAGGAGGCATATCGCAGATTGAGTAGACTATCCATATCCTCAGGAGGTACTCTACAGTCCCAGACATCTTCAGCTATGGCTGCCTCTCGTGGTAGAGGAAGCCATTTATCATATGGTGATAGAGGGAGCTCTAACCGTGGCAGAGGAGGAGGTGGTCGACCCCGTCAGCCGTGCACCTACAGTCATAGACCCGACCACTCTGAGGATACATGCTATTCCAAGCATGGGTTTCCTCCTTCAGCTCGGGTTGCAGAGCAAACACATCCAGTTGGGAGCCTTCAACTGCTTCTGATCAGAGATTTGATGAGCTTGTTGCTCGACTCAGGGAGATTATGCACACGACCAGTTCGACCGGATCTCCTTCAGGATCTTCAGATGTGGTTGCTTCATCATCAGCATCTACATTGGGTACAGAGTATGCCTTTACTACTTGTTACAGGGCAGACCTGTCCGAGTGGATTATGGATTCAGGTGCATCACACCATCTATGTGGTGACAAAGGTCATTTTAGTGTTTTTACTCATGTACAGCCTGGACGGTCAGTTGTGATAGCAGATGGTACACATTTCCCCATCACTGGTCAAGGGGAGGTGCAGTTGACTCCTACCTTGAGGCTTCCTAATGTTCTCTATGCTCCTGAATTTTCTATGAATTTATTATCAATTAGTTAGATCACCAAAGATTTACATTGTCGTGACGTATTTGATCCTTCTGCTCTTGTATTTCAGGACATACTCACGGGCAGAGTGATTGGAAGTGGCCGTGAGCAAGGGGGACTCTACAGACTTGAGCAGTCTCCGTATGTCGGTGCCTTATCTTCTCTACGACGTGGGTCTGTTTCTCCTTACATGTGACATCTGCGATTTGGTCATCTTCCTTTGCAAAAGTTGGCTCATGTTCTTCCACAGATTTCTCCTCGCTCCACCTTTCAATGCGAGGCCTGTCAGCTTGGGAAGCATCATCGGTCTTCTTTCCAGAGTCGTTAGGGTCCAAGTAGTCATAGTCTGTTTGAGTTATTTCATTTTGATATTTGGGGTCCAAGTCGTGTCCCAGATCATCAGGGACAAAGATTTTATCTTGTTGCTATTAATGAGTTTTCTAGGTTGTCTTAGGTTTTTCTTCTTAAGAACAAGTCTGATGCAGGTCCTGTTGAAGAACATCTTTTCTGCCAGAGTCATGTACATACGTTCTGACAATGCTCTCGAATTCTGCAGCACTCAACTCTCTCACTTTCTTAAGTCTCATGGCATTATGCATTAGACATCGCGTGCTTATACCTCTCAACAGAATGGGGTGGCTGAGAGGAAACACCGCCATCTTTTGGATGTTACCAGAACCCTCTTGATTCAGAACCGTACTCCTCATTCCTATTGGGGAGATGCGGTTCTAACTGCTTGTTATCTGGTCAATCGTATGCCTTCGTCGACGTTAGGAGAGAGGATCCCATTCTCGATTGCGTTTCCCGAGAAGGATCTTTTCTCACTTACGCCTCGTGTTTTTGGTTCGGTTGCATTTGTTCACCAACTCTCTCCTAGTATTGACAAGCTTTCTCCCAGGTCTGTTAAATGTGTGTTTGTTGGGTATTCTAAAACCCAAAAGGGATATCGTTGTTTTGACCCTGTTCGACGAAGGTACTATGTCAGTGCTGATGTCACCTTTTTTGAGTCTATTATGTATTTATCTCCCATAAGTGACATGCTTGCTCCTTCAGAGGATAATGAAGATATCTATGTGCCTCCTCCTCTGTCATTACCATGTTCTTTACTACCAACACCACCACCACCATCATTAACACCACCACCACCACTGCCACCGCCACCATCGCCGTCGTCTCCTACTTTCTTTCCTCAGGTTAACCAGCGAAGACCCCCTGCTCATGTGCCTCCTCCATCATCCAGCACCCCCGAGGTATATACTGACCATTTGAGTTCTTCTGATGGCACGTGTGATTTGCATGTACAGACTGAGGTACATGGTGCAGATAATATCTCTACTACTCCTGTTGATGATCTGGATATCCCTATTGCACTTCGGAGGCAGAAGCTTGCGCTTACGATGCACCCCAAATATGGAGTGGACTTTGGTTCTCATATTTCTCTGGACCGTATGTCCCCGGAATTTCAGCAATTTGTTGTGGGTTTGTCAGCTGTACAGATACCACGATCGTATCAGGAGGCACTGCAGAGCAGTCAGTGGCATTTAGCTATGGAGGAAGAGATGGGCAATCGCAAGGTTCGTGGAGTTTGTTACCCCTCCACCAGGTGCGTATGTTATTGGAAGTAAATGGGTTTTTACTGTGAAGCATCACGCTGATGGGACAGTGGATCGTACAAGGCCAGGTTGGTTGCTCATGGGTTCACCCAAACATATGGGGTGGACTATCACGACACGTTTTCTCCTGTGGCGCATCATTCTACTCTGTGGATTCTCATCACTGTTGTTGTGGTCCGTGATTGGCTCATTTTCCAGTTAGATGTAAAGAATGCTTTCTTGTATGGTGATTTGCAGGAAGAGATCTATATGCAGCAGCCACCTGGGTTTGTTGCTGAGGGGGAGTCCAGTATGGTGTGCCATCTTCATAAGGCTATATATGGCCTTAAGCATAGTCCGAGGGCTTGGTTCCAGAAGCTCTCAGAATTGATTGAACAGAAGGGGTTTTTCAGTTCTACTGCAGATCATACTCTCTTTGTAAAGAGAGACCAGCGAGGTGTTGTAGTCATCTTGGTTTATGTTGATGACATTGTTATCACTGGCAGTGATGCACAGGGAATTCAAGCAGCTAAGGATTTTCTTGGAAAGCAGTTTGTTACCAAGGACCTGGGTACGCTTTGTTACATCCTTGGATTGGAATTTGCACGAAATCAGCAGGGCATGGTTATGACACAAGGGAGTACGTTACTGATCTTCTATCTGAGACAGGTATGATAGAATGTAGACCAGCTACTACACCGTTGGATCCTAATGTAAAGCTTCACGATGACAGATCTAAGGAGGTGTACAGAGAACTGGTAGGAAAATTATTGTATATTACGATTACCATGCCCGATATATCTTTTATTGTGAGTAGAGTCAGTCAGTTCATGGAGCAACCTAAGCAGACACACATGGATGCAGTATTCATGATTTGAGATATTTGAAGTCATCTCCAGGTGCAGGTCTTCTATTTAGAAGAGATACGTCTCTCTCAGTTGCAGGGTGTGCAGATGCAGATTATGTTTGGTGTCCTAATGATAGGAAGTCTACTTCAGGCTTCATTGTGTTTGTTGGCAGCTCACCAGTCTCATGGAAGAGTAAGAAACAAACTGTTGTTGCTCGATCCAGTACAGAATCAGAATATAGGGCAATGGCCCAAGGTAGTACAGAGATGATGTGGGTCAAGTCTGTCTTAACTGATTTAATAAGTGAAGTACCTCTTCCTATGCATCTCAAATGCGATAATCATGCAGCTTTATTTATAACTAATAATCCAGCATTCCATGAAAGGACAAAGCACATCGAGGTAGACTGTCACTACACTAGGGACTTGATCCAAAAGGGGGCTTATTTCAACATCTTTCGTTGCGTCAGGAGATCAAATTGCAAACATGTTTACTAAGGCTCTGGCTAGAGGTCCTTCCCAGCACTGTTGTTCCAAGCTGAGCATGATAGATATATATGCTCCAGGTTGAGGGGGAGTGTTACAATACTCGTATTATCTTGTCGTTCCTTCCTATATTGTTTATTTTTATTGTCCGATTTATGTAATTTACCCATAGAGCTTTTCTCCTATATAAGAGAGCTCTAGGGTTAGATGAATGTTATCTCTCTTTTTTCCCTCTCAACAATTGTAATAATCAAAACTCTTTTTCTTCCTTTCACATCATCATGCCATAGATGTCAGAGAGGACAAATACTATGTCCACTTCCTCCATTGAATCTAGGTTCAAGTGGTTAACTAGACATGATTTTCCAGTTTAATGTAGACTAAAGAAAAACATTTCGGGTGCATGTACCTCATCTGTATGACTTTGGACACGAGAAAGTAGAAGATTTCATATAGTAGGTCAAATTATCTATGGCATACGCAACTCCTCAAGCCTAGAAAAACAAAGCATTCATCGATAGCCTCAAACAGTCATATTTATCTCAAGAAAGCGAAAAGACATGTAAGCTAACTTGAGAGTTCAAAGAACCTATAATTTACCTACTCAAATTTCATAGGGAATATGTATGAGACAGGGGATCAAGGAAGAGAAGTTGCATCAACATATCATAAAAGTAAATTTTGAGTCAAGCCTCGACATCCTTGAAAGAGAACCTAAATGGACCGCAGTAGGGTTCAGACAATAACTAATCTGTTTCTCTTAGCGGACGAGATCAAATCCTAGATCTACATAAGATGGCCTCTAGAAATGGTATTTTTCTACATAAGGCCTCTAGAATCTTGGTGCTCTAATCACATGGAAGAGAATGAGTACGTGACCTTGGCATAGGCAACTTTACAGATGATGTAGAATCATGCAATACTTACTCATCAACTGCTGCAAATGACAGAAATATGGACTATATTGTGACAATTTGTGCATATTGCCAAAAACCTGTGTTTCACGAGCGCAACAAGCATGCGGAGATTGATTATCACTTTATTATATAACTATTCAGAGAGTCTTTATCAATGTTCCCTCTAGAGCATATGTAGACATGTTCGCTAAGGTACTTCCCCGTGTTGTTTTTGATAAAAGCGTAGTGTCTGCAGAAAAGGAACGATGGTAATGTAGCAACCAATAACGTTTATCCCAGAAACTATCTTCCTCCTTCCACATAATCATGCCATCGATGTTAGAGAGTATATATTACACTCAATCCACTTTCATTCTAGAGGAAATAGTAGGAAGAGATGGAAAAACAACAGGATGGGTAGGGGAAATAGCATGTATAAGTACAATCATAAGCGAGCTGGGTGGCTTTTCGACGGCCTCGCTGATAAGTAGCCAGACCCCACCCACTGCTAGCTGAATTCTTGAGATCAGTAGATCTCGAGTCTCGCAGAAGAAGAGCTAAATTAGATTGCCAGATCATTAGATCACAGTGTCTCGTGTCAGGACTAGACTCTCTTTCTTTTCTGGGGGGCTTCTCTATGTCACAAATTTCTATGAATGTCTCTATGTCGACGATGACTGTGCCTGCACCTTCTGGGCCTGAGACTTCATGGAGATGAGGGTATATCCCATGCTTTGTCTGGAAGGTCCATCGATGTCCCGAATAAGGAGATAGTAGGATGTACGGAAAATTAGCAGAGGTGCGCGTGTGTGCGTCCTGGTGCACATGTGCTAAAGCTTGAGAAAGGTTTTAGTGTAAAATAAATGTATTATAGGAAAAGATCTTGGAGTTATCAGCATCGTTTTGATATCTCTCATTCCTATTTTCCCCTTAGCCACTACCTTAAGGAATAAGATACCTTCCATTCATCTCTTCTTCCACTTTAACCAAAAGATTTTACAAAATTATTCTTTTTACTACATCTCATCCCGCTTGATAACATACCCATTACAGCACATCTTTACGATGTTGTAGCAAAATCTATTGATATGGAATTAAACTAACATGATTCGGGGAAAATAACAAACATGCATAGAATATTTACAACTGATCTAATTTTTCATAGCTTGATGCTGCAGCAAACGCCACTTGGAACAGTTGGAATCTCAATTGCAGTGCTCCTTTCCAGAGATGAAGGCAACTCAATTGTTCATAGCTTGATGCGCAGACTGTTCAACTTATTCTGTATAGTACAAAACTTACTCAGCAGTGCCCACTTCAGATATTATTAGATTTTCATTCGGATCATGTTGAACCAACTTATCTTTTTCCCCATGTAATACCCGAATTCGTGATGGCACAATGTTGCTGGGATGATTTATTCCCTTTGCTGGATGCCTCGTAGAGGTTCTGGAATCCGATGTTCTCCACTGATCCAACCGTCTTGAACAGCCTCTTGTTCACCTCCTCTACCAACGTCCGGTGCAACAATTGACTGCGCAAATCCACTAGTGATCTATTCCTCGTAAGCTTTCTACTCGAGGATGGTTTATTCTCCATATGGTTTGGTGCTGGAGGAGGAGGCTCCAGAGCAATGCTGCATTGCTTATGAAATTTGGGAATCGGAGGTAGTTCAATCCTTGTAGGAGCATCTTCTACACGTAATTTCGATGAGGCTGGAATTTGAGGAGATGAAGGGACATCTCGCATGTGTGTGCTCTGTTCACATTCTTGCTTGCTGCCGGAGGCATAACTTAAAGCAGAGTAATTACCCGAGTGTGTTGACATCTGAGAGGTGGTGCCATCATCGTCATCTGAACAATCTATAAACACGTCAAATTGGTTGTTGGTCATTTTTCCATTCACCTAGAAAGCATCAGTGTTACGGCTTCTAATGCGTTCTAACAAAAACTTGAGCTATTTTGGGTCAGTCTTTACTGTTCAATTAACTGTTGGCAAAATTCAACAATGGCTTTACAGTCAGTTGATAAATATGCATAATTACCTGGAAGCCATTCACGGATCGAGCAACCTTGCGAGTATGTAGGACTGAAGCAAGAACTCTGAGAAGAAGTAGGGGATGATAGATAGTAGAAATGGTTATGGATGCCACCATCACTATCTTCCCTGTACGAGTATACGTGATGGCTGTGATCGTGGAGCACTTCATCCTTCCAGTTTGGCACCAACGCTGTAATCTCACGATCAATCATGTCGGCTATCTGCGAGGGATCATGATCAACTATCTCCAGCTCCCTCACCATCTCATTTGCAACATCAATGGCCGTATCATGAAGGATGTCGAATGGAAAGTATATGTTGCGATGATGTCCTGTTAAGAATCATTTAACAACATAAAATTGCCTTCTAAATTAGTAAATTTTACAGAATCAAGATGCAATAGCTTATACATCCTCCACATACCATTTTTCTCAGAAATCTGTACCCTGAGGATGATGGTATCATCATCAGGATTAAGCTTCCCGGTGATCTTCATATCAGAGTTCCCCAAATTGTTCTTCTTTAATACAGGTAATTGAAGAAAGACCGGATTTTCCAAGGATCCATCGTAAAATCCACTCCTAATACTCATCGGCAGCACGTCACTTTCAATCTGGAGGAAAGGGTCAAGTAGAAGTTCTTTTGCAGAGGGCCTCCTTGAAGCTTCTTCGAGGCACCTCCCAATTAACCTCTTAGCTTCTAGATCCTTGAGTCGATGAAATGCGGTTGGCAACTTTCCCTAGATCAATCAACCAATCAACACATATCACACACTCCGGATTTCATGTTTGAACATCTGGAGAGAGAGAGAGATCATATGATACTCACTGAAGTCACTTTTTTGTATATTTGTGCGGGGTTGGAGCACTCATTGTAAGGGTACTCTCCTGTAAGCATCTCTAATAGGCACATGCCAAAGGAGTATGTGTCCACAAGCTCATTATATTCCTCCTCGTAAAGCTCAGGAGCCATGAATTCTGGTGTCCCTGAAAGTCCAAGGAAGAGAAATAATCACAAGAGCTTGTCAACAAAAACATTATTTGTGTCGCACTTGATTTTATACTTATTCATTTTCCTTGATTAAAAACAACACCAAGGCTGCGAGCACCAAGAATAATTACTCTATTGTAATTTGCACAGTTTGGTATTCCATATTTAAGTAGTTGAAAGTAAAAAGAGAGAAAGATCGATGCCTATGACACTATGGGCTTGCCGCGAGCCCTTGAGAATGGCGGCCAAGCCGAGATCTCCAATCTTGACTTGCCCAAGGTGACCATTGATGAAGATATTGTCACACTTGAGATCTCTATGAATCACAGGTGGGTCATGGCTGTGGAGATACACCAGGCCATGCAGGATCTGCCGAGCCCAGTTCTTCACGGCCCTTATATCAACACGCCGGTATCGCTGTATGTACCTGCAGCGAATATTCCAAATTATGAATCAACAAATGGGCTTCATCTTCAGTGTTCCATATGGAAACCATACATAAAACATTTTAGATCAGAACATCACTACTCTTATCTTCGTGCATAGTTTGGAAATTTCTCACAAGTTAGAATGTTTACTCTCTTAATGTTCCAGATGTGAACAACTCTGTAATGAAATTGAAGGTCCTTTTCCGCCCATCGACCCATGAGGTGAGGTAGTGGATGATGGAATCATGATGGAATGTGCTGAGAAGGTGGACCTCACTGTAGAGGCGCTCCAATGCATCCGGCGATCGGAAAACATCACAGATCTTAGCCTGGTTCCATGCAACTTCCATACCTTCCAACTCGTCAAATGCCCGGTATCTGTTTCTCTCTGAGTCAAGGGTACCCGAATTTGTTATATTGTTCTTTCAATTATTCTTGGTATTTTGTAATCATTTAGTTAAAATTTTGAATCAGATTTTTATGGGGGAAAAAACAAGTTGGTCGCCACAGGAATTTCACAACAAGAATCTGCTTCAGCATATTAATGGGCTGTCTTAGTAGTAGATAGGGAAAATAATGAGAAGGATACACCATCTTCATTGCTCCTTTGCCTAAGACATCTGGAAACTGCAACAAGCAACCAAAAAAGAACATGAGGGCTTGTCCTTGATAAGGTAGTCGTGAAGTTATGAAGAACTAACTGAAATATATCTTAATTTACAAACTGCACAAATAAGGCAGCATATGCCCAATAGATAATGGAACTTTCAAGAATTTCCATCAAAGAAGAATTGAAACATTTGAAACTTCCAAGGATTTCCCGTCATAGAAGTATTGAAACATTCTTTAGGAAAAAAATAGATTCACGTGATTAATAGGATTCATTTGACTAATCAGTAACTAACACTTTAGCACATTTAATACATCTGTACCGTGGGTAGCTTGGATATATAAATATGCATCCACAGAATGACAGAAAAATGGGTTATTTTAAAATAAGGTTCACCCATTTACTGATTTGATAGGTGAACATGTACTTCTCTATTCTGCACTAAATCTTCACAGTTTTCTGAAGGGAAAAAAAACCTTTTCCAAATTTATATACAACGCCGAAAAGAATCCTCACTCACTGTTTGATCATATCAAACAAGTATTCATAGAGTAAGCATGGATATTGAACGTTGCCTGGTCGATGTTCCTTGTTGCAACTTGCAAGTGCTATCCTAAGTAAGGTCAAAGATCTACACGATATTGGCAAATTCCGAGTCTCATCAAGATCAAGTAAATTACACCTAACCAGGTCTAACAAGCTCTGGATTCAGCATAGAGATGGAGAAAAGAAGAAGTTGTTTCTGGAAATATGTGCATCTTTATCAGCAGCACCTTAATTTTCTATCCTCGACTTCTGCAGTCTAAATAAACTTTCAACTGATGGTTCAATTCAACTGCAACCAATTCTCTGCGTATTCCCAAGTAAAGATCACATCGAAAATTCTAATCACACAACGAAATCCGCAGGCCACAAAGATCTCTACTTAATATTCTGAAATCAAGTGGCAGGCAGGAAAGCAACCAGCTACCCAGAAAGTTCACCTCTAGTTGTCTCAGCTACTTGCGGTATCATCCGAGCTTTGTTTTTATTCTTAACAATCTCCGTGCAAATACTAACAATGCACATTATTTTAAAAAAAATCCAGCATGCGCACAGAAAAACACACACAGGAAAAGGCAAGCACATCGCAAACGTAAAATAAACCACAGGAAACCCGATATGCGTGCCATCCCTTCCAAATTAAACCGTCACTTCACCAGATACGAGCCTAGAGTCAAATTTAATATTATCTCAACTAATAAAACGAAAAAAAAACAAGATGGTCGATCAAACAAGCTAAATTATTTTTTCCAGCAAGATTTGCATGCTCACCCTCCCATACCGGCCGGTGGGATCGGTCTCCGCATAGCCGCAGTCCGCTTGCGGGTGGTCGAACATGGTTGGAAGAAACAGAGAGGGAGAAGGGAATCAAGGAGTCTGGGTGCACTTGCAGTGCAGTAGAGTCGAGCTGCTGGCTGACGAGATGAGGAAGAAGAAGAAGAAGAAGAAGAAGAAGGGGAGGCTAAATTCGAGGCTTTCCTTCGTGGTACTCGTAGGAGAAGAGGCCGAAGAGGATCCAGAAGAGACGCGAGTAGTCCAACCCGAGCATGATCCAACCCATTCCCGCGACTTGGCGTATGCACCGGCGCTCACCCAGCATTGACGTCCACAAAAGATCGCTAGCAGAAGTAGAGATAGAGAAGAAGAAGAAGAAGAAGAAGGTGGGTTATGTTGAATGGGAAGATCTGAATTTGAAGAACCTGCGGCAGCGTTGGGCAGCAGAGGAAGGCTCCATGAGGAAATATTTGCACAGAGGAGGCGCAGGGGAACCAAACCCAACTGAAGTTGGAGGGACGTATATTTGGTCTCGTTCTATGATTCTGCTGCTGAAGTGGTCTTTGGTTCTTTACCTCTCTCCTTATTTTCTGTGGCGGTGGATGGGAGAGAGGGATGGGTGAGAGATACGTATAATGTGGGTGTTACGGATGAGAGGGCGAGAAAACAGCACCCGTCCGAGAACAGGAAGAGACGGAGACGGCACCCACGGGACCGGAACTGCGGGACCCACCTCGCGCGTTGCTGGCGCTTCTCGGTGCGGGAGTGGTGGCAGTATCGTACCATACGGATTTGGATGCTCTGCATTTTCTACGATTTTATATTTTATGGATAATTCACGTAAGTTGGTGGGTTGTATTACTCCCGTGATGTTTGGTTAGAGAATAAGCCCTGAGATAAGGGGTCAATTCTCCTCCCGACACGGTTCCTAGTGGTACGATTATTTCTCATTATTCTATCTTATTTCATTCTAATTTCTGTATTTATCACACCTTACCTACCTTTATTTCACCTTATTCCTATCCTCCAACCGAACAAAGAATATACCCTTATTCTTCTTATTCCCCATCTTTGTTTCTGCTTATTCTCGAATCGAACGGGCCCTCAAAGTTTTAAAACCCTATCCGAATTGTTAGAGTAATTTTATCATGTTAGAGTAATTTTATCATTTAGTATTTGTTTTGTCCTCTTTATGTAAATTACCCATAGAGCTTTTCTCCTATATAAGAGAGCTCTAGGGTTAATGGAAATCATCTCATTTATTCCCTTCAACATGGTATCAGAGCATCCCTAACCCTACCCCACCCGTCACACTTCTCTCTCTCCTTCTTTCTCGAGATTGGCGCAACCCCCGTGCGCCATCGCGCGAGTCCCGTGCGCCCTGTGCGCCATCGCGCCCTGTGCGCCATCGCGCCCCGTGCGCCCTGTGCGCCATCGCGCGAGTCCTTTGCGCCTCCGTGCCCATCGTGCCCTGTGCCCATCGCCATCGCCATCGCCTTTACGCGAGCCCTAGCACGAACCCAAACGCATCGCGCGCACAAGGCGCGTGCTCCTCTTCCAATCGCCTCCTCCAGGGGCGGCGAAGCTCCACGCGCAAAGTCCCCAGCGCCCACCGCCGCCCTCCTTCCCAGCTGGCGGCTGGTGCTTTCACCTGGCGACCCCTCTCGCCTGGCGGCTGAAATCTCGCCTGGCGACCCCTCTCGCAATCGCATCTGAAGCACTCTTGAAGGTTATACTGTCACCGGTTGATTCTATCGCGGATACATATCGAGTACTTCTTCCAGAAGGCACACCTCTGGAGTTCCAAAGGATTCTCGAGCTAAAGGGTCTGAAGAAGGCCGAACAGCAGGCAGTATTGGAGGACTTCAACAAACACGGGCTGGGGATCAAACATCCATCGGTGGATCCTACTGTGGTTGTTCCAACTTGAGTAAAGCTGAAGCATCTGCACCCTGGGGTCTCTAGCGCATGAATGCCCTGTGCGCATGAAGCCCTAAGCCCGGAGTCTGTAGCGTGCAACAAGTCATATGCAAGTCCTGTGCTTTCCTGTGCACGCAAGGTATGTGCTTGTGCACTATATGCCCTAGCTATGCTTCCTTGAATGAACATGTTATGTACGCGTGCCGCTGGTTTGAGTCTATGAACAAATAGACATTATCTTCCGATCGTGTAACCCCAGTTACAGGTTATTGTTGTCGTCATGTCAGACAACAAGGTATATTTTCCATCTGTGGGTGCCTTCATAGGTTCCGCACCCATTGCCTTTAGTAAGTGTTACAAGGCGGATCTATCAGAATGGATCATGGATTCAGGTGCATCACACCATCTCTGTGGTGACAGAGGTCAGTTTAGTGTCTTCCATCCTGCTCAATCTGAACGATCGGTGGTGATAGCTGATGGTACATATTCCCCTATTACTGGTCAGGGGGAGGTACAGTTGACTCCTACCTTGAGACTGTCCAATGTTCTCTATGCACCGAAGTTCTCGATGAATTTGCTGTCTATTAGTCAACTCACCAAAGATTTACATTGCCGTGCTATATTTGATCCATCTACTCTTGTGTTTCAGGACATATTAACGGGCAGAGTGATTGGGACTGGCCATGAGCAAGGGGGTCTTTATAGACTGGTGCAATCTCCTTATGCTGGTATCTCTTCTATGAGGGCTGGATCGGTATCACCCTACACTTGGCATCTTCGCTTTGGCCATCTTCCATTGCAAAAGATGGTCCATATTCTTCCACAGATTTCTCCCAAGTCTAATTTTCAGTGTGAGGCATGCCAACTTGGCAAACATCACAGGTCGTCTTTTCCAAGTCGTATAGGTCCAAGTCATCATGGTCTATTTGAGCTGCTACATTTTGATATTTGGGGTCCCAGTCGTGTCCCTGATCTTCAAGGGCACAGGTTTTATCTTGTTGCTGTCGATGATTTCTCTAGACTTTCTTGGGTTTTTCTTCTTAAAAATAAATCTGATGCTGGTCATTTTATTCAGTCATTTCTTACTGAAATAAAAAATATTTTCTCCGCTAAAGTGAAGTACATACGGTCTGACAATGCTCTAGAGTTGTGTAGTACTCAATTGTCCAAATTTCTTATATCTCATGGGATTGTGCATCAGACGTCGTGTGCTTATACCTCCCAACAAAATGGGGTGGCTGAACGGAAGCATCGTCATTTGTTGGATATGACCAGAACTCTTTTGATTCAGAGCCGTGCCCCTCACTCCTATTGGGGGGATGCGGTTCTCACTGCTTGTTATCTTCTTAATCGTATGCCTTCGACAGTGTTAGGGGAGAAGATTCCGTTCTTGACTGCGTTTCCCGAGAAGGATCTTTTCTCCCTAACACCGTGTGTTTTTGGGTCTGTTGCATTTGTTCATTGTTTCTCTCCTGGTCTTGACAAGCTCTCTCCCAGAGCTGTCAAATGTGTTTTTGTGGGTTATTCCAAAACCCAGAAGGGATATCGATGTTTTGATCCAGTTAAACGAAGGTACTACGTCAGTGCAGATGTCACCTTCTTTGAGTCCATTATGTATTTTTCTCCTACAGGTGACAGACTCACTTACTCAGAGGAAGGAGATGACATCTATGTGCCGCCTCCACCTCCATCTGTTCCATGCTCTAATCTACCACCACAGTCTACTCCACCACCACCACCACCGCCGCCGCCACCACCACCACCAGCTACTATTTATTATCCTCAGGTTTATCAGCGACGGCCCTCTGCTCATGTGCCTCCTCCATCATCCAGCACGCCCGAGGTATGTACTGATCATTTGAGTTCTACTGATGGCACAGGTGATGTGAATGCGCAGATGGATGTACAGGGTACCGATGGTACTGTCAATCCTCCGGTCGATGACCTACATATACCTATTTCTCATAGACGGCAGAAGCGTGCTCGGACGATGAATCCCAAATATGGGATGGATTTTTTCTCTCAGACGTCGTTGGAGCGTTTGTCCCCGGACTTTCGCAAGTTTGTTGTTGGGTTATCGGCAGTACACATCCCACGGTCTTATCAGGAGGCCCTACAGAGCAGCCCGTGGCGTTTAGCTATGGAAGAGGAAATGGCGGCATTGCAGTCACGTGGTACGTGGAGTGTTGTGCATCCTCCACCAGGTGCGTCCATTGTCGGAAGCAAATGGGTTTTTACTGTTAAGCATCGGGCAGATGGTACGGTTGATAGATACAAAGCCAGGTTGGTTGCTCGTGGGTTCACCCAAACATATGGGGTGGACTATCAGGAGACGTTTTCTCCAGTAGCCCGTCATTCTACCTTACGGATTCTCATTGCAGTTGATGTTGTCCGCGACTGGCCCCTATTTCAGCTTGATGTCACGAACGCCTTCTTGTATGGTGACTTACAGGAAGAGGTCTATATGCAGCAGCCGCCGGGGTTTGCTGCTGAGGGGGAGTCCAATATGGTGTGCCGTCTTAATAAGGCCATATATGGCCTGAAGCAGAGTCCACGAGCTTGGTTTCAGAAGCTCTCAGAGTTGATTGAACAGAAGGGCTTCGTCAGATCTACATCAGATCATACTCTCTTTGTAAAGAGAGACCAGCGAGGTACTGTGATCATCTTAGTGTATGTTGATGATATTGTTATTACAGGCAGCAATGAGCAGGGCATTCAAGCAGCCAAGGAGTTTCTTGGCGAGCAGTTCATTATGAAGGATTTGGGTACACTTCGCTATTTTTTGGGGCTGGAGTTTGCACGAAACAGGCAAGGTATGGTAATGACACAAAAGAAGTATGTTACGGATCTCTTATCTGAGACAGGTATGGCAGGATGCAGACCAGCGGCTACTCCTATGGATTCTAATATCAAACTGTATGATGATGACTCTGAGGAGGTAGATAAGAGACGATATAGAGAGCTAGTGGGAAAGCTCTTGTATGTCACTATTACCCGACCGGATATAGCCTTTGCGGTTAATAGGGTAAGCCAATTCATGGAGCAACCCAGGCAGGCTCACATGAATGCTGTTTTTATGATCTTGAGATATCTGAAGTCGTCTCCAGGCACTGGTCTTCTATTTAGAAGAGATACCTCGATATCCGTCACAGGTTATGCTGATGCAGACTATGCTGGGTGTCCTAATGATAGAAAGTCAACTTCAGGTTTTATTGTATTTGTTGGCAGCTCACCAGTAGCTTGGAAGAGTAAGAAGCAAACTGTAGTGGCTCGATCTAGTGCAGAGTCAGAATATAGGGCAATGGCCCAAGGTAGTGCTGAGATGATGTGGGTTAAATCAGTTTTAACTGATTAACTATTGATGTTCCTCTTCCCATGCATCTGAAATGTGATAACCAAGCAGCATTGTTCATAGCCAATAATCCAGCCTTCCATGAGAGGACGAAGCACATTGAAGTAGATTGCCATTATACACGGGACTTAATTCAAAAGGGGCTTATTTCAACTTCTCATGTACCATCAGGAGAGCAGGTTGCAGACATGTTCACCAAGGCTCTTGCTAGGGGTCCATTTCATCTTTGTTGTTCCAAGCTGAGCATGTTGGATATATATGCTCCAGCTTGAGGGGGAGTGTTAGAGTAATTTTATCATGTTAGAGTAATTTTATCATTTAGTATTTGTTTTGTCCTCTTTATGTAAATTACCCATAGAGCTTTTCTCCTATATAAGAGAGCTCTAGGGTTAATGGAAATCATCTCATTTATTCCCTTCAACAAAATCATTCGTTTGAACCGTTTAAATCAGAGGGAAAATGATCTAATCATTCGGTTTTTATTCAGAAAAAAAATCAGTCAAAACCGATTAAAATTTGGTCAGACCGTTTAAATTTGGTTGAACTAATTGAATCAAATCACCAGTTCAACCATTCTTTTCTTTTTTGACAAAAAATAATTTCTAATAAGTTAACAAAATACAAATTTTTTCAGAAATATTCATAATCTAGTCACATTCTAACTCATAGTATAGTGCATCTTTATCTCTTATCCTTCACATGTGTTTTTATCTCTTCTCCTTCACATGTGTCAATGATTCATTATCGCCTGTCCTTTCGTGCCATATGAGTATTGCATCTCTCTTCCCACATTGTGTATGAGGTTGTCCACTTATAACAATAACAAACGAAGAATACATTGTCATATTCATACTATGAGCAGCAATAAATTAACAACACTTAGTCGTTAATTGAAGTTTAAATAGCTTTAAAAATATTAATTTTTTATATCACATATATGTAGGTATATAAATTTTATGAAATGTGATTATGCACTTTCGAGTTTTTTAAGAACATTTATACTCCTAACTTTTAAGCAATTTCACTTGTGTTCTTATATTTTCTTCAAAAATTCACAATGTTATCCTTTTATTGGTATACAATGGGAGCACAAGTGTTTTAATAAAAGGACATCACTATTAATTTTGTAAAAATATAGGGGACATGAAATTTTATTAAAAAAAAGAGTATAAATGTTATTGAAAAAACTTGGAACGACGAGAGCAAACAAATCCTCAAAAGATATGATGTAACATTTTTCGTATTTATTTGTATGATATGTCGATGTAACTCGGTTTGACCCGGTTGAACCGTACGAACCAAACCAATAATACAATGGTTTGGTCTTTTGATCTCTTCTGATTTCTTTGAACCGATGACATCATCACCGGTTCAACCGATCGGTCCTATTGATCACATAATAAAAATCAAAAACCAATACATATCAGATTTGATGTCCAATTCAGTTTTTAAATCCTTGCATTACTTGCAGAATTTTGCTTCAGTTCTTTCAAATCTTATTTTTTAAGAAAAAAAACAATCAAGTTCATTCACCACATTTAGGGCTCGTTTGGAACGTGGGTTCGAACCCGGGTTTGCAGCATACCCCGGTGTTCGACCCGCGTTTGGGATCATGGGCAACCCACGTATTCTCGTGTGGGAGGAGGTTTCAAAAAGATAGTCTACTCTGCCCGCGCCTGGCATTGAAGACGGGCCTGCCATTTCTGACACAGGCAGGCGTGAATAAAGTATGTTACTTTTTTGTTGAGACGAGGGTGTCGTCTTCCTCCCAATCGCGATTCCAACACGGAAAAGGCCCTGTTCCTCCGCTCGACCCCTCAACTACAGTCTCCCACCATGTGCTGCTCTCCTCATCAATCGCAGAGGCAGAGCTTGACAACACGGTGCACAGGCGACCTCGCGGCCTTCATTTCATCTCCAGTGCGGCCACATCAACCCACAACAGTGGCCGAAGGGATGGAGGAGCAGGCACCGTCGTGTGAGTCGACGGCACCGGCCCGCTCCCCCATGCCATTGCGTGGAGGAAGGCGTCTTCAGGCGGTAGACGACGACATCTATCCATTTAAATTGGTGGTGACAGTAGTTCTCTCTTTACATGCCCTAGCTTTGGCCAAGGTTCCCGTCGGAGAGGCCGAGTTTGAGGAGCTTCGTCGGGGCTTACAATTGCTGCTAACAAGGTACTATCGACGTCTCTCCTTGATGCAATTGTGCTTGATTTCGCCCATAGTTGTTGTTTTCATTTGAGCCAAATGTATTGAATACATGATCGGATGTTGAGCGTAGTGGATTAAATTCTAACCCAACACTGGGGTATATGGATTAAATGTTAACCCAACTCTGGGGTAATGCTGTAATGGATTGATGTATGTCGGCTTCCTTTTTGGTGGTATATCAGCTTGTCATGCTTCCTTTGCTTGTGATTCCTTGTGCTTGAGCTACGTTGGAATATGTGGGTTTGATGCCTGGGCATAATGCATTGATGTATTTCGGATTCATATATTGGGGTTTATCGGCTTCATATGCTGCCTTTGCTTGTTCTACATTTGGGTATAACAACTAACATGATAAGTAACTGTCGAATATCGCATCAGTGGTAACTGGGGGTACACACCACTTCACTGTCAAATTAACGTGAAATAGCTATTGGTGGTAACTGATGAGGGATAATTCGACAAAGGCGTGAAGCTTCTGTGGACTGCAATTTCATTCCACTTCACTGTGAAATAGCTATTAGTGGTAGCTCAACCAAGGTGTCAAGCTTTTAACTATGTGGATTGCATTTTTTGATCCACTACTAAAACAGGCACACATGAATCACTTTAAATTATTACGGTTCTGGATTAGGGAATTCATGCTTCTTTGAAACCAAGGAATATGTAAGTGGCAAGGAGGAAGAAAATCATATTAAGGTATCCACCGAAGTAACAACTCTGGAATGAAAGTAGCTTAACTCGTACCATAAATAGGTGATAAAGGGGGAAGATAATCATATTTCGAATAATATTACAAATATTATAATAGATCAACTGGGAATCATATTTGCAATGGACTGTGTCGTGTACAGAAATGTATCATCTACCTTATGCACCTTCAGAAAAATGGATAGAAATATGTGTAACTCTTGCACTGGAGGCCTAATATGTAACTCTGTTCAATGGCATTCTTCAATTCGACAGTGCATGTGTAAACACCGAAGAACATATGTATGAAGATGGTAATAGGAAGCATTTTGTATTTCCATATAAGATGTTTTCTCTTGAAATTCACAATAGTGTCACATGTTTTACGCATTAGTTGGATAGAGATCCTTTGTCCTGATATCATCTGATTGAAAGTAACACACAAAAAGAAGCCTACGATTGATGTAGTTACCCCCAAAGCCGTGTCTATTTTTTCAATGACCATAAACTACTAACATCACAATGACATATCCCCACATCAGATTGAACCATCCACAGTTGTCATGTTCGCATTTGTCTTCCATCCACTGGTGCTCGTGCTATATTCATGCTCACATATGACCGAAGGGGGTCGTTTAAAACTATACTCAGATATGTGTTGTGGATCAGATCAACATAGGACCGAAGGGGGTCGTTTGGAACTAAACTCACTTCTTCATTGTGCAATCCAATATACATAAGTTTGCTTTTTCTTTGTTTGAATAAACCTTGGTCTATACACATATTTCATTGGTTTCTTTCTCGTACATAAATTGAGAAGTACGTAACTAATGTCATCACAGCATTACAATATCTCATTTAAGACAGCTTGTTGGCCGCCATGTTACTTGGTATAATTATTAAATTAAATATATATTTCTGTATGCGTTGAGGGTGCAAAGAAAGAGAGGGATGGATGGACAATCACAGGCACCCCCGGGTTGGGTCACCTCAAATTGCCCAATGGAATTCCGCTCTCGACAGGATTTTTGTTGATGCCATGTTAGAGCACGAGTCCTCTTGGGCGGGGAGCACGTTTACCCTCCCTGGTTGGCACTCTATTGTTCGGAGATTCAACGAACAAAGCGGATTGTGCTACACGAAGGTGCAAATCCAACATCGCTGGAAGAACATGAAGAAGGACTACGCTTCTTATCTATATCTTCGCAACAAGTCCGGTTGGGGCTGGGATACAATTTATAACATGCCTATTCCACCTTCAGATGATGCATGGTGTGAGGTACTTAATATTTTTCACTTCACATTTACATAATCATCATAACATGGAATATTTATATTTATATTCGACCTAAACAGCTTGCAGATCGATATCACAAGTATCGGAACAAGCCTTTCCTGTACTTCGGCGACATACAGAGGTTTTTCTCGAAGGACATCGCCACTGGAGTGCATGCGAACTCGTCAAGACCGGCAAGAGACAAGCAACCAATGGGGCCCTCCAGTTCTCGGCCACCATCAAGGCAACGGGAGTTGAACTTTAACGAAGAACTGGATGCGTGTAGGCCATATTACCCCGATAGATGAGGAGGTCAGCGAAGATGTGACTCCTACCCCCTCCTCTAGGAAGAGATCAACTGGGAATCGAACAGGAAGTTCGAAGAAGTGCAAGAGCGGAGGGGCAATGTCGGAGGCAGGGCAACAGTTGATTGAGAAGTTCTTGTCGACCCTCCCCAAGAAATTCGCGGAGGAGAGACCTGATCCCGATGAACTAGCAAGGGAAGCATGTAGGGAAGTCAGCGCCTTCAGACCTGACCTTGACATGGAAGAGTTCCAAATGGTCGCAGAGACGCTAGCGACACCCACTGGTAGACATGTGTTCTACCACATGAAAGGGGACCCCGAGAAGTTGAACGAATGGATTGAGAAGACCATTCGTCGTTGACGAACATCAGCATCGCCTTTTCTTACTTTCGATCTCTAGTCTTTTTATTCTTATGCAGTCTTTAGTTATGACGTTTTGGAAACTCCTTTGATTTCGGAAAACCGTGTTGCGAAGACAGCCTAGCATTATTAGGGACATTTGTAGGACTTTGTTTAGGCAGACTTTGTTTACGCAGATAATATGCCAGCTGCTAATGGTTTTGCAGGTAACAGGTCCCCTCCTTGGGAAGTTTTTTGCGCCTTATTGATGTTTATGCACGTAAACGTCCTCGTTGATGTTTACGCCTAATGTTGTTTTATGCAGGTAATAGAGCCAGGTTCATTCTGCCGTATGGTTGTTTATAGAGGAATTACAATTTTTTCAAGGAATATAGCACATGATACAGGTTCATATTACCGTGTGGTTGTTTATATTGGCAGGGAATGAGTTTAGTTTACAGGCGCAGAGGTCGTGCATTAGTATATATAGGAATTAAATTTTTTGCAGGGAATATAGCACATGATACAGGTTCATTTTGACGTGTGGTTGTTTATAAGGAGTAGTATATGTAGGAGTCCTTTTTGTGCAGGGAATGAATTTAGTTACCTGGCCCAAAGATCATACTGTGGTGATGATTATCAATGCAGGTCGCGGGGAATGTGTATTTTCGCATTACTATTCTTTGCATCACGATACGAATGGAAGAAGTCCTTTGTCTGCTTCTCTCGCGAATTATATTGACACTCAGTTACATCGACGTTACATTCTTCTTTCGTTATGATACATATCCGTTGGTGGACAGAGATTGCGGTCACCGATGGTCTTGCGTAGGTACAATCCGTTCGATGACATAATGGAGCAAGCAGTAATAGCGTGCATTGGGGTAGCGGCGGTGGTGGCAGTGGAGCAGATGGAGATTGAGTCCTCCGCCAGACGAGTGCCTAGACCCCTGCATACACGACCTCTCAGCGGACGAGCCTGGGTGGAGGAGATGCTTGCAGGCCATGACGACAGAGCTTTCCAAAACTTCCGAATGCGACCGCCTATGCTTAGACGGTTCGTTCGTGTGCTAAGTGAGCATGGATTAACCCATACGAGGTACATGGACGTCATGGAGCAAGTATGTATTTTTCTATACGTGTTCACGAATGCGCATTCAAATAGAATCATCCAGGAAGCATTCCAACATAGCGCGGAGACCATATCCCTCCATATCAAAAGGGTACTCGCGAAAGTCATCTCACTTGAACAAGAGTATATTCGACTTGCCCCGCCAGTCACACCGGATGTAATCACTTCAAACCCACGCTACTATCCATACTTCAAAGTAAGCCCAACTTTAAAGTAAGCCAAACATTACTCCCAGTTTTGACATTTACTTTCTAATTTTCAACCGTTTCCTCAGGGAGTGATAAGAGCTATCGATGGGACATACATCCCAGCTCATGTTAACCATGACGAGGAAGGAGCTTATCGCTGCAGGAAGCTTTTCCCAGCCCAAAATGTTATGGCAGCGGTTGACTTTAATCAATGTTTCACCTTTGTCGTTACTGGCTGGGAAGGTTCTTGCGCGGATATGACAGTGCTTCGACATTCTGTTGAGAGTGGGTCCTTGGTCGTCCCAGAGGGCTGCAAGTATTTGGTTGACTGTGGATACTCAAACACTGACACGTTCATCGCCCCGTACAGAGGCGCCCTTTATCATCTCCCAGCTTGGCGGGCACGTGGGTGTCAGTACGAAAATCACAAGGAACTTTTTAATCACCGGCATGCATGTTTGCGCAATGTGGTGGAGTGCACTTTCGGTGTGTGGAAGAATAGGTTCCACTGCCTGCGTGATATGCCATCGTACTCGTTCGACATACAATGGGATGTGGTACGGGCAACTTGCATTATTTACAACTTCATCCGAGTAAACGGAGGTGATTCGCTATCTGACAACGAAGAGGAGGACAACCTGCCCGAGGAGGTTGACGAGGAGCAAAATCGGAGCGTCGCCATACTTCGTGACGATATCCGTCGGGGGGAGGTCCTGCGAGACAGAATCGCGCATGCAATGTGGAATAACAGACGAAGGAGGCAATCATAGCTTCCCGATTTTTGTATTAGGGACTGCAATCTTTTTCCATTATTATATCTGTGCCGAAGTTAATGTTGCAGTTTCATGTTCTCTCATGTACATGTAACCTTATTGTTAATTTCGTAGGTAAAGAACAATGCATCCAAATGACCGGTGTCACTGTGGGACCCCTATGGTTCTGAGCTACGAAGATGGGCAAGAAAACCCGCTTCGACGGCTATTCTATGTTTGTGCTTCAGGACGATGTGACCATCATGTGCCTCATACACGTGCTCCAAGGACAAAAGAGAATATGGCAGACGAGTTTTCCTTTTTTGTATATCCTCATTTGCCTAACCAACTATCGTATCATACCTTCTGGGGGTCTTTCCGAGAGTCCAGAACCAAGGGTATAAGCATGGAAAGAGAAGAAGACCTTAGCAAATAACCTAGCGGGGGCACTGAGGTTGGGTGTGCGGTGCGGGAAAGATGTCAAAGATCGTCCTACCAATTATTATATAGTTATATAAGTTCGAAGCTTGAGTTCGCGATATAATAAATAGTTGCCCTTGCTGCCCTTGCTTCTACTCGAGTTTTCGGGGATAATAGTGAGATCTTGATTGTCTACGCTACATTGCTTGCCTGATCTGATAGAACCAGTGGAGAGGACCAGGATTCGAGGTCAGGTAGTTCGCAGGAGACCCTACCATCACTTCAGACCCCGGGAAAAAAGACCAGGGAGGAGTTTAGAGGCATAGTGGCCCTATAGTGACGTTCTAGCAGAGTGAGGTAAGGAAGTCAGGGAAGAGGCGGGAGGTGAAGGGCTCGCATCGTGACCTTCGTCTTTCTTCGACTTGCCTCTCACCTATGCCGGAACTGAGCGCTCAATCAACAGGTACTAGCCTTCGGTTCTGACCCCCCTACTAGAGATTGAGCTTTTCATCCTTGGGTGTCTGAGGTCAATCTCCTGACTCCTGGTATGAGGTAGTATTCGACCTCGCGACATTTTCCAGCTGCTATTAATATAATAAGAAAATAGTAGTTGCCTAAAGACTTCCCTACTGGTCATTTCCCTGCCAGTCCGTGAAGTAAATAATCTATCCGTGGGATAGTCCTAGCTTGCTTTGTAAACTATACAACATCCTTAACCAGCTAAGATAGCTCCCTCTCCCACTTAGTAGCTTCAATGTTCTCCGGCCACCACCACCTCGATTTTCTTAGAACAGAAGAAGCATATGTAGAATAAGCGCTTGTCGGGCTACGCTCATACCTTGCCTACCTCACCTTTCCTTGGTTACCTTACTCAGCTACGTAGTACCCAAAGCTTAGCGCTCAATCGACAGGACCTATAGTGACCGACTTCAGACCCTCGTCTGCTTTCAGCATTCGCCTTTCGGCACTAGGTCCCTGAAGCTTCTTGCTGATCACACGTGCTTACAAGCTCTATCCACGTCGAGATTCTCTTTCAGAACATCAGCTCCACTCGCTTCACCGCTCACACTGTAACCGTCCGCTTTGCCCTCGCTCGACTCCTCCTTAAGTCAAAGGCTAATTCAAATAGAGATAAATGTTTGCTATTATATAAATATGTTCTCAAAAGTCTGAGTGCGTCATATAGGGGCAAGGGACTCAGCCAGCTTTGATCTCCCCTCTGACTAGGTAGGTATCTGAAAGCAGGTCCAGGGGGGTCCTCAATTCCGGTTCTGCTCAGTCGGAGCAGGATTTTCATTTAGACTTTGCACTAAGACACGGGAAGGCTAAGGAATACATGTACATCCTGTATATTGGAAGACTCAGATTAAACCCGAAGTATTGGATCAACTTTATACTCTCTACTTCATGGTTTTATCAGTAAGTTTCTCATTCGATCATTGGGAGTCGGTATTGAATTATCTTGTCTACATGAAAGTTCCTATTTTGAAATTTCCCTGTCAGGACATCGATCAGGTAATGGTTCGTCGATTAGCAAATTTGTCGATCAATACTTCATCTCTTTTCATGCAGACAAACGACAAAGCTTGCATCCACACCTTTAATAGTTTTTGGCAAACCATTCGCCACACGTGTTCCAAGGACAAAAGAGAATATGGCAGACGAGTTCTTCTTTTTTGCATATCATTTATGGGATATGGAAAGGGAAAATAGAGAACTCCAAAGGAAGCTGGAAATCGCGCACAAAGATTTAAACAAGGAAAGCGAATTGGCTACTCTCTACGCCGACTTAGAAGATGCTGGAGGCACGAGAGCTTCACTGTAGGATATGGTGGACACGCTGACTCTGCAACTGCGAGGTGCAGGACTAGAGGTGGTCGACGATGCAGTGATTGACAAGCATGTTCTGTGACTCCGTCTTTACTTCGTTACTGTTCTCCTCTAGCAATACCAATCATGTTAGCGTGGGTAATGAAGTAGCGTATGCTACAGTCTGTAACGTATTATTGTATTTCTTTAAATGCAATTTTCATGCATGTTGGCTTTCGTCTGATGCCCTCTCTCTTGTTCGGATGAAATTTCCATGCCCTCTCTCTACGTCGAACATTGTGTTTTATAGGTTTGCCGCAACATTTCTATTTCTGGGTACCTGTGTCTCAAAAATTAGGCGTATATTGCGGGGGCATATTGGGGAAATTGAGGGGGCATAACGGGGGAAATTGGCTGGAACAAAAAAAAACCTACGTCCTTGGGGTTTTACAAATTAATGACAAGAATAAATTCCATTTCAAATCGGGTACTAATGATATATGCCCAACGTATTTTATTATTATCATTCTAATGACAAAGAGGACATTTCTCCATCACATCATATTTTACCACATCCACCCCAATCCATCCCACCCTCTATCCAAACACCTACTATTACAATAGGGTTATCCACCTCCAACCCCATCTCAAACTTGGGATACCCAACCCACCCCAACCCCCAATCCAAACGAGCCCTTAAGGCGATGAAATAAAAGAGCGATGTGCCTTCGACTATTCATGAGCAGACAAAGTAATTGGTGACATCTAATCAAATACCAGTGGATGCAATAACGGTCGGCCACAAAACCCAATATTTGCATGGGTTTTACTTTTACCCTTACATAGAGCTATCCGTTGCTTACCTGACATGAACTTACTCTGTCTAAGAACCCGAAATCCGTCTCGTTTATTTTTAAGTAGTTATAGATTTGGGATTTGTAAATACACAAACATGTCCCGACCAAATAAAAAATAAATGTTAATGCCGATGTATGTAGTCAAGCTGGTCAAATCCCTTCCATATCTAACATGTATACATATATAAAAAGGGGTATTTATACCCATAATACTGAGTAATTGCGTAATTACCTCAAAAATCCTCGATGATCACGAATTACATACAAGACCCTAAATAATCATTCCGTTTTACACCCATATCCCTCTGTTAGTTTAGTTCATTAACTCAACCAGATGACTGAGTTGATCTAACCCATATGTGATATAACAGCTGGAATTAATAAAAAGAAAAGGAAAGGAAGAAGAGGATTGGGTGGGTACGATCCTCGAATTCACGATGACGGAGGGCAATCGACGACGATGGGGCGGGGGTGCTCTGACCCGGGGGTCGGGGCAGGGCGGGCGGGGGCTTCAACCTAAGGTGGGCTTGCGGGCTGGCGATCTTCGACCTGGGGTGGGGGGAGGGGGGTTCTGACCTGGGGCGGGGCGAGCTGCGGGCGGGGGTTCCGACCTCAGGCGGGCTTGCGAGTGGGCAGCCTTCGACCTGGGGGGAGTGCTCTCGGACCAGGGGCTTGCAGGTCGACGAGAGATTATGGGTGTAAGAGTTAAGCATTACTCAAGGCCTTGTATGTAATTCATGATTATCGAGGGTTCCTAAAGTAATTATGAAATTACTCAGGGTTATGGGTGTAAATATGTCATATAAAAATCCAACTTAATTTTATCATCTCCGATTCCTATCTTTTTGTATCTTTAATAAATAAAAATTATTAATCTAAAAGATATAAAAAATTAATATTTCCTACGCATTACAAATCATTGTGTACCAGCATATTACATGATGTTCCTCTATTTAATCTATGTGAAAATATTGTATATATTTATGAATAGTTTATATTACACTATGTTGAATATGTGAGTACCCATTAGATTTATGGGTATCCGATGGAAATTACTTCTTTGGTTAATGGGTGGATTTGGATAGTGATTTTAGAAAGGAAAAAATGAGACTTTCTCCGCCCTATTTTTCAATATTCTTTTATTTTTTTAGAAAATAAAGCTATGTATTTTCATCACTATATCTCTCTAATATGTCATTCCAATTTTATCAGAAAAAAGAGACTCATATGTCCTCCATCTAGAACATGTAATTTTAACGGTCTTAGAATTGTTGTAATCGACTTGTTCTAGATGAAAGACATAAGAATACCTGATTCTGATGAAATTGGAATGACATATTAAAGGAATACAATGATAAAAATACAAGACTTTTATTTTTGAAAAAAATAAAAAAAAACGTCCAAAAATAAAGCAAGAGCAGCCATGGCAGCCCCATTGAACCCTTTTAGAAATGGATATGGATTAAGAAATATTATTACATGCGCTGGATGACAGACCTACCCTTTCCTCATCTGGAAGGTGGGATTTCCATCCAACGGCAGGAGGGCCTTCCCTCCCAAAAGTACAAAGAACAAAGATGCATATCAACCTCCCCCACTTGAGTACGTCGTTGACAAGACAGGAAAAGGTAGCAAAACCGCATCTTCCCCTCTGCATTATTGCACCTTAAAATACCATTACGGTCTTTATTACAAAGTTAATCCGAGTGATTAAGCACACGATGCATATAACAGAGTTGACCGAAGGGACAGATCCTCATGCTCAAACTATTTTTGCTAATCGTCTCTGTTTCAAACAGCTTTTCATTAATTAATTAATTAATTATTAGTACTAACCCCATGCATAAGTATTCATCATGCCCATTAGCGTGTGAAGTCGTCTTTTCTTCTTATTCCTCATTGTATCACATGTTTGCCGTGTTGAGGTTCGACGGTGTTATAGACCAGTAACACCTCGATAAAAACCTTACTACTACATAATTAGTTGACAATTTGAGCTCAAGTATCTTAGATGGTTGTTCACGGGTCTAATTAGATCCAACCTCGGTAAATTGTCATGGTCAATTTTCCTTAATAACGGTTCAAATGTAGGCTCGGAAAGTTATTATCATTGTTACATTTTTTTAGATATCACTCATTTCTTAATTGTCAAAATACGTAACAAATATAGATCCGTTGTTATGTTGTTAGCCATGAATAATATTTAATGATTATCCGTCGACTTTTTGATCTTATCGCTGCTAAATTAGTGATGATTAGTGCATATTTTTAACGAAAAAAGTTAAAAGATAATCGTCGTTATATTAAATTTTGACAACAAAGGTGAGATTTGTTGACATTTTGCAAGCACTAAAGATTTTTATCTGAACTTATGGAATATTTTTATCATTATTGACGGGTACATGCATTTTTTAACACGTCGTGCTCATGTGCCATCAAATTATGGCTCCATCATTACTGACGGGTACATGCATTTTTAACTGTCATCACTAGATTTTTTATTTGTTTTATGTTCCAGATGCAATGATCCAAATGGAAGGCTTCCGAAGGACAATACCAGTGGCCATTGGTTGATAATAATGCGACTTCTCCGACAGATAGCCATCAATCACCATTAGCGTTAATGTCGTCGGATCCATTGCTTTTATATGTAACTTGTTCTTGCTTGTTCATGTCACCAATCGGTTGCTGCAATTTGTTTGAAATAATTGAGGGTGAGTGAGAGCAACTGTAGAGGGTACGAGCTCACGTAACCTGTCTTTCTAAAATAAATACTACATTCGACATAAATTAAGGATGTTATGCTTCAAGGATCATATACCCACAACGGGAAACTCGTTTTTATGTGGTGGGCAACTTGTATGAATAAAAAAAGGGGATATTATCACTGTTTTGCTAATCAAATGTTTACTTTTCCGTTTGATATAAATAAGATTTTCATAACTCCAGCTTGTATAAAATATATATCAACTGTTCACCTATTTTTAAGTTGTTTCTTTGCTGTCATCCATCTCGTGAAATCTCCCCAGTTATAGGTAGTGGGATCACGTGTTCTCCTACTGTTTCTATTCCCTTTCATGAGAAGATGTATTGCGAAAAGACATCAGATCTAGATTCGGATTGATAGTCAAACAAATTACCTATAGAAGCTCATGCAGCAGCACTTAGGAAATTGCTGTGTGGCAATGTTGCAGTTATTCTGATAATGGCAGACATTTGATGAAAAGTGCCACCAATCCGGTACTATTTTTTCCGATTCTCACAAGTCAAAACAAGACACTCAAATTGCCCTTCAATTACGTGCACATGATCCATCAAAGCAACGTAAGAGCAGTAGCCACGATGATTATAATCTCTACACTGCTCACTCAAACATATCCAACTGTGGTAGCAGTTCAACCTCTGATCACTATGTAACCGCGATGACTGCACATGTCTAAGATGAACCTGTAACCGCGATAGATGCCAACAGAAGACGGCACTTAGCTAACTCAATGATGGTAATGCGTGGAGCAGTGGCATCAAGTCAGGAAATGGAAATATCATCTCGTCGTCGTCGGCATCATTCATGATCAAGTCTTGACAACTAATTTTATTCTATTATACCAAGATTAGCAACTGCATGTGAGTAGTTAAGCTTAGGAATGTCCATGAATCAGATTGGATCGGATTTTACTTAATATGCATCAAAACATCTTGGCATATCGGAACGTTTTTCAATCCAATCCAATATATTAAACATTAAAATCTGATTTTATCCACTGAAATACGAAATGGAACGTAAATTTAATACTTGCATATTCTCGCAAAAATACCTCTCATGTTTGCAGCCCTCAACATTTAGATTATAGTTCGATATGGAGATTGATGTTTAGTTTATAATTGCTTTTATCATAAATTCATTTCTCCTAATTCTAATGCATATCCCCGAATGTTATTATTTTTTTTATTTTTTAGAATTTTCTCATAAACAACCAGGGAGATCTAGATTATTACGACACCATGTTCCCCTTCTGGATGGTCGGATTAAGAATGACTGTTTTAAATAAAATTTGAATGAGATGATATCTAAACCCTCGATCATGCTTGTGGGTGTATCTCTACATTTTGTGCATGCTTGCACGGGAGAATATCTATTCACCCATGTATGCACTCTTGTAAAGCACAAATGCATGCATACATATATGTGTGCATTTATATGCACGTATACAAATATCTACTAACAAATAAAAATTGCATATATTTCAGCAAAAATCTAAATCCGATCCATTAGAATGATAAAATCACACCTATGTCATCAATAATACCGGATTGAAGCAGATAATGGATTTTATCCAATCCATGTGCACGCTGTTGAGCACAATATATCAGCACTTTAGCTCAGACAAATCTAGTTAACATTATAGATATGGATAGCAGGTATATGGAAATATAGATAAAATTGAAGCACCTAGCCGTTTCCAGATATATATTTGAAGAAATACAAGAAATTAAAAAAACAAGAAGACAGCTTTGATCGTAAAATACAGATCATACAGATTTGATCATACAGATCTTGCAGACAAACGATGAAATTCCCTTTCCAGATGATTGACAAAATTGTGAAAGACAATCTTTAGACAAATTTGTCTACGAATAGTTGACTGCCTTTTATCATTGAGAAGAAAAACACATACTCTGTTTTGGAAAAAAAAAAAGAAGCAAATCAAGTGGGAAGATATCAACCACAAGATCAATGCAACTCAGCAGAAGATAACAAGTGTTTACAAGCAACCAAAGACAGCAAAAATAAACTTCCAGATATAGCCAAAAAAGGGAATGAAACCTAAACAGACAAGGGAAGAAATACGGATGTTCTCTAACATTGCAGCATTTAACTCGACAGAAGCAAATTGAAAAAAGCATCTAGGATTAACTGGCAACTGCTGAATTTTCTTCTCATGAAATCATCTCTCAAGGACGAGGAGGATTGGCAGCTCCAGCAGGGCGAGGAGGTCCTTGTCCAGGTGCTTGTCCAGGCCTTGCAGTGTCATCCTATGGAAGACCAAAACCCATAGTCAGCAATTAAACAAATAAAATTAAACAACTACAAGAGATTTTCAAAAAGAGTAGACTAGGAGGGTTAACTAAAGGTAAACCAAAAGGTAATGAACTAAATACATCTATCCAAAGAATACTAACCACAAGCATGCCTACCATAAATTGGGTGTCATGTCATATTGGTATCTTTATGAGTGCTATATGGGGAACTCAACTTCCCTTCAATTTTTTTTGAAAGTTTCTTGATCAACTCAAGAGGAAGAGGTAAATAAAAAGTCATGTGGCCGTTACCCTGACCACTATATCTTTGATAGAGCCAAAACCAAAAAAAAAGATCCCAGGAACCTGCTCCATTATCACATTGACCATTTAATTACTGTTTTCGCTTTAATTATTTTGCAAACATGCACACAAGAGAAAAAGGGCCCGTTGTTATTACAAAAAAATGTCAACCGTCAGAGGCTCAAGAGCCAATATAGAGAATCAGATTTGCTCCCAGAGCAACAATTATTGCAAGATTAAGATAGTATAGTCAAATAAACCGCAATTCTTCTCCCACAAGTCCACAAAACAGCGATGCTTGCAAATCAAATTTAAAATGGCACCTTTGGTTTCATTGGCATATCAGATGGTAAGGTACAGGTGTTTCGGGTTACTGCACATTTGCCACTGCAAGCACGGTCAACCGCCAACTCTAGTTGGAATGTAACGATGGGTAACATCTATGTATAAAGAGCAAAACCTAGCAAGAGCTTGTAGATCCTTAAAAATGGTCATAAAACCTCAGACCTAACGGCTAAAAGGCACAAGTTCTGATGAAAGAGAGGTTGGTTATCATGATAGTGGTTCTCACAGCGAAGAGAATATCATCGTTAAATCCTCAATGAGTCGCCAACCAAGGAGTTGGAGAAACTGGTTGTAACAAGGGCAGGGGTTGAGAAGGCAGCAACATAATGAAACATAGTGAATGACGAAAGCAGCAGTCCAATGATCAACTACTTAAAGAACCATGTGGCAAAATAGGATATAAGGCACGCGGACACATCCTCAGATGACAGGTTTCACATATGGTTGTAGCACATCAGGGCTAGTAGCTTAGGTTAGGTGGCACACCATCTTTCCCCTGAAGCAGGCTTCTGAAGCTAGAATTTTAGAACCGCAATCCACAAAGTCACAATAAATCAGGGAACAAATCTGTTATCATGTCTTTTTTGAAAAAAAACTTATGACACAACTAATCCAAATCCAAGAATTTCACCATTCAATAACTAATTTTCAGAAAATTGGAAGTAAATGCATCCATGCAAGAATAAAACAGTAATATCCCCCATATCAAAATTACAAGACATGCCCAAGTGATATGTCAAAGATGTCCCAGCAAATGCAACGGGTAATCTTGATCCACCTAAAGAATCATATACTTTTGCACTCCAATAGTAAGTAAAAGAAAACATCAATATATTAGGAATACATTATAATCTTCTGCTGCAGGCAAGTCTCTTATTCATATATCATTTAACATCGAAGTGTAACTTTCACGGCAACATCAAATCAACCTCAATTTGCTGCATATGCTAACAGATGATGTATATCCGCTGACATGTTAGCAGTTTGTTAAATGGGACGATTTTTTTGTAAAACTTGATTTCATTGACTGACAATGAGAATATTTTGAGAGAATACATGGCATAACCTTAAAGTACAAGGATACCCGAGATGGATGACAAAAAAGAACGTCCATCAACTGAATAAAACACCTTAGCAAATAGTGGATAACAATTTGAAGGCATACTCCAAAAGAGGACAGACTATGACAAAAGGGAGTAAGGGGGAAAAAAGCACAGCATCCATCCAAGCATGAAACTCTGACATTGGAGAGCCTAACTTTAATGCCTGATGGACCATGTACACAAACTCGCACAAACATTTCCATAATGTGGGAAGAAAAGACAAGTACTCACTGTAAGGGAAACCTCGAGCTATGAAGTTGTTTCTAGTGGGGAGATTGTCATCACAAAGCGGGTCATGGAGAGTGGAGAAGTTCCACCCGCCATAGGGTCACAAAGACCTCAGACAGCAGAGGATATAGTGACCATGGAATTAAAAATCGTGCCTCGAGGCGCCCGAGGCGTACGCCTCGAGGCGAGGCGGTCGATTTGGGTTCTGAGGCGTACGCCTCGGCTTTCCTGCGTGAGGCGGTCGCCTCGTTGGGCAAAAACGCCCTGAGGCGTAGACGCCTTGAGGCGGTCCGAGGCGCAAATTGGGGCGTTTTCAATTATAAGTGGGTCACGTGCATCGCACGTGACCCACTTAATATGTATTTTCGCCGATGCCCCAGATCCTCCTCTGCTCTGTCGAAACCAAAAAAAAACCTAACTTCATCTCTGGCTTCCGCCTCCTCCTCCACATCATCGTGCGCCACCGCCGCCTCCTCCCTCGCATCGCCGGGCTCGAAATCATCACCGGAGTCTCCGCCTCCTCCTCTGCATCGTGCGCCAACGCCGCTACCTCCCTGACTTCCCTCTCCATCGTGCGCCAGACGCCACCTCCGCCTGCACATCTTGCGCCGCCATCGTAGGTATCATTTCATTCCCTTATTCGATTTCTATGCGCCGCCATCATCTTGCGCCAGACGCCACCTTCGTCGGGCTCGAAATCATCTTGTTTTCTATTCGATTTCATTCCCTGAGCTTGGAATTTATGGATTTGATCCTCACTGTTTCCTGAGTACTAAAATATACCAGTTCTTTATTAGTGCAACCAGTGGTATTGTTGTTGTATTTAATAATTATTTGTTTCAATTGAAAGTGTTGTTGATAGAAATAAAACAAAATCTTTTAATATATATATTATATAGTTATTGAATCATCTCATGTGTTAATTACATTTTGTGAATTCCTTATCATAGGAGGATTAAGAAGAATCCACAACTTCAGCAAGTCTGAGCAGGAGTTGAATCTCCTATTGAAATGGCTACAGTTTGTCATAAGTTAATATATTCAGCAATTGAACAGTTACAGGTTGCAATATAAACTGTCTTATGGTTTATTGCAATGGTTATACAGTGGTTTTTGTGTACTAAATAGACCGGATTTGGAGTCAATTAAACTATATGCATGGATATATAGTTTTATAATATCTCCTAGACCAACTGCTTCATAGAGTTCTACTTTCGAATGCAACTGTTTCATAGTCGGCCTTGTCAATAATTAAAGTTCTCAATCATTGATAATTAAAGTTTCAACTTGAATGTTTTGAATATGATTTCAGAAATGCCGAGAGCTAACAAGAAGGGCGCAAAAGATTCTGAAGGAGGTCGAAGTGACCTCGGATGGAAATATTGTGTTCCAGTCGAAATGGAGGGAAAAGGTTATCTTTACGTACAATGCAATTTCTGTGCTAAGCGGGTTACAGGTGGCATTGCAAGATTCAAGCACCACCTTGCAAAAACTGGGAAGAATGTTAAAGCTTGTCCAAAAGTCCCAGTTGAAGTATCAAATGAAATGAAGTGTTTACTCGCAAGGCTTGATGAGAGAAATAGAAGAGCAGTGGAAGAGATGGAAGAACTTTGCAAAGTGGGTGCGTATGAAACGGAAACACCTCATGGGAGCAATGAACATCAAACAATGACAGGTGGATCCAGCAGTGTGAAGCAAGTGAGGGGTCCTATGGACTTATTTGTTGGTGCATCCGATTTGGGAGGTCCCACTAGCAACATAAATGAGAAGCAACTTCAGACAACACTGAATGCATCATGGAAGAAAGAAGAGAGAACTCGTGTTTGCCGTGATATTGGAAGATTTTTTTTTGAAAATGGATTGGCATTTAATTGTGCAAATAGTCCATCATTTCAAACAATGCTCCATTCTGTGGGAGCATTTGGGAGGGGATTGAAGCCTCCAACCGCATACGAGTTGAGATCTTGGATACTGAGGGAGGAAGTGAATAACATTGGCAATTTGATGAAAGCGGCAAAAGCTTCTTGGGCGGAGACGGGTTGTAGCATCATGTCTGATGGTTGGACAGACACGAAAGGTCGTTCACTTATCAATTTTTTGGTGAACAATCCAAGTGGGACTTGGTTCTTGAAGTCCATAGATGCATCTGACAAAACAAAGAGTGCACATTTACTTTTTTCCCTGCTCGATGATGTAGTTGAGGAGGTCGGTGAGAGCAATGTCGTGCAAGTTATTACTGACAATGCCTCAAACTACAAGGCAGCTGGAAAATTGTTGATGGAGAAAAGAAAACATTTGTATTGGACCTCTTGTGCTGCTCACTGCATTGATTTGATGTTAGAAGATATTTTGAAAATGCCTTTGCATGCCTCTGTTTTCAAAAGAGCGAAAAAAGTTATCAACTACATTTATGCTCATGGTTGGGTTTTGACCATGATCAGATCAAAGATTGGGGGAGATTTGGTCCGTCCTGCTATTACACGTTTTGCTACGGCTTTCCTTACATTGCAGAGATTGATTGCTGTAAGGGACTCTCTCGAGTCTTTTTTTACTTCCTATGCATGGAAGAGGAGTCCATATTCCACCAAGCCCCAAGGGCAAAGTGCATGCAACACAATTTTGAGACGGAAATCCTTTTGGCCGGGTGTTGCCTTTGTGATTAACACAACTAAGCCATTGGTCATGGTCTTACGAATGGTTGATTCAGAAAAATATCCCCCAATGGGATTCATTTATGAAGCCATGGATAGGGCCAAGGAACAAATTGCACTTGCATTGAGCAATGATGAAGAAAAATACAAGCCATTTTGGGACATTGTGGATGCTAGATGGGATCGCCAACTTCATACTCATTTGCATGCTGCAGCCTACTTTCTCAATCCCCAATATCAATACGATTCCTCATTTTCCACACACCGAGATAAAGATTGGATTGTATGCATGCATGGAGAGGTTGATAAGCGATCCCTTGGAGAGGGAGAAAGTGGATCTACAGATAGATGCTTTCAGGAGTGCACAAGGTTTGTTTGGATATTCTAATGCTATAAATACACGCAAGAAGAGGAGTCCTGGTAATTCATTCCTCTAGAGTCTCAATATATTATTCTTTGCTTTTCATTATTAAATCTAACCATATCATGAATTTACGACCATCATCAGCTGATTGGTGGAGGGCATTTGGAGATGATACTCCTGAGCTGACCAAGTTTGCCAAAAAAGTTTTGAGTTTGACATGTAGTGCATCTGGTTGTGAACGCAATTGGAGTTCATTTAATCAGGTAGTATTTTGACTTGAGTAGATCATAAACCTATTCTCTAATTATATATATTTGAAGCTTGTCCATGTATATTGGGTAGGTACATACGAAGAGGAGAAATCGTCTTACACAAGCAAAACTCAATGATTTGGTTTATGTGATGTTCAACTTGAAGTTGAAGCAGAGGGAGGTCAAGAAAAAGACTGTGGAGGATCCCCTGTGCTTGGAAGATGTGGATTCTGGTGATGAGTGGATTTCAGAGCTTCAAACATGTGAACAAGATGCATATCATGAGCTTGATGCAAATACTCCTCTGGAGGTGGATGCTGCGGAAGCTGAGGAAGAACAAGATGATTCTCATAGGAAGAAGAGAAAGAAAGGTAAATGTGATGTTAAACTTATTTCATTAGAATAAAAAAACAATATACTAACAAAGTAACAAATAACAATGGTATTGTATAATACAAATAAAGCTGTGGTTGATATTGATAAGGACGAGGTTCATACTGGAGATGATGTTAGCGACAGAGATGATGATGAAGAAAATCTAAACTACATGGATGATTCATTGGATGATCCAATGAGCAGTAGTGAATCAGAGGATGATAGTCTTGCTGCCGCTGTTGGAGTTCACGACAATGATTAGAAGCTCTCTAAAAGTCTAGAAGACGACCATGAATCGACATTCTACTTTTTGAATTAGAAATAGGATTTGAAATCTACAAGTTGGAACTTATTATGTTTTGTACTCTCTATTTTGTCTTGCATTTAATTCTAACATTTGGTACACTACAAGTTTACGAGTCTAAGACAACGATGGATTGCATTTGAATTCCTCTACTTGCTTGATATACTTCAAGATATGTGTTATTGTATTGCTTTCTTAATATTTATACAATAAAAGATGTTAGATTAGTAAATTTTTGGGGGAAAACTGAGGCTTACGCCTCGACCGCCTCGAGGCTACGCCTCGCCTCGATTCTGGCGGGACCGCCTCGTTCCGCCTTTCGTTCTTTCAAACCTTGATAGTGACAGACATGAAAACTGGATCACAACATGGAGAGAAAATCAGGCCCGATGCCAAAAGATGATTTACTCACATACCCATGCAGAAGTCCAAACTTATATTTTGACCCATCCATATTGTGTAATTACATCCAAACCCCTGAACAGTGACTCCATCTTACATGTACACCCATGTTGTTACTTTAGTCCTAAAACTTTGAGTTTTTTAAAGGACCCACCACTCATAGAGTTAATCTAACTACACAAAAATCCAACAGTGACAGTCACTTTTTAACAGTGTTGCAAAAGTCGGCCAACTAGCCCGACTGGTCAGTCCAACTAGTTGAGTAGGTTGGGTTGCTGACTGACTAATCACTAATCAGTCAACCACCTCGTTAAAATTAACTCATAAGCACAACCACCTCAACAAAATTAACTCATGATTTTTTATATCCCTTCAAAGGTGATCAAAATGAGGAAGGAGCTATTGTCTCCATTTGTTGCAATTGGTTACGTGTACATTGGATGGGGTATGAAAAATACGAAATTTCAAATTCTGATATAATTTAAGAAACAATTCAAATCATTTGTAAATGAGAGTACTAATAGACCAAAAATGAATCAAGCAAAGAGATTGTTAACGAAATCATGCAAAAACAACGATTTTGAAGGAGGTTGGCAATGCCGTGACAATTGGGGAGAAGAAGAATCAGTGGCGATAGTTTGGTAAGAAAATAAAAGATCAATGGCAGCAAGGAAAGAATGGGTGAACTGAAGATATGACATAGGAAATAGTTGTAGGGTGTGGTGCTAGGGAGGAATTTGGGTGGTAATATGTTGAAATACATGTCGAATAGGGGTGGGAGGTGACTAGGTGAGTGACGTAAAAGACCCTATTAATTCAAAAAATAATTTTCATTCACCGCATCAATACACAATGAAGGTAGGGAATGATCATCATATCATAGGAACACTATGGATGTATGCTTTGATAACAATAGACATTATTCAAAATTTTCAAAAGAGAAGAACAATTGTTGGAAACATGAGAAAGTGAGGAATAATAGTAAAACATATTAGTTGTGGAGGACTCGTGCTGGGAATGCGCTATGCTATGGATGTCAAGCTGACTAAGAAAGAAGAAATTGGGTTACGAAAAAAGCCGGAGCTAGATGAAGAAAAGAAGAATAAATGAGCTAATCAACAAGCTAACATCCATTCTCTATTTCCAACATCAAGATTAAAACACATTTTTAAATGAGTTTATGCTGTACTGACATGATAGAAAGATGCATCTCCATGAACCACAGCATCCTTTTGTGAAATCACACCAAAATGTCATTGAAATAAACAGACAACAAACCAAAAGATACAAATAAATCAGGTTTGCATAACTTTTAAAGGTTGACAAGGGAAACATAGTCAGTAGTTCAAGTAGTGGCATGCGTGGTAATATTAGAGAAAGCCACAAGCAATGAACCAAAGTTTCTATGGGATGCTTGCATAATGATTTCAGCAGCACAGACACTGCATTTGGAATAAACATGTGGCTCGTGGATCACCCAACCACTTGAGAATATCATAAAGGATTCATATAAATTAAAGCTGACTCAATGCCTTTTATTTTGCAGCAGACAATGAGGTAGCGTTTCAGGTGTTCGTTTACGACCTCTTGCAACCAATCCAGAATCAATTGCACTAGAACCAATTAAGTTTGACAGTTTCCCATTCCCAATATCTCATAAGATCATCAAGTTGAATATACAACTTGATGGCTATACTTTTGGGGAGGGTAGGTGGAAACATAGATGAGGAGAAGAGGGGCACAAAAACATATCAACTACAGAGAAATAGAATATGCAAGGGAAGTAACGGGTAAAGAAGATAAAGAACCACAATAAAAAACTTAGGCTCAAATACAAAATCAAGTCTACCAAAGTTGGATTCACTGTGTTGGGCATGATTTTTTTGAGGTAGGAAACCTAGAACACATCGGGATCTCCCCCACGATCCCACCATGTTAACAGTAGAGCAGTTGTCAACAGTGGCTTCCCCGAGCAACAAGGAGGTTCCAAAGACCATGCCTCCCTCAAGGATATAACCTAGAAAGAGATCTCAACACAGACATAACCGGATCATAATACCAAATCCTTTGACTAACGAGGTGCAGTGCTTGAGATGAGCAAAATCATCAAAGAATACATGGACCGCAAAAGCATCAACCAATATATTGATCACAACACAAGCACCGAAATTTTACAATCAGAAGCATAGAATCAAATTGGCATAAGTGAGCTACGCATCAATTACCCGGCGTCTGAAGCGCTGTGGGGGCTCCCTATTCCTTCTTGCGGTGCGGGAACGAACCCTAACAACATGCGAGTGGATCGCACAGGAGACACAGTACTGCATCTTCGCGTACAGCTTCGGAAGCGTGTACCCTTCAACCACCAAAATCAAGTCGCAAGTCCAAAATGCAGATAGCCGAAAAACACATTCCAAAACAAAAGAGACGTCAAAAATCCTCACCATCATAAACACATGCTTCCTGAACATCCCGGACGGCTGCTTGTTCAACAATGTTCCTCACCAGGAACCTCTTGATGGCCTTATCCTTCAATTTCGCACCAAATGATTCATCTTTCGGCAAAAAAACACTTAAATCCGAGCAAAGGCGAAAATTTTAGGGTTTTAATTGATACCTTGGGGCAGCACTTGCCGCAGTTGGAGCAGCGGATGAACTTGACGTGGCCACGGCCGTGCTTGTTGCGACCGCCATTCCTGCGTTTGAATGTCTGCACGGATCCAACAACGACGCCACCAAATCTAAGAATATAGATTGCAAAGAAGATAAAGGTGGAGGAGGAGCTCAGACCATGGCGATGCAATCGACGTCGGCGGGGAGAGAAAAATTGGGCGGGGGGAATTAGGGTTTCGCGGTGGGGGATGTGGAGCTTATATTTCCACTGTGAAAATCCGTAAAGAATTTGGGTAAAATTAGAGATGGAAGTTTTATAGGTTTCGTACCGCTGAGCCGGACCATGCGTCGGACCTACGGATGCCAGCGGATATATACATGTATTATCGTATTTTTATTCATTTTTATTATGAATATGATTGCGGATACACACGAATATTAAACTCTCTTACCATATTTAAAAAAAACAGTTACAGATGTAAAACGGATATTAATCACATACGAGTAATATTAGAAATACTATATAGAATCGACTTAAATATATATATGAATTGATGGAAAACACATGATATAAATTTACTGAATGTGTTTGCATCATAAAATTATATAAATATGACAAACGAAGGTACAGAATTATGTTATATAAGGTTAAAAATAAATCTATGACTATATTTATATATGAAAATGCATATATTGATACGGATGTTTGCGGATATCCATATCCATTAAAAAACAGATACATATATCAAAATCTGTATAAAACGGATATGGTGACGGATAGGAGGAGATGTCACGGAGGGAGGGGCAAGAGTAGAGGAAGAAGCTGGAAGTGGAGGCGGAGTGGGAGGACCTGGTGGAAGCGATGGTGGTGGTTGGATGGTGGAGGAGAAGGAGACGACAATGACGGAAGCGAGGGGGACAATGGTGGAGGAAGTGCCCCCAAACCATGGACGACGGGGTGAGGTAGACGGCGACGATGGAGTCGAGGACCTGGGGATAGCGGCGGAGGGGGGGGGGGGATGTGGTGGCGGAAGGGAGGGGGACAATGGCGAAAGGGAGGGGGATGGTGGTGGAGGAGTGGGCAGAGGGGATGTTTTTGGGGTAATTTGGTCCAAAATTTCTCCAAGTAAACGGACGTCTCCTTCTCCCATTGGAAAAGGACCACATTGTGATCGAAAAATACATTAGGTACCTTAATGTTACTTTTTAAAGTTTAGGGACTACGTTGAAATCGAGTGTATAGTTCAGGGACTTTTGTGTAATTTAATCTTTATTTTTTTATCAAAATAAAATACCAATAAATTCATAGAAAAATGGGATTAAGAAAAAAATGTGCCTTGTATAAAATGTTAAATCTAAAAATTAAAATGTATAAGCACAATATTAGGCTCTGAAACCTAATTCTCACATATGACCCCTATTTACCTCAGAAGTATTTCTGCAATTTAGAATATTTCTAGTCATCAGCTTTAAAAGTGAATTAGAGTTGAATATGAGTCATATGCTCTATAAGTTTGTCAGTGAAGTTTGGCATATTGGTAATAGGGTTTTAAATTCTTGAGTATATACACATAATGGGGTGTTTAATTTATTTTTTTATTTTTATTTTTAGTAACTAGAAATTAAGTTGTTCGAAGTTGATTACGCTTTATAGAAATTAAAATTTAATTTAATCAATCTAATTATAGAACAGGATCCAAAACACAACACTCAACCCTTTTACTTTTGTTTTTTTTAATGGAGATGTGCAAATTTTAGTGTTATGTACATCCAAGTTTAAAGATGAGTTCGGGTGATTTGTAATTATGGAAGAATAGATACAACTTCAGGAAGCAAAGTAAGGCTTGAGATTTCTTTCAACTATTTAAGGGTATAATTTTGGACTTATTTTTGTATGACTTACTTTTTGTATCATCTGTGGAAACAAAAATCATGTCGGCAAGAATTGAAATCAATTTAATATAACTGTTTAAAATTTAAGTGTTCTGCGTACATGTATTTTATGTACAAGTGGGCATCTTTTTTAGGATTTTCTTATTTTTTTTCTCTTGTTTACTTGTCAATGAAGGTAGTCTAACATGGTCTCTAGGCTAGAATCAAGAATTCAGTTTACACCCCTACTTATTCTTCTTTTTCTTGATCAATATATAAATAGATACATAGTGTACCTACTTTTTTTATCTTTTACTTTTCTAATTTTTATCCTTTTACTTTTCTCCTAGAGATGTAAGCATGAGTGTATCCATTGTGACCCGAACTAGTTAACTCAAAATCAGTCTCATTTACTTTTAGATGATTATGGATTTGAGACTTGTAAATACTTAACATGTCCCAACGAAGCTGGTCAAATCCATTCCATATCTAACATTATACATATATAAAAATCCAACTTAGTTTTATCCTCTCCGTCCATCGTTTCAGCTACTTTTTTTGTATCTTTAATAAATAAAAATTATTAATCTAAATGCTATACAAGTATTTAATATTTCATACACATTGCACATTTATTGTATACCAGCATATTACATGATATCCCACTATTTAATTTGTGTGAAAATATTGTATATGAATAATTTAATATTACACTATGTTAAATATGTGAGTACACATTAGATGTATGGGTATCCGACCGAACCCTTAGGGGCATTCGGTTCGGGAATATACTGATGGGTAATAAGGACAATAACGATTTATTCTTTGTCCGGCTGAAAAGATGTAAATAAGGAGAATAAAGTGGAATAAGGGTAGGTAAAGTAGAATAAAGATAGGAATAAAGTGAAAATAATGAGATGTGGATAGAAATAGTCATACTTTTGGGAACTCCACCGGATAAAGAATTGATCCCTTATTCAGTTTTTATACTAAGGAACATGATCTTAAGGGGTGGATTTGGATAGTGATTTAGAGATGGGTATAGATTAAGAAATATTAGTTTATAATTGTTTTAATCATAAATTCATTTCTCTTAATTCTAATATATATCCCCGAATGTTATTATTATTAATATTAAGAATTTTTTTAATAAACAACCAGGAGATCTAGATTATTACGACACCATGTTCCCCTTATAGATAGTTCGAATAAGAATGATTGTTTTAAATAAAATTTGAATGAGAAGTTGTTATCTAAACCCTCGATCATGCTTGTGGGTGTATCTCTAAATTTTGTGCATACTTGCACAGGAGAATATCTATCCACCTATGTATGCACGCTTGTAAAGTACAGATGCATGCATACATACATGTGTGCATTTATATGCACTTATACAAATATTTGCTAATAAATTAAATATGCATAAATTTCAGCAAAAATCTAATTCCGATCCATTAGAATGATAAAATCAAACCTAGATGATCAATAATACTGGATTGAATCAGATAATGGATTTTATCCGAATGATAAAATCAAACCTAGATGATCAATAATACTGGATTGAATCAGATAATGGATTTTATCCAATCCATGTGCACGCTATTGAGCACGATATGTCAGCACTTTAGCTCAGACAAATCTAGTTAACACATTATAGCTTACCTACAAAGTAATAAAAATTTCAGCAGATATGGATAGCAGGTATATGGAAATATAAGATAAAATTGAAGCACCTAGCCATTTCCAGATACACGTAGATTTGAAGAAATGCAAGAAATTAAAAAAACAAGGACAGAGACAGCTTTGATTGTACAGATCATACAAATCATACAGCTTTGATCATACAGATCTTGCAGACAAACGATGAAATTCCCTTTCCAGACGATAGACAAAATTGTGAAAACAATCTTTAGACAAATTTGTGTCTACGAATAGTTAACTGCCTTTTATCACTGAGAAGAAAAACACAGATACTATGTTTTGGAAAAAAAGAAGCAAATCCAGTGGGAAGATATCAACCACGAGACCAATGCAACTCAGCAGAAGATAACAAGTGTTTACAAGCAACCAAAGACGGCAAAAATAAAATTCCAGATATAGCCAAAAAGGGAATGAAACCTACATAGACAAGGGAAAAACTACGGATGTTCTCTAATATTGCAGCATTTACCTCAACAGAAGCAAATTGAAAGAGGCATCTAGGATTAACTAGCAACTACTGAATTTTCTTCTCATGAAATCTTCTCTCAAGGACGAGGAGGATTGGCAGCTCCAGCAGGGCGCAGAGGTCCTTGTCAAGGAGCTTGTCCAGGCCTTGCCGTGTCATCCTATGGAAGACCAAAACCGATAGTCAGGAATAAAACAAATGAAACTAGGCAACTACAAGAGATCTTAAAAAAAGTAGACTAAAGAGGGTTAACTATCTTGGAGTTGGAGGCAAACCAAAAGAAGGTAATGAAGTAAATAAACTTATCCAAAGAATACTAACCACAAGCATCCCTACCGTAAATTGGGTGTCATATTGTTACCTTTATAAGTGGTATATGGGGAACTCAACTTCCCTTCGAAAATTTTCAAGTTTTTTTAAATCAACTCACTGTGAAGAAGAGGTCAATAAAAGTGATTTGGCCGCTAACTTGACCCCTATATCTTTGATATAACCAAAACCCAAACGAAAGATGCCCAAGAACCTTCTCCCATGACCATGTATACCATTCAACCACTGCCTTCACTTATTATTTTGCAAACATGCACACAAAAGAACAAAGGGCTCGTCGTTATTAAAGAAATTTTCAACAGGCAGTCTCAAGAGCCAAGATAGAGAATCAGGTTTGCTTTGCTCCCAGAGCATCAATTATTGCAAGATAGCAGTGAGGAACATGACAATGGGCATCCAAATCTATTTCCCACAAGCCAACAAAGCAGATATGTTTCAAAATAAAAATTAAACTGGCACCCAAGCAACCTATGTTGGTTTCCTTGCTATATGAATAAATGGTAAGGTACAGGTACTTCGAGTAAATGCACATTTGCCAATGCAAGCCAGGGCAATCGCCAACTCTAGTTAGATGGTAACCATGTGTGACATTGATGAATCCACATTTCATCATCTTTATTCTATCATTTTGGCATCAAAAACCCTAGCAAACGCCTGTAAATAGCCTTAAATATAGCCTTTTAGCATTCATGCAGGTGCATCTAAATAGTGTATAAAATACTGTAATTAAAGCCAAAATTATAGAATAAATAAAAGAAAAGAAAAAGAATAAAATATTGTAAATATTTTATGACCCAAAACCCCCGAGACCTAGGCATCTTGATGAAAATCCGTATAGAATTTGGGTAAAATTAGAGATGGAAATTTTATAGGTTTCGTACCCATGGAAAGTGAGGACTGAGATTGGAGCCCACGATTAGACTTGGACATAGTGACCGCTGAGCCGGACCATGCGTTGGACCTACGGATGCCAGTGGATATATACATGTATTATCGTATTTTTATTCATTTTTATTATGAATATGATTGCGGATACACACGAATATTATACTCTCTCATCATAGTTAAAAAAAACAGTTACGTATGTAAAACGGATATTAATCGCATACGAGTAATATTAGAAATACTATATAGAATCGACTTAAATATATATATGAATTGATGGAAAACACATGATATAAATTTACTAAATGTGTTTGTATCATAAAATTATATAAATATGATAAACGAAGGTACAGAATTATGTTATATAAGGTTAAAAATAAATTCATGTCTCTATTTATATATGAAAATGGATATACTGATACGGATGTTTGCGGATATCCATATCCATTAAAAAACGGATACATATATCAAAATCTGTATAAAACGAATATGGTGACGGATAGGAGGAGATGTCACGGAGGGAGGGGCAAGAGTAGAGGAAGGAGCTGGAAGTGGAGGCGGAGTGGGAGGACCTGGTGGAAGCGATGGTGGTGGTTGGATGACGGAGGAGAAGGAGGCGACAATGACGGAAGCGAGGGGGACAATGGTGGAGGAAGTACCCCCAAACCATGGACGACGGGGTGAGGTAGACGGCGACGATGGAGTCGAGGACCTGGGGATAGCGGCGGAGGGGGGGGATGTGGTGGCGGAAGGGAGGGGGACAATGGCGGAAGGGAGGGGGATGGTGGTGGAGGAGTGGGCAGAGGGGATGTTTTTGGGGTAATTTGGTCCAAAATTTCTCCAAGTAAACGGACGTCTCCTTCTCCCATTGGAAAAGGACCACATTGTGATCGAAAAATACATTAGGTACCTTAATGTTACTTTTTAAAGTTTAGGGACTACGTTGAAATCGAGTGTATAGTTCATGGACTTTTGTGTAATTTACTCTTTATTTTTTATCAAAATAAAATACCCATAAATTCATAGAAAAATAGGATTAAGAAAAAAATGTGCCTTGTATAAAATGTTAAATCTAAAAATTAAAATGTATAAGCACAATATAAGGCTCTGAAACCTAATTCTCACATATGACCCCTATTTACCTCAGAAGTATTTCTGCAATTTAGAATATTTCTAGTCATCAACTTTAAAAGTGATTAGAGTTGAATATGAGTCATATGCTCTATAAGTTTGTCAGTGAAGTTTGGCATATTGGTAATAGGGTTTTAAATTCTTGAGTATATACACATAATGGGGTGTTTAATTTATTTTTTTATTTTTATTTTTAGTAATTAGGAATTAAGTTGTTGGAAGTTGATTACGCTTTATAGAAATTAAAATTTAATTTAATCAATCTAATTATAGAACAGGATCCAAAACACAACACTCAACCCTTTTACTTTTGTTTTTTTTAATGGAGGTGTGCAAAATTTAGTGTTATGTACATCCAAGTTTAAAGATGAGTTTGGGTGATTTGTAATTATGGAAGAATAGATACAACTTCAGGAAGCAAAGTAAGGCTTGAGATTTCTTTCAACTATTTAAGGGTATAATTTTGGACTTATTTTTGTATGACTTACTTTTTGTATCATCTGTGGAAACAAAAATCATGTCGGCAAGAATTGAATACAATTTAGTATAACTGTTTAAAATTTAAGTGTTCTGTGTACATGTATTTTATGTACAAGTGGGCATCTTTTTTAGGATTTTCTTTTTTTTTTCTCTTGTTTACTTGTCAATGAAGGTAGTCTAACATGGTCTCTAGGCTAGAATCATGAATTCAGTTTACACCCCTACTTATTCTTCTTTTTCTTGATCAATATATAAATAGATACATAGTGTACCTACTTTTTTTATCTTTTACTTATCTAATTTTTATCCTTTTACTTTTCTCCTAGAGATGTAAGCATGAGTATATCCATTGTGACCCGAACTAGTTAACTCAAAATCAGTCTCATTTACTTTTAGATGATTATGGATTTGGGACTTGTAAATACTTAACATGTCCCAACGAAGCTGGTCAAATCCATTCCATATCTAACATTATACATATATAAAAATCCAACTTAGTTTTATCCTCTCCGTCCATCATTTCAGCTACTTTTTTTGTATCTTTAATAAATAAAAATTATTAATCTAAAAGTTATACAAGTATTTAATATTTCCTACACATTGCACATTTATTGTATACCAGCATATTACATGATATCCCACTATTTAATTTGTGTGAAAATATTGTATATGAATAATTTAACATTACACTATGTTGAATATGTGAGTACACATTAGATGTATGGGTATCCGACCGAACCCTTAGTGGCATTCGGTTCGGGAATATACTGATGGGTAATAAGGACAATAACGATTTAGTCTTTGTCCGGCTGAAAAGATGTAAATAAGGAGAATAAAGTGGAATAAGGGTAGGTAAAGTAGAATAAAGATAGGAATAAAGTGAAAATAATGAGATGTGGATAGAAATAGTCATACTTTTGGGAACTCCACCGGATAGAGAATTGATCCCTTATTTCAGTTTTTATACTAAAGAACATGATCTTAATGGGTGGATTTGGATAGTGATTTAGAGATGGGTATAGATTAAGAAATATTAGTTTATAATTGTTTTAATCATAAATTCATTTCTCTTAATTCTAATATATATCCATGAATGTTATTATTATTAATATTAAGAATTTTTTTAATAAACAACCAGGAGATCTAGATTATTACGACACCATGTTCCCCTTATAGATAGTTGGAATAAGAATGATTGTTTTAAATAAAATTTGAATGAGAAGATGTTATCTAAACCCTCGATCATGCTTGTGGGTGTATCTCTAAATTTTGTGCATGCTTGCACAGGAGAATATCTATCCACCTATGTATGCACGCTTGTAAAGTACAGATGCATGCATACATACATGTGTGCATTTATATGCACGTATACAAATATCTGCTAATAAATTAAATATGCATAAATTTCAGCAAAAATCTAATTCCGATCCATTAGAATGATAAAATCAAACCTAGATGATCAATAATACTGGATTGAATCAGATAATGAATTTTATCCGAATGATAAAATCAAACCTAGATGATCAATAATACTGGATTGAATCAGATAATGGATTTTATCCAATCCATGTGCACGCTATTGAGCACGATATGTCAGCACTTTAGCTCAGACAAATCTAGTTAACACATTATAGCTTACCTACCAAAGTAATAAAAATTTCAGCAGATATGGATAGCAGGTATATGGAAATATAAGATAAAATTGAAGCACCTAGCCATTTCTAGATACACGTAGATTTGAAGAAATGCAAGAAATTAGAAAAACAAGGACAGAGACAGCTTTGATTGTACAGATCATACAAATCATACAGCTTTGATCATACAGATCTTGCAGACAAACGATGAAATTCCCTTTCCAGACGATAGACAAAATTGTGAAAACAATCTTTAGACAAATTTGTGTCTATGAATAGTTAACTGCCTTTTATCACTGAGAAGAAAAACACAGATACTATGTTTTGGAAAAAGAAGAAGCAAATCCAGTGGGAAGATATCAACCACGAGACCAATGCAACTCAGCTGAAGATAACAAGTGTTTACAAGCAACCAAAGACGGCAAAAATAAAATTCCAGATATAGCCAAAAAGGGAATGAAACCTACATAGACAAGGGAAAAACTACGGATGTTCTCTAATATTGCAGCATTTACCTCAACAGAAGCAAATTGAAAGAGGCATCTAGGATTAACTGGCAACTACTGAATTTCTTCTCATGAAATCATCTCTCAAGGACGAGGAGGATTGGCAGCTCCAGCAGGGCGCAGAGGTCCTTGTCAAGGAGCTTGTCCAGGCCTTGCCGTGTCATCCTATGGAAGACCAAAACCGATAGTCATGAATAAAACAAATGAAACTAGGCAACTACAAGAGATCTTAAAAAAAGTAGACTAAAGAGGGTTAACTATCTTGGAGTTGGAGGCAAACCAAAAGAAGGTAATGAAGTAAATAAACTTATCCAAAGAATACTAACCACAAGCATCCCTACCGTAAATTGGGTGTCATATTGTTACCTTTATAAGTGGTATATGGGGAACTCAACTTCCCTTCGAAAATTTTCAAGTTTTTTTAAATCAACTCGCTGTGAAGAAGAGGTCAATAAAAGTGATTTGGCCGCTAACTTGACCCCTATATCTTTGATATAACCAAAACCCAAACGAAAGATGCCCAAGAACCTTCTCCCATGACCATGTAAACCATTCAACCACTGCCTTCACTTATTATTTTGCAAACATGCACACAAAAGAACAAAGGGCCCGTCGTTATTAAAGAAATTTTCAACAGGCAGTCTCAAGAGCCAAGATAGAGAATCAGGTTTGCTTTGCTCCCAGAGCATCAATTATTGCAAGATAGCGGTGAGGAACATGACAATGGGCATCCAAATCTATTTCCCACAAGCCAACAAAGCAGATATGTTTCAAAATAAAAATTAAACTGGCACCCAAGCAACCTATGTTGGTTTCCTTGCTATATGAATAAATGGTAAGGTACAGGTGCTTCGAGTAAATGCACATTTGCCAATGCAAGTCAGGGCAATCGCCAACTCTAGTTAGATGGTAACCATGTGTGACATCCACGTAGAAAGAGCAAACCCTAGCAAGAACGCATAGATCTCCTTAAAAACGAAGGTAGAAAACCTCAGAACTAACAGCTAAAAGGCACAAGCTCTGATGAACGAGGTTGGTTTTCATGATAGTGAAGAGTATCATCGTTATATCCTCAAATGAGTCCCCAATCAAGGCAATGGAGAAGATGGTTTAATGATAATGGTCCCAAAGGGGGTGAGAAGGCAGCAGCATAGTGAATGACGACAACAGTGGTCCAATGATCAACAACTTAGAGAACAATGTGGTCAAATAGGCCATAAGGCACGGAAAACACATCATCAGGTGACAGGTTTCGCTGACGGTTGTTACACAGCAGAGGTAATGCCTTTGGCGGCATACCCATCTTCCCCACCAGCAGTCCTCTGCGGCTAGAATCTTAGAATCGCACAATCACAAAAATCAGAACAAATCAAGGAATAAATCTATTTTCGTATCTTTTAAAAAAAACATACGACACAACTAACCCAAATCCCATAAATTCACTGTTCTACAATTAATTTCCCAAAAATGGAAGTATTAAAATGGATCAAGGCATGAAACATTCAGTAATATCGCCCATAATAAAATTACAAGACATGTCCAAATGATATCTCAAAGATGACCCTGCAAATGCAATGAGGAATCATGATCTACCTATATTTTTGCCCTCCAATAGTTAATAAAAGCAAACATCAATATATTAGGAACAGAATACAATATAATCTTCTGCTGCAGGTAAGTTTCTTATTCGTTTATCAATGACATCATAAAGTAACTTTCACGGCAACATCATAGCGACCATAACTAGTAGTATGGAGACATAATTTTTGTTTTCGAATAGCAACAACCAATCAGTTGCATATGCCGACAGATGATAGCATATCAGTTGACGCGTTAGCATTTTGTTAAATGTAGTGGATTTTTTGTATAACTTGATTTTGTTGATTGATAATGAGAAACAAAATTAGAGGGATACCCGAGATGGATGACAAAAAAGAACAATCAGGAAAAGAACACAACCCATAAACTATGAATAAAAACAGCTTAACAAACAGTGGACAACCATTGGAAAGCATACTCCAAAAGAGGACGGAGTGAGAAGGGAGTACAGCAAACAAGACCACCGCGTCCATCTAGCATGAAACACTGACATTGGATAGTGTAACTCTAATACCTAATGGGACATATCCACAATCTAGCACAAACATTTCCTTATGAAGGAAGACAACAAGTAATCGTAAGGGGAAAATCGAGCTATGAAGTTGCTTCCAGGAAAGACGAACACTGGGATGAGGTTGTCATGAAGGAACGGTCATGGGAGAAGAGAAGCTTCACCCACAATAGGGAGGCACAGAGACTCTGACAACATAAGTAACAATGACGCGTGAAAAAGGGCGATCACAAAAGGGAGAGAAAATCGGACCCGTCGCCAAAAGATGATTGACCTGTCATACCCATAAGCAGTGGCGAGCATGAGTTACTTTCTCATAGACAGAGGAAGGGGTGAAAATAAGCGATGTTTAATGAGAGTGGTTTTTAATCTATTATTGAAAAATAGCAAAGCCTTCTTCCACTATAAGTAGGGACGGCTATATGAAATCTTGCTCAAATCCATGTTGAAAGATTCGACTATTTTTTTACGCCGGTTGTCGAGTACGTAATGCAACCCTCACAAGGGGTTCCTAGTCTATTGTTACAGAAGATTTTTACTCGCATACCCATGCATACTTCCATAATTACATTTGCTCATTCATAAATAGTAATTACATCCAAAGCCCCATAACAGTAACTTCATCTTACATGTATACCCATGTAGTTACTTTACTCCAACCACTCAGTTTTTTAAAGGAACCCAAAATCTAACTGCACATAAATTTAAAGGGGACAATCATTTTTATTGTTTTAGTCCCTCACCTCCCTCCCCTCATGCCTCCTTGCTTGGAGCGTAGTGCCAACGATGGAGATGCCGAGGATGGAGGTGCATTACTTGGAGCAAGGGAGCTATAAAGAGCCTCCTCCATGGAAGGGCATAAGCAAAGATGGGAGGAGTGCAAGACAGCAGGAGATAGGTGGAGGTGGGAGGGCGAGGGGGTGGAAGTGATGGCAGGAGGAGAACGGGGTGATGAGAGATAAGAGAAGGACAAGTCAAGATTTATGGCCATGGAGGAGGATGAGGTGAAAAGAGCGCAGGGCAAGGGGGGATGAGAAAAGTGTGAGGGTGAACAACCATGGAGGAGTAGGAGGTTTGGGTGGAGGGAAAATAGGAGAACACGACGGTGAGAAGAGAGTAGGACAGGTCATTGTGTGTGTGTTGGGCAAGGTAGTGGGAGAGATACGATGGGGGGAGGAGGGTGGAGAGGCGGGGAGGGGAGGAGAGGTAGTGTGGAGGCAAGGGAAAGGCTAGAGTCATGGTGGAGGAGGAAGTCAAAGGCAGAGCTAGAGGCAAGGGAGGTGGTGGAGGATGTGAGGAGATCAAGGGGAGGAGCAAAGGAAAAGAGGTGGTGACAACATGAGGGGGGTAGTGATGGTGGCAGCAGAAGGAGAGAAGATGTCTTACATGGAAGAGTTGATGTCAGTGTAATTGGTAGTGTACCACGCGCAGGTGAAGCGGTCATTCTCCGAGAAGACAGTGTCACTGTGGAGGTGGACGGTGATGGGGACAAGGGAGAGGTGGATGTATGGACGAATGGAAACATTAGGGAATGCCATAAGGTAAAAGTGCCAATAATTTTCAGGTCTCAAATATTTATTAAAGAAGCTTTGACAGAGGAAACTCAAAGGCATGCCATGCAATGGTTAGTTATAAAGGCATGCCATGTGATGACTAGTTACTATTTAGATATTTAAATGTTGTTATAATTTATGAAGGGATCAAATTTAATTAAGAAAGTCTATATGGATGTGTGGGTAAAAATACATTGTTAATACACTAGGCATTTTAAATGTAGTAATAGTGATATCTGAAGGCCATGTTGGCCACTGCTTTGGGTTGTACCTTTGTAGAAGATATATACTTCGCATATGTCTTTGTAATATCTTTCTTTGCCATTATTGAGAGGAGATACCCAAGCCCCCAAAATTATCAGGCTTGTTAGTAAAAAATGTTTGGAATTCAAGATGGTAGTGTTATTGTGATGTTGCTATGATCTTTTCCTATCAAGGAATTATGGTTGTTTATGACTATAAAACAAGAGGTGTTGCTGCTAAAATAACAATTTTCAGATGAGTGTGCATTTGATCGTCGAGTTTTGCAGATAACCACAGTTTGGAGGAGCCATGCCTTGTATTTAAGAAGATGGTACTTCCTTTCAAGGATGATTTTAAGAACATCACAGTGGTATACTTCTCTTTGCTTGGGTTTTGGAGATTGTGGAAGCAGTTAAAACAAATTTTGGTCGAAGTTCCATTATGACTTCATACAGCAGTCATCCGAGTTTTCCATTTATGAAAGAATCATTTTGATTACAAATATTCATATTCATAACTATCAAAATAGGATCCAACTTTGTATAACAAATTTAATTAAATTTTATTACATGTGAATCTATAGAGTTTCATAATCCCTTTTGTTTATATGTATACCTCAAAAAGGGCCATTTTGTAGGTCTTCAAAATTTATTGAAATAAAAGGGTTTCTTGAACCCCTTAATACCAAACTTATGAGTAAAAAATAGAAATTCACCATACAATCATTTATTTTCAATATTATAATATTGGAAAAAAAATAGAAATTCACCATACAATCATCTATTTTCAATATTATAATAATGACAAAGTTTACACTAAACTTGGAGGATTAAATAATGTAAGTAATTTAGTTATGATTTAAAGATGTTCCAAGTAGATTCTGCAAAAAGTTCAGAGCCATATGAAATTACTACCAAAAACGGTTCTTTAAATTAAGGTTTGAACAAAAACAAAAGGTGAAATGAGGTGATTTCCCTAAAATCAAAGCGAGGCATGCAGTCGACACGTCAGCCTTAATTTTCTTCCAAAAAATATGTAATTTAGCTAAAAATATTGTATATATTAAAAAATGTCATGTACAAATCTTCATACATTTGAAGTAATTAAATGATTTTTACAGAAATTCTTCAATGACCTTTAACTTCTCTCATGTGAAAATATCTACAGCTTCTCTCAACATCCTTAAAATATATTTCTATGGTCACTGATGTGAGTGAATGGAACCTGTAAAGTTTATTTTTAAACAAATAATTCTTCCATTTTTATATTACATATTTGATCAGAGTATAATAACTTGAAATTCAAATCTATTTTTTACAAGCGACTTTCATTTGTTAGTTCAATTGGAAATTTTTGTAAAAAATTTTCACAAAAAGCCACATATGTGCAGCATGAATAAATCTATAGTTCGTTACACTACAACTTTCGGTATCTCCTCTAGTTCTCATCAAAATACAATCAAAGATATCTTCTTTCTCACCATAGCCCATCTATATCGTGCTAAAATAATGCAACTAATGTATTTATAATTACATGTTTATTAAACACTAGAAATGAAAACATCTCCAATATTCAGTATGAGCGCATCAAGCAACCTCTTCATGAATTCAACAATAACCCCAATGGTAAATCATAAAATCTACTTTAGACAAAAATACTGAAAGGAAAAATATCTTTCTAAGATTTTAAGTGGAAGAAGACTAAAAAGTGTCAAAAAATTATACCAAAGGCATACACCCTGCCCCACCGCTACAGACCGTCTCAACCTTCCAAGGCGCACACCCCATTAAAACCAGTCGAGGCGTCTGCCTTGAGAGCTGAGGCTACAAAGCCTCACCTCAACAGCCTCAACCACCTCAAGGCTAACCTTTTCATACCATGCTTTAAATATATTGTGTTTAGGTAATAAAAACTATCAATCATAATTACACAATTTACATAAGAGGGAAAAAGTTAAGGATGCAGTAAAATCAAATTCTAACTAATAACCAAATAAGGATCCAACAGATGCAAAATTTGAAATGTTGAGCCGTCTAAGAGAGGACGATGAAGGCCCGCGAACTGTTGGACAATCTGAAGGGATCTTAGTTATTTAAATATAAGTCCAAGAATGACCCAAGATAGATCTAAATCGTGGGAAAGAATCCATGTAGTTAACCCTACATAATGTAGGAAAAGCCATTGTTATTACTGTTGTTGAACTGGAGTCGTAGTCCGGATCGTTGGTCCAAGACTGCCCTTTTTATGTTAGTGAATCTGGAGTCGAGAACGTGGGATTTTATTGTACTGTTCATTTATTTTGTGCTCATATTTCTCTTCTGGAAGCATTCCAAGTTCAAATTATTTTGTACTGGTGTTGATTGTTGTTGAATTTGTTTGTTTGTCATTCCTCTGTAAACCTGACTCCTGCAAGGAACTACTTTGGCATATGTTGTTTTTCTTATATATGAGACGGATCTAATCATCATTTCACTCCTGTGTACTGGCAGTCACCATTCCCAACGATCCCCCAATTGATATTTCTGTTGGGTCATTCCAAGGATCAATAACCCCACCATTGACAGAACACCAAAAAGGTATACTTTTACATTTAGTGGGATATTTATGACAGTACATCATATTTAGTGTTTCATATATTAAGATGGAATTCTGAGGGAAGTCAGATTGCATCAAGAAGCACCGGTGACGAGAGTTTGGTAAAAAAGCAAAATATTAATGGTGACAACTGAGAAGGAAAGAAGAGAGGAAGATATGACATAGGAACTGGCCTTAGGGCATGGAAATGGGGAGGATTTTAGGTTATGTGTTGAAAGATACGTCGAATGGTAATGAGTGATGAGTGACACAAAGACATAGCAATATATCGATTCAAAAAGATAATTTTCATTCACCGCATGCATACTCAAGGAAGGTAGCTAGGGGATAATCATGATATCTTGGGAACATTACCGATGATATGCTTTGATAACAATTGACATTGTTCAAAATTCTCAAACGGGATGAATTGGGGTTGGAAAAGTGTACGGTGAGAGGAAAAATGGGAAAACATATAAATTGTGCAGGATCCAAGGTGGACATGCGCTACATTGTGGATGCCAAGCCGACTAAGAAGGGGGAAATTGGGTTAAGAATAAAAATGAAGGGGCTATATGGAAGAAGAATAATGGAGCTAATGAACAAGTTCATATCTATTCTCTGTTTCAAACATAAAGATCAAAAACTTTTTAAATGAGTTTATGTGGTACGTACATGATAAAAAGATGCATCTCTATGAACCAAGGCATCATATACTGAAATCACATCAAAATGTGATTGAAATTAACAGAAAGCGAACCAAAAGAAATAAATAAATCAGGTTTTATCACTTTTGAAGGCCAACAAGGGAAACATGGTCAGTAGTGCTAGTAGTGGCATGGGGTATATTAGAGAAAGCTGCAGAGAACCAAGGTTTCCATGGGGTAATTGCATAATGGCTTTGGCAGAACTGACAGTGCATTTCATTGGAATGAATATGTGGCTCATGGATCACCGAACCACATGAGAAACTCGTTAAGAATTGTTAGAAAATAGGAAGCGGAAGAGGAATGATAAACAGAGCAAAAAGAACAAAAAGATGAAACTTGGAACACCATGATTTTTACGCGGAACCCTACTCCGTGAGGAGAGGGATGAAACCACAGGACAATGCCTCAGAGGGCTGGTGTGTCTATTGCACTTTTCTCAATGGATACAGGAGGTCTGGGGCTCCTTATATAGCCTCCACAGAGCCTCCAAGTCCAACCACTGGTAGATGTGGGATTAAACTCTTGGATGGGGGTAAATGGATCTTGGAGAGATCCATTTACACATCTCCCTCAAGTGACGCATATAACTAAGTACTCCAACACTCCCCCTCGAGCTGGAGCATGCAATGCTCAGCTTGGACAAACAAAAAGAAACTCAACTCACGCTACAGAACACTACGGACAATATCAACCCAACGCACACAATTGCTGTTGTCGAGGACGTTGCTTCTCATGCCGCGCAGGTGAGGAGGACGAACGGGCTGGAGTGTGAGTCTGCTGAATCTCCTCGTCGGAGAATATGTACTCTGAACTGCGCCTGTCACAAACACTGAAATTGGAAATGAGTCTCCTCGTCGGAGTACTCTGGCCCGCCACAACATGTGGACAACTGCTCCATCTCTGAAAAAGGCCGAACTGAAAAGACCGTGGAAGTGCAGTCCTCGTCGGAGTCCACAGTCGCTGGAGAATGGAGTCTGAAAGAAGTCTCCTCGTCAGAGAACTGGGTCTCTCCCATCTAGCACAGAGAATGGTACACTACTATGGAGTACCTATGATACCACATGAAAACCCTTGCCAACATGGCATAGGGAATGGTCCTCTACTATGGAGTCCCTATGGCTCACATGAAAACTCTGGCCGAACAAAGTAAGAAGAATGATGGGGACCACGAAACTGAAGAACGCATACACGTGCATCTTGAACTGTAGACTCGGAAACTGACGTCGAGTCTGAACATCTGATAATTGTAGAGTCTGAACAATCCGGCTGGTCTGACGAATCTGAAATCTGGAGAATCTGGATCTGAATAGACATGTGACTCTACTTAATACTCCTCCTTTCTCCCATACCGGTCGGAATGACAATCGTCGACCAAGTTGGGAGAAGACAATAAATTCGGAGGGAAAACATGTTCTTACGGCTTTTCCAATCTTTTAAAAAATAGTCGTCTCTTTTTTCTCCTTTTTTGTAAGCCGTTCAACCCTTTTTTTATGACTTTTGCAACATTTTTTTTTGAAATGTGTACGGTTTTTTGTACGTGAATTTTTTCCGAAAAAAACCTTTTTTTAATGGATCCCCCAATTTTTTTAACAAATCAGCCCTCTTCTTTTTTTTAAATTTTAGGCTCAATCAAATCTCCTCTCTTTTTTTGCTGGATTTTTAAAAAAAACTTTCAAACGACATGCTTGGGCCCAACATTTTTTTGTATGCAGCCCGCACAAGCATTTTTACTTTTTTAATGTTGCAGCCCCCTTGGGCTCCCCCTCCTTTTAAATAAAACGTGCCATGCCTTTAGGTTTTCGATTTGCAGGAACCATTACAATAAAAAAAACCGCCGCTGTCAGGGTCTTTGAAGCTGCATCCCCCTGCCTTGAAGCAGGGCCGAGATCGGAGGGGTGTCGCCTTGCGCAAGGCAGGCTGCTGAGGGTCCGCCGCCACTACCAGTTGTACACGAGGGGGGAGGAGCATGGCTTGCGCCGATGCGGCGAGATCGGAGAGGCACCGCGAGGAGCGATAAGGAGGAGAGGTGTCGCCTGGGGTCGCTCACACACTGCCTGCTTTGAAGGAGAGAGGTGGCGCCGCCTGTCGGGATGGTTCCCGCACAGTCGCCGATGGGGATCGGTGGTGCTTCGCCTCCGCCCAGGGGCACTCCGCCAGGAGCCGCCGCTCTGCTTGGAGATTTCGATGGAGGTGCGATGCATGTGCGCTCGATGGGAGGTCCCACGAGAGCCCAAGGGGTTGCAGATGCGGCGTAGCAGGAGATGTCGCACCGTAAGTTCGAGGCTAGGAGGCCTCCTGGAGTTGCAGGCGGTGGCCTCGCCTATGCAGCGCGATGCACGCCAGGCTGTGACCTGGCTGGAGCATGAGGGCCCCGCCTGGGTTGGCACGGGGGTTGGACCTGTGACTGGAAGGGGCCTGGAGTCGCGCGTCGACCTGGAAGATGCGCAGTCGACTTGAGGAGCGCCACCACAACCTGGAACTAGAGTAGCAGTGTGGGCATGGGTCGAGGTTGCCCTACGTCACTGTCGATTATGGCTGCGCAGGGAGATGCACGAAGAAGGCCCTGTTTCCATGTTGTTAGGGATTCGATGAATCACAACTTGCATCAGAATCAGGATTAAAAAAATCTTCAACATGATCTCCAACAAGATAATTAGGGTTTCAATGGAAATCTTATAATTAAATCTCAAATCTCGAACACAAAACATAAAGAACACAAAACTCCTCGAGAATCGACCCGCTCTGATACCATGTTAGAAAATAGGAAGCGGGAGCGGAATGATAAATAGAGCAAAAATAACGGAAATATGAAACATGGAACACCATGATTTTTACGTGGAACCCTACTCCGTGAGGAGCGGGACGAAACCACAGGAGAATGCCTCAGAAGGCTGGTGTGTATATTGCACTTTTCTTAATGGATACAGGAGGTCTAGGGCTCCTTATATAACCTCCACAAAGCCTCCAAGTCCCACCACTGGTAGATGTGGGACTAAACTCTTGGATGGAGGTAAATGGATCCTGGAGAGATCCATTTACCCATCTCCCTCAAGTGACTCATATAACTAAGTACTCCAATAAGAATTAATGTGCATTAAAGCTGGCTTGAGGTCTTTTATTTTGCAGAAGACAACAAGGTATCAATTCACGTGTTCACTTGCAATCTCTTGCAGCTAGCCTAAAATCAATTGGACTAGAGCCTTAGGCTGGATCATACAACTTGATGGCTATACAATGGGAAGGTGACGGGTAGAAACGAGTATAATGAGACAAGAAACACAAAAATGCATCAATGATTTAGAAAAAGGATAGGGAAGGGAAGTAAAGGGCAAACAAGAGAAAGTAACCACAATAAAAAGGATTGAGCTCAAGTACAAAATCTAGTCTACCCAAGTTGGATTCACTGTGTTCAGCATGATTTTCTCGAGGTAGGAAACCTGGAACACCCCGGGAGATCCCCCACAAACCCCTCGTGTATTGGCAGCATCCCCGAGCAACAAGGAGGTCCCAAAGACTCCATGTCTCCCTCAAGGATATCGACTAGAAGATCTCAATACAGCCATAACCAAATCAAAACACCAAATTCTTAGCCCAATGAAATGCAGGCCTTGAGATATCATCAATGAACATATGGATAGCAAAAGCATCAACCAATATATAGATCACAATGCAAGAACCGGAACTTTCACAATAAGAAGCATAGAAATCAAATTGGCAACAGTGAGCTACGCGTGAATTACCCGGCGTCTGAAGCGCCGTGGGGGCTCCATGTTCCTTCTTGCGGTGCGGGAACGAACCCTAACAACGTGCGAGTGGATCGCACAGGAGACACAATACTGCATCTTCGCGTACAGCTTCGGAAGCGTGTACCCTTTAACCACCAAAATTAAGTCGCAACTCCACGATGCACATAACCGAAAAACACATCTAGAATAAAAGAGACGTCAAAAATCCTCACCATCATAAATGCATGCTTCCTGAACGTCGCAGACAGCTGCTTGCTCCACAATGTTACTCACCAGGAACCTCTTGATGGCCTTATCCTTCAATTTTCGCACCAAATTATTCGACTTTCGGCAAAAAAAAAACACTCAAATCCGAGCAAAGGTGAAAACCTTAGGGTTTTAATCGATACCTTGGGGCAGTGATGAATCTCCATTTCATCACCTTTATTCTATCATTTTGGCCTTAAAAACCCCAGCAAATGCATGTAAATAGCATCAATTTGTTCATAATAGCATTCATTATTTATTGTATTAAATGTACAGAAAAGAAGGTTTTTAATGCCACAATTTTAGAATAAAGAGAAGAAAAGAAAAAGGAATAAAATATTGCAAATATTTTATGACCCTAACCCCGAGACCAAGGCCAGCATGGAATTGGTCGACAAGGAATAAAGTAGGGGGAGATAAGGGCCAAGAGTACAATAAATACCTCATTTATTTATTCATTCATTTATGCATTTTTGACACCTATTTTGTATATAATTATTTACTCATCAAATACAGACACTTTGTACATGTAAATTGTAGATAATAATGTAAATAAAATTACAAAATTGAGTTTGTGCAAAAATAATACCCAGTGTACATTTTATACACAGAATAAAAAGCCAAAATCTCAACTTCACAGACCCATATCTTGCAAATAAAAACTCCAAATCACCCAAACTCACCTTTAATTGTATATAGCATTCCAAGAACTATTTTATAAAATTAGTTTCATGATTTTTGGAGTCCATCTGTGGAAGTTAGGTTTTTAGCCCTTCTTGTACATAATACCTGATTAAAATATTCATTTTATTCAATAATCATTATTTTTATAAATTCATATTTTTAGAATTTTGTAAATAATGTATATACTACATGTACATATTGAGATTAAAAGAAAACTAAAAAGAATTTGTGAAATAAAATAAGTCTATGTATCACATAGGCAAAATACCTATGTTAAGAATGTATATAAATAAAAGGGATTTTTATTCTTTGATTCTTTATTCATTTATATTTCTGTAATAATGTATATATTATATATATCTTATTAAAAATACAACTCCATAATAAAAACACATAAAATCCGTTAAATAAATAAAATATACATAATATATAGGTAAAATACCTATAAGTATACTTACATATACACAAACACATTTATTTAAAAATGTAAATCAACTCATAAAAATTAAATAAAAATATATTTATACTCATAAAAATTATAAATTTATAAAATAAGAAAATAAAATAATAAAATAAAATAAACAAAATAAAAATAAATGTATATAAATATACTTATAAATACCATATTTTAATAAAACCGTAATAAAATACTTCAAATAAATAAATAAAAATGGTAATTAAATACTACGTTAATTTATAAACATTTTTTATTTTATAAGAAAAATCTAATTAATTCATTTATTATGTTAAATAAATCGGTCAGCTTCTTGTTGACGTGGACCAATCAGACGCCTGCGTTTGTTGACCGGTCGATCAACTGCGCCCCCAGGCGCCTGACTTGACACGGATTGTCTTTTCCCCAGATTTCTTGCCTTTTTTCCGCTCAATCTATCACGCCATCGACCACAGTCCCTTCACAGATCTTATTCTCTGATCATCCAAGATTCACGCCGATTATTTGGATCCCTTGTACATAGCCCTGATTCTTCAATAATCGCCGGTCCTTGGGGGTCTCCAGGATTGTGTATAAATAAAACCCTCCTCCTTCTCCGCCGAATTTGGCCAATTTCACCCCCTTCTTTGTGCTTGAGAGAGCTCCTGGCGAAGCCCTCGTGACAGGAGGCGCTTCCCAGCACCTCGATTCGGCCGGAGATGGAGGAAGTTTTGTCGCGGTGGCGCTCCGGCGGCCACCCTGCTCCCTGGCGGCCCCCAGGTATAAGAGCTGCGCTTTTACTTATTTTAGATAGGTTTTAGTTTTAGCATTTCATTCCTGTCTTTAGATTAGCGTTTAATAATTAGACTTAGCGTAATTTAGGCGATTCGTAGTTCGCCGGAGCTTTGCTCCGGCGAGCTTTTGACAGTGCCCTTGTCGTGTTCCGACCACCTTTTCACCTCCATTTCTATACCCCTTCATTTCCCTACACCTTAGGCACCTCCGTTCACCCATATCTCCACCAGATCTGGAGATCAGATCTCCTCTTCCGCCTCTCGCCGGAGATCACCGCCCCGCACCCCCTTTCGCTCATTTAAACCCAAATAAGGCCTCCAGCCCTTTGTTTTTGTGCGCTGAGCTTTCTTGCAGGTGCTGGAGGCCAAAGGACCCCCGTTGGGGTCGATTCGATTCTTCTGCAGGTACCTGGAGCTCGCCATCTTCATCGACCTCGCTGGAACGTTCCGGTGAGCCTCCGGCTCCCCTGAGTGCTCCAGTCGACAGAGTCGAGCCCCAGGAAGCTATTTGGACCATCAGATGCCCGAGGGAGCGCCGGACGAGAGAGCATCACCGGATCGAAGGTCGGGGAAGGGGGAGTTCTTCCCTGTTCTTCGTGCCTTCGCCTTCACCGTCCGATCGTGGTCCCAGCCCAGTTCAGATCCCAGCCGTTGGATGGAGCTCTGCATTCACCGTCAGATCACGCGACTGATCTAATCTCAGCCCTCCATCAGCGAAGCGTCATCGGGCGAGGAGGTGGCGATGCGTGTCAAGTGGAGAACGCTAAACCGTTGGATCGCGCGCCTATTGGGGGTAATTTGCACATCCAGCCCCCCGCCTTTTTTGTATTTATTATTTAATTCTGTAAATATTTTTGCACGTTATAAAATAATTGTATATTTTGCAGTAGGACCCCTGAGTTTCTTGAAATTACATTTAGGTCCTTCCGCGCCTCACGTGCAGTCCCACGTGAGGCGCGGGAAATTTTGCATGTAACCCCTGGCGGTTTTTGTATATTGTAAAATAGTTCTAAAAATTTAAATAAATGTTTATTTCTGTTGTATTTTTGCACTGAAGCCCCTGGAGTTTATTTTAGTTGCAAAAATACCCATGCGAGGCTGAATCATTTTTGTGTCTTTTATCTATTTATTAAAAATATCTAGATGGCTTCTAAAAATCCACAAAAATTAGGATAGGTGCTCCATGCCATGCTTGTTCACGCCCATATTTTATTTCGCATTTTTTGCATTTCTCCTAATTAATAAAAATGAAAAGAAGCACATTTTTGCACTATCTAAATTAGAAAATACAAAAAAAATTAGAAAATGTTTTTGAAAAATTCCAAAAAAAATTATATATGGTATAATTATATATATATATTGAGTCCAGAAATTGAAAAACCCTAAAAATATGAAAAAGAAAATTAAAAAAATCAGAAAGCTCCAAAATCCAACAAAAAATAGAAAAAATCTTTAAAAAAACCCCAAAAATATATTTTTCTCTTTTATAATTATCTATATATTATTATTATATTAAAATTAATTTGGGAATTTTTGGAGTTTATTTTATATTTTTAAAACCCAAATTATATTCGGCCAATTATTTAGTCCTATATTGTGGACATTTCTGAATTTAAAAATACATAAAAATTAGAAATATTTCAGTAAAATAACAAAAAAATTAGAAAAATATTTAAAAGCCAAAAAAATTATATCTATATATATATTTTAAGTATATATATCTATAGACTATAGTACTCCTCTCTCTCTTCTTATATATATATCTCTTTATATATATATATGTCTTATATATATATCTATCTATTTATATTATATAATTAAAAATATTAAAAGAAAATATAAAAAATATAAAATATATAAACAAAATAAAAAAATTATAAAAACAAAAATATAAAAAAATTACAAAACCCAAAACCCACCAAAACAATAAAAGGACATGAACCAATGATTGAATAATTGAATGATACATTACATACAACCATTCGCCTCCCAGTGTTCGACCTCTACCTGTACTTACACCTATACACATTTACATGTAGAGTTATAATAAATTTTAACTCCACATTTTTGGATATTCATTGCATATATTTATTGTGGGTTAATTGTTGATCGATTTTGGGATCTTTTGTTGGTCGCCTCAGCGACATTGTGATCCCGCCTTGTGCGGATTACTCTAGACCGATGGAAGATGCCAGTCATCAAATGGCGCCGTTGCCGGGGAGGCAACGGATTTTGTATGATTTTGTAAGCGTATTTGTCTATTTATTCAATTGTTTGCTCATGTCCTTCATTTATTTATTTGTGTGATTTTTATTTTTATTTAACACTATTTGATTGATTGTTCTGACCATCTCCTTTCTTTGTCTGTGATGCGAGGGACCGCCGAGCGAAGGAGGACCTCCTAGGAGGACCTAAGCACCCAAGCGAGGTGGAGTTGGCTCTTCTATGCCAGCCAACAGGAGAGAGCATCCATGACAGAAGAAGGAGAATTTTTGAAGACAGTCACTATTTTTTTAGGCATTTCATTTTATTTCATTTTATTATGTATATTCATGTGAGAGAGTGGCACTTAGAAACATGTAATAATACAGGACTCTCACAGGTGCACGAAGACTCCCGAGGTCCAGTGCCCGCGGGATTGTTCCCTTGGTGGCCTCGATGATTTTTGACGCTTTTCTTTATTTTATTTTTATTATTTTGTGTGTGAATGAGCCTTAGCTTAAGAGTTGCTTTCTCGTAGAGTTAGGTCCAAACACCCTAATATTTGCATATACCTATAGTTCGCTTTGGACCTAGATCAAACTCTAAACAACCGCTCATTTATCTCTTAGCCTTTGTGCCACAGCGAACCCCGCAAAGCGCTTTCTCCTAAGCTCAAGTGTGTTGAGCACAGAGGAGGGGTGAGCCAAGACCGGACTTTTTGAGGCTAAAGAAGAATGAGCGACTTGTGGTGCTTCACGATAATAGCAATTTCTGAACCTCGGGCGATTTCTTCGGTTTGCATTTGCATATAGCATAGGTTTCAAATTCTGTTATGCATCCCGCATGAAGAGAGCTGGGAGGCACTGTAAGTCTTCTTACTTGGCATGCATCATCGTTTTCCGACTTGCATGGCTTTTCCGATCTTCTCCCTCTGTTTTTGGCAACCTAGGATGCTTAATAGAAATTGGAACCTCGATAGGCACGTGCATTGAAAATACCCAAAAAAGTGATAACTTAAATAAAATCGGGACTGCTAACTCTATTGGACTTAAAAATAAAACGTAATGGATTCCTTGTCTTGGGGAGAGCAACCCCCTCATTGGATGCGTTTTAAAGTGCTCACGTACACACTAAGGAGTAGAGCCCAAATCCTATCAAGCCTCCTGTGATTGTACAATTTTTGTGGTTCTCACCTAACTCTAAAATCGAAAAAATAAATGACTGTCACCTGATGGTCTTCACTGTGTTGAGTAGGTGAATTGGGGGTTTGCCTTGTGTCTTGATTGTGACTTGGAGTTCATTGTGTTTTTCTTTCATCCCTAGAGTAGTCGGTCCCACCGTGTGAGTCATGCATTTTCTATCTTTGAGTCTCTCTATCTCTCTTATACATTTATCTCTTCATTTTGCATCGAGTCATGATATTGGCGCTTGAGCTCAATCATTCTTCGCCAATTCTGTTGTTTCCCCTCTTCTTCACCATCTTCTACGTATCCATCGTACCATATTCTCTGGTTCGGGGAGAGACCGCTCTTCGGACCACAATTTTGGCGGTGTTCCCGCCCTGTGTGGAGCACCCAATTTTGTCTACGTCCCGATCTTCTCGCCCGCCCTCCTCGTACCCTCTGTATCACTCTTCTACCACTTATGATATTGGCACGCCCGCTCAATCATCTTCTCCACTTCCCTTTGTGTACCCTTCTTATCCATATTCCTCGTGTCCCCCGTATCATCTTTCCCTTTACCCGGGAATGCTGTGCATAATGATGAGGCCCGCATCGAGGATTATTTATACAAATTATTTGTAAGTCGGGCCTATGATGTTGAGGTTGCTGGGATTGATGCGATTTGTCTTTGATACATGCATACGAGCTTATTGAGGACTTTTGCTGATGCATAGAGCATAGGTGTGATGCATTATTGAGGAATTCTAGTTCTCGCACACCGGATTGAGGATGTGGTATGATGTGATAATTCGATGAAGACTCCATAAGTATTGATTGATCTAACTTTCTTGAGGTTCCACCCATCTTGATTTTGAGGATTGAATGATTATTCTGATTTGGACTTCCTGATATTGGTGTACGAGCCCTGCATGATCTCTCATCTTCCTATTAGACCCATCCTTGATCTCCTGACTCTCAAGTCCACCCTGGCACTTAGAGGATTCCTGACTATTTTTTCCGTGCCATCTCAGCTAACTGGATTGACCCAAGGGATGTTTGGTGACTGACATGATTATTTGCTCCCTTGCTGGATCTTATGCCCTCCGGATGATTGAGTGATTTATTGCTTTTGAGGACCTGAGACGACTTGCCAGCATTCCCAAAACCTACAATGATCTAGCTCGCATTACTCTCCGAGGACTATCTGCGGGAGAATGCGATAACTTCTAGGACTGTGGTTTCATTCATTGCTTGGGTCGCCATTGTGATGGGACCTGAAACCGAGTCAGATAATATGTTTGATTGGCCTCCCCCTGTGATTGTGTGCCTGACCTATCGGTACACGAGGCCAATGTATTAGACTCATCTGAGTCTGCTCTCCTTGACGGTCCTCGCAAGGCAGAGCTCCACTTTTCTGATTATTCCATGCCTAGCTCATAGCTCCCCGAGGGTTATCTGTGGGAGACTATGACATATTTCCGATCTGGTTGGTCTCTTCTGCTGGTAGCCGCCTTGTCGACTACTGAGACCACTATGTGGGTCCGTCTGATGGACCCGGCTCCTTTTAGCCCTTCGCTCTCCTTGACGACCCTCGCAAGGTAGAGATACATTCTGACTATTCTTTGCCTAGATCGCAGTACTCTCTGAGGACTATCTGCGGGAGACTGCGACACTCTCTTTACGCTCGGTTCCCACTTCTGACAGTGTCTCCTTTTTGTTGGAGCACGGAATCGAGTCGTCTGTTATACATGATTTTTGGTCCCATCTCGAGTTGTGTATCCGATCTGCGGATCGTGGGACCTATCTGATTAGACTCCTTTGAGTCTGCTCGCCTTGATGGTCCTCGCAAGGTGGAGCTTCTGGTATCTGCTATTCCCATGACTAGTTGGCAGCCCGCTACCTGAGGGTTATTTGCGGGACGCTGCCACACTTTCTTGATTTTACGGTCTCTTCTGCTGGTAGCCGATCTGTCGCCTACCGAGACTGTTTCTATGATCCGTCTGATGGATCAGGCTCCTTTGAACCCGCTCTCCTTGACGACCCTCGAAAGGGTGAGCTTCTGTTCTAATTATTCATTAACTAGCATGTACTACTCCCCGAGGGTTATCTGCGGGAGAGTACATCATTTTCTATGTACTCGGCTTCATCCCTGGTTGTGTCTCCTTTCTGTTGGAGCACGGAGCCGAGTCTTCTGATTATTCTCTGATTTCACTCACCTTGAGGACCCTCGCAAGAGTGAGCCACATATTGTGTTGTTCGGTGTATTCTTATGACTTTCAGATTATATCACCACCGTGCATCACATAGTCTCATATGCTTTATTTCCGATCTATCTGAGACCATGATTGACCGGAGGAGTCTGTACTACTCTTTCTTCCTCCCGGTCTTACGGTATCGGCTATATTCCCCCATGATGACCATATGAGCCGTTCATCTGCTTCATGCTACCGGACCCGATATCCAAGCTTCCGATCTGATTATCCCCGGTAGCCGACACCCACCTGACTGCATATCAGGGTGTCTTTTCACCTTCTGGTTGAGTCCTCGTTCTCACAGGGAGACGACGACGATAGTACGGTAGTCGCTTACCAGACACCGTCCTGTACTTCACTCGATTTTCACCGATTGTATATATGTGTACCTTTTTCATTCTTTCCCGTATGTTCTGTGTACCCCAGATCTACCGCCACATCTTTGTGTCTACACTTAGGACATACCTTGTCCTAAGTATAGGGGGCACACACCGAGTTGTTCTTTCCTTGCACATTTTCGTCACTTCTATGGTCGCCTATACTAAGGGATATCTCACCCTAAGTATAGGGGGAGTGATGTGTAGATTCTCAACGATCTTTTCATCAATCTGTATATATCTCTCTTTTCTTCTTTTCTTCTTTTCTTCTTTTCCTTTTCATATTTCTTTATCTCAATAAAAGGTGTCACCCCTTTGTGTCAGTTTTCTGTACTTAGGACGTACTTTGTCCTGAGTATAGGGGGGTGCACCATGATTTGTTCATCTGTCTATTCCCACCCTTGACCCTCCCTGATTTGTATACAGTCTGCCATACTTAGGATTACTTGATCCTAAGTATAGGGGGGAGCGGTCAACTTCTATTTCCTTCATCTCTTATTCGTATATTCTCTAGACTTGTCTATACTCAGTACGAGTTATGTCTTCTCTTTTCTTTTCGATCTATGAGGACATAGCTCAAGATAAGTATAGGGGGGTCGTATATACTAGGTATATACTTTAGCCATAACTCGTACTTTTGTAATAATATGGCTAATAATTCTTTAAATTCATTAAAAACCCTTAATAAAAAGAGATGTGATTATTCCTCGAATTCTTTTTGTATATACTGATTAATAAATCAGGTGAAAATATTTTTTGCAGAATGTTTGAAAAATAGTGTGAAAATCATTGTGAACATTTATTGAAAACTATTTTGAAAACGTTTTGTTACATGTTTTCAACCTGTGTAAAAATGTGTGGTTTGTAAAATTTTTTTTCTTTGTGTGAAATAAAAGGTTTGAAAAATGATTTGCAAATGGTTTGAAAAATGGATGTAAAAATATTTTTAAAAAATCTATATATACTGTTTTGAAAAACCTTTGCAAAATGATTTTCAAATGTGTGTACATGTTTGTAAAAATGTTTGTAAAAATTATTTTGGACTATAGTTTTCAAAAATTGTTTGAAAAATTTGTGTCAAATAATTTTGAGGAATAGTCACATATAATAAAAACTAAATATATAATTATAAATAAAAATAAGCACAATTCTTTAATAAGTGTACATATATACCTATAAATAAAAACTAAATTCTTTAAACATTCTTTAAAATAAAGCGGCACGCCCGTGTAAATAGCTGTACATAATTTATACTTTGAGTGCCAAAATTATTTGCAAAAATTCTTTGTGTAAAAAAATTATCTCTTTGTTTTCAAATTCTTTGAAAATTTGCATTATTCTTTGCATATTTGTAAATAGCATTTGCATAGCATTCCTATTCTTTCATTGAGCTTGATAATTGAACTAGTCCAATAAAGTCGAAGATTGGAGCTTGGTTGGATCTTACTGCACCTAACTGCACTGGAACCTTATGGGAACTAGGTCTAAGGTACTTCAGGTCTATTCAGACTTAATTCTTTGAGAAATCAGGGCTGGGTTCAAGTCACCTCAGTGGACTAACTAGAACTTTTCGAAACACACGTATGACTCTTGCCGACCGTGACCTAACTTGGACACTTGCACCTTTCACTTGGCTCAACTCAGTTGGAGTGGTGAGGGGGTTGGATTTGCCAGTCTGAGACGCACATGGGTGGAAACATTCATCCTCGTCTAGGGAGGGAAGTGCACCCCAACCTGGTCCAATAGCCATGAGGTCTAAAGACAGGAAACTGTGGGTTGTGATAAAGCTTCAAAAGAGGGATAGTCTTCTGGCTCAAGAGGAAAAAGTCCTTATGTAAATGCTGCTGTAAATAGTATGTTTGAAAAAAAAAGAGGTCAGGCCTGTAGAAAAAATAAAATGCCTGCAAAGTATGTATATAGAAAATAAGCAAGCTTGAGCATCAAAGTCATACCATGTGAGCCTGCAGCTGGATGACTTGACTACACTGGACTTGCATCCCAGGATAGGTAGCTACACTGGCTACCATCCATTCTTTTCTCTACCTCCTCCTCTTGAGTTGGATGCCACTTGAACTTAGAAGGGAATACCCCGCTCCTCGAGGAGAGAGTTGTTGGATTAGGGAATCATTGGGTTGTCATTCTGGAGAAGTCAATCTCTTTGTCATTTCAGTTGGGGAGAGCCACTATCACTTACACGTACAAGTCAGCTTCATAGTCATAAGGGTTTGCGTATGATGTAGGCTAGTTCTGACCTGGCTATTGAGGTGATTTGAATCAAGTTCTGTGACTCTCGAAGGCTGTTGTGTTTTAAATTTGGTTCCCTACCAGGTTCCACACACATTCTCACACCAAGGTCTAACCTGAGCTCCAAACTTTGATTTTGTACAGATGAGTTTAATAATCATGATCAATTCAATTTATTCTTTAAAATTCTTTATTTTTGTTTTTTCTTTTCTTCTTATTCTTTGCTCTTTTGTACTTATTGCATAAGTATTTGCTAGGGACTAGCAAAGGCAAGTATAGGGGGTGATGAATCTCCATTTCATCACCTTTATTCTATCATTTTGGCCTTAAAAACCCCAGCAAATGCATGTAAATAGCATCAATTTGTTCATAATAGCATTCATTATTTATTGTATTAAATGTACAGAAAAGAAGGTTTTTGATGCCAAAATTATAGAATAAAGAGAAGAAAAGAAAAAGGAGTAAAATATTGCAAATATTTTATGACCCTAACCCCGAGACCAAGGCCAGCATGGAATTGGTCGACAAGGAATAAAGTAGGGGGAGATAAGGGCCAAGAGTACAATAAATACCTCATTTATTTATTCATCCATTTATGCATTTTTGACACCTATTTTGTATATAATTATTTACTCATCAAATAAAGACACTTTGTACATGTAAGTTGTAGATAATAATGTAAATAAAATTACAAAATTGAGTTTGTGCAAAAATAATACCCAGTGTACATTTTATACACAGAATAAAAAGCCAAAATCTCAACTTCACAGACCCATATCTTGCAAATAAAAACTCCAAATCACCCAAACTCACCTTTAATTGTATATAGCATTCCAAGAACTATTTTATAAAATTGGTTTCATGATTTTTGGAGTCCATCTGTGGAAGTTAGGTTTTTAGCCCTTCTTGTACACAATACCTGATTAAAATATTCATTTTATTCAATAATCATTATTTTTATAAATTCATATTTTTAGAATTTTGTAAATAATGTATATACTACATGTACATATTGAGATTAAAAGAAAACTAAAAAGAATTTGTGAAATAAAATAAGTCTATGTATCACATAGGCAAAATACCTATGTTAAGAATGTATATAAATAAAAGGGATTTTTATTCTTTGATTCTTTATTCATTTATATTTCTGTAATAATGTATATATTATATATATCTTATTAAAAATACAACTCCATAATAAAAACACATAAAATCCGTTAAATAAATAAAATATACATAATATATAGGTAAAATACCTATAAGTATACTTACATATACACAAACACATTTATTTAAAAATGTAAATCAACTCATAAAAATTAAATAAAAATATATTTATACTCACAAAAATAAGTTATAAATTTATAAAATAAGAAAATAAAATAATAAAATAAAATAAACAAAATAAAAATAAATGTATATAAATATACTTATAAATACCATATTTTAATAAAACTGTAATAAAATACTTCAAAAAAATAAATAAAAATGGTAATTAAATACTACGTTAATTTATAAACATTTTTTATTTTATAAGAAAAATCTAATTAATTCATTTATTATGTTAAATAAATCGGTCAACTTCTTGTTGACGTGGACCAATCAGACGCCTGCGTTTGTTGACCGGTCGGTCAACTGCGCCCCCAGGCGCCTGACTTGACACGGACTGTCTTTTCCCCCGATTTCTCGCCTTTTTTTTGCTCGATCTATCATGCCATAGACCACAGTCCCTTCACAGATCTTATTCTCTGATCATCCAAGATTCACGCCGATTATTTGGATCCCTTGTACATAGCCCCGATTCTTCAATAATCGCCGATCCTTGGGGGTCTCCAGGATTGTGTATAAATAAAACCCTCCTCCTTCTCCACCGAATTTGGCCAATTTCACCCCCTTCTTTGTGCTTGAGAGAGCTCCTGGCGAAGCCCTCATGACAGGAGGCGCTTCCCAGCACCTCGATTCGGCCGGAGATGGAGGAAGTTTTGTCGCGGTGGCGCTCCGGCGGCCACCCTGCTCCCTGGCGGCCCCCAGGTATAAGAGCTGCGCTTTTACTTGTTTTAGATAGGTTTTAGTTTTAGCATTTCATTTCTGTCTTTAGATTAGCGTTTAATAATTAGACTTAGCGTAATTTAGGCGATTCGTAGTTCGCCGGAGCTTTGCTCCGGCGAGCTTTTCACAGTGCCCTCGCCGTGTTCCGACCACCTTTTCACCTCCATTTCTATACCCCTTCATTTCCCTACGCCCGAGGCACCTCAGTTCACCCAGATCTCCACCAGATCTGGAGATCAGATCTCCTCTTCTGCCTCTCGCCGGAGATCACCGCCCCGCACCCCCTTTCGCTCATTTAGACCCAAATAAGGCCTCCAGCCCTTTGTTTTTGTGCGCTGAGCTTTTTTGCAGGTGCTGGAGGCCAAAGGACCCCCGTTGGGGTCGATTCGATTCTTCTGCAGGTACCTGGAGCTCGCCATCTTCATCGACCTCGCTTGATCGTTCCGGTGAGCCTCCGGCTCCCCTGAGTGCTCCAGTCGACAGAGTCGAGCCCCAGGAAGCTATTTGGACCATCAGATGCCCGAGGGAGCGCCGTACGAGAGAGCAACACCGGATCGAAGGTCGGGGAAGGGGGAGTTCTTCCCTGTTCTTCGTGCCTTCGCCTTCACCGTCCGATCGTGGTCCCAGCCCAGTTCAGATCCCAACCGTTGGATGGAGCTCTGCATTCACCGTCAGATCACACGGCTGATCTAATCTCAGCCCTCCATCAGCGAAGCGTCATCGGGCGAGGAGGTGATGACGCGTGTCAAGTGGAGAACGCTAAACCGTTGGATCGCGCGCCTATTGGGGGTAATTTGCACATCCAGTCCCCGCCTTTTTTGTATTTATTATTTAATTCTGTAAATATTTTTGCACGTTATAAAATAATTGTATTTTTGCAGTAGGACCCCTGAGTTTCTTGAAATTACATTTAGGTCCTTCCGCGCCTCTCGTGCAGTCCCACGTGAGGCGCGTGAAATTTTGCATGTAACCCCTGGCGGTTTTTGTATATTGTAAAATAGTTCTAAAAATTTAAATAAATGTTTATTTCTGTTGTATTTTTGCACTGAAGCCCCTGGAGTTTATTTTAGTTGCAAAAATACCCCTGCGAGGCTGAATCATTTTTGTGTCTTTTATCTATTTATTAAAAATATCTAGATGGCTTCTAAAAATCCACAAAAATTAGGATAGGTGCTCCATGCCATGCTTGTTCACGCCCATATTTTATTTCGCATTTTTTGCATTTCTCCTAATTAATAAAAATAAAAAGAAGCCCATTTTTGCACTGTCTAAATTAGAAAATACAAAAAAATTAGAAAATGTTTTTGAAAAATTCCAAAAAAATTATATATGGTATAAATATATATATTGAGTCCAGAAATTGAAAAACCCTAAAAATATGAAAAAGAAAATTAAAAAATCAGAAAGCTCCAAAATCCAACAAAAAATAGAAAAAATCTTTAAAAAAACCCCAAAAATATATTTTTCTCTTTTATAATTATCTATATATTATTATTAATATATTAAAATTAATTTGGGAATTTTTGGAGTTTATTTTATATTTTTAAAACCCAAATTATATTCGGCTAATTATTTAGTCCTATATTGTGGACATTTCTGAATTTAAAAATACATAAAAATTAGAAATATTTCAGAAAAATAACAAAAAAAATTAGAAAAATATTTAAAAGCCAAAAAAATTATATCTATATATATCTTTTAAGTATATATGTATATATCTATAAACTATAGTATTCCTCTCTCTCTTCTTATATATATATATCTCTTTATATATATATATGTCTTATATATATATCTATCTATTTATATTATATAATTAAACATATTAAAAGAAAATATAAAAAATATAAAATATATAAACAAAATAAAAAAATTTATAAAAACAAAAATATAAAAAAAAATTACAAAACCCAAAACCCACTAAAACAATAAAAGGACATGAACCAATGATTGAATAATTGAATGATACATTACATACAACCATTCGCCTCCCAGTGTTCGACCTCTACCTGTACTTACACCTATACACATTTACATGTAGAGTTATAATAAATTTTAACTCCACATTTTTGGATATTCATTGCATATATTTATTGTGGGTTAATTGTTGATCGATTTTGGGATCTTTTGTTGGTCGCCTCAGCGACATTGTGATCCCGCCTTGTGCGGATTACTCTAGACCGATGGAAGATTCCAGTCATCAGGCAGCACTTGCTGCAGTTGGAGTAGCGGATGAACTTGGCATGGTCGCGGCCGTGCTTGTTGCGACCACCATTCCTGCGTTTGAATGTCTGCACGGATCCAACGGAAATGCCATCAATTATAAGAATATAGATCGCAAAGAAGATTGAGGTGGGAAGAAGAGGAGATCAGACCATGGCGATGGAATCGACGGCGGCGGGTAGAGCACGAATTGGGGCGTGCGAATTAGGGTTTCGCAGGTGGGGGCTTATATTGCCCGTGAAAATCCATGAAGAATTTGGGTAAATATCGGGATTCGGAATGGAAGTTTTATAGGTTTCGTACCCATGGAAAGAAAGTACTGAGATTGGAGTCCAGTACTGAGATTGGAGTCCATGATAATGGATTTTGGATCTTTATTATGTTATTCTTTTATTTCTTCCATACACATCACCAAAGTTTTAAAAACCGAACCGGACATCAAATCAGACATGTATCGGTTTTTGATTTTTATGGTCGGACTAATGGGATCGATCGGTCGAACATGTGATGGTGTCAGCAGTTGAAAGAAACCAAAAAAGACCTAACCATTGTATTGTTGGTTTGGTTCATATGGTTTAATCGGGTCGAACCGAGTTAGACCGATATATCATACAAGCAAAGATGAAAAATGCTACATCATATCTTTCGAGTATTTGTTTACTCTTGTCCTTCCAAGTTTTTCCAATAACACTTATACCCTTATTTTTAAGACAATTGCATGTCCCATATATTTTTACAAAGTTAACAGTAGTGGACTTTTAGTACATTTTTGCTCCCATTTTATACCAACATACGGATGATATTGTGAATATTTTTAAGAAAATATAGAAGCACAAGTGAAATTGCTTAAATGTTAGGTGTATAAATATTTAAAAAAAAACAAAAGTACATAATAATCATATTTCGTAAAATTTATATAAAAGATGAAAAAAATAATTTTAAAATTATTTAAACTCTAATTAACGTCTCAATGTTGTTAATTTATTGCTTCTCGTAGTATTACTACGACAATGTCTTCCTCGTTTGTTATTGTTATAAGTGGACAACCTCGTAAACAATGTGTGAAGAGAGATGCAATGCTCATATGGCAGGAAGGGACAAGTGATAATGAGTCGTTGGCACATGTGAAGGAGACGAGATAAGAGGATAATATACTGTGTGTTGGAATGAGACTAAATTATGAATATTTCAGAAAAAGTTTGTATTTTGTTAATTTATTTTAAATTATTTTTTGTCAAAAAATGGATGGTTGAACCGATGGTTTATTTCAATTGGTTTAACCGGGTTTAAGCGGTCCAACCGGATTTTGACTGATTTTGACTGGTTTTTATTTTCTAAATAAAAATAGGATGGTTGGACCGTTTTCCCTCCGGTTTCTGGTTTAATCAGTTCAACCGGCTGGTCTAGTTTGATTTTTGAAACATTGCACACCACACCTTATTCTGCTATTTTTTCCTACACATACGCATACGCACTGCAGTTTCTTCCTTCTTCCAATCATCATATTATCATCTTAAATCCAACAGAGGATCTTTCATCACCCACAGATGACTTTTCCATATTCTCATCAACTAGTGGGTGCTTCGAGGTCTATTACACATCAGCTCCATACATTCCTTCATGCTGAAAGAGCAGCACCAGCATGCCTTTTGATTCCCCCGCTACATCGAGCACTGGAGGACTCTAATCCCACCCCGATTCAGTGATCACCTTCTGCCTTGAGTTCCTCTTCGATTGATCGTCAGGATACCATTGATGAACTACCAGAGATCGATGCAAAAAGCATAGTTCACAACTTGAAGCAGCGTCTTGCACAACCATAGCTATTGTTTCTTAAACATACGCAATGCCTTCTGCTTGGGAGCTGAGACTGGCAGTGGAATAATAAGCTCAATCCCTCTATACATGAAGTTTAGGGCCATTTCAGCAGGTGGGCTCGACGTCTGTGGTGTTCTGGTGAACGATCAGGTCTACTGTCGGGGGAGGAGCTTGAGCATGAACATGAAACAGAGGAACACCAATAGCCTCGGAGATGTCAACATTGACTTGGTGCCATAGGAACACAATTTCCGTCGTCGTCAGTGACGACTCCATGCATGGGGTATAAGGAGCACTGATAGGAATGTGCTCTGTTGGGACTTCGAGGCGAGGAAGAGGAATGTGAGGGAGGATAAGATGGAGGAGGAAGAAGAAAAACGATACACTTATAATATAATAAATAATAAGGAGAGATTAAAAATATTTTAGCGAAATCCGATTCATTTTAACTGTCAGGTGGATGGGATTTAACCACAAGTCCATAGTGTAAGAGTTGGCATGTTGGAAGGGTTTAGATGGTTATTACAAGAATACATGATCACCTTCTGCCTTGAGTTCCTCTTCGATTGATCGTCAGGATACCATTGATGAACTACCAGAGATCGATGCAAAAAGCATAGTTCACAACTTGAAGCAGCGTCTTGCACAACCATAGCTATTGTTTCTTAAACATACGCAATGCCTTCTGCTTGGGAGCTGAGACTGGCAGTGGAATAATAAGCTCAATCCCTCTATACATGAAGTTTAGGGCCATTTCAGCAGGTGGGCTCGACGTCTGTGGTGTTCTGGTGAACGATCAGGTCTACTGTCGGGGGAGGAGCTTGAGCATGAACATGAAACAGAGGAACACCAATAGCCTCGGAGATGTCAACATTGACTTGGTGCCATAGGAACACAATTTCCGTCGTCGTCAGTGACGACTCCATGCATGGGGTATAAGGAGCACTGATAGGAATGTGCTCTGTTGGGACTTCGAGGCGAGGAAGAGGAATGTGAGGGAGGATAAGATGGAGGAGGAAGAAGAAAAACGATACACTTATAATATAATAAATAATAAGGAGAGATTAAAAATATTTTAGCGAAATCCGATTCATTTTAACTGTCAGGTGGATGGGATTTAACCACAAGTCCATAGTGTAAGAGTTGGCATGTTGGAAGGGTTTAGATGGTTATTACAAGAATACATGATCAAGAAGAAAATTTGTTAAGTTTTTAAGATTTGTGATAAAATCCTATATGTATGTGTGTAAATATGTGTGTAGGTGTGTGTCCAAAGGTCCATAGTCCATTGGTCGTTGAGATATGAACTTAATTTACGAGTTGATCCCTAGCAATTCATGTACATAAATTAATTCAAGTGTTAACCTTTCCAGTAGCAATTTATAATGTAGGTAATTAATGTTATTGATGATAATCTTACTTATCCTAACGATGATGATAACCAAGTATGGAACGACTTATCTCTACGTAGAGAATGTATGTATACCATGCAAATGTTGCTATTTGTTAACAAATTAGGTTGGGTAAATATGGTGCACCTTGCAGTTTATAGATGAATCCAAATTGTAACATACAAATATATACAATTGTAGTTGCTTATGTGAAGATGTAAATATCAGAATTGATCGTCAATAATATTATCAACCACTTGAATTTAACTTGTCGAAGTCTGTAAAATAATCCGTTGAATATCTATTAATAGAACATTTGCTTGAAAAATTGTAATGTTATGCCATATGATCACGAAAAATTGTGAATTCTGCAAGTGCGATCATTCACCGTTATTGTGTTGAAAATATTCAATAATGGTTATTGAAGCTTTCAAGTCATAGAAGTTGACGTTAAGATATTGGAACATAAATGTTCATATGAACGACTACAATGTGAGAAAAGAAAAGAATAATGGCACAATAGTGGTAAACGGAGCTAAGTGCTACACCTAGATGTGGGAGACACCTCTAGAGTCCGTTTATCGAGGACCTAAAGGACAACACCTTACGGGGGTGATAGGTTCAGTCGAACCTAGTGGAAAGTCCACAATTGACTCGGTTGATGTCATCATATTCTATTAGGTGATTGAGTCACTGTTTGTGCCAGCGGTAAAAGCCACCAAAACTGCCTAATAATTTATGAAATAAGACGAATCCATATAATGGATAAGTTAAATGCGTATGGTAAAGCTAAGTGCTTATGTGAAAGTTAAGTATTTATCTGAAATCTAAGTGCTTATGTGAAAGCCAAGAATATGTGAAAAATGAAAGTGATTATATTGCATATGTGTAAATAAAGTGAATATGTGAGTGTACACCTAAGATGTGATATGTTATATGTTATGAATATCCTTATGTATGATAATAATTATGAGTAATTTATATGACGATTACGAATTGTATTTTCATATATTGAAGTAAATGTATTGTGAATATTGCTAATGATAGGTGTATGGATGTAAGACATTTACGTATATGAGATTTGGTGTTTTTTTAGTAACTCACATGATACATTTACATAGTGTTGGAGCATGGTATCATCGCGTGGGAGAGGTTTTCGAGAAGTGCAGCGACCAAGTGGGAAATTACGGAGCCGAGCTGGGGATGCAGAGGGACGGAGCACACGAGGCACGCGAGGGATGGAGGTAGGGATGCAAACGAACGGATACATGTATAGATATAGGTGGTACTATAGCCTTATCAATTTTCAAATACGAATATGCATGTCGATACAGATAGACTGATATTAAAACTATATCATCCATCCTTGAAAAATGGATATGGATGTAAAACTGATATTGATTGCATACGAGTAATAGTAGAAATACTCCAAAGGTAGCTTAAATATAAATGAGTTGGATGAAAAATACATGATATAAACATAATAAAATGTGCTTATATAAAAAAACATGCCAAAATATGGGGAAAGAAAGCATAGAATTGTGTTATATATTGTTTAAAAAAATCTACAATTGTACTTATATTAAAATAAATACGCGGATACCGATAAGCATATGGATGTTGAGAAAAATCAAGGTGATATCCATATCCGAATCGTATTTTAAAATGGATACGAAAATCAAAATCTTTATAAAACATGATGGTGGTGTTCAGATAAGGATATGTCCATATCTGTTTGCATCCTTAGATGAAGGACAAATTTTCAATTCTAAATTTATGGATGATAGTGGGGGCACAGACGATGTATGTGAATTTCCAATTCCTAATTCTCGGATGACAAGACGGCACAACCGCATATTGTTACATTTTTTTAACTTTTATTGTGATAAAAAGGGGAATTTGAGAAGTTAGGGGGGCATGTGCCCCATACCTAATATGTATGTCTGCCCATGTTAGAGATGCATATTTTTTATTGATAAAGGAAAGTTACGATGGTTCTTTACTGTTATTTATGACGTCATTGATGTTTAGGAGTAACACTCGGATCCGACGTGGCATTTGATATATTTTCGCTGGTCATCGAGGATAACATGTCCATCTGGAAGGATTCAATTTTAACAATTCTGAGATTGCTAAAATTTGACAGTCTTGGTGGATGCGATAAAATTCTCGAATTATGATGATGAGTGACACTATGGTGATATATGTGATTTAAATTTCCTAAATTTCATTTAAAAAAAATATGATGAAGAAAGAGTGGGAGCATGTAAGTTATATGCTCTCAAGGAATATATTTCTTTCCACCATTGATTTAATCATTTCAACGGATTTGATTGAGATTTTTAAATACCGTTAAGTTTCTTATTGGATTAGATTAGTGCTCAAATTAAGCCTCACATCTTCATTCCTTTAATGTATTAATTTATTAATATTTATATAAATTACATATATTTTTTTTATCCAATGGACTGTGTATCCATTAGGAAGTTGATGAGTACTCGACCCCATCCATCAATTTTAAATCCAACGTCAGCGATCAAAACTACTTTAACATATAAAGTGGTTTTGAAATATTTTTAGATTAGGAAAGTGATTATGATAGATATATTTCTCTCATTATTATCTCACCATTAAAATAGGAAAGCAAGCCTATTTTCCTTTTTTAGCGCATCTATGCATCTACATTCCCACAACTACATTGAAATCCTCATGAATCCAATGGATGCAGCATGGGAATGAGAGACACAAATGCCATGAACAAGAGCCCCTCCAGCAACGGCAACGCCTCTCTACGCTGGAGGCAGCACCACGGAGGCAAGATGGTGCCCCATATACCATGCCCTACATCACGATGACATTCACGTGATGGCTCGCCTAGAGAGACCTGCGTGGATCACATGGTCGTTTCTCTTCTTTAATGGATATATACCTTTTTCTTCGTTGATTATTGATTTTTAGACGAGGAATCCGCCCTGGCTATTTTAAAAGAAGAAACTCCAGCCACCGTACATCAAACGAACATGGGAACCTCAATCTCTCTTTCAGGGCATGTCGTTTTGTTTCGTTTCATGTTGTGTTCATTAACAATGAGGAGTGGTTGCAGACCACACGTTTTTGTAGTATGGACCACATGTATCTCATATGTTTTAATAGTGAGCAGACTTGTCCCATCATAATTGTGTCTCTGGTAATAGTTTTACATTAATAATAATACAGTAGTAAATGATAAATAACATCGGTATTTTTATTCACTCAGTAGTAAATAATAATACATCTCAGTAACTCGCGTGTTTTTTACTTGTTATGCAATAAATAGTAACACATTAGCAAATAGTAATATAGCATTATGTTTTTTATTCACTCATTAGCAAATAGAAATACAACATAAGTAGTTTACCCCTATAATAATAACACAACATCAGTATCATTGCAATAGTAAATAGTAACCCATCAACCATTATTTTGATTTGTTCGGTAGTAAATAATAATACATCAGTAACATACTCGGTAATAGTAACATATCATCAGTATTTTTTATTCACTCAGTAGTAAATAATATCACATTATCGGTAACTCGCATTCTTTTAACTTGTTATGCAATACATAGTCATACATTAGTAGATAGTAACATAGCATCAATATTTTTTATTCATTCATTGGTAAATAATAATAAAACATAAGTAAATTATCCCTATAATAATGACACAACATCAGTAGCATTGCAACAGTAAATAGTAACACATCCAAATAATTTTAATTTGTTCAGTAGTAAATAGTAATACATCAATAACACGATATCAGTAAAGAGCAACATAGCATCATTATTTTTTATTCAAGTAGCAGTAAATAACAACTTAACATCAGTAATACAGTAAATAGTAATACATTAATAAAAGTAACATAGCATTAGTATTTTTTATTCACTAATTAGTAAATAATAACACATCATAAGTAATTTACCCCTCTAATAATGACCGCCAGTAACATTACAATAGTAAATAGTAACACATCAGCAATAGTTTTGATTTGTTCGATAATAAATAATGATACATCAGTAATACAATATCAGTAAATAGTAACATACTGTCAGTATTTTTTATTCAGATAATAGTAAATAATAACACAACATCAATAAGTTATTCCTATAGTAATAACACAATATCAGTAACAATATAATAGTAAATAGTAACACAATATACTAGTTTTGATTTGTTCTAAGGTAAATAATAATGCATCATTAGTAATTCAATATCAGTAATAATAAAAAAGATATATGTAACTTTGCTTCGCATATATGTAATAAATGAGTGTGGATTAGTAAATGTAACTTTACTGCAATAAAAATACTTTTGGAATAAATGTAAATAAAAGAATATGGATTAGTAAATGTATCATATAGTTGTAATAATAAAAAAAGATTAGTAACACATATACAGTAATTATAAAAAGAGATTAGTAATTTAACATCAGTAGTAAAATTTGTTTTTATAGTTGTAACCTTACTACATGTATGTAATAAATGAATGTTGATAGTAATGCAAATCAAATATTTGTAATAAAAAATATATGAACTTGCCTATTATAAATCAAGCATCTCTTCGGAATCTTCTTAAATATGTATGAATCATGTTACTCATTTTGAACATTAAAAAGTGAAAGCAATTAAATACATTTTTTCGTAAAACCACTTGGTGATTTTTATTCAATAAATAGCATTTATAGATTAGAAATGAATGGCTCGGATCGTGTGTTCATTAGATTGCTAATGGGCACATGGCTCTTGGATAAGCTCCCTACACACACATACATATAGGGTAAAATGAGGCTAACTTGGCTCCCCCATACTTTTTCCATACTTTTGTGTGAAATATTTTGAAAATGCATGGGAGTTTTTTTATCACTAAATGATAATAGTTTGTCATTCAAATTTCGACTCATTTGGAGATTCATATCCCCTCTATCAAGACCATCAAATTTTAACGGTATCAGAATTGTTGAAATCGATCCTTCCAGACCTCTATCGACCCCTTTATCATAGAAGGGGGTTGGGGGATTAGAACCTTGGTGTTTGGTTTGTGGGAGCCACTGCTCAACCACCAGACCAATTGTTTGGTTCCTAATGAAGCCTAACCCCTCTATTGCATATGTCCGCTATAGAACTTCTCAGCATTAGTTTTTTGATAACATATTTATATAAAGGTGAATACCTCATCAATCTCTTTTTGGATGAAATTTGGTATATAAAATAATTAAGAGATGCTGCTCACTCTCATTTTGGTCTTCCTGATGCTTTATTTTGTTACGAAAATGGAGGAAGAAAATCATTATTAAAGGCCTGGCAATCCTTGATAGAGCTTATTAACCATTGGTGCTAATAGAGAATGGATAGCTGATATTAAAATTAATCAATCACATTCCCCCATTTCCACTTTTGCCCACTTTATCGCCCTCCCAATTGAGAAGAAATCCCAAACCTCTCTCTCTCTCTCTCTTCCCCCATCTTCCACGTCACTTCCCTGACATGACAATCCATCCAACAATGGGAGCACTATAGTCCGATCCTGCAGAGAGGATCGTCTGTTGCAGCCTCTGCTGCAACAAACTCTATTGTAGGAGCTACAGCCGTCTGATCACCCATCCTCTGCTTCGAGATGCGAGCCCACTATCTCTGACCCTCTAAGAGGATCGTCATATCCTCATCCGACGCTCCTCGTACATTACAACCCCTGCTGTAAATGAGATTTACAACAGACGATTGATTTCCCTGATCCCGATCCTGTGACGGGTATGCACAAAGTCATGCGAGGTATAAGGTCTCGAGTTTCATGGTGGAGTTCATAGGAAAGCTGCCGATCGAGCATACGATATTACGAACACCATATCCGATGGATTATAATTTGGCTTTATGTTTCCCTTCTGTCAGAAATGTGATCTTGGTCTCTTTCTTCCCCGGGGCTAATGCATAGCAACAGGATCTCGTCCCCTTCTATAGGATGATATTACGATACATTCAAAACCTTTTGTTTCTGATGCTTATGTTCAAAAATATGCAATCTATGGATGAGCTCCTGATGCTTATGTTTCTATGATCATTAAAGTCATTGTTATTGAATTTGGTGTTGCTATTACATATCAAATAAACGAATCAACTTTCTTTTCTCGAGAATAGGAATATTCCACGCTACCAAGTTAATCTAACAAGGGCATATGACCCATGATGGTACACTAACTTAATCGAAAACTCACATGTAAACAATATCTTAGACTTATTGTCATCTTGAACCGCCTTTCGTGCACTGGACTTTTATCTTCGTCTAAAAATATGGGATCAACTTCACTGATTAAAATTTGCCAAGTTACACTGGTATCTTTAAACTTTTAGAAAATAACATCCACGGGGTTCATAACATTATTCAGTTCATATCTCAGTTAATCATGAAAATATATTGATGATATTGAATAATTCAAACAAACCCTAAAATATAACATGATCTTTGTAATTTATTTCTGATGTGAATATTGAAAAAAAACAATAATTTTCATGTAAATACAAATTAAATCCTATATTACTTCACTCGTGGTGCTTCTGAGTCTATTTTTTAACCCCAATTAATAACAAGAATATATATATTTATTAGGGGGAAAAACATCAAAATAACATTTGGACGACTGCTGCAACTTTTTCCACAAGATGCCAACTAAAAGGAGAAGAGATGTTGTGCTCTCAAAAGGGCCTCTATATACGAATTAAATATGATTGGGATTGAATTTGAGCAATAATCTAATCCAATTCATAACTTAACCGATTTTAAAAATCTCGATCAAATTCGTTAAAATGGCAAAGTCAAACCCTATCTGATCCAATAACACTAGATTTAATCAGATTATCGATTTAATATGATGAATGCGCACACCTTTTGGACATGATATGTCAACACTTCAACTCAACCAGATTTAGTTAGCATTGTAGATTACATGTTAAAGTAACAATAATTTCAAACTATATATGGATAGCCATGGTATGGAAATATAAGATAAAATTTAAGCATCTTGGTGTTTTCTGATATATGTAGGCTTGAAGGATTACATAATATTTTTTTAAAAAAATATTGTGCCAGCTTTGATCATATAGATCATTCCACAAAGTATGAGCAATAGGTATGCAATTGCTCCTAACTTACAGACAAAAAATTAAGTTCCCTATCTAGATGATCGGCAAAATATAAAGACATTCAACAAGAAAATAAATTCTCACATTAAATAGGATCTGCTACATGGATTATTTGCCTCCATTCAAATTTATCTTGGGTCAATCGCGAAATTATATCCAAAAAATTAAGATCTCTTCGTATAGTCTCATTCCAACACTTCTTGGGCCTTCTTCGTCGTCTTTTAACTGTCTCAACATCCCAAAACTTGCATCTCTTAACCAGTGCATTAGCTGACCTCATTTGCAAAAGTTCAAACTCAAAACTACATCCAACATCCCAAAATTCACATATCCTAACTGGTTTTCTCGTATTTTATCCGTGATCGGAGCTATACCAACTTTCCTTCTGATTGCATCATTCCGAATTTGACATTTACGTGTGTCCACACATCTACCTTAGCATTTTCATTTCTACTACAAAGGCATGTTTCTCTCCACTTTAGCAAGCCAATATTTATATTATTAGTAGCATCTCCGTCAATTTTCCCATCTTGTTGCAAAATAGATCCAATGTATCTAAAAGAATATCTCTTATGAATGTTATTGTCACCAATATTTTCCTCAAATCCTTCGCCATTGCTTTAATAAAAAATACACTCCATATATCCAGTCTTGGCACTACTTATACGAAATCATTTAGCCTTTAATGCATGTCTACTGATCTCAAGCTTCTCATTTACTCCATGTCTATTATCATCAATCAACACAAATATCATCAACACTAAGGAATCTCATCCTGAAAATAACTTGTCAACTAGTCTATAATAAAAATATAAAGGAACGAACTCAAAGATGAACATTGACGCAGACCAATATTGATGTCAAAATAACCCGTCTTAACAGATTAGATACTTACAAGATGAAGCTCCATCATACATATCCTTTTCGAGGTTAATGTATAGGATATGTACTTGTCTCTTCTCCAAAACTCTCCACAATATCTCCCATTGAACAGAATCATAAGCATTCTCCAAATCAATAAAAATCATATGGTTGATCTTTCTTTTAACTCTATAAATATCTATCTTTCTCCTCAGCAAGTAGATGAGTTCAATAGTTGAGCGACCTAACATTAATCCGATTTGCTTTCGTTTACTTTGAAAACTTGACTCAATCTTCTTTCGATCACACGTTACCAAATTTACACAGCTTGATACCTCTGTAATTTGAATAATTTTAAATATAACATTTGTTCTTATAAAGAAGTACCACAATACATCTCCAATCTTCAAGCATTTTCTTGATTCGCCAAATACCATTAAATAAATTTATAAGCCAAGCCAAACCATGGTCACCTCAAAATCTCCATACTTCTATAGGAATATCTTCAGATCCTACACATGTCCCAAGTCTCATAAGCTTCAAAGCATCTCCTATCTCCTTCCCTTGTAAAATCATATATAGCTTGCATGATTCAAGTAACTTTTACTACTAGCTAGATCTCCCTCTAGTGATCACTCCATTTTTTTCCCCAATGAAAAGCTTATGAAAATACCGCTTCCATCTAATCTCTATATCCTTCTTAATAACAAGCACATGACCTTCCACATCCTTAATGCATCTCACTTGAGAAAGATCTTTGATCTTTTTTTCTCTTAATTTGACCAACCTGAATATATCCTTCTGTCCCTCAGAATCGATATTTTTGTATAAAACTTCATAAGCTTTTGACTTAACTTCACCTACAACCTTTTTTACTTCTTTCTTCACTATTTTATAATTTGTGACAATTTCCTCTGCTCTATCCTTACCCATAGTTTCAAAAGCGTGCTCTTTTAAAGAAAAGCCAAAATGTAAAGGCATTATTTGGACAAATTTGAGTCAATAAATAATTAATTGGCATTTCCATAGAGAAGAAAAACACAAGTTTGTGAAATGAAAAATCGCATACACATGATTCCAATCTTTTCCATAAAGAAGAAATACAAAACAAAACTTTTTGAAATGAAAAATCACATATCTATGATTTCAATGAGAAGAAAAACTCGGCAGATGACAAGTGTCACAAGCATCCAAAGACAGTAGACATAAGTCCAGATATACCCAAAAAGGCGATGAAACCTACACAGAAAAACGAACGACTATGGATGTACTCCAACATTGCAGCATTTACTTCAACCGAAGCAAATTGAAAGAATATCTAGGATAATTGGCAGCTCCTGAATTTTCTTCTCATTAAATTACATCTCAAGGACGAGGAGGATTGGTAGCTCCAGCAGGGCGAGGAGGTCCTTGTCCAGGTGCTTGTCCAGGCCTTGCAGTGTCATCCTATGGAAGACCAAAACCCATAGTCAGCAATTAAACAAATAAAATTAAGCAACTACAAGAGATTTTCAAAAAGAGTAGACTAGGAGGGTTAACTAAAGGTAAACCAAAAGGTAATGAACTAATACATCTATCCAAAGAATACTAACCACAAGCATGCCTACCATAAATTGGGTGTCATGTCATATTGGTATCTTTATGAGTGCTATATGGGGAACTCAACTTCTCTTCAATTTTTTTGAAGGTTTCTTGATCAACTCAAGAGGAAGAGGTAAATAAAAGTCATGTGGCCGTTACCCTGACCACTATATCTTTGACAAAGCCAAAACCAAAACAAAAGATCCCAGGAACCTGCTCCATTATCACATTGACCATTTAATTACTGTTTTCGCTTTAATTATTTTGCAAACATGCACACAAGAGAAAAAGGGCCCGTTGTTATTACAAAAAAATGTCAACCGTCAGAGGCTCAAGAGCCAATATAGAGAATCAGATTTGCTCCCAGAGCAACAATTATTGCAAGATTAAGATAGTGTAGTCAAATAAACCGTAATTCTTCTCCCACAAGTCCACAAAGCAGCGATGCTTGCAAATCAAATTTGAAATGGCACCTTTGGTTTCATTGGCATATCAGATGGTAAGGTACAGGTGTTTCGGGTTACTGCACATTTGCCACTGCAAGCACGGTCAACCGCCAACTCTAGTTGGAATGTAACGATGTGTAACATCTATGTATAAAGAGCAAAACCTAGCAAGAGCTTGTAGATCCTTAAAAATTGTCATAAAACCTCAGACCTAACTGCTAAAAGGCACAAGTTCTGATGAAAGAGAGGTTGGTTATCATGATAGTGGTTCTCACAGCGAAGAGGATATCATCGTTAAATCCTCAATGAGTCGCCAACCAAGGAGTTGGAGAAACTGGTTGTAACAAGGGCAGGGGTTGAGAAGGCAGCAACATAGTGAAACATAGTGAATGACGAAAGCAGCAGTCCAATGATCAACTACTTAAAGAACCATGTGGAAAAATAGGATATAAGGCACGCAGGACACATCCTCAGATGACAGGTTTCACATATGGTTGTAGCACATCAGGGCTAGTAGCTTAGGTTAGGTGGCACACCATCTTTCCCCTGAAGCAGGCTTCTGAAGCTAGAATTTTAGAGCCGCAATCCACAAAGTCACAATAAATCAGGGAACAAATCTGTTATCATGTCTTTTTTGAAAAAAAAACTTGTGACACAACTAATCCAAATCCAAGAATTTCACCGTTCAATAACTAATTTTCAGAAAATTGGAAGTAAATGCATCCATGCAAGAATAAAACAGTAATATCCCCCATATCAAAATTACAAGACATGCCCAATTGATATGTCAAAGATGTCCCTGCAAATGCAACGGGTAATCTTGATCCACATAAAGAATCATATACTTTTGCACTCCAATAGTAAGTAAAAGAAAACATCAATATATTAGGAATACATTATAATCTTCTGCTGCAGGCAAGTCTCTTTTTCATATATCATTTAACATCGAAGTGTAACTTTCACGGCGACATCAAATCAACCTCAATTTGCTGCATATGCTAACAGATGATGTATATCCGCTGACATGTTAGCACTTAGCAGTTTGTTAAATGGGACGATTTTTTTGTAGAACTTGATTTCATTGACTGACAATGAGAACATTTTGAGAGAATACATGGCATAACCTTAAAGTACAAGGATACCAGAGATGGATGACAAAAAAGAACATCCATCAACTGAATAAAACACCTTAGCAAATAGTGGATAACCATTTGAAAGCATACTCCAATAGAGGACAGACTATGACAAAAGGGAGTAAGGGGGAAAAAGGCACAACATCCATCCAAGCATGAAACTCTGACATTGGAGAGCCTAACTTTAATGCCTGATGGACCATGTACACAAACTCCCACAAACATTTCCATAATGTGGGAAGAAAAGACAAGTACTCACTGTAATGGAAACCTCGAGCTATGACGTTGTTTCTAGTGGGGAGATTGTCATCACAAAGCGGGTCATGGAGAGTGGAGAAGTTCCACCCGTCATAGGGTCACAAAGACCTCAGACAGCAGAGGATATAGTGACAGACGTGAAAACAGGATCACAACATGGAGAGAAAATCAGGCCCGATGCCAAAAGATGATTTACTCACATACCCATGCAGAAATCCAAACTTATATTTTGACCCATCCATAATGTGTAATTACATCCAAACCCCTGAAAGTGACTCCATCTTACATGTACACCCATGTTGTTACTTTACACCTAAAACTTTGAGTTTTTTAAAGGACCCACCACTCATAGAGTTAATCTAACTACACAAAAATCTAACAGTGACAGTCACTTTTTATCAGTGTTGCAAAAGTCGGCCAACTAGCCTGACTGGTCAGTCCAACTAGTTGAGTAGGTTGGGTTGCTGACTGACTAATCACTAATCAGTCAACCACCTCGTTAAAATTAACTCATAAGCACAACCACCTCAACAAAATTAACTCATAAGCACAACCACCTCAACAAAATTAACTCATGATTTTTCATATCCCTTCAAAGGTGATCAAAATGAGGAAGGAGCTATTGTCTCCATATGTTACAATTGGTTACGTGTACATTGGATGGGGTATGAAAAATACAAAATTTCAAATTCTGATATAATTTAAGGAACAAATCAAATCATTTGTAAATGAGAGTACTAATAGACCAAAAATGAATCAAGCAAAGAGATTGTTAACGAAATCATGCAAAAACAACGATTTTGAAGGAGGTTGGCAATGCCGTGACAATTGGGGAGAAGAAGAACCAGTGGCGATAGTTTGGTAAGAAAACAAAAGATCAATGGCAGCAAGGAAAGAATGGGTGAACTGAAGATATGACATAGGAAATAGTTGTAGGGTGTGGTGCTAGGGAGGAATTTGGGTGGTAATATGTTGAAATACATGTCGAATAGGGGTGGGAGGTAACTAGGTGAGTGACGTAAAAGGCCCTATTAATTCAAAAAATAATTTTCATTCACCGCATCAATACACAATGAAGGTAGGGAATGATCATCATATCATAGGAACACTATGGATGTATGCATTGATAACAATAGACATTATTCAAATTTTTCAAAAGAGAAGAACAATTGTTGGAAACATGAGAAAGTGAGAGAAATAATAGTAAAACATATTACTTGTGGAGGAATCGTGCTGGGAATGCGCTATGCTATGGATGCCAAGCTGACTAAGAAAGAAGAAATTGGGTTACGAAAAAAAGCCGGAGCTAGACGAAGAAAAGAAGAATAAAGGAGCTAATCAACAAGCTAACATCCATTCTCTATTTCCAACATCAAGATTAAAACACATTTTTAAATGAGTTTATGCTGTACTAACAAGATAGAAAGATGCATCTCCATGAACCACAGCATCCTTTTGTGAAATCACACCAAAATGTGATTGAAATAAACAGACAACAAACCAAAAGATACAAATAAATCAGGTTTGCATCACTTTTAAAGGTTGACAAGGGAAACATAGTCAGTAGTTCAAGTAGTGGCATGCGTGGCAATATTAGAGAAAGCCACAAGCAATGAACCAAAGTTTCTATGGGATGCATTTCAGCAGCACAGACACTGCATTTGGAATAAACATGTGGCTCGTGGATCACCCAACCACTTGAGAATATCATTAAGGATTCATATGCATTAAAGCTGGCTCAATGCCTTTTATTTTGCAGCAGACAATGAGGTAGCGTTTCGGGTGTTCGCTTACGACCTCTTGCAACCAATCCAGAATCAATTGCACTAGAACCAATTAAGTTTGACAGTTTCCCATCCCCAATATCTAATAAGATCATCAAGTTGAATATACAACTCGATGGCTATACTTTTGGGAGGGTAGGTGGAAACATAGATGAGGAGAAGAGGGACACAAAAACATATCAACTACAGAGAAATAGAATATGCAAGGGAAGTAACGGGTAAAGAAGATAAAGAACCACAATAAAAAACTTAGGCTCAAATACAAAATCAAGCCTACCAAAGTTGGATTCACTGTGTTGGGCATGATTTTTTTGAGGTAGGAAACCTAGAACACATCGGGATCTCCCCCACGATCCCACCATGTTAACAGTTGAGCAGTTGTCAACAGTGGCTTCCCCGAGCAACAAGGAGGTTCCAAAGACCATGCCTCCCTCAAGGATATAACCTAGAAAGAGATCTCAACACAGACATAACCGGATCATAATACCAAATCCTTTGACCAACGAGGTGCAGTGCTTGAGATGAGCAAAATCATCAAAGAATATATGGACCGCAAAAGCATCAACCAATATATTGATCACAACACAAGCACCGAAATTTTACAATAAGAAGCATAGAATCAAATTGGCATAAGTGAGCTACGCATCAATTACCCGGCGTCTGAAGCGCTGTGGGGGCTCCCTATTCCTTCTTGCGGTGCGGGAACGAACCCTAACAACATGCGAGTGGATCGCACAGGAGACACAGTACTGCATCTTCGCGTACAGCTTCGGAAGCGTGTACCCTTCAACCACCAAAATCAAGTCGCAAGTCCAAAATGCAGATAGCCGAAAAACACATTCCAAAACAAAAGAGACGTCAAAAATCCTCACCATCATAAACACATGCTTCCTGAACATCCCGGACGGCTGCTTGTTCAACAATGTTCCTCACCAGGAACCTCTTGATGGCCTTATCCTTCAATTTCGCACCAAATGATTCATCTTTCGGCAAAAAAACACTTAAATCCGAGCAAAGGCGAAAATTTTAGGGTTTTAATTGATACCTTGGGGCAGCACTTGCCGCAGTTGGAGCAGCGGATGAACTTGACGTGGCCACGGCCGTGCTTGTTGCGACCGCCATTCCTGCGTTTGAATGTCTGCACGGATCCAACAACGACGCCACCAAATCTAAGAATATAGATTGCAAAGAAGATAAAGGTGGAGGAGGAGCTCAGACCATGGCGATGCAATCGACGTCGGCGGGGAGAGAAAAATTGGGCGGGGGGAAATAGGGTTTCGCGGTGGGGGATGTGGAGCTTATATTTCCACTGTGAAAATCCGTAAAGAATTTGGGTAAAATTAGAGATGGAAGTTTTATAGGTTTCGTACCGCTGAGCCGGACCATGCGTCGGACCTACGGATGCCAGCGGATATATACATGTATTATCGTATTTTTATTCATTTTTATTATGAATATGATTGCGGATACACACGAATATTAAACTCTCTTACCATATTTAAAAAAAACAGTTACAGATGTAAAACGGATATTAATCACATACGAGTAATATTAGAAATACTATATAGAATCGACTTAAATATATATATGAATTGATGGAAAACACATGATATAAATTTACTGAATGTGTTTGCATCATAAAATTATATAAATATGACAAACGAAGGTACAGAATTATGTTATATAAGGTTAAAAATAAATCTATGACTATATTTATATATGAAAATGCATATATTGATACGGATGTTTGCGGATATCCATATCCATTAAAAAACAGATACATATATCAAAATCTGTATAAAACGGATATGGTGACGGATAGGAGGAGATGTCACGGAGGGAGGGGCAAGAGTAGAGGAAGAAGCTGGAAGTGGAGGCGGAGTGGGAGGACCTGGTGGAAGCGATGGTGGTGGTTGGATGGTGGAGGAGAAGGAGACGACAATGACGGAAGCGAGGGGGACAATGGTGGAGGAAGTGCCCCCAAACCATGGACGACGGGGTGAGGTAGACGGCGACGATGGAGTCGAGGACCTGGGGATAGCGGCGGAGGGGGGGGGGATGTGGTGGCGGAAGGGAGGGGGACAATGGCGAAAGGGAGGGGGATGGTGGTGGAGGAGTGGGCAGAGGGGATGTTTTTGGGGTAATTTGGTCCAAAATTTCTCCAAGTAAACGGACGTCTCCTTCTCCCATTGGAAAAGGACCACATTGTGATCGAAAAATACATTAGGTACCTTAATGTTACTTTTTAAAGTTTAGGGACTACGTTGAAATCGAGTGTATAGTTCAGGGACTTTTGTGTAATTTAATCTTTATTTTTTATCAAAATAAAATACCAATAAATTCATAGAAAAATGGGATTAAGAAAAAAATGTGCCTTGTATAAAATGTTAAATCTAAAAATTAAAATGTATAAGCACAATATTAGGCTCTGAAACCTAATTCTCACATATGACCCCTATTTACCTCAGAAGTATTTCTGCAATTTAGAATATTTCTAGTCATCAGCTTTAAAAGTGAATTAGAGTTGAATATGAGTCATATGCTCTATAAGTTTGTCAGTGAAGTTTGGCATATTGGTAATAGGGTTTTAAATTCTTGAGTATATACACATAATGGGGTGTTTAATTTATTTTTTTATTTTTATTTTTAGTAACTAGAAATTAAGTTGTTCGAAGTTGATTACGCTTTATAGAAATTAAAATTTAATTTAATCAATCTAATTATAGAACAGGATCCAAAACACAACACTCAACCCTTTTACTTTTGTTTTTTTTAATGGAGATGTGCAAATTTTAGTGTTATGTACATCCAAGTTTAAAGATGAGTTCGGGTGATTTGTAATTATGGAAGAATAGATACAACTTCAGGAAGCAAAGTAAGGCTTGAGATTTCTTTCAACTATTTAAGGGTATAATTTTGGACTTATTTTTGTATGACTTACTTTTTGTATCATCTGTGGAAACAAAAATCATGTCGGCAAGAATTGAAATCAATTTAATATAACTGTTTAAAATTTAAGTGTTCTGCGTACATGTATTTTATGTACAAGTGGGCATCTTTTTTAGGATTTTCTTATTTTTTTTCTCTTGTTTACTTGTCAATGAAGGTAGTCTAACATGGTCTCTAGGCTAGAATCAAGAATTCAGTTTACACCCCTACTTATTCTTCTTTTTCTTGATCAATATATAAATAGATACATAGTGTACCTACTTTTTTTATCTTTTACTTTTCTAATTTTTATCCTTTTACTTTTCTCCTAGAGATGTAAGCATGAGTGTATCCATTGTGACCCGAACTAGTTAACTCAAAATCAGTCTCATTTACTTTTAGATGATTATGGATTTGAGACTTGTAAATACTTAACATGTCCCAACGAAGCTGGTCAAATCCATTCCATATCTAACATTATACATATATAAAAATCCAACTTAGTTTTATCCTCTCCGTCCATCGTTTCAGCTACTTTTTTTGTATCTTTAATAAATAAAAATTATTAATCTAAAAGCTATACAAGTATTTAATATTTCCTACACATTGCACATTTATTGTATACCAGCATATTACATGATATCCCACTATTTAATTTGTGTGAAAATATTGTATATGAATAATTTAATATTACACTATGTTAAATATGTGAGTACACATTAGATGTATGGGTATCCGACCGAACCCTTAGGGGCATTCAGTTCGGGAATATACTGATGGGTAATAAGGACAATAACGATTTATTCTTTGTCCGGCTGAAAAGATGTAAATAAGGAGAATAAAGTGGAATAAGGGTAGGTAAAGTAGAATAAAGATAGGAATAAAGTGAAAATAATGAGATGTGGATAGAAATAGTCATACTTTTGGGAACTCCACCGGATAAAGAATTGATCCCTTATTCAGTTTTTATACTAAGGAACATGATCTTAAGGGGTGGATTTGGATAGTGATTTAGAGATGGGTATAGATTAAGAAATATTAGTTTATAATTGTTTTAATCATAAATTCATTTCTCTTAATTCTAATATATATCCCCGAATGTTATTATTATTAATATTAAGAATTTTTTTAATAAACAACCAGGAGATCTAGATTATTACGACACCATGTTCCCCTTATAGATAGTTCGAATAAGAATGATTGTTTTAAATAAAATTTGAATGAGAAGTTGTTATCTAAACCCTCGATCATGCTTGTGGGTGTATCTCTAAATTTTGTGCATACTTGCACAGGAGAATATCTATCCACCTATGTATGCACGCTTGTAAAGTACAGATGCATGCATACATACATGTGTGCATTTATATGCACTTATACAAATATTTGCTAATAAATTAAATATGCATAAATTTCAGCAAAAATCTAATTCCGATCCATTAGAATGATAAAATCAAACCTAGATGATCAATAATACTGGATTGAATCAGATAATGGATTTTATCCGAATGATAAAATCAAACCTAGATGATCAATAATACTGGATTGAATCAGATAATGGATTTTATCCAATCCATGTGCACGCTATTGAGCACGATATGTCAGCACTTTAGCTCAGACAAATCTAGTTAACACATTATAGCTTACCTACCAAAGTAATAAAAATTTCAGCAGATATGGATAGCAGGTATATGGAAATATAAGATAAAATTGAAGCACCTAGCCATTTCCAGATACACGTAGATTTGAAGAAATGCAAGAAATTAAAAAAACAAGGACAGAGACAGCTTTGATTGTACAGATCATACAAATCATACAGCTTTGATCATACAGATCTTGCAGACAAACGATGAAATTCCCTTTCCAGACGATAGACAAAATTGTGAAAACAATCTTTAGACAAATTTGTGTCTACGAATAGTTAACTGCCTTTTATCACTGAGAAGAAAAACACAGATACTATGTTTTGGAAAAAAAGAAGCAAATCCAGTGGGAAGATATCAACCACGAGACCAATGCAACTCAGCAGAAGATAACAAGTGTTTACAAGCAACCAAAGACGGCAAAAATAAAATTCCAGATATAGCCAAAAAGGGAATGAAACCTACATAGACAAGGGAAAAACTACGGATGTTCTCTAATATTGCAGCATTTACCTCAACAGAAGCAAATTGAAAGAGGCATCTAGGATTAACTAGCAACTACTGAATTTTCTTCTCATGAAATCTTCTCTCAAGGACGAGGAGGATTGGCAGCTCCAACAGGGCGCAGAGGTCCTTGTCAAGGAGCTTGTCCAGGCCTTGCCGTGTCATCCTATGGAAGACCAAAACCGATAGTCAGGAATAAAACAAATGAAACTAGGCAACTACAAGAGATCTTAAAAAAAGTAGACTAAAGAGGGTTAACTATCTTGGAGTTGGAGGCAAACCAAAAGAAGGTAATGAAGTAAATAAACTTATCCAAAGAATACTAACCACAAGCATCCCTACCGTAAATTGGGTGTCATATTGTTACCTTTATAAGTGGTATATGGGGAACTCAACTTCCCTTCGAAAATTTTCAAGTTTTTTTAAATCAACTCACTGTGAAGAAGAGGTCAATAAAAGTGATTTGGCCGCTAACTTGACCCCTATATCTTTGATATAACCAAAACCCAAACGAAAGATGCCCAAGAACCTTCTCCCATGACCATGTATACCATTCAACCACTGCCTTCACTTATTATTTTGCAAACATGCACACAAAAGAACAAAGGGCTCATCGTTATTAAAGAAATTTTCAACAGGCAGTCTCAAGAGCCAAGATAGAGAATCAGGTTTGCTTTGCTCCCAGAGCATCAATTATTGCAAGATAGCAGTGAGGAACATGACAATGGGCATCCAAATCTATTTCCCACAAGCCAACAAAGCAGATATGTTTCAAAATAAAAATTAAACTGGCACCCAAGCAACCTATGTTGGTTTCCTTGCTATATGAATAAATGGTAAGGTACAGGTACTTCGAGTAAATGCACATTTGCCAATGCAAGCCAGGGCAATCGCCAACTCTAGTTAGATGGTAACCATGTGTGACATTGATGAATCCACATTTCATCATCTTTATTCTATCATTTTGGCATCAAAAACCCTAGCAAACGCCTGTAAATAGCCTTAAATATAGCCTTTTAGCATTCATGCAGGTGCATCTAAATAGTGTATAAAATACTGTAATTAAAGCCAAAATTATAGAATAAATAAAAGAAAAGAAAAAGAATAAAATATTGTAAATATTTTATGACCCAAAACCCCCGAGACCTAGGCATCTTGATGATTAGGTCGACAAAGAATAAAGTAGGGGGAGATAAGGGTCAAATACCTTGTAATTCTATTCATTCTTTATTCATTTTGGGACCTATTTTTGGTTCCATTTTTTATACATCAAATAAAGAATCTTTGTACATGAAAATTGTAGATAATATTACAAGGAAAAATACAAAATTGATTTCACATAAAAAAATACACAGATAAAAAGTTATGGTCTGAATAAAAATCCAGAATCCCAACTTCCCAGACCCGTATCTCACAACTGACAACTCCAAATGCAATAAACTCACCTTTAATTGTATATAGAATAAAATAATCTATTTAATGGAGGTGGTCTCGCATTTGGCGGGGCTACGGTTTGAAAGTTGAGTTTTGGACCCTCATTGTACAACTGTACAGATTAAAATATTCATTTTATTATTTATTCATTATTTTTATATTTTTATATTTTTATAATTTTGTAAACATTACTTATAATAAATATGTATATTAAAATCAGAATAAAAACTCAAAGAAAACATAAAGTAAAAATACTTGTATACACAAAACCTAGGTATAATACGTATACACATACCTATATAATTACTATTTCTATTTTATTAAAGACACAAAACATATCAAAAAAATAAAATAAAAATATTTCTAAGTGTATAAAAGTATTATATAAATTTATAAAATAATAAACAAAAATAAAGAACTCAAAATCACAAAATAAAAATAAATCAATAAAATATATAGATCTATATACCTATATAGCCTATAAATAGTAACTTGTAAAAATATACCTCATAAAAATAATTAAAAATCATAATAAAATAGTTCATTAAATAATAAACATTTTTTTATTAAATAACCTAAAATTAATTAAACCATTTAGTATTTTTTTTAGAATTTACTAGGTTTTATTTAAGTTTCGTCTTTTGCGGATGACGTGGCCCAATCAGGCCACGCCATCCGTTGACCAGGGGTCAACTCCATGATCCCAGGTCACAGCCCGCCAGATAATGGTATACCCTCTTCTTCTCGAATTTCTCCACGTTGATTCTTTCACCAAATAACAAGGTCCCCTTCTGCAAACTTGTACATGGCCAAGCCAGCATACACGCCCTTGGTTGTTTTCGACCTTTGGGTCGTTGAATCGAGCTGACATCCTCGTTCTTTGAGCCTCATCACCAACCATTCAAAAACCACCCATTCACTTCCTCCTCCCTTTGAACACTCTTGGACCTAGCAAACCCCTGCTCTTCTTGCGTTCTGCACTGGAGGCCGTGACAGGGCCTCCTCCAACCATCTAAGAGGGTCGCGTGAGGCCAGGAGGCGCTCCACCATCATCTCCGGCCAAAAGGTCGTCGAGGTCCCATCTCAGGTGTTAAAACCTTTGAGGTCTATTTTATTTTGCTTTCTTTTCGTTTTTTTATGCATTTATAGGTTCCTCATAGTCGCAGGAGTGGTTTACCATCCTAAATTTCACGTTTCACCCGACCAAACATCTAACCCGCCCCTCGCCGGAGCTTGCTCTGGCGAGCCTCCATCTCACCACATCATGCCGCCAATCCTTTGCCAATAAGTACTGGGTCCTGCGTTTCTTTTTGCTGTTGCTTTTTCTTGTCATTTGCAGGTCTCAAGAGAGGCAACCGTGCCTCATTTTTTTTGCCCAAGGCCCGCCCCAGGACGGTTGGAGCCTCATCGAGCGTCGGAGGCCGTTCGTAGGCCCTCGGACCCATCTGCACCGCCTAGGGTCTTGGTCATCGCTGTTGGAGCATCGAGAAGGCGTCGGGGGAGATCTTGCTGCACGAGAGCTCGAGCTTCGGCGCATCCAACCTCGCCAAGCTCGAGTTTCTCGTGTGTTCTTCCAGTTCTATCCATAGCCGTTCGATCTGCCCCGATCATCCACAGGAGCAGCTGCCGTTGGATTGAGCATCCGAGGACCGTCCATCCGCTGGTGATCTTCTAATCCTGGGCGTCGGAGTCGAAAGGGTATCAGCCGCTAGATTCGCGCCACGTGTATTAGTGGGAGAAGATCCGCCGTCCGTGGTCGCCCCTTATTCTGGGTATTTTGCAACATCAGCCCAATCCTTTTTGTATTTAATGAATACTCTTCAAACTTTCCTCTGCAAGTTTAAAATATTGTTACATTTGCATATAATATCCCAGAGATTTTGAATATTCCAAACTCGCCCCTGCCAGGCGCACGTGCGTGGCATGCGCCTTGGTCTTTTTGCAGGACAGGGCTCTAAAGTTTTGATATTTCTATTTAAGTGCTGGAATATTTTAGTTCAGTAGCATATTTTCTGGGAAATTTTCATTCGTGCCCTCGGATTGTTCTGATATTACAAAAAAACGCCCTTTGCCTGCATGAATTTTCCTTTTGTTATCTTTATTTTTTGCAAGCATCTATAAAAACCCAAAAAAATCCCCAAAAATCAATTTAAATCTCTGTTGCATAGTAGTTTAACATCATATTTTTATTTTTTTGTAGTTATTGCATTTTAATATTTATGAAAAATAAAAAATAGCCATTTTCAGCATTGTCTAGTTTATAAATCTCTAAAAAATACAAAAACACCCTAGAAAAATCCCAAAAAATATATTTTGTTTCTTTTAGTGTCTTTTAACTCTAGTCCAAAAATCACTAAAAAATATAAAAGAAAACTCCTAAAAATATTAAAACTCTAAAAAGCTTCCAAAAAATCCTAAAAATTCCTCAAAAATCCTAAAAATACAAACTTTGTCTCTGAATTTCCTTTGTTTCATTATCTTTAAGTGAAAATTAATTTAGAGAATTGTTGTTACTGTTTTCTATTTTACTTCCCCATTTTAGTTTCAACCTTGTATTTTATTCACTGTTTTCTCTTATTTTCACTTTTAAAAATACAAAAAATATTTGGAAAAATACCCAAAAATCACAAAAACAGTAGAAAAGTATAAAAACACCAAAAACATTTCATTTCCTAATTTTTGAGCTTTTCCCCTTGTTTTTATAAATAGTTTATCATCTCTTTTCCTATATTGTATATATATTCCAACATTGAAAAAGAAAAAATATAAAAATATAAAATATAAAAAAGAAAATAAAAATCAATAAATTAAAAACCAAATACAAAATTAAAAATTAAAATAAAAATAATTTAAAAATTAAAAACCCACAAAAACCTTTGCTTGCTTAGTGTAGACATCACTCACACTCACTCACACACATTTATTTGAATTACCCTGTTTGCTCCCTGTGTTCGAACTCTCTACATACTTGCTTGCTATACATTTTGTGCAGAGTTAAAAATAAATTTTAACTCCACATTTATTTCTATTTCTTTGATCTATAGTGTGGGTTAATTGTTGATTTAATACATTTTATTGTGGGTCACCGCAGCGACTTCGGTTGTCTCTGCCTTGTGTGAGACATACTCTTTAGACCTACGATAATTCGTGTTAATCAAATGGCACCGTTGCCGGGGAGCAACAACGCGTAGATCAGTTTTTGCTTGTGCTTGTGATTGGTTGTCTACTCTGCGGCTTTTCTTTTCGCTATTTTATTTTTATTGACATACATTGTTGAATTGTCTAATCATTCTTCCCGGTTGACTTTGTGCGAGGAACCGCAGATCGAGGGAGACGCTCTACCTTGGGCGTCAGTGCACCCACGTGAAAGCGGCAGGAGACTTCTGACCTAACATCAAAGAAAGCAGGGAGGACTTGAGAAGACAGTCGTATTTTTGAGCACTTTTTGTGTTGTATTTATTTTGTAATTTGTATGAGAGAGAGAGACCTATTATTGTAATAATACAGGTACCCCCGGACATTGGACACTTCTGAGCCTAATTTCCAGGTGTTTGTACACCTGGGGGTTCGCCGCGGCTTTTTACGGTTTTCTTCGCATTCCTTTTATTTTGTTTTCCAATTTTCGTTTTATTTATTTTGTGTGATTGAGCCCCTAGTTTTAGGATTGCTTGCGTAGCATTAGGTCCAAACACCTTAATCAACATTGCATGTACCTATAGTACGTTTTGGACTTAGTCAAATTTTAAAACAGTTGATCATCACCCTCAATCCGTCGCGCCGCGAGCTCATCCCGCAAAGCGCTTTCTCCTAAACTCAAGTGTGTTGAGCAGAGGAGGGGTGAGCCTAGACCGGACTCTAGGGTTAAGGATTGGTAGTCAGCTTGTGGTTCTTCACGATAATAGCAATTTCTGAAACTTAGGGCGACTTCATCGGTTTTTGCATTTGCATATAGATAGGTTTCAATTCTGCTGAGCATCCTTGCATGTAGAGTGCTGGAGGCAAGGTGAGCATTTTTCTTTAGCATGCATCATTGATTTGATGCTTGCATTGCTTTTCCGACTCTATCTCTGATTTTGCCAACCTAGGATCTTAAAGGAATTGACTCCTCGTTAGGCTCGTGCATTCTCACTAAAAATCCAAAAAAAAGTGATAACCAAATAAAATCGGGAGTGCTAATATTACTTGACCGTAAAATCGACCAAAAAGAAAATCTTGTATTAGGGCGAGTAATCCCCTCATTGTCTTCGTTTTTATTTGCCCGCACACACACTAAGGTTAGTGCCCAAATCCCATCTTCAGCCCCCTAAGTGTTTGCAAAATTTTGGACTTCTCACCTAACTCTAAAACAGACAAGATAAAAAGACCGACTTTTCGGTCTCTACTGAGTTGAGTAGGTGAATTGAGGGATTGACTTGTTCTCATTTTTGTTTGTGATTGTTGTGTGTGTCCTAGATCATCCCTGCGCATTTGCGCCTTCTTCTTTACTCTCTTGACTTGACCTTTGTGCTCCCCCGAATCATTTTCTTTTGATTTCGAGATGGACCCTTGGAGCGCTTTTTATCCGAACTTTGTGGATCCCTCGTTCACTCCAGTCGGTCCACCTCCCTTTTACCAGGAGGATCCTCCTCCTACCTTTTCTGAGTTTTGTACATATCCGCCTCAGCCACAGTATCACGACTCGGACCTCTACCCACCTCCACCTCCACCTGTGTATTATCCACCTCCACCTTCACATCCACCCGAGTCTGACCTGATGGAGTCACCTCCCTCGATCTCTGTGAATGATATCTTGAACCGGATGATGGTGCGCATTGATTTGATGAATGAAAATCTTGCGATCTTGAGGAATAATCAGATTAATGATCCTTTCGTCGGGGATTCGGATTTACTTGTAGGTGATCATGGGAGCTTGCAATCACCCAAAATACAAAAAATGAGAAAAATTTAAAAATCCAAAAAGATTTCAGGAGACACTTGGTTGATCGAGATTTTGAGGAGAGAGTCCACTTGCCAGAACCCTTGACCACACATCCATTCACACCTAGTCCCACCCTTGACCCCAAGGATGCCGCTGTACAGACTGCTCTTGGCATGCCTCGTGTATATGCTGATTCCGACTACCTCCCTTGTATGGAGGAAGTCCAAAAATTCAAAAAAATGTTATCTGAACCCAAAGTGGTGGCTATTATTCATGAGAACATCCGTTCCCCACTTCAGCAGACCATGACCCAATTATTTGCTCCTCTTCCCAAGAAGAGAAAGCGGAGGAGCAGATCTGAGCGTCACATTCTGACCATGGCCACTACCCACACCATCACACACCGTCCTCTTCCCAAGAAGAAGAACACAACTACACCATTCATCACTTGCACCATCTCTGACTATATATGTGACCACACTCTCCTGGACGGCGGTGCATCTATTAGCATATTACCCTTCTCGCTGGTACAGTCTCTTCACTTAGGGCCTCTAAAGAAAACCAGGATGATCGTTCAGTTTGCTGATGGATCTATCAAGAGGTCGAAGGGTATCCTTGAAAACACCGTCATCTCTATTCATGGCACGAACCACCATGTTGATTTTGTCGTGTTGCCCATGGAGAGCTCCACAGGGGAGCCGTCTCCAATCATCCTGGGACGACCTTTCCTCGCCTCTGCGAGGGTCGTTATTGATTACGGATCAGGAGAGATTCGCTTCCGTCCTGTTGACGAGAGCGAAGTGGCGATCACCGCACCCACAGTTGATCAGAGACCTGCACCTGATGCTCCTTCACCAATCATAGCTGACTCCGAGGTATGTGACCGATCTGATGATACTAGAGATGCTTCCTTAGCGACCGTTGATGAGACCCGACGGATCCCCCGAAAGGGGAGGAAGTCGGAAAGCATAGACCTCGCAGTTCCTCCTCCTGGTGTGTGGTGATGTGTTGATGAAATCCAGAGCATTTACGTGATTGAACCATTTGAGCGTAGGGCAGATACCAAGACTAGACAGGACGGACCCGGTTTGAACACTTCCACTGATAAGTCCGTTCCTGATCACTCACAAGTAAAGATGATTGAGGATGTTTATGATGTTGCCCATTATTTTGAGAGACCTCATAAGGAAACGAGTGACCCAGGCAAGACTAGACAGGACGGACCTGGTTTGACTACTTCCACTGATAAGTCCGTTAATGGTCCTTCACAAGTAAAGATGATTGAGGTCGGTTATGATGCTGCCATTTATTTTGATAGATTCAGACCTCTTGTTGAAGACAAGGATTCATGTGAGAGTCTTGAGGACGAACAGAGTTCGTATACTTCCACTGATGATTTCGTGCCTTTTGGCTTTGACCTGGACGAACCCTCGCAGGACGACTCCGATTACACTTCTTCCGAGGATGATGAGTTTGTCCCATTCCACTTTGACATATGCGAGACTTCCAAGGCCGGACCTAGTCGTACTTCTTCCACTCACCCGTCTGTGCCTTCACACCATAGGACCACCAAGGGAGAACCTAGCCATACTGCTTCCATTGATCAGTTCGTCCCTTTCCGATTCGATTCCACTGAGGGCCTTCACCGTGTCGACCCTGATCAGCTTCCGTCCACTGTGGACCCCGATGTCGACATACACCACACCAGATCTATCCCTCAGCGGTCTCGCAAGAAGGTTAGCTTTCGACCTTCTTGATCATATGTACATCCACCTCTGTTGTACATTCTTCTTTGTTCATCTTTGTCTCTCCCGTATTGCTCGCCCACCCATTCTCGTGTTTGCCTTGCTTAGGACGTACTTTGTCCTAAGTATAGGGGGTGGACGAGCCGAGTGTTCATTCTTCGTTTCGTGTGATCACTCCTATTGTTGCCTATACTTAGGGCTTCTTTTATCCTAAGTATAGGGGGAGTGACGTGAACATTCTCATGATCTCATTTCCAGTCTCATCGCTTTTCTTCTTTTCTTCTTTTCTTCTTTTCCTTGTCTATTCTCTTTATCTATGAAAAAGGTGTCGCCCCTTGTAGACAGTTTTCTATACTTAGGACGTACTTTGTCCTAAGTATGGGGGGGTGTGCACCCCAAGTTTCTTCTATTCTTTTTTATCCTCTCCATTGTCTCCTCTTCTTGTCTATACTTAGGGATATCTTACCCTAAGTATAGGGGGAGACAAGCTGAGTACGATCTGTTCATTCCCACCCTTGACCCTCCCTGCATTGTGTACAGTCTGCTATACTTAGGATTATTTGATCCTAAGTATAGGGGGGACAGTCAACTTCTCATTGGTTCATTCGTTCATTCAGTTATTCTTTAGACTTGCCTATACTTAGTACGAGTTATGTCTTCTCTTTTCTCTCCGATATATGAGGACATAGCTCAAGCTAAGTATAGGGGGGTCGTATATACTGCATATATACTTTAGCCATAACTCGTACTTTCGTATTTTCTTAATAAATATGGCTAATCATTCTTTAAAATTCATTTAAAAAAACCGTAATAAAAAGATGTGATTATTCCTTAAATTCTTTTTGTATTTACTGATTAATAAATCAGGTGAAAATGTTTTTTGCAAAATGTTTGAAAAATAGTTTGAAAATCTTTGTGAACATCTATTAAAAACTATTTTGAAAATATTTTGTTACATGTTTTCAACCTTTCTAAAAATGCATGTTTTGTAAAATTTCTTTTCTTTGTGTGAAATAAAATGTTTGAAAAAGGATTTGTAAATGATTTGAAAAATGGTTGCAAAAATATTTTGAAAAATCTATATATACTGTTTTGAAAACCTTTGCAAAATGCTTTTCAAATGTGTGTACATGTTTGTAAAATGTTTGTAAAAATTATTTTGGACTATAGTTTTCAAAAGTTCTTTGAAAAGTTTGTGTCAAATAAGTTTGAGGAATATACACATCACACCAAAATCCACTATATATAGATATGTATAAAATTGAGCACTTACCCTTGATAACCGCAACATTTAGCGAGGGTCGTAATGATATATGTATCAAGTGTCGCTGAGGCGACCACTCACCAAACATGGGTTGATCAGCAACTAACCCACAATAAAAGAATGTATCAATTAAGCTCAAAAAGAAGTGTGAATTAATCTTTATTACTCTACTACAAGATGTATAGTGTCTAAGTATGTAGAGGTCGAACCACAGAGAGCAATACAAAAATGCATAAGCCTACAATGTGCATCTATCACAGAGTCATCCATGTGTGAAACCTGTTTTTGTGGGTTTTTGAATTTTATATTTTTATATTTTTTTATTTTTTTATAAAATAATTAGGTAATATATATATATATATATAATTTATAGAATATAAATATATAAATACCTATATATATACCCCTAGAGGGTGAGTATATAGCCTATAATACATACAATATATATAGATATATAATGATTTTTTTGGAATCTTATACATGAATAAATATGCACATACACATATATAAATAGTTAGATATATATATATATATTTTTAGGGAGTACATATATATATAAAGGGGTACTATAATATTTATAAAAATATATAAAAATAGTCAAAAATTCAGGAATAAAGTCTTTTTGGGATTTTCATGTTTTTTCACTGTTTTTGTGATTTTTGGGCATTTTTCAAAACATTTTTAGTATTTTTAAATAGCAGAATAAGAGAAAATAGGGAAATAGGGGCTGGCTGTAAGAAAAATAGGAATTAAAAATGGCAAACAGCCTCAAAAATTTTCCACACTATTTTTCTAATAAAGATAATAAAATATAGCATACATAGGAACTGAGTTCATATTTTTCTAATTTTTCTTTGATTTTATACATTTTTTTGAAGTTTTTGTGCATTTTTGAATTTTTAAGGTTTTTCTTTTGATATTTTTAGGGATTTTTGGATTGTAACTGAAATGGGTCAAAATACATACTAGGGAATTCTTTTGGAATTTTTTGAGGTTTTTTAATATTTTTTGGTATTTTATAAGTTAGACAGTAAACAAAAGGCATGTTTTTGATTTTTAATAAATGCAAAAATGCTACAAAATTAAAAACTAAAAATATAACGTGCAAGAACAACCAAACAAGAGCTTATATACATTTTTGCAAGATTTTTCAAATTAAAATGAGGGACAAAATAAATGGACAGAGCATAGAAAAATAAATGGCCTGTCAGGGGCATTTTTGCAATTAAAATAAATGACAGGAGCGTCCATGCAAAAATTACAATAAAAATGAACATTTAATTTTATTTTCAGGGTCATTCTACAATTACTGAAACGCGGCAGGGTTTTAATGCAAATATCACGCGCCTCATGTGGGTACTGCACGTGAGGCGCGGAGGGACTAATATGCAACTATAGAAACATCAAGGGGGCCTTCAGTAATTTTTTTACAAATTATTTACAACAGAAATTTTTATTTATAGCATTAAAACCTAAATACAAAAAGGCGGGGGGTTGAATCTGAAATTTACCCCTAATAAGCGTGCGATTCGACGGTTGGACTGCTTCCACTTGCCACGCGTCGTGCTCCTGTCGGTCGATGACGATTCGCAGATGACGACGGAGATTAGATCAGCCTCGCTGATCGGACGGTCGATGCGGCGTTTCATCTGACGGCGACGGTTCGATCTGGGCCGACTCATTTGATCTGACGGTGCTGGAGGTGCTTGGAGGAACAGGGAAGGAGCTCGCCTCCAGCGAGCTTTGATCGTGCAGCGTCGGCTTCTCCGGGCATCTCCCTCGCCTCTGACGCGCTCTGCTCGTAGCTGGCGACCTTCCGCATCTCCTGAAGGTCCCATCATGGCTCCTAGAGGTCTGAGTTGGCCGGACGAAGTCGAAGAAGAACAAGACCTCCAGGACCCTCTTCCTGGATTGAATCGAGCCCAGATGGGCTTCCTTCCTCGTTGGACCTGCATAGGAAGAACCGGGGGAGAGAAGGCTACCTCCTCGACCCGGGGTTTTGAAGCTACACAGCAAGATGAGGTGCGGCGGCGGAGCTCCGGCGAAGGGCGGAGGAGGAGCTCCGATTCGCCAAGATCGAAGGTCCTGGGTTGGACAAAGATGTGCGTTCGATGGAGAAAGTGATAGGGAATGAAATGGGATGCGAATGGCGGTCGGATACAACCAAGAACACAGTGAAGGAGTCGCCGGAGCTGAGCTCCGACGAACTTCGATTTTTTTGATTTTACGCTAAAGGGATTAACTAAAGACTAATCTAGCTGCTGGAATTAAAAACTGACATGAAAAACTAACTAAAAAGCGATAAAAGGAGCAGCTCTTATACCTGGGGGCCACCAGGGAGCAGGGCAGACGCCGGAGCTCCGCCGCGACAAAATTCTCATTCCTCCTGCCGATTCGAGACGCTGGAGCACTCCCCCTGTCACGAGGAACGTCCCAGGAATGGAATCAAGGCTTAAGGTTGGATTAAAATTGGTCAAATTCGAGGAAGGAGGCGGAGCTACTTATTTATAGACATTGGCATGGAGCCTTATTGACCGGCGATTATTACTTAATCCAATGAGTATCTGATTGATCCAAGTTATTGGCAGGCATCATGGATAATCAGAGAGCAATTCTTGTGAAGGAAGCGAGCTTGAACGATGGATGGGATGGCCGTAAAAAAGGGATGAAAATCGGGGAAAAGATGGTTCAGAGACGCCAGAGCTGGGATGGGACAGTTGACCAGGGGGTCAATGAAGGCCGGCGCCCCATTGGTCCACGTCAGCCGCTAAAAGACAAAACAGGAAATTTGAGCCTAAATTGATTTATTTATCATAGTAAATGATTTTATTTGAATTTTCTTAAAACATAAAAATGTGTATTTTTTCATGTAGTATTTATTTGTGATTTTTATTGAATTTTTCGAAGTGTTTTATTATGGTTTTAATTTAATAATGTGTATATGTATGTATTTACATGTATTTTTGTGTATTTTATTTTTTGTTTGTTTATTTTCTTTTATTATTTTATTGGCTTATTTTATAAATTTATAATTTATTTTTGTGAGTATAAAGGTATTTTTATTTAATTTTTAGGAGTTTATTTACATTTTTAAATAAATAGGTATATGCATATGTAAGTATATTTATAGGTATTTTACCAATATATTATGTACATTTTATTTATTTAATGAATTTTATTTGTTTTTATTTTGGATTTGTATTTTTAATAAGTTATATATAATATATACTTTATTATAAAAATATAGATGAATAAAGAATAAAAGAATTAAAATCCCTTTTTATTTATATACATTCTTAACATAGGTATTTTGCCTATGTATTACATAGGTTTATTTTATTTTACAAATGCTTTTTGGTTTTCTTTTAATTTTAATATGTACATGTATTCTATACATTATTTGTAAAATTCTAAAAATATAATTTTGTACAAATAATGCATATTGAATAAAATGATTATTTTAATCAGCCCTGTTTACAAGGAGGGTCAAAAACCTAACTTCTACAGATGAACTCCAAAAATTATGAAACCTATTTTATTAAATAGTTCTTGGAATGCTATATACAATTAAAGGTGAGTTTGTGTGATTTGGAGTTTTTATTTGCAAGATATGGGTCTGTGAAGTTGATATTTTGGCTTTTTATTCTGTGTATAAAATGTACACTGAGTATTATTTTTACACAAACTCAATTTTGTATTTTTATTTACATTATTATCTACAACTTTCATGAACAAAGTTTCTTTATTTGATGAATAAATCATTATGTACAAAATAGGTGTCAAAAATGCATAAATACATGAATAAATAAATGAGGTATTTATTGTATACTGGCCCTTATCTCCCCCTACTTTATTCCTTGTCGACCAATTCCATGCTGGTCTTGGTCTCGGGGTTTGGGTCATAAAATATCTTCAATATTTTATTCCTTTTTCTTTTCTTCTCTTTATTCTATAATTTTGGCATTAAACACCTTATTTATTGTGTAATTAATATAATGAATGATGAATGCTATTATGTACAATTTGATGCTATTTACATGCATTTGTTGGGGTTTTTGAGGCCAAAATGCTAGAATAAAGGTGATGAAATGGAGATTCATCTCCCCCCTATACTTGCCTTTGCTAGTCCCTGGCAAACACTTATGCAATAAGTACAAAAAGAATAAAGAAAAGAAAAAGGAGAATTAAAGAAGGATAGAGTGAATAGGGTTGCTTTCAGTGCAGTGCATTTCTTTATAAAATCTGAATTTGGAGCTCCTGTCAGACCTTGGGTGTAGATGTGTGTGGAACCTAGTCGGGAACCAGCTCTAAAATACAACAGCCTTTGATAGTCACAGAACTCGGTTCAACCCACCTCAATAGCCTGGTCAGAACTAGTCTACATCATACGCAAACCCTTATAACTATGAAGCTGACTTGTACAGTGTAAGTGATGGTGGCTCTCCCCAACTGAAATGACAAAGGAACTGACTTCTCCAGAATGACAACCCAATGATTCCCCAGTCCAACAGCTCTTTCTTCGAGGAGCAGGGTATTCCCTTCTAAGTTCAAGTGGCAACCAGCTCAAGAGGAGGGGGGTGAAGAGAAGAATGGACGGTAGCCAGTGTAGCTACCTATCCTGGGATGCAAGACCAGTGTAGTCAAGTCATCCAGCTGCAGGCTCACATATTTGTCTTTGGAACTCAAGCTTGCTTATTAACTTTGTACATACTTTGCAGGCATTTTATTTTTGTACATGCCTGACCATTTTTTTTCTCTTTTTTTTCAACATACTATTCACAGCAGCATTTACATAAGGAGTTTTTCCGCTTGAGCCAGTAGACTATCCCTCTTTTAAAGCTTTATCGCAACCCACAATCTCCTGTCTTTAGACCTCATGGCTATTGAACTAGGTTGGGGTGCACTTCCCTCCCTAGATGAGGACGAATGTTTCCACCCGTGTGCGTCTCAGACTGGCAAATCCAACCCCCTCACCACTCCAACTGAGTTGAGCCAAGTGAAAGGTGCAAGTGTCCAAGTTAGGTCACGGTCGGCAAGAGTCGTACGTGTGTCTCGAAAAGTTCTAGTTAGTCCACTGAGGTGACTTGAACCCAGCCCTGATTTATCAAAGAATTAAGTCTGCATAGACCTGAAGTCCTTAAACCTAGTTCCTGTAAGGTTCCAGTGTAGTTAGGTGCGGTAAGGTCTAACCAAGCTCCAATTTGAGACTTTATTGGACTGATTCAATCATCAAGCTCACTCAAAAAGAATATGAATGGTATGCTTATGCTATGCACAATGAATGATGCAATTTTTCACAAAGAATTTAAAAGAATCAAAGAATCTTTTTACACAAAGAAATTTTTGCAAATAAAAACTTGACACATACAGAAAAGTACATACAATTATTTACACGGGCGTACCGCTTTATTTACAAACTGTATGGATTTTCAAAGACTTTACAGGTTTTATTGGCGTACAGAAAGAATTTTATGCATTTTATTTCTGATTTACAAGTCTCTGTATCAATGCTCTTTATGCTTCAGCTGTAGTTTTGAAAATAATTTTGCAGACTATAGTACACGATAATTTTTGCAATCATTTACACACATTTGAAGACTATTTTTTTGCAAAGATTTTCACACTATATGTACATTTTTCACAATAATTTTTACAAGCAATTTTCAAAACATTTGCACATAGGTTTTTCAAATCCTTTATTTCATACAAAGAAAAGTTTTGCAATCCAAACAATTTTACACAAGTTGAAAATATTTCACAGCAAGTTTTTCAAACAGTTCACGCTATTTTTCAAATCATACGGTATACGTATCTACCCTGATTTATTAATCAGTATATACAAAAGAAGAAAAATTGTATTTGTCATATAATATGGTTTTTATCAGTTTTATTTGTGATTATTCCTTATTTACAAATGAGAGATTTTTGTGTAGACTCCTCAGACTCATTCAAGAGTCATTTTTCATAAGAGTTTTGAAAGCTCTAGTCCAAAATAATTTTGCAAACATGTACACGTATTTGAAAAAGATTTTACAAAGGTTTTACACATCATAGATAGGTTTTCCAAAACAATTTTGACTATCAAAATTTACAATCATTTGCACGCTATTTTCCACATATTTTGATTTCACTCAAAGAAAATAAATTTTACACACAGAACTGATTTTTCAAAGGTTGAATACTTGTACACACTATTTTCAAACAATTTTCACAAGATTTTTCAAAGAACACTTTTTGCATAAAAGCTTTTTTTCTGACTTAATAATCAGTACAAGTACAACAAGCCTGAGGAGCTTACAATCATCTTTTATTATTATAGGACTACTTTTTACATTTTAATTTATATTGGGATGACATATTTTATTTTTCAGTATGAGTTATGGCTTATAGTGTATACATGGTATATACGACCCCCCTATACTTAGCTTGAGCTATGTCCTCATAGATCGAAGAGAAAAGCAGAGACATAACTCGTACTGAGTATAGATAAGTCGAAAGAATATATATGAATGAAATGAATGAATGAGAAGTTGACCGTTGATGAATACCCATTCATCACTCTTTATTCTTATATTTTAGCTACAAAAACCTTTGCAAATACATGTAGATATGTGTAAATAGGAATAATTATCAAAGGCATGCATTGTGTAAAAACCTATAATTAGCATGTTTTTGTGCAAAAATAAAAGAATAAAGATTAAAAAGAAAAAGAGGGAAATATTTAGAATAAATATTGAGCAACCTAACCCAAGGGAGGGCTCAGCATGGGCCTGACCGCATAAAAGCCAAAATAGAAGGAGATAGGGGCTCATGTGTAAGTATTTATGTAAATAAAATAAAGATATTTTCCTCACCAAAAATATGCTTGTAAATACTTGTATATATTTATAAAACATAAAAAACAAAAGAAAAAGTTAAAAATAAAAAAGAATTAAAACACCCCTTTCATCATGTACATAAACCACTTCTAGGTATTTATTTCACCTTGTAAATAAATAAAATTAATTTCCAAAACTTTTTGTAAATATTCTATGTTATATATTGTAAATAAATAAAATAAGAACAATCAAATCAAAAACAAAATAAAAATAGCAAAAATTAAAAATACAAGAATGCATTGTACATATACCATGTATATAGATGTGCATATATATTTATTTTACCTATGTATATAAATAATAAACATAAAATAAAAATACCTTTTTATTCCTTATTTTATAATGAAAATAAATAAAATATAAAATATGAATAAAATTGTTCCAAAATAACAATTAAAAATCAAAAAATCAAAACCCTATATATTGTATATATATCTATATAGTACATAGTATGTATATACCTTATTTTTATTTCTAAAAAATTATTAAAAATCACCAAAAAATAGAAAAAAAATAAAATAAAAATCTTTCATGTTTTAACTTTTTGCAAATTCGGCCCCTAGCTACCCTTATTTTGTGCTTGAAGATCCAGCCACGTGGCCGATTTCCATTGGGTCCTGGGGATGTTGACCGCCCGGTCAACTACCCCCCCCCAGGACCACTTCGCACGATTCTTAGCGGGTAAGCCCGCTTCTCGGATTTTTAGCGATTAAACCCGGATCCCATCCACTCAAATCCTGGGTCCGACTTCTTCGTGATTCACCCGACACCCTCGCCGGAGCTGCACCCTCAGGATCCGCGCGCTTCCACGCCCTACCCGGCCTCATCTTCCCGGACCCTCGCCCATATTTAGCTCGAGCTCCGCCACCTCATTTCTCCATCTTTGGTCACTTGTCTCCACCCCCAGTGAGCTCCAGAGCGTCCACGAGAGTGACAGCTTGCGTCCCGACCTGTCGAAGCGAGGAGAGGGAGCTTGGCCATCGATCCAGCGAGCACAGCCGCCGTAGCTCCGCCACCAGCGTGAGCTCCGAGCCTCGGAGGGAGACGATCCTTGAGGCGACGACCAGGAGCTTCAGCAGCTCCTCCCCAGTCTCTCCGACCACCCAGGTAGCCCCTTAGGCTTTCCTTTTTCGTCGATTTCCATTTACGCCCAAATCGCGCCGCCGCCGTATATCTTCGATTCCGACCACTCCATTATCCCTTTCGATCATCGGAGTCGACCATCGCATTCGCCTCCTTCCGACGCACCTTCTGCACCCCTCCGTTCAACCCAGCTCGCACAGGAGCTGGGAACCGAGCTCCTCCGTCCACCACCTTCGCCGGAGCTTGCCATTCCGACCCACCGTTCACCGTCGCTACGCCTAACCGGGTCGAGGCAATTTGCCCTCGACCCGCGAGTCTCCTGAGCTATTTTGCAGGTGCTACCAAGCCCATCTGAGGGCTTTGGTCATTCAGGCTAGGAGGCCCAGCTCCGCCGACCTCGCCCGAGCTTCTCTGAGCTCGGCTCGATCATCGGAGCCTACCGGCAGACGCGGGATCCCTCCACGATTCTTCTCCGACATTCAGAGTGCTCCTAGGAGGTCAGCTGCGCTAGCACGAGGCCGGCGAGTCTCGCCGGCGACCTGTTCATCCAGGACCCTCCGTTGCCGTCGATCGTTCCTTCTCGCTCCAGTCTTCATCAACGCCGTTCATCTCTGGAGCAATCACCACCGTTCGATCTGAGGAGGGAAGATCTGGAGCGCCCACCGATAGCTACCATCCGATCATCCACGTGGCGTGCATCCAGCCCGTCCGCTTAAAAAAGGGTAATTTACCCTTAGGCCCTGTCTTTCTTTTTATTTCGTTTTAGTCCTGTAAAAATAGAACTCAGTTGCTTAGTTTTCGGGTTATTTACATAGTGGACCTCGTACTTTATTTTATTTGCATTTATACCCCTGTGCGTTGTATGCCACGTGCTTCGTCACGTGTTTATCTAGTTTATTTGCAATAGAGACCCCTGTAGTTCTGGTTGTTCCTGATTGAATGAAAAGTTTTACTTATTTGCATTTATTCCCCTGTGCGTGGTTTATTTGAGCATGTGCGTTATATGTTGGGTATTTTGCAAATAATCCCCTGGACTTTTGGTACCTGTTACCAATAAGTCCTCGGGACTTATTTTTATTACATTTGGGTCCGTGAGTGCCCCAGGCACGTGCGTGGCGCGTGTTTTGTTGGGTATTTTGCACCAGACCCCCCAGAATTTTGGGTATTTGCACTTTGGTCCCTGTGCACTGTACCCTCTCTTTATTTTCGAATAAAATAGCAAAACACCTCCAAATCCAACGAAAATTGGACACATGGCTCCTGCCATGTTGTAAAATTTTAGATTTTTGAGGACATTTTTGATTTCATTTGATATTTTTAAAAAATCAAAAACCCGTAATTTTGCTACTGTCTATCTTGAAACATCATAAAAAAATATTAAAACCCTCTTAGAAATTCCAAAAAAATTAGCTACTGTTTGTCTTACTTAGTTTGATTTTCTAGTCAATTTTGGCTATTTTTCATTACTAAAAACCACTAAAAACTTAAAAACACTCGAAAACCTATAAAAATTCTAGTAAATAAATTAAAAATCCAAAAACAATAAAATTGGTGCCTAAATTTTCCTCATTTTGTCTTCTTTACAGGAAAATTACCTCCCAGCCATTTTAAGGCTCTTAGATATTTTATCTAGAGCTTTTTGGCTCGGCTGGACAGTACCATTTATTTTCGTCACTGTTTGATTTTTAGAAAATTAAATAAATATCAGAAAATTCTCAAAAATTCACCAAAAACACTAAAAATTATAAAAGCCATAAAAATATTTTTGTTTGAATTTTTGGTTGATTTTTAGTGCTTTAAATAAATTGTTGCAGTTTGCTTTTCTTTGTTTTTCTTATTTTCTTTATACATTAAAAATCCAAAAAAATATAAAATAAATTAAAAACCACTAAAAATAGTTTCTCCTTTTATTTTATTTCTTTTTACTACTTCGTAGGCCGAGAGGCCAACCCGTGCTCCTTGAGTTCGACCCTGGTCGCTATACCAGGTTAATCCAATAGCAGGACCGCTGTTTTGTGTTTTATCTATTTTATCTCTATTAGTGGTTCATTTTTCTTGATTAACCCGAGTCCGATTGATTGAGGTCGCAACGACCGATTGATACCTTTACCTTAGTCATTTGGATGGTTATCAGAATGGCACCGTTGCCGGGGAGCACGGCTTAGTAGTTTTGTTTTTATTTTCGTTTTCTGTTTTCGCGGCTTTTCGCGGCTCTTTTAGAGCTCGCGGCTTTTCGCGGCTCTTGTCTATATTTTATTTTTGTTTTATTTAGTTTTATTTTCTTTTTCTTTTATTTTTGTCTTTGTTTGATTTTGAGTGTTTATTTTATTTTGTATTTTTGCATATATACCCTCATTTTTAGTTTCATTTATTTTTCTTTTTATTATTATTTGATTATTTTGGTCTGACCATTCTTCTCTTTCTTGCGAGGGCCCGAGGACCGAGGCGGCCGATTTCGAGAAGCCGACGCAACCGCGGGATTCGGAGGCGGCTCTTTTCTTTGCGGAGCCGCAGGAGAGAGTGAGAGAAAGTTGAGTGGGAGAGGATTTTTCTTTTTATTGCATTATTATTGTAATAATACAGGGACTCAGAGACTGGACTTGGACTTTGCTTGGACTTAGTGGGTCTGTTTCGCCGAGCACCGGTGTGCTCGGGGGACCCTTAGGATTTTCGCGGCTTTTTACGCGGTTTTGGTTTTCTTTTATTTTCTTACTGCCTTTTCCGGTGTTTACGCGGTTTTCATCGAGCCCCTAGACTTAGGAATTTCTCTTGCTTGTGCCGTAATTAGTAGGGTCCCCACACCTAATTGCTTGCCTGTTCCTATAGAACGTTAATTGGACTCACTAATAATCAATTAATAAAAATAACCGACTCATCTCCTTCGTAGCCTACGTGCCGCAGCTCACCCTGTAAAGCGCTTTCTCCTACCCCCGATTTGTCGGGCAGAGGAGGGGTAGGCCAAGACCGGACCCTTTGGCTTGGAGGTCGGTGACCGGTTAGACGGTTCTGCGATAGAAATTGCTCGTCTAGGACTCGGTTTTTCCCGTTGCATCATTTAGGTAGTTTACTTTTCAGTCTTTAAATTCTGCGCGGATCACTTGCATGTAGAGTGCTGGAGACAAGGTACGCATTTCTGACTCAGCATGCATCATTGATTTCATCGCGCATCGGCTTTTTCGTCTTCTCCCCCTGTTTTGGATTAAATAACCAGGAGAACCGAAAAATTCGTTAGGCCTTTTGTTTTGATTTGAAAAATATTAAAAAAGAAAAACCATAAAATTGGGACTGGTTAACACTATTGATCTTAAAAGACGCTCACCCTAAAAATTTTGTCTTGGGGAGAGCAACCCCCTCATTGTATGGTTTGGATGCGCGAGAGAGTGACCCGCACCCTAGGTAGAGCCCTCCGGTGCTAGTCCCGACTGATTACCGACTCTTCCGTGCGGGCCAGTCGGTTGGGGTAGCATCGGGTATCCTAACAGGTCACGTAAGCGCTCTGATATTTTGTGTGTTCACCTAATAAAATCGACAAGATAATTTGACCGAACTTTCATGGTCTTCAACTCGCGTTGCGTTGGTGAACCGGGGGTTTGTTTTGTGATCATAGTTTCTCCAGATCTCATCCGCCCTACTCGCCAGATCAAGATGATGGGTAGACGCTCTCTTAGGCAGCCTCTGGCTGCACCGCTTTCGGGCACGTCTACACAATCATCTAGGTTGGCCCGCGAGAGCCAAGACCAGCTCTCCGAGCCCGAGTACGACTCCGCCCTGTTCCCCCTCGACCCCCTTTCTTTCGGACCTGAGCGACATGAGCCCGAGGAGAGATTGATAGATTTGACAGCACCTGAGTTGGGCTCGTTTGATTTTGCAGCAGACGACATGGCCGGCAGTTCTGAGGATCGTTCCCGTCAGCCTGAGCACTTCGTATTGGATCAGGGAGCGATCAACTCCACCTTGATCGCCTCGTTGGAGACAGTCCAGCAACAGCTGAGGGATCAGGGAGCATTTATGCTCGACATGAGGAGAGAGATGGAGCAGATGCGAGCAGAGAGAGCAGAGCGAGAGCAGAGGAGAGAGGGACCGAGGATCCCAGATGATGTGGATGCAGCAGCCGCCGCAGCAGCGGCAGCCGCCGCAGGAGCGGCCGGAGGATCACCGAGACCGATGCGGGAGTTACACAACCCCGGATCGACGCTGACGCACCACTGGGTAGTACTTCCAGCGATCGTGGGGGACTTCAAGTTCCCCCCGAACACTTTGCAGCTACTCCCCCGCTTCCACGGACTCGTGACAGAGGAGCCCCATCTCCACCTCCAGGAGTTTTTGATGATATGCAGCACTGTCCACGACCGTCAGGTGGACCAGGACACGATCAGGATGATCGCCTTCCCCTTCTCCTTAGCTGACAGAGCAGCCACCTGGCTGAAGCATTTGGGGAGGTTTGTTTACACCTGGGAGCAGCTCCACACCGAGTACTTGAACAAGTACTATCCACTCGGGCGGACGAATGCAGCGAGGGCCCTGATCAGCAACTTCTCCATGCTCCCCAACGAGCAGTTTCACGAGGCATGGGAGAGGTTCCGAGAGCTCACAGACAGATGCCCGCACCACGACATTTCCAAGTCGAACCTAGTTCAGAGCTTCTTCAGCGGGTTGACACCAGAGCTCCAGGGTCTGGTGAACGCTTCTTGCGGCGGGTCCTATTTCGCCAAGGACCACGACCAGGTCTGGGCCATCTACGAGGAGATGGCCGAGAATTACATGGTGATGTCCCAGACCCGGTTGTACACACAGGGGAGACCCCAGCAGCAGCCAGGACCCGTGCAGTACCAGCGGATAGCACGGGTCGACGCCGGTCCATCCAGTTCATCCGCAGTTGCAGCAGCACAGGCAGAGTCATCCGCTGCGGACATGGGCATCATCAGCGAGAAGTTGGACCGGATGGAGCTGATTGAGAAGAAGCAGTGCCAGAGCATCACGCAGATGGAGCAGATGGCACAGACTTTGAGCGACATGAAGACCCAGCTCATGTGTCTCCAGGAGGCACAGACGGCTTCACAGCCCCGTCTTAAATCGTGAGGCGACTCCGGCGGCAGCAGCAGCTCGTCCCAGTGCTCCAGCTCCCTACAGCAGCCTAGACAGGTTCACCTTGTACAGGCGGAGCCGTACCAGCAGCAGCAACCCTCCTACCAGTCCCCACCATCTCCAGACATGCAGATGGTGGTATACCAGCCGGATCAGCCTCTGGCAGTACTCCCGCCAGCCCCCCACGATGCAGAGCCATTGATGGATGTCAACGGGATTTGGTATGACCGCCCCCATCCTGGGATCCTACGAGACCATCCCGGATTCAGGTGGGGGAGTGGAGGTACCCAGCCCCAGCAGCAGCCAGCCGGTCAGGGAGGGCAGTATGGCCAGCAGAGAGATCACCAGCCGCAGCAGCAGCCCCCAGCATACCAGTCACACCAGCCTTCGTCCTTCGGTCCTCGTCCCTATCAGCAGCAGGGACAGTCTTGGAGACGTGAGCAGCAGGCTCACCCAGCATACCAGCAGCATCCTTCCTCCTACCCCTCTCAGCAGCACCATCAGCAGTTCCAGCAGCCTCAGCACCAAAGAGGCTACCCGTCGGGCTCCCATGAGAGCCCCGCCTTGGATGACATCGCCCGCCTCCTCACGGATCAGCAGGCTACATTTAGACGGGAGATGGACGAGTTCCGCCAGGAGATGCGGGACCTGGTGAGAGGGAAGGCCGAGCCGAACCCGAATAACCTCAAGAGGAAATCTGAGCAGGTAGTTTCCACTGAGTACACCACTCCTAGTGATCCATTTGTTGATACATCTTCGGATCTGTTTGATGCTGATTTTGTTGCACTTAGGAGCGGTAGGACACCAGCAGGCGGCGGCGCCTCGTCTGAGCTACAACACGAGGATACTTCTGGGGCGCTACATGAGGAGAGCAGTACTGATGCCGCACACGATGATGACGGTGGCACTGATGCCACCAAGGATGCTGATTCCACCGGCGGTACTGAGGCCGCCGCTTCACCAGTTCGAGGAGGTGGTACTGACGCCACCAGTATAGCCGAACCAGCCCGTGGTACTGAGGTCGCGAGACGTCCAGTAGCAGTAGCAGCAGAGCCAGCCCGTGGTGGTACTGAGGCCACCGGTGTCTGTTTTGATAGAAGTGTTGTCTTTCCTTCGGTTGATGTATCTCAGAATTCTGTTTTGAATAAAGGAAAAGGTTTAGTTTCTTCTGGTCCCACTGTGGTGCTTGATGTATGTGCGGATCCGGCCGTCGAGCCGTCTAGGCCTTTTCCTAGTCCTTCATCTGTGAAGGACCCTGTGATCCCCTTCCCTAGAGCCCTTCAGATGGGGAAGGGGAGGAAAAAAGAAAAAGACCCAAAAAAGAGAGAGCAGGAGGAATTCAGCCAGAGCATGATCGACAGATTTCACATCCAGCTGACCCTCCAGGAGGCTTTGCAGCACATCCCCCTTCTTCAGCGATCTTTGAGAGACAGGACCACAGTCAGGAGGAGGAGGAGGAACCACACTTCAGAGATTCATGTGCTGACGAAAGCCACGTGTTTCGCGATCCAGAACCGTCTGCCAGCCAAGAGGCCAGATTCAGGGGCACCGTATGTCAGATGCCATATTAGTGAGCAGAGGTTCGACCGGACTCTATTAGATAGCGGATCGTCAATCAACCTTCTTCCGGCAGCCCTTCTCGACCGTTTCGAGTTGGGGACTCTTCGACAGAGCAGGACAGTCCTTCAGTTCGCTGATCGATCTGTCAAGAGGCCGAAGGGGTTGTTGCGAGACGTTATCGTCACGATTCAGGGCCTGCAATTCCCCGTGGACTTCGTAGTGTTGGACATGGAGATCCCTGATTCAGTGGCCGATACCCCCATCATCCTTGGTCGTCCGTTCTTGGCCACAGCCAAGGCGGTGACTGATCATGATAGCGGGAAGGTATACTTTCGCGTCGAGGGCGAAAGTGTACAAATAGAGACGGTCGAGGACTACAGAGCCAGAGAGAGAGCACGCTCAGAGGCTAGCACAGATTCAGAGCATCTGACAGACGCAGAGCCAGACATCCACCAGGACTGTGATTTTGTGATCACAGACGACGAGGCAGCATGGGCAGATCCTGCAGCACATGCCATCCTCTCATTTTCAGATACAGCTGATGCCGAGATGATAGCAGAGGAGAGTCTGGAGAGCACAACCCTGGTCCAGGATACTACAGAGGCAGCAGAGCCGGTCCTTGATCGCGACACGACTATCAGTGATGGTGGTGCTGAGGCCACCTTGTGTTACGGTGGTACTTATGCCACCGCGTTTGATGCAGATCCCTCGGATTCAGAGTCTGATTGGGCAGATTGTGATGATCAGATGCCAGACTTGAGTCCACCTGAGCCTACAGATGAGGAGGAGGTAGATGCAGAGCAGATCAGAGACAACACAGTTGAGCAGCCTTCTCCAGATCCAGTTTGCGAGAGTTCGCTTTCTTTCTCCCAGGCAGATTTGGCAGACTTAGCAGCATTGACACATTTCCTTCCGCAGCCAGATTTGCCAGCGCCCAGCTGTCCAGAGCTGAAGCCGCTCCCTACTTCGCTGAAGTATCGATTCCTTGCGGGCGAGCCTGAGATGTACCCAGTCATCATCTCTGTCGATCTGACTGGAGAGCAAGAATCCCGTTTGATGGGGGTTCTTGAAAAGAACCGCAAGGCAATCGGATGGAACGTAGCAGATCTCCATGGGATTAGTCCATCAATGTGCTCCCACCATATCTATCTCGAGGAGGGGGCGAAGCCGTTGCGTGAGTTCCAGCGGCGACTGAACCCCAACCTGAGAGAGGTCGTGATGAAGGAAATATCGAAATGGTGGAGTGCAGATTTTATTTATCCCATTTCCGACTCCAAGTGGGTCAGCCCCTTGCATGTGGTGCCCAAGAAGACGGGCATCACGACTGTGATCAGTGAGTCAGGAGAGGAGATTGCTACACGAGTACCCACCTCTTGGAGGGTCTGTGTTGACTACAGGAGACTCAACCAGGCCACCAAGAAGGACCATTTCCCCCTACCTTTTATTGACCAGATCATTGAGAGACTGGCAGGGAAGAGCCATTATTGCTTCCTGGATGGGTACTCGGGCTACAACCAGGTGGCCATCGCTCCTGAGGACCAGGAGAAGACCACCTTTACCTGTCCCTTTGGTACATATGCCTTTCGACGCATGCCATTCGGGCTATGCAATGCCCCTGCGACTTTTCAGAGGTGCATGCTGTCGATCTTTTCGGACATGGTAGGGGAGTGTTTGGAGGTCTTCATGGACGATTTCTCGGTCTACGGTGACGGATTCGACTCCTGTCTTGACTGCCTAGACCGAGTACTCCAGCGATGTATTGAGTACCATTTGGTTCTATCTTGGGAGAAGAGTCACTTCATGGTGACTCAAGGGACGGTGCTTGGCCACATCATCTCCAACAGGGGCATAGAGGTGGATCCGGCCAAGGTTGATGTCATTAGAAAACTCGCACCGCCGTCCAATTTGAGGCAGCTACGGTCATTCCTGGGGCACGTTGGATTTTATAGGAGATTTATTCAGGATTTCAGCAGGATTCCCCGGCCGTTGACTGACCTCTTGACGAAAGACACCGAGTTCCTTGTCGATGACAAGTGTCTCTCGTCCTTCGCGACTCTACAACAGTGTGTTATTGAGGCTCCTGTCCTCCAGCCGCCTGATTGGTCTCTCCCATTCGAGATCATGACGGACGCCTCCGATTTTGCCGTAGGGGCAGTGCTGGGACAGAGAAGGGATGGAGTTCCATTTGCCCTTCACTACACTAGCCGCACATTGGATTCCGCTCAGCGGAATTACACGGTCACAGAGAAGGAGATGCTAGCCGTAGTGTTCGCCCTAGATAAGTTTCGATTGTATATCATTGGATCTAGAGTGACTTTGTACACAGATCACACCGCCATCAGGTACCTCATGGCAAAGAAGGATGCCAAGGCCAGATTGACTAGATGGATCCTTCTACTCCAGGAGTTCGATATTGAGATTAAGGATAAGCCTGGAGTCAAGAATGTGGTGGCGGATCATCTCTCCCGTTTAGAGCAGCCTGAGGAGTCTGAGCAGATTGACCCCATTCGAGATACCTTCCCAGATGAGGTGATCCTTGCTATCGCCTCACTCCCGTGGTACGCCGATATTGTGAACTTTCTCGTTGCTGGGAAAGTCCCACAAGATTGGCCCAGGCAGAGACTTGAGACCTTCCTTGCGAAGGCCAAGTCCTACCATTGGGAGGATCCCATCCTTTACCACGAAGGAGGGGATAGCGTCTGGCGTCGGTGTATTCCTCAGGAGGAACACCATAGCGTCCTCACTTACTGCCACAAGCTTGAGGCAGGAGGACATCATTCTGGGAGGAGAACGGCACAGAAAGTGCTCCAATCCGGTTTGTGGTGGCCTACCCTCTTCAAGGACTCAGATGAGTTCGTGAAGAGGTGTACTGACTGTCAGAGGATGGGCACTTGTGGACAGCGTGATATGATGCCGATGCAGCCCATTCACTTCTGTGAGGTTTTTGACACATGGGGCATCGATTTCATGGGTCCATTCCCTAAGAGTCAGGGATTTGAGTACATTCTGTTGGCCGTAGATTATGTTAGTCGTTGGGTGGAGGCTATCCCCGCCCGAGCCGCTGATGCGAGGACAGTTTGCAGATTTTTGAGGAAGCACATCATCACGCGGTTCGGGGTTCCACGAGTTCTGATTTCTGATGGGGGATCTCACTTCATCAACGACCAGGTGAAGGCCCTTGCCAGCGAGTTCGGTATAGACCATCGTGTTGCTACACCTTACCATCCACAAACGAATGGTCTTGCCGAGGTGTCGAATAGGGAGATCAAGACTATATTGCAGAAAGTCGTCCGCCCTGACCGAAAGGATTGGTCACAGCTTTTGGACTCGGTCTTGTGGGCATATAGGACGTCTTTCAAGACACCATTAGGCACATCTCCCTTTCGCCTCGTATATGGCAAGCCGTGCCATTTACCTGTTGAGCTGAGGCACAAGTCACTTTGGGCAGTCACAGATATTCTGATGGATCCAGATGGTATGGGAGACCAGAGGAGGGCAGAGTTAGCAGCCTTGGAAGAGCTTAGAGATACAGCTTTCTCAAATATCCTACATTATAAGGAGAAAGTGAAGGAGTGGCATGATTCTCACATCAGCCACAAGCATTTTGAGATTGGACAGAGAGTATGGCTGTTTGATGCGAGGCTACGATTATTTCCAGGGAATCTACAGAGCAAATGGAAGGGACCGTACTTGGTCAGAAAGGTACACGACAACGGTAGCATTGACATATCTGAGTTGTCTTCTGAGAGTACCTTTCGAGTGAACGGCCAGCGGCTCAAACCATTTCTAGATCATGAGCCGCGGGTCGCTGATCTTGCCCCTATTCATTTTGCGTGAGATGTGATCTTTGACTCACATCTAATGCATCTCACGCCTGAGTTTCACTGATCTTCCGCCTTGTATAGATCCATATGTCCATATCACTACATTCCTTAGTCCCACATCCCTTTCTTCATCTCTTGATTATGCTATACTTAGGGTGCACTTTACCCTAAGTATAGGGGGGATGTGAGACCTTTTGAGTATTTCTTTTGTTTCTGCCTACCCCTGTTTTGCTGCCTATACTTAGGGATCTTTCACCCTAAGTATAGGGGGGGTAGACCCTGTACATTCTCCACTCGGTTTTCCCTTAGTATACAGCCTGTTATACTTAGGATTATTTAATCCTAAGTATAGGGGGAAGACCCGAGACCCTCTTGACTTTTCATTCTTCCTTGTATATAACCTTTCTTTTCACTTTCCTATAGCTAGCACGAGTTATGTCTTCTTCATCGCTCTTGACTCTGAGGACATCGTTCGAGCTAAGTATAGGGGGGTGTGTATATATTTCATATATACTTTAGCCATAACTCGTACTTTGTGTGAGTGTGTTAATAAATAAATTGGCTAAAAATCACAAAAATTAAAAAATTTTTTATGTACATAAACTTCTTTTATTTGCACATAAATAGCTAGTGTACAAATTATTTTTGTAAAAATGATTTCAAAAATCTTTGATGTAAAGCTTGTGTAAATATTTTCTTATCAAAATTATGTATATAGTACAAAATTTTTCCAAAATGTTTTGAAAATCAAAAGTTTGCAAAAATCTTGTGTAAATGTGTGTAAATATCTCTTTGCAAAACTTGCACTTCATGCATCATCCATTCATGATTTCAAAACATTTTTCAAAAATTTTGCATGATTGTAAAATTTGTGTAAATAAGCATCTTTTGTACATATGTATATAGTTTTTCTGGATGATAGTTGACATTTAAACTAGCCTGGAATCAAATTGAGGAATGGAGCTTGATTAAGATCTTAATCCACCTAACTTCTAAGAGGAACCTTATAGGGCTTAGGTTTAAGGCTTTTCAGGTCCGTAGTGACTTAATTCTTTGAGTCCACTAGGCTATGATCACATGTCATCTCAATGAGCCTAAGTAGAGCACTTAACAGCAACACATGACTCATATAGATTATGGCTTTACTTGGACACCAGCACTATGCACCGAGCTCTCTACGGATGAGGTGGTGAGGAGGCATTCTTCCTTGACTTGGGGTAGAATATGAGAGTAGTACTTCTAGGCGGAACCTCTCTTCTTCTTTTAGTGAAGGAAGTGCGTCTCAACTTGGTCTGGTTGCCATGAGGTCTAACGACGGGAGTTGTGGGTTGCAATAAAGCTTCAAAAGAGGGATAGTCTACTGGCTCAAGAGGAAAAACTCCTTGTATATATGCTGCACATGTATATGTTGTACAGATGCACTTGAAAAAAAATGTGCAAAAAGAAAATAACTCCAAAAAAGTGGTGGGTCTGATTGAAAATGATAATCCCACCGGAGTATGTATATAGAGTGCAATAAGCAAAGCTTGGTTTCATGTTCCACCTGATGTAGCTTGCAGTAGGGAGACTTGGCTACACTGGTCAACCTCCCAAGGGTACTTGGCTACACTGGCCTTGACCCATTCTCTTCTTCCTCCTCTTCTTGAGCCGGTTGAACTTGAACTTAGAAGGGAATACCCCGCTCCTCGAGGAAAGAGTGGCCAGACTGAGGTCATAGAGTTACCTTGTTGGGGAGGGTTGTCAAGTTGCCATTTCTGAGGTGGAGAGCTTAGACCTCACTTTCACAGGACAAGAAAAGATTCATGGTCTTCAGGGTTTGTGATTGATGACTTGTTCTGATCTGGAGCATTGAGGAGTCTTGGTTATAGATTAGTGGAACTTAGAGGCTGTTGAGTTTTAGACTTAAGTCCAAATAAGGTTCCGACAAATTAATAATCCAAAGATCTGATCAAGCTCCATACCCCAATTTAATGAAGGCAAGTTTAATAATCAACCTTGATCCAGGTACATCCTCTTTTTCTTTTTCTTTCTTTCTTTTTCACTTCTTGTTTTTCAAGTAAGTGTTTGCTAAGGGACTAGCAAAGTTAAGTATAGGGGGGTGATGAATACCCATTCATCACTCTTTATTCTTATATTTTAGCTACAAAAACCTTTGCAAATACATGTAGATATGTGTAAATAGGAATAATTATCAAAGGCATGCATTGTGTAAAAACCTATAATTAGCATGTTTTTGTGCAAAAATAAAAGAATAAAGATTAAAAAGAAAAAGAGGGAAATATTTAGAATAAATATTGAGCAACCTAACCCAAGGGAGGGCTCAGCATGGGCCTGACCGCATAAAAGCCAAAATAGAGGGAGATAGGGGCTCATGTGTAAGTATTTATGTAAATAAAATAAAGATATTTTCCTCACCAAAAATATGCTTGTAAATACTTGTATATATTTATAAAACATAAAAAACAAAAGAAAAAGTTAAAAATCAAAAAGAATTAAAACACCCCTTTCATCATGTACATAAACCACTTCTAGGTATTTATTTCACCTTGTAAATAAATAAAATTAATTTCCAAAACTTTTTGTAAATATTCTATGTTATATATTGTAAATAAATAAAATAAGAACAATCAAATCAAAAACAAAATAAAAATAGCAAAAATTAAAAATACAAGAATGCATTGTACATATACCATGTATATAGATGTGCATATATATTTATTTTACCTATGTATATAAATAATAAAAATAAAATAAAAATACCTTTTTATTCCTTATTTTATAATGAAAATAAATAAAATATAAAATAGGAATAAAATTGTTCAAAAATAACAATTAAAAATCAAAAAATCAAAACCTTATATATTGTATACATATCTATATAGTACATATTATGTATATACCTTATTTTTATTTCTAAAAAATTATTAAAATCACCAAAAAATAGAAAAAAATAAAATAAAAATCTTTCATGTTTTAACTTTTTGCAAATTCGGCCCCTAGCTACCCTTATTTTGTGCTTGAAGATCCAGCCACGTGGCCGATTTCCATTGGGTCCTGGGGATGTTGACCGCCCGGTCAACTACCCCCCCAGGACCACTTCGCACGATTCTTAGCGGGTAAGCCCGCTTCTCGGATTTTTAGCGATTAAACCCGGATCCCATCCACTCAAATCCCGGGTCCGACTTCTTCGCGAATCACCCGACACCCTCGCCGGAGCTGCACCCTCGGGATCCGCGCGCTTCCACGCCCTACCCGACCTCATCTTCCCGGACCCTCGCCCATATTTAGCTCGAGCTCCGCCACCTCATTTCTCCATCTTTGGTCACTTGTCTCCACCCCCAGTGAGCTCCAGAGCGTCCGCGAGAGTGACAACTTGCGTCCCGACCTGTCGAAGCGAGGAGAGGGAGCTTGGCCATCGATCCGGCGAGCACAGCCGCCGTAGCTCCGCCACCAGCGTGAGCTCCGAGCCTCGGAGGGAGACGATCCTTGAGGCGACGACCAGGAGCTTCAGCAGCTCCTCCCCAGTCTCTCCGACCACCCAGGTAGCCCCTTAGGCTTTCCTTTTTCGTCGATTTCCATTTACGCCCAAATCGCGCCGCCGCCGTATATCTTCGATTCCGACCACTCCATTATCCCTTTCGATCATCGGAGTCGACCATCGCATTCGCGTCCTTCCGACGCACCTTCTGCACCCCTCCGTTCAACCCAGCTCGCACAGGAGCTGGGAACCGAGCTCCTCCGTCCACCACCTTCGCCGGAGCTTGCCATTCCGACCCACCGTTCACCGTCGCTACGCCTAACCGGGTCGAGGCAATTTGCCCTCGACCCGCGAGTCTCCTGAGCTATTTTGCAGGTGCTACCAAGCCCATCTGAGGGCTTTGGTCATTCAGGCTAGGAGGCCCAGCTCCGCCGACCTCGCCCGAGCTTCTCTGAGCTCGGCTCGATCATCGGAGCCTACCGGCAGACGCGGGAGCCCTCCACGATTCTTCTCCGACATTTAGAGTGCTCCTAGGAGGTCAGCTGCGCTAGCACGAGGCCGGCGAGTCTCGCCGGCGACCTGTTCATCCAGGACCCTCCGTTGCCGTCGATCGTCCCTTCTCGCTCCAGTCTTCATCAACGCCGTTCATCTCCGGAGCAATCACCACCATTCGATCTGAGGAGGGAAGATCTGGAGCGCCCACCGATAGCTACCATCCGATCATCCACATGGCGCGCATCCAGCCCGTCCGCTTAATAAAGGGTAATTTACCCTTAGGCCCTGTCTTTCTTTTTATTTCATTTTAGTCCTGTAAATATAGAACTCAGTTGTTTAGTTTTTGGGTTATTTACATAGTGGACCTCGTACTTTATTTTATTTGCATTTATACCCCTGTGCGTTGTATGCCACGTGCTTCGTCACGTGTTTATCTGGTTTATTTGCAATAGAGACCCCTGTAGTTTTGGTTGTTCCTGATTGAATGAAAAGTTTTACTTATTTGCATTTATACCCCTATGCGTGGTTTATTTGAGCATGTGCGTTATATGTTGGGTATTTTACAAATAAGCCCCTAGACTTTTGGTACCTGTTACCAATAAGTCCTCGGGACTTATTTTTATTACATTTAGGTCCCTGAGTGCCCCAGGTACGCGCGTGGCGCGTGTTTTGCTGGGTATTTTGCACCAGACCCCTAGAACTTTGGGTATTTGCACTTTGGTCCCTGTGCACTGTACCCTCTCTTTATTTTCGAATAAAATAGCAAAACACCTTCAAATCCAACGAAAATTGGACACATGGCTCCTGCCATGTTGTAAAATTTTTGTAGATTTTTGAGGACATTTTTGATTTCATTTGATATTTTTAAAAAATCAAAAACCCGTAATTTTGCTACTGTCTATCTTGAAAAATCACAAAAAATATTAAAACTCACTTTAAAATTCCACAAAAATTAGCTACTGTTTGTCTTACTTAGTTTGATTTTCTAGTCAATGTTGGCTATTTTTCATTACTGAAAACCACTAAAAACTTAAAAACACTCAGAAACCTATAAAAATTCTAGTAAATAAATTAAAAATCCAAAAACAATAAAATTGGTGCCTAAATTTTCCTCATTTTGTCTTCTTTACAGGAAAATTACCTCCCAGCCATTTTAGGGCTCTTAGATATTTTATCTAGAGCTTTTTGGCTCGGCTGGACAGTACCATTTATTTTCGTCACTGTTTGATTTTTAGAAAATTCAATAAATATCAGAAAATTCTCAAAAATTCATCAAAAACACTAAAAATTATAAAAGCCATAAAAATATTTTTGTTTGAATTTTTGGTTGATTTTTAGTGCTTTAAATAAATTGTTGCAGTGTGCTTTTCTTTGTTTTTCTTATTTTCTTTATACATTAAAAATCCAAAAAAATATAAAATAAATTAAAAACCACTAAAAATAGTTTCTCCTTTTATTTTATTTCTTTTTACTACTTCGTAGGTCGAGAGGCCAACCCGTGCTCCTTGAGTTCGACCCTGATCGCTATACCAGGTTAATCCAATAGCAGGACCGTTGTTTTGTGTTTTATCTGTTTTATCTCTATTAGTGGTTCATTTTTCTTGATTGACCCGAGTCCGATTGATTGAGGTCGCAACGACCGATTGATACCTTTACCTTAGTCATTTGGATGGTTATCAACCGTCCCCCCTATACTTAGGATCAAGCAATCCTAAGTATAGCAGACTGTACAAAAAACAGGGAGGGTCAAGGTTGGGAATACACAGATCGTACTCATATTGTCTCCCCCTATACTTAGGGTAAGATACTCCTAAGTATAGACAAGAAGAGGAGACAATGGAGAGGATCGGAATGAAATGAAAAACTCGGGGTGCACATCCTCCCTATACTTAGGACCAAGTACGTCCTAAGTATAGAAAACCGTCTACAAGGGCGGCACCTTTTAGATAGAAAGAGAAAATAGAAAAGGAAAAGAAGAAAAGAAGAAAAGAAGAAAAGAAGAAAATCAGATAAACAGTTCTTGGAGTACATCGTCTGAATCTTCTGATGCTGCAGTGGTTGTGGAGGTGTCTTCATGTTGCACAAGCTGGATAGAGTCAACAACGGCCAAGAATGCATCTGGTTCTAAGTAAGGCTTCAGGAGTTGGCCGTTGACGACGAAGGGCTGTGCGTCAGGGGACAATTCTGAGATAGCAATGCTTCCATTGTCGCGCACATCACAAACTCAAAATGGCCCTGTCCACTTACTCTTTAATTTGCCTGGGAATATCCGCAACTTTGCATCAAATAACCGCACTTTCTGTCCAACGTCAAAGGTCTTTCGTCTGATGTGCCGGTCGTGCCAGCGTTTCACCTTCTCCTTGTACATCAAGGTGTTATCGTATGCATAGTCTCGGAATTCCAAGAGCCTATTCAGATCATCTTTTCTCTTCTGACCACTTCTGCGTGAGTCCAAATTACAACTGCTGATTGCCCACAAAGACTTGTGAATTAATTCCACGGGCAGATGGCACGGTTTTCCATATACAAGACGATAGGGCGACATGCCCAAGAGAGACTTGTAGGCGGTTCGGTATGCCCATAGGACCGAGTCCAAGAGTTGAGACCAGTCTTTTCTGTTTGGCCTAACAAGTTTCTGCAGTATAGTCTTGATTTCTCTGTTTGATAGCTCCGCCATGCCATTGGTCTGAGGATAATAAGGAGATGTGACACGATGGTCGATGACGTACTCCTTCGTTAACTTCTTGACCTCTTTGTTAATGAAGTGGCTACCCCCGTCTGATATGAGAATTTTCGGTATCCCAAATCGCGAAATGATGTTCTTCTTCAGGAACTGGCATACTGTTCGGCTGTCAGCGGCTCGAGCGGGGATAGCTTCAACCCAACGACTCGCGTAATTGACGGCGAGAAGGATGTGCTCAAAACCTTGACTGTTAGGGAAAGGTCCCATGAAGTCAATGCCCCATGCATCGAAAACATCTGTTATCTGAATGATTTTCAGGGGCATTGAATCTTTGGCAGTAAGCGTACCTTTCATTCTCTGACAGTCAATACATCGCTTAACAAATTCAGCTGCATCTTTGAATAAAGTGGGCCACCAGAAGCCACACTGAAGTACTTTGGATGTCGTCCGATCTCCAGGGTGGTGTCCACCAGATTCGAGCGAGTGACAATGCTCGAGGACACTAGACTGCTCCGTCTGAGGGATGCACCTGCGCCAAATACAATCTGCTCCGTCTCTGAATAAAAGAGGATCTTCCCATTGGTAGAAGCGGATGGTCGACATGAATTTGTTCTTTTGGTTCTTCGTCCAATCCGAAGGTATTACCCCAGAGGCGAGATAATTGACTATATCAGCATACCAAGGAAGAGAATCCACTGCTAAGATGGCTTCGTCAGGGAAGGTTTCTGTGATAGGTGCATTGCTCAGAGGAGGTTCATGCTGCACTATTCTGGAGAGATGATCTGCTACCACATTCTGAACTCCAGGCTTGTCCTTTATTTCCAAATCGAGTTTCTGGAGGAGAAGGATCCAACGAATCAGTCTTGGCTTGGCATCCTTCTTCTGCTGTAGGTAACGGATAGCAGAGTGGTCTGTAAAAATTGTGACTTTTTGATCCCAACAAATAGGATCTGAACTTCTCTAAGGCGAAAACCACAGCCAGCAATTCTTTTTCTGTTACTGTGTAATTTCTCTGTGCTTCGTCTAATGTTCTGCTGGCATAGTGAATGGCATAGGGCGCTTTGTCTTTTCTCTGCCCAAGAACAGCTCCGACTGCAAAATCTGACGCATCGGTCATTATCTCAAAGAGAAGAGTCCAGTCGGGCGGCTGTAAGATTGGAGCCTGGGTAATAAGCTCCTTCAACTGATTGAAAGCAAGGAGAACTGGCTGATCAACAATGAACTCTGTTTCCTTGCATAAAAGTTCTGTCAGAGGTTGGGCAATGCGGCTGAAATCCTTGATAAATCGTCTATAAAACCCCACATGTCCCAGGAATGACCTCACATTCTTCACTGACTGAGGTGGCTGAAGATTTGAAATGACATCCGCCTTTGCCGGGTCGACTTCCATGCCACGTTTGGAAACGACGTGACCCAGCACAATGCCTTCAGTGACCATAAAGTGGCTCTTTCCCCATGAAAGCACTAAATTGACTTCCCGCACTTCTGAAGTACTCTGTCTAGGTGCTCAAGACAAGAATCAAAACTATCACCATAGATAGAGAAATCGTCCATGAAGCACCTCGAGAAAACTGCCTACCATCTCGGCGAAGACTGCTAACATGCATCTTTGGAAGGTTGCAGGTGCATTGCACAAACCAAAGGGCATCCTTTTGAAGGCGTAGGTGCCGAACGGGCAAGTGAAGGTAGTCTTCTCTTGATCTTCAGGAGCGATCGCCACTTGGTTGTACCTAGAGTACCCATCCAGAAAGCAGAAGAACTCCTTGCCTGCTAGTCTCTCCAAAACTTGATCAATGAAGGGTAAGGGAAAGTGGTCTTTCTTCATTGCTGCATTAAGACGGCGGTAGTCAACGCACACCCGCCAGGATGTTGGTACCCGAGTGGAAATTTCCTCTCCTTTATCGTTTGTAACCACGGTAAGCCCGGATTTCTTTGGAACTACATGCAGTGGGCTTACCCATTTCGAGTCGGAGATGGGATAGATGAAGCCTGCATCACACCATTTCGTTATCTCCTTCATTACGACGTCCCGAAGGTTAGGGTTCATCCTTCGTTGAAATTCGCGAGACGGCTTGGCATCTTCTTCTAGATAGATGTGTTGTGAGCACAGGGCTGGATTTATCCCTCGGAGATCTGATACGCTCCAACCAAGTGCCTTGCGGTTCTTTTCTAGAACCTCGAGAAGTCGAGATTCCTGATCCGGATTCAGCCTGCTGCTGATGATGACCGGATACATTTGTTCTTCACCCGCAAGGAAAAGCATACTTCAAGCCTGCAGGAAGTGGCTTGAGTTCTGGTTTGGATCTGTCCACTTTATCTGTCACTTCAGATACCATGCTGGTGGTGGGATAAACTTCCTTGTGATACTTACCATCCTCATCATCCTGTTGAGATCCCGGTGATGCACCGAACGGTTCTGCGCTAAGCTGATCATGTTCGGTCTGGAGTGAATGCTCAAGAAGATGCGTCTGCATCTGAGAATCTGTCTCCCAAGAATCATCGGAGCATATGCTGACTGCCCTTTCCAAGTCCTCCTCAAGAGTGAGGATTTCTCAGGTCCATGAATCATCCAATGATAAAGCTGAGTCTCTGATCTCCGCAATAAAATCACAGTCTGCTTCTGATGCCGCCTGGCTCTCATCAGTTGTGGCATTCTGCTCTTTGTTCATGTTTATCGTGATTTGCTGGGTGTTCGAGCTAAAAGTGATCTTCCCAGACCCGTAATCAACCACGGCACCTGAAGTGCGGAGGAATGGTCTGCCAAGGATGATAGGGGTCTGGAGCAGAGGTGCAGGCGAGTCCATATCAAGGACTACAAAGTCGGCTGGGAATTTCATTTCCTGCACTTTAACAACAACATCTTCCAAAAGACCTCGGGGCCGCTTGACGGATCGGTCAGCGAACTGAAGGATCATGCATGTCGGCTTGAGCGGTCCCAACCCAAATTCTTGCATTATGGACGAGGGCAGAAGGTTGATGGAAGAACCACTGTCAAGAAGAGTACGCTCGAAGACCTGGTCAAAAATCACACAACTGATCAGAGGTGCTCCTGTATCTTGCTTCTTCTGGGGGAGATTGCTGATGGCTACTACCGTGGCCAAGGTGAGGACATGCCTCTCAACTTGTTGACGTCTGTTGTCTTGCGCTGGGCGACGCCTGTTAGTACATGCCTCTTTCAATCCTTTCTTTACGGCTGGCATGTATTCCACGGCCTTCAACAAGGGAATCTCAACAGTCAATTTATCCAAAATATCCACAACACATGGATCAGACAATGCCTTTTTTCGTTTTGCAATTTTTTTGGATTTTTGTATTGCATAAGGAAAAGGAATATTTACACCACTGGCAGGAAAATGAGAGTTCTTATTTACATCAAAATCATCGCCCATAGAATGTTGTACATCCGAACTACAAAAAGGAGTACAAGATGTATCTGGACGTGCTGGTGCTACAGGGTGATCAGAAAGTGAAGCGTCTGCTCCGTCGGCTGGCGAGGGATCGGCTGCTGCTGGCGGCTCCTCCAGTGCTGGCACGGCTTCGCTTCAGCTACAAGCTTCTTTTTGTTGTTTTTGTTTTTGCTGATTTTTTTGTATTTTCTGCTGAGGTTGCTGATGACAAGGCACGACGGCTGGACTGGCTTCTCCTTCTTCTTCCTCCTCACCCGCCCCTGTAGCTGGCACGGCTGATGCGGAAGATGACGATCCACCTGTTTCTTTATTCACCCCACTTCTGGTAGCAGGCGGAGGCAAGGCCCTACCGCTCCTGAGAGTAACAACATTAATAATATCATTACCAGACACGGACGGGACATCACATTCTACCTGTTCTTTCTTTTTAAAAAAATTGGAGTTGGCTTCGATCTGCGCCAGAATGGTGGTTCGGGTGGCGGTCAGGTCATCAAGCCGCTTGGTCATATCCGCTAGCCCTTTGACAAGCTGGGCCAGACAATCCATGGTGGGATTCACAGGGGATGATTCAGTAGGATCATCGTGCAGACCACACTACTGATGGTTGGATGGGTGTGGAGGTTGTGGTTGGTGGTTCTGAGGTGGTGCAGGAAGTTGAAGTTGTTAGTAGGATGGAGGAGGATACTGCTGATATTGCTGAGAGGGGGCAGCCGCGTACTGGTGATACAGCTGTGGGTGGCGGTACTGCGGCTGCTGCTGGTAAGGAAAATTCTGCCTCCATTGCTGTGCAAACTGGGGAGGCTGCTGGTACTGCTGGTGCTGCTGAGAGGATTGTCCAAAACGACCACCCTGAGGTTGGTGGTACTGTCGATTGGCAAATTGCTGACCCTGGGGTTGTCCCTGAGGACGGGTCGATTGCGCATCATGAGCCCATACCCCGTTCACTTCCTGAATCAGGGGTGGTGGTGGGAAGACTAGATCAGGTACTGAGAGGAATTCTGACTGGTACACGACCATCTGCTGCTGCGGCTGGCCCTGGTCGGGCGCCTGCACGTAGTACACGTGCTGGACTGCCGGTGGTTGCTGGCTCGGCTGAGGCTGATGCTGCGGTTGCTGTTCGTCCTTCTTCTCAGCGGGAGCTTCCGATGGTGTAGCCGACTGAACAGAGTTGATGGTGCCCACCAAAGGTTCATGGTATTTGTTGATCTGATCAAGTTTGTCCAGGTTCTGGGTCCTCTTTTCGATCACGGTGAGTTTCTCGAGGTCCTGTGATCGCTTCTCAATGATATCTACCTTAGAGAGATGGCCCCCGATGATGCTGAGGTTGGAGCTCTCATCTCTCTCTGCTTCCTTGGATGCAGCCATGTGCACTTGTTTTTGCAGGATCTGGGGCTGCTTCAGATACGCCTTGGATGAAGAGAGGGCGGCCTCTCCTTCAGCCATTTCTTCAAATATCTGCCAGACGACATCTTCATCCTTATTAAAATGGGAGCCCCCACATGCTGCCCACGAGCCTTTGGCTTTCGATGTTCAGTCCCCCAAAGAAATGCTGGACCAAGCTGGTCTTCGAGATATCATGATGGGGACACTTCTCCTGCAGGTCAGTGAATCTCTCCCAAGCTTCATGTATCGACTCGTAGGGTCCTTGGGAGAAATTACTGATTCGGGCTCACATCTGGTTGAGCCGACCTAGAGGGTAATATTTGTGTAGAAAGGCGGACTTCAACTCCTCCCAGGTCATCACGACCTTCCCCAGATGGTTGACCCAGTAAAGGGCCTTGTCCTGTAGGCTGAATGGGAATGCCATCATCTTGACAATGTCCAAAGGGACATTGGGATAGTGAGTAGTGCGCCAGATGCGGGAGAATTGCTGTAGGTGAATGTACGGCTCCTCGCTTGTGTTTCCATGAAAGGTAGGGAGAAGAGCAATGAATTGGGGCTTCAGCTCAAAGTGAGCGTGTACCGGTGGAATGAGGATCCACTCGGTCATCTGACTGTCTCCCGGATTGTATGTTTCTTTAAGGGTTGGCTTTGGTGGTGGGGGAAATTCTACATCGTCATCGGCACCACCACCTCCACCTCCACCTCCTCCTCCCCTGCCTCCTCTGCCTCTGCCTCCTCCTCCATCGTCATGGTTCATCATATCATTCAACATGTCCTGGAAAGCTGTCTGTGTGAGGGCCTGCTCAGTCAGCTGCTGCTGGATGGCCTGGATAGATGCCAGTAACTGTGCATTGACGTGGTTCTGATCTGGCACCTGTCCCTCTGGTTGGGGTGGCTGCTGACCCTTGCCCTTTCCTCCTGGAGCCATGTCAGGGACTGAGTCGGACGAGATGAATTCCGGAGTAGTCTCCAGGGCTTGCACTGTCTTCTGTCTGCATAATGAGATAGTCCTGATCAGACCGCTTGCAATTAATGTTCAGCTGCCGTGATGAAGCTGGAATTCAGGTCAACCCCAGCATGTTGTGAATGGAAAAGGATGTAGACTGTAATCGACTTCCATTTACAATGGCGGAAGTGGGACAAAAGTGATCCCAGTTTATTGGGTGGCCAAGGGAAAGGTAGAAAACGAGGAGTCTGGAGATCGATCTGCAAAGTTCGGTTCGGGTTCTCGAGAATCGTCTCGAACTTATTGGCAGAGTTGAGTCCATGGAATCGATGTGGGTGTCGGCATGGTCCCGACGGAAACCATTCATGGATCAACTTCGCGAAGCACAAGAGAAGATTGGATGTTGGATGAAAGATACGATGGTCAACGAGGAATAAAAGGAGTGTAAAACAGTAGAGAGGCTCAGTTGAGAGGGGTGGTCAAAGGGAGAAACAAAATGTGCGCAAATGCACGAGACTTGATCTTTGAACCTTAATCTAGATCCATACAAACACAATACAAAATCGGGTTAACCAACTCACGCCAAGTGAAGCCGTGAAAGCTCGGCTATTTATTATCTTTTCATTTTTAGAGTTGTGATTTTCAGGCATATCTTATAACAAGTCCTTAGTACGCTACCCTAAAGGAGAGAGAGTACTGCCAGAAGAGTATCCCGTACTTGTCCTCCTCCTGTGTAACCTGTAGTCTGTACTTTTTGGAGTCCTTGTAACCCTTCCTGGATCCCTACTCAGCCAAAGAAAAGAGAGAGGAAGTCGATAGGCGAAACCAATACTTCAGTTCTCGCTCGCAACGGAATCACCCGCGAGCATGCAAGAACCTACTCGGAAGCAGGACAATGAGACAGACACCCCCGTGAAGGCGTGGCCTATGCTCAATACTTCGGACAGGGTCGATGCTCTCACAACAGAGAGTCACCATTGGTGACCAAGCCCTACTCGCCTACGTATGATAGAAGCGCCATTACTTCGGAAATCCAGGCGATACACAAGGCAGTTGCAGACTGGGATTTTGTCTTTAATACTTAGGGGGTCGCACTCGCTCAAGGGAGTAGGGTTTTGGTCCCCCTCCAAGGTACCTGAAAATAATGAGGTCTTTATGAACCCGGTACAATGATAGTACATTACAGATTTTAATTAAGGTCAAAGTTTATTTAGCAGTCCCCTTGTTTTATTTTTGGGTTTTCACTTTTTTTTTGAGTCTGTTTTATACCAGCGCCTAACGTTTTTGTAGATTTTCATTTAAGTCCTAGGTGCTCAAAATCAGAGGGAGATAGCGGAAAAGCCGTGCAAGTGGTTCCGTGATGGAAATCTCACCATTGAACCGAATGATGCATGATGAGTTAGAAGACTTACAGTGCATCCCATCTCTCTCCATGCGGTATGCAAAACAGAATTTTTAAACCTATCTACATGTCAGTATGCAAGGCACAAAATCACCCTAAACAGTAGTTGCTATTAACGTGGAGAACAATAAGTCGTTTATTCATCTCTAGCCCAAAGGGTCCGATCTTGGCTCACCCCTCCTCTGCTCAACACACTTGAGGGTAGGATAAAGCGCTTTACAGGGCTCGCTGCGGTACAAGGGCTAAGAGACAAATGAGCGGCTTGTTTGAATTTGACTAGATCCATACGAAGTAGACTATAGGAACATGCATTCTTATTAATGTGTGGACCTAGCTACCGAGTCAAGCAACCTACATCTAGGGGCTCCAAGCACACAAAACAAAATAAAATAAAGGTGGGAAAGCTCAAAACTTCGGGAAACAAATAAAAGAAGGCGATGAAAACTCGAAAAGCCGCGATGAGGCCCCCAGGTGAACAATCACCCGGGCACTGGACCTCATTGTGAAGAGTAGAGTCATGTTTAATTACATACCAAAATTGTCTCTCTCTCACCATAAATTAAAAAAATATTCCTAAGTATTCTACACCTATCTAATCCACTTCTATTTGCTTCCTTGATACTCTCTCCAGATGGTCATGAGAAGAAAAGACCATCCTCCTTCAAGCTCGGCTGCCTTGGCCTCCTAAGAAGCCATCCTCGCGTGGCGGGCCCTCGCAAAAAAGTCACAAAAAGATTGCATTAGAATAACTCAATCAATCAAATAGAGCAGATAAAATAATCACAATAAATGAATCAATGAAGCATGGTGATTAATGGCAATAAAAATAGCTGCTCACAAAATAATCATCAATAATGAATCAAAAATATACACAAGAATGACAAAAATAAAGTAGGCTATGCTCATTGCTCCCCGGCAACGGCGCCATCTGATAACCGCAACATTTAGCGAGGGTCGTAATGATATATGTATCAAGTGTCGCTGAGGCGACCACTTCACCAAACATGGGTTGATCAGCAACTAACCCACAATAAAAGAATGTATCAATTAAGCTCAAAAAGAAAGTGTGAATTAATCTTTATTACTCTACCACAAGATGTATAGTGTCCAAGTATGTAGAGGTCGAACCACAGAGTGCAATACAAAAATGCATAAGCCTACAATGTGCATCTATCACGGAGTCATCCATGTGTGAAGCCTGTTTTTGTGGGTTTTTGAATTTTATATTTTTTTATATTTTTTTATATTTTTTATAAAATAATTAGGTAATATATATATAATTTATAGAATATAAATATATAAATACCTATATATTATATATATACCCTAGAGGGTGAGTATATAGCCTATAATACATACAATATATATATAGATATATAATGATTTTTTTTGGAATCTTATACACGAATAAATATGCACATACACATATATAAATAGTTAGATATATATATATATATATTTCTTTTTTTAGGGAGTACATATATATAAAGGGGTACTATAATATTTATAAAAATATATAAAAATAGTCCAAAATTCAGGAATAAAGTCTTTTTGGGATTTTCATGTTTTTTCACTATGTTTGTGATTTTTGGGCATTTTTCAAAACATTTTTTAGTATTTTTAAATAGCAATATAAGAGAAAACAGGGAAATAGGGGCTGGCTGTAAGAAAAATAGGAATTAAAAATGGCAACAGCCTCAAAAATTTTCCACACTATTTTTCTAATAAAGATAATAAAATATAGCATACATAGGAACTGAGTTCATATTTTTCTGATTTTTCTTTTATTTTATACATCTTTTTGAAGTTTTTGTGCATTTTTAATTTTTAAGGTTTTTCTTTTGAGATTTTTTAGGGATTTTTGGACTGTAACTAAAATGGGTCAAAATACATACTAGGGAATTCTTTTGGAATTTTTCGAGGTTTTTTAATATTTTTTTGGTATATTATAAGTTAGACAGTAAACAAAATGCATGTTTTTGATTTTTAATAAATGCAAAAATGCTACAAAATTAAAAACTAAAAATATAGCGTGCAAGAACAACCAAACAGGAGCTTATATCCATTTTTGCAAGATTTTTCAAATTAAAATGAGGGACAAAATAAATGGACAAATCATACAAAAATAAATGGCCTGGCAGCGGCATTTTTGCAATTAAAATAAATGACAGGGACATCCATGCAAAAATTACAATAAAAATGAACATTTAATTTTATTTCCAGGGTCATTCTACAATTACTGAAACCCGGCAGGGTTTTAATGCAAAATCACGCGCCTCACGTGGGTACTGCACGTGAGGCGCGGAGGGACTAATATGCAACTATAGAAACATCAAGGGGGCCTTCAGTAATTTTTTTACAAATTATTTACAACATGAATTTTTATTTATAGCATTAAAATCTAAATACAAAAAGGCGGGGGTTGAATCTGAAATTTACCCCTAATAAGCGTGCGATCCGACGGTTGGACTGCTTCCACTTGCCACGTGTCGTGCTCCGGTCGGTCGATGACGATTCGTAGATGACGGCAGAGAATAGATCAGCCTCGCTGATCGGACGGTCGATGCGGCGCTTCATCTGACGGCGCTGGTTCGATCTGGGCCGACTCATTTGATCTGACGGTGCTCGAGGTGCTTGGAGGAACAGGGAAGGAGCTCGCCTCTGGCGATCTTCGATCGTGCAACGTCGACTTCTCTGGGCATCTCCCTTGCCTCTGACGTGCTCTGCTCGTAGTTGGCGACCTTCCGCATCTCATGAAGGTCCCATCATGGCTCCTGGAGGTCTGATTTGGTCGTACGAAGTCGAAGAAGAACAAGACCTCCAGGACCCTCTTCCTGGATTGAATCGAGCCCAGATGGACTTCCTTCCTCGTTGGACCTACATAGGAAGAACCGGGGGAGAGAGGGCTACCTCCTCGACCTGGGATTTTGAAGCTACACAGCAAGATGAGGAGCGACGGAGGAGCTCCGGCGAAGGGCGGAGGAGGAGCTCCGATTCGCCAAGACCGAAGGTCCTGGGTTGGACAAAGATGTGCGTTCGATGGAGAAAGCGATAGGGAATGAAATGGGATGCGAATGGCGGTCGGATACAGCCAAGAACACAGTGAAGGAGTCGCGAACTTCGATTTTTTTGATTTTACGCTAAAGGGATTAACTAAAGACTAATCTAGCTGCTGGAATTAAAAACTGACATGAAAAACTAACTAAAAAGCGATAAAAGGAGCAGCTCTTATAACCTGAGGGCCACCAGGGAGCAGGGCAGACGCCGGAGCTCCGCCGCGACAAAATTCTCCTTCCTCCGGCCGATTCGAGACGCTGGAGCACTCCCCCTGTCACGAGGAACGCCCCAGGAATGGAATCAAGGCTTAAGGTTGGATTAAAATTGGCCAAATTCGAGGAAGGAGGCGGAGCTACTTATTTATAGACATTGGCATGGAGCCTTATTGACCGGCGATTATTACTTAAATCCAATGAGTATCTGATCGATCCAAGTTATTGGCGGGCATCATGGATAATCAGAGAGCAATTCTTGTGAAGGAAGCGAGCTTGAACGATGGACGGGATGGCTGTAAAAAAGGGATGAAAATCGGGGAAAAGATGGTTCAGAGACGTCAGAGCTGGGATGGGACAGTTGACCAGGGGTCAACGAAGGCCGGCGCCCCATTGGTCCACGTCAGCCGCTAAAAGACAAAATAGGAAATTTGAGCCTAAATTGATTTATTTATCATAGTAAATGATTTTATTTGAATTTTCATAAAACATAAAAAATGTGTATAATTTCATGTAGTATTTATTTATGATTTTTATTGAATTTTTTGAAGTGTTTTATTATGGTTTTAATTTAATAATGTGTATATGTATGTATTTACATGTATTTTTGTGTATTTTATTTTTAGTTTGTTTATTTTCTTTTATTATTTTATTGGCTTATTTTATAAATTTATAATTTATTTTTGTGAGTATAAAGGTATTTTTATTTAATTTTTAGGAGTTTATTTACATTTTTAAATAAATAGGTATATGCATATGTAAGTATACTTATAGGTATTTTACCTATATATTATGTACATTTTATTTATTTAATGAATTTTATTTGTTTTTATTTTAGATTTGTATTTTTAATAAGTTATATATAATATATACTTTATTATAAAAATATAGATGAATAAAGAATAAAAGAATTAAAATCCCTTTTTATTTATATACATTCTTAACATAGGTATTTTGCCTATGTATTACATAGGTTTATTTCATTTTACAAATGCTTTTTAGTTTTTTTTTAATTTAATATGTACATGTATTCTATACATTATTTGTAAAATTCTAAAAATATAATTTTGTACAAATAATGCATATTGAATAAAATGATTATTTTTAATCAGCCCTGTATACAAGGAGGGTCAAAAACCTAACTTCTACAGATGAACTCCAAAAATTATGAAACCAATTTTATTAAATAGTTCTTGGAATGCTATATACAATTAAAGGTGAGTTTGGGTGATTTGGAGTTTTTATTTGCAAGATATGGGTCTGTGAATTTGATATTTTGGCTTTTTATTCTGTGTATAAAATGTATACTGAGTATTATTTTTACACAAACTCAATTTTGTATTTTTATTTTACATTATTATCTACAACTTTCATGAACAAAGTTTCTTTATTTGATGAATAAATCATTATGTACAAAATAGGTGTCTAAAATGCATAAATACATGAATAAATAAATGAGGTATTTATTGTATACTGGCCCTTATCTCCCCCTACTTTATTCCTTGTCGACCAATTCCATGCTGGTCTTGGTCTCGGGGTTTGGGTCATAAAATATCTTCAATATTTTATTCCTTTTTCTTTTCTTCTCTTTATTCTATAATTTTGGCATTAAACACCTTATTTAATGTGTAATTAATACAATGAATGATGAATGCTATTATGTACAATTTGATGCTATTTACATGCATTTGCTGGGGTTTTTGAGGCCAAAATGATAGAATAAAGGTGATGAAATGGAGATTCATCAACCATGTAAATTCTTAAAATCCACTTCTTGTATATATAAGAAGCACTCCCGTGTACATATTTTTCACCTAGTTTTCAGCCAAAAACTTTTTGTTTTCAAAAATCCCAAAAACATTTGCAAAATTAAAATCCAAAAACATTTGAAAAATCTTTTGAAAAATACAAAAAATGCATCTGCATATGCATCATCATCATCTTTTCAAAAACCCATAAAAAATTCAAAATTTTTAAAAATTGCATCACAAAAATATTTTCTGCATTACATTGCATAGCATTCGCATTTTTCGGATTGAGTTTGAGAGTTGAACAAGTCTAAGTAAAATCCGGAGATTGGAGCTTGATTGGACCTTAAAATCTACCTAATCACAGGAACCTTATAGGAATTGGGTTTGAGGTACTTCAGGTCTAGTTGACTTAATTCTTTGAGGATCACGGGACTTGATTCAATGGATTCTTGACGGCCTAAGTAGAGTATTTTGGAGCACACGCACGACTCCTATTGATAATGACCTAACTTGGACACATGCACCTTTCACATGGCTTAACTCAGTTGGAGTGGTGAGGGTATTGGATTTGCCGGTATGAGACGCACACAAGTGGAAACATTTATCCTCCTCTAGGGAGGGAAGTGCACCCCAACCCATCCAGTGATTAGGAAGTCTAAAGACAGGAGGCTGCGGATTGCGATAAAGCTTCAAAAGAGGGATAGTCTACTTGCTCAAGAGGAAAAACTCCTTATGTAAATGCTGCTGTGAATAGTATTTCAAAAAAAAAGAGAGAGACAGGCCCGTACAAAAATAAAATGCCTGCAAAAGTATGTACAAATGTTGTAAAGTCAATAAGCAAGCTTGAGTTCCAAAGTCAGATTATGTGAGCCTGCAGCAGGATGACTTGACTACACTGGTCTTGCATCCCAGGATAGGTAGCTACACTGGCTACCGTCCATTCTTCTCTTCACCCCCTCCTCTTGAGTTGGTTGCCACTTGAACTTAGAAGAGAATACCCCGCTCCTCGAGGATGGAGTTTTTGGATTGGGGAATCATTGGGTTGTCGTACTGGAGAAGTCAGTCTCTTTGTCATTCTAGTTGGGGAGAGCCACTATCACTTACACTGTACAAGTTAGATTCATAGTTGTAAGAGTTTGCGTATGAGTTGAAGTATTTCTGACCTGGCTATTGAGGAGACTTGGACAGAGTTTTGGGATTCTCAAGGACTGTTGAATTTCAAACACAGTTCTCACTAAGGTTCCGCCCACACTAAAATTCCAAAGGTCCGACTTAAGCTCCAAACTTTGATTTTGTGAAGACAAGTTTGATAATCAAATAAAATCCAAGTTCTTCTTTTTCTTTTCTTTATTTTCTTTTTGCACTTATTGCATAAGTGTTTGCTAGGGACTAGCAAAGGTAAGGTATAGGGGGATGATGAATCCACATTTCATCATCTTTATTCTATCATTTTGGCATCAAAAACCCTAGCAAACGCCTGTAAATAGCCTTAAATATAACCTTTTAGCATTCATGCAGGTGCATATAAATAGTGTATAAAATACTGTAATTAAAGCCAAAATTATAGAATAAATAAAAGAAAAGAAAAAGAATAAAATATTGTAGATCCCAAAACCCCCGAGACCTAGGCATCTTGATGAATAGGTCGACAAGGAATAAAGTAGGGGGAGATAAGGGTCAAATACCTTGTAATTCTATTCATTCTTTATTCATTTTGGGACCTATTTTTGGTTCCACTTTTTATACATCAAATAAAGAAATTTTGTACATGAAAGTTGTAGATAATATTACAAGGAAAAATACAAAATTAGTTTCACATAAAAATAATACACAGATAAAAAGTTATGGTCTGAATAAAAATCCAGAATCCCAACTTCCCAGACCCGTATCTCACAACTGACAACTCCAAATGCAGCAAACTCACCTTTAATTGTATATAGAATAAAATAATCTATTTAATGGCGGTGGTCTCGCATTTGGCGGGGCTACGGTTTGAAGTTGAGTTTTGGACCCTCATTGTACAATTGTACAGATTAAAATATTCATTTTATTATTTATTCATTATTTTTATATTTTTATATTTTTATAATTTTGTAAACATTACTTATAATAAATATGTATATTAAAATCAGAATAAAAACTCAAAGAAAACATAAAGTAAAAATACTTGTATACACAAAACCTAGGTATAATACGTATACACATACCTGTATAATTACTATTTCTATTTTATTAAAGACACAAAACATATCAAAAAAATAAAATAAAAATATTTCTAAGTGTATAAAAGTATTATAAAAATTTATAAAATAATAAACAAAAATAAAGAACTCAAAATCACAAAATAAAATAAATCAATAAAATATATAGATCTATATACCTATATAGCCTATAAATAGTAACTTGTAAAAATATACCTCATAAAAATAATTAAAAATCATAATAAAATAGTTCATTAAATAATAAACATTTTTTATTAAATAACCTAAAATTAATTAAACCATTTAGTATTTTTTTTAGAATTTACAAGGTTTTATTTAAGTTTCATCTTTTTGCGAATGACGTGGCCCAATCAGGCCACGCCATCCGTTGACCAGGGGTCAACTCCATGACCCCAGGTCACAGCCCGCCAGATAATGGTATACCCTCTTCTTCTCGAATTTCTCCACGTTGATTCTTTCACCAAATAACAAGGTCCCCTTCTGCAAACTTGTACATGGTCAAGCCAACATACACACCCTTGGTTGTTTTCGACCTTCGGGTCGTTGAATCGAGCTGCCATCCTCGTTCTTTGAGCCTCATCGCCAACCATTCAAAAACCACCCATTCACTTCCTCCTCCCTTTTAACACTCTTGGACCTAGCCAACCCCTGCTCTTCTTGCGTTCTGGACTGGAGGCCGTGACAGGGCCTCCTCCAACCATCTAAGAGGGTCGCGCGAGGCCAGGAGGCGCTCCACCATCATCTCCGGCCAAAAGGCCGTCGAGGTCCCATCTCAGGTGTTAAAACCTTTGAGGTCTATTTTATTTTGCTTTCTTTTCGTTTTTTTATGCATTAATAGGTTCCTCATAGTCGCAGGAGTGGTTTACCATCCTAACTTTCACGTTTCACCCGACCAAACATCTAATCCGCCCCTCGCTGGAGCTTGCTCCGGCGAGCCTCCATCTCACCACATCACGTCGCCAATCCTTCGCCAATAAGTACTGGGTCCTGCGTTTCTTTTTGCTGCTGCTTTTTCTTGTCATTTGCAGGTCTCAAGAGAGGCAACCGTGCCTCGTTTTTTTGCCCAAGGCCCGCCCCAGGTCGGCTGGAGCCTCATCGAGCGTCGGAGGCCGTTCGTAGGCCCTCGGACCCATCTGCGCCGCCTGGGGTCTTGGTCATCGCTGTTGAAGCATCGAGAAGGCGTCGGGGGAGATCTTGCTGCACGGGAGCTCGAGCTTCGGTGCATCCAACCTCGCCAAGCTCGAGTTTCTCGTGTGTTCTTCCAGTTCTATCCATAGCCGTCCGATCTGCCCCGATCATCCACATGAGCAGCTGCCGTTGGATTGAGCATCCCAGGACCGTCCATCCGCTGGTGATCTTCTAATCCTGGACGTCGGAGTCGAAAGGGTATCAGCCGCTAGATTCGCGCCACGTGTATTAGTGGGAGAAGATCCGCCGTCCGTGGCCGCCCCTTATTCTGGGTATTTTGCAACATCAGCCCAATCCTTTTTGTATTTAATGAATACTCTTCAAACTTTCCTATGCAAGTTTAAAATATTGTTACATTTGCGTATAATATCCCAGAGATTTTGAATATTCCATACTCGCCCCTGCCAGGCGCACGTGCGTGGCATGCGCCTTGGTCTTTTTGCAGGACAGGGCTCCAAAGTTTTGATATTTCTATTTAAGTGCTGGAATATTTTAGTTCAGTAGCATATTTTCTGGGAAATTTTCATTCGTGCCCTCAGATTGTTCTGATATTACAAAAACACCCTTTGCATGCATGAATTTTCCTTTTGTTATCTTTATTTTTTACAAGCATCTATAAAAACCCAAAAAAATCCTCAAAAATCAATTTAGATCTCTGTTGCATAGTAGTTTAACTTCATATTTTTATTTTTTTGTATTTATTGCATTTTAATATTTATTAAAAATCAAAAATAGCCATTTTCAGCATTGTCTAGTTTATAAAATATCTAAAAAATACAAAAACACCCCAGAAAAATCCCAAAAAATATATTTTGTTTCTTTTAGTGTCTTTTAACTCCAGTCCAAAAATCACAAAAAATATAAAAGAAAACTCCTAAAAATATTAAAACTCTAAAAAGCTTCCAAGAAATCCTAAAAATTCCTCAAAAATCCTAAAAATACAAACTTTGTCTCTGAATTTCCTTTGTTTCATTATCTTTAAGTGAAAATTAATTTAGAGAATTGTTGTTACTGTTTTCTATTTTACTTCTCTATTTTAGTTTCAGCCTTGTATTTTATTCACTGTTTTCTCTTATTTTCACTTTTAAAAATACCAAAAATATTTGGAAAATACCCAAAAATCACAAAAACAGTAGAAAAGTATAAAAACACCAAAAACATTTCATTTCCTAATTTTTGAGCTTTTCCCTTATTTTTATAAATAGTTTATCATCTCTTTTCCTATATTGTATATATATTCCAATATTGAAAAAGAAGAGATAAAAAATATAAAATATAAAAAGAAAATAAAAATCAGTAAATTAAAAACCAAAATACAAAATTTAAAATTAAAATAAAAAAATTAAAAATTAAAAACCCACAAAAACCTTTGCTTGCTTAGTGTAGACATCACTCACACTCACTCACACACATTTATTTGAATTACCCTGTTTGCTCCCTGTGTTCGAACTCTCTGCATACTTGCTTGCTATACATTTTGTGCAGAGTTAAAAATAAATTTTAACTCCACATTTATTTCTATTTCTTTGATCTATAGTGTGGGTTAATTGTTGATTTAATACATTTTATTATGGGTCACCGCAGCGACTTCGGTTGTCTTCGCCTTGTGTGAGACATACTCTTTAGACCTATGATAATTCGTGTTAATCAGACATCCACGTAGAAAGAGCAAACCCTGGCAAGAACGCATAGATCTCCTTAAAAACGAAGGTAGAAACCTCAGAACTAACAGCTAAAAGGCACAAGCTCTGATGAATGAGGTTGGTTTTCATGATAGTGAAGAGTATCATCGTTATATCCTCAAATGAGTCCCCAATCAAGGCAATGGAGAAGGTGGTTTAATGATAATGGTCCCAAAGGGGGTGAGAAGGCAGCAGCATAGTGAATGACGACAACAGTGGTCCAATGATCAACAAATTAGAGAACAATGTGGTCAAATAGGCCATAAGGCACGGAGAACACATCATCAGGTGACAGGTTTCACTGACGGTTGTTACACAACAGAGGTAATGCCTTTGGCGGCATACCCATCTTCCCACCAGCAGTCCTCTGCGGCTAGAATCTTAGAATCGCACAATCACAAAAATCAGAACAAATCAAGGAATAAATCTATTTTCGTATCTTTTAAAAAAAACATGACACAACTAACCCAAATCCCATAAATTCACTGTTCTACAATTAATTTCCCAAAAATGGAGAGTATTAAAATGGATCAAGGCATGAAACATTCAGTAATATCGTCCATAATAAATTTACAAGACATGTCCAAATGATATCTCAAAGATGACCCTACAAATGCAATGAGGAATCATGATCTACCTATATTTTTGCCCTCCAATAGTTAATAAAAGCAAACATCAATATATTAGGAACAGAATACAATATAATCTTCTGCTGCAGGTAAGTTTCTTATTCGTTTGTCAATGACATCATAAAGTAACTTTCACGGCAACATCATTGCGACCATAACTAGTAGTATGGAGACATAATTTTTGTTTTCGAATAGCAACAACCAATCAGTTGCATATGTCGACAGATGATGGCATATCAGTTGACGCGTTAGCATTTTGTTAAATGTAGTGGATTTTTTGTATAACTTGATTTTGTTGATTGATAATGAGAAACAAAATTAGAGGGATACCCAAGACGGATGACAAAAAAGAGCAATCAGGAAAAGAACACAGCCCATAAACTGTGAATAAAAAGAGCTTAACAAACAGTGGACAACCATTGGAAAGCATACTCCAAAAGAGGACGGAGTGAGAAGGGAGTACAGCAAACAAGACCACCGCGTCCATCTAGCATGAAACACTGACATTGGATAGTGTAACTCTAATACCTAATGGGACATATCCACAATCTAGCACAAACATTTCCTTATGAAGGAAGACAACAAGTAATCGTAAGGGGAAAATCGAGCTATGAAGTTGCTTTCAGGAAAGACGAACACTGGGATGAGGTTGTCATGAAGGAACGGTCATGGGAGAAGAGAAGCTCCACCCACAATAGGGAGGCACAGAGACTCTGACAACATAAGTAACAATGACGTGTGAAAAAGGGCGATCACAACAAGGAGAGAAAATCGGACCCTTCGCCAAAAGATGATTGACCTGTCATACCCATAAGCAGTGGAGAGCATGAGTTACTTTCTCATAGACGGAGGAAGTGGTGAAAATAAGCGATGTTTAATGAGAGTTGGTTTTTAATCTATTATTGAAAAATAGCAAAGCCTTCTTCCACTATAAGTAGGGACAGCTATATGAAATCTTTCTCAAATTTTTACGCCGGTTGTCGAGTACGTAATGCAACCCTCACAAGGGGTTCCTAGTCTATTGTTACAGAAGATTTTTACTCGCATACCCATGCATACTTCCATAATTACATTTGCTCATTCATAAATAGTAATTACATCCAAAGCCCCATAACAGTGACTTCATCTTACATGTATACCCATGTAGTTACTTTACTCCAACCACTCAGTTTTTTAAAGGAACCCAAAATCTAACTGCACATAAATTTAAAGGGGACAATCATTTTTATTGTTTTAGTCCCTCACCTCCCTCCCCTCATGACTCCTTGCTTGGAGCGTAGTGCCAACGATGGAGATGCCGAGGATGGAGGTGCATTACTTGGAGCAAGGGAGCTATATAGAGCCTCATCCATGGAAGGGCATAAGCAAAGATGGGAGGAGTGCAAGACAGCAGGAGATAGGTGGAGGTGGGAGGGCGAGGGGGTGGAAGTGATGGCATGAGGAGAACGGGGTAATGAGAGATAAGAGAAGGACAAGTCAAGATTTATGGCCATGGAGGAGGATGAGGTGAAAAGAGCGCAGCGCAAGGGGGGATGAGAAAAGTGTGAGGGTGAACAACCATGGAGGAGTAGGAGGTTTGGGTGGAGGGAAAATGGGAGAACACGACGGTGAGAAGAGAGTAGGACAGGTCATTGTGTGTGTGTTGGGCAAGGTAGTGGGAGAGATACGATGGGGGGAGGAGGGTGGAGAGGCAGGGAGGGGAGGAGAGGTAGTGTGGAGGCAAGGGAAAGGCTAGAGTCATGGTGGAGGAGGAAGTCAAAGGCAGAGCTAGAGGCAAGGGAGGTGGTGGTGGATGTGAGGAGATCAAGGGGAGGAGCAAAAAAAAAGAGGTGGTGACAACATGAGGGGGGTAGTGATGGTGGCAGTAGAAGGAGAGAAGATGTCTTACATGGAAGAGTTGATGTCAGTGTAATTGGTAGTGTACCACGCGCAGGTGAAGCAGTCATTCTCCGAGAAGACAGTGTCACTGTGGAGGTGGACGGTGATGGGGACAAGGGAGAGGTGGATGTATGGACGAATGGAAACATTAGGGAATGCCATAAGGTAAAAGTGCCAATAATTTTCAGGTCTCAAATATTTATTAAAGAAGCTTTGACAGAGGAAACTCAAAGGCATGACATGCAATGGTTAGTTATAAAGGCATGCCATGTGATGACTAGTTACTATTTAGATATTTAAATGCTGTTATAATTTATGAAGGGATCAAATTTAATTAAGAAAGTCTATATGGATGTGTGGGTAAAAATACATTGTTAATACACTAGGCATTATAAATGTAGTAATAGTGATATCTGAAGGCCATATTGGCCACTGCTTTGGGTTGTACCTTTGTAGAAGATATATACTTCGCATATGTCTTGGTAATATCTTTCTTTGCCATTAATGAGAGGAGATACCCAAGCCCCCAAAATTATCAGGCTTGTTAGTAAAAAATGTTTGGAATTCAAGATGGTAGTGTTATTGTGATGTTGCTATGATCTTTTCCTATCAAGGAATTATGGTTGTTTATGACTATAAAACAAGAGGTGTTGCTGCTAAAATAACAATTTTCAGATGAGTGTGCATTTGATCGTCGAGTTTGGCAGATAACCACAGTTTGGAGGAGCCATGCCTTATATTTAAGAAGATGGTACTTCCTTTCAAGGATGATTTTAAGAACATCACAGTGGTATACTTCTCTTTGCTTGGGTTTTGGAGATTGTGGAAGCAGTTAAAACAAAATTTGGTCGAAGTTCCATTATGACTTCATACAGCAGTCATCCGAGTTTTCCATTTATGAAAGAATCATTTTGATTACAAATATTCATAACTATCAAAATAGGATCCAACTTTGTATAACAAATTTAATTAAATTTTATTACATGTGAATCTATAGAGTTTCATAATCCCTTTTGTTTATATGTATACCTCAAAAAGGGCCATTTTGTAGGTCTTCAAAATTAATTGAAATAAAAGGGTTTCTTGAACCCCTTAATACCAAACTTATGAGTAAAAAATAGAAATTCACCATACAATCATTTATTTTCAATATTATAATATTGGAAAATATAGAAATTCACCATACAATCATCTATTTTCAATATTATAATAATGACAAAGTTTACAGTAAACTTGGAGGATTAAATAATGTAAGTAATTTAGTTATGATTTAAAGATGTTCCAAGTAGATTCTGCAAAAAGTTCAGAGCCATATGAAATTACTAACAAAAACGGTTCTTTAAATTAAGGTTTGAAAAAAAAACAAAAGGTGAAATGAGGTGATTTCCCTAAAATCAAAGCGAGGTATGCGGTCGACGCGTCAGCCTTAGTTTTCTTCCAAAAAATATGTAATTTAGCTAAAAATATTGTATATATTAAAAAATGTCATGTACAAATCTTCATACATTTGAAGTAATTAAATGATTTTTACAGAAACTCTTCAATGACCTTTAACTTCTCTCATGTGAAAATATCCACAGCTTCTCTCAACATCCTTAAAATATATTTCTATGGTCACCGATGTGAGTGAATGGAACCTGTAAAGTTTATTTTTAAACAAATAATTCTTCCATTTTTATATTACATATTTGATCAGAATATAATAACTTGAAATTCAAATCTATTTTTTACAAGCGACTTTCATTTGTTAGTTCAATTGGAAATTCTTGTAAAAATTTTGCACAAAAAGCCACATATGTGCAGCATGAATAAATCTATAGTTTGTTACACTACAACTTTCAGTATCTCCTCAAGTTCTCATCAAAATACAATCAAAGATATCTTCTTTCTCACCATAGCCCATCTATATCATGCTAAAATAATGCAACTAATGTATTTATAATTACATGTTTATTAAACACTAGAAATGAAAACATCTCCAATATTCAGTATGAGCGCATCAAGCAACCACTTCATGAATTCAACAATAACCCCAATGGTAAATCATAAAATCTACTTTAGACAAAAATACTGAAAGGAAAAATATCTTTATAAGATTTTAAGTGGAAGAAGACTAAAAAGTGTCAAAAAATTATACCGAAGGCATACACCCTGCCCCGCCGCTACGGACCGTCTCAACCTTCCAAGGCGCACACCCCATTAAAACCAGTCGAGGCGTCTGCCTTGAGAGCTGAGGCTACAAAGCCTCACCTCAACAACCTCAACCACCTCAAGGCTAACCTTTTCATACCATGCTTTAAATATATTATGTTTAGGTAATAAAAACTATCAATCATAATTACACAATTTACATAAGAGGGAAAAAGTTAAGGATGCAGTAAAATCAAATTCTAACTAATAACCAAATAAGGATCCAACAGATGCAAAATTTGAAATGTTGAGCCGTCTAAGAGAGGACGATCAAGGCCCGCGAACTGTTGGACAATCTGAAGGGATCTTAGTTATTTAAATATAAATCCAAGAATGACCCAAGATAGATCTAAATTGTGGGAAAGAATCCATGTAGTTAACCCTACATAATGTAGGAAAAGCCATTGTTATTACTGTTGTTGAACTGGAGTCGTAGTCCGGATCGTTGGTCCAAGACTGCCCTTTTTATGTTAGTGAATCTGGAGTCGAGAATGTGGGATTTTATTGTACTGTTCATTTATTTTGTGCTCATATTTCTCTTCTGGAAGCATTCCGAGTTCAAATTATTTTGTACTGGTGTTGATTGTTGTTGAATTTGTTTGTTCGTCATTCCTCTGTAAACCTGACTCCTGCAAGGAACTACTTTGGCACATGTTGTTTTTCTTATATATGAGACGGATCTAATCATCATTTCACTCCTGTGTACTGGCAGTCACCATTCCCAACGATCTCTCAATTGATATTTCTGTTGGGTTATTCCAAGGATCAATAACCCCACCATTGACAGAACACCAAAAAGGTATACTTTTACATTTAGTGGGATATTTATGACAGTACATCATATTTAGTGTTTCATATATTAAGATGGAATTCTGAGGGAAGTCGGGTTGCATCAAGAAGCACCGGTGACGAGAGTTTGGTAAAAAAAGAAAAATATTAATGGTGACAACTGAGAAGGAAAGAAGAGAGGAAGATATGACATAGGAACTGGCCTTAGGGCATGGAAATGGGGAGGATTTTAGGTTATGTGTTGAAAGATATGTCGAATGGTAATGAGTGATGAGTGACACAAAGACATAGCAATATATCGATTCAAAAAGATAATTTTCATTCACCGCATGCATACTCAAGGAAGGTAGCTAGGGGATAATCATGATATCTTGGGAACGTTACCGATGATATGCTTTGATAACAATTGACATTGTTCAAAATTCTCAAACGGGATGAATTGGGGTTGGAAAAGTGTACGGTGAGAGGAAAAATGGGAAAACATATAAATTGTGCAGGATCCAAGGTGGACATGCGTTACATTGTGGATGCCAAGCCGACTAAGAAGGGGGAAATTGGGTTAAGAATAAAAATGAAGGGGCTATATGGAAGAAGAATAATGGAGCTAATGAACAAGTTCATATCTATTATCTGTTTCAAACATAAAGATTAAAAACTTTTTAAATGAGTTTATGTGGTACGTACATGATAGAAAGATGCATCTCTATGAACCAAGGTATGATATAGTGAAATCATATCAAAATGTGATTGAAATTAACAGAAAGCAAACCAAAAGAAATAAATAAATCAGGTTTTATCACTTTTGAAGGCCAACAAGGGAAACATGGTCAGTAGTGCTAGTAGTGGCAGGGGGTATATTAGAGAAAGCTCCATACAATGAACCAAGGTTTCCATGGGGTAATTGCATAATGGCTTTGGCAGAACTGACACTGCATTTCATTGGAATGAATATGTGGCTCATGGATCACCGGACCACATGAGAAACTCGTTAAGAATTGTTAGAAAATAGGAAGCGGAAGCGGAATGATAAACAGAGCAAAAAGAACAGAAAGATGAAACATGGAACACCATGATTTTTACGCGGAAACCTACTCCGTGAGGAGAGGGATGAAACCACAGGAGAATGCCTCAGAGGGCTGGTGTGTCTATTGCACTTTTCTCAATGGATACAGGAGGTCTGGGGCTCCTTATATAGCCTCCACAGAGCCTCCAAGTCAACCACTGGTAGATGTGGGATTAAACTCTTGGATGGGGGTAAATGGATCTTGGAGAGATCCATTTACACATCTCCCTCAAGTGACGCATATAAATAAGTACTCCAACACTCCCCCTCGAGTTGGAGCATGCAATGCTCAGCTTGGACAAACAAAAAGAAACTCAACCCACGCTACAGAACATGACGGACAATATCAACCCAACGCGCACAATTGTTGTTGTCGAGGACGTTGCTTCTCATGCCGCGTAGGTGAGGAGGACGAACGGGCTGGAGTGTGAGTCTGCTGAATCTCCTCGTCGGAGAATATGTACTCTAAACTGCTGATGAATCCACATTTCATCATCTTTATTCTATCATTTTGGCACCAAAAACCCTAGCAAATACCTGTAAATAGCCTTAAATCAAGCATCTTAGCATTCATGCATGTGCATCCAGACAGTGTATAAATTACTGTAATTAAGGCCAAAATTATAGAATAAATAAAGAAAAGAAAAAGAATAAAATATTGTAAATATTTTATGACCCAAAACCCCCGAGACCTAGGCATCTTGATGAATAGGTCGACAAGGAATAAAGGAGGGGGAGATAAGGTCAGAAACACAGATATAATACTTATACTTCCTGTTCATTCTTTATTCATTTTGGGACCTATTTTTGGTTCCAGTTTTTGTACATCAAATAAAGAAACTTTGTGCATGAAAGTTGTAGATAATTTAATAAAGAAAAATACAAAATTGATTTCACAGAAAAATCATGTACAGACAAAAAGATATGGTCTGAATAAGAATCCAAAATCCCAACTTTCCAGACCCGTATCTCACAACTGACAACTCCAAATGTAGCAAACTCACCTTTAATTGTATATAGAATAAAATAATCTATCCAATGGTGGTGGTCTCGCATTTAGCGGAGCTACGGTTTGAAAGTTGAGTTTTGGACCCCCATTGTATACTTGTACTGAATAAAATATTCAATTTATTTTTGATTCATTATTTATTTATTTTTATATTTTTATAATATTGTAAATATTACTTATAATAATTATGTACATTAAAATAAGAATAAAAACCTAAATAAAAATAAAAATAAAAATGGACATATATGGAATACATAGGTAAACTGCCTGTACTTATACCTATATAAACTACCTTTATATTTTATTTAATATACAAAATACATCAATAAAATAAAAGAAAAATATGTTTATGTGTATAAAAGTATTTTATAACTTTATAAAATTATAAACAAAATTAAAGAAATTAAAATACACCAACTAAAAATAAATTACTAAAACACATAGGTATTATACCTATATAGGGTTAAAAAGGCAACTTGTAAAAATATAAATCCTAAAAATAATTAAAAATCAAAATAAAATACTACATAAAATTCTAAACATTTTTTATTTTATAACTTTTATCTAATTCGGCCATTTAGTATTTTAAATAGAATTAATAAATTTTTTTTAGGGTTTTTCCTGGTTGGTCCACGTGGACCTACCAGGAGGCCAGGACTGTTGACCTAGGTCAACAGTCTGACCTACACCCTATAGCCCTTGTCAGGTCTGCTTTTGACCCCAACTTCACCATTTTTTCGAGGCACGAGCTTTCATCCTTTGAGCTCGAGTTCTTCTGCAAACTTTTTCCCCTACTACCCATCTTGCTCGCCCAAGGATCTTCTTGGGCTGAGGGCCTCTGAATCGAGCTAGGCGCCTCGTTCTTTCCACCCCCTCGTCAACCATACTTAAGCTCCCCCTTGACCTCCTTTTGAATTGGAACCGCAAATCATCCAGCTCCTTCCCCCCTTGGAGTCACTCCAGCAACGTGGAGGTAACAGCTCCAGGTCTGCACCTTCGAGGAGGCGGAGTCACGCGAGTTGGGCGCGTTCCACCACCACCTCCGGCGGGTATCCCTGTGAGGTATTCACCCTCTGGCCCTTGGCCATCGAGGCAGCCATTCGTCCTATTTTCATCTCCATCTTATTCCTGTTAATATTAGGATCATTTCGCCCTTAATCCCTCGTCAAATCCCTCATCGAATCGGTCCATCGATCACCTCGTCGGAGCGCAACTCCGGCGAGCCCCTATCTCGCCTTCCCTTCCATTTCGAGAGCCACCTGAGGTCGAGGCATTTTGCCCTCGACCTCCTTAACTTTTTTATGCAGGTACTGAAGCCCTTCGAAGCGTCTGGAGCAATTTTGCTCTCTCGCCGGAGCACCTGGGACCTTGCAGCTCCGCCACCTCCGTGCGAGAGCACCGGCGAACGCCGGTGGCTTTTGAGTCTTCCAGACATCAGCTGACACCTGCGGGAGCACCCTCGACCGGTTTGCAAGCTCGATCGTCGCCGTAGCCGGACGGAGGAGCTCGGAGAAGTTCGCCCAACCGGAGCTCCTCCGTGTTCTTCCCTCTGCCTCCGGAGCCGTCGGATCAACGAGGAGCGCCCAGATCGCACAGACACCGTTGGATCTCCATCAGCCTCGGCCGTCCATCACTCGAAGATCATCTAATCCAAGCCGCAGATCCACGAACCGTCATCGGCCGTTCCCCAGCTGCCACGTGGATTAGTGGCTCGCTCCCAGCCGCTGGATCGCGCTTCGCCACCAGCCGTTGTATTCGAGCCACGTGTCGTCGTCGGAGCGCCCGAGTGAGGGTATTTTGCATCCCAACCCTCGCACTTTTTGTATTTAATATTTAGTATTCAAACTTTTGTCTGTAGTGTAAAAATTTTGTAATATTTGCACAAAGACCCCCAGACTTTGTTTATTTGCATTTAGGTCCTCGGCCACGTCACCTCACGTGACATGTACACGTGAGGTGTGGGCGTTTTGCAGAGGACCCCTCGGTCGTTTGCTTATTTAGTTTTAGTACCAAAACTGTGGCGTTAAGTGTAAACTTTTTGGTTATTTTGCAAGTAGGCCCTCAGGGTTTGAGATATTACAGTTTAGTCCTCGCCAGGCGCGTGCAAGTCACGCGCCCTGGTGGGTAAATTGCTTGTGTGCCCAGGCAGCTTTTGTAATTGCTTTTTGGTGCTATAAATTTAATATTAAGTTCAATATTTTGTGGAAAATTGCATGTATGCCCCTGGATGTTTGATATATTGCACATATACCCCTGCTAGGACTGTTTAATGTTTGGATGTTTGCTCTAATTATTTGACCCATCATTTTAACTTCTAAAAATTTCACAAAAATAGATTTAAGTATCTGGACATGTGTATTTTAACGCCACCATTTTAGTTTTTGATTTTATCTTATTTTTATATTTATTAAAAATCAAAAATATGTTTTTTATGCACTGTCTAGCTTAGAAAATACCAAAAAAATATTAAAACACCTCCAAAAATTCCAAAAAAAAAATCACCTAGTGTCTATTTTATTCTATTTTAGTGTCAGTCCAAAAATCATTAAAAATCTCAAAAGAAAAATACTAAAAATTTGAAAACACTCAAAAACTTCAAAAAAATATATAAAATAGTAGAAAACTCCAAAAATTATATACTCAGATTCTGTTTATTCCTAATTTTGTTCTTTTTATTTGAAAAATAGTGTGAAAATTTGTTGTTGCTTTTTGCTATTTTTAATTCTCATTTTTATCACAGCCAGCATTATTTCCACTGTTTTACTTTAATTCAGTATTTAAAAATACCAAAAACGCCTTGAAAAATCCCCAAAAATCACAAAAACAGTAAAAAATCCTAAAAATATTAAAAACAATTTATTTCTGAATTTTAGGTTATTTTTGCACCATTTTATAATTACTTTAGCTTGCCTTTTATTATATTGTCTCTATTTTCCAATATTGAAGAAGAAAATTAAAAAAAATAGAAAATATAAAATATAAAAATCAGAAAATTAAAAATCAAATACAAAATTAAAAATTAAATAAAAAAAATTAAAAATTAAAAACCCACAAAAATTGCTTTGTTTGCTTGCTTAGTGTAGACACATCACACACTCACTTGAGCACAATTTGCTTGAACTACCCTGCTTGCTCCCTGTGTTCGAACTCTCTACATACTTGCACCTATACATCTTTTATGTAGAGTTAAAAATAAATTTTAACTCCGCATTAGTTCTAATTTATTGATCTTAGTGTGGGTTAATTGTTGATTAAATACGAGATTTTGATTGGTCGACACTTCGACTGAGTTCACGCTTTGTGTTGAACTTAAGACCATCGATTTTCGTGTTTATCAAATGACGCCGTTGCCGGGGAGCAACAGCGAGTAGATCATATTTTGTTTGATTGATTGTGTGATTGTTATCATAGCATTTTCCATCTCTTACATTTTGATATATCTTGTTGAGCTATCTGACCACTCTTCTTTGTCTTCTTGCGAGGGACCGCGGAGCAAGGCGGATCGCTTAGGTGACCCGACGCATCCTTGGGAAGCGGAGCCGGCTATTCTTAGCCAAGCCGGCATGAGAGAGCAAGGAGTGAGAGAGAGAGAGTGATTAGATTAGTTTTCATTTATTTTTGGTGAGAGAGTGATTCATTAATTTGTAATAATACAGGTACACTTGGACTTGGACACTCAGACTTTCGGGCCTAATTTCCGGGTGTTTGTTCACCCGGGGGCTCACCGTGGATTTCATCGAGTTTTTATCGCTGTCATTTTCCGGTTTTGTTTTCATTTTTCACTTTCTTTTGTGGATTGAGCTTTTAGTTCTAGGTCCTGCTTGACTCGATTAGAATAGGTCCAAACACCTAATTATCTTTGCATGCTCCTATAGATTCGTATTTGGACTTAGACTAATTAAACAGTTAGCTAGTAGCTTCCAAATCCACGCGCCGCGAGCTCACACCCGAACAAGCGCTTTCTCCTACCCCAAATGTGTTGGGCAGAGGAGGGGTGAGCCTAGACCGGACACTCGGATTAGGAGTTACTAGTTAGCTTGTGGTTCTTCACGCTAGCAGCTGCCTGTTCTAGGACGATTTCCGCATGCATATTGCCATATAGCTTAGGTTTAAAAATTCTGCTTTGCATCCCGCATGGAGAGAGTTGGGATTCGCTGTAAGTCCTCTTACTTTGCACGCATCATCTAGGCACAAAGGTGAGATTTCCACCTTGGTGTCGACTTGCACGGCTTTTCCGACTCTATTCTCCCTCTGTTTTTGGAACAAAGTAGGATAAAGGAAAAATACAAAAACCGTTAGGCGCTTGTTTGAATTGACTCAAAAGAAGCGATAACACCAAAAAAATTAAAAAAGGGACTGCTAAAGAAAACTTGACCAAAATAAAATTGGTAATTGGATTCATTGCTTGGGGAGAGTAACACCCTCACTTGTCTTCAGGTTGCATGGGAAGGTCTCCCTTCCAAGTGAGGTGAGCGCTTCGTAAGGATTAGAGCCCAAAACCCAACTTGTGGCTGCCTTGTGTATCGCCTGGATTTCCGAAGTATTGGCGCTACTATCGTACGTAGTCGAGTAGGACTTGGTCGCCATTGGTGACTCACTATTGTGTGAGCGCCGACCTTGTCCGAAGTATCGAGCCTAGGCCACGCCTTCACGGGTGTGTCTGTCTCACCGGCTGCGTCCGAGTAGGACCTTGTACGCTCACGGGTGATTCCGTTGCGAGCGAGGTCCGAAGTATCGGTTTCGCCTATCGGCTTCCTCCCTCTATTTCTTTGGCTGAGTAGGGATCCAGGAAGGGTTACAAGGACCTCAAAAAGCGCAAGTTACAGGTTACACAGGAGGAGGACAAGTACGGGGACACTCTCCTGGCAGTACTCTCGCTCCTATAGGCGTAGCGTTCTAAGGACTCGTGAAAAGATAAATACCTGAAAACAAGCTAAAATTGACAAGATAAAAGCCGAACCTTCACGGCTTCACGAGTTGAGTTGGTGAACTTACCCTTGCTTTGCGTTTGATTGTTAGATTTATTTAGGTCAAGATCAAAAACACCGCACAATTGTGCACAATTTTGTTGCATCTCATCTTCTTTTTCTCTTGCATTTATCCTGCTCTTCCCGAATAATCAAGATGATGGGACGGAGATCTCTTAGGCCGACCTTGTCGGCACCGCTATCTAGCACTCCTCCTTACTCATCTAGGAATGCCTCGGAGAGTCCGCTCTCCGAGCCCGAGTTTACATCCACCCTGTTCCCCCTCGACCACCCTTCCCATTCTCCTTCCCTCAGTCCAATTGTGTCAGAATTCAGTGCATCACAGAGTTCAGCTCATTCAACAGCACCTGAAATGGCCTCTTTTGCATTTTCAGAGAATCCAGCAATGGCAGACAGAGGCGAGCACCCAGATGACCACGACCATCCTCCGTTCATTATTGACCAAGTGGCCATCAACAATTCCTTGCTAGCGTCCCTGGAGACTATGCAGAGGCAGATCCGAGACCAGGGCACTTTCATGGGTGACCTTATGAGAGAGATCGCACAGCTGAGAGAGAACCGACCTGGAGGAGGCGGTGGCGGAGAAGGAGGAGGACCTGATGCAGGAGGAGGCGATCCAGATGGTGAGCGACCGCCACAGACCATCATGAGGGAACTGCACAACCCAGCTTCGTCCCTCACTCACCGGTGGATCAGACTCCCGCCAATCTACGGAGACTTCGAGCTTCGGCACCACACGATTCAGTTGCTACCCAAGTTTCACGGGCTGCCGACTGAAGAGCCGCACCTCCATCTCCAAGAATTCGAAATGATTTGCAGCACTATCCATGATCAGTTGATGACCGAGGACACCATCAAGATGATCACCTTCCCGTTCTCATTGGTTGACAGAGCCGCCTACTTGCTCAAACATCTAGGGCGATTCGTCGATACTTGGGCAGATCTCCGGTCCGCATATTTGAAGAAATACTATCCTCTCGGCCGGACCAACGCAGCTCGAGCCATGATCAGCAACTTCGTCATGATCCCAAATGAACAGTTTCATGAAGCATGGGATCGATTCAGAGAGCTCATTGACCGGTGTCCACATCACGATATCTCCAAGCCCAACCTGGTGCAGAGTTTCTTCTGTGGGCTGACACCGGAGCTGCAGGGGCTTGTGAACGCCTCTTGCGGTGGGTCATACTTCTCCAAGGGAGAAGACTACGTCTGGGCCATCTACGAAGGCATGGCAGAGAACTCTACAGTGATGACCCAGGCCCGAGTCTACACACAACAGAAGCCCCCGCAAGGTGCGGGATCATTTCAGAGGATCGCCCGCATCGATGCCAGTCCCAGCACAACGTCGGCAGCCGCAGCCCAAGCCGAATCAGCAGCAACCGACATGGGCATTATTAGCGAAAAGTTGGACCGCATGGAGATCCTCGAAAAGAAGCAAAACCAAGGTCTAGCCCAGATGGACCTTCTCACCAAACAATGAGTGACCTGAAGACTCAAATTCTCTGTATTCAGGAGGCACAAGCCCATTTCCAACAACCTCCCAGGTCACAGGTTGCATCCAGCAGCAACAATCCCAACCAGGCCTCTACCTCATACCACCAGGTGAACCATATCCAGGCGGAGCCGGTCCCATTGCTGCAGTACCATCCAGAGCAACCGCCATCTCAGGAGACGCAGATGGTGGTGTATCAGCCGGAGCAGCCACTGGCAGTTCTCCCTCCATCCTCCTTTGAGCAGGAACCATTGATGGAAGTCAATGGGATCTGGTATGACCGATACCCTCAGCCCGCAATTCGTAGGGATCACCCTGGATTCCGTTGGGGTAATGGTGGATCCTCATCCCAACAACATCCTCCTGCTCAGGGACAGCAGAACAGCCAGCCACAGCAGTACAACCAGCATCCCCAGTATGCCCAGACATCACAGTATCAGAGTGGTCCTCGTCCCGCCTATCAGGGACAACAGTGGAGGCAGCGTCAGCCGCCTCAGCAGTCTTATCACCAGCCTTCCCCCCAGTATCAGCAACAAAACCAGCAGCCCCATTTCCAGCAGGGACAGACGTCCGGTTCTCAGGGTCCAGCCTTCGAGAACCCTGCTCTTGATGATCTTGCCCGCTTGCTATCTGAACAGCGAGCATCTTTCAGGCAAGAAATGGATGAGTTCCGGCAGGAGATGCGGGATTTCATCAAAGGCAAGGCCGCCATACCCGCTCAGATCGAACCTAATCCTAATAATTTAAAAAGAAAATCTGAGCAGGTAGAGTTCATAGAGGATGCCTCTCCTAGTGACAATTTGAATGATATGTCTTATTCTGTGAATGATGCTGATTTTGTGACTACTAGGAGCGGTAGGATGCCAGCCGGCGGCGCCTCTTCTGAGCGACAACCAGATGCTGAACCAGGAGCGCCAGAGGAGCAGACTAGCGGTGTTGATGCCGCCAAGGTTCAGGAAAGCGGTATGCGTATGCGTTCGGACTGGTCACTGAATACTGATTAAGCGGTATGCGGGGGCATATGCGGGGTATATGCGGTTCTACGCGGTTTCCTAATTTTTAATTTAAAAATAAATAAATATTTATGAATAACATTACCACTGAATTTATGTATTTAAGTGGAGTTAAAGAATATCTAAGAAAAATGGTTGATGTTAAATAGGTGTGTATATATGTTTTTAATTGCCTCATACTTAATCACAAAAAAACATTCACCATAAAAACTTCACACATTATATGATTCGTAATAACGAAACTTCAATATACATACATGCACTACAAGAGCAAAATCTCAATCGACATATATAAAAGATATTCGACGATACATTGCATATACTCGTGAAATCAATACATGAGAAAACCATAAACATTGTATGTACATAATGGTATAATGCATTGCAATTGTATAGAAATGCATGTCATATTCTTACCATTGAATGAAGGAAGAGGTAGAGTTACGGAATTAAGGACCTGAATGAGAAGATTGAAAAGTTGGAGCTGCTGGAGCAGTATGCGGGGCATATGCGGGATATACGGGGCATATGCGGGGCATATGCGGGCCGCATATGCGGAGAGGGTGCTTATTGCACTGATTCATGTAATCGGTGCGGTCTGCATGCCGCTCAGGCATATGCGGCCGCATATGCGGCCCGCGCGGCCGATTTAGTGAACACTGGATGCCGCTAATGATGATGTTGAAGACGGTGGTGCTGATGCCACCAATGATGGAGACCAGGACGACGGTGCTGATGCCGTCGTGATACCAGATGCAGACGGTGGTGCAGATGCCACCATTTTGGATGCTGAACCAGAGCGCGGTGCTGATGCCGCGAAGACAGGTGCTAGTGGTGGTACTGAGGCCACCACATCCACTTTTGTTGAGCCATCTGTGATGTTGCCACATTTTGTATCTAGAGACTGTGGGAACAAAAACAAAAACAAAAATATGAATAAAGGAAAGGTTTCTGTTCAAATTACGGATCCATATGTGGTGAATGATGATTATCGTATGGATTCTCCGTCTTCACAGGCACAGGGACCGATTCCTAGTCCTCCATCTGAGGAGGCCCCTACAATCCCCTTCCCTGAGGCACTCCGCCGAGCGAAGGGGAGTAAAAAAGAAAATCCAAAAAGAGCCAACAGGTAGAGTTCGGCAACGAGATGATCGACAGATTTCATATTCAGCTGACTCTACGAGAAGCATTTGAGCATATCCCCTTCTTCAAGAAGAATTTGAAAGAAACAACTACTGTCCGAAGGAAGAAGAGGCAGAGATCAAATCCATATGCTCACTCATAACACTTGCTGCGCCATTCAGAACACATTGCCAGCCAAGCGACCAGACGCAGGAGCTCCCTATGTCAGATGCGAGATTCAGGAGCAACAGTTTGATCGTACTCTATTAGACAGCGGCTCTTCAATTAACCTCCTTCCGGCAGCCTTACTCAAGCAGTTCGAGTTTGGCCCTCTTCTTCGAAGCAGAACCGTCCTTCAGTTTGCTGATAGGTCGATTAAGAGGCCGAAGGGGTTATTGAAAGACGTGGTCGTTACCATTCAGGGCCTGCAATTCCCCGTGGACTTCGTCGTGTTGGACATGGAGATCCCTGAGTCGGTAACTGATGCCCCCATCATTCTCGGACGTCCATTCTTGGCCACAGCCAAGGCGGTGACCGATCATGATAGTGGGAAGGTATGCTTTCGCGTAGAGGGCGAAACCATACAAATAGAGACGATCGAAGAGATCAGAGCCAGAGAGGCAGAATGCTCAGAACAGTCCAGCGAAGCCGAGCAGATGACAGAAGAAGAGCTAGACATCCACCAGGTTTGTGATTTTGAGATGACTGATGATGAATCCAACTGGAAAGATCCTGTAGCACCGACCCTCGCCTTGCCTACAGATTCACTGTATCTCAAGCTCATGGCAGTCGAGAGCCGGGAGAGCACATCCCTGGATGAGGATATCTCTGAGGCTGACAGTGTTGTGATGAGTGGTGCTGAGGAATTTCAATCTTGCTCATCTTCTTCTGATCCCTCGGATTCAGACATTGACTGGGATGACTTTGATGATTATTTGCCTTGTCTGATTCCTACTGAGCCAACAACCATGACAGAGTGCGAGCCAGTGCAGTTTATTGATGATTCAGCAGGCCGCCCTTCGTCAGAAATTCATGCAGAGTGAGAGTTCTCCCATGCAGACCTGGTCGCCTTCACACAGACATATCGGAAGCCAGATCTGCCACCTCCCAGTTGCCCAGAACGGAAACCTCTGCCGCAGTCGATGAAGTACAGATTCCTTGCTGGAGAACCAGAAATGCACCCAGTCATTATCTCAGCAGATTTGACTGGAGAGCAAGAATCTCGTCTGATGGAGGTTCTTGAAAGAAACCGCAAGGCAATCGGTTGGAGTATAGCTGATCTCCAGGGGCTGAGCCCAAATCTTTGCTCCCACCACATCTATCTTGAAGATAACGCTAAGCCGTCGCGTGAGTTCCAACGACGGCTGAACCCGAATCTTCGAGACGTAGTCATGAAAGAAATTTCCAAGTGGTGGAGCGCCGATTTTATCTATCCCATCTCCGACTCCAAATGGGTAAGTCCGCTACATGTGGTACCTAAGAAGACGGGTATCACTACAGTTGTCAATGAGTCTGGAGAGGAGATCGCTACCAGAGTACCGACTTCTTGGAGGGTCTGTGTGGACTACAGACGATTGAATGAGGCCA